>CM033724.1:3128689-4405512 GCA_019671005.1 Hibiscus mutabilis
TGACACGTCATCCTTTATCCTCCTGGTAAAACCTTCTTCTATAGCATTTACCCCTCTGTTCCCATGATTAGGCAGCGGGTTGTTGGCTACGCTAGGTTCTTCAAACTTTAATATCCCGGAATCAATTAAGTTTTGCACAAGCTTTTTGAAGGCAAGGCAGTTCTCAGTGGGGTGTCCAGGGATACCGCCGTGATAGTCGCAATGTGCGCTTGGATTATACCAAGGCGGGAAGGGTGGATTGACAGGATTAACGATGTATGGTCGGACCAAGTCTGCTTCATACAATTGGGAATAAAGTTCTGAGTATGAAACCGGTAGGGGAGTGAAAGTTCTCCTCTCTTTATCCTTTCTGGTGACTCTTTCATCTCTTTGATTCGAATTTTGCGTTTTTCCCACAGGTGCTTGGGGCTGTGAGACTGTGATGTTCTTCGAGGCGGTATAGGTACTGGTGGTGTTTACTTCACTTCTCTTGTTGTACTTTCGAGACCCTTCCCCACCATCAATTCTGCCGCTCTTGATTGCTAGTTCGAGAGACTCCCAGCCCCGATCAAGTCGGCAAAACACTGTGTTGTGTTATTGATGAGGCGATCGAAGAGTGCCCTTTCAAAGTATTGACAAATAATGGCGTGATTTCATGCTCCGGGATAGGTGGCTGGATTTGGGGGCCATTTCTCTCCACCTTTGGGCATATTGTCGCAAGCTTTCATTGGACTTCGCCCCATATTTTCTAGCATAATTCGCTGCTAGGGATCATGTACATTACATGTTTGTATTGCTCGGAAAATGCTTTAGACAAATCTTTCCATGTCTTGACATTTGCTTTGCTTGGCGAGTATACCAACGTAATCTTTGCTCCAGTTAGACTATCCCGAAACAAGTGGATCAAGAGCTTTTCATCTTTATGGTAAGCCGCCATTTTTCCGCAATACATCGTTATGTGTGCGAGAAGGACATGTGGTTCCGTCATATTTATCAAACTCCGGCGTTTTGAATTTTGGTGGCAAGACAAGATCGGATACTAGACTTAGATCACTAGCGTTGTTTCTGATTCTTCATTTGATTGTAACGCGCTTTAAATTTTTCTTCCATGAGGCGAAATCTTTCTTCCCACTTTCTTTCTACCTCATTCCCGATCTTTTCGACCATGTTTAGGTCCGCACTTCTTCTTCATCTGAGACTTCGGTATCAAGGGGTTGAGTCTCGGTGCCCCTACTTGAAAGCTGGAAGACATTCTGTAGGGTCAATATACATCTTCCTAGCCTGGTTTGGTGCAGTTGGTTGAACCTTGAAGTGAGCAGGGTACCTTCCGCTCTGGAATATTTTCTCCTTCTACTCGTTTTCCGAGACTTTTCGCCAAAACAATGCCGTTATGTCGATACTATTGAAGTTTGTGTGTGCAATCTGATCACTAAGGCTTCTCCGGGCCTCTTCAAGCCTTGACTCGAGCTCTCTCTCGCCCTCTTTCTAGATTGATTATTCTTTCTTCCATGAGCTTTCTTTGTATTTGGGTAAAGTATATGTGATGAATGATTACGGGTTAACACCTTTGGAATGCCACAATATTCATCTTGTTAATATGGTTGTAAAAATAAATGCATGTACAATGATGCAAATGTTATGATGCAAATGCAAGAATGCATGCGAGACAAGGTCTTGGTTCACTGGTAATCACCCTTTTGAATTACTTTTACGGGAATTAAAGGGTCTTGATTACAACAAAATTCGTGTTACAAAGTAAAGATCCCTAGTACAAAAGATCTAATTATAACACAGAGTCCTATAGATAGACTCTAGCTCTATCCCCTAACTTTCCAATTGCCTTGAGCAGCTTGAGGAACCTAGGAGCTTCTTCCATTCCAGGGCTATAAAAGGTCGGAGTGTCTCAGCCTCGACGGCTAAATCATTTACGTGTCTGGCGACTCGCTGTATGTCCACCATTAGATTTGCATAGTCTTTGGTCTCTGTCTGTATCATTCGAGCAGCGTCGCGTAATCTCTTCTGCCAATAGGTGTCCCCCCCCGGCTGCAGCTTCCTCGAACACATTAATTCTTTCCTTGTAATCCTCCACAACTGCTTCGAGGGATCCGATTCGTGCTCGTAATACACCCACTTCGCGTTCTCTTTCTTGCAGCTCGCGAAATTATTCCTACGGCAAAGTACATTGAAGTGAGTGTTCGACTTCCGCCATCTTTTTTTCTTTTAATTCGTCATTTTGACTTTGGCTTTGCCTCAAACTTTGAAAAGTGTCATCAGATACAGTTTTCTGCATCTCTAATGATCTGTTTGGCTATTCGTGGATTTTCTTTTCCATACGGCGACACTTTCTCTCTCATGATGAACAGCTTGTTTTCCTTTGCTGACTTCTTGTTTGAATCTTTTCTCTCTTGATCAATGGCCTTCTTGGCGGACCGTTTTTCTTCCTCCATAGCCAAACGACACTTTCAATCTCTCTCTCGATCGCTTTTTTGTTAATTTCTCATTCTTCTTCCAACAAACGGATGCCGTCCATTCTTTCTTTTTCCTGACTATGAACCGACTCGCCGGCCTTTTGTATTTTGCTCGTAATAGAGGGCATCTTTTTGATAAATAGTATTCTTGTCATTCAAATCTGCATTTAATTTCTTGATTTGCCTAATGATCCCCTCCCGCTCGTCGACTTCTAGGCTTGCCTTATAGAGTTCGCTCGCGTGTTGGGTCCGTTGAATGTCCATTTTCTTTTAACTTCCTCGAGCTCACTCCTTAAGATATCGGCTTCGGACGGTACCACCCTTGTAAGCTCCTCGAGTGTGACTTTGTTGGTCCTTGATTAGATTCGGGAATCACATTATTAACCCTCAAACGTCTCCAAAGATCGTAATCTGGGGTAGTCATGTGCTCGGTGTCTCCTTCCACCCCGATCCGATAACAATGATCCTGGCCCTCATGATGGTCTGAATTTTTCCTTTGAACTCTCCTTTGAAAAGAAATTCAGTTTGGCTTAATCCGCGGTATTGGGAATGAATCGCCGTGATCCGAATGTCGAGACACTAAAAGTGGAGCACAAGCGATCCCTCCATGTAATCCTAACATCATCAGCCATTTGAAGTCACCACAATCAGTATAGAAAATAATTGACTTTACCGAGCCATGGGACCCTCCATGCTATGTCTTCATCTTGAATGTTCTCAAGAAACGGGTCCACATTTTTGTTTTCAAATCTTTCGCCATTCCTTTGCTAAGTATTCTCGTAAAAGCGAAAAACCTTGGAAAGATATCCGGCGGCAGACCGCGTCGGTGTCTTCCACATGTGACTCTGGATCCATACTTGTAGTAGCTGTGCGCATCCTCGAAAAACGTCCTTCTTCATGTTTTCGGCTAGCGTTCAAGGAAATGAAAGTCTCGACCAAAATTGCTGGTACCGGGTTTGCTTTCCGTTTTACCCGTTCGAACAAATCCGAATGGCTATGTCAATGTTCCCAGTACTGGGAAGATCACCAAGCCATATATTCCTAAAGCGAATAAGTCCATTTTCTTTGCCTCGTGCGGATGTGTCGATATGATGTCCCGAATACTCTCACATGCAAAGACCGTATTATCTCCTCGGATTTAAAGGAGGCCACTAACCCAATCATCACTCATTCTGCAAAGGCTTTGAGTTTCGCAGGTGTAATTCCCGATTCCTTGGAGGCTTCGCGTAGATCCAATCTTCCGAATATTTTTCTGGTTAAGTAAAGCAAAGTGTACTCTTCTACCGTAGGCATCATGTCTTGCCCATTGAAGGTGAAGCAAAAAAAGCCGGATTCCAAAAACGGACTATAGCTCGGAGTAGGGGCTGGTTAATCCGAACATATAATAGCTGCGCGATGTCGCCATAACTATCGCTAAATAAGTCTTGTAGCCTTCGGTCCCATCTTTCCCAAATGCTTTGAAGATCCCACAAGTCGTCTGTTGGAGACTCACATAGGTGTATCCAGCTATTACGCGTTCGTTAGGCGATGTCCCCTTGGATTTTCTGGTTGACTTGACCAATGTCCGATCGACAAATTAAGCTCTTCTTTCCTAAGACACCTTTTTTCCATAGTGAAAGACTTTTCGATCAGGCAAACCACTTGATCCAAGACCTTTATGCGATGCAAATGCAATGATGTATGAGAAAAAGAACAAAAGCTTAAAAGAAAACAAGTCGATGCGGATAAAGTAAATAAAATGACAAAAATAAATAGAAATAAACACACAAAATAGTCCTATTTATCCCGTCTAAAACCTAAGGTTATCCGCATGGCTCTAACAGGTGGGTTTCTATGTTCTCTACATGCGGTGTTGGTGCTAGGAGGTACCGAATTGTCCTTCTTTGTCCCCCTACTAAGGGTAGCAAGGCCCCGATCATCACCCATTATAGGCTCCTTTCAACGGGTTCATTCGGGGGACCCATTCGCTTATGCCCGTCTGAAAGGCGATATCCTTGCGAAAGCATAAGGTACTCGAGCCCCGAAGGTACTTGCTAGGCCCATACGGGAGAACGATATCTCCACGAAAGCATTAGCGTTTTCCCCCCACTTAAAAAGACGGGTTTATATGCAATATTTTAAATGCGTTAAAATAAACGCGAATTATGACCGAAATTTAAAATAATCGTCACTTTAATCCGGAAAATCCAATATTAATAAAGCGGTAATTATTAAAGTACCAATTTTTTGGGCGGTGTGGGGGTGCTAATCCTTCCCCATCCGTAACCGACTCCCGAACCCTGTCTTTTTGAATCTCTGGTTTTGTGGTGCCCGGCCTACCTCAGTGGCCGGTGGCGACTCCATTTTTATGAGGTTTTTTTGTAAACCCTGCGGAATAAATATTTTTAAATATCACAAACACTTTTGAAAAAAAAACATTTCAAAAAATATTATCGTTTTTATTTAGCGAGACCTTCGCTACAAATTTTACACAAGCTTGTGTATTTACACTATAAAAACCTAAATTCTAAATTCCTAACCTTAACCCTAAAAAACTAAACCTTAAACTCTATATACTAAATTCTAAACACTAACCTTGAATTCTAAACCCTACAATCTAAACCCCTAAACCTTAAACCCTAAACTAAAACCCTAATCCCTAAAATTAAAAGGCACGTGTAAACTAAAGTTTACACGACCTGTGTATCAAAGTTTTTTCCTATTGTTATTTTATTATTATTTACTTTTTAATAAAACAAACGTTCAATTTAAAAATTTTATAAAAAGATAAAATGTCATTTAAATAATACATATTAAGTAATTTTCATTGAGTTGGTTTAACTAGTGAAACCAAACTCAGTCGGTTTTGATATCCGACTAATCTCAATCAAGTACTATATAGTATTATTATGAGGACGACCCTCTCAACCCAGTTTATCTGGGTAAAACATCGTATTTATCACTTTCACATTCAAAATATTCAGAATTTAGGATTATATATCTTAATCAAGTACTAGATTTTAAGGCTTAAAATTTAGGGTTTTCATGTCTTAAGGTTTATGGGACATCATATCTAAGACCGGGATTTCATTTACTTTTCTTGGTAGTCAAGAATCGATCAAAGGCCTATCCTAAAAGATATTCAATAATCATCTTAATTTCAAAGCTTAGTAAAGATGATATCAAATACTAGATTGATGAGCTTACCAAAGATGTATCCAATTGAAGGATTAATGACCAAAGTAAATAAAATTCAAAGTTACACTTGAATGTTCTTTAAGCTAAATCTGAAGCTACTAATTACCAAAGGTTTTTTCTTTTGTTTTTTTCTTTATTTTTCAATTCCCACAGTGCAGCTTTAGCTTTACGTAGGTGGTGGAAATAAAATATTTCACGTCTTAGATTTAAAGTTTAAGGTTTAGATTTAATGGTTTAAAATTTAGGTGGTGAAGTTAAAATTTAAAGTGATATGATTAGAGATTTAAGTTTTAACATATAAACTCTAATTTGTAACCTCAAATCCTATATTCTAAATATTACTCATCAATTCTAAACTAGTAGAGCTAAACCTTTAATCTCCAAACCCTAAAATCTACCATAAAACTAAAACACTTGTAAAAAAACTTTATATTTACACTACCAGTGTATAAAATAATTACCCTAAATTAAAAGTACTTTTAAACTACAATATCATACACCTCTATTTTAAATCAAACAATTTAAAAGTACTTTTTTACTTCTTTTTCTTAAAAACAATGCCAAAACAGTCAAGTTAAAGCGTAGACGTATGATTTCAAACTCGGTTTGTCTATGCTCATGCAAAACGAAGAATAGCTTATTTTAGGCTTTTGCTCTTATATTTGTAGTAACCTGTTGTTAAATTTGAAGCATCAATGCTATATAATTTAACTCATCATGCATTTCTCCCACTATACCATTATCTGGTCAACTGTTCATCCTTTTGGTTTTTGGTCCTTTTGGATAGCATAGTTTACATATATATAAGAATGGGTTACTAAAAAAATAAGGGCAAAAGCTCAGGACTTGCAATTGTGTTCATATGAAAATGCCAATGTAAGAAGAGATTATTGATGGAAGATTTTAAGCAACATTTCCTCTTCCCATCCAAAATGCCTTCAAACAAATAAAAGGTCTTAAGCATGCTGTAAAATACTAGTCTCATAAGTCCAAGGCAAACATATTTGAATTAGAGAATCCAATTCTCCAGTCCCGAGCTGCCAATCAGTCGTGAAGGGTTCCCAAGACATCATCATCTCTGTATAGGTGATACCTGAAACAATTGGTTGAGAAGTAAATATAGTTAAAACCGAACAAAGAAACAATGGCAATGATGCACAACTCTTTCCAAATCAGTCATATGCATGTTCGAAAATGTGTGTAAATAGATTATTTCAGGAAAATGAAGAATACATGTAACATGGTTCATACGATGTAATTGTGCTTGCAGAAACCTAACAATTTGTAAACATCATGTAGCGCTTCAGTCAAATAAGGGCAAATTACAATACAAAAGCATAGATAAATGTAATTACTTACGCTATACGTCAACAGCAAGTAACGACAGATGTTTGCTCACACTCACCTACTGCATCTAGATTTCCAACTTATGATAGAGGAATCGAAGTTTCGACTGCAGATCATACTAATTGTCAAAACAATGAGGTAGTAAAATAAGGTAAACCACATGGTTGCCAAATGAGCTTGATAACCTGTTTCCAGAGGTTTCCCATTGTTGGTGGAGTTGGAAAATTATAGGGAAGTTCCAACATCACCATCCTAGAGGCACTATAACCTTAAACGAGATAATACACTTCTTAATATTTACGTATACCTATATATATTTCCACAGAAATGAAAAATGAGATAAAGCTATTAGAGGAATTACTACCATCTCTATGTTATTTTAGGCTAAGCTAACTTTAGTTTCGCGCCAAATGTAGCTCAAGTTGTTCAACATAAAAAAAAAAGCAGTCATTTCATATAAACACCATACAAATTACAATATGGGTTGCTGATTCAAATAGCAAATGGGGTGAACCCATTTCCTGTCAATGAGAGTAAAACATTTCAGGCTCTAAACAATTCTTATATATTCCCAAACAACAAAACATAAAAATAGTTAACAAAGTTTAAGAATGTGTAAATAAAAGATGGGTGTAAAAGAAAAGGACTAACTCTTTTTCACCAAGCTTGACTTCAGTGCCTCCATATTCAGGCAAAAGGACTGTATCTCCTTCCTTTAGACTAACTGGGATATGCTTCCCATCTCTATCTCGTGCTCCTGGCCCAACTGCTACCACTTTGCCAGAGTTCAACTAAAACAAAACAAATTTAGAACAAAGTAACAAAAACCCAGGATCAGTGAATTGAAAGATTGGATTAAAAACCTTGGAAGTCTTTTCGGGAAGCAAGATCCCAGAGTTGGTTTTGGAAGGAGGGATTATTTTCTCGACCAAATGCGATTAAATGAAGGAATCAGACGCTTTGCCATGTTATTTGTTCTGAGAAAAAATGGGAATGAGATGAGCTGTGCTTTCTGTGATGGAATTGGAAGACAGGGAATGAAGTTGGATGGAAAAAAAATGAAGAGAATTAGGTTTTAAGATGGAACCAGGGTTTATGTTGAATTACGAAAATGACCTCCCTACCTTAACCAGTAGAAGTCCCTAGACGTAAACTGACATGAGATACGAAGCTAAACTACCCGGTAAAAAAACAAATTATAAAAAAATGAAAAGAATTTGATTTTTTACATAAAAATAAAAAAGTTAAACTACTTTTATTATAGGCATAAGGATAATTTTAACTCTTGATATTTACTATTTCTATTATTTGGCATTTATCTTATTTTTAGGATAAATTTAATATTAAACCTATATTATTTTTATAACTAGAATATTAATTCAATTATTAAATAATTAACGGTGATGATATGACACATATATATAACATACATTTTAAATAACATAAAACCTAACTTATCGCATAAAATATTTAAACTATAAAAACAATTAAGATGCAAATAAAATGTTTAATAATTAAAAATAAGACAAAATTTTCCCGGACCCTGGTCTCCTACATCGCTTTTCCTCTATCGTTTATTGAAAAAATTCAAATAGGAACTGTAAAATGCCAAGATCTTATTTCTTCTTTGGGGGGGGGGGGGTGAGAATTAAAAGTTTCTGCATTTTGTTAGGTTGTATGATATGTGTTTCAATTTTTCGAAAAGAATTCCCATTCATCCAGAATTATATTATTGGCCAGTGAAAGATGATTTGAATATGGAGAAAAGAATTAACGGATAGCATGGAATCGTTTCTAAAATTTGGCAACAGATAATTTGTATTCAAATTAACATAAGTTGGCTTCAGCTCAAGAGAGAAGATTGAAGCAACCTTGATTTTCTGTTTGCACAGTTGTGTTCATATTACAAAGTTGCTATATTAATTGTTTATTATATTTTAAATTAAAATAAATTATATTTCACTTATGTGACGGGTTAAATATCATTTCATTTAAAAATGTATGTTATATGTATGTGTCATGTCATCACCATTAATTATTTAACGGTCTAATCAACATTTTAGTTACAAAATGAATAATTTAACAAAAGGATATAGGTTGAGGGTCAAACTTATCCTCAAAAAAAAGATGAAGGCCAAAATGAGATAAATTGTAAACGTTAAGGGTTAAAATCATCTTATGCCTTTATTATATTAAATAAATGTTATTATTTTATGCACTGACATGAAAAAATTCAACAAGCATATCTAAATTTACCTAAAAAACTAAAATTCAAATCCTTAACCTTGAAACCCTAAAACTTAAACCCTATCCTTTAAACTTTAAGATTCAAATTATTAATAATAAATTCTAACTCCTAACACATCAACCCTTAAACTCTAGACCTTAAACTAACCCCCTAAATCTTAAATTGAACCCATTTGTGAAAAATGTTTTTTTCTACTGCATGAAATATTTTTCATTAAATAATGAGTTATTATTACCAATAAGTGTTGACTGCAATGGCAAAACACATTGTTCTCCCAAGGAGAGAACCCGAGTTCGAATCTTGAAGCACTGTTATGAGTCAAGTGGATCAGTCAGTGGTTGTGAATAAGGTTATTAGACGATGCCCTCTTGAGGTTCAAGGGGAAATCTTTCTAGACGATCTTATGGAGTTACCGTTAGAAGAGTTTGATCTAATTCTTGGTATGGATTGGTTGACTAAACATCGGGTTAACCTATATTGCAAGTTCAAGAGAGCGACTCTGAAGACTTTTGATGAGATGACAGTGGTTTTAGTAAGAGAGAGACACGGGTATTTGTCTAATGTGGTATCTGCTCTAACTGTTGACAGAATGATCCAAAAAGGATACGAGACGTTTATTGCTTGCATCCTGAACACAAATGGCTCCTTATCTAAGATTGAGGAAATTCCTACAGTGAAAGAGTTTTCGGATGTTTTTCCTGAAGAGTTACCTAGACTGCCACCGGATAGAAACATTGAGTTTGAGATTGAGACTTATCCAATTTCTACTTTAGTTTCCATAATATCTTACCGTATGGCTTCTAAGGAGCTTAAGGAGTTGAAGATTCAATTGCAAAAGCTCCTTGGTCGGGGTTTTATTCGACCTAACTCTTCACCTTGGGGAGCTTCGGTCTTGTTCGTTAAAAAAAAGAGTTCTCTAAGGCTGTGTGTTGATTACTGAAAGTTGAACGAGTTGACGGTTAAGAATAATTATCTATTACCCAAGATTGATGACTTGTTCGATCAATTTCGGGGAGCTTTAGTTTTCTCAAAGATTAATCTCCGATACGGGTACTACTAGCTGAAGATAAAGGGGTCTGATGTTGCGGAGACGACCATTCACACCAGATATAGGCATTACGAGTTCCTAGTAATGTCATTTGGTCTAACTAATACCCTTACAACCTTTATGGATCTGATGAACTGTGTTTTTTGGCTATTTAGATCAGTTTATGGTAGTGTTCATCGATGACATCTTGGTCTACTTCTGGACTAAGGCAGAACATATTGAGCATTTAAGGATTATTCTACAAACTCTCAAGAAACATCGGTTATATGCTAAATTGAGCAAGTGTGAATTCTGGCTTAGAGATGTGACATTTCTCGGGCATGTGGTATTGGCTCGAGATATTCAGGTTGATCTAAGCAAGATTGAGACCATTGTGAGTTGGAAGCAACCCAATAACATTTTTGATATCTGTAGCTTCTTGGGTTTAGCTGGGTACTACAAACGCTTCATTGAGGGCTTATCTATCATTGATGTTCCTTTAAAGAAGCTGTTGAGAAAGAATATTCCATTTGTCTAGACTGAGCTCAGCATGGGAGTTTTGAGAAACTGAAGATAGCCTTGACTCAAGTTTCGGTTTTGACACAACCTGGGTTTGGGAAAGATTTTACAGTTTACAGTGATGTTTTGCACTCTGGACTTGGTTGCGTTCTGATGTAGGATGGTAGAGTGATTGCTTACGCATCCTGTCAGTTGAGGCCACATGAGTGTAATTATTCTACCCACGATCTAAAGTTGGCCGCTGTGGTCTTTGTCTTGAAGATTTGGAGACACTATATTTATGGAGAAAAGTGTTATATCTATACAGATCATAAGAGCTTGAAGTATCTCCTTACACAGAAGGAGCTTAATTTGAGACAACGTCGTTAGCTTGAGTTTCTTAAAGATTACGACTGTGTGGTTGAGTATCACCCGGGGAAGGCCAACGTCATTGTCGATGCTTTGAGCCAAAAGGCTATCTCAAACCTAATGTCTCTGTTTTCCAAGATGAGTATTTATGATGATGGCAGACTACTAGCAGAGTTGCAGGTTAAGCCAACTTTGGCCGAAGAGATTAAGGTCAAATAACTTCTAAATAGTTCTTTACTTCCTGTCATACAACAGATTAAGCAGTGATCTACATCTGTTTATGCTTTTGATCAGGATGGAGTTCTGTACTTTGAGGGTCGTTATTGTGTGCCTGATAATATAGAGTTGAAGCAGGCCATTCTCAGTGAGGCTTATAGTAGCCCTTATTCTATACATCCCGGTGGAGATAAAATGTACCAAAACCTAAGGCAAATGTGCCGTTGGGTTGGCATGAAGAAGGATATCTCTGATTATGTAGTTAGATGTCTAACTTGTCAGTAGGTGAAGGCAGAACATCAACATTCTTCTGGTCTGTTATAGCCTATTAAGATTTTTGAATGAAAATGGGAGTAGATCACGATGGAATTTGTTACTAGGTTGCCTCTGACTCTTACTAAAAATAATTGTATTCGGGTGATTGTTGATCGACTCACTAAGTCAGGTTATTTTATTCCTATTCGAGTTACTTATTCTCTGAAGAAGTTAGCTAAGTTGTGCATCTCAGAGATTGTTAGATTGCATAGTGTACCCTTATCTATCATCTCTGATTGAGATCCGAGGTTTACTTCTCGATTCTGGTTGGCATTGCAAAATGCATGAAATACCCGTCAAAATTTTAGTACATCTTTTCATCCGTAGACTGATGGTCAATCAAAGAGGGTGGTTTAAATTCTAGAGGATATGTTACGGGGATGTGTGATCAAATTTCGTGATAGTTGAGAAGACTTTTTGCCCTTGGCTGAGGTTGCTTATAACAACAGCTATCAGACTAGTATCCATATGGCACCATATGAGGCTCTGTATGGCCATAAATGTCATACTCTCATCTGTTAGACATAGTTGTACGATAGGAAGACTTTGGGCCTTAAATTACTTCAAGAGACTAAAGAGACCGTTTGGCTGACCCGAGATCGTTTAAAAGAGGCTTTTTCTCGGTAGAAGTCTTATGCTGATCAGAGAAGAAAATATATTGAGTTTGAGATTGGTGACCAGGTATTCTTAAAAGCATCTTCGTGCAAGAAAGTCCTGAAATTTGGGCGTAAAGACAAGCTGAGTTCGAGACTTATTGGATTATACTGTATTATGAATAGAGTCGGACTAATTGCTTATCAGCTTGAGTTGCCTCCTCACCGCAGCGGTATTCATAATGTTTTTCATGTATCTATGTTAAGGCAGTACCACTCGGATCTGAGTTATATTATTAAGGTTCAAGATGTTGAGTAGAGATCAGATTTATCTTATGAGGAGGAGCATGTTCAAATTTTGGATTATGACGACAGAGTCTTAAGGAACAGAAGTATCCCGATGGTTAAAGTTCAGTAGAGTAATCGTAGCCTTACAAAAGCTGCTTAGCAGACTAGAGAATCAATGAGGGAACAATTTTCACATTTATTTAACTTAGGTAAATTTTGAGGCCAGAATTTCTTTTAGGGGGAGAGTTGTTATAAGAGGTGGAAAAAATAGGATATTGGGGTTGGTGGGTTTCAAACCCACGACCTCACCCCTTCCAACCTTGTCTTGCTTAAACCATTGAGCTAATGGCTCTTTTCTATATTGGTGTGACCAAGAAAATATTTTGATGTTTGGTTGGTGGGTCTGGTTAGAATAAATAGTATCCCAGCTATCCCTACCTACCAATTAATAGCCCCTTTGAATTTTAAAAAAATAATTCAAATCTGAAAAACCCAATTTTTCCATAAACTCTCCTACCAACTCCCTCATCGTAAGCCTTGATCCGCTCTCACCTCAACGTCATAGCCGTCACCACCACCGTTATCATATTCTCCGTCCCTGTCCAAATAAAAACCCCAAAACCACTCGCCATTTCACCATTCTGTCCACCGTGAATTGAAGGTTAAAGTTGGTGGAACTCTAATTTCCCCCTCTCTGTTCTTTGGCGATTCTAACGCCATTCGTCGCCTGCTAGAGATGCAAGTGACACCGTCATCATCTCCGTGTCAAGGCGAGCTGAACCCACCCAACTATTCGTTGATCGGCCATATAAAAAGCTCCATCGAATCATCATCGATTTTTGCAATTTTGAGTTTTAGGTAATTTTGGTAAGATTCTGATTAAATTACGTTTAATAATAGTTATGGGTTATTAAATTTGGAAAAATCAAGCATTTTGGTGTATTTTTTGGCCGTGCAGAGCGGCGCGTGGGCCTCACACGCCACCAGTGGTGATTTCCAGCCACCATAGCATGTTTTCCCTTGAACCAGTTTAATAAACCGGCCAGAACCAGTCTAAACTAACCTGATCCGAACCCAGTTCGAATCGGTTTGATTCGACTTATTTAACCCAACTCGTTGACTGAGTCAACCGTCTGAGTTAACTTGTTTTAGTCAACTTAGTTGACTTTGATCGTTGACCGTTGATTTTGATCGATGACATCAACATAACATCATGCTGACGCTAGCTTTGACTTTGACTCGAAAAGTCAAAATTTTCAAAAATCCCTATTTTATATTTTTCGACGTCTTAAGTCTGTTTTTGAAGTTGGTTTCGTGAAACTTTAATCCAAAAGCCTCCGAATATGACCTTAAACTCAATCATGCATATGTACTTTAATTATTCAGTTATGAGCAAAAAAAATGGATTAGGGTTCTGACTTGGATTATTATCTCTTAAAGGTACTCAAGACTCACCCGATCATTCGTCTGCTCAGCCCAGCTACTCTCGATCGACACATCCACGCGCGCCTGTGGTTACCAATATGATCTTATAAACTCAGTAAAATAATTAAGTTAGAAATATTTCTCTTGTAGTAACCCTAATCCATTATGATTTAAGATCTAGCACCGTTGCAAAGCGTAGCGAGGTAGGTGCTCGGTAGACACTCTCAACCAGCTTTTTGAAGTGTGTTCCTCTGTGTGATATATTTCCGTTTTAAACATATATATATATGAAATGATTATGTACCAATGTATACTTTTTCTCTAATTTGGATGACTACTTTTCTGTATTGAAAGCATGCCTAAATTATTTGCCTAAAAGTATGCTCTATATCCGATTTATGTTTTACTGAATTAAATATATATCTATCTCATGTTATTTGTTTATACTACTTCTGCCTTAAACAGTTTTACTTGGGGAATACTGTGGAATATGATTGAAGTCTCTTCATGTACAACCATGATCTAGCTGATACCTATAGTTAGGCTCTTATGCCCTACGGGCCTAGGGTAAATCCGCCAGCTAGGCTCCTACGCCCACGGGCCTAGGGTAAGTCCTCCAAGTAGGCTTATACACCAACAGGCCTAGGGTAAGTCCTTTAAGACCTAAGGTACCCCTTAGGTAGGCTCATACGCCCAATGAGCCTAGGGTAAGTCCTCCAGGATGTAGTTTATGAGAAACTGCATATCAATATTCGGTTGGAGGATAGTTAGCATTTAAATGAAAACTTTGGTTACCCTGTAGCATGCTTTACTGAAATGATTTATATCTATATGTATTGTTTAAATATTTTTTTATCTACACTTAATGGAACACACTGAGCTCCCTAGCTTACACCCCAAACATTTTTCCTTTCAGATACTTTTGGATAAGCTTCCCAGACTTGGCACTTGGAGGATCAATTCATATATTTTGATGTAATGTTTCTATCTTCCAAATTGTCTTTATCGGGGTGACATGAGCCTATGTTTAATTACAGTATACTTTACTATATTGCCCGATGTGGCTTTATGATGTAACAGTATTTTGACCTGGATTAAACTGATTAACTTAATTTACCTACGTATGAGATATAATTATTACTCGATTCGGTCTCTCAACCTTTAAATATTTTCATAAAAAAATTTGGTAAGGAATGTGACCTCCCGGAATTTGACTTAACGCATAGGCCGGTCTAGGGGTTTAGAGGTTACGATTTAGGTTTTCGGTTAATATGGTTAGAAATTTAGGTTTTAACTTATAAACCATAAAATTTAACTCTAAATCCTAAATTTTAATTACACCCCCTAATTTCAAAATTCTTACGCTTGAACCCCAAACAAAGTTCCTAAACCCTAAAACTAACGCACTTGTAAAAAAAATTTGTTCCTATTGTCTGTGCGTGGAATAATTACCCTAATTTATATATACTCAGGGCTTTGTCTTAAAGGCATGGGGACAGATTGAGTGGATCGAGTAGGCCCATTGCCATGAAATCTTGAGAAGAAAGAAAAGATGAAAATTATTTATTTCAATCAAATGTAAAATAGAACAGCAGAAGTATTCAAGTGGAAAAGGAAAAAGGAAGAGAAGAGAAGAAGAAGCAAGATGAGCAGCATAGGAACCGGTTTCGATCTCTCCGTCACCACTTTCTCTCCCGACGGCCGCGTTTTCCAGATCGAATACGCCGCCAAAGCTGTCGATAACAGCGGGTCCTCCCTTCTTTTTTTATATGTAATTTTAGGGTCTCGAAAAATCTAGTTTTGTTTAAAAAATGTAATTTTTCTTGTTGCAGAACCGTGATTGGAATAAAATGCAAAGATGGGATCGTTATGGTACTGTTTTTCTTTTCCCTTTCCCTTAATTACTTATTTTGAACCAGAAAGGAAGAAAAAAACAGCAGCTAATATATGCGTGTGGACTAATCTGGGTACTGTTTATTTTAGGGAGTTGAAAAGCTGATAGCATCAAAGATGATGTTACCCGGTTCTAATCGAAGAATCCACTCCGTTCATCGCCATTCCGGCATGGTATTCACTATTCCTCCCCCATTTTCAATGCTAACGTTTTGGGTTCTGACTTTCTCTTTCACTGGTATTCTATAATCTAATTCAGGCAGTGGCTGGATTAGCAGCTGACGGTAGGCAAATTGTGGCCCGTGCTAAATCTGAAGCTACTAATTACCAAAGGTTTTTCCTTTATTTTTAATTCCCACAGTTCAGCTTTATCTATACCTGTAATGTTTTTATCTAATTATGGGTTTCATTTGTTGGTGGTTGTGAAGCATATATGGCGAGCCCATTCCTGTCAAAGAACTTGCTGAACGTGTTGCGAGTTATGTGCATTTATGCACCCTTTACTGGTGGCTCAGGCCCTTTGGCTGTGGGATAATTCTCGGTGGTTATGATAGAGATGGTCCCCAGTTATATATGGTTGAACCGTCTGGCATCTCCTATGTCAGTTCATTTAAGAGCTTCATGTTTTTCTTTGTTTGTTGATCTAAGTACATTGGTGTTATTTCTATTTGCTGCTGGTTAATGATTTATACCTCCTTGTTTATTTCATTTCTTGTTGTAATTGATATAGAGATACGTTGGTGCTGCAATTGGGAAGGGAAAACAAGCTGCCAAAACGTAAGTTATAAAACTATTTTTTTTTTATCCTGTGAAACTTGGATGAAGACATTAATCTATTAGTGTTAGAGATGAAATTATTGAAGCAATGAATGTTGGAACATTTGTTTTTTCCCCCAACTATTTGAAGCTAGTGGATATCTTTCCTGCTTTTTATGACCATTTTTTATCAGATGTTTTACACCCAATTGAAAAGCCTTTGGTGGACTTTATTTATTTTCTTTGAAACTTAATCTCCAAAATATTTCTGGTACCCTCTCATCATCTAATTGACAAAGTTTTTGTTTCCAATTGATTTTCCATGTTTTCTTTTTTTCCTTTTTTGGATAAAACACGCCTGTCCTGTGTTGCCCACAAAAACTTTTGTTGTTTCACAGCTAGAAAATTGTCAGTCCTTTTCCACTTAATTTGTAAGAAAACATCAACAATAAACCGAGCCATTTGTCCACAAGTAGTCAAAATCAAGCCAACCCTCCCTTGGCACTAAACTGGTTTGGTTGGCTAGTTAAATCATTCCCCTATATTGTAAAATTAATAGCTATGTCCTTTGAAATATCTAAAGAGATGCAACCTTAGTTATCTATGGTTTATCTCTTTCTTTTGTACATTCATCTCATTAATGATTCCTTTCATTGTGTATGTGGACAGAGAAATTGAGAAGTTGAAGCTTTCAGAAATGACATGCAGGGAAGGGGTTATTGAAGTAGCCAAAATGTGAGTTTGTCTTATCTTAATTCCTTTCATGCCTTTTAAGATAATTGCTTATATTTTCTTCTCTGAATGTTAATTATTCCTTTTTCTTTTTTTGCATTTAGTGGAAAATCTAGGAAACTTGCTCATATTCTTTTTCCATTATTTTACTCATTTATTTCTGTAATGTCTGATTTAGCACAATGACAAACTTGGTGCTTGATATTTATCAATATTTAATACGTGGTCAAACATATTGTCAGAATCGTATTTATGTACATATACAATGCATATGAATGATATCTTTTCCCCTTCTCTGAGAATGCATGTATAAGATTTCATCATTTATCATTGAGCAGAATTTACAAGGTACATGATGAAGCAAAGGACAAGGCCTTTGAACTAGAGATGAGTTGGGTCTGTGATGAGTCAAAGCAACAACATCAGAAGGTAATTCCTCGCACCCATTATGGATACACATCACTTCACTTTCTGCCTTTTTGCTAGCTTCAACATCTAACAGAAATTACATGTGTCCGGCTCTATGAATTGAATATGCTGTGTTTTATTTAGTTTTTAAAATTCAATGGATGTCTTGAATTTTGTAAAAATTGGGGAAATGTAATGTAATCCTTATGTAAAAGCCACCTTATTTCACTCATGGATTGTTATCATAAGAAATGCCTAATATGTCATAGGGTTTTCATTCTTGAAATTCTGCACTTCCCTGAACATAGAAAACAAACAAAATTTTTGGGTTATTTGTTCCTTGGAGCATATTCTTTCATACATTGCCATCTTCCCATTTGATAAATCTTACATGAGCGTTTGTAAACCTGTCCCACATGTCCAAAACCGCGCAAGATGTTTTCAATCAAATTTTTTACTTTATTGGTGCGAGCTTCATCTTTTCTCTCAGGCTTTCGATTCTAATGATATTTTGCTCCTTGTCACCTTTTGTTCTCTCTTTCCACGATCTTATCCACTTATATATCTCAATGCATAATTTGATTTTCTTCATGTTTGTTTCATGTGATGGATTCTGAAATTTCTATGCAGTTGATCTATATAGGTGATTAGAATCCATATTTGGAACGTCAAGGATAAATTAACTTCATTTTTCTTCTATAGATTTGAATTTAGTTGTCATTCAGAAATAATTTGTCGCAAGTCCTTGATCGGTTTTTTTTTTTATGTGCTTTCACAAAATTTCAGGTTCCTGATGACCTTTTAGAGGACGCCAAGGCTGCAGCTAGGACTGCATTGGAAGAAATGGATGCTGATTAATGATTATTGGAGACAGAATTGTCCTGTTATCAAATGTATTTCAATCTTTGCAAAGTTCCCGTCTGGTTTAAAAGATGAAGTGAGTGCCTGATTAAACAATGCTAAGATGAGATGATATAAGATCAGTAGGGATTAGATCATGGATTCAAAAGACCTTGAACTTTCTGTTGTCCTTTGCATTCCAGTTTTTTTAGGCATCATGTAAACATCGCTGCTGGCAATTACCGTGAATGTTGAGGAACACCTTTCTTGTCTTGAAGGCTATACCTTCAAAACTTATATTGTCTTAGATGTGTATACCTTCAAATTGATTCATTTGCTGTTAGATGTTTGACTAAATCGATTTGAATGGTGTTAGACTTGTTCGGTTTTAGAAATCTGAGAATTCAAAGAAATTGGACAAGCACCTTTAATTCAGTCATTGATACATGTGATGAGTAGATCTGTCGATAGATTAGAACAACACCTTTGATTCGGTTGGAGTAGTACGAAACCAAGCATACTCTGAAATGAAGCATAAGACAAGCACGCAACTCATTGATACTTGAGATGTGGATAGATCTGTCAATGGGTTAAAAGAACACCACCTTTGATTCGGTTTGAGTGTCGCCAAACCAAGCATGATCTTAAATGAAGCATAAGACTTACTATGCAATCGTTGATTTTGTTTAGATTTGTCAATGGATTAGGACACAAAATTTTTTAATTTTTTTTTGTTTTTAGAGATCAAATTTATTTTAGTTTTATTAAATATGACTATCTATTGGGTCTTGAACCATTTATTGAGAATGTGAGAAAAATAAAAAAAGCAAAAAAACTAATTAAATAATAACAATAGTTATAATCGTTATTTTTATGTCATTTAAAATAATGGTTACTTTATCTTGATAAAAAAATAACGGTTACTTTATGTCACCCAAGAAAGGCTTAATAGCCAAATGGGTGCTCAAACTTATTGTGGCTCAAGTGTTTAAAATATTTTTATAGATAAATAGGTGCTAAAAGTTTCATTTAAAATTTTAGGTAAAAATTGTTAAAAACCCTAGAAATATAAATTTAAATTAACACATGACATATTTTAATTTTTAATTTTTTAAATTAATTTTTAAAGAAATTTCAAATTTCAAAAAAAAATTAAAAAATTAACAATTTTAATTTTTTACAAAATAGTATTTATTTCAAAACTCAAATATTAAATTTAATTTAATTAATTATTTTTTTTTTTTAACAAAAATTTTAATTTAATTAATTTAAAAAACCAAAATCATATTATCGCAGGTTCCGGCGCGATCTTTCTTAACAAAAGTTAAACTTTATCATATGAATTCGAGTTACATTACCGTCAAATACCGATGTTGGGTGGTTGAGAGAAATGGTCGTGATAGTTTTTGGATATAATTTTACGTGATTGATGAAATTTTGGAAAAATTAGAATTAATTTTTGCATCATTTAATATATAGTCTTGGGAAATTTAGATTTTTTTTAAAATTGAGTTTAAAAAATAAATTAAATTTTAAAAAATAAAAAAAAATAACGATAATTAACAATTAAGCACCTAAAATGACCGAATTAAACTTTAGACCCTTATTAAGACAAAAAAAATAATTTAAACAGAAAAAAACAAGTCATAGTAATGATTTAGACACCTATTTAACTATGAAGTCTTCTAGAAATAATGGCTGCTTTGGCTTTCTTTTAGAAAAAAATCGTGTAGTCATATCACGATTATGGGGTAACCCGGTTCGAATTCCATATGGAGATGATCGGTCATGGCATCCATAATCCTAGTCGACCTCACTCTTTTTCCTGCCCCCCGACCTCTCACTTCGTTTTGTTCTTATTTAAGTATAAAATTGAATAAAATTGATAGAATAAATTTCTAAAATGGACCCTAAATGCGTTCATCCCCATCTCTTGTCCTTGAAGGAGGGACAAAGAATGGATCTTTCTACTCTTGCAGGAAGGGCCAATAGGGCATGGTCCTCTATATGAGGACTTCTTGTACCCTTCCTCTGTCAAGACGGAGATTAAACTTTGTTATGAGTACCGACGTTCTTTGTTAACCCGTCTGGTGCGCAGTTGTATGCCTGTGTGCGGGCAGCTATTATTTGTAATTATCATCAATATGTCCGTGCTGTGCGTATACGTGGAGCAGCCTAGGGACAGGACTCCCTAAAAGTGGGCAAGGTCTTGAAGAAATCTTAATGTTCTAGAAGAGGAAGTGGGGATAGCACTGGTCTTTCTTTAGAGGGCAAAGACATTATATCGGAGCAGTTAACAGATATGGGCTTCGGTAAGCATTCTTTGAGCGAAGAGCAGGAGGTTGAGTTGGTACGAATGGGATAGATGTAAAGGCACGAGAGCCTAAAAGTCTGTATTACAACAATCTCTCTCTTTAGATATGGTCAACAGAGATTCTCGTCCTATCCTTTTTACTTTCAATTATTTTCCTTTATTAGTCTACTAGTTTTATTGGCGAATTACCATATTTTCGGTTAGGTACAACTATGCGTATAACTCTTTCGCCATAAGAAATAGAAGGCTGACTAATTCCCGCTGGAGCCAGGTCAACGTTTTTAACTATTATCAATGAAGGTAATATAATATATTTTTTAAAAATTAAATGGGTTATTAATATGGGTCTTCTTATTACTTGAGCAATTAAAATAAGAGGTATGTTTAAGAAGACCGTCTAATTCTCTTGAAATGGTTAATTTAAACCCTTTAATTATTTTTGCTAGGCCAACATATTTTTCAAAGAAACAGTAAATACTTCTGTTACGAAAAAGAAGTTGTGATAAAAAATACTCGATTTTTGTTTATTCGCTTGTCATCTTCTTACGATTTGAATTTAGCATTTCTACCATCAATTTGTTATATTCTTCTTGCTCTTGACTTGACCTAACACTGTAATGGCGTTTGATTTTGTTTGTGAAAATCATCTTTGTTTGAAACAAGTGATTTAAAAAGACTTGGATTCTTGACCCAAAAAAAATTTGTCCAAATATTTGAAAACCAAGTTTTCATGAAATTTTATAATGAAATTTAAATTTATTATTATTTTAAGCCAAATTTTAATGAATCCAACACTAATTGTTTTAGTGAATCTTTGCAATTCATTTGGTGGTTCAACATAATGATATCATGTGAGCTGAGCGCATTTGCAAATCAAACTCGCACATTCTGTTTGTTGAAATGCTACATAGAACACCAGCCAACTGCCCTGAGTGCCATAAAACGCACTTAGAACCAGCACTTTCATCTGCTTCAAATGCCAAGCATATAAGGTAGCAAAAGTTAAATGACAACAGTTCCACACAAACTCATCCAACACCTTCAATAGTTCAGAATTTGACAAATCTTACTATTTCCACCATCAAGGGAAACAGATTATAATGGCAATTCAAGTTCCGACAATTTCAATGATTTTCAGAAGGTTGACGAAATGCAAGTATCTTCACCCAAAAGAGCCGCTATTACATCTGTCACGATGGGTTCATCCCTTGTGCACGCGTTGTCATGACCAAACTGACCAGGTGCGAGAAAATCATCTAGTCTTGAAATAGCCATCTCATTTGGTGTTTCATTCTTGCCGTCGCATCCTATTCCTGCAGGAATTATGGCGAATTGAATTAATACAAAATATTATTAATTCATGCCACAAAATTCATTGGCTGCAAAAGGTCTCTCACCCAGAATGCTCTCAACAAATTGTGGTTCATCTGATGAGCTTCCACTACCAGGAGTGTGCTGCTCACTAGGAGCTGATGCAGCAGAATGAGCTGAAGGAGAATTCGAGTCACAATGTGCTTCATATTCTAATTCACGCATCAAAGTAGAAGACTGATGATAAGATTTATCCTTTGAGCTTTTAAGTTTCCGTGACTCGTAAACTACTGCTTCCAGAAGACCACTGTTTTGTGGTGTAAAAGTATCTGAATTAGCTATTTTCATCGGAGGGGACTGGATTAGAGAATCGACAGACTCAACCAACGGTAGAGGGACTGAAGTATTGACCCAGCTATCTTGATGATAATCTGAATATTGGTATGAAGGGAGCTCCATGTTCATAAGCCCAGACAAGGGCTCAGAAGGAGAGAAATCACTGCTTAGAAGGGCATCAGTGCCAGGAGGTATACCAAATGATGACCTGTCATTGGTACTGAAATCAGAATCATATGGCGAAGATGATTTGCAGGGCTCATCATAATTTTCCTCGCAAACAAAATCAGTCAATTGGTTGGGCATTGAGATATAATTGCTGACACTTTCCTGAAGATGCTTAGGAGGGCATGCCACTGGGAACATATGGCCATAACCATGTGACAAACCAAAAGTTTTTGGAGGGATGTTGAGAAGCTCGGGCGAATAAGACAAATATTGTTGGTTGAGTTCTAGATTCTCAAATTCCACATGCGGAAGCTCAAAAGCATCTGACTGCAAGAAATTGGAACCAAAGGAGTCCTGGTTTGACATTGAAGCCAGACTCTCTTCTTGACTTAAATTTACTTGAAAGCACACATCAGGAGGGTAAATTGGCAAGCCAGCACGTTGCAGTCTCTTAATTCTTGTATTCCAGAAGTTCTTTATCTCATTATCAGTTCGTCCAGGCAACTAGAGAAAATAAAGGGATGAACGATTATAAAAATGAATCAAACAATAAGAAAATAGCACATGAAAGGATTGTGTTTCAGGGGAAATTTACTATAAGAAAGAGACTAGAAATTTCAAGCTGAATTGCAGAGCATCCACGGCAATACACAACACGCGTGTGAAAAGAGCTTGCTTATCATGCCACAAAAAGATGCTTGAATAAAACCTAAAACATGCTTGTAATTAGCAGCGCAAATCTATATAATATATTACAAAAAAGAAATAAGATATTGACTGGATACACGTATGCAGATTAACATAGCTATGAATATATTTTATGCAAGGATCTTCTGAAATATAATGCAAAATATAATCTTGTAGATATACTATGTTGCTATATTTTTTGCTGAAAACATAACATGTTGGTGCTTCTTCCTTACTTTCTCTCTCTCTCTCTCTGGGAGTGCGGTTTATATATTGTCCTTAACATTATTTTATTATTACTCTAGCTCTAAAATTTCTTAACAAGAAAGCTTTTTTTTCTTCTTTTGCATCAAAGGAAAAAGAAGTATGATTCATCAGAGTTGGCAATCCTTGGTTGGACCATGCCAAGGAACAGAATATTCATTCCCTAAAATGTGTTTATCAGAACATACAGGCACTAGTTCTTGAGCAAGATTATCATGTATCAACAAAATCATATTGTATGGGTGGTAAAGCATGCATCAAATAATCATGCATGGGCACTCCATAGAAGCATGCTAATCATTGTCTAAGGCATAAATTTCGAGTCTCCACATATCAAGACGGAGTAAGGAACATGAATTAACACAGTAAACAAATCAATTGCACATCGCAGAAACTGACCATTCACAAGCATCAATTAGCTTCATGAGAAAGAATGATCATCTCCCAATATATAAAAATTAATATCAGAGGCTGCACATGCATGTATTTGTTGATTAGTGCAAATGATGTATCCTACAAAACCAATTTTGTTGATTATGTCAAAAGCAATACAAACCTCTGCTGCCATTCGTGCCCATTTGTTTCCCAACTTAGCATGTAGCTCAACAATACGACGCTCTTCGTCTGGAGTAAACATGCCCTTCTTCAAATCTTGTCTTAGGTGGTTTGCCCAACGCAGGCGACAGCTTTTCCCACATCGGGAAAGTCCGGAGTGTTTCTGGATAGCATTCCAATTCCCCTCACCGTGCTTCTTTACATAGTCGACCAGAATCGCATCTTCTGCTGATGTCCAAGGTCCTTTCTTCAAATGACAGCCTTCTCTCATGTTGCCTCTCCTACCAACTTCTTCAACTACTGACAAATCAGAGTGACCTTTCCGCATTGCTCCGTTGCCTCTATTTCCATATTACAAGAACCAAAAGTTAGAGATTTCTTCAGCACCAGAAACATAATATCCAGAATGATACTCAAATGCGGCTATTTTAAAAGAAGAATATAGTTTATTTGTTTTTCTATTAGGGATGATCATGGTCCGATTTGGTTTTAGACAGAAATTACAGCTAATGTATGAACAGATACTACCTTGTAATCACCACTGTTCAAAAAAAATTAAAACATATAAATCAACTCTAAGGATTGCAGTTTTAACTTGTGCAGTGAAAAGTGAAAACCAAACCGAATAGGCTTATAATTTCCCAAATTGAATTCAGTGAAAACCAAACCAAACATTACAGTACGAATTAAATTTCCATTTTTCTCGATTTTTTCCCAAGCCTTACTTTATGTTCGTTCTTTGCATTTATTGACGTGAACGATAGTAACATTAAAACCTACTCCAATTAAGTAACAACTAACATGCTTTTAGCTATACTATTTATATCAATCAAATCCGATAAACAATCTGTTATAAATTGTAAACATTAATAATATGTTCGGAAAATCACATTTTTCACTGTCCTTCCTAATTGATTCTTTTTTCCTAATTTGTACAAATTGCATTTCCAGAATCATTTCTACAAGTAAGCTCAAAATTTTATTTACTTTTCATACAATTTTTAGCAGAGCAAACTAACAGCTGAGCATCAAATTAATCAAAATATAAATACCGAAATTCAAAATAAGTTGTTCTTACCTAAATGAGTTGAAGACCAGAGGAGTTTGCAAAGCTCATCCAAAACCCTAAATGCCTAATTAGTTATCACGGATTTCCAGAATCAAAAGCAAAGAAAGGATAAAGAAGGAAAAATGTTAAAAGGAAAACTCAGAATAGGGGAAAGGAAAGCATGTATAAATCAACTCCAGAAAGCCACATTTTGTTTGGAATTTTTAGAAGAGAGTGCAGAAATGTAGTTCATAGAGAGAGAGTTGATTTAATTGGGCGAATAAGCTGCGAGTTTTTCTCTTTAAAAAAATAAATGAAAAAGAGTGAGAAACCTAAAGTAGGAAGGGAAGTAGAGATGGCAAAAGGAGAGGGAGATGGTTCACTCACTGAGTCAGCTCACCCCACATCTCTCCTTTTTTGAATTTCCATTGGCTTTTGTTTTGGTTAAACTATTTTGTCACTCAACTTAACTTTGTAGTTTATATTGGTTACTAAACTTTAAAAATTTTAAATTTTTAAAGTTTGAATTTTGTTCGTTTTAATCGCTCAATTTTTAATTTTAAAAATTATTAATTTTGTTTGGGATAAATTTATATAAAAATCCTAATTTTTTATTTCTCAAACCTGGATTTTCGAGCTTCATTTCATTTTATAAAATTGTCATTTAAATTCAAACAGTGAGGAGGTAGAGAATGAGAAAAAAAAAACAAAGTATCTCAATTTTATATTGGTTAGACATGAAGATTGCAGTTAAAATCAATAAAAGATTAAAGCTTTAAAATTTATCGATTTTAAAAAAAAAATTAAACAAAAAAGACAAAAAGAACATTTTTGTACTAATTACGTCGTAAACAATGAAGAACATCGGTCAAACAATAACATAGAAAAATTTTGAACTAGAAAAAATGTATTTAAAAAAAACCATGAATATAATTCTTAAAACAAAACGTTTTGGTGCTAACATTATGCACTAAATATATCAAATAATAAAAATTTGAACTCGTATGTTAGTCATCTAACAAGTCTATTATTTTTCATTATCAATTATAAATATTCTTCTTTTTTTGACCAAAGATAAATTTTATTAAAAGTCAACATTCCTCAGATCTGAAACATAGCCAAATGACCCAGAGCAACGAAGGGCAGACTGAGGCCCAAAGTAGGAACGTGCAAACAAGCCCCCAAAAAACCAAAGATCCATAATAAGCAGGGTCATTGGCGGCCGAATAACATCTTGTGGAGAAACGAATGCCGAGCGTCTGAACTAAAGATGGGTTCACCAAACGGGAAATTTTTAGCGGTCAAGAAGTTCGATGTATATTTCAAGAGGCTGAGCGGACGGAGACAACAAAAAAAAGGTCAAGATGGTTATAAAACGTACCCTCTTCACGACAGAGCTACCACCGCAGTGACATGCAAACGCCTAAAAAAAGCTTTGGGAAAACAAACACCACCATCTGCCTCAAAGAGATGGGAATGGAGGAGCTTAGAGCAACGAACCGAAACATCATCAAAACCTGTAGACAATGAGAGCAATCCAAACACAACACATAATTTAAAGGAAAGTGGAAGAGGGGAAAAGAGATGCCGACAAGAGCCCACCCTCCACCCATTCCTTCGCAACCTAAGCCACCATGGGTCCATCATTCTCCATGTAAAAATGCGCTCGAACCTTAATCATGGTCGTTGGAAAAGAAGTTTTCGGCAAACTAATCAGAGAAAAAACGAAACAAAACACAACTAATGGAAGCAAAGAAAGAATAATTATTCGACTATTTTGAAAATCCAATGTTTAAATGATATTTTTTTTACCAATGACATCTCAAAACTGAATTTTATTAATCATCGTGATAATACAATACAATATATCAAAGAGAGAAAAAAGGGACAAATTTACTAATTGTCTGTTATAATGGTACAAAGAAAAGCAGACACTTCCATCGAGATTAGCATACCAAAATTTAAAAACCTTCCTAAATCTCCTTGTCTCTATTTAAACGAGAAGTTTTACGAGGTGAAAAAGGAGTGGTGAGTGAACCAAGCTATCAGGCATATTGCTCCGCTACCCAGGTCTAATTACATCGACAACCAACCATCAATCGAGTTGGGATCCATCTTTCTAATACCACCGACAAAATCATAATCAGATATTAGCGTTCATGAAGATCTACAAAAATGAGCACCAACCAAACTACTAAGGTCGTTGGAAAAATCATGCCACAAGGACAGATGAAACGAACCATAAAAAACAAAAAAAACGTGTCACAAAGACAGAAGAAACGCATGTCACAAAGACAGAAATTCTTATTAAAATATAAAAAATAAGAAAAATAATATATCCTGTGGTCGATAACCAATATAAAGAGTGATTGTCGACCACTAACCAAAAGAAAAAAAGTAAAATTGTAAACGACAAAGATTCGAAAGAAAGTTGGTAGGTTAATTTTAGAGATGAGAGTTTTTTTTTTTTTTTGAAAGATTAACCGTCAAATTTAGTTAAAGAATAATAAAAAGCTAAATTGACAAAAATACAAACACTATACCTTTAAATTATTTTTTAGAACATTGTACCTTTAAATTATTTATTAAACGAAGCATATCAAGCGTTGGTTGTAACTGACCTTTAAATTATTTGATAATCTAGGCAAAACTATATAACCATTTTCAAGATTTTAGTTAGGGATGAGCACGAGTTGGGTTTTTGGCACACTTGAATTCGACCCAAACTCATTTTTTTAAATCAATTCAATTTAAAAATAAATACACTAAATTCGACCCCGACCCAATCTAAATTATAGGAAAAAAATTAATTTTAGGGATCTAATTGTAAAAAAATAATTTTAGGGGATTTAATTGTAAAAATTATAATTTTAAGTACTAAATTGTAGTTAAAAATTCAATTTTAAGGACCTAATTATAAAAAATATATAAAGAGGGGCTATTATTATAAATATCTCTAAAAATTGTAGGGGGAAACTATACAATTAGTCTCGGGTAGGATCAAGTGGATATTTTCCACCCTAAACCTGAACCATACCTGACTTTACTCTTAATAAAAACCAAACCAAAACCCAATTTTTTCATTAAAAAATTTGACCTGATCAAGCCGGGTCGGATAAAATAACCATCCCTAATTTTAGTTAGCAATTTCTATTTGTACGAAACATTACAAGGATAAAGTCAATTGTAGCTTCCAAACTATATTTTATTCAATCTTAAAATGGGAAAGTGGCTTGGAAAAAGCAAGCAAGGTCGAACATTTTATTTACCGGATAATTAAAACATATGTCACTCAATTATTAGTAACAAGCAGCTCGATCAATTAATTAATTGTAACAATCATATCACTCCATTGTTAAGAATTAAATGAACGCTATTTTTAGTTACAATCAAGACATTGTATTTATCATTTATAATAATTAGGTTACTCTATTTATCGATTATAACAATCAAATCACTCAATTGTAACTACAAGATTAACATTCATTTATTTTTTCTAATGACCGAGTGGCATGTTTAATGCAACTGATTAACTAAACTAAGTGACTATTTTGTAACTTTTTGAATTCCAGTGATCTATTTATAATATTGCCAATATTAAGTGACCTATGATATAATTTACCCTTATTTATTTTAGGAAAAACTACATATTTAATACCTAACTATGCCCGCGTTGCTGTTTTGGTACTATAATTATTATTATTTTGGCAAAATAGTACCTAAAGTTACGTTTTTGTTCTATTTTAGTACATGACTGTAAAAAATTAACGAACATGATGACGTAGCTTGGTATAATCACAGTTTTAATCTAAAACATATATATTATCAATTTATTCCAAAAATTATCAATTTAAAACATCATCTTAATTTTGAGGTAAAACATCATCTTAATTTTGATACAATTTTGTCTCATACCTTTCCTACCTCGTCGCATTCTCGCTGGTATCTCAATAGTAGAGTTTTGGCCCTCCAGTGGATCCTTCATTAGCCCCTCATTGATTCCCAAATCCTAAAATTTTGATTGTCCCTAGAGTATCTTTTAAACTCTAAAACCCAAAAAAGTGTTCGACTGAAAGAAGAAAAATGATGAATTATAATTTTAATCTAAAAATTAAAATAATGTTTAAACTGATAGAATTTTAGACTAAATTGATAGATTATATACGTTTTTGGACTAAAACTATTATTAACCCAAACCATATCATCATTTCTACATATTTTAGACGGCAAATGTACTAAAACGAAACAAAAATGTAACGTTATATACTATTTTACTAAAATAATAATTGAGTACCTAAATAATAACGTGTGCATAGTTATACTAAATATATAGTTTTCCTTTATTTTATTTGTTAAGACCGAAGTTAAAAATGTGAAAATCGTCGAAAGCCCGAAAGGAGACTGGCTGGTAGCCAGCAGAATCGAAGAAAAACGCATATATAAAAATTTTGTTACCGCTGATCTGCTCTCGACTCAACAGTCAACCTTTCCTCTTCTCTTAGATCCCTAATTAAGGTAATATTTTTTCCAATCCTTTCCCCGTTTTTATGATCTAATTCCGGTGCTAAGGCTTTTCCAGGAAAAAGTAAGGAAATGTTGAAATTATGAATTTGATTAGAACTTTAATTTCAGTCCATTTCCTTTTTCTTTCGAATTTTGTAAAACATTATGTAAATCGATCTCAAATTTCCAATGATTTATGTTACTGTTTCTAGGTTCTTAATGCTGAGCAAAAGTCTTGATTCAGGACTCACCAAAGCATCATGGTATTAAGCTATCAATTTCTTAGGAAATCGCATCTTTCTTCCTTTCTTTATTTTTTACTTTCTCAAAATAATCGTTAACTGAAAACTGAAAAGCTTGTTTATGTATTTGTTTCGTTGCAGAATTACCTAGTTGGAGCTTTCAAGCCGCCGTGTAATATTTTCATATCATTCGCTGATGGAAGAAGCCGGAAGCAGGTATATCTTGCTTCTGAAACTTTAGGTCAAAAGGAAAAGTTCGCTTTTAGATCATGATTTTCCTTTATGCTTTCCAGGCAGTTAAAGAATAAAGTTGAGATTTAAGTAATTGTTCATTGCCTATTTGTTTCACTTCTTTTGCATGAAAAAGTTTACATATAAGCGTGTAATTTTCGCTGCATTTGAATTCATTTACTTCTCGTCCTCCCTCCTGTTTTTCTCTTTTCGAATTTGGTCAACTTTGTTCAACAGTTGTGCTCTTGAGTTCTAGGTGACATATTACATTTATATCTGCATGTTTGTTTTGTATTTTGTCTTCAAATATACTCTTAGATCCATGTTATTTTGTAGGTTCCGCTAAAGAAGGAAAATGGGAAAACAGTTATGGCTGCTCTCTTCCAGAGTCAAGAAAATATTGTCGGAGAGGTAGTGTTTTTTATGTTTCCATTTCGGGAATTATGATTGAGTTTATCTGCTTATTATATCCAAACTGTTTTGTATTTGTAGTCAAAACTGTATCCATGATTTTACTTCTTATTGCTGATACTTCAGGTAGTTATAGAACCAATTCATGGGAAGAAGGTTGAACATAATGGTGTTAAAATCGAGCTCCTTGGTCAGATAGGTGTGCTTCATTTGCTTCATACTTTTCACTTTAGGTCTGCCATTTGACTGTTAGCTGGGGATGTGCATATAGCTGCTATCACTTGCCTCTTTGAATCCATAAATGTTATATATAATTTAGCCTAAAAAGCAAATATATATGTATATATAAAAATTAGCTCAAGTCAATCTTTAGTTCTACTTACTATTATGTTGTTTTTCGCTTTGTTATAGTTGATCCTGTTTTCTACTTAAATTTGTCTGTAATGGTTCTTTATTTCCAATTTTATGAATAGTGTGCAACTTTGGAAATGTCACCTCCATATATATGGTGCCACTATACATGACATTTTTTTCTCTTCTTTGCAGAATTGTATTTTGACAGAGGCAACTTCTATGATTTCACCTCTCTAGGTGAGTGTGCTTGACCATAAAAGAAAAGGTTTAAGAAGTCTTTAGTTTAATTAACAGTTTTATGGATCCTTGCAAGTTATACTATTCATTTTCAACGCTATCTCCCGCTCTCCCTTTTCATTGCCTGTTTGGGGTGGCACTGCAAGGGACATTAAATTTCTCTTAATTATTATGTTAAGTTGCTTCTATGTTTTCCCTAATTTTCACCTCCTTTTTTTGCAGTACGTGAACTTGATGTTCCTGGTGAATTATACGAAAGAAAAGCATATCCATTTGAATTTTCCACAGTGGAGATGCCATATGAGTCTTACAATGGAGTGAATGTTAGACTTAGGTAAGCTATTCATTTAATTTATTAGTTGATTCTTGTGATAAATTTTCATGCCTCTAGAAGTTACTTTTTGTGAGAAATATTCACTTTTCTAAGTTACAAAGCTTATTGGTGGTATCCTTGCCATGCTAGAGTGTGAAGGACATAAGCATATGTTTGGCTATTTAAACTTTTTACACGTGCTCTGACTGGTGTCTAGTTTTCTTTTTGAAATTCAATTTGTCGTTCTCAATTGAAATTAAGTTGAAATAGTATCATTACTGAATGTTTGCAGTGATGTAGTGATCAAGAATCCTTTATAATAAGGATATAAACCTGAAACTGATCTATCTAAATACAATTGCAAATGTGTAGGTATATTCTCAAAGTGACAGTCAGTAGAAACTATGTCAGCAACATTGTGGAGTGCCAAGATTTTGTGGTAATGTATTCTGTAAAAGCACTAGGTGGAATCATTATGTTATTCTACTTGAAAATGTAACTTGGATTGCTATTACATTATTGTGATTTAATCTTCTTTTATCTATCACCTTTTAACTTCTGAATATTTATTTATGATTTGACTCAGATTACATGAGAATGCTGTTACATTACACAGTTCAGTTTTTTAATTCAGGTGCCCTTATGAGGCATAAGGGTCTTATAGCTACCTGTTCCTAATAAGAATACTTTGCTATATAAAAGGAATGTATGAGGTGCGGATGAGTTGTTCAAAGGGAGAGAATGAGGATGTTTTTATTTTCTAGATGATCTTAAGGGCGGCTCAACATCCAGTCTGAGATTACCAGGTCTAGGGAGTTTCATAGATACACAGCCTCATTGTTTTGAAAAGAGGTTGTTTCTGCACTCATGACTTTCTGGTCAGGATGGAACTACCTTACCATTGTGTCACTGTCATCTTTATGAGGTGAAACATTGGTTGTTAGGAAGTAACCTCTTATTGTTGAAAGCCCTCTTCACGTGTCTTGACTGATCACTAAGAGCAGTTATGAAAAAGTATAATTCACATTATCCTTGGTTTTGAGAGACAATAAGGAATCAAATTGTGAAATGGTTGTCCTTAAAGATCTTGACTCTTGACCTCTTACTATATATCATTTTGAGCCTTATAAGACTAGTTTCTCTGTCATGTTATCATTTATCTGAAGAATTTAATCCTATCAATGATTGTAAGTTACTTGCACAGGATTCTCTTTGATAATCTTGGTCAAAAGAAACTCCGATATTTGATCCTTTGTGCTGACTTGAATAGTATAGATTAGAATTGTTAAGCATCATTTGCCTTGCATGTGATTAGTCAAATGTAAATAGATTAATCAGAAAGCTAACAAGGATATGAATTTTGAAAACAGAATACCTTGCATGTGATTAATTGGATATGAATAGATTAATCAGATTGCTGTCAAGGATATGAATTTTTGGATTAGCAAATTAAAACTTGTGATGAAGCTAATTCCCTTTAATTTTTCTGTGTTCAATATTGGACCAGAGGACCTTTTGAAAAGGATTATCTGTTTAGTACTTAACATTGTTTTACTTTTACCTATATGGTGTTCACTAAGGATACTCAGATGTCAATTGTTGTTTTCTTGATCATTTCATCTTCTTACTGCGCCACCATCAAGGTGTAAGTAGTTTCTTTGTATCGGTTTTATAATTTTCCTATCTTTTATTTGTTTGCTTGTTCAGATAAATTACCTGGATTAAGATCATAGCATAGCAGATTGAAATTTGTTATTCATAATCTTTTTCTTTCTTTCTTTGAATATTTTCTGCATCAGGTCCGCAATTATACTCCACCTCCATCAATCAATAACAGTATTAAGGTAAGGGAAATTTCTTTTATTTCCCGATGCTTATTTGGTTTTGGTAACTATTGAGTTTGGTGTATCAGAAGTGGATTTAACTTGTCTTTCTGCTGCAATGTATTTGTTTCATTTATTCTCTGTTTAAATTTGGGTTGCTCTTATCTCAATTCTTCTTAAGATAGCGTTTGGAAACTTGGATTTGGATTTCAAAAATTGTTTAAATTGAGTGATAACACACATGAAATTATAATATTCACAATTATTTCTCAAATCCCTAGATTTGTTGAATGCCAATTTAGTAGTGAATTTGAAATTCTTAAGGTAGCGTTTGGGAACTTGGATTTGGATTTCAAAGATGGTGTAAATTGAGTAATAAATGCTTAAGACTGTAACATTCATGGTTATTTTTCAAATCCATGGATTTGTTAGATGACTATTCAGTAGAGATTTTGAAATTTCTAATATAAATTTTGATTTTGATAAATCCATGTTTTTTTAGCTTTTCAACTATATTTTCTATTGAATCTTAACTATATATCCATAATGTATGTGTTTTTTTATGTAAATGAAATCCAAAATTTGAAATTCAAGTTCCCAAACAGAACATAAAGGAACTTATGAATTGCACAGATTCATGCCTTCTATATTTTTCAAAATTTTGTTATTTTTGAAACCCAACTAATTTGTTCATAATGTATGCACTTCTTTCTTACAATTTATATAGAAAATGAAATCCAAACCCAAAATTCTAAAATCATCATCCCAAGCATAACATAAAGAGATGATCATGTAGCCCCTTTACAAATTCCATGGTGCTAAACAGTGTCTCATGCTACTGCCTGATATTCCCAAAGTTTCCATGGTATGGTAGTTTTTTTATCAGAATGACCTTAAAAGTATTACTACAGTTGTTTCCTTGGTGATCTGTGGTTGATATGACATGTAGCTACTCTATAACAATTTTGATGTTTTGGAATTTCAAATTGACTTCATTCATTTCTATTGATTGTTCATCTAGATGGAAGTTGGGATTGAGGATTGTCTACACATTGAATTTGAATACAGTAAAAGCAAGTATGTCACTCAACATGCATTTTTCGATGGGAGTTCGTATATAATCCCATGCCAATTATTTTACACCAAGTTGGAAGAATACTGATGTATTTATATCGGATTTCAAATATTCAGGTATCATTTGAAGGATGTCATTGTTGGCAAGATATATTTTCTTCTTGTTAGAATTAAATTAAAAAATATGGAGCTTGAGATCAGGCGCCGAGAGTCAACTGGATCAGGGCCAAATACATATGTTGAGACAGAGACCCTTGCTAAATTCGAGTTGATGGATGGTGCTCCTGTCAGAGGTACCTTAGCAAACTTCTCTATCCCATGCCATATTTTCTAACTTGTTTTAATGTCACATATTTAGACTTCTAGGCAGATATCTTAGACATTGTTTAGCCCAAAACACTTCTACAATCACGCTTTTATAGAATACCTCCTAGTGGACATGTGGCTTCGACTTTATTTTTCTTGAAGTTTCCATGTATACTCATATTTGATCATGGGTATGTGAATATGACTCTCTAAAGACCTTCGAAATTAATGAAAGGACTTAGAAAAAAATGAATATACCTCACGCCAGACACATACTTGTACCTGATGGCTGACACGCCCAAAAGTCCAAAACCAAGTAGCATAGGACAGCGATACTGGCCAAGTGTTGTATGGTACATGCTACAGTTGTTGGTCAAGATCGCTACTTCGGTTGCAATACTATCATTTAGACTAATGTTTCAATAATAAATTCTTTGTGTAACCGAGAAGTTGATTGTCATACTTATACATGTTTCTGCTTGTATCTAAACCATGATAACTTTATGCTGGATTTTGGTTTGCTCAGTTTTTTTTATCGGGTTATATATGTCTTTCACCTAAGGTCATGGGGGGTATCTAATTTTAGCTATTTATGAATGCTTTTACAGGAGAATCAATTCCGATTAGACTGTTCTTAAGTCCGTATGAACTGACGCCAACATATCGTAACATCAATAACAAATTCAGCGTGAAATACTATTTGAATCTTGTGCTAGTGGACGAAGAAGATCGGCGGTACTTCAAACAGCAAGAAATCACCATGTACCGGATACACGAAACTTGATATTTCTTCTTTCAAATCCGGATATGTTCAAACATATGAATGTGGGAAAGAACTCAAGAAGATCATAATACTTACACTTAGTGGAACTCTTTCTGGTCTACTTCGACATTGTTAATGGAAATTTTCGGCTGTTTTGTACGAATGCACCGGTTTCAGTTATGACATGGTACTCTTATCTCAGTCTTGGTTATCCGTTGTATTTTTTCTGATCAGTGAACCCCAAAGAAAAAAGAATCCGGGTTCCAGTGTTATAGTCTTGTTCAGCAGTTCAGAAATTTGGCTTGCATGGCGTCTTTTTTTCAGTTCTTTAATCTCGATTTATGATGAATAAAAATTGGTGTACTTTTTTATTTGTACATTGTCGTACCTCTGTTTTATGCATCAGTATTTCTGCCATTTGCTTTTCTATTGTCCATATTTGGGGTACGGGGTTGTCTCTTTCAGTAATATCATTTTCAAAATTAGAACCCGAGTCTCTCAAGAGTATAATGTGCATTGTCATTACAACACTCTGTTTGTTGAAAGTGTTGGCGATGAGGGTAGTTTTTCCTGAACCACCGAAACGACGGTCCGTTTGGGTACTTCAACCATTAACCATCGTTAACTCGTGTTGTGCCTTTTTAACTCCCAGAAGATGGCTCATCTTTAAAGAAAAGTTCTGCCTCGCTCAATCTATTCTTCCAATTAGGATCATATCGAGAAGTAGCAGCCGTTTCTTTTAGTAGTTGAACTCTAAATTGGCGGGCTCCCTCGGTAATGCTTTTCCTCCTATTTTATGTTGTTGAAGCTTAAATTTATTGAATCATTTTTGAATTATGACTAACTGGATATAATGTATAAGTTTTGGAAATAAAATTGTTATTATATCGGACCATATTTTAATTTTAATGGCAAAATGACCTATTTATTAAGACCGATTGTGCACACCCCAATCCAAGCTTTCCAACTCCAATATCAAAGAAAACAATTGGAAGATCCATGGCTGTTTAGTTGAACATAAAATTAAAAAAAAAAAAAACAATCCCCCATCAAAAAAAGGAGCGGTTAACCTTAAAAGAATGATTATCTAACAGCAGAACATTTAAGAACAGCATGAACAAAAAGATCAAAGTCATTACAGTTGGGAAACACAGGCCATAACAAGTTGTTTTACTTTGTTTCTTCCATGTCCTCCTCAGTTTTCCAGACAACATCTTCAAGACATGTTGAAAGGTTTTTATAGAACTGCAGAAGAACAAACACAAATGAATGTTTTAAATGGCTACCAAAATATAATCTCTGTAATGAACAACAAACTTTAGAACAGGCATCAACTCTGTAGGTGAATTGACTTAAGGGACATAGAGATCCACAGACATGTATTCGGACATGGGTACAAGAATATGTTTTTTCATATATATCTCATGTCGGACTTACCTTCGAGAAGGGCACTCACTCCGAAGTCCAGATAACATGAGGAAGCAGATTAGAGCATATGTAGTTAAAGGTGCAATCTTTGATCATAAAAAGATAGATCTTTATCGCAAGTGAATTCAATACATCGTCTTAGCTATTCTATAATGTACAATGTGCCATTACATAACTCTCATCAGTGGTTCATCAAACTCCGAGAAAATGCAGTACTAATTAGGAAATGCAACGGAATTATACCAAGAGAATCGAGTGGTACCTTATGAAATTCTAGTGTGTCCCCCTTTGCTTTCCGCAACTCTACCATATGTAAAGAAGGTGCCACTTGAAATATCTGATTGACATGATTAGGAGTTCGATAACTACCAAATATAAGCCAATATTAGAACGGAAATTTTGGTGTACAATTACCTCCGTCGCCACATTAAGGTTTCCTTTCCTCCCGGCTTTCGTGTTCTCGAGTCTCATCTAATGTAAAATTGTAAGAAATTAAGTAAATTCAATATAGAGATTTCAGTAATTATCTTTATAACATGTTTAAGATTCTATCACCTTGTAGTTTTTCTTTTGGACATCGAAGCCGAGAGGCTTTGCAGCGGCTTCAATCTTATGTATAATCTCATCGGCCGGACATTTAGACGTAAATCTCGTTTCCCTCTTGAATCCCTGCAGAAAATAGAAATACTAGTAGTTCATAGTTTTATCAAGCAAAGGGGAATGAGTTTGTATCAGCTAATTCAGTTTCGGCTCATTCTCCGTACAATCGGCACATGTCAGATAGGTATAAGTATCAATAGCCTAACAATATCAGAAACTGTTTGATACGGCATCGGTTGCCGGACAATAGGCACATATCCCTTCTGGTGATGATAAAGTCGTGTAAAGTAAATATGATCGTTCTTTGATAGAATTGGTCTATTTTCTACTAAACTTATAAATGCAAACCTGTTCTGCATCAAACAGATTCCCGAGGTTTAACCCTTTCGACATAGAAATTAACTCGAAAGCATTCATAGTTGTTGGTTGTTCTTCTTTCTTTTCCATCACATGGTGCACCTGTTACAGAACCAAAATGCTAACATGTTAGGAAAAACGGAAGCTAATAAGCACCAACTATAACAGAACTTGTCCAGTATTGATATATCGATTGTTCTTTTGGAAAGACAACATCTACTTACTTCAGAATCCTTAAAAACAGATTCGACATCATCTACGTTTGTATTGTCATTCTCCTCGAATTTGGGAGGTTTATAACCTTTCTTAAACCATTCATCCTGCAAAATTTCCGGAATGGTAATGCGCTGCAAACACGAGAAAGAGTGATGTATGCATTAACATTATGCAACTCAAAGATTAAAGAGTGAACACTTAAACATAGTTGAAGCATCATCCATTTTCGGCAAAATGTGTGCCAAAAGTAATTGCTTGATGATTGAGAAAATTCGAATGGCAGGGTTTTTTTGACATAGCAATGCTTAAAAAGTATCACTATTTGGTGTTATCTGATCGAATCAACTCTATCAGAATGCCTTCCTTTTTTAATCTTATTTGTATGCATAAAAGGAAATGGACACCATAATATGAACTGTGTATGTTAGTCAGCATAATATGTGTCGGATATGGATGTCGGACATACATATAACAGGAAAAACGAAGAGTCGGAGTAACATAGTATGAGATATATTCAAATGGAATATCTATCAGAGAAGGAAAGAGGAAAAAGCAGATAGAAGTATACATTCATAATATCTAATTTGTAGATTTCTTGGACTGCATCTCCCACTCTTTTGTCCACTAACAAGAAAAATATGAGTTAAAATGACCTTATTTAAGATTTGACAAGGATTTAACCGTGGAAATCTTTTGATTGAACATCCTTTTTCTCCTTCATGAATGGTGCTTTATTTTCATCTACATTTGAGGTGTTGACTTACAGTCAAGGGGTTAGGATCCAAGATTTGAGTTATCAATTTCATTGCACTGAAAGATAGCCAAGGCGGGGAAGTGAATTCAGCTGCCGAAATCTGCAGTTTTGTAAGATGAGAGTTAAAAACATGCAATCAATAACAATGAATAACTTTTAACATATACGGAAATGGCTCACCTTCTTATATAGGTTCATAAGATTAGAATCATCAAAAGGCAAGTATCCGGCAAGCAAGACAAAGAGTATGACACCACACGACCAAAGATCTGCCGTTGCGCCATCATAGCCTCTATCGTTAAGGACCTATATAGGAAGGAAAACAAAAGTAAACAGTTAAAAAACAGAGGTTTTTCGAAGGGGTTACAAGTGCTGGAATGAAAACAAGGTTCCAAACCTCGGGTGCGACGTAATTCAATGTTCCACAGGTCGTGTGGAAGAGACCATCATCCTATAAAATTCAACTTCGTGTAAGGAACATTTCGCGAAGTTCTAAACATCATCAAAGACGAGTATTTGAAAGAATTGATTGTTCTTCAAACTAAAAGGTTAAAGATTCAAGAAAGCTTGAGCTTTCAGGTATCAAAAGCTTCATAATTATCCACAATGTTGAAGAAAAAGGTTATTATATTTACCCTGACTTGCTGAGACACTGCACTCAATCCGAAATCCGAAACTTTGAGATTACCATATGCATCCAAAAGCAAATTTTCAGGCTGCAACAAGATTAAGATAGATGATAAATTTAACTTCGTTTCCCAATCGAAAGCATAACTTGCATGCATACACATATATGTATGAACATATTCATTCTTCAAGGGTAGCAGTTTAAAGTACCTTGAGGTCCCTATGGTAGACACCCCTGCTATGGCAATAATCAACAGCATTGATGAGCTGCTGAAAGTATCTCCGCGCCTCGTTCTCCATCATCCGACCATGGTTTACCTTCATTTAAGAAAAGGTTAAAGAGATCGATCCATGACCCGGAATGAAAACCTTAATTAGTATTCAGTCACAAGTTCCTAAATTACTGTGAGATTGTTGAGCTTCAATTAGGCATACAATGTGAAAATCCATGACTTCAACAACTCACAATTTTATCAAACAGCTCTCCCCCGGTAACGAACTCTAATACGATAAATATCTTTGTCTTGCTTCCCATCACCTGAATAAGAAAGAATGCACCATAAATTGAGAAATGATTCGAAGCTTGCTGCTTCTTGTTGGTTATTAAAACCGGTTTGCATGCTGCTCTTTCATCTTAATTGTATACCGAAGCATACGTAGACCGGATGCATACTAGTCAATCCAGTTCACAAATATGCATATAAGCAAAGCTACAAAGGAAATTAGACTAATCTTTCAGATGCCAGTACTTATTTTCTGTTACAAGACTTAATAAACGATACTCTCAAACAAAACCCGAAATTTTCATATAAATGTACTTCAAGATATGAAAAAGAAACATGGCATTCTCCAGATAGAGATATTACTACCAAAAGAGAAAAATTAAGGAGGCTTTGTTTCGCAATACAGAGAAACCTCGTGCAAACGAACGACATTCGGATGCTTTACCAGCTTCATTGTTGATATTTCCCGCTTGATCTACAAAACAAGCACACACAAAAACATCTAAGAAACCTATACAATTCCTTTCCATATAATTTTCTCGAAGTCCTCTTGTCCAACACTCATTCCCAACATCCAAGAACCCTTCAAACGCAGGGAAAAAACTTCGAAAAACCTAACCGTAACCGTATCCGACTATCGCACCTAACCCGAGTAACATAGGTTTTGAGAAAAGGACTTGAAAAAAAGAAGAAAACAAACCTGTTCAGCCATTTTATGCTTGAGAACCTTTTCTTTATCAAGAATTTTAAGTGCCACTGGTTCACCAGTCTGAGAATTTCTTGCAAACTTCACCTTTGCAAATGCCCCCTCCCCAATGGTTCTCCCCACCTCGTATTTACCCACACGACGCTTAATCTTAGGTTGATTCATGTCTCCTACGTAACTCTGATGTTTCTTCTACCAAAATTTTCAGACCAAATATCAAAACATTAAACCCCCAGACCAACATCTTTGTCAATCAAATTAAACAATTAATATTATAATGCTTAAGACAGTAAAAGAACATCCCCTGCAGAACATTCTAATATCATTGCAAGAAAAAAAAAAACTTTAAAAAATGGTGGCAAAATGAAAAAGTAAATTCCACTGAAATGCTATCAAACATCAAACCAAACGTAAAATGCAGAGACAGGGAAAGAAAGGGTAAATTACAGCTAAATGAAGCAGCCAAAATTATTACAAAACTACACACCTGCAATTTGCTAATAACCTGAGAAATGAGAAATATTTTCCCAGGAAAACAACTTTTTCCTACCAAACTTAAATAGAATACCAACAAGGAAATTGAGATAAACAAATTAATTAATGCATATAATATTTCCCACGAGAACCCTTTTTTATTTGCTTAAAGCCACAAGTTTTTTTGGAGCTTGATTTGATTTTATAAGAGCTGAGCCGAGCTGAGCTGAGGCCAAAGGGGTTGAGAAACATCAACCAATAGTCAAAGTTTTGATATTTATGCACGTAAAGGTACGAAATTCAAAGAAAATTCCATAACGGCACTACAAAGTAGAGAACTAGATGTGTGTTTATATACACTATATGTATAGCAAACTATAAAACTATATATATATATATGATCAAATAAAACTATCAATACAAAATGTGTATTGTCAAGAGGTTAAGAATATGCATGAACAGATATTACCTTGTAATCACATTTAGACTATTTAAATATATATATATATATATAATCATATATACACACAAAATTGCAAGTATAATTAAATAATTAAAAAAATTGAACAAGTGGTCTCAGTGGAAAAACAAATGATGTTCATCATAACAGATCCGAGTTCAATCACTTTGTCTACAATATATGCGTGCATTGTCAAAGAATTAAAAATATCTATAAATATATATGTTATGAACTATGAATATATATGTTATGAATCCACAGTCACGTCCAGAAGTGAGTCAGCAAGCTATAAGAATAATGTTAATCTTTACTACATGAACCACTCGATAAGTTCAAACACGAGTTAACTTTTGAGTTTTTTTTTTCATTATAATTATGAAAAAAAAAAGTAACACCATTGGAATGGAGCATTGATGAAAAGGTTGTTTGTTGTTGTTGGGTAAAAAGCATCAGAGTAGACATAAATTATTTGTAAGATAAATAATAAAGGTCTATCCATTTAGGGGTAAACAAAATTCGACTCGACTAAAAAAATAATTTTTTTTATTTCGAGTTATTCAAGTCGAGTTATTTGAGTCAACTCGAGTAACTCAAAAAAATTCCGAGTTCGAGTCGAGTTAAAATTTCCCCAATTCGAAAAAACGGAAAACTAAATTTTATAATTTTGCGATTTAGTCCCTTGTTTCATTTCTCTTCAATTCCTCCTTTACTTTTAGTCCATTTTGACCAAATTGGCAAATTTAAACCATATATTCCTAAACCCATGTAGAATACTTATTTAGCTTTAATTCATAATTTTGAAAATAAATTTCATATTTTTTTCAATTTAGCCCCTTCACTTTGTATGATTTCCTAATTTCTTCAATCCCTCATTCGTTTAAGTCAATTTTTGACCAAATTTGAACCACATACTCCTAAACCACTATAGAATACCTATTTAGCTTCAATTCATATTTTTAAATTAAATTTCTTACTTTTACAATTTAGCCCCTCAACTTTGAATGACTTTCCATTTCTTTGATTTCTCTTTCGTTTTAAGTCTATTTTGACCAAAATCAAACAATATGATTAACTAACACTATATAATATCTATATAACTTCAATTCATATTTTTAACAAATATTTTACATTTTATTCAATATGATCATTCAACTGAAACTTTTTGTAAATTTTTTTCTTCTCATCAATTCATTGACTCGTTTATACCCTCATCAATACTTTATCCCAAAAGTTCATTACTTAAAAATAATATTATAAATATATTTTAAAAGTTTAGATGATATTTTTTATTAAATAACATTACAAATCTTACTTATACATGTGAAAATAATATGAAGAAATATATATGCACATCTTATATGATTAGAGAAAGTCGTTTAAATTGGAATCAAACTGTACTATAACATGATAAATAATTACAATTAAATTTGTATAGGAACTCGAAAACTCGACTTGACTTGAACTCGACTCGAATCAAAAAAATTTAAATTAAATTTGATTTATAAAATATGACGGGTCAATTCGAATAACTCAAAATTTTTTTACTCGACTCGATCAAACGCTCACCCCTATCTCCATCAACGACTGAATTTTAATATAGTAAATAGAATAAATTAGATTAAACAATTATTCTTATAATAAACTCTTACGATGTATAATCTAAATTAGTCTACTTATAAATTAAATATTAATAATTATAAAAAATATTTATTTAAAAGAAGGACCCTCACACCAAATGAGATTAAAGAACCAAAGTTATTTCCATTTTCCACACATTTGATTTTCGGGCAGAGTGACAGACAACACCAACTTTTCTTTATTACTTGCTTTTATGATTGATTACTATTATTGTCATTTGTCTTTTGCTTTTGTTTAGCCTACTACAACTTGTCCATTTCATACTTCATCCAACGAATTTTTAGAGGTTTAATTTAAAAATAGGTCTTCAAATTATATTTATATATATATATATTTTAAATAAATGTTTAATATTTTTTTACAGTAATAAATGTTTAAAATTTTATTCCGTTAAAGTTTTAAGATAACACTGTTAAAAATTTTATCACCCAATAATATTAACATGTGGCATTTGTTTTTTATTTATTTTTTAAAAAGAAATTGAAAATAAAATAAATTAAACAATATCCCAAGATTTTCAAAAATCACAAAATAGTCTCAAAATCTCTAAAAAACAAAAACCTTAAACCGAAAATTGACGTCAATATCGTCGTCGATAGTCTCGCCGGATCTCGTTGTTGTTGTTGTTGCCTGAGGCCACCGCCCATTTTTCCAACCACCATTATCGGTAACCGGTGAGGAGCGTGTCAATTGAATGTCAAACGTAAAAAGCTTTAGTCGTTCAACATCTGATTGACATGTCTCTCGTTGATTACCGGCGATGAGTAGTTGAGAAAAATAGACGGCCTCAGGTAACAACGATGGTGAGATCCGGCGAGGCTATCGACAACAATAGTGAAATTAATTTTATGATTTTTGAGGTTTGAGGTGTTAGGGATTTGAAACTTCCTTACTTTTTTTTAAAAATATCTTCTTTTTTGGTTTTTTATTAAAAAATAAGAAAATAAAATAAAGACACGTGTAAAATTCTGATTGAGTGATGAACTTTTTTAACGGTGTTACCTTAAAACACTAACGAAATAAAACTTTGGACATCTATTTCAACCAAAAAAATATTTGGTACGTATCTCAAAAAATATATAATTTAAGCACCTATTTATGAGTTAAGCTTTTTTAAAAATGAATTTTAACAATGTGAAACGAAATAAAATAAAAGTTTAATGTGATTCATGCATTTCTTTATTTAATTTTGGCATATGAAAGTGTTTTTTAATTGAATCCAAGTATTTTTCTTTTACATAATTAATATCTTAATGTATTAGTAAGTGATAGAGCTAGACATTTTATTTTAGATGGTCAATGCATAGTTTGGTTTGGAGGATGTGGCCCTCCTAATATTATTTAAAGGGGAGAAAAAAAAAGACTCTACGGAAAGGAAAACAGTATTTCTAATAATTTTAGAAAATCTGGCCCTCTTATTTTTAAAAATATATATATAATGAAATTTTATTGTTAATTATACTTTGTTCGATCGGATTTTAATTTATGACTATGTCACTGATTATTAAAAGTAATTTTAATAATACTCTTATTTATCAAATCATGTGCGTGTACATGTGATTTTATGGAGCAAATGTAGAATTGTAACATTTTTCCGACAAATCCTCCACCATCTTCTTAGAAAAATAATGAAATGAAATTATAGTGACAGATCTTGACACTAAATTTGTAAAAAAAAAAACTCCTAAAATATTGAGTAAATTAATAAAAAAATTCTTTATTTATAGAATAAAGTATGAGCCTAAAAATGTTTAAGATATTATGTGAAAATTTTTGAAATTTTTAGATTTACCGGTTCAAAAATTTAGAGGGAATATTAAATTTCGGTTTTTCCCAGTGTATTTTTTACATATTATTTTTATTTGAAAATACTATAAAAAGATAGAAAAAAACGAAAAGAGTCACGAATTTGAAAAAAAAATATTGAAATAAAAGTTCGAGAAAAAAAAACTAAATCTATATTACTAGTTTTGAACTTTTACTTGTAAGAGAAACTAATATTTTAAAAATAAGATTAAATTTACACGTTTGTGATTCCAATTTATGACAATTTAAGTTGTACGTAGAAAATGTATATTATGAGAAGACCAATTTAATTTATAAATACATATGTGAAATTTTATCAATTCTAAGATGACAATATTTTTTTCAAATGTTTTGAGGGGTTAAATAAAAGTTTTAAAAATTTTCAAGGGGTTAAACTATAATTTTTCTAAGTTTTAGGGGCTATGGCTCTTCACACGAATTAAATGATCGTATGAATCACCCATAAGATACTCCTAACATCCTTTTAAATATCCAGAGACAAAATTTTAGTACTACTAAATGTTTAGTATACTGATTGGCCTAATGGCTAAAGATGTTCATATTGTTATATCTTGTATGAGTTCAAATTTCGATATAAGAATATAATACCTCTATTTAATCAAAAATATATATATACTCCAAAAATATAGTATTAAATATTATAAGTTATGACCAACTGTTAAATAAATAACACTTACACGACTCAAAAAAATGGGGAGATTCCTCAATAACATTGTGAAGCTACCTACGCCTGCTTTCAATTTAGCCCAGCTGGTAAGTTTGAACAAATGTTCATTTGCTATAAAAATAAATAAATAAACGTTTTCATAATAATAGTTGTAGAGTATTTTATAATTAATTTTAATCATTTAAAAATTATATAATAATTGAAGTTGTTGAGTGGTCACAATGATAAAGAATTGTGTTGTTTCTCTTAGGTGATCCGAAATCGAGTAGCATAATTTATACGGTATGTGACCGTTTTTAAAAGAATAAAAGTAAAAAATATATATTGTAATCACATTAAAATATTCAAAAATAATAATAATATAATAATAATTTGGACAAACCCAACAAAAGAATTCTCGAAACCTTGGCCAAATCTTAAGCTAAACCTATAATCAGTCCGAACTAATACAGATTTTACCTAAAGCTCAAGTTAAAAGTAACTCGACTTTGAATCCAACGAGTGGTCCTAGTGGAAAAGTGAATGATGTTTATTCTAAGAGACTGGAGTTCAAATCGCTTTGTATGCAAGGCGTGTATGCATTTTCAAAGGGAACTATTAAAAAAATAACTCGACTTTGTAGAGAAATTTATTCAAAATTCAAGTATTGTTTGATTTTCAAAAATATTTTTTGTTTTTATTTTCTATTTTTATTTTTTAAAATAATTTTTATTTCAACTTTTCAAGAAATTAGAAAATATGATTGATAAATAGAAATAAAATTTGATTTTCAATGATAAAATATGAAAATATCATTAGTTACCTATTTTTTAATAGCATTAGTTACCTATTTTCTCGTAATAGAAATATGATAAACAAAATAAAATCACTACATTTATATGGGTTTAATATATGGGTTTTATTCTGATGCACAGTCTGTGTAAAATATTTTTACACATTTCTTTTATAAAATCTAAAACCCTAACCCTAACACCCTAAACCCTAAATTATAACCCTAAACCTTAAATTATAAACCTTACAACCTAAACGCCTAAACTTTAAACCCTAAACTAAACTCTTAACTCCAAAATTTGATAAGCACGTGTAAACTTTAATTTACACGGCTTGTGTATCAAACTTTTTCTCTTAATATATATATAGAATGTTATTTTCTAAATTCCACACACTTTTAATTTCAATTTATAGAAATCATTTTAGAAAAAAAATCAGCCAATATATTTTTTTTTGCACTTCCGGTTTTCAAGGCTTCACCTTAATTAATCTGTACCGGTCTACGTTGCATATCTGGCTTTGGTAGGTGAGTCTCTCAGCAGGGATTTTCTACATACACAACGCCTCAAACTCGAGACATGCTTCAGCGATACCAAGCTGCTTACCACTTGGACCAACACAATAATAAATTAACCAACATATTTTCTTCAATGTTTATTATTACTACGAAGACGAAAATAACCTTAATTTTTTAAAACTAAACGGGCCTGATATTATTAAACTATGATCGCAAGTCTTCGTTATATAAAAAAATCAAATAAATAATTAAAAGAAAATACTTTTAGAGTACATTAATTTGGTAATTAGGTTTAGAGATTTAGGCCTTGTTTGAAAATTAGCGGATAGCTGATAGCTAATTGTATTCGCTGATTTGACTAGCGAATTGTATTAGCTGATTATATATAAGTGTTTAAAAAAAATTAAATGATAGCTTATAATTGTTTGATTATTTAAACAAACAAAATAACATATAAGGACATGATTATATTCGATACTTGTTCAAATAATTTATTAGTTATCAATATTTTGTATCTATTAATATTAATTAGATTATGAAAAATATATTTTTTTAATATAATATTACTAAGCATATTTGAAGGATTTATATATTAATTTTATATTTATATAAGTATTTTTAATATAATTTAATTATTTCTTAAATTTAAAGACAAATATAAACGTGTGAGAATAAAAAAAAAAAAAAATATTACTACAAATATCACAATGTAAATACGTAAGGGTGAAGAATTAAAATGAAAAGGTTAAATTTAGGTTATTTGGAGATTTTTTGATAATTATTAAGGGTAAAAGGGTCTTTATAACTCTTATGTCAAAACCTCTAATTTCAAAAGTCTCCTATTAGCATATTTTTTAAAATTAGATGTTTCACCCTCAACCCGTTATTCTAATCCATTATTTACGAAATATCCAAATTAATGAATCTGACCGATCAAACCTCTAATATTAACTCAAAGCTCTAATTTTAGCTCAAACCGCTATTTATCAAACACGACCTTAGTTTATAGTTTAGGTTGTAAGATTTTAAATTTAAAATTTAAGGTTAAAATTTAATATTAAATATTTAAATTTTATAATTTAAATAATAAAAACTGTATAAATATTTTACACAGTTTATATATTAAAATATAACTCATAATTTAATTTGTTTATCGTTTTTAATTTTAAAGTTATAAGAATTATGACTTCTACGTGCAAGTGGAGTAAAATAAAATAATATGGTAACTAGAAAAAATAAAAGTTGAAAGTTACATGCGAACCCAATACACAGAAAAATCAAATAAATAAGTTTTTTAATAGTCATGAAGTTTTTGATTGATGTGGATAGTTTCGTTCACGTGGTAAACATGATACATTACCTTCTGTTAGTCAAAAGTATAATTGTCTCGTCAACTTTTATATATTTTTTGAATTAATATAAAAATGTTTAAATTATATATATATATTTTGTTTTAGATGTGAAATTACTTTTTGGTTAAAGATTTTAAAGTGGGTGTTTAATATTTTTTTTGTTATTTTAAGTGTTTGGTCGTTAACGGCTATTAAAAATTTTATTATGCAATCAAAATATGACACGTGATGTTTTTTATTTTATTTAAAAAAACAACAATTTAAAATTTTCAAAAAACTTAAAATTCTCAAAAAAAAAATCTCCAAATAGTCACTATTTCCACCACCAATCACCGTCCAGAGCCTAACTCTTTAGTTACAAATCCAATCGACCATTTCTCCCAATATGTCATCGTCGAAAACCAACGAACGACGTGTCATCCTAACATCAAACGACGAATGTAAAATCATTGTTCGACTGACACGTCGTGCGTCGAATTCTAGCGACGACATGTTAGGGAAATGGTTGACTGAGTTCGGCGACCGAATGAGTAGGTTTAATGGCGATGACCAACGATGATATTGGTGATGATTTGGGGTTTTTAAGGATTTGAGGATTTATTTATAAATTTTTGAGAATTTTAGAATTTTGTTTTAAAAATTAAAATTTAAAAGAGTTTTTTTAAAAAACTTTTAAAAAATAAAATTAGTGTCACATGTCAAGCATTGATTGGATAGTGGATATTTTTAACGACCAAACATCTAAAATGATAATGAAAAAATGTTTTTACCAAAAAAATACTTCAGACACCTAAAATTAAAATGATGTATAGTTTGAGCATTTATTTTTATATTAAAATTTTTATTTAATTTAAATGAATGATTTTAACAAATATGTTAATTCAAATAAACATTCCGTAAAAAATAAAAATATGAAAAGTTCAGAAACCATTTAAAATGCTAATAATAATAATAATACTTTTCATAAAATAATAATAATAATTTAATTAAATAAATAAGGAGAAAATATAATTAAAGTTAATCTCAACAAAGAAGAGTCTATATAATACGATGATAATCTAAAATAGAGTAATCGTTTTCCTTAAAACCATCAAAGAATAAAAGCTACTAGCATTTAATAATGAAAATATGATTATATAAAAAAATAGTTAAAAAAACTCAATTCATAAAATTAAAAAAGACATAAATAAACCCGAAGAAATGTGAAAGAGAAAAAAAAAAAAAAAAAAGATATGGTAGATGAATGAATAGAGATACATGAAAATAAAATTTTATTAGACAACTAATTTTATTAGTTTTGACCAATAAAAAAATCGAGAAAAAATTAATTTATTGCCCTTCAACCAAATTTGTTTAGAAACAAATCTATATTAAAAAAAAGTTTAGAAACAAATCCGACGACAATGAAATCTTATAAATAAAGAATGAGAAAAATTTTAATATACATGTCGTGTAAACTTTAATTTACACAAATTTTTTTAATTTTAGGGGTTAGAGTTGTAATTTATGGTTTAAAGTTTAGAGGTTTTTGGGTTTAGAATTTAAGGTTAATTTTTAAAATTTAGGTTTTAAGGTTTAGGGTTATGAATTTAGGATTTGAGTTTTATAATGTAAAAATACATGCTTGTGTATAATTTATTTTACATAGCTTGTGTATCAAAGTTTTACGTACAAAGAATAAAGAAAATTATTTAGATATTCCATTAAAAAGGGTTTGAAAGCTGGATTACTTCTTTAAATAATATTTTAAAATTTATTTTTATTCTAATGTTTTTAATTAAATTTTCTTCTAAAGTAATAATTTAATTATTTTCAATTAAATTTTCTTCTAAAAGTAATAATTTCATCATTTTCAATTAAATTTTTGTGATGAATAAGTTATTTTTATTTTAAAGGAAATAATTTAGTCACTTAATTAAAATTTTGTGATAAACATGTCACTTTGTCATTAAAATTGAAACATGGTTTGATATAATAACAATTTTAGTCCTAAAACTTATATATTCTATTAATTTGGTCCTAATTTAAAAATAATTTAATAAATTTAACCATTCATATTTAAAATTTTTGACACTGCACCCTCTTGGTACACCCTACGGCATTTTTTGCACTTTGTGCTATTGTCCATCAATTCGATAACTCACAAATGTGATAGCTCGACAAACACAATTATTTAACTACTCGACATCTGACAAACTAATGAAACAAACTCATTGTGACCCTAACGTCACATGCTAGTAAACACAAACACTTTTCACTAGTTGAATTTTTAAATATGGAATCAAATTTATTGAATTATTTTGAATTAGGACCAAATTATTAGAATGTAGAAGTTTTAGAGACTATAATTGTTATTATATCAAGTCATATGTTTGAATTTTAATAGAGTAACATGTTTGTCACAAAAATTTAAATTGAGTGACCAAAATTATTACTTTTAAAATAAGAGTGTCATGTTTGTACTAAACAATTAAGTGACATGTGGTGTAATTTACTCTAAAAACTAATGCCTATTTTCTTTATTACTTTTAGCCCTGATGATATTTTTAGTCCTTAAATTTTTAAAAATATCATTTTAGTCCTTAAACTTAGGGTTGAACGTCCGATCGAGTCAAGTAAAAAAATTTATAGTTATTCGAGCTTGTAAGTCCTATTTTACGATTCAAACTTTAATTTGAAAATTTTTCTAATCAAGTCAAGTTTATGAAATTCGAGTCGAGTCGAATTTTTGAGTTTCTGTACAAATTTAATTGTACATATATATTTCTTCATATATATTTCTATATGCATATTGTAGCGGTGCATATATATATACATACTTAGGGCTGGACGGTGCACATATTGATTCTAATTTTAACGACATTCTATATGCATATACGATATACATATATATTTCTTCATATTTTCACATGTGATATGCATAATATATCATGCATAATTGATAGACTCGACTCGAATATGAAAATTGATCTACTAGTTACTAAAGATTTCGTGTTAATTGAATTTCCATTTCATAACTCAAACTTTATTTGAAATTTTTTCAAGTCGAGTCAAGTTTATGAAATTACAAGTCGAGTCAAAACGAGTCAATTTTTTTGCCTAGAGCTGAGTCGAATAATTTAGTTTTCCGATTCGAATCGAGTTTTTCCCACCCAAAATTTTTTAACCATTTTGGCCTTTTGATCCATTAAGTTGGCGTCAACTATTTTATCTTTTTACCACCATTTACATTAGTTATTGTCCTTTATTACAAAAATAAAAAGCATAAAATATATTTAAATAATAAAAAAATAAAATTAGAAATCATTAAAATTATAAAAAATATATTAGTATATATTTCAATTATTTAAAAAATTTAAAACAATAGAAAATATAAAAAAATAAAAAGTATATATGAAGTATTGTAACAATATTAAAAAAACCCAAAGTTGAACGTGGGAAAATTAAAAAATATATAACGCAATTCATGCAATATATTTTTATTGGTATAAATATTAAGGGAGTCAATATTGCAGCGATATACATATCTTTTTTTCCCATACTTTTGTATATCCTTTCTAGTATATTAATATTTTAAAATATTATTTATTTATATTATATACTTATAAATATATTTTAAATTCATATGTGTAATTATCAATGACACAAAGAGATTTAGATTTAAATCTTTGAGAAAATATTGTCGGAAGAAAAAGTTACGACTCACGACTCAATAAACGGTAAAACATACATAAATTAGATAAAAATACTATTTAATAAGGTTTGAACAATTATATATTTTTAACTTGTGAATTATAAATTCTTAAATATTATAATTAAAATGAAATTTTAATTTATTGGATTTCTTAGGAAAACAGAATAAAGTACATGTGATCCACGGCCAAAACAGAATGATGAAGATTGTTTGAAAAGGACCGGCAGTGTAGGGTAATATTACAACGTTAACGATGTCCATCCCTTAGGATTTAGGGTTGGACTAACCCCCAAAATAAAGGAATTTAGGATTCCAGACAAAATTTTGGTCAGCAGTTGTTGAACCTGTCAGTAAAATAATGTAAACACATGTTACATGTTTATCTACTTTTTTGATAATTAATGTAATTTTACTTTTAGATCATTTTGTTTCGCATTGAATTACGATCGAATATCAAGAGTCAAATTATTACACTTTAAAAATATAAAATTTATGGGTAAACTACACCATAGTCATCAAACTATGATTTCTTTCCTATTTCGGTCACCAAACTATTTATTTCCGCAAAAACATCACTTACGTTATGTTTCATTCCTATTTTGGTCACCGGACTATTTTTTTGGTAAAAACATCACTAACGTTATGTTTCATTCCTATTTTGGTCACCGATTGTTAAAAACTTAACGGTTTTGCTGACGTGGAATTTTATTTTTTTTTTTAATTTTCCACGTCATTTCTTCTCTCTCCTCGTAATCAATATATGTTATTTTATAATATTTTTATTCAAACTAACAGGATGATGACACGTGTCACTGCCTATTAGTAGAATAAAAGGAATGAAAAATCAAGCCCCTTATGCAGCCAAAGAGATGGTGACATGTGTAACTGCCTATTAGTCGAATCTCTCTGGCTGCATAAGGGGCTTGATTTTTCATTCTTTTATTCTATTAATAGGCAGTGACACGTGTCATCATCCTATTAGTTTGAATAAAAATATTATAAAATAACATATATTGATTACGAGGAGAGAGAAGAAATGACGTGAAAAAGTTAAAAAATAAAATTCCACCTCAGCAATAAGTTTTTAACAGTCGGTGACCAAAATAAGAAGGAAACATAACGATAGTGATGTTTTTGCCAAAAAAATAGTTTGGTGACCAGAATAGGAATGAAACATAGCGTTAGCGATGTTTTTGCCAAAAAAATAGTTCGGTGACCAAAATAGGAAAAAACCATAGTTCGGTGACTACTGATGTAGTTTACCTAAAATTTATTAAGTATTCAAACCTAAAATTAGATGATAAAAGTAAGTATATTTGGCCCGTTGGTCAAGCTGCTCATCTTTGTCTCTCATATTCTCTTAGATCATATGTTTTAGACCCTCCTTCTCCTATAGTCCTTTTCTTCCCCTCTAGGTAGGATTAAGATTAGAATTAAGATTTATCAAAAAAATTAAAGGATTATAAAGTTTAATTTATTTAATATTAATTTTATATTATCTAAATTGTCATTACACCAAAAATCTAAAATGAATCAAATTAAAATTTTCAGAAAGAACTAAAAAAACTTATTATAAAATTTTCAATTTCTTGGGCCAAGGCCTCCCGACCCTTCTTGTGCTCTCTCTCTCTCTCTCTGATTTCACGTGAGATTACTTTTCGTAATAAAATAATAGATAAAGTATAAAAATAGTCATTAAACTTAATAAAAAAAAATTGACCATGAAAGTTTCTGAAATTACAAAATAATCATTAAATTAATTTTTTAACTTAATATTTGAGTCGTCCTTTCCACGCTATACAAAGTGTTTACAGGTTAATTATAATAGTTGTATAGTTTAAAGTTAAAACTCTTTTATATGGATAATATATCTTCTAATTTTACCAACAACCGATAAGACGCTAGATCTTTTAAACAACTAAAAATTTTAAATCCTCACATTGTGAATAGAAAAAAGTGAGCTTGGAAGGTTAACCTCATATTGGACATTTATAAAGCCTGATCCGGATTAGTCGAGACCATGAGTCGGATACCGGTACTTAAACCAAAATATATATCTTTTAATTCCATATATTCTTCTTTTATACAGAATATAAGATTGGTTTTAATACATCATCACTTCATATAACAGTCTCAGAGTCGGAATCAAAATTCTTGCAAACAGGAAAATGTATGTGATGTTCTTTTGTCATTGAACAAGAATAAAAGTTGGGCTAACCAAACCAAAACATATAATTTAGGGATCTAGATAACCTAAAATTACCCAACATAAGCAAAGCAAAGCATGTTTTCTGTAGCCTCAAACAGGACAATATCATATATAGCATATTTGCATTCTCAACAAACCCTGTTGGTGACGGTTTGGGAAAGGGACCTGAGCTGTGTGTTCCATTTATCAATAGCAGTGTACTTCTTCATGCCCTTCGACCTGCGCCAGCAAGGAAATGAAAGTAAAAGTCATCGCCGTGATATTGGTTAAACTTTGACTCAACTTCGTAGAATAGCGAATAATAAGTAGACTGACCTGTTACCACGCTCCAACAGCCGGTTCACTTGATCAATATGCCCGTCGATACGATTATCCAAGATCAAGGAAACCAACAACTGTTCTACATCTTTTTCTGGCACATTGAGTTCCTGAATGTTGGAAGTTCATGCCGGAGTTTAACCAATATATATATTTTGGAGAGAGAAAATCCAAACATATATGGAGTTTATTATAATAATAATAATAAGAAGAAAAACAGAGTTCAAGCAAGAAATATAGCTGTAAAACTAATGAAAGAATAAAATGGAACACCCAAAGTAACCAACTAGAAAGGAAAAAAAAAACAGTTTTCTTTCACCTTTGATATGAAAGGGATCCGGATTCTTGTATATGGTTTTATAAGCTTAAGTAGCACCTGTGTTCTGACATTCTTCAAAAGATCTTCGATATAATTTCGGATGAATGGATCATCCATGATTGTCCTCCTGTTACTCTGTGAAAGCGAAAAGATGATGATGATGATGATCCAAGCTTAACAAAGAGGAAAGCAAACAGATGTAACCAGCAATATATATATCAGAACATTTGAAAGCATTGCACAAACCTTGAGGATTTTTTCAAACTCTATTATCTCATTTCGTTGATAGGCCGCTATAAGGTTAGTCATCGCCAAAATCTCAGGGTCATTTTTGTACCTGCAGTAATTGCAGTGAGGGACGAGAAAGGGCACACAGAAAGAGAGAGGTTCTATATATAGAAGGTAACGATATTAAAAAGAACTTACGGCTTTGCCTCCTGACCATCAAAAGGATTAACTTCAGATTCCATCAGCATGTTAGCCAGAACAAGGTATCTGGAAGCGAAACCACATGATGAAAACATAAATTTGAAACTTTATCCATTGGTAAAAGACGGGACCAAGAGGTATTAACAGAAGGCATACAATGACTTATTTATTATATAAGATGATAATATATATGAAATATCTCTCTTCCTGTTGTGCAACCCTTGCCTTCTATTTGTAATCCTCTAGGATAGTTTTCTCCAGTTCTTACCAAGTCTATCCTTACTTTCTCTTTCTTTTTTGCTCTCCAAGTTACCACTGACTGGGATTTTGTTCATATTCCTCAATGTTTGACCATTCCTTACAATATTTCCTCAACCTTTTATGGCCCTACTATGGCAATCACCAAGTCCTTATGCCATTATAAAACAACATTTTGCCTCAAAGTAATCCCCTCAAACATGTTAAGATCAATGCTGTCCATTTTATACAAATCTTATAGGTACTCACCCTAGTGTTGTAATAGAGTTGAATCAGAGGGCTGACAAAGAACTGCAGATGAATAGATCCAACTCTCATATTGAATATCATCATACCAATGAAAGAGAAAAGGAGAAGCATGTGTCAAACCGAAAATGTGAAACTACATAAAGAGAAAAGAAAGAAAATATAATCATACTTTAGGCATTGTATACGTCTCTGATTTCCTGCTTCATCGTAGTTCTTGAAAGCTTCAAAGAAGTCTGTGGCTGCCTCATCCCATTGACGCTCAGCCATATGCATCTTGCCACCACATTCACGAATTATTCCCATGATCCTTGGATGTGGTATTGCAGACTTAACAGCAAGTGCTTTCTGGTATAGTTGCTGCATTTAAACCAATATCTCAGATGCAGCTAAATCACCATATAAGACCAGGCCAAGACAATATAACATTGTATAACAAATATCAGAACCAATGATGGTATTTCAGCAATCATAAAATATAAAATGAAGTTACAAATATCGATCAGGAAGAAAGGTAGTTAACTCCACATGCAATTGAGGTTAAACAACAGTGAAAATTTCTGGATTTCAGTATTAACTGAGAGTGCTTCATGCTAATGTGAACAACAGACCAGGATTCACAGAAGTATATCAGACCACAAGTGAATATACTCTAGTAATTCTAAGTTTGAAAGTTGCTAGAATTCTAAAGATAGCAAAAGCAAGACAGGTGTAGACTTTAATGCCCAATGTTCTACAGATTTCGTATCTTAGTTTAACATTGCTTCACACAAATTCCAAAGGAAACAAACTTGATATTTGGCAAATAGCAAATTGGGTACATATTCTACTGTGTATATCATTTATATGGGAGATAAATGATGACAATAAAAAAATAATATCAAATGCCTTTCAGTAGTAGACCTTTACAAGGGAAATATGAGTACGACTGCTTCTGTTCCAGTCCAAAACTGCCAAGCATCTAACTAAGTGATCATTTCCATTGTAATTAACCATACCCGAAATGTGTAATAGAATTATAGAATCATTACTTCTTCAACAATAAAGATCTCTATCTTACCAGCTGGATTTAAGATGTTTAATGTGAAATTTTCACTTTCTTGGTAAATATAGAGGAAATCTAGAGGGGAGACCTTAGACTTCAATCCCTTAAAGAATGGTAACAACTGCTTGGCCAATCGTAGATTATTCAATAGACCTCTGTAAGTCTGTATACATCTTGTCTTAAAAAGGAAGTTGAACTACCTTGAGCTTTTTGTTGTTCTTTGTCTCGGTATACATTTGAATTTCAATTGCATATACTTCCAGAAGCTGACTTCCCTTCTTTTGATCATCTGTCCCGTCTTCCTTTTGACAGGATTTATGTAGTTCCTTCAAAATCTGGTAGTGCAACAAATTCACTTATTATTTTATAACATTCTGTATCCTGCATAAATGAAACTGAAATTCTAAGGTTCAAAAAGGATACTTTGTTCATTCGCCCATACTCGCCCATATCGAACCAGATCTTGCAAAGCTTAAGATTCGTCTTAAACCAAAGTCTCTGAAAGACAGCGCAATATATCACATTGTCATGCAAATGCTGAAGCGATCATTGTATTGTACATTTGATAATTTCCTAACCTCATTCTTTGCCTCTTCAAGGGCCCTCAGAGTGGTTTGATAGAATTCCTGCAGGAGCCCAAAATTTTGACTAGCTGACCCAGAAACAAAATCCATAATATTATTTATACATTTCTCGCTGTAATTTCGTGTCACTGCTGATTTGATGTACGTTAGCATCTCCCGGTAAGCATCCATCATTTCTTTATACTTCCCTAACCGGTAATAGAGCTTTACAGTTTGCTTTAGAGCTTTGAATCCCCTGGAATAGAAAGTACAAGTACACTATTTACTATTGAACAATAAGGCTCAGACACAATACATACATTTTGGTGAATGATATAACTGTTTTTAAAGGATAGATAAATTAATACCCCAAGCCGTAGAGATTGCAAGGAGCCAAGAACTCTATTTACATAAAGGAATATTCACTAAAATTAAAGATAGGAGCCCATCCATAAGAAGCAACAGACAACATATGCTCTAATAATGTGCCTATGACCTATCATGTGCTAAAACATAAAAACACTTGGCACAAGAAAGCAAAAAATAAAAACAAAAACATTAGCTGGCAGAAATTATAAGAAGGCTGGATTCTAACCATAATATACCAGTAGTAAAAGATTAAAATACCATTTCTGGATTACTCACCACTCAGCCTTCTCAGGTTCCATGCTAACCACTTCAGCAAAACCAGCAAGAGCTCCTTCAGGGTCTGTTTCCACCAAACCTGTTATGACAAAGAAAAACAAATTATTAGTAACAAAGTAGGAAACCGATAAGATTGTCAACCAACAAACAAGGTTCTTAAGCATTTATCCAGACAGAATTGAACCCTCGAGCTCACATCCACTGCTTCTCTATGGCGAAGAAATTGATATTCAAGAACCAACTATCACATGATATATTAATTATATATTAACCAAGAGGACATTGTGAAACTAAGGTTAATGGATAAACTCATAATAAGCTTAACAAGTTCAGATTATTATTCAGTCACTACACAACAATTAAAACTAACTAGTTCCCAATTTGAAAGGAATAAACCCTAACAGTACACCACAACCATATTGGAAAGGTGAACTCCGAATCTAATCTAAGGTAATATTTTGAAGCATACAAAAATGCGAAGAAATACTTAAACAAAGAATAATCCAAGCCACATCAAAATTAAGATTAGAGAATAATATATATCAAAAGAAGAAGAAGAAGAAGAAGAAGAAGAAGAAGAAGAAAAACCTTTGGAATTGTAATATTGATTCTCGATATCAACGTCTTGTTCCTCAGGCTCCTCGTCGGAGTATTCAAATCCATAATCCTCCATATCCGCATCTGCCCAAATTCAAAAAAACGAATCAATTTTATCAAGGGCTAATAGCGAAAAGCGATATAGATATTTAGGTAAAGAGTAGAGAAATTAGAATAAAAGCAAATCAGAGAGAAAAGAAGAGACCTGAAGCCATGATTAATGGGTTAAAATGCGGTTGGAAACTTTTGGGCACAGAGAGAAGGTGTCGATTTGCAGAAGTTGAACTAAGTTACAAAAACTGCCTTGCTACGTGCGGCAACGCCAAATATAAGAAATGGGTTCGGTCTCGTCGGGTTCCGGTTTAATTAGGATAATACATTACCCTAGATATTTATACAAATTTCTATATATTTAGGAGTAATTAGTACATCTTTATTTAAAAAATATTATAATACATCTCTTCGAATATATTTTTTAATTACACCCTTAATTTTATCAAATAAAAAATAATACAAATAATTATTATAAATATTCTTTTATATATTTTTTCTTAATTATTATAAATATTCTTTTATGTATTTTCTTCTTATTATCTTTTTTATTTTTAATAAAAATGAAAAAAAATATTTTTTTTATTTTTTCGGATCGAGTTGGGTGGTGCGGATTTTAATCCTGAATTTGGGTTGAGTTTAAATCGAGTGGAAATTCATCACACATTAAATTAGTTTCGGATCGACCAAAACCCCGACTCTACCCGACCATACACACCCCTAAATTTAGTTCCTATTAATTATGAAAATGAGCAATAAAAGATAATTGATCTTGATATTATTTTTTTAATTGATATAATATAAATCTAGACTTTAACGTTGATAAAAATTTCAATGAATTTAGTTGTCAACATTTAAGGAATGTATAAATATTTTATCTTTATTTTTTTTCAAAATTGTAAAAACAAATTTATAAAGAAAAAACTACTTTGAAAACATAGTTTTTTAAATTTAAAATCATTATCATACGGATAGCTTAAAAATCTATTTTAAAAAATTAAATTAAGAATAGTAGTATGTAGTAACATTGATAATTCAAAAATTGAAATTTAATTATTATATTATTTACATAAAATTATAAATTAATCAATCTCCACTTTTTCACTTTGCTCTGCGGCGGTTACAAGAAATTTTTAAGTTCTTCAAAGTTTTTCTTCGTTGTTCTATTTCTTCTTTATCGGTGGCGGTCTTTAGTCGTTTTGTTGGTTTTGTATATAAATAAGATTCATCTTTGTTAATGAATTTTAGTTTCAAGTTTTTTTTTGTTTCTTTTTTGTCTTATTTTGACGGTTACATATCACATATGCTTTTATGAAAGTTCTTTTGTCTGCTTTTATGACAGTTATTTTATCTGTTTTTTTTGTAATTTTAGTCTATCTTTTGATAGTTTAGCGTTCGGATAACAAGTATCATCGAGCGTTTTTGTCAACGAAAGAGGCCGAGCTGTACATGCTATGATTCCCTTCTGTGGTTGTGCCGACACGCTAAGAACAAGTAGTGGAAGCATTTTGCTTTCTTCAAAGCGCACTCTGGGCAAAATAATAGTTTGCTGGATTTAATTCAGAAGCTTATTCAAGTTTTTCTGAAAGTGTTAGTTTTATATTTAATGTCTTTCACGCCCTTAGTTTTTATTGTATTTATGGTTATGCACTGAACTTTCAATGTTTGCAGTGTGATATCTTTGTAATCCTATCACTTTGAACATAATCTAGTTTAAAAAAAAATTATAAATTAATCAAATACCCAGGTAAAAATTCAAGTATGTAGTTAGTAGTAGATTCAAGTTATCAATAACACTAAAAATAATTTTTTGCATAAGTAGTTAAATATTTTTTTTGAAATCTGAATTGTATTCAAAGTGAAAAGGTTACAAAAGAATCACACCACAAATATTGAAATTTCTATACATCAAATAGAACAATAAAGCTCTAAAGATGCGAAGTCAATAAAGTACAAGGCCTATCACTTTCAAAAGATCTAACAATCTTCTGATAAAAATTCAGTAATACTATTACTTTGACCAGAGTGCTTTAAGAAGAAAGCAAGTTTTTTCGCTGTTTGATCTTGACAAAACGACAACACCACAAAGGGAATCAAAGTTGACCACCGATCTTCGCTGCTAATAACGCTCGAGTGATATTTATCATACGAACGTTAAACTGATAAAGTAAATAATACTGTCACAAAGATAGACTAACACTATCACAAGACAGACTAATACTGCCATAAAAGCAGACAAAACTACTGCCATAAAAGCAGACGAAAAGCTGCAAAAAAAACATATATAAGATGAAACTGGCAAAGAAAAAAACAAAAAAACATGCAAATAGAATTTATCAACAAAGATGAATTTTTATTTATATACAAAACCAGCAAAACAGCTAAAAGGCCGCCGCCGAAAAAAATTCTAACGAAAAAGATAAAAATATTTACTTCTAGGTATTGAACCCACAACCTAAGTTAAGTGGACAACAAATTTGAAATATTTTGTTTGTACATATAGTATTAAACTTATAATTTTATTCAATTAGTTTATAAAATAAGCTTTATTTGGAAGAAGGTTTAATTGAAGAAAAGTAGTTAAATATTCTAAATAAACAAATAAATAAATAATCCATTGATATGCAATCATATATTGGATCATAGTTGAAGCCTAACCGAAAACCAGTTACAAAAGCATAGTTGATTGTTGTTTGGTTTGAAATCCAGGTTCCTAAGCAGATATTTTATATGAAAAATGATACAAGGAAACACATTTTAAACAACGGCAGATTAATGAAAGATAAAAATGTCAATAACAAAGACTATTCTGGCTTCACCAACATTTTAATCAGCATCCATCTCTTCTAAAGCATTCCTAGCAGCAGCCTTGGCCGCCTCCAAGAGGTCGTCCGGAACCTGAAATTCCGAAAAATACAAGTTACGGTTCAGATGGAAGTACTTCTAAGGATGCAGACATAACTATCTACTTGAAACAAATAGCTACGAATCATTAATGCCGCATTACGTAGAAACTAATGAATTATTATCGCAAGCTCCACTAATGATCTAATCTGGTATAGACACTTCATGTTTGACTTTTGAGCATACAAGAAATATACACAGCAAGGAGGTAGAGCCGATTGAAATAGAACGTGACAGATTTTTAAGGTAGTTATTGACATATGCTATGAAAGCTCTCATATGCGGCTTTTACATGTGATTCAATGGAAGATTTCAGTGTCAAACCAAGACAGAAAATAAATGGCTAAAAGCGTAGAAAGACCTTACTTTTGGCAATCTTAGTAGTTACTATACGGTCTTGAAAAAGCAAAATGACATGGTTTAATTCATTCAACCATCATAGAGGAAAAGGCGAGAATTTTGCTGTTGCTAGTTGGAAAAAATGCTTAATTTTGAAGAAATTACCTTTTGATGTTGTTGCTTAGACTCATCGCAGACCCAACTCATCTCAAGTTCGAAGGCCTTATCCTTTGCTTCATCGTGTACCTTGTAGATGCTGCTTAAGAGGATAAATGTTGTGGTTAAATCCAGAACTAGCATAAAAACGTGCATTCAAAGTGAAAAAAGGAAAGAGTAAACCAAAAAATAAATGAACAAACAATTTTAAAAGCACCAAATTAGGTGCCCACAGTCGAAATAAGTAAAATAGAACAGAGAAAAAGAAGAAATTACGATAGGCAACACTCACATTTTGGCTACTTCAATAACCCCTTCCCTGCATGTCATTTCGGATAGATTCAACTTTTCAATTTCACTGCCAACACATTCCATTCAACCACAAACTTGTTAGTTATTTACGAGATGAATACAGAAAGAAAGAGGTAACCGAAGATTACAGAGGTTGAGATCGTAAGGAAGGTTTTAACTTCATTATAAGAACATAGCACCTAACAGAACAGAGAAACATTTCGAGTAGATAGTTTCATGTTAAGACTAAGTTAACTTGATTTGGATGACTCATAGGCAAATGACAAGTAGTGAAACAGTGCACCGTAGGATTTTAATTTTCAAATTTTATATTCAACTTTGAAGATTTAAATTTCTATGATGCATTCATGCATATGTAGGGGGAGAATCTTAATAATTCAAGAGAGTGCCAGAAATATCTTCATTGCTGATATTTTTTCATAAGACAAAATAATAAATAAAATAAATAAATAACCATTAGAAGGCTTCTCACATGGATAACTGTTAAATGTTCACCGGTTGAGATTGCAAAACAAAAATCCAGAATATATATAATGCTGCAATCATTCATCCAATCTAACTATCTAGCATGATGGAATGATTTTATCAAGCGCAGCCTCAGAGTTCCACAAAATGGAAGACATAGTTTTATGACTTACGTTTTGGCAGCTTGTTTTCCCTTTCCGGTTGCAGCACCAAAGTATCTCTACATCAATTATGACAAGCAACAACGCAAACAATAAGACATAAATCCTTGACAACTGAAAAATATAAATACTGCCAATGTACCTAGCATCAACAAACAAAGGAAAACAAAGTGAAGCTCTTAACCGAGGGAAATGAACTTACATAGGAGATGCCAGATGGTTCAACCACATATAATTGAGGACCATCTCTATCATAACCACCGAGAATTACCCCACAGCCAAAGGGCCTGAGCCACCAGTAAAGTGTGCATAAATGCACATAACTCGCGACACGTTCAGCGAGTTCCTTGACGGGAATGGGTTCACCATACACACTTCACAACCACCAACAAATAAAACTTATAATTAGATCATATAACAGCTATAGTTAAAGCTAAGAATCAGCAATTGAAACTAAAAGAAGGGGAAAAAAAGTGAAATGAAACCTTTGGTAATTAGTAGCTTCAGATTTAGCACGGGCCACAATTTGTCTACCATCAGCAGCCAATCCAGCCACTGCCTGAATTAGAGTATAGAATACCGGTGAAATATAGAGTAAGAACCCAAAATGTTAGCTTTGAAAAATGTGGGTAAATAGGAATAATGAATACCATGCCGGAATGCCGATGAACGGAGTGGATTCTCCGATTCGAACCAGGTAACATCATCTTTGATGCTATCAGCTTCTCGACCCCCTAAAATAACAATACCCATTTTAATTTACGCTCAGATATTAAGGGGAAAAGAAAGACATTACCATGACGATCCCATCTTTGCATTTTATTCCGATCACAGTTCTGCAAGAAGAAAATTTGTTTTTTAAACAAAATTATATTTTGATGCCGTAAAAAATTACATATAAAGAAGGAGGAGGAGGGCGGACCCGCTGTTATCGACGGCTTTGGCGGCGTACTCGATCTGGAAAACACGGCCGTCGGGAGAGAAAGTGGTGACGGAGAGATCGTAACCGGTTCCGATGCTGCTCATCTCGTTTTTTCTCTGATTTTCCCTACTTGAAACACTTCGATTCTGTGTTTGCTCTTCTTCTTCTTCTACCTTGGGACTTCGATTAGTATTTTACTTGGTGATCTTCTTTAGTTTTCTTTCTTCTCAAGACATTCATGCCAATGGACCTTCATGGGCCACTCAAGGCTTCGACTCCATTTTTATTGCTTCGCCTTTTAAATAAGCCCAAACTCAATTGCTCTCATTTGCTCACTACTTTTTTTTTTTTGCCTTCTTGATTTTTTAGGATTTTGCCTTAATTATTTCAGTTCGACTCGCGTCTTATATTTGAATTTGATGAATGAGTCTTCTAATAAATATTTTTTACATATATAAGACCTCAAACTCAAAATTTGTTTAAATAATGTCAAGCTACTCACTATTTGGACCAACCTATTGGTCATTCACTCACTACTTTAATTCTATGCATCATCGTAATTCAGATGATGATATATCATTAATTATAAATTAAAAAATATTTTTTAAATTTTTTATGATAATTAGAAACTTCATATATCCATTTAATAAACAAATGAAATATACAATGACTTAACTAGAAATAAATACTGAGAAACAAAAATCTATTGAACCTTTAAATTTAAAAATTGAAGGGGACAAAAGCTTTGTTTGAGGATGTGGCCCTCTCAAATTTTCTATATTGAAAAATACAATAAAACATTTATCTATTTGGAATCTTAATTTTCAATTCTTTTGGATTGCACCCCTAATTTTTATGATTAATTATACTTCATCCCTTTTTAATTTTGATTTCTGACTTCGTCCCTTTAAATAAAACTATATATTTGCATAAATAATAATGCAAAAATTTGATTTAGATCAAGGTCAACAATTCCCTTCCAATTTGGTCAATTCCTATGAAGGGTTGATTATTTTTTTATATTTACTTTTCTGTTACAAATCGATACTTTTATTTATTAATTTTAAAAATGTGGACCAATGTTTGAAATTAGTTTTTTTTCATTAATTTCAGTCAATAATTTGAGGTAAATATCCACATACATATATAAAGTTTAGAATTTAATTGTTACTGAGATAATACTACGTTATCAAGACAACGAATAATGTTATTGGTGTCTTATTAGGTCCAATAAAAATTAATACATTAAAAAAGAACTAAACATCTATCAAACCAATTAAAAAAGCGATGACAAATTTAAATTTTAAAGAAAAAAAATGCTTGTAAAAATAATACCAAAACTTGCACAAGACAAAACTAAAAACATGTACGAGATAAGATCAAAATTTTTAATTTTTTGAAAGAAAATGAGAAGATTTATTAAAAAAAGAAAAATAAAATTTTAAATATATAAAACAAAACATAAATTTGTAGGAGTGGATGTGGAAAATAAAAATTATTGGTGATTGAATCATTTAACCGATAAGCGTAAGAAAAGAAGAAAAAGAAATAATGAATCAAACAAAGAAAATGTGAAAAAAGATAAAAAAAAAATAAATTAGAGGAAGGAAAGAGTGAAACAAAGGGATTAACGTCGACTTTCATACTATCGCTAAGTTTTAAAATTTAAATTATAAAATAAATTTTTTTTAAGTATAATTTATATTCATTTTATGGTCTATGTTCGAAATTTGTGACTTTCCTCTCAATATAAGATCTCTTCTTGGAGTGTCATTACACCGAGCAAAAATTCTATACTCCTAAGTATGCATCTTTCTATACCTCACACTAAGAAACACTAAAAATTAAATTTTAAATCTTAACCCCAAATTGCACATCCTAAACCCTAACTATAATTCCTTAACCCTAAATCTATTTTTTAAAGTGAGACACCAAAAGGAAAACATAATTAAGACGGACGATTTTCATTCATTACACCAACATTTATTGATATAAATAATTTTTTAATCTAAAAATTGATATCTATTGTCAAAAAAATATAAAAATTGATATCAAAATATTGGGTAAACTACATTATTAGTCGCCAACCTATTATTTTTTTCCTGATTTAGTCACCGAACTAACTTTTTTTTTGCAAAAAAGACACTAACGTTATCTTTTGTTCTTATTTTAGTCATCCCGTTAAAAATTAACGGTGGTGCTGACGTGTCATTGACATGTCATTTTTTGAATATTTTATTTAATCAATAATACAACAATATACGTGACATTATCTAATTTTTAGATTTTATTTGACCAGTACAGCGGCAACACGTGGCACAATACTATTAGTGAAATTAGAACAAAAAAATATAAATTGCCCAAGTATTAAAATCCAAGTGCCCAACCAATGAACAAAGCTTGTTTTGGTTAAATTTTTACCAAAACTTATATTTGAGTTATACTTCCTCTCCACCTTAAAATTATAAAAAATGCAATTGAGATGGTTTTCTCAATTTAAAAATTAAATTTAAAATGTTTATATAATATTATATAAAAATAATATAACCAATTTAAAAATTAAATTTATAATATTTATTTAGGTTAAAATCTAAATTTATTATAAACTTTAAATTTATAGTATTTATTTAACATTAAGCCCTAAACAATTAAATCACAAACCATAAAATTATAAATTAATATTAAATTATTCTAAAATTTAAATTTATATACTCAAGTTTAGCTTATTTTTTCTGTTAGTATTTCCTCTCTCTCAAAATAGTTTTTAAGAGTTTGTTAATATTTAATTTTTAGAATAATTTAATATTAATTTATAATTATATAATTTTAGAATTGGAGTTTATGGTTTAATTTAAAATAAATATTATAAATTTAATTTTTAGAACAATTTAATATTAATTTGGAGTTTAGTCCTAAATAAGTATTATAAATTTAATTTTAAATTGATTATATTAATTTTATATAAACAAATAGATATTTAAGTAATTTTTATTCCTAAATCACAAAACATTCCAGTTGTATTTTGATATAATTTTAAGGTAGAAACAAACAAAGTATAACACAAATATACATTTTGGTAAAATCTTCACAAAATCAAGCATTCATGCAACTTATATTTTCTTTGTTCTAATTTCACTAATAAGATGGTGCCACGTGTTATCGTTGTATTGGTCAAATAAAACCCAAAAAATTAGATAGTGCCACGTGTTAATGATGTAAAAATTCAAATAAAAAATAAAAATACCACATTAGTGACATGTCAGCACCACCGTTAATTTTTTAACGGTGGGTAACATCGGTGCCTTTTTGGGAAAAAAATTAGTTCGGTGACTAAAACATGAAAGAAGTGATAGGTTGGTGACTTATGATGAGTTTTCCCCAAAATATTTTACTAAAAACAATTAAAGAGAGAGAATAACAGCATGAAAATCACGTTTGTACATCTATGTACAATTAAAGAGAGGAAAAATTCAAGGATTACAGAGTTTGATATTCAACAGTCAGAGATGCAGAGCAGAGGCCATGATCTTAAAAGTCAATATTCAAAAAACACTAGAATTTTCTTCCATTTGTGTGGACTTTAAATCCGTAATGGCCCCCCATGAAATCCAGAATTCCATGAAGATTATGCCTACACTGTTCATTTTTTTTTATTCAAACAAAGCCGTATACATTTCCATTTTCAATCTAGCCACCTTCCATTGACCAATCAAGCGCCCTCCTCCGCTACCCTCCCTTGTGCTTTACTCCCCGTTTCTTCAAAATCCCCTTTGGTTTTTTCTGTTTTCAGGTTCCTTTTCTTAATTAAAAAATGACCCTTTAATGGAATGGACTTTGGGTTGCTTTCTTCTTCCACGGCCCCTTAAATGGGTTATCGTTTTCGTCAAGAATCCGCGTTCTTCTTCTTCGTCTTCCCCCATATGTTTTGACCATTTCAGCTTTATTGTTTGATTTTCTTCCGTCATGGGTATCTGCTGGCCTAAACCTGCAAAGTGTGCTCATGCTTCTTCCACTAATTTCCCAGGTCAGTCTAAATATAAGCTTTTCAACTATATATGGTCTTGGTTCCGGGTTTGGATTCTTCTAAAACAAAGTTCCATGAGCATAGAGTTTCAAATGGATTTTATAGTGAAGCGTTTCTCAAGTAACCATATGCTATTTTCGTCTTATCTTTGTCCATCGTTTCACCTTTGAATGGTTTCAAGCAATGTTCATTTTCCATGAAATGTTTGCATCATAGGCATGTTTTCGACACATATTTGAATGATATTCGTTCAAATATATGAAATACTTAGAGAAATTGAATGTACATCTGTTATAGATATGAATATATAGATATATTCGTGTCCTACAGTTATCCTGAGTCTGAATAACATATATATGTATATATACTTTCTGAAGTTTGTGAATTGTGAGATATTGATCTAATCAGCAAAAAAAAGAACTTTAGCTACATCTCATTTAACATTCTGCTGTTGCTTAGAGTGATGGTGGTGGTCATTAGGCTGATTTGCTGCTATACAAATCTTAAATGCACTTTTGTAACAAAAACAAAAAAACTAAGATGCCCTTTGTTGATAATGGATTAATACCATGCAATTTATGGATGAAATAGAAAGACTAATTTGGTTTGTCTGAGGTATTTTGAAGATTGGCTTTGAGCAAACAAATTAGTAATACAGGATTATGGTCATTTTCTGGTTGTTTCATTTATTTTCCTTTTGGATATGTATGTGTGGGGGTTGTCAGACCAGTGGCCAGATGAATTTGTGTTGTTTTGCTATCTCAGAATGCAAATAATAATAAAATTTTGTCTATTAAATATATCTATTTTCATGTTTCTCTGGTGTTTTCGTGTGTTAAAGAACTGTGGTTTTGATATGGCTTTAGAGGTCAGAAAATTCTTAAAGTCTTCTTTTTGCCGTTTAAGGTAGTGCAAAGACTCATAGTAACACAAAGTCGGAATCAGCTTCTTCAACTCAGAAATTGCCTAAGGAAACTTCGAACAAACCATTCTTAGCATCAAAACCGTACACACCCGTTTCCAGCAGTCTCAAGTCCTTCACTTTTAGTGATCTTAAAAATGCAACTAAAAACTTCCGGTCCGAAACACTTCTTGGGGAGGGAGGGTTTGGATGTGTTTTTAAAGGTTGGATCGATGAGAACACATATGCGCCTACCAAGCCGGGAACCGGAATTGTTGTGGCTATAAAAAAACTCAAGGCAGAAAGTTTTCAGGGGCACAAGGAATGGCTTGTATGTAATCTCTTGTTTACTAGTTTCATTTTTTTTTTTCTTTTTTTTATTCCCTCCTGATTTTGAAAGTTCATATTTCTGAACCTGATTCCATGCTGATTAACATTTCTAGACGGAAGTTAACTATTTGGGCCAGCTTCACCATGAAAATCTTGTGAAACTCGTTGGCTATTGTGTGGAGTATGAGAATAGACTTTTGGTCTATGAGTTTATGCAAAAGGGGAGTTTGGAGAATCACTTATTTAAAAGTAAGCTTCTTTCTGCAGATATCACTCTTTTTCCATTGATCTTCTTCTCAGTATGTTAAATCGTATACCATGTATCGGTGGCTCGTCAAAGTGCGAGTTTCAACCACATTATATGAATCTAGTACTCTCCTATTAGCGGAAACGTATGCAGGGAAGCTGGAGGTATATGGTTTAGGCCTTAGGATGATGGCACTTTTGTTTATACGAGTCATTTTCAATGTTCTCTTTTTCTTTAGTGTGATTGGTTAATCAATTTAGAATCCGACTATGTGACTCAGAAGGTGTCACGCAACACTAAAATGTTATTTTTTCCCCTTCTTTCAGAAGGTGTTCAGCCAATTTCTTGGGCTACACGGATGCATATTGCCAGGGGTGTTGCACAGGGATTGACCTTTTTACATAGTTTAGATGCTAATGTAATCTACCGCGATTTAAAGGCTTCCAACATTCTTCTTGATTCGGTAAGGCTGACAAATCAAAGGTTCTGATTTAGAATCAAGTTGCATAGCAGACGTGTTCCATGAACATTCCATTTGATTTAATGACTAATATTGTTGCCATTATGTAGGATTTCAATGCAAAGCTTTCGGATTTTGGGTTAGCAAGAGATGGTCCAACTGGTGACAACACACACGTTTCGACCAGAGTTGTTGGAACGCAAGGTTATGCAGCCCCTGAATACGTCGCTACAGGTTTGTTCATGCTTTTTCTTTTCTGGATTAGTATCACTTGTTACAATTAAAGCATGTGACTACAATAATAAGTAGAGAACTATGTTACTCGGATTCAGGTGTGAGTGTTTGATATGGGTATGTCTCCGACATGGGTATATATTCTGAATTTTCTAGTTTTTATTGTATTTGAAGATCTTTAGAGAGTTATATCCCTATACCCGTGTCCAAATACGAGTTACACATGGATAGCCCAAGAAATATGAAGAATGGGAGCAACATAGAGGGATTATTTTGATATCTTGAAGATGAATAGTTTGGCTTTGCTTATAGTAAATGAACTAAGGTTAAGCAACAAGGTTTCAAAACAAAACCATGCAACTGTCAGTCCTGCTCAAATTTTGCATCCTATATGATCTCCCTTCATTCCTTAGACCTTTTGACAGATTCCGAAAAACAACATTTTCATACCGAGCTGTTATGTCGCTCTCTGCTGCTTCCCCTGTATTTGACATGTGCCTGAGGCTTAGAGCTAATGAACACAATATGCCAGCAACCACTTTGTTGCATTGTTAACTTCATTTCGTACATTCAAGTAGAGATGTGAAATTGTGGGAGGTGGGTTAGTATAGTTTAATGAAACCGGCTCGGAAATTTCTCTGCTGATTTCTTAGCAATTTAGGCTTTCAAAGGTGGTACAAGTAAAGTTGCGGTACTTGCATCACCGTGCTTAAAGGAATTCTTTTACGAGAAGATCTCTTCGAAGTTTCTAGGCCGATGACCAGTAGATTGTAAGTCGCTAGCGGTTCATCCACTTACACCAAAAAAAAGGCCGGGTTAAAGGTAGAAAGTTTGAGACGCATGGCTCCTTTTTTAGTGAAGGCAAACTAAGCTTGTAAACTTGGTTTTCTTAGCATACTTCAGGTTTGAAGTTTCTGCTAATGAAAGAGCTGATATCGGAGAAAGCAGACTCTTTGGTATATTGATGTGTAATTTATTAAGTGGATTTTAATTACGGGTTGTCGATCGTACTAACGAACTTGTTTAAACCTTGCATGCAGGTCATTTGACCCCAAAGAGTGACGTTTACAGCTTCGGTGTTGTACTATTGGAGCTGCTTTCGGGAAGGCGGGTGATGGACGACGAGAGAGTTGGGTTTTCGGAAGAAACACTAGTGGAATGGGCAAAACCTTTTTTGATCGACAACAAGAAAGTACTACGGATAATGGACACAAGGTTGGGAGGGCAGTACTCGAAGAAAGGAGCGCAAGCTTCCGCTGCACTCGCGTTGCAATGCTTGCATACGGATCCGAAGAACAGACCGTCCATGGCCGATGTTCTAGCGTCGTTAGAACGTCCCCATGCAACAAAGCAAGCATCACCGAGGACGCCCCAGCATTTACAAGCAAAGCATGATCACCATGGGGTTAAGCATGTGAATAGCCCTCACAAGGCGAGAATTTCAACTACAAATTCACTTTGAAAGAAAATATTCTTTTGTTCATGCAAATTCTACAAGGAAACGAAATGGCAGACGTATAGCGTATCAGCGTTTGAGTGCCGTTAGCATGTGAAAATTAAGGATAGATTCTTATGTGTTCAAATATCCAATAGATAATAATATTCAAACACATTGAGTGGTTTCAATGGTAAAAAGGATGTTATTCCTCTTAAGATATTCGAATTCGAGCAACCTAATCCGCATGTATAGGTGTGCGGAGTTTATCCAAATTTAAAATCAGACTAAGATACTACTTTTTAACTGAATTAGAATGCTATAAAAGAATCATATAATAATATTCAAATAATTTGTGGATAACAAGCTGTATTTTAATGTAAAATTTCAACCCATTGCTCTATTTAAGTGGTTCAACGTCTCATCTCATTAGGTTAACTAATAATTTGTAAGAAACAAAAATATTGTTATTCATCCTTTTAACTTTGATCCAACTTAAGAGTTCGAAGACGTGTATCATATTTTTATGATTAAATAAAAATGTATTATATTTTCATGTCAGAATTTAAACTCATACAAGATAAACATTCTTAATCATTAGGCTAATTATTAAATCTCAGTAGTGTATCGTATTTTGTTCTATTATGTATCTCTATTATTACGAAATATAATTGAGTTGGTAATGACGGATTAATCTAACATCAATTTATTTAACAAAAATACTAAAATGCCCTTAAAAACAATAAGATAGAATAAAATCCAAGTCTACTATAAAAAATATATAAAAATCGCTTTATAACTTCACTCTTTCATCATTACTTATTGCTTTGATTTTTTTAATCTCTTTTTTACAAGAGATATTGTAATTTAAAAAAAAAATTACAAACACGGTATCTTAACGATTTTTAAAATTTTCTAAATATAATTTATTTTCATTTTGGATAAAATTTTATAAATAATTTATTTTTACTATTTTTGGATCTTTTGATTTTTTTACTTTCTCATATTTTTAATAATTTTTATGTTCCAATTTTTATTTTTAGTATATATTTGTTTAGCTTATTACAATATTTTTACTTTTTTTTTGCATTTTAATGGAAATAATTTGTTGAAAAAACGATGATACAATAGTTTAAGTAATAATTTTTATATTTAAAGTTCGATAAGTTGATAAAAATAAGCTAAAATATTAGAAAGTTATTGAATTATTGATTTCTTTTAAAAATATTATACTTAAATAGTTTTTAATTTTAAATTTATATTTAAATAAACTCTTATTCTCTAAGGGATAAAAGCATGCCCAAAAGTGCAGGAGTGGCAAGGAGTTGTTTTTTTATATATATATTTATTTTGCTTCTATTTTCAAAAGGATTGTTGTCTTAAGGTGTTGGGGATTCGTTTCTTATAAGATGTTTTGCTTTAAAATCTGAAGTCAATAATATAATTAAGAGTAAATTAAAGTTAAAATCATTTAATTTAATTATAATTTATAAACAAATATGTCACTTTTTCGTTTAAAAGTTATAAACATATCACTCAATTAAAATATTATTACAATTAAATCACCCCACGTTAAAATTGAAATAAATATCTAATATAACAAGATATAATAACACTTTTAGTCCTCAAAATTTATACGTTCTATTAAATGTGTTATAATACTATAATTAATAAATTTAACAATTTATATTTAAATATTTCATCAATTTAATAGTTTTTACGATATTATCAAAGTAAATGGCCCATCAGATCATAACAATAGTTGAATAACTGCATTTAATCGTAAGCAATAACAAATTATCGTTGAACTATTATTATACTATACTTTATGATATTTAGTCAGAAAAACAAGACGAATCTCATGGTCATTGTTCAAATACATGTAGATCTCAAAAATATTTTTTAAATATCTCAATTTCCTAATTTTTTTCAAGGGAACAATATTTTCCTATAAAAGCCTAAGTAATATTTCATGATATTTTTTTTGTTTAACCATCGATATTCAACCTAGCAATTGATTAATTCAGATTGGATACTACAAATGTTCGTTATAAAAACAACATTTTTAACCCGATTTACTATATTTACAATGTCAGAATTCGAACATCTAATATGATTTAAGAGATCATTAAAAATTTGTAAACAATGAAGGGAACACTTCTCTACCACCTAAAGCAAAATCCTAACATGTAGCCGATTAATTGAACATTCATGAACTTACGACTTTGCATTGAACTCAAGAAAAGTGAAACATTATATAGCCTTAACTTGAAAGAAATACTTTACAGCTATTTAGTCAAGAAAGATTAAAGGTCTTATTCTATTTTTAATCCCTCTACTATGTTGAAATTTAATATTTAATCCTTCCACTTGGCATAATCTAGTCATCTATCTTATACAAGTTTAGTTGCTGCCACGGCATATTTTTATTGGATTTTCATCTAGCTTTGATTGTACGGCCGAGTAACGATAAAAAAATTACATACCAACAAGTGTCCCAATAGAAAAGATGATAATTTTTATCTTAAGAGACACGGGTTTAAATCGCTTTGTCTACAAAGTATATACGCATTGTCAAAGGATTAAGAATTAGCTATGAACAGATATTACCTTGTAATCACCTTTAGACTATTAAAAAAAATTATGTCATCAAGTTAGACATGCTAATAAAGAGGGATCAAACTATGTTAGAGTTACTGCCTAAATTTTATTTTGAGCTGGTTTGAATATTAACGAAGCTAATCAAATTCGTGTGGGACTCTACTTCACCCTTTGGATATGCTATGAAGAGTTGAAAATTTGGTTTGAGTATAATTACTTTCTCTGCAAGTTTCCTTTGTAACCTGTAACTTACCCATATAAATGGATACTAAGAATTAAGGGTTAATTATCAATTGTAATCTCTTTTTTCGATATAGTGAAAATCTCTCATTATGTATCTATAGTTTTTCCCGATTTGAGTTTTTCACGTAAATCTCGATGTTTATTTTTCTTTTCTATTTGTGCAATGTTAGTTTTTTGTCATTATCATTCCAGTAAGTATAATAAAAATAAATATAAAATTTCAAATTTAACAATAGGGGGACTAAAATCATATTTATGCAAAGCCCCTGAAATCAAAGCATATAATTGCTAATATACTCCTCTAAGAACCTAATCTTTTTTCAATTTATCTTAAGAACAAAGCAAGGAATCAAGTGAAGTCCAAACTTCATGGCCTGGTTCATGGAGACAAACCCCTTATAAATAGGTTCATTTTCTGCAACATATTCATCATATCTTACCACTTCAAAAAACATTGAACTGGTGTGTCAAATCGATCATAAGATGAAGTCACGTACTATATTGGCGCTTCTCCTTGTTATATTTCTATGCACCGAAGCCGCCATTGTGCATGGTGCCGATAATGGCAACAAGGACAATGGCAACGGAAACGGAAACGGCAAGGACAAGGGAAATGGTGCTGGCAACAACGATGGCAAAGGCAAAAAGAATGGCAATGATGATAAGAAGAAGAAGAAAGACGATGAAGATTATGACAATTTGTCGCCGTCGGAGAAAGGGCAAGAACGAGCCCACTGCAAAGCGAAAGGTGCTTGTTACAAGAAGACCCTTGTTTGCCCATCCGAATGCCCTCAAAGGAAGCCTAAGAACAATAAGAAGCAAAAGGGTTGCCATGTTAACTGTGGCAACAAGTGTGAAGCCACTTGCAAGTGTAAGCTTTAAAATCCTAAACCCTAATTCTTAGTCTAATGAATTAGTTTGGACTCAGAGACGAATAGAGGTGGCAAACGGGTCGTTCGGGTAAGTTTTGGTTCGAGTCATCTCGGGTATGACTAAATTCAGGTCTAGTTTGATTTTAGTTCGGGTTGGATCAAGTTATATCGGATCGATTATTTTCGGTTCAGGTCAATATCAGTTCAATAGGAGATCGGTCGGTTTCAGGTCAAGTCAATTTTTACACCTCTATATATGGCTTTATAAAGCCAACATATTTGGCTTTTTGGTGAATTGTGCGACAATTCACACCTCATCTTTATATATTTCTATTAATATCTTTTCTTTATTTTGTATTACTTTCGGTTCGAATTACTTTTGGTTTTGTTGAAAATCAGTTTGGGTTCATTTCGGTTCAATTAAAATTCGATTTGGTTTGATTTATTTCGAATTTCCGATCATGTTCGGGTTGATATCGAATCTCGGGTCAAGTTTGTCAGGTCTAGGGACAGATTTACATAGAAGGTGGGACGAGCAATTTCCCCTAACCTTGAATGGTTTAATTGCAGTTTAGGCTTAGGTTTAGAACCATCGCAATTAAGTCATTGTCCCTTCCAATTTTTTGATTTATTATTAAAATCATGTTAGAAAAAATTAATGAAAATAAGCTTTGACCCCTCATTTTTCTTGTTTAATTACTTTTTAAGACATTTCGTTTTTAAAATTAGTGAAATTTAACCTTAACTCCCTTATTTTTTTTACAATTTAATTACTTTTTAGAACTCTATTCATTTTAAAATTAATTAACTTACCCTCTCGTAATTCAATTTGACTCCGTCCCTTCTTGTAATGATTCTAAAATCCCCATTTTATGTGTGTTTTCAGGGAGGAAACCAAAATGTGATGGCTATGGTTCTCTTTGCTACGACCCTCGTTTTGTTGGTGGTGATGGAGTTATGTTCTACTTCCATGGAGCAAAAGATGGGAACTTCGCCATTGTCTCAGACGATAAGCTTCAAATCAATGCTCACTTCATTGGCACTAGACCACTAGGAAGGACCCGTGATTTCACATGGGTGCAAGCCTTGGCTGTCATGTTCGATAGACACACTCTAGTCATTGCAGCAAACCGAGTCTCTCACTGGGACGAAAACGTCGATGCTCTCACCGTTCAATGGGACGGCGAGACGGTCACTGTCCCATACGACGGAGAATCCGAATGGACTAACGGTAACGACGAAGAACGACAAGTGTTGGTCGAAAGAACCGATGACAAAAACAACATCCGTGTCAAAATATCCGGGTTGGTGGAGATGTACATAAGGGTGAGACCAATTGGCAAAGAAGAAAATAGGGTTCATAAGTATCAATTACCAGATGATGATGCCTTTGCTCACTTGGAAACACAGTTCAAATTCAGCAGCTTAAGTGACCACGTTGAAGGAGTGTTGGGAAAAACATACCAGCCAGGCTATGTTAGCCCGGTGAAGAGAGGGGTGGCTATGCCGATGATGGGTGGGGAAGATAAGTACCAAACCCCATATCTGTTTTCAGCCTTCTGCAATGCTTGCCGGTTCAAGAGGCCATCTGGATCAGTTGCCAGTATCTGAATTGGTCTCGATATTCTTCATCTCCTTGCTGATAATAATCAACATAAAGTATAAACTTGTTCTCTGCAGTGAACCAATATGTGCCAATTATCTTGTTTTGCTTGTTTTTACATTATATAATCTTGCTATTGTAAAAGAATAAGGGCCATATGAAAACTGCCCATTATAATTTTTTTCATGTAATTGGAATGTTTCTTAATAATTAATACTGGAATATTCTTGCTGTGGAGGTGCTTTTCACCGTTTTCTCTTGGTATAATGTAAAAAAAGTCATCTAACGTTTGATTATCCGTAGATGAAAATTATTAGTCAATTAACAGTAAAATTATTTAATTGGTGTGCGATTCTGTCAAGTCAACACATTTGCCTATATAACATTGCTATCATGTAGGTTTGTCATGTCATTTCAAGTCATTTACCGTTAGTTGACAAATAGCTTTCATCTACTGAGAGTCATTTTGGTCTAAAATAAAATATTGATATTAAAATGCTTAAAAAGAGAATAGAGACCAAAATAATTATACAGTCAAACGTTAAGGACATTTTTTTTAACATCATACCTTTTCTCTTTGATCATCTATGCATACATTTCAAGGCATCGGCTTCTCATATCTCAACAAATCTCATATTTAAGGATGTGGATTCGAATTAATGTGTCGCACCTAGAATAATGTATTCTAAAATATGACTCGAATAAATTAGGTCAGATCGAAACATAAAAAGAAAAGTGCATTATTTTCTATTTGAGGATGTGAATTTGAATTGGCAGAGGTAAACCTGAATATAGCAAAAGCGTGATCTGTATTATCCATGTACTCACGGTTTATCATTCTGAAACATTCATTTTCAGAAGCAACTTATACCTAACTCAGAAATCAGAGCATCAAGGAAATGCTTATATAGTTATATGAATACATTCGTACTTTTAGTTTCTATAAAAGCCTTAGTTTTTAAGGTTTAAAAACTCAGTTTAGGGTGTATAGTTTAGGGGTTTATGTTTAATAGTTTAAAATTTAGTGATTGTGAATAGAATTTAAGGTCTAGAATTAGAATTTAGGGTTTATATGTTAAAACCCAAATCCTTAATATATTACAATAAATTTAAACTCCAACCTTTAAATCTTAAATCATACCCTAATACTTAAATTCTAACTATTGCCCCGAAATTCTAAACCATTACACCTACTCTTAAAACTTAAAATTATGGCTTATGAAAATTTTTAGTTTTTTTTCTGTTTATAGATATAAAAAGATTGAAACGGAAAGCCCCCACTTGCTATGACGGTCTCTTTTGCAACAAGCCATGCATTTTAAGCTGGCGACAGCTGAATTTGTTGTTTATTTAATGGGTTTGACTTGAGCCATTCTCTCTAAAACTTGGTTAATTAATGCAGCTTGTAATGATTGAAAGCTTAAGTTTCTCAAGTTTCAAGAGAAGACCATTCAAGGTTTACCGGGAAAAGGAAAAGAAAAAGAGAAGACTATTCAAGTATTGGTAATATTATAAGGGTCTGGGCGGTCTAGCCGTGTGGGCGAATGTGCAGATACCAGAAATCTAGGTTGTGTGACCTTCGAGCGTAACGAAACTATGAGATCCAAATCGATGGCGCCATTATTAAGGCTTCAATCACGAGGTAAGCGTGACATCAATTAGTGCTTGAACTTGAAGAATCAAAGTTTGCATCTCTAAAACTTATGTTTGTGTGTTCGATTCTAATTCCAGATATAAGTAGTTTTAAAATTTGCTATTTTTAATATGAATAGAAACCTTTTATTTCTTTTGATATTTTTATTTATTTTCTTGTACTAAAAATTAGATTTAAAGTTTAGAATTTAATATTAGAGTTTAGGGGATTGAGATAAGGTGTATTTTTAGGTTTTAGAGATTAAGATTTATAATTTAAGGTTATGTTTAAAATTTAATTTTTTAGTGTTGAAGCATGAAAAAAGTACAAAAAATAATAAAAAATTTTCATTTCTTTGATATGGACCAACATAATATAAAAAATTAATCATTAAACTCGCTCTTATCGTTACATTATGAAATCAGAGTTTGCGCCTCTAATCTTAAGCTAGGCTTAATCCTTAGTTTATTAATAGGATGGTGCATTATTCAACACTTATATAAGAATTAATTTAAACATGTCCATATTAAAATCATCAATATTCATATTCAACACTTATATAAGAATTTTAAATGTTAGAAAATTGTTGACAGAACAATAAACCAAAGCGCTATTAATATAGAATAAGATATGTGCAAGAGACAGAGATTAACGAACACTCACCCCTACTCCATGAAACAGAGTATGGATCCAAATATAGATCCAGCCACAACAAATATGGTGAAGAATTCTTAATTAACGAGTGACTACATCAATGCTTTGCATGGGATATACTCTATGTGATCTCAAAATGAGCGATGTAGTCAGCAATGGGGATAAAACATAACCTTTTAAGTTTTTCTAGGACAATTTATAATTATCGATTAAAATTTTAAATTTATTAGTATATAAATAAGGATAAAAAGGATTTTTTAGTGGGGTAGGGGGGAAATTTAGTTTGGATAAGGGTATTGAAAAAAAAATTATGAAGTGAAGTGAGCAAAAATTATTTTACCAAGTAGTGATGTTGTTATAGTGAATGAAAAAGTCGTCAGATAGAGACTCCGACTTTAAGGTTATAATTAAAAGAATTTTTTAAGTTATTATCTCTTTTCGGCGTCTTTTTAAGCTCGTCATGTTTTTTCGATGATTTTTTCATTCATCGTAACATAATTATTTAGTGGGTCTTTTTATTAATAAAAATATTTGTTTTACGAATAAAAAGAGGAATGATTATGGCAGACGAGTCTTAGTGGTAGGAGTTGGATGATAGCTTGTTTAGCAATCAAAGGATGGAGCTGTCTGTTGCTCAATATTTGTCCAAGAAAATCAAGGTGGAGAATACTGACGGCCATGTCCGCTCCTTAGACCTTCTACTTGATGAATGTACGAAATAAAGATTAAATAATCTAATTTTAAAAATTGGTCTATAAATAAAATGACTAATTTGAACTAATATGTATTCAACAGTAGAGAGATTAAATTGACATAGTTGTATAGGGATTTAACTGGTACTTTAGAGAAAACTAGAAGAATGTTGCTTTGAGCTTAAATTGCCTTTGTAATTAAATTGTACTAAATGCTGTGAAAAGATGGAGCACCTGAAAGAAAGCTTAAAAGGAGTCGATTCTTACAACAAAACAGATGCAGACATACAAACTTGCATTTTGCGTATATTGAACTCAACCAATAACTACCAACAACAATTTTGTAGGTGTCTTTTGTCCCCATTCCTTCTATTTTTTTGAATTGAGACACAACCATGATCGGGGTGCGATTCCAAATATTCAAATTCGTGTCGCAATTAAGGTGTGTTCAAAACCGGCCCAATAGGTACCCAAATATTCAAATTCGTGCGCAACTAAGGGTGTTCAAAACCGGCCAATAGATACCCAGTGACCTAATAAACTCATAATACAAATTAAAAAAATGAAAAAAGATGAAATATATTAATAATATAGTAGTGATATTGAACTTATTGGACTTATGGATACCTATTGAGCCGATTTTAAAAACCCTAGTTGCAACACTCATAGAAAGGTACGTGTGCTGTGACGTAGGTTCAAATTTCAAGGGATTCGTTTGAAGGTAACATATTTGAGTTAAAATATTTATAGTTAATAAAATTTTTTTCACGTAAAAGCATCTATGTGTCTTGGATTATATAATGAACGATAATCGTCTTTTATTGTCGATTGAGTTTTAATTCGGTTGACATAGTTTGGATAATTTAGATTATGTATAAAAAATGTCTCTTAAACCAACTATCGGTTGATCTAGCGTGATGAGACGTTAGGTCACTAACGCAATGTTAGAGGTTCGAATTCACAATTGTGAATGGAGAACTAAGTTCAGAGAGTCACTCACATAATAAACTTTTGTAATATCTCATCCAAATTAATCAATCAATGAATCAATTACCGACCGTTATGAAAAAAAAATATCTCATACCCCCTAAATATATATATATATATGTATATATTCTCTAAATCAAAACCTTAACTTACCGTTATTAACACGAGGGAAATAGAGTGTTTTTACCTAAAAACTAATGGATGTGAGAAAAGAGGTTTGACAAAAGGAGAGGGCAGCGAAACATTAAAGGAGGGATCATCGGCTTGAATCGATGTGCCGATGGAAATCAAGGCCCCACAGCCAGCCATTAGCTCGAAAAATAGTGTCCAATCGCCCAACTTACCCATTTGGAAACTTATTTCCTAAGTTGGATCAAAAACCAAAGCAATGATTCACACCTTTATTTGGCCACACATCCACTCCAATCCCTCCTCTGTTTTTCCTGCTTTTCCAAGCAATATAGTTGCCCCAACGCTCATCAATTCCTTAATGCGCCATCCAAATTTATATAAAGATTAATTACATCAAACTCTTCAAATTATTACTATTGATCGCTCTATTTCAAGATGTTCTAATTAAGCCCTCGCTATATAATATCATATTGATCATGTCATTCTATCAGTCTAGTCATCGATTTGAATCTAAAAGATAGTACACATGTGTTTACTGTTTGATCTGATTGTTTAAATATACTTCACATCAAATCTGAATTGACATTTAACGTTTAATTTGATTGTCTAGCAAATATGTTTGATGCTTTGAGAAACTCAATCAGAATGTTTTCAAAGTTTAGACGCCAATTTAGAATCTAAGTCGATATTAAGTTACATTTGAAAGTGACGTGAACACCCACTTATAAAGTTTGTGACTATGTTTTTGGTACCCAAATTTGCATATTTTACCTAATATGACCCTCTCATGTCCTTAATAACCCCCTCCTTCCAATTGAATCATCCAAAACCTTTTGTTGTTGAAGGACCAATTCTTCCCTTGCATTTTATATTGTTTGCCCAAAACACCACCTTGCAATACAATCCCAAAACAATCCACAATGAACCAACAATATGTCTTCACAACTCTCTCATTGCTCATCCTCTTAGTCCTCCATTGTTCAACAACCTTAGCCCAAGGTCCAGCAGCAGCTCCCGCAGCTCCGGCAACACCGGTGGCGGCTGCTCCCGCACCTTCCGGTCCAACGAACGTCACCAAGATCCTCGAAAAAGCTGGCCAATTCACCCTCTTCATCCGTCTTCTAAAAACCACACAAGTAGCCGACCAGCTGCTCGGTCAGCTCAACAACTCCAACAATGGGATGACCATATTCGCTCCGACGGACAATGCCTTCTCCAGCCTCAAATCCGGCACGTTGAATTCGCTCTCCGACGAGCAAAAAGTCGAGCTGGTGCAATTCCACATCATCCCATCGTACCTCTCCTCCTCTCAGTTCCAAACCATTAGCAACCCTTTGAGAACCCAAGCCGGTGACAGCGGCGACGGCAAGTTCCCTCTCAATGTTACCACATCGGGGAACTCGGTGAATATTACAAGTGGACTGACAAACACTAGTATTTCAGGCACTATTTACACCGATGGTCAGCTTGCCGTTTATCAAATCGATCAGGTACTTCAGCCTATGCAAATATTTGCCCCCAGGCCTCCAGCTCCGGCTCCGGCACCGGCGAAGTCGAAGAAGAAGAAGGCTTCCGTTGTTGCCGATAGCCCCGATGAAACCCCATCTGATAACTCCAAAGCGGCCGCCGTGCAAAATGTAGTATTGTTTGGGGTTGCTGCTGTAGTTGCAGCAATGGTTTTGTGACCATGAAAATGGAGAAATGAAGACAGTGATTTTGATGGGTTGGATTAATATGCAATGGTGGTGATCAATATGGCGAGTGTTCTTTCTTTCTTTCTTTTTTTCTTCAATAATTATCATTATGAAATTGAATTTTAATGTTTTTTTGTGCTGTTAATTTCACTTCTTTTTATTCCAAAATTTGTAATACTTTTTTTTTTCTGGATTATTTCATGTAATTGTGAATTTTGTGACACTATCTCTTTTTAAGATTTTGTATATCAATATATATCCATTGTGGATAGAAGACTTCCGACGTGTTTTCGATCGTGTTCGACTCGATAAAATTATTTTTTATTTAAATGGTATAAAATAAATAAATTGTAATTAAAACTACTCACGAATTTGGGCCAAAATTCAATATCGAGTGGATGAGGGCTTGAGCATCTTATAGGAAAAAGTTGAATTTTGATTTAAATATAAATATTGAATGCAGTGATAATATATATTATATTTGTAAAAATATAATTGAAATTTGAATATTAAAAATGATATATTTTTTAGAGTTTTTAATTTTAATTTTTAAAGAATTTATATATCTTATTAAATTTATGTCATAATCATAATATGAATGAAAGAAAATATTCAGAGTTATAGCTATTTTTATAAAAAATTAAACAATAAATATGATCATAAGTGAAGTACAAAAATGTATACAAGTCTTTACCGATTCTCATGTTCGACCCTTGAACACTTCATTTATATTGATTAAAATAATATATAAAATATTAAAAGACAAAAATGTTATTATAATCATATTTATTATTATTTTAAGAATATATTTCTATTTTCTTAATTAACTTCGTATATGTCTAATTTGTAACACCTACTCAATTAAAGTTTTTTTAAAATAAAAATTACATATTTATACTCGCATAGAGCTCCTTATAGCATTAAGATGTCAGTTGACACCTTAAAAAACTTTATATAAAAAAATAAAAAAATATTAAAAGAACATTCACAAGACTTGTTTTTTCAAAAATATATGGTCGATCAAATGGTAACATAACATCCAACACAGATACAACAAGAGGCCCAGGGTGACATGTTGGGCCTGTCCTTACCCTACGTAATCACATTTATTAAAAGTTTGATTATTAATATTTATTTGTAATTTTTTAATAAAATTTATGTCACTTTGTACTTCACTCTTTATGTCTAAATCTATATACTAACAATGTATCAAATGTAATTATTTTAAACAATCTTATTATATTTGGGGTTCGACCATTTTTTATAAAAAATAAAATATATTTTATGATTAGTCATTTACCACTTAACGAGAGTTTTTATGGTGAGAAAATTAATTACTACTACCGTTGATAAATATTTTAATTAAAAAATTAAAACATTAAATTCGAATTTATTTTATCGAATAAAAATAGATAAGTAAACAAAAACACATCTGAAGAATATTTGTTGTACTGTAATTTGGGAACATGATGCATGGCGAGAAGCCCTTTTAATTGTATGGAAGTGACCAGATCCGATGGCCTACTAATTTCCCCAGAGGATCCAATGTTCTCAATTATTCAATTTTTTTTTTGTGAACCCATTTTAAATAAAAAAAGTCGAGTCGTTCAAAATTTAGATTTTTTAGTTTAAAGTTTACGTGGAGTTTGAATTTGAAAAGTTTGAATAATAAAAAAAATTAAAAATCAAAACGATATTGTTTTGTCATTAGTTAAGTACTTTAATTGTTTTGTGATTTGATTTTTAATTTTTTTTTCAATTTCTCGTTTTTTTTAAGTACAATACTTATGTAACTTCAATTCTTTTTTTGGACCAAAAAATCCTCTCTTTTTTTTTTTTTCAATTTTGCATAACTTATTTCTTCAATTCCTTATTCGTTTTAAATTCATTTTTATCAAATTTAAACTACCTGCTCCTAAGCCACTATAGACTGCATATGTTATTTCAATTCCTCTTCCTGACAACAAATTTTCTATCTTTTTAATTTAGTCCCTTAATTTTATATTACAAACCTTACATATAGACGTGAAAAATATATAAAGAAATGTATATTGTATATGGTTAGAGAGATTTATTTAAATCGAAATCAACCAGTATCATAATATTATAAATAATTCTTTTTAAATTTGAACATAAATTCAAACAAATATATTCGATTCTACTTGACATAAATTTCATAAACTTAATTTAATTTTAAAAAAATTTAAATAAAATAATGTTAAAATGATACTCATAAACTCAACGAACTCGACTCGATTGAATACTCATTCCTATCCAAAAACTATCAACCTAGCTAATACCTAATTAACGTTATACCTGAAGTTTCAATGTCAACTTTATAAATTTTACAGTTACATTTGTTGTAATGTTTCTAATTTCCAAGTTTACACGGATTATAGTTTAAGGAAAATTCTAGAACGTGCGAACATCACTAATGCAATACACTGTTAAACACCATTAATTTTTAATGACTTTTAAATAATTAATAAAAATCTCAAAGACTCGATAAGCAATTAATCATATTTTAAAATAAAATTAGAAGAAATTATATCATGAGCCATTCTCACAATCTCATCCATGGTCCTACCCAATTAAATAAACTAACATTGTCTTTATTTTTCACATAATATTTTCTTATAAATTAAGATTTATAAATCATCACCTTCTTTCTCATACCTAATATATTTATTATAATATGTTAATGAATAAAATCGTTAAAATAAAAAAAAATCCAAAAAACTTAACCACGAATCAAAAGACATAAAAGTAAAATTATTATTAATAAAATCACTGCATTCTAATTTCAACCCAGTCTTCGATGAAATCACTCATTTTAATCTTCGATGATTAGGTTCCTTCCTGTGAATTTTAATTGGGCTTGATACAGAGTTGTGTTGTGCAGTAATTCTGTGCAAATTTATGTTGTATTTCAGTTTATTTACATCTCAATAGGATCCAAATTTTCATTAGAAAATAGATTGACCGTTTTTGTTGAGTTACGAAACTGTGATCGAACATGTATGATAATGGCGACTCATTGAGTTGTAGCCTTTGAGCCTATCAAAAACCCAGGATAAGTCATATTGAAATTAGTCCTCAGAAAAAGTAAAAGAAAAATGGGCATACGACATAGGATTCAGGACGAAGACAGATTCAAATTCACAGGAAGAAACTTAATCATCGAAGATTGATGATTAATTAATAATAATTTTATTTTTATCTTTTTTAATTTGTGGGTTAAATTTTTAGGTATTTTTTTATTTTAACGATTTCATTCATTAACATATTAGAATAAATATATGATGTATGAGGAAGAAGATGATAATTTGTAAATTTTAATTTATAATAAAATATTATGTGGAAAATAAAGATGATGTGAGTTTATTTAATTGTGTAGGACCATTGATGAGATTGTGAGGATGATTCATGGAATTATTTCTTCTAATTTTATTTCAAAATATGTTTAATTGTATGTCAAGGATTTAAAATTTTTATTAATTATTTAAAAATCATTAAAAAATTAATAATATTCAGCGGTATATTGTGTTAGTAGTGTTCAGCAGTGTGCGTCGTCCGTTCTAAACTCATCCATAGTTTAATTACTAAAAAATATTTAAATTTACCATAAAATTATTTGAATATAATTAAAATAGTAGAATGACTTTTATGCAGGCAAGGAGTCATGATTAGACAATGAAAGGGGTAAAGTTCTTCAACTTCAAAACTAACAGGACCTAATACGTATTTAATTTAAAATTTAAGAAGAACGATACTTAGTTTTACAAGTATTCAAACTAGTATAACTAAAATTTCTATTAAACAAAAAAATTGAGGGTTCGTCCCCTTCCACTGTGTGCAAAAATTATGTCTTTTTTGGTGTTCTTATATAGTCCTGGCACTAAAAATCTAAATCACGCTCACTAAATATTCGGACTTGAGAATTTCCACATTCACGTTTATATAATTTTTTCACATTAAACGAATATTTATTAAAACATTACACACCACTAATTAAAATCTAGATCATGCAAATTATTAGTGCAAATTAAAAGCTAAAATACTAAGAACTTTCCACAAAATAAATTACTTAAAAAGGTGAAAACTGAAAACTCTACGTTGCATGGAGGGCCCGAACACTGCATTGTCTCTTTCCCTTCGGTCCCTTCCACAACACAGTCGAGTGGTCCCATTCACATGACTCCCGAGTTGACTCACTGCTGCTTCATTTTTCCTTCATTAAGCTATAGCATGCGGCTCAATCAACTCCATGGCTGAACCGAGCCAATTGAAGCAAACTCAGCAAGCTCTTGTCGGAACATCAATGGTCTGCTTGCTTCACTTCCCACACCAAGGAAGTCCCTGGTTAAGCTCGCTTCCACTTCATTTGCATTCCTCTTCAACTTCGAGCTCGATTCTAAACCTCCTATTGCTGCTTGAGTTGAAGACAATGAACTCAGTACTAACTCGTTTATGTTCTTCTCAGATTGATTCACTTGCTTGAACATCTTGTAATAAGCTTCATTCTTGTTGTGCTCACCATTAGGGCTCGAAATCATTGAAGGGGACGAACTCATTAACCCGAATAACTCACTGTTATTGATTGCAGGGTTGCTTCTCGTAGATCCCATTTGAGCTGCTTTTTGCAGGAGTGCAGTGGCAGACATGTGAGTGTCGTGGCTTTGTCGGAGACAGTTCTGAGTATTATTCGAATATAAACATGTCATGGATTCCGACAAATCTCTCTTGTTCTCTTCTTCTTTCGGTCCTCCTTGCAATGATGCTTGCGGGTACTGGCTGAGCCATTGTGTTTGCAACAATGAACCAAAAACGTTCATTGGTGCAATCATTTCAGGCAAGCCTGTAGGTTTTGGTGCTAAGAAAGCATTAGCACTAGGGTTAATAATCTGGGAATTAGCTTGTTCCAGCCATGATTGTAACCTTGGCTTTTGCCTGTTCGAATCCATATTATCGACCGTCTCTGAATTACCAGCAGCAAATTCATAGCTATTGGGCCCAATATTTGTCAAATCGTTTCTAAATCTTGCACTTTCTTCAGCCAATGCATCGCAGAAAGCTCTATGAGTAATGAAACTATCCTTCCTGCATGGAAAAAGATGGACATTCAACTCTTCAACAAAATGCATGTATGCAGGACTGCTTATGTCAGGGTGTAAACTGTGAACTGTTAGGCAGTGCGAGTGTAAACTTAGATTATCGATAGAAAATACAAATAAAATATATAAACTATATTGGAGTTTAAAATTTCCATAGGGTGCTAATGCCGCTGCAGCACCTCTCGGTTCATCTATGTATTTATGCTTGCATGTATGTGTTGTTTGTGTTTGCATATTACCTGGAAAAGAGGGTTCCACAGTCGCATCGATACTCTCGAGTGCCACAAATCTTACTATGAGCTTTCCAATCCGACTGAACTGCATATTTCTTCGAACACTTCTCGCACTTCCATTTCTTTTCGCCATGTTTACGGCTGAAGTGCTTCTTTATACCGGTGAGGTCACCGAGTGCCCTCGACGGGTCATGGTGGACGCAGGACTTCTCCGGGCAGATGTAAACTTTCTTCCTAACTTCTTTGTTGCTTCTTTGCTTGAGCTTCCATGGCAGATTGTGGCCTCTCCTGTGAAGTTGTAAGTTTTGGTCCCTCTGAAAACCCTTGTTGCAGATTTCACACAGAAATCTGTTGGTGGCCATTAGAGACTTTGGAGACAAAGCAATAACTTCAGCATCTGGATCTGAACATTCCAATAAAAAAAGAAATTAAAACCCTAACAAGAAAAACAGTTCTGAAAACAAAATCAAAGCTGAGAATGGACTTGCCTGGTGTCCCTGGCAAATTTCTTTTCCTCTTCGTAGGGTTAGGGTTTGGATTTGGTTCTTGAGTTAACCCTCTGAAATTCGAAGGATTCGAATTCGAAATCACATCTCGAGACATCATTTTTGCCGATTTGAAGAACTGATCAACCACTGCAAAAAGTGGAAATCTATACCGGAAGTAGGTGAACAAAACAAAACCAAAACTCCCACAAAAACTAACGATAATACTAAAAAAACAATAGGCTTTACTTTAGTACTACACTATAAAGTTATAAACACAACCCAACAATTCTCTTTTGTTTTTTTTAATGAAAGATTGGTATTTGAACTCGAAGTTCTTAGTTTTGAAGTCTGGGTTAGAAAAACCCAGAAGAAAACTCCAAAAAGAAAGGTGGGTGGAGAGAATATTTTCTTCCTCCAATGGCCATCCCTTTCTCCCACCTTATCCTACACGGCTTGTCTTTCCAAGTCAGCCGTCAGCCATAGACTCACATGGACCACCTTTTTGATTCATGATATATAGAAATAACACTTGACTACTACATATAAATGAGAGCTTGTAAAGGGTTTAGATTGGGAGATCGGGAACAAAAGGAGGGAATTACTTACGTTGAAAAAGGAGGCATGATGAGGTTAACCTTGAGTTGAAGGTGTAAAACTTGTATTATTATTATTTTGAAAGAGAGGGGAGAAATGATGATGATGTTGAACTAGGAGAAAAAGAAAGAATGTTTATAGTATTGTAAAAGATGGTTTGGTATAGATATTAAATTAATTACCAACAATCCGATGGTTTAGCAAGATGAGGCATTAGGTCCCTTAAGCAAGATCAAAGATTTAAATTGTGAACTGAGAAAACTGGTTGATACAGTCACCCTCATATTAGGCCTCAACAAAAATTTAATTTTAAATTAGTTGACTAATGAATCGGATACTGTTAATTAAAAGAAGAAGAAATAACTCTTTTACATTTTAATAACACTAGTTTCTTAAACAAATTAAATTTAAATCGTCCATGCAATAGGTATATGATACTGGGATTTTAAAGTTTAAATAATATTTTTTTGTTTAATCATCGGTATCCGACTCATTGGCCGATTAATTAAGATCTAATTTTGTAAAGACCCAATTGGGGTGAACCTTCCAACCCAGTTTTCTCCATCCACAATACTAAGATTCGAATTCCTGATTTTAGTTAAGGACTTAGTGTCTCATCCCGTTAGACCAACTGATTGTTGATATTAAAGTTTAAATAATGGTTTAAGCTGATATTTAATTTTTTGATTGATGAGAAATTAAACAAAAATTTGATTCGTACAATACTGATATTTTTAGAGTTTAAACAATAATTTAAATTTCGAAGGGAAAAGTTTGAAAATGATAGAATCAAATTGATACGGAAAAGGGGGAATTATTGAATGGAAAGTAGGTTGCCTTTACAGCCAACCCAGTTTGATTGAAGATTGCTATTAAAAAGGAGAATGATTATGTTATAATTGTAGCAACAAGCATCAAACATGAGATTTTCTTTTTGGTTAAAATGACGAATAAATAAAATTTTACTAATTAGTCGATTAAAAATATTTATATTGACTCATTTTATGTAAATTTAAATTTTAATATTTATTTTAAAAATATAAATATTTTTTTTATTTAACCATAGAAAAGATAAATAAATAAATAAGGTGACGAGATTGAGAGAGAGAGGGAAGATTGGCGCCCGTGAGAAGTGAGCGGACGAAGACAAAAGGCAAAAAGGCAAATGGGGAAGGGGACCAACAATTGAGATTGTCAGCACCAAAAGCATATCGATATACTCTAAGTATTTGTATATATTTTTTTAAAAAAGTATTTTCATACAAGTTACAGTTACAGTTACAGTTACAGTGTTTTGGTATGTTTCTCTATTTTTAAATCGAATTGCAATTATATTTAAATTTATAAATAATAATACTAATAATAATAATAATAATAATAATAATAATAATAATAATATCGACTGAATTAATGTTATAGAACTTTTGAGTTATATATAATAGTGATAGTTTTTTTGGCAAAAAAAATACTATTGCATTATATAATATATAGGTAATACGCAATTGAGTTTTTAATTAATTGTTATTGTCACGGCCCGCACATTTGAGTCCGAGAGAGACGCGCAACAAGCAACCTAAGAGGTCTTGGGCTTGCCTAGAAGACCACCTGACTTGGTCTGATCGTTGGAGACTAAAAGAAAGCCCAAATATATTGAGCCTAATAAATTAATAGATAACATCTTACCAGGGAATATTCCAAGGGATAAGAATATTTCTCAATGTAAACACAAACTTAAGGAAAGAATTTCATAGTTATATAGTTTCCTTAGTTAGTGTAGATTGGGTAGGTGACTTTCGATCTGAGCCGTTAGTGTGATTTGATCTCGTCCGTTCATTGTATGAGGATTCAACTATAAATAGAGGCCTCCCCACCTCAATTGGAATCATCCATCATTTGAGTAATACACTTGGCATTTACTCTAAAAACACTCTGTAGTGTTCTTCGCGTTCTTGAGCGTTCTTTCTTTTGTTCTTGTTGCCTTTCTTTTTTGTTCGTTTCCTCTTGGAACAATCTTGTGTTTGTGTGACTTAGAAGAATTCGATCTTTCGGAGAAGGATTTCAGGCTTACTTAGTCGTTTGTCTAAGAACATCGACTAAGGCCGCACGTTGGGCTAGGTCGAAACTCTAGCCCTGGTATCAGAGCGAGTGTTCGAGCGCAAACACTGATTGGAGATGGCAAAGAAAGGAGGGAATATCGCAGCACAAAAGGGTGCAGAGACCCAAGCTGATGAAGGAAAGCGAGACAGTTCGAGTAACACTGTGCCTACGCTAGGAGAAAGGGTCAAAAAGCTCGAAGGATCCGTGAAGGATGCCCGAGAGGAGATTGATGTTGTGAAAGTACGTCTTAACGAGCTGGACTCTTCGAGGGAGGAGCTCGAAAGCAGCATGCAAGTTCTAAAGAACCACGTGCAAGACCTTGACCAGTGTGCCGACATACGAACAGACGGAGTGATGCACTCGAAGCCGAGCTGAAGGCGAAGATGGTGGAGAAAATTAAGGGGCTCAAGGAAGAGCTTCAAGTTTACAAGGCTGTCGTGACTGGTATGTTAACCACGGCAACAATCAGACCAAAGTTGGACGTGCCAAAGCCGAAGGAGTTTAGTGGAACTAGATCGGCCTAGGACGTGGAGAACTTTGTGTGGAGCATGGAGCAATATTTTCGTGCTGCAGGCAACAAGAATGATACGGATAAGGTAAACATTGCTTCTGTTTACTTAACTGACGTTGCACTTTTATGGTGGCGACGCAGATGCTCTGAGGAGAAGAGCAAGGATATTCCCATCGGGACATGGGAAGAGTTTCAGGCTGAGTTCAAAGAACAATTCTACCCAAAGAACGCCCAACATGAGGCTCGTGTGAAGTTGCACGAACTCAAGCATGAAGGTTCCATCCTAGAGTATGTCAGACAGTTCATTGAATTCAAACTCCAAATCACAGACATCACTGAAGCAGAAGGCCTCTTTGCCTTCAAAAATAGGCTTAAGCGATGGGCCAAAATGGAGCTGAAGAGGATGGGAGTCGAGGAACTCTCCAAGGCTATGGCCGTAGCTGAATCCATAGCCGAGTCTGAGATGGTAGAGTCCCTCAAGCCCCGAGGCAAGGGCTATGGTGGGGGAGTCAAGAATAGGGAATGTCTTGTGTGCTGTATCTGCGGAGGGAAGCACATGATGAAAGATTGCCCCCAGAATGATCATCTTAATGCTGTCAAAGGTGATGAGTCCGAGGAGTTAGAAGAAGAAGTGACGAGACTTGGTGCGATTGCGAGTGTCAAAGCGATCGAGCCGAGGGTAGAGAAGCAACTAAAGTGCTACCAATGTAAGGGGCCACACAAGTTGCGAGCATGACACATCAAGTCAAGCCATCCAAGGGGGTAGACGAGCCCGAATAGAGCGAGGCTGCGAGACTTGGTTTGATGATACCGAGTTCTGCTAAGGCGAGAGGACGCAAGCAGAAAGGGTTGATATTTGTCGACATCAACATTGCAGGACGATCGAGGAGTGCTCTAGTGGATACCGGAGCAACCAATCTATTCATGTCCAAGAAGGTTGCCGACAAACTTGGTCTTAGAGTTGTGGGTTCAACTGGAAAGATCAAGACTGTGAATGCTAAAGAAGTTCCAATTGTTGGAATGGCACGGAAGGTTGAGTTGCAGATTGGTGAATGGAAGGGCAATGAAGACTTCAAGGTAATCAATTTAGATGACTTTGATTTGAGACTAAGCTTCCTTGACTGTATAGATGCTCTTATCATTCCTTGTGCTGACGTCGTCTGTGTTTTGGATCGCAAACAACGTTGTGTTGTGCCTACGTACCGAGACAAGGGTAAATGAACCAAGACGCTGACTGCCATTCAGCTTGCCGAGGATGCTCAAAGCCAATGAGACATCGCTTTGGGGGCTACTGTTGGAGGGACTACTTTAGTGGGGCAAAAGCTGCCCAAGTCAGCTAGCAATATGAGGCACGTGGAAGAAGCACTTTTGGGCAAGGTGGAAGAAGCATTGAACTTCAAGTGTGAAGAAGGGTCAATGCGGGAAAAGTTGCCAATGGGCAACGAGGCACCAAACTTCACGAGGGAAGGGTTGATGCCAGTTAGAGTGAATGCCACGGAAGAGGTGCATCTCAAACTTCATCGAGATGTGCGCAATAATGCGGAGCGAGGAGATGTTACATGGCAGAAGGAACCAAGACGAGCAGTCTGTATGGGAAGACAACCCAGTCCGAGTCGAGCGCTCCTTATGGGGGAATATCATTGCCCGATTCTGAGTTGGGAGCAAGCCAAGGTACCATGGAAGATCCAAGATCAACCAAGCAAAGTCCTTTCTGAGACAACGATGAGGGCATCGCCGAATTTGGTGGGAGAGAATGTCACGGCCCGCACATTTGGGTCCGAGAGAGATGCGCAACAAGCAACCCAAGAGGTTCTGGGTGTACCTAGAAGACCACCTGACTTGGTCCGATCGTTGGAGACTAACATAAATCCCAAATACATTGAGCCTGGTAAATTAATAGATGGCATCTTACTAGGGAATATTCCAAGGGATAAGAATATCCCTTAATGTAAACACAAACTTAAGGAAAGAATTTCATAGTGATAGAGTTTCCTTAGTTAGTGTAGATTGGGTAGGTGGCTTTCGATCTGAGCCGTTAGTGTGATTTGATCTCGTCCGTTCATTGTATGTGGATTCAACTATAAATAGAGGCCTCCCCACCTCAATTGGAATCATCCATCATTTGAGTAATACACTTGCCATTTACTCTAAAAACACTCTGTAATGTTCTTCGTGTTCTTGAGCGTTCTTTCTTTTGTTCTTGTTGCCTTTCTCTTTTGTTTGTCTCATCTTGGAACGATCTTGTGTTTGTGTGCCTTGGAAGAATTCGATCTTTCGGAGAAGGATTTCAGGCTTACTTAGTTGTTTGTTTAAGAATATCGACTAAGGCCGCATGTTGGGCTAGGTCGAAACTCTAGCCCCGTGACATTATAGATCAACTCAAATTGTAATATACAATTAAGATTTTAATTAATTTTTTGGTTGAAGATTACTTGATTATTAAGTATGAACAGTCGTCGGCGTCAGTGTTGGATGATTTTCATGGAAAATCTTTCGGATCAAATTCATTGGAAGGGAGTGTGGCAGGTGTTTGATCACTACAGATAGGTGGTTGATGTTTTTGTACCAGCTAAACGATCACGAAATGGTTTGCGTATCGGATTTGTCCGTATGTTGACGGAGGAGGCGGTGATTCGAGCAATTGAAAGGCTCAATGGTAAGTGGATTTATGGGTCTAAAATCAGTGTAGCGTTTGCGAAGAGGGGAACTTGGGATGTATACTGGAAACAAAGAGTGAGTTGGAAAGAGGGAGTGGCGGTAGCTTTGGAGGCATGGAGAATTTGGATCATAACACAACGAGGGATGTCTAGGGTGTTAAAGATGAAGAGAAGATTGGAATCCTACAGTGTTGTGCGATGGCATGGTGTCGTAGCCCGATGGGAATCGCAACCTTAGCGAGGGAATTATAGGAGGCTGATTTGGTGGGGTTTTCTCTGATGAGAATTACAGGATCAAGGATGTTACTGATGTTTTCCAATATGGATACGTGTACAGCAGTGTTGGAGAGCAAGAAATTGGATAAATGGTTTAAAAAAGTGATGCGATGGGATCTTACATTTGATAGGGTTGACCGTCGTGTTTGGTTGGCGATCAACGAATTACCAATGCATGTTTGGTCGCGAGGTATGTTGGATAACATTGCATCAAAATGGGGTGTGGTTGTGATGCCTCGGTAGTGGAACCAAACTCGTTCGAAAGAGCACAGGTTTTGATTGAAACGGAAAACATGGAGCGTATAGAGGGGGTCCTACAGTTACAGGTGGATGGTTTGTTTTTTTCAGGTGCGGGTGGTAGAATTTAAACCGTTGATGGCGGCACAACTCTGTTCCAATTGTGAGTTGGCATGCAATTTTGAGGATGAGAGTGATTCTGTACGGTCGAATGAGCTACAGAGGATTCAGATAGAAAGAGCTGGTTCTAGAGTTGGAGAGAAGAATAATCAAGAGCCTCCGTGTGAGGATTTGAGTGGTAAGAAATAGTCTCGTGTGTGGAAGACTAATGTGATAGGGAATGAGACAAGCCAAAGAGATAATCGAGTCTTAGAAGGTCCAGTATGTTCAAGAGAGTGGATGTCGGATGAAGATGTTGATTTGGTGCAGAGGGATGAATAGTCGACTTCTGGGGAGTTGAGATGGCTAGGATTGGATGACATGAAGCTAGTGGATTGCCCTGTGGACTTTAAATTTTTGCTGGTACGGGCCGGGGAGGCTGGGCTATTAGATGTATGTTATGTGGTACCGGTGGAGCCTGTGATTGACAGTGCCAAACCTAATTCGTGTGCTTTGAAGGTGTTTAAATTAGGCGTAACTGTTAAGCGTGGGAACAAAAATACCAAACAGTGATGTGACAGGCGAAAAGTTGGGAAGAAAATAGAAAAGGACTCTCTTGGAAAATCTAGAGATGTTGATCGGCAAGATGCGTTATTAAGAGAGGCCAGAGCCACAGTTGCATTAGGAAAGTTTCTAGGAGCTTCGACAATTGGCAACGAAGAGGCTATAGTTAAAGATATCGCGTCCCTTTTAGATAAAGGGGTTTGTGAAGAGTAGTGGTGAGACATGAAGGTGTTGTCATAGAACGTGTAAGGTTTGGGCTCTGTGGGGAAGAAAAGGATGATTCGGAAGTTGGTGCGATAGCATAAATGTGAGGTGGCGTTCTTTTAAGAAACAGAAATAAATGTGATTTTCGAGGCGATTGTTCGTAGGCTTTGGCATTCTGACGGCTTTGTGTTTTTGTTTGCACCGTCGGATGGGCAATCGGGGGGTGTTCTTGTGGTATGGGAGAGGTCTCGTTCTAGTATGGAATCATCTCTGGTGGATGCTAATTTTGTTATAGTTTGGGGTTTATGAATTGCAGAGGATTAGAATTATTAGAATTATTGGTTCGGTAGAGGTGCCGTGGTGCATCAGAGGAGACTTTAACGTTGTCAAATCATTTGAGGAAAGGTGATGTTGTGATGGTAGTGTGCATGGCATAGAGGCGTTCGTTGATTTCATTGAGCGTGGGGGTTTAATTGATGTATCGATGATTGGCACGAAGTATACTTGGTTTGGACCTGGGAATAAATGCAGTCGGTTAGACAGGTTTCTTGTGTCGAGTGGTTGGGTTGTGAGATTTTTTAATTTAGTGCAGCGAAATTCGGCTCGAGGCGTATCTGATCATGTACCTTTGGTTTTTCTGGTGAGAAGTTAGATTGGGGTTCGAGACCCTTCCGTTTCTTAAATTGTTGGTTGGAGAAAAAGTTCTATATTGATACAATGGAGGGGGAATGGAAAAAGCTTTCAAATTTAAAAATGGTAGGTGCGAAGGATCGAATGGTCTCTAAATTAGGAGGTTTGAAACGGTTCTTATAGGAGTAGAATAGAAAGTACTTCGTTAGTGTGGATCATAAGATTGAAGCGATGGTGTTGCTAATTGATGAGTTGGATGCGAAAATTAGCCGTGGTGTTAATTAGGAAGCTAATTCAGAGAAACGACGCCAGATACAGTCTAAACTTTAGAGATTATATAGATTTAGATAATCGATTTGGAGGCAAAAGTCTCGTATGTTATGGTTAAAGGTCGGGGATAAGAATACTTTATTTTTTTAGCTAGCTACAAAAATTTGAGGTATGAGAAATAGTTTGAATGGCCTTCCGATTCGCGGGTGTTGGGTGTCTAATCCTGCGATTCTGAAGCGGCAGATTGTTGCATCCTATAGGTAGCATTTTGCCAAGCCTAAATCGTCTGGTTCTTTTGATGTGAATTTTGATTTTGGGAGGATTAATTCGAATCAAGGGGAAGCGTTGAAGGCTGTTTCTTCATAAGAGGAGATACGGTGAGCAGTTGCGAGCTATGATGGTGCAAAAGCACCTAGACCCGATGGTTATACGTTCGAGTTCTATAAGTGTTACTGGTAATTTCTGAAAGAGGATGTGATGTCGGTGTTTGTTGTGTTTTATGAATCTGCTCAGTTGCCGAGGGGTGTCAACTCGTCCTTCATTGTTCTCATTCTAAAAAAAGAGGCAGACAAATTAGTGATAGCATCCTGCTAGTGAATGAGATTGTGCATTCGCTACGCTCGGATCATCGAGGTGGTGGGGGAGTGCTTCTGAAATTAGATTTCACTAAGGCTTACAACTACATTGATTGGCATTTTTTGGATCAAGTACTTAGTCGAATGGGGTTTGAGGATAGGTGGAGAGGGTGGATTCGTTCTTATTTGCAGACGGTAAGGTTAACAATTTTGATGAATGGTTATTCGACAAAGAAATGCGATGGAGAGAGGGTTACAGCAAGGGGACCCTCTCTCGCCTTTGTTATTTTTGTCGTGGTGGTTGAGGTTTTGCATCACTTTTTGTTGAGAGCTGAGAATTCGGGATGTATTTAGGGGTATAGATTGTAGGGGACATAGTGTTGTTGTAATACCCCAAATTTTGGCTAGTGACCAAAATATAAATTTTGAAAGTTTTGGGGTTAAAAGTATAAACTTTGAAAAAGTTTGGGGACTAAAGTGTAAATTTTCCCCACAAGTAATTTTATTCAATATAAGAGTGAATCAGATCGAAATAGGTACCTTGATATCGATTTTAAGAATTAAGATGCAGAAAAAGGTACCGAATTTGGATCGAATGAAATTGTTAAGCGTGCTTAGGCAAGAGAAATACAAAGATGGGTGACCTTTAAAAAGGTCCCATAAAAGTGTTTCTGATCGATATTTTGGACTCAGTAAAAGTAAAAAATATTCGTATGGATTTCAAATAAAGGATTTCTACGAGAAACCTTATGCTAAGCAGATTTTCAATAATTATCGGAATAATAGACTAAGTTAAGAAAACTCAGTTTAAGTCTTTATGAAAGGAAATTTTTAAGGTTTAAAAGTATCATGTGATAGATAGTGAGCTGAATTGGGTACTTTCAAAGATTGGTAAAAATCTGAGGAAAATTGAAATATGAATTGAAGTTTAGTGACCAAAATGAAAATTTTGAAAGTTTTGTGGCCAAAGTATAAATTTTGGAAAAGTTCAGGGACCAAAGTGTAATTTCCAAAAGTTATGTAAGTTAACCCCATAAATGAATAGTTCACACCCAAGAGTGACACTTTCGTGTCACCTGGATTTTTCGTACGAAGCTTATATTAATGGTTATAAAGCTTTAACGTTCGTAGGAAGAAATTTTGGAAATCGTATTGAGTGAAATTCAAATATTTGGATCGAATAAATGCCATAAATAAAAATCTAAGATATTTTGGGACATGACCAGTTGGATTGGAACCAATTTGGTTCAATTTTAATGGAATGGCAATTTTAAAGACTTGTTGTAAATAAAGACTAGATGAAGGGCACATTGGACATTTGCCATGGATGACATTTTTGGAATATTTTGAAACTTTAAGGGAAATTTTGAAAGGACAATTACACATGGATTTGATCTTGGCCATTTATTTTTGATGAGATTAAATCTTGCCATTAGATGAAAAGGGCATTTTAGTAATTTCACTATTTAAATGAATTTAAAATTCATTTATACAAGACAAGTGGACAAACTGGATGAAAATAAAAAGATGAAGATTATTCTTCATCTTAAAATTTAGAAATATAAGTGGGAGAAAAAAAGAAAAATGGAGAAAATTTTTCAAGTTCGATTCAAGCCTCGAAACTCGATTTTCAGGTAATCTTTCGAACTACAAAGTTGCTCTACTCATCAAGCTCTATCTTTTGGTGTAAATAATTTATGGAAAACATGCTTGATTGATGAGAATTTTGTATGAGAAGAAATTAGGGTTTATGGACTAAATTGGGGATTTTTGAGATTTTATGATTCTATGATTGAATTTAAGTGAAATCAAGTTTGTATGATGTTAAAATCATGTTATTGAGTTAGGATTTAAACCCTACACATTTAGGTTATTGTGGAGAATATTAGGGCTTATGGATTCAAGTCTAATTTAGGGTTTGTGATGTTGAATTAATGATTTAGTAAGTTTGAATTGTTGATTGGATGCAAAACCCTAAGTTAAAAGTCTAAGGACCATTTTGGAAAGTTTTAAAGTTGAGGGACCAGATATGAATTTCATGAAATTGATGTGAATTTATATTATTAATGATGTTAGAGACATGAAATTGAAGTTAGAATGCAAAACCGATGTTAAATCGAGTTAGTGACCATTTTGACAAATTGTCAAAGTTAAGTGACCAATTCGGAAATGAGGTTTTAGAGAAGGACTAAATCTGATTTTAGTTGAAATAATAGAATTCAAGTAGTAATGTTGATTTGAGGAATAATTTGCAAAGTTAAGAAGCTTGAATCCTTATCTTTGAATTTTTAGTGATTATTTCGGAAAGAACAAAAAATTAGAGGGAATTATTTTTGAATAATTATTTGATGAAGAAAGTGATACATTAGTGGTTTGAATCAAGTAAGGGGACCAAATTGAAAAATAGCAAAGTAATGAGAAATTAGTATAAAGTTTGAAGTTATTTATGGAAGTTGTGTAGGAAAACTGGATTAGACAGTAAGTTTGAAAATTCACCATAAATTCTACAAAAATAGTTAGATAGTGAATTTTATACCGATGTAAATATTTGTTCGTCTAGTTTCACCTCCAACAAACGGAAACTGATTTCGAGTTCTGAGTAAAAAAATATGAATTTTTAAGTGGTGAAAGGTCAAAAAAAGATGACAAAGATGTTCAAATCACCTTTGAAATTGACTTTGAAAATTCGCCATAAATCGTACAAGTTGAATTTGGGCTATTAATTTATTTGGGTGAAAAGGTTATTGAATCTAGTTTCTTTTAGAATAAACAGAATTGAATTCTGAGTTTTATATTATTTTATAGAAATAATTCTTTTAAGGTTGTACAAAGCTGCCCGAAAATGAAAATTGAGATATTTTGTATCTAATGTTGGTATCAAGTTCAGAAGAATTATTTGAAGTTCAAAATGGACATTAGGGACAAAAAATGAGTTTGTGATCAGTATAAGGAAGGAAATAAATTTATGGAAAATTTTTATGTTGACTGATTAAATAGCTTAATTGAAATATTGTTAGAAGTGAATCTAACAAATGTTTATTTATATTCGTGTGATAAATGAAGTTGGATTCAAATCAAAAGAAGGTTTGAGGTTCTATAAAGGAAAAGGTCGAATAGAGCTTAGAGAGGCAAGTTAATAAATGGCCCAAGTGAGTGCATTTCTATATGTTTGCATTATGTTGAAATTGGCATTGCATTTCTCTATAATACGTGATATGATATATTGCTCGACATTGCAAAATTGATGGAATACCAGGTACGAATGATTGTTTGCATAAATGATGATGCATTATGCATACATTAAATGTGGATAATAATAAGATTAAAATGACATTGCATTATCTGTATATATATAATATTAATTTATGTTTGCCATGACCAATTATGTTGAAGTTTGAGATATGAAATGTTTATTTATATGATAATCTATGTTTACCATGAACATTCATGATGAAGCATGAAACATGAAATGTTTATTTATAAGATTGATTAAGATGATTGATTTATGATAAAAGAAATGCCCAAGTAATGTGTATGAGAGTCCATAGTATAGTTGGCATGCCATAGAGTCCTTAGTAGCTGCACCCTCATATTCATGTTATCAAACAGATATTGTGACAAAATGATTGTGTCACATGCACCATGAGGATCTACGCCCACTGTGCCTGGGTGAACTGTCGAGGTGCTTTATGTTTATGGGGAGCAAAGAGCGTCCCCCAGTATGTACTCATCTTCACGTTCATGTTAGACACTACGGTGTCATTTCAAGATGACTTGCGTACCTCGAACTCATATAGCGTACTTTGGGCAATGATAAAAGAATCATGTCACATAAATGAATCATGTCATGTAAACAAATCATGTTACGTATATGAATCACGTCAAGAATATGAACCATGCCATGTATATGAAATATGTCATGTATATGAACCATGCCATGAATACGGAACATTCCATGTATATGAATTAAATCACGTATATGAATTATGGCAGGTAAAAGAATCATGTCATGTAAATGAATCAAGTTATGTATATGAATCATGTCACGTATATGAATCATGACATGTATACAAATTATGTTACATATATGAATTATGCCATGCATATGAATTATGCCATGTATACATATCATGTTATGTATATGAATTAAGTCATGTATATGAATGATGTCACGTATATGAATCAAGCCACGTATATGAATTATGACACGTATATGAATTCTGCCATATATATAATTCATGCCATATACCTATGAATTATGCCATGTATATGAAGTATGTCATGTATGTGAATTATGTCATATATATCATGTCATGCATGTGATTTATGCCATGTGTATGAAATATGCCGTGTATGTGAACTATGCCATGTATATGATTTACTTGATAATGATGGCCTAATGAAAACATGACCATGATAGAGCACGTGATATGAAAATAATTGCATAATAAAAGCATGCCCATGATAGAGAATATATTATGCAGTAATAACATGATTTATATGATAGTTATGATACATGACATATGTACATTGTGATATACTTGCAATGTTATAGAGAAATATGAAATGCACTTTTATATTACATACTGTATTATATCATTTCATTTTTAAATAAATAAGTTTAATTGCCTCACTAAGTTCGTACTCAGCGTGTGTTTATTCCACATGCAGGTTAAGTTGGAATAATTGAAGAAAAGTCGAGCATGCTGATCAAGCTACAATCTACAAAACATTAGTAAGTCATTCTAGTTTATGATGATCTCTAGCGGGCATGTAATTATTTATTTGTTAGTAGAACATGTTTAATCAGTTTCAAATTTTATTTATCGATTATTGCACAACGATTTTAAAATCAAGAAAAACCTAGGCAACTAACCTAGTTTTCACCCTGAATTGTACTGTTGTTTTAATAATTGCTAAAAATGTTTAAAAAAATGTAAGTCAAGATTTCTTTTAAATGATTTCGTAGTATCTTTAATGTATATTCGGTCTACGAGTATACGTTAAGGGTGTTACATTTATTGGTATCAGAGCAAAGGTTTAGCCGGTTCTGGATGCTAAGCCAAGTATGATATGATTTTTATCAGTAAATACATACCCCTAGGATGTCATATTACTAATGTGCTGATTGTATGACTTGGTGCTGCTCCTCATTAGTATAAGGTGAAATGATACTAAAATAAAGAAGGTAAAACGATAATAGATTTCGTCAGTTGACGAATCTTAGAGGTCAAGAAAGAAGCCATAATGGATATGATACAGTAAAATAAGCCTGAAAGTTAGTTTTTGTTTAGAATAAGTTATCTGCATAGTAACGAGATGATACAATAATTATAAGATACTCGGATACGAAGGAGTAAGAAGAAGAAGTATCGTTACTTCAGAAGTGAGTCCGTTTGAAGATAACAATGTCAGTAGTGCTACAGATGTAATCTGGCACTTTACTCAAGATAAGTTAAAGATTGAAGTTATGATGGAAATAACTCAGAAGTATCTTATTATAAGATGTATGTACTGTCAGTACATAAAAGGGGGTTAAGTAATGATACTACTGAGAAGATTAATAAAAGAAAAAAGAAGCTAGGAAAGAATTGATCTGTTAAGAGACTATAACTGAAGTTCAAAAGGATGATGTTAGTCCTGAATCAGTCAGAGTATTGGAAGTATTAAACTATATTGCAATGATAGTCAAAGCATGTATGGAAAGAATTACAGTGCAGACTCTTCAAACGTTAGAAAACTTGAAAAGTATTTTAGTCAGATACAACTTAAGTAAGAAAATAATTTCTTACTTATAGAATCGAATTAAAGGTAAATTGTACGAGAAATATTATTTCTTTAAGGAGACATCAGTGTTACTAGATGTCAACTTTAAGGTTTAAAAGATCAGGAAGACAAGAAATCTGGAATAAAAGTATAATGAAAGTGATATTTCGAGTATATACTGAACAAGATTGGAAGCCTATTATCGATAAAGTATATTGAACTTGTAACCAAAGAGTATTCAGAGAAGTCAACTAAGAGGTTAATTCTACATGAATAGTTGACAATAGAGCCTTATAAAGATATGACTGAAGTGTAATGGATAAGTTAAGATATCTTTTCAGAAAGGTTTTGATAAAGACAATCAGTAAAATAAGATGATGAGCATGACAGACATTAAAATAATGTAGATTGCTAGAAAAAGGGTTTTCTAATGATCTAAGTGATCAAATACTAGAAGGTATTATGAAGGTATCATCTCAGGAATCTGAAGTGTAATTGAGATAAATTGGTTATCTGTGCACAAGGTGGAAATGATTATAAGAAGAAACGTTTAAATTTTAAAAAAGGAATTAGTTCCTTAATGAAGTCAAATGAAGTGTGTTTAGTTGAGGATTGTTCCGACTAATTGAAATTTCCTTAGAAATGTTTCTAGATAAGAACAAGAGTCTCGGATTACAAGGGTTATAAAGATACCCGTAGCAGTAATAATGAAATGAAGTATGAACTTTTTCCGATTTCTACCTGGATTGAGCTAGTGGTGCAGTAGGGAGCTTAAGTATAGAAACAAGAAATCATGTTTTAGATATCAAAAGAAGAAGTACCTAAGAGGTTTTAATCTCCAATATCTGTATATATAATAAAGCATTGGTTGTTTAAATGTTTAAGTTGTTGGGGGCCTTAAATGTCAGAGCAAAAGAGAAGTATGATTGTTTATTTGAAAATGAAGGATGATAAAACTCTTATAAAAGATTTGAGATGTATTAATAATGAAAGGATATAAGAAGTAATGTTAATGTAGAAGGAGCTATTTGGAAAACTTCCTAGAAAGGTGTTAGAGATTGGATTTGGTGATTAGTTCATAAGGAAATTATTTCACTGATTTCTGAACTTTGACAAGGTACTCACATTGTTTATAAGGAATAGTGTGACATCAGTGGGTTAAGCCAATATGTCAAGGAAATGATTTTGAATGGAGAATTTTAGTATGACTGCTAGAAATCTGATTTGAAGTATAGCATAAGAATTATAAGAAATTCTAAGAACTATATGTTAGAAAAGCTGAAAACAAAGCCAAAAATTTGAGAATCTTAAGACCAATTTAAAGATAAATTGGCTATCTATATAAAATGTAGAAGTCAGATGTAAAAAGAAGATTGATCTTTGGTCAATATGTTGTCAGTTAAAGTTAAAAGAAGAAAAAAAGAGGAAAAATATCAGTTTGAGAAAGGATGATTTGTATAGGTTGAAAAGGGAAAACTTAGTTTCGAACTATTATACCTCAAGGAATCATGAAAGAGTTGGACCAAGAGTATATTAATGGGTTTTATCTCTAGAAGTGAGCAAAAGTCTATAGTATATGTACTTATGTTTTGGGGGCATTTACTGAATTATTTACATGCCATCACTCCTAAATAAATTGAGATGCAATTAGATTTGATACATGAAGTGGAGTTAGTAGAAATATTGGTTTATGGAATTAAATAAATAACGAATAAGAAAATTTCATTTATTGAAGTTTTAAGGAAAGGTCACAAAGTCGAAAAAGCCATTTGGGAGTCTGCGAAGAAATAAGGAAGTAATATCTATAAATGCTTGAAACAGGTATGCATTGAAAATTCGAGGACGAATTTTCTTAAGGGGAGGAATTGTAATACCTCAAATTTTGTCTTGTGACCAAAATATAAATTTTGAAAGTTTTAGGGTTAAAAGTTTGAACTTTGAAAAAGTTTGGGGACTAAAGTGTAAATTTCCCCAACAAGTAATTTTATTCAGTATAAGAGTGAATCAGATCGAAATAGGTACCTTGATATCGATTTTAAGAATTAAGATGCAGAAAAAGGTACCGAATTTGGATCGAATAAAATTGTTAAGCGTGCTCAGGCCAGGGAAATACAAAGATGTGTGACCTTTGGAAAGGTCCCATAAAAGTGTTTCTGATCGATATTTTGGACTCAGTAAAAGTAAAAAATATTTGTATGGATTTCAAATAAAGGATTTCTACGAGAAACCTTATGCTATGAAGATTTTCAATAATTATCGGAATAATAGACTTAGTTAAGAAAACCAATCTAAGTCTTTATGAAAGGAATTTTTTAAGGTTTAAAAGTATCACGTGATAAATAGTGAGCTGAATTGGGTACTTTCAAAGATTGGTAAAAATATGAGGAAAATTGAAATAGGAATTGAAGTTTAGTGACCAAAATGAAAATTTTAAAAGTTTTGTGGCTAAAGTATAAACTTTGGAAAAGTTTAGGGACCAAAGTGTAATTTTCAAAAGTTATGCAAGTTAACCCCGTAAATGAATAGTTCACCCCCAAATGTGACACTTTCATGTCACCTGAATTTTTCGTACGAAGCTTATATTAATGGTTATAAAGCTTTAAAGTTCGTAGGAAGAAATTTTGGAAATCGTATTGAGTGAAATTCGAATATTTGGATCGAATAAATGCCATAAATAAAAATCTAAGATATTTTGGGACATGACCAGTTGGATTGGAACCAATTCGGTTCAATTTTAATGGAATGGCAATTTTCAAGACTTGTTGTAAATAAAGACTAGTTGGAGGGCAAATTGGACATTTGTCATGGATGACATTTTTGGAATATTTTGAAACTTTAAGGGCAATTTTGAAAGTCAAATTACACATTGATTTGATCTTGTCCATTGATTTTTGATGAGATTAAATCTTGGCCATTGGATGAAAAGGGCATTTTAGTAATTTCACTATTTAAATGAATTTAAAATTCATTTATACAAGACAAGTGGCCAAATTGGATGAAAATAAAAATATGAAGACCATTATTCATCTTAAAATTTCGAAATATGAGGGGGAGAAAGAAAGAAAAATGGAGAAAAATTTTCCAAGTTCGATTCAAGCCCCGAAACTCGATTTTCAGGTAATCTTTCGAACTACAAAGTTGTTCTACTCAACAAGCTCTATATTTTGGTGTATATAATTTTTGGAAAACATGCTTGATTGATGAGAATTTTGTATGAGAAGAAATTAGGGTTTATGGACTAAATTGGGGGTTTTGAGATTTTATGATTGAATTTAAGTGAAATCAAGTTTGTATGATGTTAAAATCATCGTATTGAGTTAGGATTTAAACCCTACACGTTTAAGTTATTGTGGAGAATATTAGGGTTTATGGATTCAAGTCTAATTTAGGGTTTGTGATGCTGAATTAATAATTTAGTAAGTTTGAATTGTTAATTGGATACAAAACCCTAAGTTAAAAGTCTAAGGACCATTTTGGAAAGTTTTAAAGTTGAGGGACCAGATCTTAATTTCATGAAATTGATGTTAATTTATATTATTAATGATGTTAGAGACATGAAATTGAAGTTAGAATGCAAAACCGATGTTAAATCGAGTTAGTGACCATTTTGACAAATTGTCAAAGTTAAGTGACCAATTCGGAAATGAGGTTTAAAGAAGGAATAAATTTGATTTTAGTTGAAATAATATAATTCAAGTAGTAATGTTGATTTGAGGACTAATTTGCAAAGTTAAGAAGCTTGAATCCTTATCTTTGAATTTTTAATGACTATCTTGGAAAGAATGAAAAATTAGAGGGAATTATTTTTGAATAATTATTTGATGAAGAAAGTGATATATTAGTGGTTTGAATCAAGTAAGGAGACCAAATTTACAAATTGCAAAGTAAGGAGAAATTATTATAAAGTTTGAGGTTATTTATGGAAGTTGTGTAGGAAAACTGGATTAGGCAGTAAGTTTGAAAATTCACCATAAATTCTACAAAAATAGTTAGATAGTGAATTTTATACCGATGTAAATATTTGTTCGTCTAGTTTCTCCTCCAACAAGCAGAAAATTATTTCGAGTTCCGAGTAAAAAGATATGAATTTTTAAGTGGTGAAAGGTCAGAAAACAGTATGACAGCCTGTTCTGAAATTAGCACTAGAAATTGACTTTGAAAATTCGCCATAAATTGTACAAGTTGAATTTTGGATATTAATTTATATGTGTGAAAAGCTTATTGAATCTAGTTTCTTTTAGAACAAACGGAATTGAATTCCGAGTTTTAGATTATTTTATAGAAATAATTATTTGAAGGTTGTACAAAGCTGCCCGAAAATGAAAATTGAGATATTTTGTATCTAATGTTGGTATGATGTTCATAAGAATTATTTGAAGTTCAAAATGGTCATTAGGGACCAAAAATGAGTTTGTGATCAGTATAAGGAAGGAAAGAAATTTATGGAAATTTTTTATGTTGACTGATTAAATAGCTTAATTGAAATATTGTTAGAAGTGAATCTAACAAATGTTTATTTATATTCGTGTGATAAATGAAGTTGGATTCAAATCAAAAGAAGGTTTGAGGTTCTATAAAAGAAAAGGTCGAATAGAGCTTAGTGAGGTAAGTTAATAAATGGCCCATGTGAGTGCATTTCTATATGTTTGCATTATGCTGAAATTGGCATTGTATTTCTCTATAATATATGATATATTGCTCAACATGACAAGATTGATAGAATACCAGGTACGAATGATTGTTTGCATAAATGATGATGCATTATGCATACCTAAAATATGGATAATAATAAGATTAAAATGACATTGCATTATCTGTCTATATATAATATATTAATTTATGTTTTCCATGACCAATTATGTTGAAGTATGAGATATGAAATGTTTATTTATATGATAATCTATGTTTACCATGAACATTCATGATGAAGCATGAAACATGAAATGTTTATTTATAAGATTGATTAAGATGATTGATTTATGATAAAAGAAATGCCCAAGTATTGTGTATGAAAGTCCATGGTATAGTTGGCATGCCATAGAGTCCTTAGCAGCTGCACCCTCATGTTCATGTTATCAAACAGATATTATGATAAAATGATTGTGTCACATGCACCCTGGGGATCTTCGCCCACTGTGCCCGAGTGCACTGTCGAGGTGCCGCACCTTGGGGATCTACGCCCACTGTGCCCGAGTGCACTGTCGAGGTGCTTCATGTTTATGGGGAGCAAAGAGCGTCCCCGAGTACGTATTCATCTTCACGTTCACGTTAGATACTATGGTTTCATTTCAAGATAACTCGCGTACCTCGATCTCATATAACGTACTTTGGGCAATGATAAAAGAATCCTGTCAAGTAAATGAATCATGTCATGTAAACGAATCATGTTACGTATATGAATTACGTCAAGAACATGAACCATGCCATGTATATGAAATATGTCATGTATATGAATCATGCCATGAATACGAAACATGCCATGTATATGAATTAAATCACGTATATGAATCATGTCAGGTAAAAGAATCATGTCATGTAAATGAATCAAGTTATGTATATGAATCATGTTACGTATATGAATTATGAAACGTATATGAATTCTGCCATATATATAATTCATGCTATATACCTATGAATTATGCCATGTATATGAAGTATGTCATGTATGTGAATTATGTCATATATATATCATGTCATGCATGTGAATTATGCCATGTGTATGAAATATGCCATGTATATGATTTACTTGATAATGATGGCCTAATGAAAACATGACCATGATAGAGCACATGATATGCAAATAATTGCATAATAAAACATGTCCATGATAGAGAATATATTATGTAGTAATAACATGATTTATACGATAGTTATGATACATGACATATGTACATTGTGATATACTTGCCATGTTATAGAGAAATATGAAATGCACTTTTATATGACGTACTGTATTATATCATTTCATGTTTAAATGAATAAGTTTAATTGCCTCACTAAGTTCGTACTTAGCGTGTGTTTATTCCACACGTTGGTTAAGTTGGAATAATTGAAGAGAAGTCGAGCATGCCGATCGAGCTACAATCTACAAACCATCAGTAAGTCATTCTAGTTTATGACGATCTCTAGCGGGCATGTAATTATTTATTTGTTAGTAGAACATGTTTAATCAGTTTCAAATTTTATTTATTGATTATTGCACAATGATTTTAAAATCAAGACAAAGTCTAAGCAACTAACATAGTTTTCACCCTGAACTGTACTGTTGTTTTAATAATTGCTAAAAATGTTTAAAAAATGTAACTCAAGATTTCTTTAAAAGATTTCGTAGCATCTTTAATGTATATTCGGTCTACGAGTATACGTTAAGGATGTTACAGTTGTCGCACTTACAATTCGCAGATGATGCATTACTTTTTTTGGAGGTAACATTGAGGATGCATAAAATTTGAAGAGAATTCTCACGTGCTTCCAATATTTTTTGGGGTTGATGATTAATTTTGTGAAGTCTTGTATTTATAAGATTGGTATTGAGACAGAGGTGATATCGAATATGGTGCGAGTACTGGGATTTGCGACAGGGGACTCATCTTTTTTCTATTTGGGGTTGCCAATTGGTGCTAATTCGAGGCATTTAGCGTCATGAGAACTGAACAGCCAAAAGTTTTGTAAGAACCTGGCTATCTAGAAGAAAGGTTCGTTGTTCTTTGCGGCTAGATTAACTCTTGTTAATTCGGTATTTTCATCATTGTCGTTATATTATATGAGTATATTTGTTGTGACCCAGGGGGTGATTAAGAAACTTGATCAAATACGTCGTGTATTCCTTTGGGGGTTCAGAAGGGGCCAAAAAATGTGTAAAGTTGGATGAACAACAGTGTGTCTAGCAAAGAGGTATGAGGGTTTAAGGGTGGCTGGCTTTGAGGTGCAAAACTTGGCATTATTGTCAAAGTGGGCATGGCGATATGTTGTTCAGGATGGTACTTTGTGGAGGAAGTTGATTGCGGCCAAGTATGGTGAGCACGTTCAATTTTGTTGTTTAAATTCTGTGAAGGCGAGGCGGATGTCGACGGTGTGGCATCAGATTGTAGTAGTTCAGGAAAAAATGCGTGTAGTGCAATTTATAGTGGTGAATCGATTTGGCTGGTTTATGGGAAAGGGGTTAAAGATTTTATTTTGGTAGGATTCTTAGTGTTTCGAGGAGCCATTGTGTATGGTGTTTTCTGCGGTTATTTAGATTGGCATTTAATAAGATGGCGGTGCTTGATGATTATGCTTGTAATGGCTGTTGGGATCATTATAATTAGCCATCTTTTTTTGGTCGAGTTTTGCGTAATTTTGAGATGGAAATGTGGAGGTACTGTGTGAGGTGGTGCGACATTGCACATTGAATGAGGCATTAGAGGATCAGCTGGTGTGGAAACCTTGCGAGCGAGGCCGGTTCTCAACCAAGTAATTGTACCACCTGATGATGTCTTTGGTTGTGTAGAATATTGAGGTACCCAAAATTTAGTGTTTTATTTGGTTTATTCTGCTTAATCGATTACCGACGTTGTGTTATATGATGAATCAAGGTGTTCCTTTGGTGGATGTCTCGTTAAGTTGCGTGTGGTGTAGGGAGGGTAAGGATGAGTTAGAACACATCTTGTTTCATTATCGTGTTGTAGATGAGGTATGGTCAATGTTTTTCAGTTGGTGCGAAATATTGTTTGTGAAGCCTCGCACAATTTATGACTTTCTTGTTCAAGGTTATGCATGTGTTTTCTTGGGGGCTTTGCGACAATGGTGGATTGTTAGTTGTGCCTCAACATTATGGTCATTGTGGATGGCTCGTAATGAGTTTTTGCTTAACAAGAAGAGGATGAGGGTGTGTGAAATTTTCTTTCTTGTTAAACTAATAGCGTTGTATTGGGTGATGACGGTTAAAGGTGAGTTTATCATTTTTGAGGCGCAATGGTGGGATTGTTCGAGGAATTGTTTGCTCTAGTTGGCAAAAAAGGTAGAGTGTTCGGGTATTGTATGGGTGCCGCCTTTGCAGGGTGTTCTTAAGTTTAATGTTGATGATTCGGCTCGGGGGTAAGCTAGGACTTGCAGGTTGTGGTGGCGTGTTGCGAGATGCGGAGGGGCGTGCGTTGGCCAAGTTTTCGGGTTCATTGGGGGTAACCGATTCTAATGTGGCGGAGGTTCGTGCTATTGTTTTTGCGTTTGAGATGTTGGTACGTTCGTCTTGGGTGGTGGCGTCATCTACTATTAAATCAGACTCTATAGTTGCGGTGGCTTGGGTGTTGCATCCTGAGCGTAGACTTTGGCGATTGTAGCATTTTTTAGGCAGATTGATGAGGCATGTTGGGTGCTGCCTTGCGTATGCTTTCACAATATTTTTTTGCGAGGCCAACGGTTTAGCCGATGCCCTTGCTAAGGGCGGTGTGAAGCGTGCTTCATGATTTCAAGTGATCAACTAGTTTGGTGCATGAAGGATACTGGTTTGCCTTGGGGATGTGCCTTAGTGGCGTGTGAGTTGTGCGTGTGTATTGGGTGTTGGGGTTGAGTATTTTGCGTGTTATGCTGGGGCAGGTGGTGGTCTTAGTGTTCGTCTTTATTTTGTTTGAATGTTTGGTCCTTGTTTGGCTTGTTTATCAATGTGTTGTACTTTTCCCTCCTAAGTAGGCCTAGAGAAGTTTGTAACGAGGCATACATTGGTATTTGTATGATTTGTGCATCCATAAAATCATACTTGAGCAAAAAAAAAATAGAATAATATTAATAATTAAAGATTTAAAATATTAATTATATTTCGATTATTTTTAGTATTAAATTTAAGTTCGTTCGAATTAGAATTTTTTAATTCAAACGATTTTAGGTTCAGTTTTTTCAAGTTCAAACCTTTTTATTAGAATTTTCGGATCAAAATTTTAAGTTCGAATTCATTTTGCCACCTCTGATCATTTCTTTATATTATTCACTGCACATTAAAATATATTGTGAAATGAACCATCTGAGTTAGGGATGACAAAATTATCCAATTAGATGTGTCTTGACTTGACTCGATCGTTTTTTTTTTTAATTTCGGGTTCAGGATTTGACAGGTTTAGATATATGCTAGAAATTCACCGTTCTGTCCTGCCCTGGTATATTTTTAATTATATATATATAAAGGATTGTATTTATTAGTGGATTGTATTTTTTCACAATATTTAAAGGGAAAATTTTGATACACAGGCCGTGTTTACACAAGTCTTTTAGTTTTAGGGTTTAGAGATTTAAGTTGTGGTCTAGAGTTTAGAGGTTTAGATGTAGGATGTAGAATTTATGGTTTATGGTTATAATATATAGTTTAGGGTTTAAGGTTAAGGTTTTAGGGTATTAGAGCTAGTGATTTAGGTTTTAGATTTTATAGCTTAAATATGAAGGATTGTGTAATTTTTTTAAGATATGAATCTATTAATGTTGGCATTAAATCAAATTTTAATTTTCAACCCTTCAACATTTTGAAATCCAATTTAAATCTTATTAAAATGAAAAAGGTTTTGTCCGTTGATTTCTTTTATATTTTCTCTACCTCCAACGTAACATTTTTGGTTTCACCTCTAGCCAATATCTACGTTGATTTTTCATCTACTTTTCAAGTGGTACCCTGTTACCTCATAAATGTCACATATGTCGTAGGACATGGATTTGATGAGTGAGATTTAATTCTCCTTGGTGTAAGTGCTCTGAAAATCTTAAGCCTCTCTACACGATCCTCAAAATTATGTGAACCACGTACGAGACACCCTTCACATCTTCTTATGGGTCGAGAAAAATCTCAATACTAAAATTGTACATATGCACCTTGAAAACACAATCGATTGGTTGAGATTTTGACCACAGACGACATTTCAAAAACTTCTCTTGAAGAAGTCGGATAATCCTTCAATAATAGAAGACGCATGGTATGATTAACAACCATGTGTACAAAAAGTTGTTAATTCATCGTTCATTAATGCTCATGTTGTCACACCCCTAGTAATTTAAGTTATAATATATATATATATATATATATATATATATATATAAAAGAGGAAATGAGGAATTGCTGCACAAGCATGAGGGGTAACCATTTGAGCCAAGGCTCGTTTCTGAAATAAGTTACCCCAACTAAGTAATAATCTTTATGGTTCGGGTATTTTGGAAATGATAAAGCCAGTTAGGGCCCTTCACCTTCAATTAATCGAACTAAATTGGAGAAAATCCCCAAAAACCTCTCACCTACCCTCCTTTTTCGGCCATCTCTCCAATCTCCCCCACCGCCCGTTCGTGGCCGTCACCGCTGCCACCAATTTGTTCCCTGTCGAGCCCCGATCAAAACCCTTAAGGTCACTCGCACAGTTGTCGTCCTGTTCGTCGGAATATAATGATTGAAGGTTCGTCGAGATTTAGGGTCTTCGTCGGATTTTCATTAATTTCGGCCGATTCTGCCATCCGTTAGAGACGTTTGTGGCACCATCGTCATCCCCGCCTCGAGGCGAGTCAGTCCTTGGTCTCCGATCGTCCGATCGAGGTCAAGTGAGTCATCACCGGCGTTCGACCGAATAGGTAAGATAGGTGAGTTTCTGGTTGATTTTTGAGATGTTTATGAGTTTTTTTAGTTGGTAATGCATTCTGAGTGTAGATCTGGCCGAAATATGCAATTTGGAGCATTTTTTAGCAGTGTAAGGCCGCGCGTGAGCTCTACGCGCCGACCAAGGAGATTTCCGACCGCCATGACCGGTTCACTCATAAACCGGTCCGGTCTAGTTCGGTTTGTTCTGGACCAACCCTGTTCAACATGGTCCAATCTAACCCATCAAACCCGACCCGTCAACTCGGTGAGTTAACCCGGTCGAGTTAACTTAGTGAGTCAACTCGCTCGAGTCAAACTCTAGACCGCTGACGTCAGCGTTGATTGCTGATGTCAGCATTAACCCATGACATCAACATTGACTGTTAATCGTTGAACGATGACATTAGCATTGACTGTTAACCGTTGAACGATGACGTCAGCATTGACCAATGATTGCTGACGTCAGCGTTGACTTTGACCAAAAAGTCAACTTTTATGAAAAGCCTTATTTTATGTTTTCGATGTCCTGAATCTATTTTTGGAGTCAGTTTTGTGAAATTCGAACCGAAAGCCTCCGAATTTTACCTTGAACCCGAGTGAGTTTACGTGTAATTATTCAGTTTAAGTGTATTGTATTCAAGTTATAGACTGATCAAGCACTTGTTTAATTAAAGAAATTAGTGACTGCGTATTTGAGATTTATGGGTCGTCGAATTCAGGTTCAAGAGAGATCGAATGGAGTATTATGGATCGATCAATATAGTTCGAAATCAAGGTAATACATTACAACATTTAGTATGCTTTATGATACATGTGAATTTTGGCTAATGAGTGAAATTATATTTGAATGTATCATTAATTTCAAATGACTTCAAGAATAGATAAATGGTTAACCGTTAAGATCTAGGTACTCGAATAAGAAATTTGAGGAACCTTAAGGATCTCTGAGTTCGGTAAGAAATTATTAAGACTTTTAACTTTAAAAATTCGGGTTATGTTAATAAAAGAGTAGATTTCAAAATTTGTGGATTAGTGATATGACAAAAATGGCTATGACGCATAAAATGACAAAAATGCCCTTAGGCCTGAAAATGATATGAATTATACATGTAACTGGATTTGAATGATGGATTCACCTGAAAGTCTCGAATTACTTGGAAAATTTAGGTATTAAGGCTTAAACTAACTTGAATGTTAATACTTGATATATCTTGAGTTATGAATAAAGCATCTGAAGATAGAATTCACTGGAGTTCTCTACCTATCTGAATTAACCTAAATAACAGAGCAGACTGGTTTGACTAGTATGTTTACAATGTGGGTAAAGTTTGAAATAATCTCTGATATGAAATTGTGATTTCTGCTCTGATTCAAAAGTACAACTAATATTCTTCTGGTATTATCGGGATTATGATCTGAAGTCTTGTAGGTAGCCTTGATCAAGCTGACCTCCTATTAGGCTATGTGCCTCATGTTAGGCTATGTACTTTCAGTTAGGCTCCTACATCTTTTTGGATCTAGGATAAGTCCTTCTGTTAGGCTCCTACATCTTTTTGGATCTAGGGTAAGTCATTCTATTATGCTTCTACGCCATAACTGGCCTAGAGTATGACCTTCTGAATGTAGTTCTGGGAATTTTCATTTTGGTGTTCGGTTTGAGGGTATCTAGGTGGTACTTTTCTCCTGTCCTTCTATCTGTTACTGTTGAATTTCTACAGTTGTCTGAAAAATATCGTCCTTTCTGATCTGAATTTTGTAGTTGTAGATTTATGTTTAGTCATATGTTTGCTTGTACTTATAGCATGTTTGGTAGTTTTGTGTTACTGAGCTTTCCCAAGCTTACTTTGTTTCACCATTGTAGGTTAAAGAAATTCGATCATGGATCTATGACCGATATCAGAGTTCCCTTAGCGTTGTACGTAGAGTACGGTACCTGTGTATTAGTGGGCATTTATGTCGCATTTTATTATATGATTAAGTATGGTTTTCAGCTATGTGTAAACAAAGTTTTAATATGGTTTAACAGTAAATTTTATTTTACACTTTTAATGTATTTCTAAGAATTTTCTTTGTTTTGTCGTGGGTCGCTCCGGTGACCCGAATATGATCTCCTAAATTAGACATTCGGCATAGGCGGGTTTAGGGGGTTACATTTAGTGGTTTCAGAGCTTAGAGTTGTGTCGTTCTGAGTAGATCGACCGATCGTCTGTCATAGAGTGTCTGGTTTGTGCATGACCCTAGATCATAACCGTACTCCACCGATCCAGGACTCTGATGTCGAATCAATTCTTCTAATAAGTGCATCTAACCTTTCTGTCCAAAATAGCTCGATCTGTACTAGCAAGGAATGTCGGTAATGTTTGTCTATAATTTGAATTAACATGATGAATTTGAATTTAGATAAAGAATCTGAGATGGTTAATACATGTGAAATTGAAGATCTGATTCAGATTGTGCATAAATGTTTGATCATGTGAGGTAACTGATATAAGATTTCATGCAAGACTATTCAGTAATGATGATGATGTTTAAGCATCTTCTGATTAAAAATTTGTTAAAAGTATTACGAATTTAAAAGAAAAGGTGTTTGCCAATGTAGCGAAAGTGTAAATTCTGTGGTAACTCTGTAATATATGAAGGAAACAGTTGTTCGAAAATTTTGCTGAAGGTAAGTGATGTCCGTTTAAAACCTTGGTTATAAAAAAGAAAGAAGAATAAGAAAAGAAAAAGAAGACTTTGTCTACGAAAATGTAGCATGGTGAATCGTTATGTATCAACCCTGATTGAAATTCAATGATATATTCCGATTCTGGAAGACCCTATTCCAGGCCTTGAGTACTCGACTAGATTTCAGTTATAGTTTTTTATCCGTAAATTAATGGTCAACCTGGTAGAATTATTCAGATTCTAGAGATATAATTCGGGGGTTGTGTGATTAATTTCTGTAGTGGTTGGAATGGTTTCCTATCCCCGACGGAGACTGCTTATAAAGACAATCATAGGATGAGTATTCACATATCATAGTATGAAGTTCTCTATGGATTCATATATCATATTCTGATCAGTTGATCTGATAAATGGAAAAGTTTCAATACAAGAATCGATGAAATAGTAGTTTTTGCATTTCTCCGACGTAAATTTCGAGGATGAAATTTCTTTTAGGGGGAGAGTTGTAACACCCCTAATAATTTAAGTTATAATACATATATATAAAAGAGGAAAAGAAGAATTGCAGCCAAGGGGGTTTAAACCCGTGACCTTGGCTACACAAGCATGAGGGGTAACCATTTGAGCCAAGGCTCGTTTCTGATATGAGTTACCCCAACTAAGTAATAATCTTTATGGTTCGGGTATTTTGGAAATGATAAAGCCAGATAGGGTCCATCACCTTCAATTAATCGAACTAAATTGGAGAAAATCCCATAAAACCTCTTACCTACCCTCCTTTCTCAGCCATCTCTCCGATCTCCCCCACTGCCCGTTCATGGCCGCCACCGCTACCACCAATTTGTTCCCCGTTGAGCCCTGATCAAAACCCTTAAGTTTAGTCGCACAGCTGCCGCCCCGTTTGCCGGAATATAACGATTGAAGGTTCATCGAGATTTAGGGTCTTCATTAGATTTTCGTTAATTTCGACCGATTCTGTCGTCCGTCGGAGACGTTTGTGGCACCATCGTCATCCCCGCCTCGAGACGAGTCTGACCTTGGTCTCCGATCATCCGATCGAGGTCATGTGAGTCCTTACCGCATTTGACCGAATAGGTAAGATAGATGAGTTTCTGGTTGATTTTCGAGATGTTTATGCATTTTTTGAGTTGGTAATGCGTTCTGAGTGTAGATTCGGCTGAAATATGTAATTTAGTACATTTTCGGGCTGTGTAAGGCCGCGCGTGAGCTCCACGCGCCGGCCAAAGAGATTTCCGACCGCCCTGACCGGTTCATTCATAAACTAGTCTGGTCTAGTTCGGTCCATTCCAGACCAACCCGGTCCAATCTAACTCGTTAGACCCGACCCGACCGATCTGACCCGTTGACCGAGTTAACTCGGTGAGTTAACCCGGTCGTGTTAACTTAGTGAGTCAACCCGGTTGTGTTAACTCAGTGAGTCAACTCGTTCGAGTCAAACTATAGACCTCTGACGTCAACATTGACTGCTAATGTCAGCATTAACCGTTGACTGATGACGTCAGCATTGACTGTTGAACGATGACGTCAGTATTGACCGTTAACTACTGACGTCAGCGTTAACTTTGACCAAAAAGTCAACTTTTATGAAAAGCCTTACTTTATGTTTTCGACGTCCTAAATCCATTTTTGGAGTCAGTTTTGTGAAATTCGAACTGAAAGCCTCCAAATTTTACCTTGAACCCGAGTGAGTTTACGTGTAATTATTCAGTTTAAGTGTATTGTATTCAAGTTATAGACTGATTAAGCACTTGTTTAATTAAATGAATTAGTGACTGCGTATTTGAGATTTATGGGTCGTCGAATTCGGGTTCAAGAGTGATTGAATGGAGTATCATGGATCGATCGATATAGTTCGAAATCAAGGTAATACATTACAACCTTTAGTATGCGTTATGATACATGTGAATTTTGGCTAATGCATGAAATTATATTTGAATGTATCATTAATTTCCGTGCAAGGCAAATGACTTCAAGAATAGATAAATGGTTAACTATTAAGATCTAGATACTTGAATAAGAAATTTGAGGAACCTTAACGATCTCTGAGTTCGGTAAGTAATGCATCTGAAGATAGAATTCACCGGAGTTCTCTACCTATTTGAATTAACCTAAATAACAGAGCAAACTGAATTGACTAGTATGTTTACAATGTGGGTAAAGTTTGAAATAATCTCTGATATGAAACTGTGATTTCTGCTCTGATTCAAAAGTACAACTGATATTCTTCTGGGGTTCTATCGGGATCATGATCTGAAGTCTTGTAGGCAGCCTTGATCAAGCTGGCCTCCTGTTAGGCTTTGTGCCTCCTGTTAGGCACGTGAGGCTATGTGCCTCCTGTTAGGCTTTGTGCCTCATGTTAGGCTATGTGCCTCCTGTTAGGCTATGTGCTTTCTGTTAGGCTCCTACATCTTTTTGGATCTAGGGTAAGTCCTTCTGTTAGGCTCCTACATCTTTTTGGATCTAGGGTAAGTCCTTTTGTTAGGCTTCTACGCCCTAACTGTCCTAGAGTAAGACCTTCTGAATGCAGTTCTGGGAATTTTCATATTGGTGTTCGGTTGGAGGGTATCTAGGTGATACTTTTCTCCTGTCCCTCTATCTGTTACTGTTGAAATTCTACAATTGTCTGAAAAATACCGTCCTTTCCTATCTAAAATTTGTAGTCGTAGATTTATGTTTAGTCATATGCATGCTTGTGCTTATAGCATGTTTGTTAGTTTTGTATTACTGAGCTTTCCCATGCTCACTTTGTTTCACCATTGTTGGTTAATGAAATTCGATCATGGATCTATGACCGATATCGGAGTTCCCTTGGCGTTGTACGTATAGTACGATACCTGTGTATTAGTGGGCATTTATGTCGCATTTTATTATATGATTGAGTATGGTTTTTAGCTATGTGTAAACAAAATTTTAATATGGTTTAACAATAAATTTTATTTTACACTTTTAATGTATTTCTAAGAATTTTTTTTGTTTTGTCGTGGGTCTCTCCGGTGACCCGAATGTGATCTCCTAAATTAGGCATTTCACATAGGCGGGTTTAGGGGGTTACACATGTTATCATTCTTGTTAGTTTATGATAGTCAACAATTGTTAAAGGGTCTACGTAAATAAATTTATTGATTAAAAAAATTCAAACGGATGCAAAAAAATAGGAGGAGCTTAATTAATTTTTCTCAAAAAAGTTCAAGGACTTTTTTTACCAGTATGCCTTTAATTTTTTATTATATGTAATAAAACTTTAAGATTTTAAATTTGTTCTGCACAAATAAACAACTATATATATATATATATATCCCCTTAAATAAAATCAGACCACAACTGATTGTGAAGCAAGAAATGAAAATTTTGATAAGTAGTTGATCATATTAACTATTTATTTTGATTTTGAGGATATTTTGGTCAATTTATAGAGATTGGTTAACTGGTTAAGTGCATAGGTTTTGGAGAACTTGTAAATGGGTTGCTGTACTATTTGATACCTTATTTTGGTTTTAATGTGCAATTTGGTATTTGATTTTTTATCCCAATTAAATACTAAGTTTGTTTCAATTTTCAATTTGGTACTAGCATTCTTGTTTTGTCTTAATTAAGCACCTCGGTTTTTTTACCTTGAGCACATGCATCAAATATTCATTGGACCATTTGGTATGGGTATCAAATTGAACATCAAAGCCAAATTCAAGTACTGAATTGGAACAAAAGAAACTAAAGTATCAAATTAAACATTGAAACTAAATTTAAATACGAAAACAGTGTATTAACCCTTTGTAAATTGTTTAAATGTTAATTTATATCATATGTTGTATTATTATGTGATTTAATTTAGAAGTTATTTGTATTGTTATATTTAGATCATGTTTCATTATGATATATTTTGCACAATTTATCATATTATATTGTTTTTATCAAAATATATATTTGTTTATGATATTTTTTGTATACAAAGTGTTACAAATCAATTGTTCAAAAAGTGTTACAAATCAAGATAGTTTTTCCCACGTAAATAATTAAAAATTTTATCCATATTATTTTATATACCATACATGTTTTAGTTATTTTCGTTGATTGTTGAGTGTGTTTACCCAAGTTAACATGCTGTTGGTACAATACAAGAGGACATAAAATTAAGCTTATTTTTTAGCATTAAAATGCCGACTCCAGTTCAAAACAAACAAATATGAACAAAAGAAAGAACATGAGAAACACAATCCCAAAAAAAACATACAAGGAGCGAGCCACAACTTCAAACCGAAACAACCAATCAAGAAACAGAGAAATGAAAACACAAACACTTACATCAAGAACAATAACAAAAACACACAAATAAGGGAAGACATAACAGCTTTCAGATCCAACACGAGACGAAGCACAGAAAAACGAAGCCAACATCAGCATCTTCAACTGCATGGGAAATCGAAAGAATTGAAGGATGACTCGTGAAGAGAAATGCAACAAGACAACCATCTACATCATTGTATCTGAATTAAGGGATCACCAATGACAGTTGGACGAAAGAAGGAGGAAGAGCCGAAGATCCTCTGACAATGGTCTACGTGGACGAAAACAAATGTTCCTCGACCACTGTAGAAGAAGAAGATGAAGGATATGCAAATCGGATTGAAGACAAAATTATCAGAGCACCAGAACAAGGAGAAGAAAAGGGGAGAAGATAACGAAAATCTCCTTAACCATCGAAAATCACGCTTTTACCTTGTTGTCAAATGCCCAAAACAAGCCCGTGGTCGTTGGAGAGGGCTCCCATTGAGCAGGCCAACAGGTGCCCCAAAGCAACAAACAACGAAAAAAATAGTCGAAACAGAAAAATAAGAGAGAAAAAAGAAAAAGTAAGGAGAGAAGGAAGGGTGGGAGGACGAGTTTATGTATTTTTTTGGGGAGAAGAGTGTTTTGGAGGAAGAGTCTATGATTTTTTTTTAGAAACTCATGATAAAGATTAGGCATGCTTAAATATTTAATATCTTGAATCATAAATGAGAAATAATCTAATTAGTATAGATATTATACTTAACGGTATGTTAAAATATATTTCCGTTAATTTTATTTCATATCATGAGAAAGTATTCATGGTAATTTGATTAGAGAAAAGTACACGAACCCTCACGAGGTTAGATAGAAATTCCACTTCCAATATCTTTATTCCCTTTTCTTTGAAAACCAATACTTTTGCTTCAAAGACCCACTTTTCCGATCCTAAGATAAATAGGAAAATTAACAAGTTTAGGACCATCTTCTCCCCAAGCACGCTTGAAGTCCTGCACCACATCCTCGCTCAAAAGCTCCACGCCCTTCTCCTTGGCCTTCTGGTACGCCGACCACGACCTCAGGTACGTGAAATACTCCTCCAAACCCATCGTTCTCTCATTCCTGAACTCAAACGGTCCCGTGTTATCTTCTCCCTCAACAGACTCGAATGCAAAATCGATCGATTTATACTTATCGTCCACCAATTTCCGCTGTGGATCCCAGTACGGGTTCTCATAAAATCGTTTGAGGACCTTGTCGACGGAGTCGTCGACTTCAGGGGTGGTGTAGCACCAAGCAGCGATGACCCCATGGGGTTTCTTGAGTACCCATTTCACGCGTTGGTAAAACTCGGGGAGGTCGAACCAGTGCATGGCTTGAGCCACGGTCACTAAATCCACACTCGATTCTGCTCCCACTTTCTGCTCGACCTCTAAAAGGGACATCGTCGGAGAGGTTTCCTCGTACCGGATGTTGGGGAGTTTTGTTGCGAATTCGAGCTGTTTGGGGCTCGTATCTGTTGCTATGACGTTCTTGTAAATCTCGGCCAAAGATCGAGCGGCCTGGCCGCTGCCGGTGCCGACATCCCAAGCAAGATCATGCTGGGGAGTCTTCGAGGCAATGAATTGGAATAAAGCTGGCTGGTAGCTTGGGCGAGCTTGTGCATATTGCTTTGCCTGCTTGATGAACAAATTTGCCATTGTTTTTTAGCTTGGTTGATAAATGATGAGAAACCAACTATTTTCCTTTCTTATTTATAGATTCAAAAAAGTAAAAGGATTAGAATTTTTTTAGGCAATGACTGAGCCATACTTGATCTCCAAGGCAAAGAAGAAGGGAAATGGTATAGGCATAGCGAGGGGCGGTACCTAATAAAAACCGGCAGGGGTCAAAAATTTTAAAAGTTTGAAATTTTTTAAACTAAATAAGGATAAAATTATATTTTAGTCTCCTAAAAATAAAAATGAGTTACGCCATTAGACACAGCCATAGAACGCAAAAGACACAACTGGTGAAGCTTCAACTGGGGCTGGCAAAGTTTGACCTGGGATGCTTCCTGTTCAACTTCAAATCTTAAATTTCCCTAAAAAAACATCAAATATTAAATACATATTCCATCTCTATTACTATTAACTTTGGGAAAACTTATATCCTAATCATCTTAAATATTCCGCTTTATGTTGATCTATATAAAAGTATACACTAATCATAAAATTTGAAGTTATTCTGTGTCTAAAGCAAAGATCAAACTCTAAAAAGTAAATAATTGTTGAATTTAAATACCAATAAATAGTTACATTATGTAAAAAAAAAACCTTGAAATTTTGGAATAAAAAATTATTATACACTCTCAAATTCAGTTTAATCTTAACTAAATTTTTAGAAATAACTGAAATTTTGAAACATAAAAAAAGAGAAGAAACCTTGAAACTGTAAAAGAATTGAAACCAAAATGGATTGCAAATTGTAATTCCAAACGGACCATCCACTACGCCAAGTTCGGTATATAGCGGCATTTCTCGTGGCGTTTTTAGAACAAACGCCGTTAATTTTGTATATATCACGGCGTTTGAGGAAAAAATGCCACAAAATGCTAAACTCGCGGCGTTTACAACAAAAACGCCGCTATAGACTGATATAAAGTGACATTTTTTAAAAAACATCAATAAAGCTAATGATTTAGTGGCGTTTGTACTGACAAACGCCGCAATTATTAGTACTTTAATGGCGTTTGGTTTAACAAACGACACTATTTTCATTTGCCTATTACTTTCCCTCAGACACGATCTCCAAATACCAAATCCCTAAATCTATGTTTCTCTCTTGCCACTCCCTCTTCGCCGGCAATAATTCCAGTTGTCCCTTAGGTCGCGTCTTCACCGGATGTTTCACTCTTTATTCTTAGTTCCGAAGCTCTTTAGGTCTGTGTGTGTTTTAAAAATTAACGGGTTTTAATAGTAAGAGTTTTGGGATCTCAATATACTATTTTCTCTGTGTATTCCTCGAGCCACACTTACTCAAAAGCAGTTTGTGGGTAAACCAGGATGAAGACGAAAAGGCGGGTGTGGGGGAGGAAGATGAAGCAATAGCAGGTGAAATCCATCAAAATGAAGAGCTGGTTGATGAGAATGCAAAGGGCGATGTTTTGAAGAGAGAAGGGGAGAGAAATGGAAACATCATTCACTTCGACAAATTTTAAGGTACGGTGCTCCTTATCGATGCATTTTTGGTGTGGATTATTTTGTGTCTAATATATTTTAGAATTTTAGGTTCGTAACTTCTAAATTTGAAGAAATCTTCAACAAATCTGCACGAACACATAGGGCTATTAGTTAACGTATCTTTCAATTCTTAAAAAGCTTTTAAATAAGAATCATCAAACGCAAAAGTGGTATTTTGTTCCAAAAGTAAGCATAACGGTTTAGAAATTTTTGAGAAATCTTTAATAAAGCGGCGATAAAAATTTGCATGTCCTAAGAAACTTCTAATACCTTTGACACTTGTAAATGGTGGCAATTGTTTGATTACCTTGACCTTTGCTTTGCCTACTTCATGTCCCTTCTTAGTTACTTTATGTCCGAGAACTATGCTATACTTCACCATGAAGTGGCATTTTTCCAGTTTAGGACAAGGTTGGTTTCAATGCATATTCGAAGAACAAGTTCTAAACCCTGAAGGCAATTCTCAAAACTTTTGCCAAAAACGAAGAAGTCATCCATGAAGATTTCTAAGTTATTCTCGATCATATCTAAGAAAATTGAATCAAGCAACACTGAAATGTTGTCAGGGCATTATATTATCCAAATGGAATTCTTCTAAAAGCGAATGTCCTATATAGATAGGTGAACATAGTTTTCTCATGATCTTCTAGAGCAATAGCTATAAGATTGTAGCCTGAATAGTTGTCTAAGAATCAATAAAATGCCTTCTCTGTCAATCTATCCAACATCTGATTGATGAATAGTAGTGGAAAGTGATCATTTCAGGTGGTATTATTTAGCTTCCTGTAATCCATGCACACCCTTCATCCCGACATGATTCTCAAGGGCATTAATTTATTTTTGTTATTCTAAACCACGGTCATTGGCACACACTACACCGTGCAGACCCACGAGCCGTAAAAAATATAATAAATTATCTCGGCATCCAGTCATTTTATGACTTTTTTCTTGACTACCTCTTTTATGTTGGGATTCAATCTCCTTTGGGCCTAGATTGTTTTGCCATAGTAACCTTTCAGGATAATTTTGTGCATGCAAATTGTTGGGCTTATCCCTCGGATATCAGCCAAGGTCCAACCCAAGGCTTGCTTGTAATTGCCTAGTGTCTCCAACAATCTTTTCTCCTGGACTTCAGTCAAATCAGCAACAATGATCACTGGTAAAGTAGAGTTGTCCCCTAGGTAATCATATTTGAGGTGGCTTGGCAAAGGTTTTAGCTCCAGTTCTGGCGGCTCCTCAATAGATGGTTTGGGTGCCTTGATTTCTCTACCAGCCAACTCAAGTGGATTAGGTCTCCCGAAATAACTCATGACCTCATTCAACATGGTTGGTTCTTCAAATTCTTCACTCATCATATCTTCTTCATCTTGTTCCCTGGCATCATATTCTATGTCCTGGAAAAACTGTGCTATGTCCATATTAAAAATGGACTCCATCAGCTCAGCAGCTTGGCATTCTTCAGATTCATATGCATACTTAAGATCTTGAAATACGTTAAAAGTAATCTACTGGTCATTCATACGCATAGTAAGCTCACCCTTTTGAACATCAATTAAGTCCTACCTGTGGCGAGAAATGGCTCTCTCAATATTTTTGGAACATTAACATTAGCTTCATATTCTAAAATAATGAAATCAACTGGGAATATAAATTGATCTACCTTTACCAACACATCCTCAATCTTACCCTTGGGATGTGCATACGATCGATCTGCCAATTAAAGTGTTATTGTGGTAGCCTTGCTTCTCCAAAACCAAGTTTTTTTAACATTGACATTAGTATCAAATTGATGTTGGCTCCTAGATCACATAGTGTTTTACATATGAATTTATTGCCAATCGTGCAAGGAATAATAAAACTTCCATGATCTTTCAGTTTTGGTGGCAGTTTATTGGTTATCATTACACTGCATCCCCTAATAAGTGCGACAATCTCGAAATCACCCAGCTTCTTTTTTTTGGTTAAGATATCCTTCATGAATTTGATGTAGTTGGGCATTTGTTCGAGAGCTTCCACTAATGGTATGTTAATTTGCAGTTGTATAAAGACTTCCAAGAAGAGTTTAAACTGCTAATCTTGCTTGTGTTTCTGAAGCCTTTATGGAAAAAAATGGTGGTGGATAGGCGAATGCTGGTTCTGCTGAAGTCGTGTTAGCATTAGATTGAAGCCTGACATTATTAGTACCCGCCTTCTTTTTCTCTATTTTCTTGGGTTTATCTACTTGCACCAATTTCTTGTCTTGGCAAATAGTTGATTGTTTGATAGAGGTTTCATTCTCAAATTGTTTTCCACTCCAAAGAGTGACTGCTTTGCATTATTCTCTCCTTTTTTGCGGAGCATCCTCTGTATCACTTAACAAATTTCTTTGGGGTCTGTTATTTAGTGCATTGGCAATCTGTCCTAGCTGAACCTCCAAGTTTCGCATAGATGCTGCTAAACTCTGGTCAGTTACATCATTTTACTCTATATACTCAGTTAAAGTATTCCCCTAGGTAGATCTATATCCTAGATGGAAATTATTCTGTGCTCTTTGTGGCATCACATTCTGGTTGAAACCTGGCGGTGCATTAGTATTCTGCCGATGGGCATTAAATTGATTACCTCTTTGATTTGCCCATGAAAAGTTCAAATGTTGCTTCCAACCTGTATTATAAGTATTAGAATATGGGTTAAAATTACGATTAAAATTGCCAATAAAGTTTACCTATTCTGGGTTCACTGGGCATTCTTCCATATTATGGTCTTCTCCATAAATAGTACAGAATGGTTCTAATGCCTTCATTTCTTGTACTTCAATAGGCTTTTGCATCGTTTTCACTATATTAGAGAGGTTAGAAATTTGAGCATTAATGGATGATAATGCATCAAGCTCTAATTTCCCAGCTATTTTTGTCTAGTTTTTAATATGGCAGTAGGGTATTGAAGATCATTGGTGGCAATCCTTTCAAGAATATCATATGCCTCCGAGTAATTTTTGTCTAGCAACGAATCGTTTGCCCGAAGCATCAACAACAGTTTTGGCATAAGCATTGAGTTCGTTATAAAAAGTCTTCATTTGGGTCTAAGTAGGAAATCCATGCATGGGGCATCTCCTCAACAGAAACTTGACACGCTCCGAGGCATCATACAGAATCTCGTCATTAGCTTGCCTAAAAGCAATAATTTCACTCTGCAGCTTGGCATTAAGTTCAAGTGGCTGGAATCTCAAAAAAAACTTTTGGCATAATTCTGTCTATGAATTAACTGAACCAGATGGCAAAGAACTTAGCCACGATCTTGCTCTCTCTCTCAAGGAGAATGAGAATAGTCTCATCTTCATTGTTTCATTAGTCACACCAGGTTGCTAAAATAGTTGACACACCTCCATGAATTGCTTCAAGTGCTATCTTGGGTCTCTGGTAGGTGATCTATAAAATTGACCTACATTCAATAGCATCTGAATCATTATCGGTTTAAGTTTAAAATTAGCTATATTTACCTCTGGACCAGTCAGCTCTGGCATTAAATTATCAATGTTTTTGTGCCAAGTGTTCCCTGATAGGCCGTTCTTCAGGATTCTCTACTGGGACAGTAGGAGCGGACGGTATCTCATCATGTATTTTCGAATTTTCCTAGTTATTTAGGACACCATCTACTCCATTATTTTCGTTAAAACCATTTCTCAAAGTTTTCTTCTCAACCTACGTAGGGTTCTTTCAATCTTTGGGTCGTATAATAACTCTTCCTTCATAGTACGGATCATGGTCATACACCAATCAAAACAAAATAAATAAAACAAACAAAAACACGTAAAAATCAAAATAATTATTCCCGTTGCAATCTCCAACATCACCAAAAATTTGTTGACCGACTAACGCTTGGAAAACGATTGATGAAATAATGTAAATATGACAGTAAATAATGCCAAGTTAGGTCTTTTTGCGTGCAAGTATACACGATCAACAAGTAATACAGTAGTAAGCTGAGTATCGTATCCTCAGGGATTGTCTAGGAATTAAATTTCACAATAGTTACTTGTGAATTGGAACAATTGAGTTGGTGATTGAGATCGAATTTTAATTAAGAAAAATAACTAAAGGAAAATGAAATAAGAATTCAAGCAGATTGGCAAACAACTATATCAAGATGATGGATTGGCGTTGGCAATGGATGCTTAGATTTTACGCTAGCAAAGACAACAATTAATAATGTTCAACCTTGGTTTTACTGCAGAGCAAATTTTAAATTAGCATTGCCTCTGTCGATGAAAATACTCTAAGTTAATTAAGTTTAATACATATATGTCTATAGTGATGTTTCAAATAATTAGCTTGGTAAGGTTTTAATCTTTACTCCTAAGGGGTAGTTTCACTTCCGAAGTAAGCTCATCTAATTTAACATCTTCTGTGAAGTTTTTTCCTTAGTATATGGCAATTAATCCTTATCTCCTAAGTCTATTAAGATATTAGGGGATAATGAGTATTCAATGCTGACTGTCGTATGGCATAAAATCTGATAAATGTAAGCGTAAGCAAAATAAACAATAATTCCAAGGCATTCAATTATTAAAAACCCAAAAGCTAAGTGTTCATAGAAAATCACCCTTAGCCAACTTTAAAAGATTAGTACATGGCTAGGGAAACCATCAAAATAATATCATATTTTAACATCACCATCAAATCAGAAATAAAACTAAGAGAAATATATTAAAGAATGAGATCCGTCGATGCAGCCCTTCAATGAATCCAGATATCTCGGTCATAGTTTGGTCGAACCATGATTTTCCCTCCACTCTCACTTTCTTCTCACGGTGCAGCCTTCTTTTTTGCTTGATCAATGGTCTTTTTTATATGGGTGCTCGTGGGAACACTAGCTAGGGTTTGATTTTTGAAAGTTTGTTACGCTCTATTATAGGCGTGTTATCATCTTTTTTAAATTAGGGCTGACCTGGCTCTGACTAACGGCTATTTGAATGGGCATCGGTCGTCCTTCTTTTACCAACTGAGCTTGGCATTCTTCCTTCCTACTTTTTTCAACGGCACTCGACATTTCTCTTCTGCTCCTCCTGCTTTTGACATGCTTGTGGTCTACTCTGCCAAACCTACTCCTGACTTGCCTACCACAACAAGAAGATACCCTTTCATTCTGGCAATGAAAACTATACATTCCTTAACTCCTAGATGCAAATGCATGAATCTACTGGCTAAATGCGCAAATATGTACCCAAAGTCAAGCACTAGCAAGACAATATATACACGAAAAATAGATCTTTTGAGAAGTTAACACCCAGCCATGACCAGTCCATTAAGCCTACATGAGGCCGATTCTAGCAAGCTTCAAGCCCAACCCAGTACAAACTTAAATAGTAAAACCGAACCGAATCGACTTGTCCAAACCGAACTAGATCTCGACCCGCTTTACCTGACCTGTTGACCTATTGAGTTTGTTGACCTATTGACCCGTCCCAAGTCAACCTGACCCAACTTTGACCCGACTTTGACCCTGCTAACTATTGACCTTTGACTTTTGGGCTGACTTTTACCAAAAAGTTAACTTTTTTGAAAACTTTTATTTTGGATTTTTTGACGTCTTAAGTTCAGTTTTTGAAGCCTGTTTCGCCAAATTCAAACTTGGTAAGCTATTTTTCAACGTTTGACTTTCTAGATAAATTTAATTATCGCATCTAAGTCTTGTTTTGATGTAATTTGTTTTTTCCTTGTATTCGAGATGTTGAGGGACGCTGAATTCGAGTTTGAGAGTGATTGAAAGGAGTTTCAAAGGTTAACCAATGTAACTTAGAGTCGAGGTAATACTTTACTACCTATTGTATGCTTTGCGAAACTAGTTGGTAATTGTTTGATGCATGGATGGATGATTGTTCATGTGTTTATCGTTGATTATTTTAAGGTTGTATTGATCACGGTAAAGGGATGTAAAATGGTTAAGACCTGAATGACTCGAATACGAATTTGATGACCTGTAAGAAATCCAAGTTCAGTGAATAATTGATAAAGTAGTTAAACTCAAAACCTTTAATTCAGATTATTTTTGTTAAAAGATTTAATTTCTAAGATACTTGGATATAAAATGACAAAAATACCCTTAAAGTCAAAAGGACATGGATACCCCTAATAGTAGAAATGACCTGGGAACTGATGTTTGACATGATAAAACTCCTAATTTCCCTGACTTTTGAATAATCGTCTAAAAATAAATTTTACTATAAATATTCTAAATGACTGAATTGATCGAAGTGATTGAAATACCCTCGAGTTGTGAAAAAACTTAAATACCCTCATGACTCAGGATAAGTGAATGCCCTCGATAAATCTTTAAAGTACTGATAAAACCTAAATGATGGTGATACCCCTTAGGGTTGTGGAACATGACCCAATTATGTCGGTCATTCCTGATGTTGTTGCAAGGCTAGAAAAATACAACATGAATACATGTTCGACTATTCGAGGTACGTTCAGTGTTGATTGTGAAGATAATCTGTATAACTATACAATGAAGTTGGTTCTAAGAAATGAATACCCGTGAGGTGTCCTTGTTCAAATACTTGGCGAGTATTGTACTGTTGGGATCTGTTTAGTTGGAATAGAATTGAAAGCCTGATAATTCGTTAGAAATCTTGAATATTACAAATCACCGTTTTATCGTTATTGGGTTGAATTACAAAATTATCGATAATAGTCAAATGACCAAAATACCCTTGTTGGCTTAAATGATCAGAACATTCTTAATGTATTGGATATCCCTAATGATCCTGATATATCAATTCCCGAATGCCTGGTTGGAGTCGTTAGTTTTGAACCCCTTTTTATTAGAGATATCGTTTCTGAAATCAGAACAAAATTGTTAGAAGATCAGTGTCCCTTTCTCTTGTGATTACTAAGTGCCTCCGAAAAATAAATTGATTCATCTAATGTGTTTCATATGCACATGAATATTCTCTCTGGATTGAAATCAAGATAGTCCATCTGATTTGAAACATGACTCATATCCGTCTGAAAATATACCTCAGTGTTTGATCTAAAAGCATTTATCTATTTTTTGATATATTGAAGACATATGTCTGATTCATGTTTTTACACCATTTCTACTAACTGCCTAAACAAATTTTTTTGGGGTACTATCTGGGATATGGTAAGAAGTCTCTACAGGTTCAGCCCTAATCAAGCTGGTAATTTCTTATGAGCCCAATGTATCCCCTTGGGTAGATTCTGACGCTTCGGCTCGAGTAATTCCTTATGGGGCCCAAGGTATTTCCTTGAGTAGGTTCTGACGCTTCGGCTAGGGTAAGACCTTATAGACCTAAGGCATCCCCTTAGGTTGGCACCTACATCCAATGGACCTAGGGTAAGTCCTTATGGACCTAAGACATCCCCTTAGGTTGGCTCCTACGCCCTATTAGCCTGGGGTAAGTCCTTATGGATGCAGTTCTGGGAAACTGCATATCGATGTACAGTTGGAAGGTAGTTAGGTGCTTCAAATAAAACTTCTCTTCCTCTTTTGAATATACCATATTGATAAGTTACTAATGTCTAAAACTCTTTGTATGGTTCTTATCTGCACCCACTAGAACATACTAAACTCTCTAGCTCAACTTCTGTAACCTATCTCCCTTCTGATTCTTTGAATTATAGGAATCTTTTCTGGTACTCAGGTGATCAAATAAAGAGCAACCCTGATATCTTCATTTATATCGTTGTTACGAATATCAATTCATAATTGGAACATGTTGACTGGATCATCATGTCAGTATTATTGCTTTGTCATATACTTGCTTGTGCTTACTGCATCATTTGGTAGTTCTGTGTTACTGAGCTTTTCCAAGCTCATGTTGTTATTTACCATCGCATGTTATAAAGGACTGAACTTGGTACCGTTATCGTCATTAGTCTGTGAGTTCTTTCGGCATTGTTTACGGAGCACGGTACCTGTATAATTAGGGGGCATGTATGTCACGTCTTGTTTTATATCAGAGTCTGTAACTTGTATTTGTATCTTGATTATTGTTTCATTGTTTGAATGATTTTTGAACTTATATTTTAATCCAAAACTTGTTTTATGGTTTTAATTGGTTTGGCAATTTGTTTATCTAGAAAATTTATTGGGGGTTGCTCTGGTAACCCGAATGTGACACCTCGGATTGGATTGGGTTACCCGTATCGATCTGTGAGTATTACAGTGCATTAATTTGTTAAGGTTAAAATTGAACTAATATTACCTTAAGAATGTTAAAAAAATCATTGGATCTGCTTAAAATCGAACTATGTTAATTTTTTAATTCAATAGAGACTTTCTACTATTGGAATTGACCGACTTCTCCATTTATCATAAACTTGACCTTTGCGGTAGTTGTTGATTTGAAAATTTACAATTTTAGGAAGAAGATTGTAACATGTCACATCAACATTTCTTACATACAATAATAGTAATAAAAACAAATTAAAAGTTCAATAACTTTATTATAAGTTTTAAAAGTTCAGTAGTCAAAATAAAAATACTCCAAAATTTTAGTGACTACCCGTAGAATTTACCCTTATAGAAAGCTGAGACTGCATTTAAAAGATGACGCAATAGTCGTTCTTTGGCATCCCATTTAGATGATTCATTTTATCTCGACATATATTTTTTTTTGAGTAGAATCTGATTAGTTTCAGTCAGAAAATTATTTTAAAAATTTTGAAAAAAAATAATTAAATATGTTAAGGGATAACAAAGTTGGTAATTTTGCTACCTATGGTCCTACCATTTCATTCCACTTTGCACTTTGTTTAAATAAATTATCTATTCTACCTTTCTAAATATTATTTTCTATCCTTATGTATGAATAGAGTAGATTTAATATCATGTAATTTTCCAGAAAAATTAACTTATAAATATAACGATTACTTATTAGTTTAACAGGGTAAGATGTTAAGTATAGGTAAAATTATATTGGAAATGATAAAACTCGTGCTTTTTTTGATTTTTTTTGTCCAATGACAGTTATAAACTATGTTAGTTTGAGTACTTGTAAAATTAAACCTTGTGCCTCTTAAATTTTAAATTAAATACTTATTAGGTTTTTGGGACTTTGTTCCTCGTTGTCTAATTTTGGTTATGTTCTTAACACTAAATCTCTTAAATAAGGTCAAAATTAGAATTCTAACATTTTGAATAGAGCAACAAGATTGGAAACTATCGTCGTATAAATAATCTTTACAAAACTTAGTCAGAATTAATTGACCAATAAATCAGATATAAATGGTTATAAAAATATAACTCATAAATTTAATAAGTTTCATGAAATATTGCTTGTTAAAATTTTTAGGTAAATTGCCTATAGTACTTGAAATTTAAATTAAAATAATCTAACTTTTTGGGGAAAAAAATAACTTGGCAAGATTAATTAAACTTGACAAATGTTTCACACTTGAAAAATCAGTTTTAGGCTCTGCTTTTTTGTTGCTGTTAGAACACCAACATATATTTGTCTTTAATTTTTTGTCAAACGATTATTGATTTAGGCTTTGTTTTTTGTTGCGGTGGCAAAACCAAGGTTTAAGAATCTAGTTTGGGGGCAAACCAAGATTTTGACACTCAAAAGCTGCCTGTTTTTTTGTTGTTTCTTGACAAACTAAAATTTTAACACTCAAAAACTGCATATTTTTTATTACTTTTGACTTCTCAAATTAGTTTTTCTACCCAACCGCGACAAAAAACAGGCCTTAGTCTCTAACTACCGTTTGCCTATCGTCTTTTGAGCCTAAACGGGTGTTTCACAACGGGCGTTTGCCCTATGCCCGTCCGCCCGTTGGGCACAGCAATTTCAAAGGAAGCCTTAAGCGGGTCAAACTTGGCAAGCGGCAGTTGATGCTTCACCAGTTGTGCCTTTTGCGTCCATGTGGTACACAATTTTCAATTCCTCTAGGTTGACTTGGATATCAAGTCCGGTTCAATGAATCCCCAACTATAAATCAAACAAAATGATTCTCATACTGTTTGCTTCTACTTTTTTTAACCTATAAAGCACATAATTGCTCTCTCCTCATCCATTAAACCAACCAAGGGAAAAGAAAAACAAAACCATGGCAAATTTGTTCACCAAGCAGGAACACCAATATGCAGGAGCTCGACCAAGCTACCAGGCAAACCAATATGCACAAGGTCGCCCCAGCTACCCACCTGAATTATTCCAATTCATTGCCTCAAAAACTCCCCAGCACGATCTTGCCTGGGATGCCGGCACCGGCACCGGCCAGGCTGCTCGATCGTTGGCCGAGATATACAAGAATGTCGTAGCAACAGATATGAGCCCAAAACAGCTCGAATTCGCACCCAAACTCCCCAACATCCGATACCAGGAAACCTCCCCAACAATGTCCTATTCAGAGGTTGAGCAAAAGGTGGGAGCGGAATCGAGTGTGGATTTGGTGACCGTGGCTCAAGCCATGCATTGGTTTGACCTCCCCGTGTTTTACCAACAGGTGAAATGGGTGCTCAAGAAACCCCACGGGATCATCGCTGCGTGGTGCTACACCACCCCACAGGTCAACGACTCCATGGACAAGCTCCTTGAAGCATTCTACGAGAACCCGTACTGGGATTCGCCGCGAGAGATGGTGGACGATAAGTACAGATCGATTGATTTCCCGTTCGAGGCTGTTGACGGAGCGGATAACACCGGACCGTTTGAGTTCGGGAATGAGAGAACGATGAGCTTAGAGGACTATTTTAGTTACCTGAGGTCGTGGTCGGCGTACCAGAAGGCTAAGGAGAAGGGCGTGGAGCTTTTGAGCGAGGATGTGGTGGAGAACTTCAAGCGTGCTTGGTGTGAAGATGGGAATCATGGCCCTAAACTTGTTAATTTTCCTATTTATCTTAGGATTGGAAAAGTTGGTCTTTGAAGCAAAAGTATTCGATTCAGAAGAATCGAGATTACAATCGACTGGTATAGTGAAATAAAACACAAATAATAGTTTAGAGATCTGAACCTTGACGAGTACTTTATGTCCAATTCTATCATGTATTTGTAAGCTTTCGAACATGAAAAAGGTAAATTATGTAAATTATTATTCTATTTTATTCTCAAATTTATTTATTTTCATCGAAGTATTGAAACGAAGAAACTTCTCCAATTCGAATAGTGAAAAACTTCATAAGTTTGAGAGAATAAAAATACAGAGAAACGAACTTCATTAAACGACAGAGGAGAGAAGTTGACGAGAGAGAAAATATAAAATTTTTTGTTGATTCGTGAACTTCAAAACACTTTCTAGCAAAACGAAGGTCGAATTTAAACTCAGAGAGCCGAGACGAAGTTATTGGTGAAATTTAGGATCGGATGACCATCGTCTACGATCGTTTGAGATTTAAGAGTGACAAAACACATTCAATGTTTAAAGTTTAGTGACAGAAAAGCGTTCAATATCTAAACTTTAGCAAGTAAATTGAACGATTTGAAACTTTAATGACCAAAATAAATTTAAGAGTAAAATTCAATAGTTCAGTGATGATTTATGTAATTTATCCTACATGAAATTGCAGTGGAATTCAGTAATAGTATTGGTAAAAATGGAAAGTTTCACCTAAGCTTTCTGAAACTGAAATATAAAAACATTATACCAAGCAAAGACATATGTCATAGAAGGGCAATAGATCATGTCCTGTTAAAGTAAAAACATAAACGACGCATATTGCAAGCTAAATGGATATAAAGGAAACCTTCAAGTAATGGAATCAGAGTAGCTGTTGAAAGCTTCTGATCATGTCAATGTACTGCAGCAAAGAAAGATCTCCTTACAAAATTGAATCAAAAGCATTGCAAACTATTAATAGATCAGAAAGGAAATAGGATACAAAAAGGGAGCTTACTTGTACAAATAGAGAGCAATACCGAGAAGGATAAATATCAGAATAATGTCGATGCAGAAATTTCGGCTGGATCTCACCTGCAAAAACAAGAATTTCTAATGTATCCTGGAAAGTCAGATGGGAGGAATTCGACAGATGAAACAATCATCTGTATGAATTTACCTGGTTAATGGTTTCCTTCAGCCTGACATTATTCTTTCGAAGATCGGATGTCGTCTGGTCGACCTGTAAAACCACCATATTAACATTAGCTGATGCATTTTATGAATCCTCTCCAAGATGTTTGATTAACTGATTCTAAGACCACACTAATTCTCACCTTTGTATCAATTTCATCCATCAGAGGAACTTGTCTGTCTAATTCCTGAACATATCGAAAAAACGAATAAATTGGTCTCTTGTTGCTCCTAAATATCATGACCAAACCATAAACTATACACATACTGACAAACCTCATTCATGTCAAGAGCTATATTTTTCAGTTTATCCAATCCTTCTGATATCACATCAAGGCCTTCATCCTGCAGACATGTTAATATACAAACCAAATGATTGTGCACAAAGATATTAGAGACTACTTTGGATTACAGAGTGGATATTGAAGATGAAATAACAAGAATCTAACATGCCTGTTTCATTCTTCTCATTTCATACTCGTTTCTGAATTGGTCCGACTCATCCGATTGTGAGTAAAAATCACTACCGAAACACTCCTCTGAAGGTCCGATAATGGAAAGTAATCGAGGGTCAATTTCGGAATGCACTTAAGGTAACCTTAACTTGAGGGATAAGCATTACCCTGAATTACCTGATGAGTCAAATTTGATGTTCTTGTTGGATGATGAAGTTCCCCATCCACCGGTCTGGTGCACACCAGGTGTAGATCCATCCGGAATGGATTTAATCCGTTCGATGATAGCTAGTACCAGTTCGAAACGAGTTTCTTGCTCCTCTTTGGAAATTCCCTTGACCTGTAATTAGAAACCAATAGCATACAGTAAGTCAGTAATTCAACACAATTTTTGAACATAGGCAAATCCAATGCCTAAACTTTCTCTTTCACTAGTAATCATAGCTTACTTCTTGCTTACTGATCTAGTGCTAGCTGAAAATTAAATAGAATTATACCTTGTTTTTAGCCAATTTTTGAAGCTTAGGGACTTCCTCCATCAATCGAGCCTTTGTCCGACGAACCTCGGCGTTCAATGCCACCGCCGCTGCTCTGTCCTTCTCCGTGTAAACCTGCTCAGCTTTCTGCATTTCATTCCAATAACATGTCCTTTCTTTAAAACAAATTACCATTTCAAAAAGAAAACGATAAAACGAAGAGATTAGGAAAAAGGAAACGAACAGCAATAGCCGTATCGATGTCGTCCTCGACAGAAGTGTAGAGGCGAGCGAAGGCATCGTCGGCAGAGGCACTGGCTTCGCGTTGTCTCTCGGGATCGTACTTCTCGTATTTCTTGCAGATTTCGTCGACTCGGAAAAGGATATCAATCACCGTCATTTTTCAATATCAATTTTTGGAAAGTACCGAAGAATGATGAAAGAGATGGGATAAAATGAAGAAGATTTGGATTTCTTTTCCCGGTTCAAGCTCCATGGTTTTCTGTTCGCATTGAATGTAGTGTTTTCTAATTTTGGAGTGGAAAATTAATGGTGGAGCGGATACATGGTGATGAGAACTGAAGACTGATGCAACGGCCCAACCTCTACTGTTTTTTGGTTTAGTAGCGGACGACGAGGCTTCATTTTCGCCGCCGGACTTGGAGTTGATCAAATCTGACTTCCACTCTCGTTTCAAAATGTTAAACAAGGAAATGAGCCGTTAGTCGTTAATGAATAAATTTGATTTTGAGGCAACCGATTGAATTTCAGCTCGATCAGTTAATTCAGTTTTAACTATAGAGAACACTCCTTACTCAATGGTTAATTAAACAAATTTTAAGAATGTAGACAACTGACTATAAATAATAAAAAATATATAATATTAAAAATATAATATAAATTATCTTGTATCAACAATTAATTAATTTAACGGAATAAATTGTATAATGCACAAATACGAATACAGGCGATATGACATTAGGACTACAACTTGGGCTTGCTTGTAGTTTGTATCGGTGTTTTCTCCTGTTTTGCCATAAAATATGTTGGGCTTCGCCTTAGTATCCGATGCTTTTAGTGGAAAATTGTAGTTCAAATCCTATCATTGGTATAATTATAGATTTAGTTTTTATATTTTAATTTCATAAACTTTAATTATTATATTTTTAAATTTTAATATTAAATCAAACAATATATGGATAATATAACTAAATTATAAAATTAAAAATATCAAACTAGAAAACAAAAACTAAATTTACAACTTACCCAGATTTAATATTATAAAAATAGTGTTTTCTGTTAGTATAGCATAAATTTGGTCTATGTTATTTATTTAATATTATTTTTAAAATATATATATTCATATTAATATGTTTTTATAATTAGTTTAGTTTAAAAATGTTTTAATTATAAGTAGTATACACAAATCCTTTTAATTGCACTTTTACATTAGATTTTTTTTCACAAGTAGGTGAAAGAAAATATTTTATATAAAAACATAAATTTATAAAAATCTTCAATAAATGATTATAAGCGGAATATATATTTTTTATGCAACAAATGAATTTTTTATTTATAAAAAAACAACAAATAATTATTGGTGTAATAAATAATTTGCACATAAATTTTTATCATATAAAAGTTTGATCATTGGATGTGAGATTTTTAATTTTAAGATTATAATAAAAAATAAAAAAGACAAAGTAAAATTATAATAATATTTAGTACTATTTGAAAAAAAATAGTCTTTTTCAGCTAAAATAGTGTTTGGTTTACTCATGACCAGGAGCGAAGCTAGGAATTAAAAGTTAAAGGAGCCGAAAATATTTATAAAAAAAATTAAAGGTATAAAAAGTCTTTGAAATTTCGGGAAAAAATAATTAAATTCCTAAACTTTTTGCATCCAATTAAGCCCTTGAACCAAGAAATTGAATAAATTAAGCCTTTGAATCAATTTTGACCATTAAATCTTGATAGTTTTTTTTTTGGATCTATTGGTGTAGTGCGTTGTGTCACGGTGTCTCGACTTGACATTTTCAAAAAAAAAATATTTAAAATTTTGTTTAAAAGTTCTAAAAATGTATAAAATATAAAAAATATTTTTTTTTGAAGAAATCTGTATATGCAACATGATATAACTTAGTGAATCATGTGTCAGTAATATCTAAAGAAAAATTGTCAAGATTTAATGGTCAAAAAGTTTAATAAATTCAATTTCTTGATTCAAGAGCTTAATTGAGTGCAAAAAAATGTTCAGGGGCTTAATCATTTTAAAAAAAAAATCAAGGGCTTCTTACACCTAAGCCGAAAAAATAAAAGACTGAAAAACGTCATCTATAGTATTCAATTCACTAATTTCAAGTAAAATAAACTTAATTTCATGTACACTTTACCACTAAAACAATACTCATTCTGTAATATTAAAATAAATAAATAAAATATAATTTAAAATTTTATGGTGACTAAAGTAAAAAAGAATGGGCCGTAAGGGTGGACTACAAAAATCTGCCAGCCCTTCACGTGGCTTTATTCATGCTCATGACACCAACTTAAACATAAATTTAATTAATTCTAGAATCTATACACCTACAATATGAGTAAATATTATATATATATATATATATATATATATTACATTTTGCAAAATAATGAATTTATTTTATAAAATATAAAGAGGATGGTAGTCCATAGGAGAAGTTAAGATTAGATAGTTATTTAAAAAATGATTAGTAATTTTTATAAAATTTGAAAAAGTTGTGTTGATGTGGTAACTCACATGTATTCCATGTCAAATTTTTAAATTTTTAAATATTTTACTTTTTATATTTTATAAATCTTAAATTATTTGTTAGTGTGAGATATAAAATAAATAGTGTTTGTAGCGACCTATCTTTTTACAATTTTAAATTTTAAGGTTTCGAACGAGATCGCTAAAAATGAGTAGTAAGTTTCCTTTTATTTATTTTTTGAAAATGGGGGAGTTCTTTAAAAAATTCGTGTTTTTGGAAAAATAATAAAACTCGGAGTCGCCACCGGCCACTAGGGTAGGCCGGACACCATAAAACCAGAGATTCGTTTGAAAGCCGGTTTGTGAGTCGGTTACGGATGGGGAAGGTTTTGACACCCTACACCGCCCAAAAAATTGGTACCGTAAAAAGAAAATAATTACCGCTTTGTTAATATTAAACTTTGTGAATTAAAGTGACGATTAGTTTAAAATCCGGTTATACATGAGAGTCTATTTTAAGGGGCCCGTTATTCGAAAGTAAACAGTAAGACCACCTTCACTACATTTGAAACTGGTTATATTTACTCCCAAATAAAGAGACACCACATTAACATAATTACATCCCGGATGCAATATTAACATGGTAGACACAAAGGCATAAAATAAATGCATCAAAATAGATACAAAATGAAACTAAACATCGAAAATTACAACACCAAACCAAATGAAAGTTATACTACATATTCATAATTATATACTTAACTATATGTTATAATACATATAAGACATATGATATCTACATATATATATAAAAAGCGGAATATATGAAATACCTATATATATATATATTAAAACCATATATTATGTATCGTATAAAAACTAAAAAAGCAGTCCTACACTATGTAAAAAAAACTATAATCTATACCATACAATATACACATATACCTCAAACCATATGTCCATAACATAATAGAGCAACAAATATTAAATAACATAAAAAGAGACTGCAAAAATAAATATGCATGAAGGGGTTAAAAGGGAATTTACACTGGACTGAGGACTTAATCGAGACAAAAATAAAGATGGAAGTACCAAACTGGGAATTAGCCCAAGTTAAAACGGATTAAATTAAAATCAGGGGTTTAATTAAACGCGGGTGAAAACCAAAGGGGCCTAGGGTGCAATTTTAAAAGATGAGAACCCTTAGAAGTTAATAAAAAAACATGAAAGGACTATATCTGAAATAATCCATTTTCTAAAATTGATCCGGTTTGATTTGGACAAAATTGCAAGTATTAAAAATGTTTGGAGGACATGGGTTGTAATTTTGAAATGCGGAAACCCCTGGGCGGGTAATTTTAAAGACATGGAATGATTTAATAGGCTAAAAACCCATTTTTAAAACGAAGCTGGATATAAAACACTTATTTTTAAAAAAAAACACTTTTTAGCCATTTTTGAAAACCCGCCCATTTTCAGAAACCTCTCAAATCCTCTCAGCCAATGATGAACACCGTCGTGGTGTTCATCCCGGCCACCACGAAACCTAAAATCTGATGGATCTTCGCCGTGCCGGCCACCGTATACCGACGTCGGAGATCCAAACAGACACACCAAAAGCCTCACCTTTTCACTCCAAACAGCAAACCAAACTTAGATTCTCCGGATCTAAAACCTATATTTCCAGATCTACCAAGACAGAAGCCATTCCTTCCCCTAGATCTAGGGTTTGACCCTTTGAAACCTAAGGGCTTTGGTCCCTCACTCGTTCACCACTAACGGCCGAAGCCCTGGGTTTGTTACCAGTGGATGAAGCCGAAGAGATGCTCACAAGCCCGTGGCCGACTCACCCTTTGAGCTCGGAGGCCATGGGCCTATAGCCAGCGAACGAAAAAATACACGAACGGACGACCTTAAAACCAGGGGTAAAACTCTCTCCCTCTTAGATCTAGGCTCTTTTTGCTATATGGTATGCATGCATGTAAAATGGAAAGGGGGAAGATACCTCTGAAGGGTCTTTTTTGTATTAATGTTCTAAAAAAAACTAAAGTCCTTACAATATTTTTGGGTTCGGTCTTATATAACCAAAACGTTGTTACATGAAAGAAACTAAAAAAATAACTCTCTAATCCTCTCTGGAATCCGCCAATATTTTGTTTGATCTTTGCCATTTTTGCCCTATTTGATTTTTATATTATTTGCTAATGTTCGATCTGTTTTGGCTTGCATGGCGATGTGGCTGGATGAGGGAGATGAGAGGACCATAGTAAGGAGAGACTTAGGGAGCAAGGCTTTTTGTTGATCCTTGATTTCAGCAGCCGAGGAGTCAGAGGAGCCTAGGCTTTAGGCGCGTGGGCGTGTGAAAATCTAAAATGGTCGGGGCGTGTAGCATAGCACGCATGAAGGTAGCTGTTGAGACGCGCATAAGCGCGTGGGACGAGCCGAGGAACCGCACGTGGGCGCATGTGGGATCTGAAAGCTTCTAGGGGCGATCTGGGCTGTCCGTTCAAATCTCTAGATCCAATGGCCTAGGATGAGCTGCGCAAAAGAGAACAAGAGATCAGATTAGGGTTTTAGATATTAGAGCAAAATAGTTTTTGGGCTTTACCGGGCCTTGTAATATTATTATTATTTGGGCTTTTGTTTTGTAAAATGGACTGTTAATTAACTAAAAACTTTGGGCTTTTGTTTATTTATTTAACTATTGGTCTTTATTTATCATTTAATCTATTTGTTTTTTTGTTTTTAATTAATAATATATATAATAAAATATTATATTATAATAATAAAACAAACTTGATAATAATATAATACAAATTAAAAATAAAAAATCTAATAATATTTTTTTGTGTTTTTTATATAAGCTATAACATAAAAAGGGTAATACTAATAATTGAAGCCCAAATATCAAAATATAAAATAGGTTTACCTCTGGATAAAACTAGTGATTACAGTTGCCCCTCTTCGCTTTTCTCTGTAAAACAAGGATAAAGCAAAGACCATAAGCACTAATTTTATCCTACTTCCCTATCTGAAGATTCTGAGCTGTAAGTTATTTCCATATAGAACCGTTCACTATTTCTCTTCCAAAATTATAGAACTTTGAATTCCTCCCATGTAAGGCCTAAAATAAAGAAGCCCCTAAAATGATGCCTCGATCCTCGATCGTCTTGACACCAAATAATATCTCACTTTGAGTCTTCTTGAGTGCCCACGATCTTCATCATCTTGGCATGGGGTGATACCTCGCTTTGAGGATCCCGCCTAATGATGTCCCAATTGCTGATCGTCTTGACACCAAATATCTCTCTTTGAGTCTTCTAAAATGCCTTCGAACTTTATCGTCTTGGCATAGGTGATACCTCGGCTTGAGGACCCCGGCTAATGATGTCCCAATTGTTAGTCATCTTGACACCAAATATCTCACTTTGAGTCTTCTGGAATACCTTCGATCTTCATCGTCTTGGCATGGGGTGATACCTTGGCTTAAGGACCCCTTCTAATGATGTCCCAATTGTTGGTCGTCTTGACACCAAATATCTCGCTTTGAGCCTTCTGGAATGCCTTCGATCTTCATTGTCTTGGCATAGAATGTTGGTAAAAGATTCTTGACTCTTGTTATCTACCTTTCTTTTTTGGAACATAGGATCTGCTTTCTGTTGTTTTTCAAATACCTGAAAGAAACAAACACAATGATTTGATGATGCTAGTTAGTATGTTCCTACCTTAAGGATGCCTAACTATTCATGATACATGATTAATGCTCGGACGCCTTCTTTCTTGGCTTCTCGCTTCGTCTTTCTTTCGTATTCTTTTTGTTTTGAAACATGTGTTGTCACTCCTTGTGTCTGGACTCAGTTCCCGTTTGACCCTTATATTCTCTAAAACTTTGTTCTAAAACGTTCTTTCGAGTTTTTACTTTTAGAGATTTTTCTTTTTTCAAATCTCCCTTTCGGGTTTTCACTTTGATTAATGTTTCTTTTCTTTTTCTTTCTTTTTCCTTTTTTCTTTCTTTTTCTTTCTTTTTCTTTCTTTTTCCTTTTTTCTTTCTTTTTCTTTCTTTTTCTTTTTTTTTTTGTTTTTTGTTTTTTGTTTTTCTTTTTCGGGGCACCCTTACGGGTTTTTGCCATTGGCTCTTCCATCTTGAACTTCAATACGGAGGGCATTCGTCGTCTTCTTGGCAAATCTTGTCAACTTTGCATACCATATCCTTTAGCCTTGACTTTGGCAGACTTTTTTAACGAAATCGATTTCCGTCTTGGAACAACATGCACTTAAAGGGTTAAATCATAGTAATGCCAAGAAATCTTTTGTTTTTCAATAATCTATGCCAATCTATTTGCAGGATGCTCATGAGGTAAACAAAGGAAGTGAGGAAATGAAATATTTATTTATTAATATAAGAGATGTTGGAACAATTTAAAAGTCATGGCAAATATGAGAAAAATATAAGTAATATAGGGTACAACATTCCCGAACATCGACTGTATAAATGATGCGATGGCTCATCGACCGTGGTAAATCTCTCACTGCCTATCCTATAATGAAATTCCCAATAGCTCAAAAAGAGTTCCACCATAAGTCGAAATGGGGCACTTAAACTATAACGGAGCCTATCAGTCAGATGTCTAACCTCAAAATTCATCTGAGCCTTCCTTTTTAGATTTTCAATTCAAATTCTTCTTCGGTTTTAAGACGCTCATTTCTGAGTTTCCATCTTGAACCCTCTTTTTTCTTTTTCTTCTTTCTTTTTTTTTGAATTTTTTTGAGATTTTTTAAAGATTTTTTAGGTATAATACTTCTTGACATAGTCCAAATTTATGGGATTGCTTAACTCTTTCCCATCCATCTTTGCCAGAATTAACGCTCCTCCAGAGAAAGCTTTCTTAACAACATAAGGCCCTTCCCAGTTAGGTATCCATTTTCCTCAAAAGTCCTTTTGAATTGACAGGATCTTCTTAAGCACCAGATCTCCCTCTTGGAACTCTCTCGGGGTGAACCTTCTTGATGTAGGCACGAATTATCCTCTTTTGATACATTTGACCATGACAGATGGCCATTAATCTTTTCTTATCAATGAGGTTCAACTATTCAATTCTTGCTTGCATCCATTCAGCATCATCAAATTTTGTTTCATTCAGAATTCTCAGTGATGAGATTTCCACTTCGATAGGCAGTACCGCCTCCATACCATAGACCAAAGAATATGGAGTAGCCCTTGTCGAGGCCCTTACAGATGTTCGGTAAGCAAAAAGTACAAATGGAAACTTCTCATACCAATCTTTGAAAGTATCAGTAGTCTTGGCTATGATCTTCTTGATATTTTAATTTGTCGCTTCAACTGCCCCATTCATCTTGGGACGATAAGTGGTAGAATTTTTTTGCACAATCTTGAACTGTTCACATACTTTGGTCATCATCTTGTTATTTAAATTGGAAGCATTGTCGGTGACGATTCTTTTTGGCAAACTGTAACGACAGATAATTTCTTTCTTCAAGAATTTACGTACGATTACTCTTGTGATGCTGGCATAAGAGGCAGCTTCTACCCATTTGGTAAAGCAATCGATGGCTACCAAGATGAAACGATTTCCATTCGAAGCTTTCAGGTGTATTTGACCAATAACATCCATACCTCAAGTAGCAAAAGGCAATGGCAAATTCATAGTGTGAAGCGGTACCGGTAGAGCGTGTATCTTATCGGCATAGATCGGGCATTTGTGATATTTCTTTGCATATTTGATACAATCTCCCTCTATGGTAGACCAGAAATATCTGTATCTCATGATTTTCCTAGCCATTGAGAAACCATTAGCGTGGGTCCCACATAAGCCATCGTGTGCTTCGGCTAAGATGGTTTCAGCCTCTCGAGCATTGACACATCTCAACAATATCTGGTCCTTACTTTTCTTGTACAGAACCTCTCCGTCAAGGACATAACCCGATGCCATCCTCCTAATGGTCCTTTTATCGATATCATTGGCCTCTTTTGGGTAGACCTGAAACTTGATGTACTGGAGGATATCGTAATACCACAAATTTCCATCATCCTCCTCCTCCAAATTATAACAGTGAACCGGCACCTCAAAAATCTGCATCTCAATCGGCTTCATTTTGGCAGCCGGGCTTGCCTCAAACATGGCGGCCAGAGTCGCTAGGGCGCCAGCCATCTGATTATCTTTTCTTGGTAGATAAGCGAAGCTAATTTCTTCAAAATTTTAACCAACTCTTGGATCAAATCATAGTATTTGACCAGCTTCTGATCTCTCATCTCTCATTCTTTTTGGAGCTAGTAGATCACCAAAGATGAATTCCCGAAAACTTGAAACACCTTAATTTTTCTTTCCATGGCTGCTCGGAGTCCCATAACGCAAGCTTCATACTCGGATATGTTGTTTGTACAAAAGAATTCCAACCTAGTGCTAAAAGGATAGTACACATCTTCAAGGGAAATTAATACTGTCCCTATCCCACTATCTAGGGCATTGGATGCCCCATCAAAATAGAGCTTCCAAGATTCGTTGGTGGGCCTCTCCTCAAATAGAGTACTAATCAAGTCTTTATCCAGAAAACTAAAGTCGAGCAGCTCATAGTCATCTGAGGTGCGACTTGCCAAAAGGTCTACTATCACACTCCTTTTTACTACTTTCTAGCTAACGTAGACGATATCAAACTCAGATAGCAATATTTGCCAACGGGCCATTCTTCTACTTAGAGCCGGTGCCTCCATTAGAAATTTCAACGGATTCATGCGGGAAATCAAGCAAGTAGTATGATACAATATGTACTGCCTGAGTCGCTTAGTAGCCCATACTAAGGCACAACACAACTTTTAGATCAGTGTGTATCGCGATTCACATTCGGTGAACTTCTTGCTCAAATAATAAATGGCTCTTTCTTTCTTGCCTGTCTCATCATGCTGCCCTAGCACACATCCCATCGAATTATAAAACACCGTCAAATATAAAATTAATGGCATATTCGGTACTGATGCTACTAAGATTGGTGCATTGGTCAAATACTTCTTAATCTTCTCTAGGGCTTCTTGACAATCTTCGTCTCATACACCCGAATTATTCTTTCAGAGCAGTCTAAAGACATGGTCACACTTATCTATCAACTGGGAGAAATCCTCGAACTTCTTTTTGAGTTTGCGGATGTGAAAGATCCTGGATTGTTTTCACCTTATCAGGGTTGATATCTATTCCCTTGCGACTAACCACAAAACCTAAGAGCTTCCTGAAAGTAACTGCAAAGGTGCATTTGGCTGGGTTGAGCTTCAACTGGTACTTCATTAGCCTTTGGAACAACTTTCGCAAGTTTTGAATATGCTCTTCTTCGGTTCACGACTTAGCTATCATGTCGTCCACGTACACTTCAATCTTCTTGTGCATTAAGTCATGGAACAAGGTGACCATGGCTCTTTGATAAGTTGTCCCGGTATTCTTCAATCCGAAAGGCATGACTTTATAGCAAAATATGCCCTATATGGTTACAAAGGTGGTCTTTTCCATATCTTCGGAGTGTATTTTAATTTAATTATACCCTGAAAAGCCATCCATGAAAGAGAACCAAGAATGACCCGCAGTGTTGTCAGCTAGGGTATCAATGTGAGGCATGGGAAAATTGTCTTTAGGACTTGCCCTATTGAGGTCCCTATGGTCTACACACATACGTACTTTTCCGTCCTTCTTGGGCACCGAGACTATGTTAGCTACCCACTCTGGGTATTTGGCAACCTTTAAAAACCCGGCTTCAAACTGTTTCTTTATTTCCTCTCTAACCTTTAATAGCATATTCGGTATCATTCTTCGAAGCTTTTGCTGGACTGGCTTGCACTTTGCTTTATAGGGATTTTGTGCACCACTATATCTGTGTCTAAACTCGGCATGTCTTGGTATGTCCATGCAAACACATCTTTGAATTCTAAAAGTAATTCCTCCAACTCTTGTCTCACCTTCGATGATAGAGTGGTACCAATCTTCACTTCTTTCTTTTCTTCTTCGGTCCCCAAATTCAAAACTTTTAATTCTTCTTGGTGGGACAAAATATATTTCTCTTCACTAGCCATCGATCTTAGCAATTTATCCGGGACCTCATATTCCTCCTTATTATCCCCTTCATCTATTTCAACCGAGCACGAGGGTTGTTCAAAATCTACCCCGGGATTAGACCCAGAATCATTCATACAATTAATATCCAGGGACCTGTACAAGTTTAAAAGTATGTATTGGGAATAGAAATAACTTATAGATGAATAAATAAGTAATAAAAGAATAAGTGATGAATGAATAAATAATGGATGAAATGAGTGTTATGTTTGCCATTTGAGAAACATAGGAAGCATCATTTTCATTGAAAGTAAAAACAGATTGACATAATAGCCCTATTACAAAGGATTCCTATTACTCTCAGGTCAAAAGCAATGGGTTGATCCCGGGCATTACTCTGATTTAAACCTAAAAGCTACGGGCAGATCGATGCTGGTCTAATTGCTAAGCTCATCGCCCTTGAGGCATGGGCGGATCTTGTCCAAAAGCTTAACGATCTTGCCACTTTCAGAGATCATATTCACATCCATTCCCTCAACAGCTTCACAGATCAACTCTTTATTGACGATCCTCTCGTTCTCTTGATTGGCTTCTTGGACCTTGAGTCCGGGATTCATGACTCCGTCGGACACAAACTTTTTTCATATCCGTATTAGTGATTGAAGCCCACGAAATCTCCTCTTCTCTGAGTCGGGCCTTTCGTTGTTCTTCTCTTCCATTTTTGTTTCTTTTGCAGAAAGTTAGGTTTATGTCTAAGCCCAAAACGATCGTACTTATGGATAACGCTTATAGGTCACAGACTTCCTTACAGATTCTTTCCCAAACCTCTTCCCTTCTTTGTTCCTCTTCCTAGCGTCTCCGCCACCACCATCTTAGTGCAGTTTGATAGCCTCGGGCATGGAATCTCATTTCCCTGAGCGACAAATGTGGTATTAACGAACTCTAATGCCCTAAAGGCACATTCTATTTCCTCCTCATCGATCAGGATGTATGGAGCATCGGAAGTTATTGAAGCCACGACATCTTGCTCGGCATTGACTGTTACTAGTTTTTCTTCGATGACGAATTTCAATTCCTGATGCAAAGAGGACGGAACAGCTATGGCTGAATGGATCCACAGTCTCCCTAACAAACAATTGTAGGATGGTCGGATGTCTATAACCACAAAATCCACAATATACTCAGTTGGACCAACGAGTAGGGGTACTTCAATTTTCCCAACCACTTCTTTTTGGGTCCCGTCGAATGCACGCACGGCATTTTGACAAGGTTTCAAGTGTGAGCTGTCAATTGGTAAGCGTTACAGGGTAGCTAAAGGCATAACAGTCAGGGCAAAGCCGTTGTCAATGAGTACTCCCGGTAGTATCTATCCTTTGCAGTGAGTGGTAATGTTTTGGGCCTTATTAGACCCTCTACCTTCTTCCGGTATCTCATCGTCACTAAAGGTGATATGATTACAATCAGTAATATATCCAATGATTTGGTCAAGCTTACCAATCGAGATATTACTCTCGACAAAAGTTTGGTTTAACACTTTCAACAAAACCTCACTTCATTTTTCTGAGTTCAATCGTAGGTTGAGCACTAAAATCTGGGCCGGTTGTTTTCTAAGCTGGTATACCACACTATATTCACTATGTTTTAAGAATCTCAGAAATTCTTAAGCTTGAGCCTCAGTCACTGGCTCATTGAGTTTTGAAGGCGGCCCTTCCCCAAATATCTCCATAGGTTCAGGCTCAGTTGATTTGTCTTTTCCTTTCATATCTTCTACTGCCTTTGGAACTTCATGAGTATAGCATCGATCGCTCCTTGTAAAATGCCCACATCATTTATCTCATCGGGGTTTGGTTTCACAGGCTCCTCTTTGGCGGGCTTTACCTCTGCAACTGATTTCTCTCCTTCTTGCGAACTAGAACTTCCTTGTATTGAGACATTGACAGTGTAGTTCCACAGAACTATTCGGGTATCTTTAAAGGGAAATGATGCCGGAACGGAGATTATAATTTTAGGGGCTATCATGGGACTTTCTTCTCGTGGTGAATTCTCTTGACTTAGTTTGAGGACAATGTTGAATGGCCTTTTTGCACTGTATCTGGCATATGGAGTATCTAACGTGTAAACTTCGGGCTCGTTACTCCTTTATTCTTCCTCAAAAAACTCAATCACTTTTATGTCCATCAACTTTTGGACTACTTGGCAGAACTCCTCGCAATCTTGTATCTGATGATCCCTTGACTGATGGTATTCATAATAGGGGCCACAACCCTTTTTCACAATTACCATTCCACGGTCTATGAGACGAGCCATGCATAACTGTTGAAAGACCCATCTCAAATGGGACTTAACTTCTAACACGCTTGTCTTAGCCTTTCTTGCACATCCTTCCTTAACAGCACTTATGCCTTGACCACCATGATTTGGCAAAGGGTTATTGGCAGTACTGAGGTCCCCTAACTGTAGCACTCCAGTCTTAATCAAATTCTAAATAAACTTTTTAAATGCTATATAGTTCTCAATAGTATGGCCTGGTACATCGGCGTGGTATTCGCAATGGGCTTTAGGGTCATACTATGCCGGATAAGGGGGTTGAAATGGGTAACATGCTGAGGTCGAACTAGATCTACCTTATATAACTGTGAGTATAGTTCTTTGTAGGAGATAGGTAGCGGTGTGAAGGATCTATTCTCATTTTCCTTCTTGGGTCCCCGCTCTTCCCTTCTATTAAAATTTCGGGAGTTTCTGACAGCAGCTTGGGGCAGTGCTATGGTGAAGTTCTTAACAGCCTCGTAGGTATTTGTAGGGTTCACTTTGTGATCCTTCCTCTTGAACTGTTTGCGCGACTGTTCCCCTCCATTGATTCTTTTGCTTTTAATTGCGGCTTCAATACTCTTGTCGGTCATTACCATATATGTAAAGTTACTAATAGGGCTATTGATCAGACAGTCATAGAGCATTCATTTTAATGTGTCAATGAACATATGGGCAATCTCATTCTCTCGGAGAGGAGGTTGGACTTGAGCAGCTATATCGCGCCACCTTTGGGCATACTCCCGAAGGCTTTCGTTTCGATTTTGTTCTATTCCTTGTAATAGAAGCCTACTAGGGACCATATCCGTACGTGCTTATATTGATCAGTAAAAGCCTTAGCCAAGTCTTTTCACGATTTAATCTGAGCTCGTGTAAGCTGATTGTACCATCTTGTGGCGGATCCTACTAGACTGTCATGAAAGTAGTGTATCAACTGTTTCTCGTTGTTGGTATAGCCAGCCAGCTTGCGGCAAAATATTGTTATATGTACAGTTGGGCAGGACGTTCCATCAAACTTCTCGAACTCCGGCATCTTAAACTTATATAGAATTTCTACATCGGGGACTAGACTGAGATCCTTAGCGTTCAGTCCCTAACATCCATCCTCATATTCTTTCACCCGAAATTTTTCTTCAAGGTCCTTCCTAATCTCCTCCAACTATTTGGAGAACTCTGCCTTTACTTGGTTCAACTTTTCTAGTTCATCAAAGTTTGAGATGCTGTCTCTGATATGTTCAACATTTACAAATGTCACAGCCGATTGAGGTGGAGCAGAGGCACCGACTTGATGGGACGAGGATACCTCTTGTAAGGGGGTTTTGTGTAGGATTAATGAAGAGAGGGTTAAAGATTGGAGAATATGTAGAGTTTCCTAGGTTCTGAGCAGGGTTCACAGCAGTACTATTCCCTCTTACGTCTTCCCCGCGACGGTCTTGCAGCATTTGAGATATTTCCCTCATCATGTCTTGTTGAGACTTGATGATGGTATCTCTTAACTCTTGTTGTGTTCGCTCCAATTAGCTTCTAACTTAGCAAAGCTTTATTCTATTTTCCTGACTTGAAGACGTGTGCGATAGGGATGTGGAATGTTTGCAATTAATCTTTCAAATTATGTCACAATATTCTCATTATTAATTCAGTGGCATGATCAATTAATGCAAATTATGTGCGATATACAATGTATGAATAAAAAATGCAAGAATGTATGCAAATAAAGGCATTGATTCCATTGGTGATCGCCCTCGAATAACTTTCATTTAATATTAAAAGGTTCTCATTACAAAGAAAGATAAACTCCTATAGATATGGCCCGGCTCTAACTCCTAGCTCTTCAATATCTTCAAGCAACTGAATGAACCTATGCGCAGCCTCCATGTTCAGTGCTATAAAAGGAAGAAGGGCTTCGGCTTCGTTGGCTAGATCCTTCACATGCTGGGTGACTTCTTGAACTTGCACCATTAGGTCAGTGTAGTACTGATCTCGATCTTGAATCATGCGAGTAGCATCGCGAAGGCACCTCAACCAATAATTATCACATCCCTCGTCGGCTTCTTCTAGAACCAAAATTCTTCCGAGATAATCTTGGACTGTAGCTTCTAATGTCTCAATCTGAGCTCGGAGTGTTTCGTTCTCTTGCCGGGTAGTTTAGAGCTCAAGAAAGCCGTTTCGAGCCCAGTATTCGTGGAGGGACCGATCTAGCTCCCCAACCTTTTTTTCTAACTGAGCATTTTGAGCTTGGCTTTGACTCAAGCTCTCGATGGTAGAGTTATACAGACCTTGCATCTCGAACAATTGATTTTTACTTTCTTGGGCCTTTCTTTTCCATGGTTACGGGTTTAGGGATTTTTACTTTCTTGGGCCTTTCTTATTTAGCCTTTGCCTTTTTCTTTTTGGATTGCGATTCTAGCAAGCTTTCTTTCATTTTCAACAGTTTGCTTGCATTTCTCTGCCCCTTTCTCTAGTGCTTGCTTACCCTTTTTTCTTTCTTCTTCAACTAAGCGGATCTCATTCATTCATTCTTTTTCCACCGCTAGAAACTTCTTCCGAACGGCCTTTCCCACTAGAGCCTGAAGTTTAAAGGTATCACTTTGATAAAGAGCATTTTTTCTTTCAAATCCGTGTTGAGCTTCATTAACTGTTTAATTGTCCTGTCTCGCTCATCCACGTCTAGGCTAACCCTACAAAGCTCGCTTGTATGCTCGATTTGTAAAGCATCCATCTTCTTTTTTAGCTCTTCTAGCTCACTTCTTAAGATGTCGGCCTCAGAAGGAATCATTCTCAAATGTTCTTCAAGAGACATAGTCTGTCTTTGATCGGGCTTTAGAGTCTTATCATTAATTCTTTTATGCATCCAATAGGCATAGTCTTGGGTGAACATACACTTGTTGTCTTCTTCCACTTTTATTCGATAGAGGTGGTCCCAAGCTCTAGAAGCATCTCGAACCTTCGTCTTATATTCATTCTTAAATGGGAACTCGAAAGTACTCAAACCAACGGTGACAAACACAAACCGTTAGGAATCGAATTACCTTGACACCAACAAAAGAGCACAAGCGATCCCACCGTATAAGCCTATCATCATTAGACAATCATAGTCTCCATAACTGTATAAGAAATGAAGGACGCTACCAAGCCAAGGCACCCTCCACACAATGTCCTCATCTTGAATATTCTTGAAGATGGCTGTCCATTTTTGTTTGTCTAGCTCTTCCCACCATTCTTTTTCTAGGTATTCTCGTAAAAGGGAAAATTTTCCTGAGATTATCCCAGGCAGCACCCTTGTCGCTGTCTTCCAAATGTGACTCTGAATCCATACCTGAAGCAACTGTGCACATCCTCTAAAGCGCCATTCTTCATGCTTCTGGCTTGCGTTCAAGGAAATAAAAGTTTTAGTAAGGATTGCTGATACTGGGTTGGCCTTCTTCTTCAAACGCTCGAATAAGTCCAAGATGGCTACATCAATGTTACCCAAAACTCTAGGGAAAATGATCAAACCATCCCTAAAGCGAATAAATCCATCTTTATAACTTCATCCAGGTGTGTCGGTATGATATCCCAGATACACTTCCATGAAAAAGCAGTGTTGTCACATCGAACCTGAATCAAACTTTTAACCCAATCTTCGCTCATCCCTGCCAACGTTCTAAGCTTCAAAGGGTAATTCTGAGACCTAGACGGTTTCCTGTAAATCCAATCTTCATGAATGTTCTTCTGATTGAGCAAAGGTGTATATTTTTCGATCGTAGGCATCAAACCCTTCCCGTTGAAGGTGAAGCAACAGAAGGCCAGATTCCTAAATTGAAATATGGCTCGGAGCATAGGTTGATTAATTCGAACATACATCAACTGTGCTATGTCACCATAATTTTCCCAAAACAATTTTTACAGTCATCGGTCCCATCCTTCTCAAATTTGTTTCAGATCTCATAGGTCATTTTATTGTAGACTAACATATGTGTATCCCGCCACAATGCGCTCCCTTGGTAGACTATCACCTTAGACTCTTTGGTTGACTTCGAACCAATGTCAAACAACAGAGTTGATTTATTCCTTCTTGAGGTACCTTTTATCTATGGTGAAAGATTTCGACTTTGGCAAACCACTCGAATCAACAATTTCATGTTATGTAATGCACATGCGAAAAATATATGCAAAATAAGACAAAAAGAAAATGAGTCAGTACCGGATAAAATCAATAAGCATATAAAAATGAAGCAAGAATTTAAATCAAACGTCAAACAACGCAACCCTATTTACATCCTTTTAAAAACTTAGGTTTAACCGCATGGCTCTAAAAGGGGTGGGCTTTCTAGGTTCTCTACATGCGGTTTTGGTTTTAAACAGTACCTGAATTGTCCTTGCTGTCCTCTTCTAAAGAGTAGTAAGGCCCCCGATCATCACCCATTATAGGCTCCTCTCAACCGAGTTCAATTCAGGGGGACCCTTTTGCTATGTCCATACGGGAAAACAATATTCCCACGAAAACATAGGGTAGTCGAGCCCCGAAGGTACTTACTAGGCCCATACGGAGGAACAATATCCACACGAAAGAACTAGCATTTCCCCCCACTTAAAAGGACGGGTTTAAATGTCAAATTTTAAATGCGTTAAAATAAACTCACACTTATAAACGGATATCACTTTAATCGTCACTTTAATTCACAATTTTAGATATTAATATAGCGGTAATTATATTTTTGTTCTTTTTGAAAAATGGCCTGACTCACTTTTGTTTTTTAAAAAATCAAAACCAGTCGCCAGTTGTAGCGACCTATCTTTTTTCAAATTCAAATTTTAAGGATTCGAATGAGATCGCTAAAAAGAATAGTAGGTTTCCTTTTATTTATTTTTTGAAAATTGGGGAGTTCTTTAAAAAAATTCGGGGTTTTAGAAAAACAATAAAACTCGGAGTCACCACCGGCCACTAGGGTAGGTCAGACACCATAAAACCATAGATTCGTTTGAAAGCCGGTTCGGGAGTCAATTACAGATGAGGAAGGTTTTGACACCTCATACCGCCCGAAAATTAGTACCGCAAAAAGAAAATAATTATCGCTTTGTTAATATTAAACTTTGTGAATTAAAGTGACGATTAGTTTAAAATCCGGTTATACATGCGAGTCTATTTTAAGGGCCCCGTTATTCGAAAGTAAACAGCAAGACCACCTTCACTACATTTGAAACTGGTCGTATTTACTCCCGAATAAAGAGACACCGCATTAACATAATTACATCTAGGATGCAATATTAACATGGTAGACACAAAGGTAAAAAATAAATGCATCGAAATAGGTACAAAATGAAACTAAACATCGAAAATTACAACACCAAACCAAATGAAAGTTATACTACATATTCATAAGTATATACTTAACTATATGTTATAATACATATAAGACATATGATATCTACATATATAAAAAAAACAGAATATATGAAATACCTATATATATACATTAAAACCATATATTATGTATCGTATAAAAACTAAAAAAACAGTCATACACTATGTAAAAAAAAACTATAATCTATATCATACAATATACACATATACATCAAACCATATGTCCATAACATAATAGTGCAACAAATATTAAATAAGTAAAAAGAGACTGTAAAAATAAATATGCATGAAAGGGTAAAAAGGAATTTTACATTGGATTGAAGACTTAATCGAGACAAAATTAAAGCTGGAAGGACAAACTGGTATTAGCCCAAGTTAAAACGGATTAAATTAAAATGGTTTAATGAAACGCAGGTGAAAACCAAAGGGACCTAGAGTGCAATTTTAAAAGACGAAAGCCCTTAAAAGTTAATAAAAAAACACGGAATGACTATATCCGAAATAATCCATTTTCTAAAATTGATTTGGTTTGATTTTGGACGAAATTACAAGTATTAAAAATGTTTGGAGGACCTGGGTTGTAATTTTGAAATGCGGAAACCCCTGGGCGGGTAATTTTAAAGACACAGAAGGATTTAATAGGCTAAAACCCATTTCTAAAACGAGGTTGGGTATAAAACACTTATTTTCAGAAAAAATCACTTTTTAGCCATTTTTGAAAACCCACCCATTTTTAGAAACCTCTCAAATCCTCTCGGCCAAGGATGAACACCGTCGTAGTGTTTATCTCGGCCACCTCAAAACCCAGAATTTGGCGGATCTTTACCGTGCCGGCCACCGTATACCGGCGCTGGAGATACAAACAGACACACCAAAAGCCTCACATTTTCACTCCGAACACCAAACCAAACTTAGATTCTTCGTATCTAAAACCTATCCTTCTAGATCTACCAAGACAGAAACCCTTCCTCCCCCTAAATCTAGGGTTTAACCCTTCGAAACCTAAGGGCTTTGGTCCCCCAATAGTTCACCACTAACGGCCGAAGCCTTGGGTTTGTTACCTGTAGATGAAGCCGAAGAGATGCTCACAAGCCCATGGCCGACTCACCCTTTGAGCCCGGAGGCCATGGGCTTATCTCCGGCGAACAGCAAAAGACACGAATGGGCGGCCTTAAAACCAGGGGTAAAACTCTCTCTCCCTTAGATCTAGGCTCTTTTTGCTATATGGTATGCATGTATGTAAAAATGGAAAGAGGGAAGATACCTCTGAATGGTCTTTTTTGTGTTACTGTTCTCCAAAAACTAAAGTCCTTACAATATTTTTGGGTTCGATCTTATATAACCGAAACGTTGTTACATGAAAGAAACTAAAAAAATAACTCTCTAATCCTCTCTGAAATCCGCCGATATTTTGTTTGATCTTTGCCATTTTTGCCCGATTTGATTTTTTGTGTTATTTGCTAATGTTCGATCTGTTTTGTCTTGCATGGCGACGTGGCTGGATGAGGGAGATGGGGGGACCAGAGTGAGAATAGACTTGGGGAGCATGGCTCTCTGTTGGTCCTTGATTTCGGCAGCCGAGGAGTTAGAGGAACCCAGGCGTCAGGTGTGTGGGCGCGTGAAGATCCAGAAGGGTCGGGGCGTGTAGCATATGCGCGCGTGAAGGTAGCTGTTGAGTCGCGCGTGGGACGAGCCGAGGAACCGCGCGTGGGCGCGTGTGGGATCTGAAAGCTTCCAGGGGTGATCTGGGCCGTCTATTCAAAGCTTCAGATCCAATGGCCTAGGATGAGCTACGCGAAAGGGAACAAGAGATCAAATTAGGGTTTTGGATATTGGGGCAAAATAGTTTTTGGGCTTTATCGTGCCTTGTAATATTATTATTATTGTTGGGCTTTTTGTTTTGTAAAATGGACTGTTAATTAATTAAAAACTTTGGGCTTTTGTTTATTTATTTAACTATTGTGCTTTATTTATCATTTAATCTGTTTTGTTGTTTTTTGTGTTTTTAATTAATAATATATATAATAAAATATTATATTATAATAATAAATCAAACTAGATAATAATATAATATAATACAAATTAAAAATTAAAAATATAATAATATTTTTTGAGTTTTTTATATAAGCTATAACAAAAAAATGGTAATACTAATAATTGAAGCCCAAATATCAAAATATAAAATGGGTTTACCCCGGATAAAACTAGTGATTACAATGTTATGTCAGCATAATTACACATAGAATGTGAGTTACACAACGCTAAAAATATCATGTTTTAGTTGCTATTTTTATTAAAATAAAGTGACTTAAGTTTTTTTAATTAAATAGAGAGATATTATATTCCCAAGACAAATGTCGGAATTCAATCACATATAAATGGGGCAACATGAGCATTCTTAGCCACTTGGCCAATTAATGAATCTCAAAACAACTATCCCTTTTTATAAATAAAGCTGAATTTATTGGTTATACCTTATTTAAATAAGAGAAAACATTCCATACATGCACGGACGGTGAAAACAAAAAAAAATTATAATTGTTTTGATTTTAGGGTTTAAAGTTTCTGTTTGGATTTAAGTTTTATGGGTTTATTATTAGAATTTAGGGTTTATAGTGTGAATTTAGGGTTTAGAGTTAGAATGTAGGGTTTAGAAGTTAGTGTTTAAATTTTATGGTAATATTGTTAGGGATTTAGGTTTTAACATATAAACTCTAAATTTTAACTTTAAATTCTAAATTCTAACCACAGCCTCTAAACCCTAAGTCACAAACGGAATCCATAAAGCCTCAAACCAAGACGCTTGTGAAAACTTTTTGCTTCTACCGCTAGTCTATGAAATAATTATCAAATAAATAATGGCATTTACTTTATCCAAAAACGGAAAAGAAAACCGAACCCAACACTCGAAACAAAGAGCTAAAGCACAGCAGTTATCAATGAATCAAAATGGTCGGATGAACACAGCCACTGTTGTTTTGCATTACCATCACGTAGTTTCAAGAGGAAAAAAAACATCGACATGTTACGGTGGCACGAACCAGCCACCCACCCACCCGACTGCAACGTAAGTTCAAAGCAAGTGCGAGTCCATGAACCGTCGCATTCCGAAGCTTTGGCACCATTCGTAGGGTACCCACTCTTCAATGAAGAAGCTGTTGGGTGTGATAAAGATTTAACCTTGTATGAACCATCAAATCTTGCCTTGTTTAACTGTAAACATGCATTTGCTAGATGTAAGAGAGAGTGACCTTACACGACACACATTGACAAATATGTATTGGCCCATTTGGAGATGATGTGCCCTACTGTCTCGTTTAGTTGGTTAGTGTAATAACATGTGGAAAAAATTTATTTAGGTGTTAAGACGATATGTCATGATCAATAAGTGGTGGGTATAGCAGTTAATGTTGTACAGACAGACGCGTGATTTTATGTTGAAGTGTAAACTTTTATACAATTATATGAGAATTTGAAAATTTTAGGAGCTACGAGATTAGATCGTCGATATAAAATACAAAGAAAACTTTAAAAATATAGAAATTTTGAAATTTTCATAAGTTGCAATTGTCCCCTAACACTCCCTGTTCGCCCTGATTGTACTCATGGATATACTATTTTTGATTTTTCTGTAATCAAGAGTAGGGTTAGAGATGTTACGAATTAAAACTTAACCTTTCATGCCATACAACGCAAGCATCTCAAACCTAGATTAAGAGGGGGTGTCAATTTTTTTTTTTATGTTAATGTATATCGATGGGTTATTATTTTAGTAGAAAAATTACACGATCTTTTTATTTAAACTATAAAACTTAAATTTTGTCTTAAAATTATAAAACTTGACCCCTAAACCCTACATTATGATCCTAAACACCTAACCCTAAATATTAAACCACACTCTCAAATTCTAAAATGAGTTAATTGCATTACACATCTTCAAACTATGACCCTCATTTTAAACTGGTCCTCAAATTATGACTCTCATTCTAAATTGGTCTCCAATCTTTTGATCGTTTCAATTTCATCCTCAAACTATGACCCTCATTCTAAATTGGTTCCAAACTTCTCAACATTATAATTTCACCGCCAAATTATCAATATATGCTAATCATATTCTATGTTAATAAAACTGTTATAAGAATTGTAACTGCAATGTAAACATTGTATGTAATGTATAATAATATGATATGGCATAAATGATAATTTGATAAAGAAATTGGAATGTTCAAAGATTTAGAGAGCGATTTAAGACGAGGGTCATAATTTGTAAACCGTTAGGTGCAATTAACTCTTTTAAAATATACAGATTTATGTAAACTAAATTAATGTTTACAGACATGCGTATCAAACAAAATTTTATATTAAAATACTGATATTATTTCATTTTAACTTTGAATGTATAGGCATGCTTAGTATAGATACGATATTGACAACACTGGTGACACCAGTAAATGTCCAAACTGCGAGCGACAAAACACACAGTTCGGGAAGGAGCATGAAGACCCACCGCCATTCACATAAATTGGAAAACACGTCGGCCCGTTCGGCCAATACTGGTTTCGGGCACAGCCTTTGCACTTTATACCATTCGGAAACATATGTGCCCACACTTTGGCCCAATCCTTGACAAAATCGAAAAATGTATATAATTTTTAAATAGGTAATTATTTTCTACACCGTCAGTTAAAACAAAATGTTTTTACAAGTATCTTAATTTTAGGGTTTAAGGTTTTATTTTATAGGTTTAAATTTTAGATTTTAAGGTTTATAGATTAAAATATAAATTACTAACCATATCACCCTAAAACCTCATATTTAGGGTTTAGAATTTTTTTTTATGTACTCTTGATCAGGGGCGGGACTTACGAAAGACATGTAGAGACCACGACCCCCTAAAATTTGAAAAATTAAAATTTAATCCTTTAAAATTTTTAAACAGTTTAATCTGGCCCCTACAAAATTTTAAAAATGCATATTAAATTTTAAAAATTTTAAATATTCTTAATTAAATTTATGCCATAATTTTTAAAAGTTCTCTTAATCCGCTCAAAATATCAAAAATTTTAGTTATACCTCAAACTTTTTTTTGGAAAATGTGTAAATTGAACCCTTCAAAAATTTTAAAGAATTATTTTAAATTTCTATTTTCTTTAAGCTTTAAATTGGCCCCTCAAATTCTTTTACCAAATTCTGCCATTGCTCTTATCCACCACAGGTGAAGCGTCTAAACTTCCTCAACCCTGCTATATACCATCAATTGTATATGACAATCGGTCCGTTTAAATTTTTACAAAAACCTAAAACATTATACGTTGATCGTTAAATCTTTTGGAATTGAGTCGAACCGAAATATTTTTATATTAAGCTGAGGAATATGCGAACATATATTTAGTTTTGTAGGTGATTGAGGGAGCAAAAGAAGAAAGAAAACAAAAAACTGCAGAAATGGGTGTTGCATTGCAAATGCTGGGTGGCTATTCATTCTCCAACACAACTTTGAATTGCCGGTGTCCCTTTTGCTTCACCCAATAATTGACCTTCCACCAAACATAACCCTAACATCCCAACAATTCCAATACACTTAAACGTATAATATATATTAAATAAAAAATCATTAATATGATATTGAAATTTTATATATCTACCGATGGGGTTGATCCAAGTGGTAAGTAATTTGGTATTGCTTAAGCATGTCTCGAGTTCGAGACATTGTGTATGCATAAAATCTCTGCTAGAAGACTCGCTCACCAAAATCAGGTGTATGCCGCGGGTCGATTTAGATTAGTTAGGACAAAACCTAAAAATCGAGAGGACAATAAAAAAAATTCTACCCATCTGAAATACGAGTTCATGATTTTTATAATTTAAAACGATTTAATCAAATTGATTTATTCGGTCAATTAACCTATTTTATATATTATAAATATATTTAACATAGTTACAAAAATAATATATTAGATTAGTTGATTCAGTCGACTCGGTTATGAATTTTAATAACTCGTGACCAATTGAGAAGACCATCATAACCAAATCTAAACCGACTTAACTAAAAAATTAGTTACCAAAATTGAGTTAACCAAATGAACCGATTAAATTGATTAAAACTGACTTATTATCGAGATTGCTAATTAAAACCCAACAGCAATTAGCAACAAAGCAACGTATAAAGTCAAACCTAACAAAACCTATGATTAGTACTAATCCTAGGAATCTCTAACATCTAGGCTAAGCCCAAGGGATTTATTAATAACCTAAACTTTTTTAGGATTAAAACATTTATTCCATAAACCTTCCAAATACTTCAATTTGGTTTGGTCAGTTTTTTTTTTTTTTTTGCTTAGTCTTATTAGAGACTCTTCGGTTTGGTTTGGTTTTTAATTTTTTGAATTGCGTTTCTGTTTTTGGTTAGGTTAATGTCGGCTTTTGTTTTTTTTTCTTATTAACTCTGGGTTTTGAGTTTTATATTTTATTTTGACATAATAATTTTATTTTATATTTTTTAAATATTATTTGGTAAGTTTTTTATAGTATTTTTTCATAAATATTTATTTAAATAATAATTCATATACAGTGTTTTAATTTATTTTCATTATTTTTAAGTAAAAGCACTTTTTATTATAAAATTAAACTTAACTATAAAAGTTAAATAATCAATTCGATTATGATAATCAAAAATTTTAAATTTTTAAACCATAAATTGTCCAAATACTATAGTTTGGATATTTTTGTTGCTCGTCCTAAGTTATGTCAATGATTAATGCTTGTTTAGCTTTTATAAGCTATTTTCAACTCAATGTTTAACTTGTGTTCAGGGTTTTGTGTATTTTTTACAATATTTAATATTATTTTATAATTTAAGCTTATTTGACTGTATAATTAGGATTTATACTATCAAGCATGACATAATGAATTAAGATGTAATTACATTTTAGTTAGTCGAAAATGTTGAAAAAACTAAAATTCCTTGTCTTAATGCAATTATATTGTAGTGTCCAAATACATTAGTGTTCGGTTCAGGTAGCTCGCCAAGGAAATAGAGTGTTTTATTTTTAATATACATATTTTTTTATTAGTAAAATATTCCAATGAAATTCAAATATTTAGAATGGTGTATGAGAATTTACTTTTATATTTGATTTTTTTGGTAAAAAAAGAGATTATTATCATGTGCCTTATTAAAAACCTTCATAATTTAAATAGAAAAAAGTATATCATGATAATAATTTATAACGTCGTTCAGGATAAACCCGAACAATAAAACATATTAACTAGCCTTACATAATCAGAAGAATAAAGAAAAACAGCCACCAAATGCTTCTAACCAGTATCTCATAAACATATATACTCATGAAGTAAACTCAAGACTTCACCAGGTGGTTGAGTGAAGCTATCGCCATCCATCGTCGAATGATTCGCAAGTTTCGCCATCTTGTCCGCCACCCGATTCTGTTTTCTGCTGACATGCCGGAATTATATAATCCAATCCCTTTGTTTTAGATTAGAATATACTCTAAAATCGCTTCCAAAACTGCTTGTCGTATCCCTAAATCCCAAGCATATGATAGTCCTGACTAAAACTCAAACTTAAATAATTTATTGTAAATTATTCGGTTCAATTATTTTATTTTTATTTATAATTAAATTTCAACTTTGAACTAAAATTCACATTAACTTAAATTCAAACATTTCACAATTTATCTGGCTTAGATTACACACTAATAAGTAATAACTGCCCTAAATACAACATAATAATTAAAATACATTTAGGGGCCATCTTTGATCAGAAAATTGGCAAAAGGACGAGTAAAGTCTTGTCTCCCATAAATTGCACTACTACTTTTTTTGGTTTAATTATGCTTTTAGTACTTATATTATATTGAAATTTTAGAACCAATCATCTACTTTTATAATATCATTTTAACAAATAATGGCACCGATAATGTTATCAAATCGAACCTACTAATAACATTATAGAAATAAACGCATAATAAATTATGATAAATTAAAATAGAAAGATTAAATCTGTAATTTCAGCACAATAAAGGGACTGCAACCTTTAATAAACCCTCTTTCTATTGAGAAAAAATAGTATTGTTCGTTTTATAATTTTGAAATATCCATATATTTATATTGTATTCATTATTTTTTTATTTTGCTTTATTTTTTCAAATCATTTATCCAACATTAACATGTCAATTTCTTGCTTCGTTTTCGTTTGTTTTTTTTAATGAAGAAAGGGTTATATACGGTGGTGTGATACATTATACTTTTAATGAGAATATTTATACTTAAATATTAAAGACGATATTATTAAAAAGATATAATTATAAATATAGAATATAAATAATAAATAAATATGAAAATTACCAAAAAAAACTATGATATTGAGTTTATTTTTGGTTAGCTATTTCTTTATGGTTTTATTGCATACTTTGTACCTCGGTAGATTGTTGATTTGAGAGAATGTAGTTTCAATGTGTTCAATTTTTCCCAAGTTATATTATGTTTGAGTTATGATAAAGTCAATAGTCAATGTGTTATTATGTGACTAATCCGAATTAGATATTGTAGAGGTCTATTATGTGGGCAATCCTCACGACCCAATTTACTCAATTCACATCGTCAAGATTCGAACTTCTGGCATTGCTTAAGGGATTTAGTGTCTCATCCAGTAGACCAAATGATTGTTGGAATGCAACTACATGTTATTATTTTAAAAATCCATTTATTGTGAACCAAATAAGTGTCCCAGTGGAAAAGCGGATAATGTTCATCCTAGGAGACACGAGTTCAAATCGCTTTGTCTACAAGATGTATGCCCATTGTCATAGGGTTAAGAATATGTATGAACAGATATTGTCTTATAATCACCTTTAGACTATTCCAAAAAATTCATTTATTGTTATTTATTTTATTTTTGTATTCAATACAATATTTTTATTAAATGTAAGCAATGTATACTAATTCATTACAAATTCATTATATACATATTACCTTAATCAAATACCTAATGACACTCATTAATATTTTCTTTTATATTATCAACTTCTCTTTCAAAAAGAAAAAATTGAAATTAAATTTGTGTAAGGTTAGGGTTCTCTATAATGCAATTCACAATTTATATCGACCGGATTCGAATTATTTTAATAATTTTTTAATTTAAATATTAATATATAATTATTTTAATCTCATCGTGATAAATAATTATTCAAATCAATTACGATTCGAAATAAATCTAAATAAAAATTTAAAAATAATCCAAATTCCAACCATGATTTATAAACAATTTCATCCCCTAAGCTAAATATATGTATAAGTACAATCCACTTACACAGTATAAAAATTAAGGAATTTACATTGTTTTAGGCTAATATGATGTAAATTGATATTGAGATCAACCAATTTTTTTTATAAAAATTTTAACATTTTCAACTTTTAATCCCAGTCATCAATTTACACTTATTTAACAATTCTATGTCAATATAAAACTCTTTAATATTTATATAATATAACTGAATCATATCTCATATATATATATATATATATATATATAATTTAAAGAAGCAGCTATTTTGGAAGGTTAAATATTATCCATAGAAAAGTGAAGTGCGTGTCACCTTTATGTCCATAGAGATGTTAGCTTTGTGAAAAGCACCAAATTCTGCCATTTGCATGTTTGTAATTATGGGATACTCTTTGTTTTTTGTCCCCTTAAATTGGACCCACTTTTTTACTTAACCCCTCCTTTTCACATATTTATGGTCTTCTTCATCCATTTTGTGAGTATAATTTATGAAACTACCCGTCAATTCAAATCACAAACTTTTTTGTATGTAACATTTGTTTTGAATAAACGTGGGATAGAGTCGAATCGAGTCAAAACTAAAGCACATTATGAGAAGTTTGGATTTGAACTTGATTTAATAAATAGTGCACATGTGATAATAAGTTCAATGTATTTTTTTGTTTTAAATAGTTTGAAAAGTAGAAGTTCGAGTCCGATTAAAAACCAAATTAAACTTAAATAAACTTATACAACAACTTACGAGCAGGATCATGGGCGGAACATGCTGAAGACTTGTGAAGGCCACGACCCCCGTTAAATTGTGAAAGTTCATAATTTAATCCCTTAGATTTTCAAAAAAATAATTTGGCCTCCACAAATTTTTTAATATTTCATGTTGAAATTCAAAATTTTTAAATATTTTTAATTAAATCTCTCCTATAATTTTTAAAATTTCTTATTAAGCCTCTTATATTTTAAAAAATTCTAGTTAGACTTCAATTTTTTTGAAAAAACAATTTAAACCTTTAATTTTTTTAAAAAATAATTTACCCCAAACTCTATTACCAAATTCCGCCACTAGTATGATGGACCAATAGAAGTATTGGAGCTGCAGTCACATCCCCTAAGTTCAAATCTCCATATAGTTTATGTATTTTTTACTGATAATCAAATTTCACAGCCCTAACTTTTTAAGAGTTGACATTTTCTAATATAAAATTATGTATTCGTTCCTAGTTACGAGTAGTATTGTGATTAAAATTTAACGTACGTGGAAGCAATAACGTGAGGCAAAAGAATAGTGCATGGGAATGAAAAGTCATTGTAAGGAACAACACACAACGCATTGGGTAAAGAGAGTGAAATGGACAGATGGTAAAGGGTACGATGAATCCGGGCGTTTTCAAAACAGCAACCAAACAGTCCATATCTATTCAGACAATTTTACTTTATTTTACACTTGATGTTATCATTCTTATTTTCTGTTTTTTTATTTTAATTTCATAAATAAATAAATAAAAGAGAGAGATGTTAAAAGCAAAAAGTTGTTGTTCTGTCCTGTGTTGTATTTGTCGAGCATTGGCTACTCAGTTGAATCAAACACAAAGGTTACCGGCATGACTCTCGAGGGCCTTTCTTTTTGACCTTTTCTTTCTTTCACTTCTGCTCATTGCATATTTTAGGTTTAATTATGGTTTTAGTCCCTTTGTTGTGCTTAAATTGGAGACTTGTTGAAGGTGGTTTCCGACTCGTTTGGGAGAAAGATTCAAAATATCGTTTGTCGGACAGTCGATTATGGACCTCTTAACAAGTCTTAGTGGTACCATTACCATACCCCAAAAATTACTCTATAAGCTTTTTGAACACGAGTTCAAGCCTACGATATCGAACATGTTATGAAGTCCATGACTGACACGAGTTCAAGCCTTATATATATATATATAATATTTTTCAAGGATTTTGATTCAATTACAAGATAATATCTTAGTCCGATTCAGATTTGAATAAACTCACGCACACCTGCAAGCTACATTGTTCAAATCCGAATCACCTAGGAGGAACAATGTCATCCCAAAAACTACTAAATGGGTTTAAACTGACATGTTACAAATATCATGATTTTTTAAAACAATCTTAACCATTTGATTGATATATAAATTTACTATCAGTTGAAAATAGTTAGCAAGATTTCCACTTGGTACGGACTGAATGATCGAATAACAGTAAGAAAACTTATATTATTATTTTAACAACAGGAAGTTAACTTCATTATCAACTTAAACTTTCAACAACATTATAAAAGTAGAAGGACTAAATAATGTCGAACTAAAACGAAAAATTAACTTTCAAATTTCAACATAGTATAAGGACTAAAACCATAATTAAACACATTCTAATATTAGTTATTTTAAAAATGTCTAATTTTGGGGGGTAAAATAAAAGAAGACAAGAGTGACTTTAATAAAGTGGAGAGGGGAGTTATCCCTTTCATATGTTTAAGCTTAGAAAGGTTGGTGTGATATGACATCTCAATATCTAAGCCCTACCCCTTTCCCCTTTTTCAAGAAAAATAAAATAAAGCCTTCCCCTTCACATGCACATGCACTCGCACTCCCCACGTGCTCTCTAGGGCCGTGGAACCACATTCCCCCCTTTTTTTATTCTTTTTAACCAAAAATAAAATTATTAATAATAAAAAGTTAGAAAATGACTTTATCAATTCACTTCATTTATTACAACATATCATTTTTCGTATTTTAATCATATATTTGTCTTTTTTATATTTTAATTGTGTTTTATAATGAGATAAATCAGAGATTTATTAATTGATAGAGTGATAAAAATATCTATCTTAACCTTTATATTTGCTATATAAAAGTTCTTTACTTAATAAAAATGAGATAAATCATATTTTAACCCACAAATTCGTCAATCTTTCTTATATTTTTTTGACAAATCTTAAATATAATCTTAATCTTATCTAGAGGGGAGGGGATTCTAGGGGAAGGAAAGGAAGTGCTCCTAGTGACTCTCAAACCTATGATCTACGAGAATATGAGATAACAAATATGAGCAGCTTAGCCAACCGACCAAATATAACAGTTTAAAAAGAGAAAATATAACAATTTAAAGCTATGTTATATGAATTTATCTTATATTTCGAAACTTTATACCATCTCACATTAATATATATATATATATATATATATATGAATTTGTCTTATGTAACACATTGTTATTTTTTTGTAATAGCGTTAAAGAGAGTAAATATAACAGTTTAAAGTTATGTTACATCATTATTTAAAAATAAAAATAAATTATTAAAATATTATAAAACTAAAAAAAGCAAATGAATTATAAGAAAAATTGCAAATATTTTGTAAGTGGTACTTTTTGTAAATTATAAAAAAATATAACTTTCTTATTTAAAAAATCTTAAAATTTTCGTATTTTGTGTATATATTTGAATCTTTATATATTATATATGTTTATTTTCAAATAATGATATGACACAATCTGAAAGTGTCACATTAAAGTGATAATTTGTGTCTAGTATGATGAGACACTAAATCCTTTAAGCATTGTTAGAGGTTCGTTGTGAATGAAACAAATTGAATTTGAAAGGTTACTCCATAATGGACCTTTAGGGGCTGTGGTAGCTCCTGGAGTGTACACTTATGTGTTTCTTTGAATTGTAGTGTAATATTAGGGGTGCTTTGAATGTCTACGGTGGTTGTATTTTTGTGTTGTGAGGTGCTGAGGGTGAAATGTTCTTCAGGGTTTTTATTAATTGGTTTCGGATGTGTAGTTTAAGTGCGGATAGGTTGCGCTCTCTTTCCTTCACTTAAATTTTAGGGAGATTTTTTAACGAGGCTCCTATCCTTACTACTTTATTAATAATATTAAGCTCCCTCGAAAAAAAAAACTCAATTGGACGTTTTGTGTACGAACAAATGACATTAAAGTTTATTTGGATCGTGAGTATTAGGTTGCTTCTAATTATAAAGTAATTTAATCAAAAGTAAAAGTTAGATATGCGGCATAAGTGAGTTATTTATGTTAAGTATACATAATTAAATAAAAGAGTTTCAATAGGACCATAAATTCACTAATAAATAGAAATTAAGGTTAAAAAGTAGGCATAGGTGAGCCCAGCTGATTTATGTATTCGGCTAGTTTAATTAATACTTCATTTACGAGCTTATTTAAAGCTTAGAAAATAATTAGTTTAATTCTCTTAATATTTTTGCAGTTCAATAATTTAATCCTCTTAATATTCGATCACGACTTCAATTCTACGTTAAAAAAATACTTTTCATCTTGAATCTTGATCACAAATAAGGGATTTTCAATACTGATTCTCCAATAACTTGTTCGTTTGTTGAATATGCATAATCAGATTCTTAATTTCCTTATCTTGTATTTCAAGAATGTAATACATTACTCGATGGGTCAATATTTTCCAGATTGAATACCAATATGTAATTATAGTAAAAATTATTTATATTTTTATTGTTATTTATTACAAATATAATATAATGTAACATGCACACATGTTCCAATAGATTTGTTGCTTTCAAAAATTGGACCATATTGGTACACTTCATTGACTATTAACTTGGTACTATTGATCTTGACCATGACACTTTCAAATATTTCTTGTATGATACGATTGTGATAAACCTATATTTGATTTTAATATAACAAGGATTAATTTATAAAATGAAATAAAATTTTAAAGACTTTTAAAGACTCACAAATTGACAAGAATTTGAACTTAAAATAATTTCTAAGTCAAACATTAAATCCCAAAGTTTTTCTAAGTGTTTGGTACTCAAAAATAGCCAATTTAGTACAGGAGTACCGATATGCCTAAGGTCGTATCGGTACGGACTTTAGCTACTGAAAAACTATTTTATTTGTAATGGCTATAGGGTACCGATACGCGTATAGCCGTATCGGTACGCCCTTCAAACCTGGTAACGAAATTTGCTAATGAATATCGGTACGGGTTCATGCGTACTGGTACGGGGTTAAAGATTTTTCAAATCTTCTCATTTATTTTTTCATCGTTACCTTGTCATTTTATTGGAACCATAACTTTGAAAATCAGTTAACTCGTATCGGTACCCATATAGGCGTATCGATACGACTTTTTGTATAAAACTTATCAGGATTTCAGTGAACAAAACTGGTATCGATACGATACGGGCCGTACTGATATCCCTTTTAAATATACACTCCGTATCGATACAGCTTCACACGTATCGATATCCTTTTTGTTGCAAACGACTATTTCTTCTATGGCAAGTACCGACACGATAGCTCGAGTACTTATACCACTGGCCACCAAATAGCATTTATTGAGGGAAAATAGCAGCCCAACGGCTATAATCAATATCTCAACTACCCAAACGGCTAGAAATCAATGAAAGGGTATAAAATTAAGTCTCCAAAGCTTCAACAACAACAATTCAACAAGTCTAAAGCATTCAAGCGCACATCCAACAATCTTTGAGCATTTATTGTAATATCTTGTAAACCCACTTGAGTGATTTTATTTGTATTTATTTTATTCAAGTGTTGGCGTTTTAGTGAGCTTAGAATTGTGCAAACAATTAACCTTGTGAGGGATTTTCAGTTTGCTCTATTTTTATTTCTCTTTGTGAGGGTTCTTAAAACTTTGGGGTATAAGTCTTAAGCGAGTTGTAAGGTTATTTCCTTTAGCCTCAAAAGAAAACCAAATCTGTTGGATTTGAGAAATCCTTAGTGTTGATAGCTAAGGTAGTGGATGCAGACCTTGTTGAGAAGGTTTAACCACTATAAATCTTGTGTCCCAATCTTTTTTACCTTTCCAATTGTTTCCACTAAAATTTTAGATTGCCAATTCACTCCCTCTTGACCATCTTGCATTGATTGTTCATCCCAACAGATTGTAATGTCCCTGAAATATTTTTAATTAGTTAAATTTCTAATAAATAAATATTGACTACTATTGACTAATATTCACCTCAAATTCACTATCTTAATAAATTAAGTATTATATTTAGTAATTTAAAAACAAAATATATTTAATATTTAATATTTTTTCATATTCATTTTACAATCTATATTTTAGGTTCATAGATGATTCTCCTAACAATATTGTCTCCTACGCTCAAACCTATACCCTCAAGTGCAATATCTCCCCCATTTTTTATTCTTTTTGATAAATGAGTATTATATTCATAAAAAAAGTTAAACATCTTTAACCACGTCCAAAATCCAAGCATTAACCACTTGGTTTGTAAATTCCAAGTATGCAATGATAACTAGGAGTGTTCATGGTTAATCAAAATACTATAACAGTTAATATGTAAGTTTTATTTTTAGTGTAATTAGAAAATATTATCTTCAAACAATATCATATAATTGCACTAATAACATAACTTACAAGTTAACCATTGTAGTGTGTTAACCATGAACACCCTTAACGATTATATGTATAGAGCAATCCATGTTCGCCTCTATGATGAAATCGGACGGGACGATATAATTGGAAGGTGAGCTGCATATAATCAAATCGATTAAGATGTTATACTAGTAAACAATTTCTAAAGCAGGTGGTTAAAGCTCTCAGTTGACACCCTCCCCTTCCCTAGGTTGTGGGTTCAAGACTCATTAGGAGCAAAAATTCTCCTTCCCCTTCCCTAGATAGAAATTGTTCAAAAAAAATCTTCTACTAATATATTTAGGAGTTACAAATTGAATTATGATCTTAATAATTTTAATAGATGGTTTCAACATGATCACTATTGCATTTAATAATGTTTACAAATTGAAAATTTTAATAAATTAAAAAATATTTTTTAAAAATATGTTTATACATTTTTAATATTGTCTAATTCTTTTATAACTGTTAATATTTAAAATTTTAGAGTTTTTTTAATTAGTAATATCTAATATTTTGATTTTAAAATTTCTAAAGATTTAAAAAATTATAAAAAATAATAAATGCCACATGGCAGTAAGGACGCTAAACAAAAATGTTAATATTTAATGGTTAAGATCAATGAAAGAGCTTAATTAATGAAATTTTTCGGTTCGAAAATTTAATTGATGTGTTTTTCGTTTCAATGACTCAGTTGCATACAAAAATTAAAATTTATTTTCTGAAGATTTAATATTTTTATTTTTAAATTAAACAGAATATCTTAATTAAATTAAATTTAAAAATAAAAAAATTGATTAAATTAAAAATAAAAGTTTTCTAGTTAAATTGAATATATTAATTAAATTAAAATTATTAATTAAATTAAATAATTTGATTCAACATTATATATCAGAAATTTAAAAATAAATATGAAAAAAAAAAAATATACGATTTAATTTAAAAATAAAAAAATATAAATCTCTTTTCATTTAAATCTTGATTTAATAACTAATTTAAACATATTTTTTTTTTATTTTAATTAATTATTTGATTTGATTTGTGTGATTTATACATCCCAAGTGATCTAGGTTTTAGTCATCTTTTATCTATTTTTATTTCTTTTTTCCCTAACATTTATTGCATTATAAGATATGCATATAAAAAGGTACAATTCATATCATCAAGAGTAGGTTGTGTGGTGGTAAAGTCTTTGGTATATCCCCTATAGATCCCTAGTTTGATCCACCCAAGGTCATTCCATTCCTCTTTAATTTTACTTTAACCAGGCGGTGACACGTGTTACCACCTGATTAGAGAAAACATATTAAATAAAATAAATTAAAATTTGAGTAAATTTCTCTAATTGGGTGATGACACCTGTCATCATCTGATTGATTCATTAATTTTATTTAATTAAATTAAAATTTGGACCAAATTGATATAATAGATAAATAATAAGGACCAAATGTGTAATTTTATAAATTTTAATTAATTGCCACATCACCCTCTGTTAGCTTTTTTAACAGCAGTGGTCAAAATAAGACCGATTTAAAAGTTTGGTGGTCTGATTGACGAATTATCTAATATGGTGGTCAAAATAAGTACGCTTAAATAGTTCGTTGGTCAGATGAATAATTTATCCTATAATTTATTTTGGTATAAATAATAATTATAAATTATAATAAAGGAGGGAAAATACAAAAACATGAAAATGTGTGACGCGCTGAGAAAGGCAAAGAAATGGGAAAGGAACATCTTCAAATCTATTTTTAGTTAAATTTTTAAAAAATAAATAAAAGAAAGAGAGAGAGAGAGAGAGAGAGAGAGACTGATTAGACTAGAGATGAAAAAAGAGTGCTCTCTGCGGCTGCCTTTCTGACTCACTGAGTTTTCCTTTGTCACCCCAATAAAGCTAGCAAGCATTAGGTTAAAATATCCGAGTTAACTCACCAACGAATTTCCCAAAGGTAAAAAAAAGTTTGACTCATAATTCAATTCTCATTTTTCTCGGGTTTAATAGTTAAATAAGTACTCAAATTATATTTTTTAAATAAATATTTAAATTATATTTTGAGTTAAATATGTGCTTAATATTTTATTTTGTGACACATTTAAAATTTTTCTGTCAACCACCATTAAAAAATCCTGTCATTCAATCAGAGCATGACACATGATTTATTTTTTTATATATTTTAATTTATGAATTTCTTTAAAAATCTAAATTTCTGTAAACCCCCAAAGTTTTATTTTTTTCAATCAAACCCCAAAATCACATATTCTTCATCATCTGGCATCCCCCATAAGTCGGTGGTTCACCGTTTATCGCCTAGCGTCATGTACCTCACCGTTTGACATCTGACATCCTCTACTCGTCGGTAGGAACCCAATCAATCCTTTTTTTCTTTATTGTTAGGTGTGTTGTCGACAGTGCAATCGTCGATTCATTCCTCGATTTTTTACGACGAGATGATAGGGTTTTCAGTATATGGAGTCTGATGAAGATATAGGTGGTCGGTGGTGGTTGAATCGGTGGTCGAAGTTGAGGGATTTAGGTTTTGGGTTTGGGTTTTTAGATAAGTTAAATATTGTTGGGTTAATTAATATATTTATTTTTTATTTTCATATTTTAATATCAAAAAATGAGAAACTATGCCACTTGCTTGAATTTCATTGGATAATGGGGAAAAAATAATGTATGTCACGAATAAACTTAAATAGGTCACAGAATGAAACGTTAGGCACCTATTTAGCCCAAAATATAGTTCAAGCACCTATCTAAAAAAAGGGTATAGTTTGGACACTCATTTGACTATTAAGTTTTTTTTATCACGTTACCTATATATTTTTTTATCTTTATAAATATTATCGTTCATTAAGAAAAATAAATTAATATATGTTATTAGAACTGAAAAATTATATCATGGACCCCTTTCGTCATATCATTTATGGACTATTCGTTTCTACTAATAAAATTTACACATTTTATTAATTTTTCCAAATCATCAATCCATTTTTTTTCATAAAAAATATGATTTTATTCAAGCAAAACCATACAAAAAGAATTAGTACAAGCCTCATTAAAAAGACCCCTAAACCTAGATGGGGGAAAGAGTATTCGTACGAATTCGGAGAAAAGACAAAGGTGAAACACAGCTTAGAGAGCAACACAACACATAAGACTAACCCCGAACACTCAAACAATCACCCGAAGCCATACTTTATTATCCACCCATCTCTTCGCCAGAGTACCTGCAACACAATTAGCTTCGCCCAAAACATGATGAAAACAAACACAATGAATCATACTACATATAACATCAATATGACGAAACCAGTAACTCAATCTCCATGGTCGACGGTCACTGTTAAGCACCCATGCTACTGTCACCCTCGAATCAGATTCACAACTAACGGTGTACCACTACACCATGAGGAAGAAGTGATTATTTCCAAAGCATAATCGTGCACACCTCAGCTTTATTAGACTCCAAAACACCGAGAGGTCCCAAAAATAATGCCAAGATACACCCCTCCACATCCAATAATACCCATCCACATCCTGTCGAACCTGGCTTTCCACGCGTCGAGCCATCAACATTAAATTTCAACGAGCCCAACATAGGTGGCTGTCAAACGACGCCCACTCTAGGCAAAGTACTCGATACACTACTCATGCAACGCCACGGGCAATCCTACCAAATCGATTCCACTAACGACAAAGCCTCATTTGACAAAGCCTTTACACAATACCAAGAGCGAAGTTGCACAGGGAAAAATAATTCGCTCACCAACAAATGTTTGTTATTGAACAGAGCTTCGTTACGCGCCAACCACAAAGCCCACAACACCGCCGAACAATCGACGAACCACCATTAATGAACCTCACCCATGAAACAACTATAAAATTTATGAGATAAAAACTCGGCTAGGACTGTGGCATGACCAAAGACATCTGCCACCATTGAAAAAACAACACCCAAACCTCTATAGCATGCCGACAATAAAACAAAATATGCTCTAAATTATTTTCACCTTCTCCACAAAGCAGACACACTAAAGTCGTCTCGCCTAACAGCACTCAATGGGAGCAAAGCAAAACTAGCGTCGGCAGCCGCTAAACTGATACAAACCATAGAAAACATTTAATCTTTGGTAGCACTACGATGGACCAAACTTTAAAAGCCTCACTTCTATCAGCTATAATTCCCCATAAATTCATCAAAGAAGTAAGCTCTCGCATAGAAAAAATTCATTGCTTATTCAGCTCTCACACTGATGAATCCTTAACACCCGGTCGCACAACCCAACCGCGGACAGTAGCTTGCAAATCATGTAGCTGCCGCAGTTCAAAAACGCAAAGCTCATTCGAGAAAAAACCTTCCCAACATTCGTGTTTTAAAGAACCATGCCAGGCGTAATTACACACCACTGTTGTCTTGTTCATGAATCGGTCAACACGTTTATCTTTATGAACTTCCACAATTTGACTCCATATAACAGACATACGGTTACGTATAGAGTCGTTAAATCACCAAGAGAAAACCTGATATCCATACTTAGCCATGATTAATTTCTTCCATAATAAGTCCTCTTCACAAGCATATCTTCACGCCCACTTCGCCAACAGCGCAAGATTACGCACATGCAAGTCAAACAACACCCAAGCCCCCTATTTTTTTTGGTTTACAAACTGTATCCCAATTTACCCGACTCATCTTCCTCTTCAAACCAGCATCTCCCCAAAGAAAACAACATTGCACCTTATCAATCTTCTTCACAACATTTTTCAAAATAGAAAAATACTTCTATATAATAAACAGAGAGAGCAGACAAAATTAAATTGATAAGTGTTAACCGTGCAACAAATGACAACGATCCACGCTTCCACCCTGCAAACTTTATGCGAAATCTTTGCAACAAAGATTTCCACATCGCATGTCCTCATGGGTTAACCCCCACAGGCAACTCAATATACGTAAAAGGTAATTCTCTTCGTGTACATCCCAACATCGATGACATCCCTACCAAACTCTTCTCTTTCACATCAACGGAGTAAAGACATGATTTTTGAAAATTAACCTGCAAACTAGAGCATTGCTAAAAATAAAAGAGAAGCCTCTTCACATTACGTGCCATCTCAACATCGCCTTGAAAGAAAATAATAGTATCATCTGCAAATTACAGATGTGAAAGTGTCACACCCGAAGCTAATAACACCCCACAAATCAAACCACGCTCCTCCGTATTTCACAACAAAACATGTAACACTTCAGTTACCAAAACAAATAATAAAGTAGATAGTGGATCACCTTGTCTCAAACCCCCTCTCTATAGGAAATTCACGCATCGTACTTCTATTGAGCAATACCGTAAGCTTAGCTGTTCTAACACACTTACGTATCCAGCGTCGACATCGTTCCCTAAAACCCATTCGTTCCAAAACAAGCTCTAAAAAGTCTCAACGGACATAATTATAAGCCTTGGCGAAGTCCAATTTGAGAATGACACCATCATTCTCATTTTGTGATTGTTTCAACGAGCGAATGACCTTATTAACAAGAAAAATTACGTCTATAATTTGTCTTCCCTGTACAAATCCTAATTGGGAATCACTAACTAACACATTCATCACCCCTTGCAAACGACTAGTCAACACTTTTGATACAATATTATATGCCAAATTATGGAGACAAATAAGTCTATAATTAGTTACCTCCATCTAATTGTCCTTTTTAGGGATCAAAACTATAAAAGTCGAATTTAACCCACGAGGAAGACAACTTGTTTCAAAGAATTCCCTCATTATCTTTATTATATCTTTTCTAACAAAAGACCACATTTTCTTATAAAACTCAAAGCTAAAGCCATCTGGTCCTTGCGCCTTCGTTCTATCGTACCCTTTAATATCCTTCCACATTTTCTCCTTGATAAATTCTGATTCCAACATTGTCGCTTACTCTATCGATAATGACCGTAATCCCACAGCCACATCAAAGGAATTGGACACAACATGCTACAAAAATGCCTTCTAAACTAACCAAAAACATGATGTTTAAACTTCATAGGATCTGACACCTGGTGTCTTTTTACACGCATACCCTTTATAGTATTACAAAGCCTCCGTAACTTAGCCGTACGCTAAAAAAATAGAGTGTTCCGATGTTACAACTTGGATTTTGAAATCTAAGGGTCAGTTTTTAATCGAAGTATGAGTTTCATTTTTGGGCCAAGATTTTGGGCCCTCGAGAGCCTTAGTGGACCAATTGTTGGCTTTGGACTTGGGTTCTTGGTTGGGTGTTGGGTTAAGATAACTATAGAAGGGTAGAGAAGTAATTTTTCCCCTTTTGAAGAATGTGGGAAGGGTAGCACATTAATTCATTACATAAAAGCAAGAGAACGAGCTCACCCTTGTCCATTTTGTCTTCTACCTTCATCCACCCTCACTTTCTTGCTTCTACCTCAAAGTTAAAGATTGGATCCTTGTGTTCTGGAGTGGGAATCCCGAATTTTGAGTGTTATACAAGTTGTTCAGCATCCAAGGATCTACATTTTAAGGTAAGTATCATCAAGTTTAGAGGAGGATGAGTGTTGGTGATGGCTTGAGAGGATGAACCAGAATGAGAGTTTTAAGCATATTCCTAGTTGTTAGATTCTTTTTTTTTACTCGTATTCCTTTATCAATGTTATAATCCATTTTTCAACACTTGGTTGTAGTGAAAGAGGTTGGAGAGGCAACCAAGGTCCAATGGAAGAGCAAGGCTTGAAGCTTGAGATTAGAGGCGTTTCTCTCAGTTCCAATTCGAGGTTAGTACACTACTAACTCCTTTGTTTACTGGAAATCATAAAATTAGATTGTTTGTTGCTTGGTTTGATGTTTTGGTTGTAGAAGAGCTTGAACACCCTCTTTATGTCTAAATTCGTATTTGGTGTTAAAATGATGAAAAAATGATAGAGAATCACCTAAAATACCTTCTATAACTTGTAGGCTTGATTTGGGGTTTACTATAAAGGTTTAGGGATGTTTGGAGTGAGTTACAGACTCTAAAAAGTGAGTTCTGGGTTTGAGTATTGATACGGGTTAAACATATATCGATACCCTGTGTTAAATGTGATGAACGCAGACAATTCTTGAAGGGCGTATCAATACACCTAATAAGGGTATCGATACTCCTTGTTGAACGAGAATTCTAGTAGCCAAAATAGGTATCGATACGCTTGAACATCCGATACAAGCCTATAGAAGCATGATACGAAATGGTTCTTGGCAAACCAACTTGCGCTAAATTGCTAAACATATCAACCCATTCAGGTGAGACAAGGAAGCAATCCAATCTACAACATTTATTCCCCTATCCAAACCAAGTAAAGCACATGCCAGTCATCTATAAATCAATTAAACCTGTCGAACTCAAAAATTGCAAAAGACTGTCATTCCTCTCTGATCATTTATGCATCTACTCCTTTCATCCAACGATAGAACTACATTTAAATATCCTCATACACAAAATGGCACATCACAAACTATCACAAATCCACTAATTCGTTCCCAAAGATCCAGTTGTCCGTCCATGTCACATGGCGCATATACTACCACCATTCTACACGTTTAATTCTCTATCACCCATATACCTCGCAGTGTAATATAATTACGATTGATAAGTGTTCAAAAGTACTATTTTTATTACCTTTTTACTCATATTATTGTTAGACTTAAGCTCATATTAGTTGCATAATTAGTTATTCATGCATTAATTCATGTTTCTTTCCACTGTTGAGCTTGATTACATAACTTGGTGATTTTTGTGGAAAAAGATGTTGCTTTGGTGTGTTTTTGTGTGTGTATGTGCAGGATCACTTGCCAAAGCAATACTGAGCCAGTTGCCATGGCAATTGTCGACAAAGAAAAGATGCAATAGGGATGTCGAAATTGATGACTAGACAAGCCCAAGATGACGTGGAGCAAAGCCCAAACCCAAAGGAATTTGATTTCCATGCAGAGATTAAAGAAGAATTAAATTCCAAGAAGATAGGAGAAGTTCTAGTAGGAATACAATTATAATAAAGAATTATATTCTTTAAAGATAATTTAATTCCAACTCAAACTCCTCCTCAAAGAAGGACTTTGGCCTAGCCCTATAAATAGCAAGGAGATTTCGACAATCCATATAGAGAAAAAGAGAAATTTCGATAGAGAGAGCAAGAGGGAATTTCGACAAGACCAAGAGAGGAAGCAAGGGGAATTTTCGACAAGCTTCATCTTTTCTTCCTTGTTCGATTGGGTTCATGCTAGGGATTGTTTATCTTGTGTTTCTTTGGAACCTAGCCATGAACTAAATTTACTTGGCTATGGTTATTGTGTTTTGTGGTTGTGAGAAACTATTGGTTTTTGTTTAGGTAATAAGAGTTTGCACTTTTTTTATTTCAAGGTTTATTCATTCTTGGTTCTTATTATTGCTTGCGAGTGAATTGGGAGAGGATCTCGTGATTTCATCCATTTATCTAATATCAGGAGAGTTAGATTCAAGAAGCGAATGAATATGATCTTTATGCAATCCAATGATGGTGAAGATTAATCCGGCTTAGGAATAAGTTGAGGATTTCAACGGCTAAGAGGAGCGCAAGATTGGTTGTTGTTCACCCTTGATTCACGCAGGGATGTATTATCAAGGCATGCACAAGTAGCTAGAGTTTTGACTTAGGGATAAGAAGAAACCATTGAAGAACGCTCCGCCGAACCTTGAAGTTGCTGCCCGATCGCCCAAGTAGTTGCCCAACTAGTCGCCCGGGCAACCATCAATTAGTTGCCAAGGCAAGTTGCAAGTTGCCACGGCAACTGAGTTGCCCGTGCACTCTTTTACCAAGACAATCCAATCGGCTATCACACCTCAACTCACGATAACCTGGCCTATCTCTCTCATTTTCTTTAATCTATTCTTTTAGTTTATTGCTCTTAGTTTACTCGTTAATTAGAACTCCTATTATCAATTGTGTTTTTACTTTTCACGGTCACGATAACTTAAGCAAAGTGGCCCAAACCAATCCCTGTGGAGGCGTTACTCAATACTCATATCACTTTTTATTACTTGACGCGTGTATACTTGCACAATTGCGTAGCACTTATCACACGCAACAAGTTTTTTGGCGCCGTTGCGGGATTGGCAATTGGTGTTAGTTGTTTTTGTTATTGCATTTTTTTCTATTAGTTTTACTAACTTTTTTTTTTTGTTTGTTTTATCAAAAAAAAAAATTAGGTGCGCTTCTAAGTTAAGGGACGCCAACATGTCGGGAAATAAAAGCCAATCTATTCGAGAGATGATGTTGGAAGATATGAATCAATCCAATCAAGAGTTTCTTGCACCCTTTGATGATTACCTATACCAACTGAGAAAAGCCCAAAGACCTTATACCGTGGAAAAATCTTGTGTTATGTGTGGAGAACATCATGTGTTTGAAAATTGCCCTCACATTTTCGGTGCATATAACTACATGGAGGACCATAGAGGGAACAAGCAGCAAAATTCTTCATGGTATGATCAAAAAGCTCAAAATTTTTTTTACCATAACAATTTTGCCGCAGCAACAGATATGCTATGGCAATGTAGTCCTTTTCAAGAGCATTCCAATTCCTTGGAGGAAGCGTTACTAGCTTCATTGGCTAGACTTGCGGATCAATTGAAGAGATTCGAGAGCTATCAAAATCTATGGATACGAGAATAACTCAATGGGATGCAACCTTAGGGATTGAGAAGATCAATTGGGGAGATCCACATATGTCATGGATAACATGCATCAACAATTCATTCCTAGGGATACTTGGCGTCCTAAGGCAAGAGGATAAGGAGCAATGCAAAGAAATCTCTACGATGTGTGAGGAACAACTAGAACCTCAAAGTCAAGAGGATGCCAATGAGAGAGACTGCCCAACACATGATGAGCTGAACAACAAATTGCCTCGGCAATGATTGAGAGCCTGAACAAAGCAATGCGCGACAACACTCGGTGAAGCGAGAACAATAATACTACAACAAATTACGAGAAACACGATGCCCGAAGGTTACAGCGTTGATGTTGAAGCGAGGAATCGTAGATTGCTCTCATCTACAATTGCCACGACAATTACGACCACATGCAAGATCAACGAGATGATAATACTTTGCCAATGGAATATGAGCAGGTAATGGTTGAACCTTTTGAATTCTTTAAAAACTCACCTCGTCCATTTGGGTATGTCTTGAGGAACCGATGTTGGTAGATTTAAAGCCATCGAAATCTCTCTTGATGGAGATTTTTGAGAGGCCAAAAGAAAAGCGGTGTTTGGATTCGTAAAGCTTTTCAGAAAATTGGTTCTTCCTTGACTTACAACAAATTTTGGTGGCCCTGATTGCCACGACAATTGGCTTGAGCAATAATTGCCACGACAACAAAGGCTACATCCAACCATGATAGAAGTCGACAAGAATGAGGTAATTGAATGGTTGAGAATGGATATAATTTTTCCTATTAATATATTTGTGCCTTCAGGAATAGTAGCAAGGTGGAGAGTATACATGGACTACAAGCGAACAAAGAAGAAAGACACCTCCACCATGGTAACGCAAAAGGGAGTAGTGGCAAGCACATTGGCCAAACTCTTTTTGGGCAATATTATCACCCGATGGAGGGTGCGGATGGACTATAAGAAGTATCAAAAATGGAAACCATGGACGCGCACGCCTCGGCAACCCCGACGCCTCGACAACCATGGATGTGCATGCCTCGACAACCCTCGACGCCACGGCAACTACTGATACATTTATTTTTATTTTTATTTTTTGAACTATTTTGTTCTATTATTTTTGGTTATTTTTTTCTCTTTATTTTTTAGGATATATTTTATTTTTCTTCATTATCTTTAGTTTCCAGGTTTTCTTTTCCATATCAAGACTCACAACCACCATGCTAAGGAAATTCACTACCGACTACTTGCCACAACAACCACAACAGAAACTGGCGATGCCCAGGCAACAACTATGGCTTCGGGGACTACTGATGCCCATGCAAGTGAACCTGCATCGGCAAACATGGATCAAATCAAAGCAATGCTATTCACACGGCACCAGCATTCAACCACCGACTGAAAAATGAATCAAGCAAATGGCACGAAGGAAACTTATCACTCGAGGTGACGACCTCTCCGACTAACTCATTTCATTTAGTTTCTTTTAAATTTTATTTCACTCTTACATGCGTTGAGGACAATGCTTCTCTCGAGTTTGGGGGGTGTTGGTTTCTAGTTAGCTTCATGTTTAGTTGCATTCATCTTTAGCAATCACATATAGGTTGCATATGTTACTTGCCATTCCTTTAATTTGATTTAATTGCTTAAGACTTGTTGAATATCCAATGATGAATTTTTGCCCTTTGCACTTAATTGAAAGAACCTTTAATTTTAGGATTACATGAAAAGAACTTAGAATTTTACTATGATGCTGAATTTTTTTCTACGGTTGTGGCTTGTTGATTGAAAGAAACTTAGTGAACTTAGGTTGCTTAAAATTAGGGTAAATTTAAAATTGAAAATTAAAAGTTAATTTCTTGCTAGAGGTGCCCAAAACTGGCTCTAGTAGTATTTGCTCTTTCTTGCTAGAGGTGCCCGAAACTGGCTCTAGTAGTTAATGCACATTAAAGAATCGCTAGAGGTGCCCGAAATTGGCTCTAGTCGACTAAAATAAAATGAGAAATAGCTTACTTTGCTAGAGGTGCCCGAAATCGGCTCTAGTGAAAATAAAAATAAATGCCCCGATAATTAAATTGATAAAAGCCTATTGTTCACATAGAATCTTGAAAATCAACTTGTACACAACTACGCACACACATTGTCACGAGCATTATAGTTTGGTTCCGGGTAATTTTTTTGTGCTATCCGAAAAATTAAAAGGTGATCATACTTTGTGCCACGGTTCCGAGGTTTGAATTCAAGTTTGAAGCATGTCTTTGATGATTAAAGTCTTGGCAGGCAATTATGAGTTTGCATTGCTTGAGGACAAGCAATAGTTCGAGTTTGGGGGCGTGATAAGTGTTCAAAAGTACTATTTTTATTACCCTTTTTACTCATATTATTGTTAGACTTAAGCTCATATTAGTTGCATAATTAGTTATTCATGCATTAATTCATGTTTCTTTCCCTTTGTTGAGCTTGATTACATAACTTGGTGATTTTTGTGGAAAAAGATGTTGCTTTGGTGTGTTTTTGTGTGTGTATGTGCAGGATCACTTACCAAAGCAATGCCGAGCTAGTTGCCAGGGCAATGCATGAAGGAGACGCCGAGCCAGTTGCCATGGCAATTGTCGACAAAGAAAAGATGCAATAGGGATGTCAAAATTGATGACTAGACAAGCCCAAGATGACGTGGAGCAAAGCCCAAACCCAAAGGAATTTGATTTCCATGCAGAGATTAAAGAAGAATTAAATTCCAAGAAGATAGGAGAAGTTCTAGTAGGAATACAATTATAATAAAGAATTATATTCTTTAAAGATAATTTAATTCCAACTCAAACTCCTCCTCAAAGAAGGACTTTGGCCTAGCCCTATAAATAGCAAGGAGATTTCGACAATCCATATAGAGAAAAATAGAGAAATTTCGATAGAGAGAGCAAGAGGGAATTTCGACAAGACCAAGAGAGGAAGCAAAGGGGAATTTTCGACAAGCTTCATCTTTTCTTCCTTGTTCGATTGGGTTCATGCTAGGGATTGTTTATCTTGTGTTTCTTTGGAACCTAGCCATGAACTAAATTTACTTGGCTATGGTTATTGTGTTTTGTGGTTGTGAGAAACTATTGGTTTTTGTTTAGGTAATAAGAGTTTGCACTTTTTTATTTCAAGGTTTATTCATTCTTGGTTCTTATTATTGCTTGCGAGTGAATTGGGAGAGGATCTCGTGATTTCATCCATTTATCTAATATCGGGAGAGTTAGATTCAAGAAACGAATGAATATGATCTTTATGCAATCCAATGATGGTGAAGATTAATCCGGCTTAGGAATAAGTTGAGGATTTCAATGGCTAAGAGGAGCGCAAGATTGGTTGTTGTTCACCCTTGATTCACGCAGGGATGTATTATCAAGGCATGCACAAGTAGCTAGAGTTTCGACTTAGGGATAAGAAGAAACCATTGAAGAACGCTCCGCCGAACCTTGAAGTTGCTGCCCAGTCGCCCAAGTAGTTGCCCAACTAGTCGCCCAGGCAACCATCAATTAGTTGCCAAGGCAACCCCGTCGTGCAAGTTGCCACGGCAACTGAATTGCCCGTGCACTCTTTTACCAAGACAATCCAATCGGCTATCACACCTCAACTCACGATAACCTGGCCTATCTCTCTCTTTTTCTTTAATCTATTCTTTTAGTTTATTGCTCTTAGTTTACTCGTTAATTAGAACTCCTATTATCAATTGTGTTTTTACTTTTCACAGTGCAGTAACTTAAGCAAAGTGGCCCAAACCAATCCCTGTGGAGACGATACTCAATACTCATATCACTTTATTACTTGCGACGTGTATACTTGCACAATTGCGTAGCACTTATCACACGCAACAAGTTTTAATAGGAGTTCTAATTCGTTCCCAAAGATCCAGTTGTCCGTCCATGTCACATGGCGCATATACTGCCACCATTCTACACGTTTAATTCTCTATCACCCATATACCTCGCAGTGTAATATAATTACGATCAACACTCGAATGCATCAACTAAAACTTAGAACATTCCCAAATCACTAACAAATCCCCCGACTTACCAATCGAGGGTGAAAAAATAAAATCACATACATCAGAAGGCCATACCTTATGCACCAAACGATCATCAATTACCTCTAGGTTAGTCCCTTGTACAAAAACCATCTCACAACACTGTTATTGAAAAAGACTATGGATCGTCTTTCTCTTATTTGACGAACCCAGCCCCCTAACATTCTAGGACAACACACACACCGCTTCACTATTTCTTCAATTAAAGAATATGCGCTATGTCGCACAATCTTCTACTCCCGCCTAATTATTTTTACACCTAGTCATTTTCCCAACTCAACAGTTTCCCTAGCCTCTTAAAGAATTGCTTTCCTACACCTAATCAATTCAGTCTCAAATCTACACTCGCATTTATCGTTACCAGGGTGATTGTTTTTAGGTCTACCACGTCCCCTTTTCTGTTGCCTCAGCTCTAACTCATGTGTTACATGATGTGTATCTGTGCTAAGAATTAAATTCAACGATAGAAACCTAAAAGCTAAAGGTTCTAGACTTAACCCGAAGCCCATCAAAGAGTCATGAATTCGATCCAGCTCCTCATAAACACCCGTCTCCTCACGATTCTCTCTATCTCAATCATATTGATCATCCCCACCTCCTCTTCCAGCATCCCAACATTCAACCTCACACTCTTATCCCTCGCATCAAGCACCACTCTGCGATCATGTTCCCAAATTACATTGTCCTACCATTGTACATCCCTTTTCTAACTCATTCTGCACTTCCTCCTTAGGCGTTTCGTGTTTCACATGATTTACCACTGCATTCATAACCCATCGATCAGTATCATCACACTCTTCACACTAACCTCCATCACTCACGTATTCTTCATCCTCATCCACACAACTACAATCACAATTATGTTAAAAATAGATCTCCGCCTTTGTTACTTGAACTTTAAACACATGTCTTTGCACTTTTAGATCGATTATCTCATCAATTCGGTCCATCTGATTAGTTTCAATGTACACTTGTCCTCTCTCAAAACATGCTGGCACCACAGGCTCATCCTCACTTTCTCACTACTGTGCCTAGGGTTGTAAATGAGACGAGATAGATCGCGAGCTACTCGACTCGGTCAAAGCTCGACTCAATTGGACTCGACTTGAGCTTGAACTCGGCTCGAGTTCTTAACGAGCCGAGCTACTCGACTCGAAAAGCTCGTGAGCTACTCGAAAACATAGTATACTAAGTTTTTTATTTTTTATAATTTAAAATCTAAATTCCTAAACTTAAACCCCTAAAATATAAACCTTAAAATCTAAATTCTAAATTCTAAACCTAACAACCTAAACCTCTAAACCCTAAAATAACACCCTAAACCCTAAAATTAACAAGCTTGAGTTTACACAACTTGTGTATCAAAGTTTTTCTTGATAGGGCTTTAAATGAGACGTGACAGATGTCGAGCTACTTGAGTCCGACACGGTCAAAGATCAGTCAATACTTGACTCGATTGGGCTCGAATCAAGCTCGAACTCGACTTGAGTTCTTAACGAGCCGAGTCGAGCTCAGCACTACTCGAGCTCGACTCGGCTCGTTTACACCCCTAACTGTGCCCCAATGTTTACCTAAATTCCCAAAAGTTCCCGTTGACCAAGCATGAACTAGCACCCCAAATACAGATAGCCATGTACGTCGAAACCCTACTTGTATATCCGGAGACCAAATCAAAACTTTCGCAAACCATTTAGATAACAATTCGCTGTCCATAACCTGCCAGCGTAATTCAATATCCTTAAACACAAGAAGGACACATGAACCCGCAATTCGCATTACAGAAAAACCATATAATTTTTTGGTCATAAATTCTATCGTCAATTCTACGATAGGCATTGGCTTTGCACACCATCTGATTGCACAACTACCCAATCAATCTGTACTCGCCTCTTCCACCACCGCGTTAATCTTTAGTAATCCCGATCTTATTTCCTGTAAATACAATCCCACTCCCACCTCTTTACACGTTTGTTTTTCCATAGACGACGTTCTCCTTCTCCTCCAAAAGTTATCCCGCATTTCACATTCCGTCAATGACACCCGAATTCTAGACCCATAGATCCAGACGCCATTTAATCGGTCCCGTACTCGCAACGCCAAATCGAAGCCCTTCTAAATGATAATTTCCAATTTTTTTAAATTTAATGTACAATAAATATTTTTTTAAAGAATGTACGGTAAATATGAGTGAAGATCCACATTTGGCCTATTGGACATGTTGTTGATCTTTGTTCCCTCATATTTTCTTAGGTCATTGATTCTAGACCCACTAGAAACATCCCCTTCCTTCCCGTAGAGTCCCCCATTTTCCCCCTCTAAGTAAGATTGAGATTAAAATTAGAATTTGTCCAAAGAAAGTTGTTCAGAATAAAAAAATAATTGGTTAAGTGACCAATAATGCTCATATTATCTCATATTGTATGAGTTCAAATTTTGACATTTGTTGTGAGGATATAATACTCTCTACTTAATAAAAAAAGTTGTTTAGAATAATAAAAATAAAACATTTATTTTTTTAACTTGAATTATTTTTTATTAACCAATCAAATTTAAATAAATATTAAAAGCACTCTTCACATTGATAACTCTCTCCCATTTTTCACACACATTTATTTATTTTCATTTATTTTTTTAAATGTGATTTATGATTCTCTGCCCTTTCACCAAACTGAGTAAAGACAGTAACTGAGAAAGATTTTACCCCAACTTAAATTCTGGTTCCACCAGCTTGGTGTTTTTTTTTTCTTAAAAATAAATTTATATTATTTGATATCTGTAAATACTAATTTGTTTTTTTTACTGATCAAAATTTAACTTTTTCATCATTAAGTCGATGATGCCTCAACATGACCGATAATAATTGAAACTATGAGTATTTAAGTGTTCAGAAATTTCATCTTGCACAAAGTATATGTAGATTGTTATCAAATTTTATTAAGATCTAAGATGTATTATAGAGTCTAAGTCACATATTTTTATAAATTTATGCCTCTCCAAATTCAAATTAATAATTGATTTTATTTTTTTAATTTGATTATAAAATGCATAGTAAATTGCTTTAGTGTTCTAATAATTCTAAACGTTTGGTAAAGACTTTGTGAGTTTATTTAGTGAAATATTGGGAAATAAAAAAATTAAAGAAATCGACATGCTGAAGAATTATTTAGGAAAATATGATGAAATCTAACGTGTTCATGTTGATATGTGTTTATTGATTTTTTTATTTTACTCAATTTAGTCCCTTTAATGTAGGTATTTTTCTCGTTCATTCAATTTAGTCCTTAGGGTCGTTAACAACTGCCAAAGATTTCCATATCTAAATTGATTTTTTTTACCACAACGCACGACAACTATAATTAAATCAATATCAAGGGTGGTCAAATTAATATATTTTTTATCACATTTCTCTAAATAATTTCCCCGTAACCCATTTATCTATTTTTATAAAAAAAACTCACTAAATAAGCCAAACTTTGTACATAATAAGGTAGATATTATTTCAAAAGGTGGTATCTATAGGGTTCAACTTTAAAAATATGTTCAAAAAAGGGTTCAACTTTAATGTGTTGTTTTTATTGTTTTTTATTCAGAGTAAAATAAAAATAAAATTAAAAAGGCAAAAAATATATTTATTTATTTATTAGTTGAAAAGCTTTTTATTGCATTGAATTGGAAACCTCTATTTTGTCTTGGTTGGTGGTAGGTCCCTTCCTCAAGGTGAAAAAAATAGTCAATTATACCTAAAAATAGTAACATGTATGTATTTAATATTTTTTTAAAATATTTTATGTCAGTTCGAAAACAGTTCCTTATCCATTTTTATCATTTTAGAAAAGATAAGTATTTAAATTTCATTTTATGTTAATATTTGATTTTTATTATTAAATTAAAAAATATATATTTCTATTGCTATTATAATTATTATTATCAAATCATAATTAATCAACCCAAATTTTAAAAATAATTAATATAACTAATACTATTTATTATTCTAAGAAAATTATTATTTAATACCATAACAATATTATTTTAATAATATAATTTAATATTACTAAATAATTTAAATTTTCTTAGTTTTTAAAATATTTTAATAGAGTAAGCTTTATATTAATATAATAATAATAAATATATGGATCATCATTTATAAATAATTAATAAGAAATGTTTTAAAAAATATATATAAAATACTTTAATACTGTAAAATATTAAAACAAATAATGTGATTACTTATTATAATATTTTCAAAATTTAAGATATCTATGTGATTAGTTTAATACTATAAAAAGGAATGGTGAATACGTTTCTTTTAGAGTTAATTCCACCATACATCCTCGAACTATTACCTTCATTTTAAATTGATCCTTAAATTTTTAAACATTTCAATTTCACCCTTAAACTATGACCTTCATTCTAAATTAGTTCTCAAACTTTTGAGTGTTCCATTTTCACCCTCTCCTAAAACTTTTTGAACGTCCTAATTTCAGCTCCAAATTATCACTATATGTTAATCAGATCTCATGTTTATGAAACCATTATAAAAATTATTAATTGTCATGAAACACTTATTTGTATTATGTACTAATATTATATGATATAAATGATAATTTGAGGATGAAATTAAAACATTAAAAATTTTGATGACTAATTTAGAATGATGATTATAGTTTGGAGATGAGAATGAAATACTCAAAAATTTGGGGACCAATTTAAAATAAAAGTATAGTTTGAGAATGAAATTGAGATGTTTAAATGTTTAGGGTCCAATATAAAATGCGGATCATAATTTAGGAATGTGTGGAGGAATTAAATTTTTTTATATAATATTAATACAACATTTTAATAATAATTTTATTATTAAAATATTAAAAATAATCCATTCAATATTTTAATATTTATGACATCAATCTTAAAGAGCGAGCGAAACTCAATAAGAAAAAATAGAAAAGAAAAAGGCAAAAGAAAAAAAAAAAAGGAAAAAGAAAGAGGGACAAGAGAGGGGAGGGTAATGTAGTGTCATGGCTTTGTTCCCCCCACCCAACACAGTTCCCTTTCACTTCCTCTTCAAAGTCCAAAAGCTAAAAAAGCCACTACAAAAACACAGCATTGGCTTTTCTTTGCCTTTTGTTTTTCCTCTGCCCCTTCCATTAACCATTTGTCTATGTCTGCTGCTCCCTCTTCTCAGTACCTGCAAATGGGGGAGGATTCCTACTTCGAATTCCTTGTTATTATTTGACCACCTTTTTCCCCTTTCCTTCTCTCTTTTAACCCCTTCCCCCCCCCTCTTCCATTCAACATGCCTTTCTTCTTCATCTCTTCTCATCTTTGAAAGGAATTCTCTTGGGATTAATTTGACTTAAATTTCCCTTCTTTCTCTTGTTTTTAGCTTTCTGGGAATACCTTTTTCTTTGTTTGGTTATGCGGGTGCTTGTGGGGAGGTGAAAAGTTTTTATATTTAAGAAAAAAAATTAGAACTTTAGGTGTTCATGGAAATTGATCTGAACCATGCAGTGAATGAGGTGGAGAAGACGGCTGCAGTTTGCAATGGTGACTGTGACAAAGTGAACTGTTTCTCCTCTTCATCATCTTCCTCATGTTCTTCAAACTTAGCTTCACCCCAATGTTCATCTTCTTCCATTTTCTTGGAGCTCTGGCATGCTTGTGCTGGCCCCCTCACTTCACTCCCACAAAAGGGAAATCTTGTTGTTTACTTCCCTCAGGGTCACTTGGAACAAGTGGCTTCTGCCTCTCCTTTCTCTCCTTTGGAATTCTCCACCTTTGATCTTCCACCTCATATCTTCTGCAAAGTGGTCAATGTCCAGCTTCTTGTAAGCACTCAAATCTTCTTCTCTTACATTGAATTGTCTTTGCATTAGCTTCCCACTAAAGGTTTAACTTTACCTTTCCTTTAATTTGGTTGCTTTAATTGATGTTTCCTCCCCCCCCCCTCCTTTTTTTTCCAGGCCAATAAGGAGAATGATGAGGTCTATACACAGGTCACTCTACTGCCCCAGCCAGAGGTATATATATTTCTTATATCAGTTTAGAATATTTGATTGTTATTACTTGCATAATCCTAAGTAAAGTTATGTTTTTTTTTCCTACTTTTGCATAGGGAGGTTTTAGTTTTACAACGCTTCTTAGGGTTTTAGTGACTTGAATGAATTATATTCCTATCTGCATACACTTTCATTGTAAGAAGCAGTCCAAATTTCATGGCTTTTGGTGATATAATTTTGGGATTTTTGTGCAGGTGGGAGGACCTAATTTGGAGTGCAACCAGCTGAATGAACTAGGTGCAGATGAGGGAGATGATGGATCGCCTAAAATATCAACCCCTCACATGTTCTGCAAGACGCTGACCGCATCGGACACTAGCACTCACGGAGGGTTCTCTGTTCCTCGTAGAGCCGCGGAAGACTGCTTCCCACCACTGGTATGATTTCATATTCTTAATCCTCATGTACTATTTACGGGGCTGCCTATTCATCCTAGAAATATCATTTATATGGAATGGTGTTTGCCTTGAATTCAGGATTATAAACAGACGAGGCCGTCTCAAGAACTTGTTGCTAAGGACCTGCATGGAGTTGAGTGGAGGTTTCGACATATATATAGGGGTAATTAGCATAGAGGATTCAATATTTCGTATGGTAGTGTTTAAAATGTATTTTCAATTGAAAGAAACATCGATAGAGCTTAATGTTTATTAACTTTTAGGTCAACCTAGGCGACATCTCCTTACTACAGGCTGGAGCATTTTCGTTAGTCAAAAGAATCTTGTTGCTGGGGATGCAGTGCTCTTTCTAAGGTATGTTTTTCTGACAGTGACTAATCGATCCATTATGTTTTCCCTGAGCGAATCACAATGCTTTTATGCTTCTTGAGAATCATAGATATCTGCTGACATGTGAAGAAAGTTTTTAGAGTTCCGATGTGCTTGTATTCTCATGGCCTAGTTGTTTGAAGTTCTTTCTTATTTATCTTTTCTTCAACTTTGTAGGGGTGAAGATGGAGAACTTAGGTTGGGGATTAGGAGAGCTAAAAGACCAAGAAATTGCCTTCCCGTATCAGTTATCACGAAACAGAATTCATATCCAAATGTTCTTTCTCTGGTGGCTAATGCATTATCCACTAAAAGCATGTTTCATGTCTTCTACAGTCCGAGGTAAGTTTCTCTTCCAGCTTACTTCATGAAATTGACTGATATTTGACAGAGAAAATAAAAGAAAAAGGAATAAGCTGGGAAGTGATTCAAATAAAAATGCAAGATTTTCTTTGTTCCATTCGGAATGTGATTTGGTTGTTGTGTTGCTAAGCTCATAAACCTATTTTAAATGCATACCCAGTGAACATTTGATGTGGTATGGAATGGTAAGCCGGTTCATATTGCTGTAATGCAGGGCCAGTCATGCAGAGTTTGTTGTACCCTTTCAGAAGTATATCAAAAGCATTACAAATTCAGCGTGCATCGGAACAAGATTCAAAATGAGATTTGAAATGGATGATTCGCCCGGGAGAAGGTATTATCTGATAAATGGTTTTTACCTGTAAATGGTTCTTATTTCGAGATTATAATAACAGTTCTAGTTTCGTGCAGGTTTAGTGGTGTAGTGATGGGAATGGGGGACTTGGATCCTTACAAATGGCCCAATTCCAAGTGGAGATGCTTAATGGTGAGCTCCTAATCTTAGTTTGTAAGCTTTTATTTGTATAGTCTTTATTGCGACACTCAGATAAGTGAATATAATATATATATATATATATGGTCTTTATCTAGTCCATTACATTTGTATGTATACTTTCTGCCGAAAATTGATGTATCCTAGTAAACCGTTCTTCAGAATGGCAAATAATTTAGTGTGTGTATCTGTCATTGCCAAAAACTCTTTTGTATATCCAACTTGGCTCATGTTTGGGGTTTGATTTTCAGGGAAATCGATATGTTCCTATATGATCAGATGTCGAGTCCTTCACTTAAATGTATACATTTGCACATTTCTTCCCAGTGTGTTCGTTGTGTCGATATATGGAAGAAAAATTCAAAGCTATTAAATATATCTTGTTTGACTCTCTTTAGTTTAAGGCCTTTCTTATGACTTTCAACAGGTTAGGTGGGATGAAGATAATGTGATTGATTGCCACGAGAGAGTCTCACCTTGGGAAATCGATCCTTCTGTTTCTCTCCCGCCTTTGAGTATTCAATCTTCACCGAGGTTGAAGAAACTGCGAACAGGTCTGCAGGCTGCTGCACCCGACACCCCCATCACAGGTGCAAATCATTCTATAAGTTATATTTTTGCATATTTTTACTCGATTAATGTATACTTCCTGTGTTCCTTTCTTCAGGGGGGAGTCGTTTTTTGGACTTTGAGGAATCCTTAAGATCCTCTAAGGTCTTGCAAGGTCAAGAAAATGTAGGTTTTGTATCACCCTTACATGGACGTGATACTGTTAACCGTCCGCTAGATTTTGAGATGCAATCTCCTGCACATCATCTAAGTCTGGCATCAACAGGGATCGGAAAGAGTAATATTAGCGAGTTTATGAGGGTTTGCCCCACTGCTTACGCAGGCTTTGCGGAATCTAATAGATTTCCAAAGGTCTTGCAAGGTCAAGAAATTTTCCCGTTGAGATCCCTGACACAAAAGGCTGATCTCAACCTCGGTGTTTGGGCGAAAACCAATCTTGGTTGCAATTCTTTCAACATGCATCAAGCACCAAAAACCAATTGTTATCCGCTAGCTTCGGAAGGCCTTCGAAGTTTGTATTTTCCTTATAGTGAATTTTACAAAACCGGCCAGGAAGCTACGGTGAGCTCTTATCCATCTCCGCTTCTGAGAGGTAATGTCCCGTTCAATGCTTCCTCGATTAAGACAGGGGTAGGGATTATTGTGGACGGAGTCGGAAAACAAAATCCAATGAATGACCATAAGCTGGTGGAGAATATTCCAAGTCCTGCTCCCGAAAACAATTCAAGGAACCAACAGGATGAGTCCTTAAAAAGAAATGTTTCTGGATGTAAACTCTTTGGGTTCTCATTAAATGCAGAGTCGCCTACTCCGAGCTCACAAAATTTGGGTAAGAGGAGTTGTACAAAGGTAAGTTATATTCAGTTCGAATTTGAATTTAACTTTACTTCCCGTTCCTCTCCTAGACTCCTACTGACTTCCACTTCACTGATTGAAAGGTTCACAAGCAAGGCAGCTTGGTTGGAAGAGCTATTGATCTCTCGAAACTGTACGGATATGACGACTTGATGACTGAACTAGAACGTCTATTCGGTATGGAAGGCCTTTTAAGTGATCCGGATAAATGGTGGCGGGTTTTGTACACCGATAGTGAGAATGATGTAATGGTGGTTGGAGATGACCCTTGGCAGTAAGTGTCACTTTTCTTGTTCTCCACTATCATTGCACGATAGTGATTATCAATCTATTTCCACTTTTCATTTTTGCTTTCTAGTGTTCTATCCTTTCTTTCAGCTTTCGTATAAGTAACTCACCTATGATTGAGTGTTTTTGTTTCCCCCCTTTATTTCGCAGTGAATTCTGTGATGTGGTGTCGAAGATCCATATATACACCCAAGAAGAAGTGGAGAAGATGACAATAGGAATGGGGAGCGACGATACACAAAGCTGCTTGGAACAAGCACCGGTGATAATGGAAGCATCAAAGTCTTCCTCGGTGGGGCAGCCGGATTCATCCTCGCCAACAGTATAAGAGTATGAGTTTGTTGTTTGTTTTGATGTCGTTGTCTTCGTCATCATTGTGTTTGCTATGTGTGCTGCAAGAAGTTAAACACTCTTGAAGATTTCTATCTACCAAGTACTCTTGTCATTTGTCGAATTCGGAACATGTAGCTAAAAGTGGGGTTTGTGACATAATTATTATGGTATTTGGACAAATGAAGTTTGATTCAAGGTTTTGGTGTTTTGCAAATGGCACCGAAATTAGTGTGTTAATGGGGTCATTTCAAAACCCTGATATATGTTGAAATGACTCACTTTCATATCAAGCTTTTAGGTGAAACACAGTACCAAGGAGGCCAAAGCTTATTGTTTGTTTCATTTTTTTGATTGACTAACTATATGTAATAATCTTATCAACAATCATCGTGATTGTGCGGCAGGTTTAGAGTGCTGCTAAAAAATGCAAGTTTTACTTGTCTAAGAACTTAAAATGTTAGACTTTTAAATAACATTTTAAGTTGATTTTTTTGTTATTTTTTACAAGTTTCGATTTTACAAAACAAGTTTTGATATTTTGTCTAAGAACTTAAAATAAAAAACAAGTATCAAAACTCGTTTTGTAAGTATTATCAAAAATCACGAAAAAATCAACTTAAAATGTTATAAAAAGTTTAACATTTTAAATTTTTAGACAAGTTTCAAAACTTATCGTTTTTTAATCCGCACCCTAGACTTACCGCACTTTAGACTCCCCCAATCATCACACACTTCAATTAAATTTAACCAAAATGAATTACGGAAATAAAATCCCATCAATAAATTTTCAATGGCTGGTTGGGTTGAGATCCGGACCATCGCTATTTTACCTATCATTTTTGAAAACATTAATCATTATCATACCTATGTGTGGGGTTTACCTATAGATTGTGTTCTTATTCATGAATAGTGATGAATGGTGATTAAGATTCTTGCCATTTTTCTTGCAAGCATATTGTCTGAAATGGGTTGTTTTCAACTTTATAGCATGTTGTTTCTGAGAAACACAGATTATTTCCAAGAATTGTTATGTTTGGTGTCTGCAAACTACAAGCAAGTTAATCTTTAGTTTTGTAAACAACACTTTTCAGTCTTACTGTTGCGTAAAAAGTTCACGACCAATGACCATTCTTCTGATCTCACTAGTTCCTGCTCCGATTTCGTATAGCTTGGCGTCTCGAAGAAGACGTCCAGTTGTGTATTCGTTTACGTATCCATTACCACCTAAACATTGTATCGCCTGCAAAACCGAATATGAACACAAATATGATTTTGATCAAACATCAATACGCATGATTTACATCAGAAATTGCATCTCCATGTATGAATGAATCAAACATTCAAACTTGGGTTGAAACTTAGAACGAGGCCCTATGATGGATTAGCAAGAGACCGGTTGATTAGTTTAGAACTTCTCGAGAATTCATAGCTATGAGCAATTTGAATGCAGCTCCGCATAGGTGAACTGCAGATGGAACCAATGACCCACTATGACTAACATTTCTGCAACTACATCCCCGAGTGATAGTCAAACAGAAATGAACTAAACACGAACAGACTTAAATAAATAAAAATAATATAGTTTTGTTTGTGCAAATTCGGTTCATTCACAGCCTTAGATTTGACCCAACTACTAGGCTTTTAATATTTTTCTTGATTTGGCACACTAGTCTACCGCATGCAATTTGAGTTTAAGACTATGCTTCTTGTGTCCATAGTGGGCTTTATATACCTACATATAATATTTATTATTATTAGTTTCAGTTAACTGCTTTTGAACCGAACTAACTTCGGTAGCCGAACCAAACTATTTCAGTTCAGTGGGTTAAATCGGTTTTAACTGAACTTTGCACACCCCTTGAAAATTGTATGGCAAATCTGCAGATCTTAGTACCATGACTCCACTTATCAATTGCACTTTAGCAGAAACGAAATTGTGATGTGAATAAAAGTAAATCTTTCACCTGCAAAGCAACTTTGAGTGGCTCTTTCGGCAGCAGAAAGTATAACTCCAGCACAGTCCTGAAATTTTGTATCCGCAAAAATATATTCATGTTCATGTAAACATGTAGAAAAAAAAAACACAGGCCATATGAAAATCCTCGAGAATTCACAGTAACTATGACTATTTGAAAGACCAAGAAAACTGTAGCAGTCGCACCCTTTTCCCCCAACCAAATATATATATATATACACCTGGAACTTGCTATTGCATCTAATGATGATAATGACCAAGATCGAAAATGTTCATACGACAATAAGCGAGAGGGAAAGTAAAAGGAACCTTAGGATCAACTCTCCCATTGTCGCAGTCACTTGCAACAGAATAGACATAGGACCTGAAAAAATGGAAGTTGTCAACTTCTACTATATGAAAGTCAAATTTAGAGAGACTAAAAGTTTATATCGCAAAACTACACCTTGAGGATTGCAGAGAAGTATACATGTCAGCAATTTTCCCCTGTAATTGAAATAAGAATATTCTAAGACAAGCATCCACAGAACATTATCAGGATAGCTTCTATTACAAACCTGTATAAACTGAAATTCCCCAATTGTTGTGACCTCTCCCGTATGTAAGGAAGAACAACATCAAGACATGCCTACATTATACCGACAGGACCAGCAGACAAAACAAGTCTCTCCAAATCTAGTCCTGACATTAGTACATAAACCCCTGGAACAAGCAAAAACCCGCGATTAGAATATATACAAGAAATCATATGCAAGTTTACATAGCACTGGTGTGATCAAGAATAATCACCAAGACTTGCATTTTTTTAACAAATATTATTAGCTTCTAAAGCAGGTTTTCTTCAAAAAATAACAGAACAGATGGATAATATGAAAAGTTCATTAGGCCATCTGATTAGGCAGCATGTTATCACTGTCATAAACTATCTGTTATTGGTCAATATTTCCTTCCTATACCCTGAAGAAGAAAGAAAAAACTTTCAGACATGCGAGACCTTTTCCTTCTTCGCCAAGAACATTTTCTTCTGGAACAAAGCAATTCTCAAAAGCAAGCTCACATCTGCAGACCATCACTATTGTTAGTATGCAAGATAGGGGCAGAAATGGACTTCAAAATATATGACTTCATTTACAGAAGTGCAAACATACGTATCACTTCCTCGCATCCCAAGTTTGTCCAATTTCTGAGCAGTGGAGTATCTGCACAGTGACAATAAGAAAGATTAATGAATAATTCTAGTATGCCATTTTGCTATCGAAAGAGGGATGAGTACGAGAGAAAGATTTTATACATTTAAAGTTCATTAATACCAGCAATCTATTGACCATTTAGAAAGGGGTAACATAGGCCCTTATGTCTAGATCCAAGAACTATTTATATGAGAAAAAAAGGTTGCATTGCAATTCAGGCATCTCAACAGGAACAGTGCCTTGGCTAATACATATTATAATCAGAATTGTTTATTTCTATCAAACATGACCCTAGTAAAGAGTTCATGCCTTGACTATCACAAAACAAGCATATAAAATCTTCAACTTTCCCATCTTTTAAAATATAAAATAATTAGATAACTGTAATGCATGTGCCCAGGCATTCCCTTCTCGATAATAAATGCTGTGATTCCTTTTGAACAATCTGTGACATCCGTCTTTGCATAAACAACCTAAAAAAGTTGATGAATAAGTATAAACAAGAAATTCTTGCAGAAGGGAAGTTGTATAGTAAAGCAGAGAGAATATTTTATTCATGTTAGGCATGGCTTTTATCATTCACTAGCATGTATACTAAATAACAAAATTAATGATTAGGATTCAAAATCCACTCAGTCTAATATGAAGAGATCATAAGTTCTGAACATGTGCTTCTCGTAGATATTCAAGAAAGTTCGGTAGACTTATAAGGGTGAGGGCTATTTGAAGATTATAACTTCTAGACACTTTTCAGTTTTCACATCCTCAACCATTCTTCAGAACCTACACTGGTTGTAGATTCTAATCTCCCGACCGTGTGAAAGTTTAACAGAGAAAAATAAACACTTAGCTTTGGCTCAATGATATATTTGGAACTTGGAAGAAACAAGAACAGGCAGACAAAAACGGAACAGATGCAACTAAAAAGTCAACTGTGGAGCCTCTTTTGCATATATGGAGTACAATATAGAGCCTTTTAATTCAGCTTAAAGAGAGACAAAAGTATAACAGATACAGACACATTTCTCAAGGCAAGTAAAACCAGGAAACAGAATAAACCATAGCCATGCCTAACAATGTAAAGCCATTCTCAATAGGTATACCAATGTTTGAGCAACTGGACCATTAGTGCACCACATCTTGTTCCCATTGATGAGATAACCCCCATCAACCCGATCAGCTTTGCACTTCATGCTAACATCAGAGCCAGCTGCAGAGATTGCAAAAACAGATTAGCAGGTTCAAATAATTAAAATTTTGCAGCATGAGAAATGTTAATAAATCTAAGACATAAGCTAAGAAAAAGTTTGGTGCAAGTTACCATTGGGTTCACTCATAGCAAGGGCTCCTACATACTCTCCACTGATGAGCTACAAGAAGTGATATGTAGGTGTATCATAAGTGACAATAAAATCAAAAGGAACAAATAATACAAGTTGGCAGAGGGCCTGACTTACAACATCAAAGAGATGATATAGCAATGCTACACATAATATTAGTCCAAAGTAGGAGAGAAGGATAATTATATCATCAAATGATTACGAATAATCATCAGCGTCGAAGATAGAAAAAAAATAGAGCCATTTGATAAAATATATCCGAATATAGACTATCTACAAGCAATCAAATGAAAGTGACATAATTGAAATAAAACCTTTGGCAAGTATTTCTCTTTCTGGGCAGGGCTTCCATTCCTCACCTACGAAACCATAAAAATCGAAATCACCTTAAGCATGCTAGAAGAAGCGGATTGAATTGCCATACGAAAGACCAACCGACCCCGAAGCACGGCATATTTCTTCCATTGATATGCAGTGATACAAGTAACCAAGACCAAGTCCTCCATATTCCTCTACAAGGAAATAAAAAAAAAAGTGTTTTTTCTTCATTACTGAAGTAATGATAAAAAATGAATAGGAAGTTGTAGGCTAAAATTCTATGGAATCCATTTGAGTTTCACACTTGGTAAAAATAAACATATATTTACCTGGGGCAGTTATTCCATGAAGATTAAAATCCCCCATGAGCTTCCATAACTTAACCTCCTGCAGAAATGAAAGAATGAAGCATCAAACAATATTCAAAGAAATGATTTTTTTATAAAAAGAGAGGAACTTGATTCGAACCTTGGGAAAGAATTAGATTGGTCAATCCTGGAAGCATGAGGCGCAATATTTTCAAGTGCAAATTGCCTAACACTCTCTTTAAACTGTCACCATCAACCCATTAAAAGAAAGTTAAAGAAATTGGGCAAAACAAATGAAACCCAATAATCATCTAAACGTAAAAAAATATTTTTTTTCTGTAGAAAAAAACAGATAATAACCTGTAATTGAGTATCATCGAAGAGTAAGGATGATGAGGAGAAAAGAGCACGTTGTCTTTCTTTTCTCAAAACTTTGCTGCAATAAGAAATTGCTGCAATTATCCTCTGCATATTTTTCTTTTGATTTTAAATGAAAATTAAAAATTCAAATACAGAGAAAGAATCAGTGAGGAGGAGAAGATGAAGACGAAAAGCAAGCTTTATATATAGGCTTGGGAAATGTGTAGTGTGCTGGACTTAATTTGGTAAGGTGACGCGTGGCGAATTTTGAATGGTGGGATGGAAGTTGTTGCCTGTTGGGCGTGGGCGGCGCATGCACTGGATTGGGATTACTATTGTCTGAGTAGGACTAAGGCAGAGGTTTGTCTTATCTAGTCCGTAAATGAGACGAAACAGATCGCGAACTACTCGAGCTTGATTCGGTTAAAGCTTGGTCATAACTTGATTCGATTGAACTCGTTTTGATTTCTTAACAAGTCTAGCCGAGTCACTTGATACCCGACTTGAAAAACTCATGAGCTACTCGAAAATATAATATAACAATTGTTTTATTTTTATGATTTAAAATTTAAATTCTTAAATTTAAAACCCTAAACATAAGTCTTAAACCCTAAAATCTAAATACTAAATGCTAAACCCAACAACCTAAACCTCTAAACCCTAAACTAACACCCTAAACCCTAAAATTAACGAGCTACTCGAAAATATAATAGAACTCGACTCGAGTTCTTAACAAGCCGAGTCGAGTTCAAATTTCTCAGGTTCGTTAAAAATTACTCTATCTCAAACTCGACTCAAAATCTTAACGAGCCGAATCGAGTTCAGCACTACTCGAACTTAACTCGGCTCGTTTACACCCCTAATCCTATCAATTGACTTAGTCTAATCTTAGATAAGGTTTTCGATAATGGATATTTTATATAGCTTTTGGGGAACAAATGTTTATTATTGGTGTTATATGCATAAATGATGGAGAAAATATTTGATGTATTAGTGGTTAAAATTTTCCCATAATTGAGTTCATTTTAAGGTATATAAAGGTTTTATGGTTTAGAATTTATGGTTATAGTTAGAATTATTGTTTTAAAGTCTATGGGTAAGGTTTAAAATTAGAATTTTAGGGTCAGAGATTTAGATTTTAATTTTTAAAGTTTATATTAAGTTCAAAGATTTAAAGTTTATAGTTAAGGTTTAAGATTAAGATTTTGGGTCAGAGATTTAGATTTTTAAGTTTAGAAAGACATGCATAGTGGTGGAATTTTTTTCACAGCCACTAATGTCTTTAATGTTTAAATGTTAAAGTTTAAATAGACATACACTAATGGTGGAATTTTTTTCACAATCGGGTCTATTTTAAGGTTTAGAGGTTTAGTTTAGAGTTTAAGGGTTTATAATTTATATGTTGTGATTATAATTAAGGGTCTAGAGTTTAGGGGTTATGATTTAGGTTTATGATTTTAGGATAAGAAATTTAGATTTTAGTTTTTAAAATTTAAATAGCCATGCACTAGTGATGGAATTTCCTCTCGCCAATTAGGTCTATTTTAAGGTTTAGTTTAAGGTTTAAGATTTAGAGTTTAATGTTTTAAGGCTTATAATTTATGAGTTATAGGTTATATTTAAGGGTTTAGAGTTTAAGATTAGAATTTTAGTGTCAAAGATTTTTATAATTTAAATTTTAAAATTTATGGGTTGTATAATTTTTTATACTAACCGTGCACGAAATAATAACTCATAAAATGATGTATTTAATATATGGAAAAAAACTTTGATACACAGGCCGTGTAAACTTTAGTTTACACATGCCTTTTAGTTTTAGGGGTTAGGGTTTTAGTTTAGGATTTAAAGTTTAGGGTTTAAGTTGTAGAGTTTATAATTTAAGGGTAGTGTTTATAACTTAGTGTATAGGGTTTAAGGTTTAGGGTTTAGTTTTTTAGGGTTAGAGTTAGGAATTTAAGATTTGAGTTTTTATAGTGCAAGTACACAAACTTGTTTAAATTAATTTTACACAGCCTGTGTATCAAAGTTTTAATATATTACAAACTTAACAAATGGGTTGGGTTAGGCCAGATTCATGTCTTGATTGTTGAAGTTTGACTCATGGTTCGAACGATTTTTTTTCAAATTCATCTTTCGAACCAAATATTATTACTCGAATCTTCCCAAATATTGGATAGAACTTTGAGCTTAGATGGATATTCCAACATATAAGTCTACCACGAACATCGCACACCGCTAACGCAATACATCACTGAACACTATTAATTTTTTTAATAAAAATTAAAAATTTTAAAGACTAGACTTATAATTAAAATTATATTTAAAAAATTAAAAATAAAATTTAATAAACATTTTATATTTTTTATAATATTTTTAATTAATATATTAAAATTAAATATCTCAAAAAAAAATTTAATATCAAAAACCCTAAACTCAACCTCTTTAATTTTTTTTCTATCGCAATCATCGTTATTATCATCGCGGTTATTGCTACCACTGTCATTAATCATTTTCCGTGGACTTTTGTGCTTTCTACACATATTGCAATCATAAGAATTTTTGGGCCAATTTTCGATTTTTAGACGGTTGAACGAACTTTGATATACCAACTTTTATTCATTTCTCCTAGAAAAAAATGAGAGTAAGTCTAATCAGCCTCCTACAAAGAATGAACATTTTACAATATTTTTTAAAATAGATTATTTTTTTTTATCATTTGATCCAGTATATAAATTGAACAGTTTTTTCATTGTTGGTCTGGCTGTGAAATTTCTGTAATAATGTAATTTACGATTCAAACTTGAAGTTTCTCGTGTTCTCGTTTTCTTGAGGGTCAAAGTTGGGAATAAATGTTAACCATCCAGGTAGGGGTGAGCAAAACTCGATTCGAATAACTTGATTTGACTCGAGGCGAAAATACTCGACTCGACTAAAAAAAATCAAATAAAGTTTGAGTTGTAAAATGAAAATTCAAATAACTCGAAATTTTTAGTAATTAGTGGATTTATTTTTAAGTTCGAGACGAGTCCCTCAATTTTCTATGATATGTATACCGATATATAAAAATATGAAGAAATATTGCAACATATGGAAAAAAAAATATGAAGAAATATATATATGCATATCTTATATAATTAGAGAAAGTCGTTTAAATTGGAATCAAACCGTACTACAACATGATAAATAATTACAATTAAATTTTTATGGGAACTCAAAAACTCGACTCAAATCGAAAAAATTTCAAATAAAGTTTGAGTTGTAAAATATGATGTGTCAACTCGATTAACTCGAAATTTTTTAACTCGACTCGATCAAACGCCCACCTCTACATCCAGGGCGTAGTGATTCGACGGTGGGAGAAGAAAAATAAAGGGGTTGAATTTAAGGTCTTCGATATTAACGAAATTTTAAGATATTTAATTTTAATATATTAATTAAAAATATTAAAAAGAAATATAAAATGTTTATTAAATCTTATTTTTAATTTTTTTAAAATAATTTTAATTATAAGTCTAGTCTTTAAGATTTTTAATCTTAATTAAAAAATTTAATAGTGTTTAGCGGTGTACGATGCCCGTTGTAGAATTTACCTATTCCAACACTTGAATAAATCTAGTTATAAGTTCACAAATATTTTAAGGGTAAACACTAGTAGTCACTGAATTTTTAGACCGATTTTATTTTAGTCACCGAAATCGAAAAACTTTCATTACAATCATTGAATTTTTAATTTGTTTCCATTACAATTACTAAATTTTTAATTTGTTTTCATTATAATCATTGATGTAAAAATGTTTACGTGACACTTTAAAATTTTCTTCTCCAGAAAGAACCCTAATTATCCAAATTTACAACTACCATCAAGGCCAAAATTCCAATGAACGGAGTAGTCACTGATTAATCCTAACGATGGGAAGGATCTGTTTGGTCAGAAGATTAATATATTTTGGTTTCAAACTGATCAAATAACTAACAATGCCGGATATAAAACAATAACTTTTAGTTTCATTTGAGATTTTTAGTTATGATTTACCATTGTTAACCGTTGGATCAACTTGAAATTAAACTGTATTAATTTTCTGACAAATTGATATTTCCTACCATTGAGATTGACCGACGATCAGTCTGTTCATTGCAATTTTGGTTTTGGCTGTAGTTGTAAATTTGAACAACTAGGGTTCTTCGTTTTTTGATCAATTCAAGTATGTTTCTATTCGATTAGCGAGAAAATCATACAAAAATATTATCGAGAGCCTCGTTAAAAACCTCCCTATAAATTAGATGGAGAAAAAAGTACTCTTGATAATACATAAACGACAAAATACCAGAGAACCATAAAGGAACATGAAACTAACTACAAAAGCACCAAGTTACTAACAGTAACGCCACTCACCCCTGCTGCAACACTACAAAATCACTCAACCGTGAGATAATTATACCCATTAAAACAACCTCATTACCCCACTAGAATACATACCAACCGAATAGCCTCAAAATCTCAACCCGAGATAAAATATTCAACAGCAAATGACAATCAACAATAGCACCAACAAGCAACCAGGATACAATACCAGTCCCAACAGCAAACAAAAACTATGCATTACGAGCCAACAAACCATGACTATGCAATCATATCAATGCATCCGTTATGCAAAGATGACTCTAGCTGGAAGCGAGACGTCTCCCAAACAAACAGTAAATCCCTCAAGCGTCTAATAACTAGTACAAACACCAATACAAACTGATCCAAATGTCAAATCCTACGAACAATCGCTTCTGAAAAATCCTCTAATTTTGTTTCTTGTAAAAGCGTCATCTCGCACTGGTGTTGTCGCAACAAATTTCGCAATGGTTTCTTCTTTGCCAACAACCCTAATCCCTCGCGTTCTACGACAACACCTTCATCGCCGCTAATTACTCTTACTGATCTCCCTTTTTAACAACTTCGCAATATATTTGACAATAGCCTTTTCATTCCCAATTGTAGAATCCCCTCGGAGTTTACCCAATTCAACTGTCGGGCATGCCTCCCTCAACAATGTCTGTTGTCGATTTACACCCTTAGAATCACCATCTACCCCACTCGTCGACTCTTTAAATTGTTTTTTAGGAAACTTATGCCGACCACCACCTTGGTTACGGACATGTGTTAGAAACCAAAATATATATTCGATACGAATATAAACCCAAGATCTATATGTATGTCAAATCATTAAGAATAAAAACTAGATTTGCGAAAGCGTACCTGAATCCATCGATGGAGATTTTCCAGAGAGGGTTTGATCTTCCGAGATGATAGATTACCTCTTGCCACACAACTCTCAGACGGGGAAAAGAGATATGCAAGTTAACCTATATCTCGGGGACCACTACCCTTTATATAAACTGAATTAAAACAGTTTATTAATATTTATAACTCTGCCCCTCATTGAGTTATAAATCTAACTTATGGTATCTACACTTTTAATTCCATGACAATTTAGTACCTATAACACGTGTAACATAATTGGTCACTTAATTATGTGTTAAACTTTATAATAGCAACGTACATTATACATATGTGCTCACTATTATTGAATTTTAATCCAACAATCTCCCACTTGGGCAACATATGTTTCTTGACAAATGTACGACCTTATGAGCTCAAAAATTTGCTATCATGTAATAGGTATTCTATAACAATCTCGTCCATCAATTATATCCATATAGGATCAAAGCGGTCTTCGCCATATCAATCATGACTGGACCCATCAATGGTCACGTATACAAACATAATCAAATGACATAGATCAATCATGGATGCGTAGCATGAAAATTACATGTAAATGTGAACCGAACATGCCTATTTCCAACTAGTCCTCTTTAAACATAAGTGAGGTCCTTATCCAAATAAGAAAATAGTGAATTAACTGAATACTTTATTTCTGATCAGAAAATAACCAAATACATAAATGTCTGAAAATAAAAATAAACATAAAGTGAACAAATAACAAACTCCCACTCAAACAATAATATCCTTAAATGATGTAACACCCATATGAGCAGTGTTCTCATGAAAGACCTTGGGTGGTAAACCTTTTGTGAGCGGATCCGCTATCATAGAGTTTGTCCCAATGTGTTCTATGGAATATTTGTCCACTTTGCACTCTTTCTTTCACAACTAGGAACTTTATGTCAATGTGTTTTGACTTAGATGAACTCCTATTGTTGTTGGAATACAACACTACTGATTTATTGTCACAATAATTTAAGTGGTCTTTCTATATTCTCCAAAATATGCAGCCCAGTGACAAAATTTCGCATCCATATTCCATGATTAGATGCCTCGTAGCATGCTACAAACTCTGCTGCCATAGTGGAAGAAGCTACAAGTGTTTGTTTGGCACTTTTCCAGGATATAGCTCCACCAGCTAACAGATAAATATAGCCTGATGTAGATTTTCTGCTATCTTGGCACCCAGCAAAATCAGAATTCGTATACCCTACGACCTTCAAATGATCTGATTTCCTGTATGTGAGCATATAATCTTTTGTTCTCTAAAGATACCTCATAACCCTCTTGGCTGCTTTCCAATGGTCTATACCAGGGTTGCTTGAGTATCTGTCTAACATCCCAACAATGTACGCAATATCCGGACGCGTACATACCTGAGCATACATTAGACTCCCAATAGCTGATGTATAAGGAATCTTATGCATTTCTTGAATTTCAAGATTACTTTTAGGGCATTGGGCAAGACAAAACTTGTCTCATTTAGTGGCAGGGGTATCTATTGGTTTACTATTTTGCATGCCAAACCTTTTAAGTACTTTATCGATATAGTTCTTTTGTGACAATCCAAGAATACCCCGAGATCGATCTCGATGTATCTGAATTCCTAAAACAAAATAAGTGTCTCCAAGATCTTTCATTTCAAAATGCTTAGATAGAAATCTCTTGGTTTCGTGCAGTAAGCCTATATCATTTGTGGCAAGCAAAATGCCATCGACATATAAAACCAAAAATATGTACTTACTCCCACTAAACTTGTGATACACACAATCATCAACAATATTCATCTCAAAACCGAACGAGACAATTCTTGATGAAATTTGTGATACCATTGACGAGAAGCTTGTTTGAGTCCATAGATGGATTTTGTTAATTTACAAACTATATTCTTTGGGTCTCCCGACTCAAAGTTTTCTGGTTGCACCATATAAATTGTTTCTCCAATGTCTCCATTGAGAAACGCAGTCTTAACATCCATCTGATGTAACTCAAGATCAAAATGAGCTACAAGTGCCATGATTGTCCTAAATGAGTCTTTCGATGAAACGAGAGAAAATCTCGAAAAGTCAATGCCTTCTTTTTGAGTATAACCTTTAGCTACAAGACGTGCCTTATACCTCTCCACATTACCATTTGCATCCCTATTGGTTTTAAAAATCCATTTACAACCAATTGGTTTTGCACCTTCAGGTAATGGGACAAGTTTCCAAACTTTGTTGTCTTGCATAGATTTATACTCTTCTTGCATAGCATCAATCCACTTTTGAGAGTTAATACTTTGCATGGCCTGATGAAAGTTGATTGGATCATCTTCCATCATTCCATTATCATCCTCATTTTCTTGGAGAAATACAATATAATCATCTGGAATAGCATTTCTCCTTTCTCTCGTGGATCTCCTTAATGGCACTTGTTCTTGAGGTTGTTGAGTTTGTTCTTCTGGAACAATTACCTCATCCTGAATAAGAGAGAGCTGTTCGACATTGTCTTGTTGAGGTTCTGGATTCACTTCTTGATTGATGATCGGTATAGAAACTTGAACATCATCAAAAGTGATAGTAGGAACTAAGTTAAAACTCAATTCCTCCTCAAAGACAATGTCTCTTACCTTATTTCTCCCTCCAAACTCAACATCCTCAAAAAATATTGCAATTCCCATCTCAAAAATATTCTTAATTATGGGATCATAAAATTTATAGCCCCTAGATCACTCAGAATAACCAATAAAGTAGTTGCTTACTGTTTTGGAGTCCAATTTCTTTTCAAGTAGCCTATAAGGCCTTGCCTCATTTGGACATCCCCAAATGTGAAAATAATTTAGAGTGGGCTTTCTACCCACCCAAATCCCATAATGTGTCTTTTTCAATTTGCTTTAGTGGGTACTCTATTCAGAATGTACGCCGTTGTCTTTAATGTTTCTCCCAGAGCGACTCGGGTAAGGTAGAATGAACAATCATACCTCTTACCATATCCTTAAGAGTCCTATTACATCTCTCAAGCAACACCATTCATACTAGGTGATCTGGCATGGTGTACTATGGGACAATACCACATTCCTCTAGGAACTTTGCAAATGGTCTGAACGTTGTTCACCTGATCCATCACATCTACCGTAGTACTCACCACCATGATCAAATCGAACTTTTTTAATCCTTTTGTTGAGTTGATTCTCAACTTCAGCTTTATAGGATTTGAACACGTCCAAAGACTGAGATTTTTCATGAATGAGATATAGGTACCCATAACGTGAGTAATTATCTATGAATGTTATGAAATATTGTTGACCATTCCAAGATGTCGTAGGGAATGGCCCACAAATATCGGTATGAATTAATTCTAAGACGTCTGTAGAACGATTGTCACCTAATCTCTTAGTTTTAGTATGTTTTCCCTTGATGCAATCAACACAAACATTAAAGTCTGTGAAGTCAAGGGACTCTAAATTACCATTAGACACAAGACGCTCAATCCTACACTTTGATATATGACCTAAGCATTTATGTCATAATAATGCTGAATTTTCTTTATTTAATTTTCGCTTAGTACCACGTGATTCCACATGCAATGTTTCATTATAGGATGCAATTGTATCTAACAAATAAAGGTTGTCATAAGCATTTAAATAATCAGTTCTAACAATACTTGAATTTAAAGACAAAGTAAACTGATTGTTTCCAAATGAACAATAATAACCAAATTTTTCCAACAAAGAAACTGAAACTAAATTCCGCCAAAAAGACGGAACAACAAAAGTGTCTTTCAAATCCAAATAAAAACCAGTTCCTAATAACAACCTAAAATGCCCAATTGCTTCCACTTCCACTGATTTTCCATCGCCCACAAAGATGTTTCTTTCACCATCACTTGGTTTTCAAGAGCTCAGGCAACCCTGCATAGAAAACACTTATGTGAGTAGTAGCACCAGAATCTAACCACCAAGTGTTTCTAGGTACTGAAGCTAAATTAACCTCAGAACAGACCAGAAACACTTATGTGAGTAGTAGCACCAGAATCTAACCACCATGCGTGATATTAGGTATATTTTTTCTTCATGTGTCCAAACTTGTCACAAAAGAAACAATTATTTGGAACATTATCTTGTTTCTTTTGAGCTGGACCCTTAGCAGCTTCATTCTGATATATATTTTTTTTGCCCTTGTCTTTAGAGGCACTAGACAAATGAGCACTTTCAGTTTTCTCACGCTTCAACCTTTCTTCCTCTTGAACACAATGAGAAATGAGCTCATTTAGAGTCCACTTCTCCCTTTGTGATTATAACTAATTTTAAATTGGTTAATCTGTGCAAGAAGCGATACCAAAACCATAAGGACGAGTAAATCATCAGAAAACTCGATCTTAAGTGCCTTAAGTTTTGAAGCAATATGAGACATTTCCATAATGTACTCCTTTATATTTCCTTGACCCTTGTACTTCATAGACATCAAAGAATTCAGAAGTGATGTCATCTCAACCTTATCGTTTTTAACAAAACGTTGATCAATATTGTCAAGGAAATCCTTAGCCTGAATAATTTCCTCAGATTTTGCACCCCTAAAGGTTTTCGAAATGCTATGTTTCATGATCATCAGACTCACGCGATTAGAACGTTCTCACCTCTCAAAATCCCTTTTTGCATCAGGGGTGCTTGCCGCAGTGAGAGGTGCAGGTTGTTCTTCCCTTAACGCAAGGTCTATGTCTATACAGCCAAGCACTATCAGTAAGTGCCTTTTCCATTCCTTGAAATTCGTCCCATTAAACATGGGTATAGAATTGACATTAGCAGATATTGTGGCAGCAGAAGAACTAGCTGAATATAGAACAAAAGAATAATAAATAAATAAATATGCTCACACCAATAATTCATAAGTAAACAAATAAATTTAAAATAATGACTAATTCCCCTCAAGATACCAAACACAACATTAATATCAAGTCTTTGGACAGTAATATTAATTGTAAGCGGTACTCTTGTTGTAGCAATCAAACATTGACAATAAACTATGTCGAACAACAGGTTAATCTTTGGACTAACGTATTGCACACATAAATTACCCTATAATTGTCACACATTTATTACCACAGGTGTTATTTGAAATTCGGCCAAATATTAATTTTCCTTTGGGCCAATTAATAAACGCATGAATTACAAAAACACAAACATCTTAATATTTTAAATAAGTTAATCTACGCAGAAGCGGTCACTTTGGTGACATTGTGGTTCAATTAACCCACTAAAATATTAGACATAGCCAAAACATGAATTTATATGTTTCTAAATATTTATCTTTATACCTAATGATCAAAACTAAAATTTTGATCCAACCGAATTAAATATATATTTTAAATAAAATATATTTTTCTAATTGTAACCTAAGTCTGCGATTGATAAAGCAAAAGCAATACAAAAATTAAGGCCATAATTATATTCTAGAAATAATTTAATAACCTAATTCAAAGCAACAATACAGAATCAAAATTACCTTGATTTCTAAACATAATCATGGCTTCAAACGTAATTATATAGAAATTGCACAGAAACGTAATGATGCTAAATTCCAAAAGGAAAGCAAAACATAATTTCCATGAGAATTAAAACCCTAATTCAATCGAAATTGAATATGTAAATTTTAGGGTTGCTGCAAAGGTTGCTGCAAAGGTTGCCGCAAAGTAAAACATGCAAACAAAATTTTCTAATTGCCGATTTAATTACGCAATCGAGGAATATCTGAATTCATCGACAAAACACAGATCACCATGAATACACAAACTATGAATTTCAAATCGGCAAATAACGATGGAAAGGAAAATTACGATCTCAATGATTCGAAAAACCTGGCTCTGATGCCACTTGTTAGAAACCAAAATATATATTCGATACGAATATAAACTCAAGATCTATATGTATGTCAAATCATTAAGAATAAAAACTAGATTTGCGGAAGCGTACCTGAATCCATCGATGGAGATTTTCCAGAGAGGGTTTGATCTTCCGAGATGATAGATTACCTCTTGCCACACAACTCTCAGACGGGGAAAAGAGATATGCAAGTTAACCTATATCTTGGGGACCACTACCCTTTATATGTTTGAATTAAAAGCAGTTTATTAATATTTACAACTCTGCCCTCATTGAGTTATAAATCTAACTTATGGTATCTACACTTTTAATTCCATGACAATTTAGTACCTATAACACGTGTAACATAATTGGTCACTTAATTACGTGTTAAACTTTATAATAACAGCGTACATTATACATATGTGCTCACTATTATTGAATTTTAATCTCAAAATAAAAATAAACATAAAGTGAACAAATAACAAACTCCCACTCAAACAATAATATCCTTAAATGATGTAACACCCATATGAGCAGTGTTCTCATGAAAGACCTTGGGTGGTAAACCTTTTGTGAGCGGATCCGCTATCATAGAGTTTGTCCCAATGTGTTCTATGAATATTTGTCCACTTTGCACTCTTTCTTTCACAACTAGGAACTTTATGTCAATGTGTTTTGACTTAGATGAACTCCTATTATTGTTGGAATACAACACTACTGATTTATTGTCACAATAATTTAAGTGGTCTTTCTATATTCTCCAAAATATGCAGTCCAGTGACAAAATTTCGCATCCATATTCCATGATTAGATGCCTCGTAGCATGCTACAAACTCTGCTGCCATAGTGGAAGAAGCTACAAGTGTTTGTTTGGCACTTTTCCAGGATATAGCTCCACCAGCTAACAGATAAATATAGCCTGATGTAGATTTTCTGCTATCTTGGCACCCAGCAAAATCAGAATTCGTATACCCTACGACCTTCAAATGATCTGATTTCCTGTATGTGAGCATATAATCTTTTGTTCTCTAAAGATACCTCATAACCCTCTTGGCTGCTTTCCAATGGTCTATACCAGGGTTGCTTGAGTATCTGCCTAACATCCCAACAATGTACGCAATATCCGGACGCGTACATACCTGAGCATACATTAGACTCCCAATTAGCTGATGTATAAGGAATCTTATGCATTTCTTGAATTTCAAGATTACTTTTAGGGCATTGGGCAAGACAAAACTTGTCTCATTTAGTGGCAGGGGTATCTATTGGTTTACTATTTTGCATGCCAAACCTTTTAAGTACTTTATCGATATAGTTCTTTTGTGACAATCCAAGAATACCCCGAGATCGATCTCGATGTATCTGAATTCCTAAAACAAAAGAAGTGTCTCCAAGATCTTTCATTTCAAAATGCTTAGATAGAAATCTCTTGGTTTTCATGCGCAAGAAGCCTATATCATTTGTGGCAAGCAAAATGCCATCGACATATAAAACCAAAAATATGTACTTACTCCCACTAAACTTGTGATACACACAATCATCAACAATATTCATCTCAAAACCGAACGAGACAATTCTTGATGAAATTTGTGATACCATTGACGAGAAGCTTGTTTGAGTCCATAGATGGATTTTGTTAATTTACAAACTATATTCTTTGGGTCTCCCGACTCAAAGTTTTCTGGTTGCACCATATAAATTGTTTCTCCAATGTCTCCATTGAGAAACGCAGTCTTAACATCCATCTGATGTAACTCAAGATCAAAATGAGCTACAAGTGCCATGATTGTCCTAAATGAGTCTTTCGATGAAACTGGAGAGAAAATCTCTGAAAAGTCAATGCCTTCTTTTTGAGTATAACCTTTAGCTACAAGACGTGCCTTATACCTCTCCACATTACCATTTGCATCCCTATTGGTTTTAAAAATCCATTTACAACCAATTGGTTTTGCACCTTCAGGTAATGGGACAAGTTTCCAAACTTTGTTGTCTTGCATGGATTTATACTCTTCTTGCATGGCATCAATCCACTTTTGAGAGTTAATACTTTGCATGGCCTGATGAAAGTTGATTGGATCATCTTCCATCATTCCATTATCATCCTTATTTTCTTGGAGAAATACAATATAATCATCTGGAATAGCATTTCTCCTTTCTCTCGTGGATCTCCTTAATGGCACTTGTTCTTGAGGTTGTTGAGTTTGTTCTTCTGGAACAATTACCTCATCCTGAATAAGAGAGAGCTGTTCGACATTGTCTTGTTGAGGTTCTGGATTCACTTCTTGATTGATGATCGGTATAGAAACTTGAACATCATCAAAAGTGATAGTAGGAACTAAGTTAAAACTCAATTCCTCCTCAAAGACAATGTCTCTTACCTTATTTCTCCCTCCAAACTCAACATCCTCAAAAATATTGCAATTCCCATCTCAAAAATATTCTTAATTATGGGATCATAAAATTTATAGCCCCTAGATCACTCAGAATAACCAATAAAGTAGCTGCTTACTGTTTTGGAGTCCAATTTCTTTTCAAGTAGCCTATAAGGCCTTGCCTCAGCTGGACATCCCCAAATGTGAAAATAATTTAGAGTGGGCTTTCTACCCACCCAAATCCCATAAGGTGTCTTTTCAGCTGCTTTAGTGGGTACTCTATTCAGAATGTACGCCGTTGTCTTTAATGTTTCTCCCCAGAGCGACTCAGGTAAGGTAGAATGAGCAATCATACTTCTTACCATATCCTTAAGAGTCCTATTACATCTCTCAGCAACACCATTCATACTAGGTGATCCTGGCATGATGTACTATGGGACAATACCACATTCCTCTAGGAACTTTGCAAATGGTCCTGAACGTTGTTCACCTGATCCATCACATCTACCGTAGTACTCACCACCATGATCAAATCGAACTTTTTTAATCCTTTTGTTGAGTTGATTCTCAACTTCAGCTTTATAGGATTTGAACACGTCCAAAGACTGAGATTTTTCATGAATGAGATATAGGTACCCATAACGTGAGTAATTATCTATGAATGTTATGAAATATTGTTGACCATTCCAAGATGTCGTAGGGAATGGCCCACAAATATCGGTATGAATTAATTCTAAGACGTCTGTAGAACGATTGTCACCTAATCTCTTAGTTTTAGTATGTTTTCCCTTGATGCAATCAACACAAACATTAAAGTCTGTGAAGTCAAGGGACTCTAAATTACCATTAGACACAAGACGCTCAATCCTACACTTTGATATATGACCTAAGCATTTATGTCATAATAATGCTGAATTTTCTTTATTTAATTTTCGCTTAGTACCACGTGATTCCACATGCAATGTTTCATTATAGGATGCAATTGTATCTAACAAATAAAGGTTGTCATAAGCATTTAAATAATCAGTTCTAACAATACTTGAATTTAAAGACAAAGTAAACTGATTGTTTCCAAATGAACAATAATAACCAAATTTTTCCAACAAAGAAACTGAAACTAAATTCCGCCAAAAAGACGGAACAACAAAAGTGTCTTTCAAATCCAAATAAAAACCAGTTCCTAATAACAACCTAAAATGCCCAATTGCTTCCACTTCCACTGATTTTCCATCGCCCACAAAGATGTTTCTTTCACCATCACTTGGTTTTCAGTAGCTCAGGCAACCCTGCATAGAAACACTTATGTGAGTAGTAGCACCAGAATCTAACCACCAAGTGTTTCTAGGTACTGAAGCTAAATTAACCTCAGAACAGACCAGAAACACTTATGTGAGTAGTAGCACCAGAATCTAACCACCATGCGTGATATTAGGTATATTTTTTCTTCATGTGTCCAAACTTGTCACAAAAGAAACAATTATTTGGAACATTATCTTGTTTCTTTTGAGCTGGACCCTTAGCAGCTTCATTCTGATATATATTTTTTTTGCCCTTGTCTTTAGAGGCACTAGACAAATGAGCACTTTCAGTTTTCTCACGCTTCAACCTTTCTTCCTCTTGAACACAATGAGAAATGAGCTCATTTAGAGTCCACTTCTCCCTTTGACAGTTATAACTAATTTTAAATTGGTTAATCTGTGCAAGAAGCGATACCAAAACCATAAGGACGAGTAAATCATCAGAAAACTCGATCTTAAGTGCCTTAAGTTTTGAAGCAATATGAGACATTTCCATAATGTACTCCTTTATATTTCCTTGACCCTTGTACTTCATAGACATCAAAGAATTCAGAAGTGATGTCATCTCAACCTTATCGTTTTTAACAAAACGTTGCTCAATATTGTCAAGGAAATCCTTAGCCTGAATAATTTCCTCAGATTTTGCACCCCTAAAGGTTTTCGAAATGCTATGTTTCATGATCATCAGACTCACGCGATTAGAACGTTCCCACCTCTCAAAATCCCTTTTTGCATCAGGGGTGCTTGCCGCAGTGAGAGGTGCAGGTTGTTCTTCCCTTAACGCAAGGTCTATGTCTATACAGCCAAGCACTATCAGTAAGTGCCTTTTCCATTCCTTGAAATTCGTCCCATTAAACATGGGTATAGAATTGACATTAGCAGATATTGTGGCAGCAGAAGAACTAGCTGAATATAGAACAAAAGAATAATAAATAAATAAATATGCTCACACCAATAATTCATAAGTAAACAAATAAATTTAAAATAATGACAATTCCCCTCAAGATACCAAACACAACATTAATATCAAGTCTTTGGACAGCAATATTAATTGTGTTGTACTCTTGTTGTAGCAATCAAACATTGACAATAAACTATGTCGAACAACAAGGTTAATCTTTGGACTAACGTATTGCACACATAAATTACCCTATAATTGTCACACATTTATTACCACAGGTGTTATTTGAAATTCGGCCAAATATTAATTTTCCTTTGGGCCAATTAATAAACGCATGAATTACAAAAACACAAACATCTTAATATTTTAAATAAGTTAATCTACGTGAAGGCGGTCACTTTGGTGACATTGTGGTTCAATTAACCCACTAAAATATTAGACATAGCCAAAACATGAATTTATATGTTTCTAAATATTTATCTTTATACCTAATGATCAAAACTAAAATTTTGATCCAATCAATTAAATATATATTTTAAATAAAATATATTTTTCTAATTGTAACCTAAGTCTGCGATTGATAAAGCAAAAGCAATACAAAAATTAAGGTCATAATTATATTCTAGAAATAATTTAATAACCTAAATCAAAGCAACAATACATAATCAAAATTACCTTGATTTCTAAACATAATCATGGCTTCAAACGTAATTATATAGAAATTGCACAGAAACGTAATGATGCTAAATTCCAAAAGGAAAGCAAAACATAATTTCCATGAGAATTAAAACCCTAATTCAATCGAAATTGAATATGTAAATTTTAGGGTTGCTGCAAAGGTTGCCGCAAAGTAAAACATGCAAACAAAATTTTCTAATTGCCGATTTAATTACGCAATCGAGGAATATCTGAATTCATCGACAAAACACAGATCACCATGAATACACAAACTATGAATTTCAAATCGGCAAATAACGATGGAAAGGAAAATTACGATCTCAATGATTCGAAAAACCTGGCTCTGATGCCACTTGTTAGAAACCAAAATATATATTCGATACGAATATAAACTCAAGATCTATATGTATGTCAAATCATTAAGAATAAAAACTAGATTTGCGGAAGCGTACCTGAATCCATCGATGGAGATTTTCCAGAGAGGGTTTGATCTTCCGAGATGATAGATTACCTCTTGCCACACAACTCTCAGACGGGGAAAAGAGATATGCAAGTTAACCTATATCTTGGGGACCACTACCCTTTATATAAGCTGAATTAAAACAGTTTATTAATATTTACAACTCTGCCCCTCATTGAGTTATAAATCTAACTTATGGTATCTACACTTTTAATTCCGTGACAATTTAGTACCTATAACACGTGTAACATAATTGGCCACTTAATTACGTGTTAAACTTTATAATAACAGCGTACATTATACATATGTGCTCACTATTATTGAATTTTAATCCAACAACATGATCACGCTCAACCAGTAATACTTAATCCAATATAATTTTTGACAAACTCTTACCAATATCTATATTAGGTTGAGTTATATCATCTTAAGGCTCAACAAGCCCCTCAAACCCAATTTCACCGACCTCTAACGGCAAAGACTAAAAGTCAACTGGGCAGTCTACCAATGCCAATTCATTTAATCCTGACCTCTCCATGGCTAGATTAGTAGCATCCAAGTGCGAAATCATACCGCCTTCCTCGCCCGTCATCCAATTCCCCGAGCTCATCTGAACCTCAACTACTCGGTTATCTACTTGTCGTTGCTCAATCCATAAATCATTATTCTTTCGTACTGGTGATCCCCTAGAATCTAATGGGTTGTGAACATTCCCAAAATTCTTGTCTTTAGATAGTCCATGTTGCTCGCGCTCAAGACCGTCCACACTCTGCATACTTGATTGTTTACCCTTATTTTCATCTAGACTAGAATCAGAATCTTCACTATCACCTTCGGACCAGCAAAGCAACTCACAATTAGAGCATAATTGGGAGTCCATTAACAGTTTGAACTCAACCACGCGCACCCGGAATAGTAATCCTTCTACATGTACCTCTAAAACATCATCAATTCGCTCCAATTGATCTGTTTCAATCAAAATGTGCCCTCTTTCAAAAGAATTAGGTTCTAAAATCGAGTCATCACATCTAATCATCGCTCCCCAATTCGAAGCAATATTATCGAACGTCCCTCACGACCACACATGCATCGGCAATCCGCTAATCGACAACCATACCCTACGATTTCTCCTATCAAATTCAGATCCCAATTTATTACTTTGGAGAACCACTTGCTTAACACACTATTGTTGAGGACATTTCACCGAGTATCTAAACTGGTGAACATCAATAAAATTCCCGAACCAGCAATGCGCATTACCGAAAAACCATTTATCTCAGCCTCTTTCAATTCTCGAGCTAGAGACGCAATTCTCATGGGGACACCGCACCACGCTATAGCGCAACACTGAAGAATTTCAATTTTATCGACATCTTCAATACCTGGAATTGTGTGATTGAAATCCTGAATCTTTGAATCCCTTACCCTACTCCTTGAAGCAACACCCACTCTCTTCACAACCCTCTCTTTTTGCCGCCAATAGAAATCACGCGTCGCTCTTCGAGCAAGAGACGCACTTAATTGAGAACCATATATCCAACGCCTCAATCACCTTCCTTGCCTCTATCTCCGACGACATACGGACAAAATCAAATCTCGAGCCATCGCGCCGTCATTTGGTTGGAACAAATACATCTAACACCTGCCACATTCCCTTCTAATGTATTTGATCCGATAAATTTTCAACGAAAATGGTTCAACATTGACGCGTGCTACTCGTGTTCATGACGCCGGCTTAAAAAAACAATTCTTGAACTGCTTCAATTTCGTTTTACTTGTATAAGGATCGTGTTCTTCTACTTTCTCATCACCCCCTCAATTATCTTTATATTCAAAACGAACAAAAACGAAAATAATGAGATCTGCCTTGGCGTATCTTTATATTCAACAACTAAGGTTCTTTTTGGGGGAAAAAATTAATATGTCACTCTAATTTTTCTTAACGAGAGCTAATGACAATGACCATAATGAAAGTAAATTAAAATTTTAGTGAATGTAATGAAAGCTTTTCGATTTCAATGACCAAAATTCACATATAACATTATACATTAGATACAAATTAAAAATTTATATATTTCCAAGATAAATACTAATATCTGAACCTATATAAAATAAGACAACTTGAAACCAATTAGTGAATCTCACACCTTTTTATTTATTTAATACTTCTTTATTGTTTTTATTGGTTAATTTAATAATAAAAAATGGATGAGCATAATCTACTTTGACGATCACCGCCAACGCCATGGATATGGTGAAACAGATAGCAACCCTTCAAGCAGAAACCCTAAACAGGTTAGGCAACTGGGGACGATACTCGACTTTCGACGGTTCCTACGATCCAAGAACTTCGGACAAGGAAAGCATGGAGTGGATGATGTGCGATGCCATGAAAGCGGAGTTGGCCACGTCCAGGGCTCTTGAGACCAACCGAGACTTGGAAACCACGTTCATGGAAGTCCAATTGGAGGTGGTGGTTGAGCTGGCCAAAACTATCGACCCCGCATTTCCCGGGACGGATGGCGTGAAGATAGAGGAGGAGGACGGCGGAGCATGTGGGATTTGTCTGGAAGATGTGGAGAAAGGATAGGTAGTGTGAGCTATGGGAGTGTGCGGGCATAAGTTCCACGGCCATTGCATCTTCCAATGGGTTCAGAGGAAGCAGAATTGCCCCTTGTGTAGATGTGCCTTGGAACCCACGAAATATTCCTATTTTATTGATATTCAAGCAATGAGCCAAAACAAGATCCTTATATTTGTTGATTCTAGAAAATAGAGAAGAAATGTAGGCTTTAACTCTTTCGATAAAGCCAAAGGTCTAAGGACTCTATCTTTTTATATAGCCTAATGGTCAAAACAGTCTTGATATTAATAACCAAGCTGTTATATCACCAACGGCTCAACCAACTTGAAACTAATTAACAGAATTAATTCCACAAAAGCCGATCAACCCAACTTAACCAGGATAAGCTTGATAAAGCTTAACATTCTCCCTGCTCTTCCCATCTCCTCATTTTCCAGTACAAAGTTCAGTTTACTGTCAACACATTCAACTTGTTCCTGAATATCTGAAAGTAGGACTTTGATAGAGGTTTTGTAAGACCGTCGACAGCCTGATCTTGGGATGGAACATAATTAACTTGAACTTGTTCTTGCGCAACCTTTTCCCGAACAAAGTGCACATCCAGCTCCACATGTTTTGAACGAGAATGAAATACTGGATTTGCAGCCATAGCTATGGCGCTTGTATTGTCACTCCAAACCGTAGGCGTCGTAGCTAGTTTTATACCTAACTCATTTAGAACTGCACTGGCCCAGGTAATCTCTGAGACAGCATCTGCTATGCTCTGATATTCTGCCTCGGTTGTAGACCGAGACACTGACTTATGCTTCTTAGAACACCAAGCAACTAAGCAGTTGTTTACATAAACACAATAACCCGTCGTTGATCTGCGATCATCTAAGCTGTTTGCCCAATCAGCATCGGTGTAAGCTACAACATTCGTAACTCCCTTTTCAGACGGAGTAAACGCCAGACCATGATCCAAGGTGCCTGCAAGATATCGAAGAATCTGTCTAACAGCCTCAAGATGTATTTCACAAGGTTTGTGCATAAATTGAGCAGCCTTGTTTACGCTGAATGCAATGTCAGGGCGAGTATGACACACATAAAGTAGCGCTCCAACCAAACTTTGATACTCCTGAACATCTTGTAGAGGGTTGCCACCATCCTGTACAAGTTTTGTAGAAGTTAACATTGGCGTTGAGGTTGATTTGGCCATATGCATTTTTGCCTTTTGTAGCAGCTCAAGAATAAACTTCTTCTGACTTGGAACAACTGAGTTACCAACATACGGCTTCAATTCCAAGAAAGAATGTCAAACTGCCAAGATCCTTGAGAGCAAACTTGTTGTTCAACCTAGCAATGACATTTTCAATATGTTGTGTAGAATTTCCGGTGATTATGATATCGTCAACGTACACTATCAAGTAAGTAACGATATTATCTCCATTAATGATGAACAGTGAGGCATCGGCTTTAGACTCCCGAAAACTTACTCGTCTGTTCAAACCCCGGCGGTTGCTGCATAAACACTTCTTCATCGAGCTCTCCATTAAGAAATACGTTATTGACATCAATTTGCCGAAGATTCCACTGATTTGTGACTACTAGAGCCAATATTATATTGAGAGTTATAAACCGAACAACCGGACTAAACGTGTCTTTGAAATCATGGCCCGGAACCTGAGAGAAACCTTTTGCCACTAGTCGAGCTTTGTACCGAGATATTGAGCCATCGGGATTTCGTTTTACACAAAACAACCATTTACAACCGGCCGTGCCTCGTCCTTCTGGTAGAGGAACAAGCTTCCATGTCTGGTTATTAACCAAGGCATCATACTCAGCAAGCACTGCCTTTTTCCATTCAAGAGAAGCCAATGCTTGTTGGACAGTGGCTGGAACTTATTCTTCAGATTGACTGGTAGCAACAAACACCTTGGTTTAAAGATACCCCTCTTGCTTCGAGTGACCATAAGATGAGATTTTATAGTAAAACCGCGTTGAAGTTCACTTGTGGTTCAAGAGCATCACTCCCCAATGCTGACAGAACCTCATCACAAGCATTATTTCCATCACTAGTAACAGGCATAGGCTCCGGACTGGCACTAGGCTCAAAACTGACATGACTATTTGCATTACCAGCTGCAGGCATGGGCTCAACACGATGTGCAACACCTTCGACTGTGTGTTGCTCACTATTACCCACTGTGTGTTGCACAACATCATTTACCAACTGCTGCTCACTATTACTCATTGAGTTTTCACAATTGGCACAAGAATTACACCCAGTGTTGACAACTGGACTAGCTATAGTAGGCTCAGTTGTAGCGTGACTCCCAACAGGTGATTGTACTCGAGCTCCTGGATTAATTGTTAAGGCAGCAGACCGAAACTGACATTGTGTGAAGCTGTCCAAAGCCACAGGTACGTTACCAGTACTTGTTCCTGCAGAAGGAAATGTGTATTCGTCAAAAACCACGTCTTGAGATGACTAACTTACCCTGAGGAGTTAGACATTGATATCATCTATGTTGTGAACTGTAGCCGAGAAACAAACACGGTTGTGATCGAAACTCAAGTTTGTGCTGCTAAAACGGCCATAAATACGGAAAACACCTGCATGAACTGATAATCAGGTTTCTTATTGTAAAGTTTCTCAAAAGGTGACATTCCATCAAGGACACCGGTAGGTAACCGATTTATGAGGTAAACTGCTGTTACAACAGCGTAAGACCAAAATCGTAAAGGCATAGACGCTTGAGCTAAAAGTGTAAGGGCCATCTCGATAACGTGACGATGCTTGTGCTCAACAACACCATTTTGTTCGGAAGTCTGAGGGCAGGTCACACGATGATTAACTCCAGCAGCAACAAGGACTCTTGATAAGCTTCTGAACTCGCCACCCCAATCACTCTGAACTTCCTTTATCGCAACTCCAAACTTAGTGTGCACCAACTTGGAGAATTGTTGAAAAACCTGAACTGCCTGTGATTTACTTTGAAGAAGATAAACCCATGTATGTCGTGTACAAGCATCTACAAATGACACGTAATATGAAAAACCAGCAGATGAAACATGAGCCGGTCCCCACAAATCAGTAAATATAAGTTGAAAAGGATGATCATAAACTGATCCAGATACTGAAAAAGGTAACTTATGACTTTTTCCTTGTTGACATGAAGAGCAAACATATTGTTTATTGCCTTTCAAAGAAACATTACAATGTTTTAAAACTTTGGTCAACGTAGCATGGGCAGGATGTCCCAGCCGACGATGCCAAAGCTCTATATCAGAGCTAACTATATGAGCAGAACACAACTGATCATTGTTATTACACGAATTATACTGACTAAAGCTGGAATCAACACTAGAACCACCAGCATCTTTATTGAAAGTATATAAACCACCTTCTTCAAGTCCTCGCAGCAGAATTTCTTTCGTAACTTCATCTCGTACCACACAATGATTATCATGGAACTCGAAATACACACCATTGTCACTAGCTAACTTTGAAACAGAGAGTAAGTTTTTAGTAACTTGAGGAACAATAAGAAGATCACGTAATAGCAAAGCTTTCGATGTAGAATTAAGCCAAGTATGACCTATTTTGGATATGTAAAGACCCTTACCATCACCAACAGTTAGTTTACCTGGTCCAGTAAAATCAGAACATTGATGGGCAGTGGAAGCATCAGGAGAGACATGATGAGTGGCCCCTGTGTCAACGAACCATGCACCAGATTGACCAGAGGTCGAGGCACCATTGTTAGAGTTACAATTAGAGCATCCAGACGAACCAGTTGACATCTCTGTAGTATGACAAACTGGAGCGGCAATAGAAGTATCAATCGAACAAATATTCACAGAAGCAGAATCCTCGTTGTTAAGAGTTTTGTTAGAATGGGCAGTAACTCCAGCAAAATTTTTGTCAAACCTCCGATAGCAGCGATCTGCTAAATGACCCAGCTTACCGCACAGCTAACATTGAAACCGGTTGCGAGAGCGCCCTCGGCCACCACGATTTTCCCAAGTTCGCCCAGAGTTAGTATTATTACCAGATTTGTTTTCAGAAAATTGAATATTGTGAACACTCATAGGAGGAGGAAGAGCTTGATCGAACATCACCTGCTGCGCCTCAGCATCGATAAGAACTGCAGTAACCCCATCAAGGGTGAACGGCTCACGACTCGCAGTGATAACAGCAACAAATGGCCGATATTCAATCGGAAGCCCATTCAAGATTGAGGCTATATGTTCTGTGGTAGACACAGAGCTCCCACATGAGGCAGCATCACATATTTCCTTAACTTTGGCAATGTATGCCCGCATGCTCAAATCTCCCTTCCGAATCGATCGAAGGCGAAAATGTAGATTCATGATAGTAGTCGTGGAGCGGCTACTGAAATACTCAACAACGATTCTCCAGATTTCAGCAGTGGTCTCTGCTCCAACAAACTGAGATAGAAGGTGAGGACTCATAGTTGACAACAGCCAACCAGCGAGAGCACTATCTTGCGCAACAAAGGTTTCGTACTCATCATTTGAAACCATAGTGCCGTCAGCAGATCTGATTGTTGCCGGCGGAGCAACTAAAGTACCATTGAGAAGTTTCTCGAGGCGATGGCTCCTAACCGTGAAAAGAATCTGCTGTTTCCACACAAGGAAATTAGATTCGTCCAGCAGCACGTTGATTCTCTTGTTGGTAAACGAACGACTACCTCCAGCTCCAGATCTATACGATTCGCCTTCACCGGAGATAAACGAGTTTGGCATGATGATAGAAAAGAAGAAAGAAAACTAGAGATGGTGGACCCTTCACCTTCAAAAAATCAGAAAAAGAACCTGGCGAATGATACCATGTTGATTCTAGAAAATAGAGAAGAAATGTAGGCTTTAACTATTTCGATAAAGCCAAAGGTCTCAGGACTCTATTTTTTATATAGCCTAATGGTCAAAACAGTCTTGATATTAATAACCAAGCTGTTATATTACCAACAGCTCAACCAACTTAAAACTAATTAACAGAATTAGTTCCACAAAAGCCGATCAACCCAGCTTAACCAGGATAAGCTTGATAAAGCTTAACAATATTGATAAGTAAAATTATGAATTTGTGTTGCTTGTCGATTAATCTTAAAACTAATTAAAAACACAACATGACCAAAACCTTATTCACGAAATTAACACAATTTAAAAATTGACACCACTGTTTTACTTATTTTCATTCAAGAAAAAAATCTTTATAAATTTCAAATTATGGCAGCGTAATTAAATTTTTTCGCTCCACCTGTGATACCGGGTGTTCATGAAAACAAGTCGGATTGAATTGATTCAAGTCGAATTTATATATGATTAACACATTTTTAAGTCGAATGTATGTCTCAACACTAAAAATTAATTTTAGTTAAGAATTTAGGATTTAAGTCGGATTGCATTAGTAGTGTTCAACGGTGTGCGTCGCCCGTTGTAGACTCATCCATATTTTTATTACTGATTTGCTCCATAAATATTGTTTAAGTTGTTTGGAAATAAATATAAAAAGTATCTGTTAAAAAATAAAAAATCACTTATGAATTATGTCTTAATGTGTAATGTGTAATGTAGATACTTTCATTTTGCTGTGTATGTGCATGAAATTTTGATCTAATTTAATTTAAATAAAAAAATTAAATTAATTAGGATGTTTTAATTTTAGGTATTACATAAAAAATAATTAATAAGAAAAATATGTAATTACTTTTTAAAAAATATGTACATTATAGAAAAATAAATGCTTTATTTGTACAAATGAATCAAAATCAATATTTATATATAATTACTAATATATATAATATTATTTTAAATCATATATCAAAATTGGAAAGAATTCATCAATAAATTTGAGATGTATATTTGGCAACAACTATTAACAACTAGGAAAATTCTGCTACGCTTGACGAGCACCGATGAGCACTACTAATACTTTTATTTATTTAATACTTCTTTTGTGTTTTTATTGGTTAATTTAATAATAACAATAGATGAACATAATCTACGTTTACTAATCCAAATAGAAGCATTAATTCCGATAATAATACAAATATATTTGATAATGTGGCAATGTGGGTTAAGCCTAGGCGCTCTACACTAACACTATATAAAGTCTGGCTAAGTAAGCGCCGATTATTGAAAACGAAAAGGCAACCCCTTAAGTAACGTATCTATTCTATTTGACGATCACCACCAACGCCATGGATATGGTGAGGCAAATAGCAACCCTTCAAGCAGAAACCCTAAACAGGTTACGCAACTGGGGACGATACTCGACTTTCGACGGTTCCTACGATCCAAGAACGTCGGACAAGGAAAGCATGGAGTGGATGATGTGCGATGCCATGAAAGCGGAGCTGGCCTTGTTCAGGGCTCTTGAGACCAACCGAGACGTGGAAACCACGTTCATGGAAGTCCAGTTGGAGGTGGCGGTCGAGCTGGCCAAAATCTTGGCGGAAACCATCGACCCCGCGTTAGCCGGGACGGATGGCGTGAAGATAGAGGAGGAGGACGGCGGAGCATGTGGGATTTGTCTGGAAGATATGGAGAAAGGGGAGGAAGTGAGAGCCATGGGAGTGTGCGGACATAAGTTCCATGATCATTGCATCTTCCAGTGGGTTCAGAGGAAGCAGAATTGCCCCTTGTGCAGATGTGCCTTGGAACCCAAGAAATATTCCTTTTGAGCTTTAGCTTTAGTTACTGAAAAGGTTGTTGGTTTTCTGATATCAGTTTACCGTAGTTTTGGGTTTCTAATTGTAATTCGTAATACTCTAATATTTTCAACATATTATTATTTGATTGTTTAATCATTTGAGTTTGGGTGAATTGATTAGTTTCATCGTTGTAAAAGGAACACAATACACATAGTCACATAGTCAGGAAAAGACGCAGGATTTTATATTAAGAGAGAGAACTTATAAAATTTTAAGGGTGGCGGATTTATAAAATTTTATTAGGGCAAAAATAGATTTTCAATAGAAAATACATAGAAAATTTTTAAATCACACTCCCTCTGTTTCAATAAAATTATCACTTTTGTGTTTTAAAACCATCTCACTCAAATTGTCACTATGAAAAACTCAACAACTTTTATAAAACAAATTAACTTTCTATCATTCTTTAGTTTCTCAGCAAATATAAAAGTCTTTTAAGAGCAAATTTATCATTAAAATTATTTTACATCATACAATTTTTTATTCTTAAAATTTTGTAAAAAATCAATATATGATAATATAAATAGGACAGAAAGAGTATTTGAATTTTAATTTTTTAGAGGGTAGTTATTCCCCTCTCTGCACGTCATAGTGTCAAAGTTAGAATCAAACAACCTCGCTCTTCGTACTTTTCCTCCAAATCCTTAACTCTCTCTCCTCGCTTGTGTGATAGCGTATGTTACGCTTTAAGGCTGACTGCACGAATTAACCCAACTAAACTCTGATTATGCGGTTATGTTTGACGTTGTAATCTGTCATTGTTCTTTCCCTTAGATTTTATGATTGTATTTTTTTATTTTTTTATTAAATTGAGAGATATTACATTTTAAGATAAATATTAAGATTTAAATTCATATAGATAAAATAATATAAATATCATTAACCACTCAACTAATTAGTGAATTTCTTTTTTACTTATTCAATAAAACTAACTACTTTTATTAATTAAAAAAACGAAGATCAGAAAGCACGTGCTTATTATGAATGGTCAAACAAAAATCAAATCTTACAATTGCAAAGTTTCCAAATACCATTGTTTTTTTTCGTATGTAATCTTGTTAAATTTGTTGGCATACAATGAAAAATACCATTGGATTTAAGTCATCTTGATGAGTTGTTGTCATGAAATTTGTAGTATACGGAAACGTGTTGGTTTCATTGGGTTGTCCTTGATATAAACTCCCATCTTATTTGAAAAGGAAAGGGTTAGATATTGAGACAAAAAAAGGTTGTTTTTTTAGTCAAATGGAAGACAATATGTTTCTTTTCCGAGCATTGAAAATAACGACACGTTGGGAAAAAATTCTACGACGGGCGTCGAATACCACTGAACACCACTAACGCTAAATACTATTAAATTGATTAATAAAGATTAAAAATTTCAAGGACTCAACATATAATAAATAATTATTTAAAATAAAATTTAATTAAATTATTTTTTATATATATTCTATTTTTTAATTTTTTAATTTTTAAATAATTGAATCAAATATCAACCCTAAATTAAAAACCCTAGATTTTTTCTTCTTCCTTTTGTCATTCCAACCCTCCACCACCGTTAATCATCCTCCACCGATGAAATTTTCGCTGCTGCACCTCTATCCCTGCTTGTTCTCATGTCTTACGATGTCTTTATCTTCCATCTTCACCATTTTTTTGTCCCAATATTTGGATCTACTCAGCTCTTAGATTCATCAACCGAGCTAGTGGGAAAACATGCTCAATCACTTTGTCGAAGTTGCAGTAGGGAGGATTTAGGGTTTTTTAATTTAGGGTTAGTATTTGATCTAATTATTTAAAAATAAATATTAAAAAATAGAATATATATGAAAAATAATTTAATTAAATTTTATTTTAAATAACTATTAATTGTATGTTGAGTCCTTAAAATTTTTAATCTTTATTAATTAATTTAATAGTGTTCAGCGGTGTTCAACGTTAATGGTGTTCAGCGATATTCGGCGCACGTGGTAGACTCATTTCACGTTTGGGGGTTAAAAGTAAAGTTCACTTCCTCCACTTTCATGAGGGAAAGCACATGATTTGGATTATCATTCCAATAAAACGCGTTTAGGGCAAAGGGAGTGTCAAATACTATATCTTCTGGCATTTAAATTTACTTTTTTCCTAATTAATTTAAATGTAAAAGAACTATAACCAACTGTTAAGTTCTCATTAATTTATTTATGTTTTTCTTTTTGTCACAAGGATAAATAAAACTCGACTTGAATTGAATCGAATAGTAATTTTATAAAACTGACTCGAAAAAAGTTGTCCAATATTTTAGTCAGGAGAAACTAGCTAGTTTATGTTGTTTGAATTTTTTGCCTGTGACGGAAAAAATTAATATTAACTTAACAACACCTTATTCGGTTAAATTTGGGTCAGTTTAACAAAAATAGGAATTTGAGGATTAAAAGAAATAATATAAAAATTTTAACGGCCCCCAAACATTAACACATATATATGTTGTTCTGTACTTCTTTGTACATACACAGAGACAAAATGCAAAATAAATAAATAAAGGGTAAAGTACACAAATGGTCGCTAAACTATCCTAGAAAATATAAAACGGTCCCCAAACTTTTAAAATTACATAATGGATATTAAACGTTAGTTTTTGTTACAAATGATCATTGAGCCGTTAATTGAGTGGCATGTGATTACAAAAATTTGAATAATAATACATTTAATCATCAATATTTACACATTTAGTCAATTTAGAACTAATTTAACCCTCATTATTGATGTTTAAAATGATTGAATGTAAAAATTGAGGATTAGATGCGGTGTTATACAAATTTTCGTAACTGTCATGCCACCCAGTTAACAACAATTAACGACTTAGTGACCATTTTATAACAAAAACTAAAGTTTAATGCTTATTATGTAACTTTTGAAAGTTTGATGACCATTTTGTATTGTGATGGTTTAGTGACCATTTGTGTAGTTTACCCATAAATAAAACATTAGCACCTGTGGTGTTACGTACTTTTTTTGTCCATTTTCCTTCATGAATGTTGAAAAGGTTTACAAGAGATTAGACATCAAAATATCTAATCGTGATTAAAACGCGCTATTAATCTTGATTAGCAATTACTTTTTAGGTTTTTAACAGAGATGATAGTGGTTGGATATCTGTACATTTTAAATTCCCCGTATTTGAATATGTAAATCTATCTAAAAATTTGAATATGTTTTTATCCGCATATTATTCGAGTATTACTATTTGAATCTGAATTAAATATTATTATCAACAAGATATCTTAATCCGCAAAAAAATAAAATTTAAAACTATAAATTATATGTCGAATATATGAATCCACGTAAATATAGATCTGAATCTGCTAAAAAGTTGGATGACAAAGGTTTGATTCCCCTTAGAAACAACATTTTTTCTATTTTATCACCCATAGACGAACTCGAATATTAGAATCCACAATCCATATTTGCATATATAGATTCAAATATTGCACGTCCGAAGGATATATATATATATATATATCCATATATGCTCTGAATCCACACCAAATAATAAATTTAACATGTGAGTTCATAAATTATTCGAATTAGAAATAAATAAAGGTCATGTTTGGTAATTAGCGGGTAGTAGACTACATTAGCTGATTTGACTAGCAGAATAACTTAGCTTATTGTATAAAAGTGTTTGGTAAAATTAACTGTTATTTGATAATTGTTTGATCATTTGATCAAGCAAAATGACATATAAACACATGATTATATCTGATACTTATTTGATTAATTTATTAGTTATTAATGTTTTGTTTCTATTAATATTAATGTTTTGTTTTTATTCATATTCTGTGACTGTCTTGAATGAGATTGCTATACTACATATGGCAGGAACGTAACCACAGATTATATAGGGACACCATACATTCGAGTGATGATATTTTTACGCATATACAGAGCACAATTGGAATTAAACTGTACATATTCTGTATAGATAAGTCTGATAGATACGCTAGTCACTTATGTACAGCTTGGGAGATACAATAGTACTGATCCCTGCTTACTTTGATTATTTATGTTCTTTTGTAATGACTCGCTTCTGGATAAATAAAAACCTACCATTTTTCAAAAATAATTTTAATAATTATTAAATTTAGATGTATATATTAATTTTTTTATTATTCTAAATATAATTTTATTAATTATTAAATTTAAATATATATATTAAGTTATTATTCATGAAATTATGTTTTAATTTTATTAGTTATTTAATTTTTTTAACAAATCTTAAATTTAATCCAATTTTTACCTAGAAGAGAAGGGAAGAAAAACTCTTGGAGAAGTAAGATATTAGTTATTCAAATTTAGATGTATATATTCAGGGACAAAAAATATAGATGTATACTTTACTTTTTAAAATATAATCATATGTAGACCTGCTTATGGGTCGGGTAGACCAGCCCATTAAGTCGGATTGCATTAGTAGTGTTCAACGGTGTCGTCGCCCGTTGTAGACTCATCCATATTTTTATTACTGATTTGCTCCATAAATATTGTTTAAGTTGTTTGGAAATAAATATAAAAAAGTATCTGTTAAAAAATAAAAAATCACTTATGAATTATGTCTTAATGTGTAATGTGTAATGTAGATACTTTCATTTTGCTGTGTATGTGCATGAAATTTTGATCTAATTTAATTTAAATAAAAATTAAATTAATTAATTAGGATGTTTTAATTTTAGGTATTACATAAAAAATAATTAATAAGAAAAATATGTAATTACTTTTTAAAAAATATGTACATTATAGAAAAATAAATGCTTTATTTGTACAAATGAATCAAAATCAATATTTATATATAATTACTAATATATATAATATTATTTTAAATCATATATCAAAATTGGAAAGAATTCATCAATAAATTTGAGGTGTATATTTGGCAACAACTTTTAAGAAAATTCTGTCACGCTTGACGAGCACCGATGAGCACCATTAATACTTTTATTTATTTATTTATTTATTTATTTATTTAATACTTCTTTTGTGTTTTTATTGGTTAATTTAATAATAACAATAGATGAACATAATCTACGTTTACTAATCCAAATAGAAGCATTAATTCCGATAATAATACAAATATATTTGATAATGTGGCAATGTGGGTTAAGCCTAGGTGCTCTACACTAACACTATATAAAGCCTGGCTAAGTAAGCGCCGATTATTGAAAACGAAAAGGCAACCCCTTAAGTAACGTATCTATTCTATTTGACGATCACCACCAACGCCATGGATATGGTGAGGCAAATAGCAACCCTTCAAGCAGAAACCCTAAACAGGTTACGCAACTGGGGAGGATACTCGACTTTCGACGGTTCCTACGATCCAAGAACGTCGGACAACGAAAGCATGGAGTGGATGATGTGCGATGCCATGAAAGCGGAGCTGGCCTTGTCCAGGGCTCTTGAGACCAACCGAGACGTGGAAACCACGTTCATGGAAGTCCAGTTGGAGGTGGCGGTCGAGCTGGCCAAAATCTTGGCGGAAACCATCGACCCCGCGTTAGCCGGGACGGATGGCGTGAAGATAGAGGAGGAGGACGGCGGAGCATGTGGGATTTGTCTGGAAGATATGGAGAAAGGGGAGGAAGTGAGAGCCATGGGAGTGTGCGGACATAAGTTCCATGATCATTGCATCTTCCAGTGGGTTCAGAGGAAGCAGAATTGCCCCTTGTGTAGATGTGCCTTGGAACCCAAGAAATATTCCTTTTGAGCTTTAGCTTTAGTTACTGAAAAGGTTGTTGGTTTTCTGATATCAGTTTACCGTAGTTTTGGGTTTCTAATTGTAATTCGTAATACTCTAATATTTTCAACATATTATTATTTGATTGTTTAATCATTTGAGTTTGGGTGAATTGATTAGTTTCATCGTTGTAAAAGGAACACAATACACATCATCAGGGAAAGACGCAGGATCTTATATTAAGAGAGAGAACCTATAAAATTCTAAGGATGGCGGATTTATAAAATTTTATGAGGGCAAAAATAGATTTTCAATGGAAAATACATAGAAAATTTTTAAATCATACTCCCTCTGTTTCAATAAAACTATCACTTTTGTGTTTTAAAACCATCTCACTCAAATTTTCACTTTGAAAAACTCAACAACTTTTATAAAACAAATTAACTTTTCTATCATTCTTTAGTTTCCTAGCAAAAACAAGTCTTTTAAGAGCAAATTTATCGTTGAAATTATTTTACATCATACAATTTTTTATTCTTAAAATTTCGTAAAAAGTCAATATATGATAATATAAATAGGACAGAAAGAGTATATAAATTTTAATTTTTTGGAGGGGCGTCATAGTGTCAAAGTTAGAATCAAACAACCTCGCTCTTCGTACTTTTCCTCCAAATCCTTAACTCTCTCTCCTCGCTTGTGTGATAGCATATGTTACGCTTTAAGGCTCGACTGCAAGAACTAACCCAACTAAACTCTGATTATGCTGTTATGTTTGACGTTGTAATCTGTCATTGTTCTTTCCCTTAGAGTTTATGTTTGTATTTTTTTATTTTTTATTAAATTAAGAGATATTACATTTTAAGATAAATATTAAGATTTAAACTCATACAAGATAAAATAATATAAATATCATTAATCACTCAACTAATTAGTGAATCACTTTTTTACTTATTCAATAAAACTAACTACTTTTATTAATTAAAAAAACGAAGATCAGAAAGCACATGCTTATTATGAATGGTCAAACAAAAATCAAATCTTACAATTGCAAAGTGTCCAAATACCATTGTTTTTTTTCGTATGTAATCTTGTTAAATTTGTTGGCATACAATGAAAAATACCATTGGATTTAAGTCATCTTGATGAGTTGTTGTCATGAAATTTGTAGTATACGGAAACGTGTTGGTTTCATTGGGTTGTCCTTGATATAAACTCCCATCTTATTTGAAAAGGAAAGGGTTAGATATTGAGACAAAAAAAGGTTGTTTTTTTAGTCAAATGGAAGACAATATGTTTCTTTTCCGAGCATTGAAAATAAGACACGTTGGGAGAAAATTCTACGACGGGCGTCGAATACCACTGAACACCACTAACGCTAAACACTATTAAATTGATTAATAAAGATTAAAAATTTCAAGGACTCAACATATAATAAATAATTATTTAAAATAAAATTTAATTAAATTATTTTTTATATATATTCTATTTTTTAATTTTTTAATTTTTAAATAATTGAATCAAATATCAACCCTAGATTTTTTCTTCTTCCTTTTGTCATTCCAACCCTCCACCACCGTTAATCATCCTCCACCGATGAAATTTTCGCTGCTGCACCTCTATCCCTGCTTGTTCTCATGTCTTACGATGTCTTTATCTTCCATCTTCACCATTTTTTTGTCCCAATATTTGGATCTACTCAGCTCTTAGATTCATCAACCGAGCTAGTGGGAAAACATGCTCAATCACTTTGTCGAAGTTGCAGTAGGGAGGATTTAGGGTTTTTTAATTTAAGGTTAGTATTTGATCTAATTATTTAAAAATAAATATTAAAAAATAGAATATATATGAAAAATAATTTAATTAAATTTTATTTTAAATAACTATTAATTGTATGTTGAGTCCTTAAAATTTTTAATCTTTATTAATTAATTTAATAGTGTTCAGCGGTGTTCAACGTTAATGATGTTCAGCGATATTCGGCGCACGTGGTAGACTCATTTCACGGGGTTAAAAGTAAAGTTCACTTCCTCCACTTTCATGAGGGAAAGCACATGATTTGGATTATCATTCCAATAAAACGCGTTTAGGGCAAAGGGAGTGTCAAATACTATATCTTCTGGCATTTAAATTTACTTTTTTCCTAATTAATTTAAATGTAAAAGAACTATAACCAACTGTTAAGTTCTCATTAATTTATTTATATTTTTCTTTTTGTCACAAGGATAAATAAAACTCGACTTGAATTGAATCGAATAGTAATTTTATAAAACTGACTCGAAAAAAGTTGTCCAATATTTTAGTCAGGAGAAACTAGCTAGTTTATGTTGTTTGAATTTTTTGCCTGTGACGGAAAAAATTAATATTAACTTAACAACACCTTATTCGGTTAAATTTGGGTCAGTTTAACAAAAATAGGAATTTGAGGATTAAAAGAAATAATATAAAAATTTTAACGGCCCCCAAACATTAACACATATATATGTTGTTCTGTACTTCTTTGTACATACACAGAGACAAAATGCAAAATAAATAAATAAAGGGTAAAGTACACAAATGGTCGCTAAACTATCCTAGAAAATATAAAACGGTCCCCAAACTTTTAAAATTACATAATGGATATTAAACGTTAGTTTTTGTTACAAATGATCATTGAGCCGTTAATTGAGTGGCATGACAGTTACAAAAATTTGAATAATAATACATTTAATCATCAATATTTACACATTTAGTCAATTTAGAACTAATTTAACCCTCATTATTGATGTTTAAAATGATTGAATGTGTAAAAATTGAGGATTAGATGCGGTGTTATACAAATTTTCGTAACTGTCATGCCACCCAGTTAACAACAATTAACGACTTAGTAGCCATTTTATAACAAAAACTAAAGTTTAATGCTTATTATGTAACTTTTGAAAGTTTGATGACCATTTTGTATTGTGATGGTTTAGTGACCATTTGTGTAGTTTACCCATAAATAAAACATTAGCACCTGTGGTGTTACGTACTTTTTTTGTCCATTTTCCTTCATGAATGTTGAAAAGGTTTACAAGAGATTAGACATCAAAATATCTAATCGTGATTAAAACGCGCTATTAATCTTGATTAGCAATTACTTTTTAGGTTTTTAACAGAGATGATAGTGGTTGGATATCTGTACATTTTAAATTCCCCGTATTTGAATATGTAAATCTATCTAAAAATTTGAATATGTTTTTATCCGCATATTATTCGAGTATTACTATTTGAATCTGAATTAAATATTATTATCAACAAGATATCTTAATCCGCAAAAAAATAAAATTTAAAACTATAAATTATATGTCGAATATATGAATCCACGTAAATATAGATCTGAATCTGCTAAAAAGTTGGATGACAAAGGTTTGATTCCCCTTAGAAACAACATTTTTTCTATTTTATCACCCATAGACGAACTCGAATATTCGAATCCACAATCCATATTTGCATATATAGATTCAAATATTGCACGTCCGAAGGATATATATATATATATATATATATCCATATATGCTCTGAATCCACACCAAATAATAAATTTAACATGTGAGTTCATAAATTATTCGAATTAGAAATAAATAAAGGTCATGTTTGGTAATTAGCGGGTAGTAGACTACATTAAATTTGATTTGACTAGAGAATAACTTAGCTTATTGTATAAAAGTGTTTGGTAAAATTAACTGTTATTTGATAATTGTTTGATCATTTGATCAAGCAAAATGACATATAAACACATGATTATATCTGATACTTATTTGATTAATTTATTAGTTATTAATGTTTTGTTTCTATTAATATTAATGTTTTGTTTTTATTCATATTCTGTGACTGTCTTGAATGAGATTGCTATACTACATATGGCAGGAACGTAACCACAGATTATATAGGGACACCATACATTCGAGTGATGATGTTTTTACGCATATACAGAGCACAATTGGAATTAAACTGTACATATTCTGTATAGATAAGTCTGATAGATACGCTAGTCACTTATGTACAGCTTGGGAGATACAATAGTACTGATCCCTGCTTACTTTGATTATTTATGTTCTTTGTAACAGACTCGCTTCCTGGATAAATAAAAACCTACCATTTTTCAAAAATAATTTTAATAATTATTAAATTTAGATGTATATATTAATTTTTTATTATTCTAAATATAATTTTATTAATTATTAAATTTAAATATATATATTAAGTTATTATTCATGAAATTATGTTTTAATTTTATTAGTTATTTAATTTTTTTAACAAATCTTAAATTTAATCCAATTTTTACCTAGAAGAGAAGGGAAGAAAAACTCTTGGAGAAGTAAGATATTAGTTATTCAAATTTAGATGTATATATTCAGGGACAAAAAAATATAGATGTATACTTTACTTTTTAAAATATAATCATATGTAGACCTGCTTATGGGTCGGGTAGACCAGCCCATTTGGGTCAGGTGTCGGGTAAGGATTTTCTGCTCACGGCCCAAACTGACCTGAATATACATTCCTAATAATGTTAATTATATAAAATATATAAACTTTAATATAAAATTATATTTTAAACAATAAATTGGATGATTGGGGCGGACAGGACTCAGGCCGGAATTTGGAAATTTTTAATCTAACCTTGACCTAGTCCGGCCATGGATTAATATAATATTATTAACAGTGTTGGAATTCAATAATATAATAGATAATCCCATTTTTTATGACTTTGGTATGTTTTATCCTAAAATCATAAATTAATAAATAATACCAGTGAATCAAATAATGTCACATTATTAATAAATAATACTAGAGATGCACTCGAATATTCGAATCCACAATCCATATTCGCATATATATATATATTCAAATATTGTACATCTGGATATACATCCATGTATGCTTTGAATCCACAACAAATAATAAATTTAACATGTGAGTTCATAAATTATTTGAATAAGAAAGAAATGAAAGTCATGTTTGGCAATTAACGGATAACTGATAGCGGGCAGCAGATTACATTAGTTGATAGCTGATTTGACTAGCGAATTATATTAGCTGATTGTATAAAAGTGTTTGATAAAATTAACTGATATCTTATAGTTATTTGATCATTTGAACAGGCAAAATGACATATAAGAACATGATTATATTCAATACTTGTTTGAATAATTTATTAATTATTAATATTTTGTATCTATTAATATTAATTAAATTATGAAAATTAATTTCTAATATCATTACTAAGCATATATGAATAGTGTATACATTAATTTCTCAATTGTGAAATTATCTTTTTAATATAATTTTAATAATTATTAAATTTAGATTTATATATTAATTTTTTTATTTATAAAATTATATTTTGAATCTAATTTAATTAATTATTAAATTTAGATATATATGTTAATTTCTTATTTATGAAATTATATTTAGAATATAATTTTATCAATTATTAAATTTGGATGTATATGTTAATTTAGATATTAATTTTTTATTTATGAAATTATCTATATTCAAATTTACGTTATTTAGAAGAAAAAATTTATAATTGTCAGGGACAAAAGAGTCTTTACAATTCTTTTATCCAAACATCTAACTTAAAAATCTCTAAAAATGGTTCAAACCTTTGATTTTAGCTCAAAAAGTTGTTTACCAAAAAAGCTAAAGGCCCTGTTTGGCAATTAGTGGATAGTTGATAGATGATAGCGGATTACTTTAGCTGATAGCTGATTGCATTAGCTGATTTGTCTAGCAGATTGTATTAGCTGATTATATACAAGTGTTTGGTAAAATTAACTAATAGTTGATAGATGTTTGATTATTTAAAGAAGCAAAATGACATATAAGAACATGATTATATTCAATACTTGTTTGAATAGTTTATTAGTTATCAATATTTTATATATTAATTAGATTATAAAAATTTTTTTTTAATATAACATTACTAAGCATATTTGAAGGATCTATATATTAATTTATTATTTATATAATTATTTTTAATAAAATTTAATTAATTATTAAATTTAAATACAAATATAAATGTGTGAGAATAAAAAGAAAAAAACAAAAAATATTATTTTATAAATGTCACAATGCAAATACGTGAGGGTAAATAATTAAAATAGAAATGGTCAAATTTAGGTTATTTGAAGATTTTTTATAATTGTTAAGGATAAAAAAATATTTATAACTCTTATGTCAAAACCTCTAATTTCAAAAAGCTCATATTAGCAGCTTTTTTTCAAAATTAAATATTTCACCACAATCTGCTATTCATCAAACATTTAAATTAATGAATTTAACTAGTCAAACCTCTGATATTACTTTAAATCTCTAATTTTAACTCAAATCGATATTTACCAAACATAATGAAAATATTTCAAAATATCCAAAACTATAATCCGAAATATCATCCCTAATTTTGACGTTACATATTAGTAAATGGTAGTAGTGTTTAACGGGTATAACGGTTTGGCAAGGTAACCTCATCGTAGACCTGCTTATGGGTAGGGTAGACCAGCCCATTCGGGTCAGGTGTCGGGTAAGGATTTTCAGCTCACGGGCCAAAACTGACCCTGAATATACATTCCTATTAATGTATGATTTATCCTTAAACCATACCGAAATTCTAATAAATTAATAAATAACACTAGCGAATCAAATAATGTCACATTATTAGAAATAAAGTTAAAGAGATTAATTTTAAACTCTTTTTTATATGACAACATCTATTTCACTAATGATGTATATAATTATACGATATCAGTGCGTCAAATATATTCGTTTTAGTTTTTATCATAATATTATTTTTATTTTTAATGAGCAAAATGAAGGGTTATAAATTTGAAAATAATCCAATAAATATAACAAACCATTTAGAAATTATACATTACAAGGGGGAAAAGGACTTAGAAGTATAGAAGAGCATCACGACATCTTGACCATGTCAAGTCCATTCGTTAGTCGTTTGCGTTTATATAAAATTTGAAATATTCAAAATAAAATTCGAAAAAAATTGCTGCGAATTAAACGTTAATCGATTAAAATTCCACATTTTCTATTCATATTCTTAGTCATTTTTCGGGGTGATTATAAGTTTTTGTTAGTATTTTTATGCAAAAATTAATTTTCAATTTTTATGTACAAAAATGTCAATGTACCATTTAGAATATACAAGGATAATTATTGACTAAACTTATGGATGATTGAAAATAAAAGAGATTACTTTATTCTTGATTGATATTAAATTTCAGGTCTCTCACCATAAAACAAATAGGGATAATTAACCAAAAGGGAAGAAATGGGTTGACTAGGTACAATGGAAAATATCAACTTTAAGCAATAAATTATAATTGTTTATTAAGTCGAGTTTGAATATCTTTATCTCTGATTTATGAATATATAAAAAATTTAAATCATAATTAGGTAACCTAAAAATGTTAACTTTATAGTTGAAAAAAATTGAAGTACATATTTTCTCCTCCTCTCCCAAACATGTCAAATCTTCATTTTTAGCTTTAACAAAGAGATATTAGAACTCTAATATCTTAATTTTCTTCATAATATTTTAACCCTAATACTAAGTTAACTAACTTTATTAATCTATCCTTCAACTTCTCATGGGGAGAGAGTTTTCACGGGACCTTAGTATTTTAAGCATCAAATCAAGCCCAAAGTGGTTCCCATAATGACCCGAAGTTATTGCTATCTTCCACGAGGCTTGGGTTGCCGTTGGCAACCAAAATGTCCATCGGTTGCGGTGGATTCAGTTGAGGAGTCGTCGATTGTGCCATATAAAGCATAGCGCCTAGGTTTGCTTGTTGCAGTTGCATGTTGGTCACTTCGGCTTGAGCTTTGGCTAGTTGTGCTTTGAGCTTGTTGATTTGCTTTTGCAGCTGGCAGATCGCCCCCGCGCAACCGTAAACCGGGTCTCGGATTCTCGCATTCGCCTCGTAAACCATGCTGCTCACTGCGTCGGCCCTCTGAGACTCGGGAAGTTCCTGCAAAGTTTTTAAAAGCAAAGGACTATAAATGCAAAGTCTACAATTGTACTAACGACTAAACTCAAATCAATCCGTTAACTATGCCCCAAAAGTAGGGGTCTTTTCCACGTGCAACTTTCTTTTCAAATTGATGTTCCTAGTTAGGAAATAAACATTATAAATGTCAAAAACCAAACTTGAAATTCAATATGAAACCATAAATTTACAGTGAGCTTCAGGTCTGAACTAGAAATCTGATACCAACAAGATTTAAACGACGCAAGTCATTTATCATTACACAAATTATCGAATATCGAGTAGGCAAAGTTACTAAAATGGACACATTTTCATTGGAATATCTGTTGCCACATTTGTCAACGCATTAACCCAAAGGCAGCCTCCTAGCATGTTCACACTACATGACAATAATATTGAGTTTTGAATGGGGAATGGAGACCGCTAATTAAACCCCAAAATAGACAATAAAACTACCTGTAACAATTTGATTATGTTGCTAGCACCGAACACACGGTGAGCAATGGTGAATTTGGCTGGTTCAGTAGGAGGAAAATAAGGTGCCAACACACACTTATCAGCACACCTTCTCCTCAGAATCTTGCAAGCGGCGCAGGGGCTGATAACGAGCGGCGGCGGCGGTGGAAGAGGAGGAGGAGACGATGATGGCGAAATCGAAGAGTTCGGAGAGAGTGATATGGGAGAAGATGTTGTGATGGCAGTAGGGATTGGTTCACAGTATTCCATCTTAAACATGAGGATTTAAAGGGTTTCTAGGGGGATAACAATTAATACTATTGGGAGATTGAGGAGGGTTTATTCTAGGATAGAAAGGGTATTATTTATAGTGGATATTAGGCCAACAATGATGTCATGTCGCATGAAACATGACGTAGTTTAAGATTTTGCTGTCTAGCTGTTTTGCCGTGTTTTCATTAGACCGGTTAAATAAATAAATATATGTGTGGGGGTAGGATTAGTATCTATTTATGCAATGTAAAAATAAAAAATTACACTAATTTCATATTATTGTTTAATGTAAATTGATAATTGAGATTATTATTTATATTTTTCTTAAAATTTTTCACATTAATTTACACGTGTAGAATATATATATATATATATATATATATATATATATATGGATAGAATTCAGTTACACAGTGTAAGAGTTTTTAGCTTTTACACGTTTTTTATAATGTTGGATGGATGGAATGGATGACTGAGATTAACAGTGGGTTATGTGAAGATTATCTCTTGGGAAAAAAGTAATTAGATAATCTCAAACATCCATTCCACCCATCCAACGATCCAAAAACCGTGTAAAACTATGAGCTTTACGTTCTGTGTGAGTGGATCATATATATATATATATATAAAGGGTTAGGATCCACTTAATGAACAAATATAGGATTATTAATGTGTACTAAGTGTCACGGGGCTAGACTTCTGAACCAGCCCGACGTGCGGCCTTAGTCGAGTCCTTAAGACAAACAACTAAGTAAGCCTGAATCCTCGACCCGAAAGATCGAATTCCGAAGGCACCGAAGAACGCAAGATCGTTCTTAGCGGAAGCAAACTATGAGATCGGCTACGAAGAACTCTGAAAGAACGCGAAGAACAAAAGAATAACAACTCAGAGAATTTAGAGTGAATGCGCTCTCTATTACTCAAGAATAGATGAAAGAATGGATGATTACAACTGAGGTGGGGAGGCCTCTATTTATAGTTGAGTCCCCTCTAATCCGACGGTCCCTACTGATTTACATCAATGGCCTAGATACAACTCTACCAACACAAGGCATAATGCCAAGAATATTCCTTAGCTATCTATGGAAAGAATCTCTTATGTTCACATAGGTGTGGATGGATAAGCTTTCTTGGATCTTCCCACGGATCGGGCCAGTCTGGTGGTCTCTTCAAGCCCAAAGTGTGCCTCAGAACCTCATGGACACCTTGGTGTGCACCCTGTGGTGCTAATGACTCGGACCTGGGTTCACGACCCATAACATTCTCCCCCACCAAACTTGGCAACGCCCTCGTCGCTGCTCCAGGATAAAGTCGGCAACGATCCTGGGACCTCCTTGGCACCTTAGCTTTCTCCCAACTCTGAACCAGGCTTGGTTGTCCCCCCATAAGGACCGCTCTTCCCATAAAGAGCACCTGACTCGTGTTGGGTTGTCCACCCATATGGACTCCTCGCTTTGGTTGCCCGCCGCCATGTAACATCGCTCGTCGAACCACCTCGCACATCTCGACTGTAGGAACTCTTTCCTAGCAGCTAGGATTTGTCTCCACTTGGATCACCATAACCCTCGAACAAAGGTTTGGATGCCGCCTTTGAACTTTTACCAGCTGATGGGTTAGGTTTTCTGCTGCCTACACCCAACAAACTGGACAAATCAAAACCAAAAACACAAAGATTGTGTTCGAGATGTACCTTCTTCGGGATGAACTCTCTCGCGTTCACTCTAAAATGCATCGGCCCTTCTACATCCTTGAAGTCCGACGCCCCATTTTCCATTGCCACTTCTTTCTCCCCGAAGTTCAATGCACCCTCCACCTTGCCCAACGGTGGCTCTTCACATAACGAATCGAGCTTCAAAGCCTCGCTCTCTTCGGGCTCGTCCTGTACCTTGGACTGCTTGATTCTATGTGGGCAATCACGCCAACGATGTGGCTCAAGGCAATGAAAACACTTTCATTGCACTTTCTCCTCCCTCGACTTGACTCTGTCGGGGCAATCGAGCCAACTGTGTGGCCCCTTGCAACGAAGACACTTTCGCTGCACCTCCGGCTTGACCGTTGTAGACGAAACAATTATGCCAGCTCTAGCTTCCCTTTTCACAGACTCATCGTTTACCTTGATGGCTGAAAGGTCGGCTTCCTTAGAACAATCATTTGACCCATGCTCGCCGTCACAATAGAAGCACCTCCGTGGCTTCATTTCCCATGGTCGGACTAGCATCCTGGGCTTGTTCCACCTCGATGGCTTTTCCCGCCATGCGAAGTCCCATCCATCTTTGTCGAAGCCTGCACTTCGGCTCCAACCGCATCACTTTGTCCCTCCACTTTGTCCGTCATGCCTGATATGCCTTCTACTCCCCCTCCTGGCCCTTCACCTCGAGGCTCTCCTTGGCAATCACGAGGCTTTTCCTCTAGAACCTGGTGGTTTCGAACTTGGCCCATATCTTCTCACACGACGCCATAAAGTCTCTACGCCTCTGGGTCCTTCCTTCGACAGCCTGGGCCTCGTCACCCATCTGCGCTGCAGCGTTTCCTTCTTTCCTTGTCTCCATCTCCAACAATGCCTTCCACGAGCACTTGATTCACCAACCGTGGCTACGAACCGTGGGCTCAGATACCAACTGTCACGGGGCTAGACTTCTAAACCAGCCTGACATGCGGCCTTAGTCGAGTCCTTAAGACAAACAACTAAGTAAGCTTGAATTCTCGACCTGAAAGATCGAATTCCGAAGGCACCGAAGAACGCAAGATCGTTCTTAGCGGAAGCAAACTATGAGATCGGCTACGAAGAACTCTGAAAGAACGCGAAGAACAAAAGAATAACAACTCAGAGAATTTAGAGTGAATGCGCTCTCTATTACTCAAGAATAGATGAAAGAATGGATGATTACAACTGAGGTGGGGAGGCCTCTATTTATAGTTGAGTCCCCTCTAATCCGACGGTCCTTACTGATTTACATCAATGGCCTAGATACAACTCTACCAACCACAAGGCATAATGCCAAGAATATTCCTTAGCTATCTATAGAAAGAATCTCCTATGTTCACATAGGTGTGGATGGATAAGCCTTCTTGGATCTTCCCACGGATCGGGCCAGTCTGGTGGTCTCTTCAAGCCCAAAGTGTGCCTCAGAACCTCATGGACACCTTGGTGTGCACCCTGTGGTGCTAATGACTCGGACCTGGGTTCACGGCCCGTGACATAAGCCATACATGTTTGACATGTTTGGATAAACCTTATAATTGATAGGTTTTATTTTTTGACAATCCTAATCCTATCTTGAGGGGAGGGGAAATAGGACTCTAGGGAAATGAATGAGAATGTTCCTAGTGGGTCTCGAACCCATGACCTAAGGGAATACGACGAAACAAAGACGACCAGTTTGGCCAACCGACCAAATGTACGCTTGCTCAACTGATAAGCTTTATTGAATTAAGTATAATGAGAGCACCTCAATTATCCTCTTTAATTCTTAAAAGGGTGAGAAACAACTTAATTAGGGGTGCTTATTGAGTTGAGTAGCTCGCAAACAACTCGAGATCAACTCAGTCAAAACTATTTTTAATGTTCGACTCGAGTTGATTCAACTTGAAATCAAGCTCGACTCGAGATCTTAGCGAGTCAAGTCAAGCAAGGCCAAGCTCGACTCGATAAGTTCGTGAGCAGCTCGTTATTTTTTTATAAAGTCTTTTATGAATTTTTTGTGGTTACTTTTTGGTTTCAAATTTCCAAAATGTTTAGTATTTTTCGAGAATTAAAAAAGTTAATTCGTATGAATAAGAAATTAAATTATAATAATGGGTCTTTTATTTTTCTTTTATTATTACTTTATGTATAAAGTAGAAAATAAGAAAAGTCTTCAATTTCCAATTTTCAAATAAAAAAATACGATTGAAAGTTAAAACCCTCGAAATTCTGAAGTCATTCTCTTATTTGTTGTTCATCGAAGATTGTTGAGAAAATAAAAGATTCTCACACTCGAATATCAACTTCATCTCTAACTCGTCATGAGAGGTTCGTTTATTTATCTCCTCAGACCTCACATTTGTTTTGAATTTCTATGTTTATATTAAGCTCTAACAGTACCACTATATTTTACCTACATTTAAAAAAAACAAGGTAAAATTTTTTGGCGAGCTTAACGAGCAACGAGTTGAGTCGAGCAACAAGATTTTTTAACGAGCACGAGTCGAACAAAATTTTATCGAGCTTAACGAGCAACGAGTAGAGTCGAGCAACTATATTTTTTTAACGAGCACGAGTCGAGCAAATTTTTATCGAGCAACGAGTCGAGCAGCGATATTTTTTAACGAGCATGAGTCGAGCACTGCTCAACTCGATATCGACTAGCTCGATAAGCACCATTAAACATAATTATGCGCATAATTAATCATAATAACTTAAAAAATCATTTTTAATCAACGGTTTCATTGTGTATAATTAAACATTGTCAACCAAACATTTACATAAAATCATATTTTCTTTAAATTGCATATCCTTGTGTTTACTATTAGTATTGTGCAAAAAAAAGTCACACAAATCGAAATCTGATATTTCGATTAATCGATTATATAGTTTAAATTAATAATTAACCGATATAATTTATTAACGATTAATGAAACCCGATTTTACGAGAAATTATATCATGGGTCATTCCCGCCACGCCATTCATGGGATCAATCAATAAAAATCACCCATCTCATTATTTTTTCCATGTCATAGTTTTACCAAGTGAATCGTCACTTGGTAAAAGCTGTTTTTAAAATTGATTTACAGTAAATATGAGTAAAAATTTACTTGATAAAAATATAACATAAAAAAAATAATGAGATGTGTGGTTTTTATTTATTTGTCCCATGAATGATGTGGCGGAAATTATCCATAATATAATTTCTCCGATTTTACACACACTACTTTGTTACTACTCTAATAATTACGCTATTTTCCATTATTTTGTAGTGTCTAAAACACCCTAAAATTATGATAAATATATTATTATTATTTCCTATAGAAATATAATATTATTTCTTCTGCTTTCCCAAAAATAAAAAATGAATGAATTTTTTGCTGTTTTCTTGGTACACAATTTCTATACCGGCCGCCTAACTTTAGAGTATATGATTTTTTCAAGAAAGAAAACGGTTTTTCCAAGTTCCTCTCCTATTTTCTTGGACTTAATCAAGCATTCATTAATTTCAAACCACACGCTAGAAAAAAGAGAGTCTTATTTGTAATCACATATATTGAAAATGCTTATTTCCATTTTTATTATTATTATAATACTAAATTATCTCCAACATACTAATTGGGTACTAACTCAATCGGAATCCGGTGACGGAACGACTAACGGAGTAATGACTTTACATAAATATTAAAAAGAATACAATAAAAATTAATCCTTTAAAAATTAATGATTTTACAATAAACGTCATGTACCGCTATGTACTACTAATCATATGTACCGCTATGTACCATTAATTATTTTAATTATTTTTAAAATCATAAAGACGGAAAGCTTTATCATCCATTTTTGGAATAAAATCTAGAAAAAGTATTTTACTTTTCTCAGTTTCTTTTTCTTTTTAGAAAAGTACACAAATAGGAACTAAACTTTGGTAAATTATTCAATTTGACAACCGCACTTTCAATTACTTCAATGTTACCATTAAACTTTTAATTTTGCTCCAAATTGGTCACTGACCCGTTAAAAACCGTTGAAAGGGTGAGGTGACAGTTAAAATATTTTGTATAATAAAATATTTAATCATTCATGTTTGCACATTCGAACAATTCTATCCTAATTCAAAAATAATAATAAATTTAATCTTCATTATTTAAACACTATTTCAATTTGGGACTATTTTAATTAAAAATAATTTAACCATAAACCCTAAAATCAAAACCCTAATTCTTAAGCCATAAACCCTAAACACTTAAACCTTAAATACTAAAACTAAAACCCTAAACAATTTGTGAATCAGGGAATCGTAGCCTAACAAAAAAGCCGATTTACTTTCACTAGACATATAAGCACCCATCACTAGTTTGAACCCCCATCGGAATTTCCCAGACTTTATGCTGCTTTCGTAGCCATAAACAGCCTCTCGTTTGCATCTTTCAAGTAAGCTTGGATCGTACCGAAAACGGTAGCAAATCGGCTTCTTGGTTAGGCTACAATTCCCCGATTCACAAATTGATTATGCTTTAGGGTTTTAGTTTTATTAGGGTTTAAGTGTTTAGGTTAGGGGTTAAGGTTTAGGGTTAAATTATTTTTAATTAAAATAGTCCCAAATTGAAATAATGAGGGTTCAATTTATTATTTTTTAATTAGGATAATTTTTTGAATGCGCAAACGTGGATGACTAAATGTGTTATCATACAAAATATTTTAATTGTCACCTCACCCTTTTAACGGTTATTAACGGGTCAGTGACCAATTTGGAGCAAAATTAAAAGTTTAATGGTAATTTTGAAGCAATTGAAAGTTTGATTATCAAATTGAATAATTTATCAAATTTTAGTTACCATTTGTGTACTTTACCCAAAAGAAAAAAAACTGAAAAAAATAATATAAAAATTAAGATTTTATTCTAAAAAATAATAGTAACTCTTTCAGTCTCTATTATTCAAAAGTAATTAAAATAGTTAATGATACATAACAGTACATATAAATAATGTTATATAGCGGTACATGACGTTTATTGTAAAATTATACTTTAAAAATATATGCTATAATTTATTGTTGATTCTCTGAATTTATAAATTATTAAATGACTCGTCAATGAATAACGATAAATTATGCCACTAGGAACATCGTTACTATTACCAATTTGGACGGAGCCCACGTCAGGGTTTGACATTGCTTTGCCCAAAATAAGAAATTTGATATGTAATCCTTTTAAATTATTTTAATTATAAATTAATACATTAATAAAGGTGTGTTTCCATTGTTAAAAACTTTATTTTTAATTAACGAGATTAGTCCAAGTCATAAGCAGTTTGATATCGCATAATCAAGTCTCAAGTTCAAGGTCTTGTGTATGTAGAAAATTTCTGCTGGATGATTCATCCACTAAAATTAGGTGTGCGGCGACGTGAATTCGACTCCTCATAAAAAGTTGTTAGCTATGTCCCTGAATTTAGAATGTACTTAAACACATTATCTATTCTATTTAATTAGTTAAATTATCTCATATATATGATTGACAATTGTGCTTAACAATAATGAATGAAAAGATTTTACAGAAAAAAATAGATTATCCTCGATTTAAAAATTTTAATTACAGTAACTAAACTCAACTAATCCAATAATCCTAAACGAATGTAAAATTAAATAATCCGCGGGTCGTAATATATATATATATATATATATGAGTATCCAAATCATCATCCCATTTTTTCATTTTTTATATTTCATTTATCATTTTTCTGTGACATGTTGGGGAAAATCAAACTTAGAATTAACATTTTTCATTAGTATTTAAAATAAAAAATCTGTGGAATAACAAAGCTTATTAATAGAAAACCCCAAAACACAAGGGGTCCATATAATAACTACTTCTTGACCACGTAGCAAATTGAGTCATATGTACTATTGACTTTAAGTTGAGGCTTTGAGAATTTAATTGCCATTTGCATCCTATTTCCAAGTAAAACAGATCGTAGGGATAGGATTACACTTGACATTGTAGGGGTAGGAAAAGTGCAAAACTTAGGTATATTAGGCTTCGAATATTTGTGTGGAATAATTTTTCTTTATTTTTTTAAAAATTGAGATAATTTTAAATTTTAGATTTTTTTCAAAGTCAATTTTTTTATTTCATTAATCAAATCGGACTCGAACTTATTTGATTTCAGTTCTTTCTAGCATATTGTTAAGGTTTATTTTTACGTCGTAACATTATAAATATAATTCGAAGGTTTAATTAAAAGATTTATATTTGTTGCATTGATAATGTATAATTCTAAATATTATAGGTAGAGGCGAACCTTTTATGGAATTAGAGAGGCCCTATCCTCAAGATTTTGGAACATTTATTTTGTCCCCTTCAAAAACTTTAAAAATTCTTATTATCCTTCAAAATTTTAAATGTTTTTAATTAAGTTATCTCTTAAAATTTTTAAAAGTTGTTATTAAGTCTAAAAAAATTAATTAAACCCTATTTTTTAAAAATTTTAATTTAAACCTTTCAAAATTTTAAAAAATATTGATTTATATTTTCAAATTTCTTTTTTTAAATTTTGAAATGATACTGCTTTTATTAAAACAAAAGAAGGTACAACATTAATAATGCAACCAATTAAAGAGAGAATTTGGGCGACAATGTCTGCCAAAAAAACTCTAACATAAAATAAAATGAAAAAAAAAGACAGTGCAATGATAATTGAAGCCTTCTTTTGAATATGTTGTCCATTATTCATAGTATATGTCTCGTAAAACATGTTTGAATACATCGACAAACAACCACAAAAAGGATCTAAACACTGAAAGGTTATCAATAACCACAAATCAGATACGAGCAACGTGAGAATCTCTACATGATCGCAGATCTACCGCAAAGGTTGAACATGTCATAAGGCAAAGTAAAGCGTGCCACAAGAGCATAGTTAAAATGTGTCACAAAGGCAGACGAACATGCGCAAACTACGCGAAAAGAAAAAAGTCAAACAAATAAATTCTTCTTGAAAGTTAGAATAAAAACTGAAAAAAATAACAAACCAAGATAGGATATGAAAAAACAATGATAAAGATGAATATCGACAGTCGATAACTAGCACTAAAACCAGTGTTGTTGTCGACAGATCAAAAAAACTTATGGTTACAAGAGAAAAACTACTTTCAAAATTCTTGAGAATTTGAAATAAACCCCCTCAAGCTACATTATCAAAATCCCCCACTAACTATCATTGGAAAAATGGGATACATCATCAAAAAATAAGTTCAATGGATTTATTTTTAAGAATTTTTATTGATATGTATATATATAATTGTATATACTATAAGTCCATTAAAATTTTCGAAATAAATAATGCACACTCATTTGATTCATTCGTTGATAGTGTATATATACTATTACAAGTGCATTATCTTTTCAAATCATTTCAAGTTTGAAGAAAGGGGTGAGTTACACAAAACCCTAACCTTAAATTTACAGCTCGAATTGGGATTGCCTTGATAAAAGTGTATCAAATAATAACCCTTAATTATAAAACATCGCAATCAATCAAAGAGGAATGGTCGTATTATGATATAAATATACTAATCCTTGGCGATTAAGTAGTGCACTTAACGTATACGGCATTGGTTCTTCCCTAAAAGAACACAAGCCGGATTCATGCATGGTTTAGCAGCCTCATGAATTCCGAGCAGCGATTTAAATTATGGTTGATGTCGCATTTTCGATCGCGGTTGTGGATTGCGGTCATTACAGACTGTTATTTTCTGCAATAGCAGTTTTGGACAGTGCCACTGCATCTATATAATGGTCGTTATAATTGTAGCGAACCGCTATTTGTATCTCTGATCCAAATAATTAAATGGCGAAAACCAATGGCGCAGCCAGCCCTGATTTCCCCGAAACTTGCGTCATTAATAATGCAAAACTAAGACATTATTCTTTTAGACTTGACCAGACGCCAAAGCAACTCTCCTATATTGATGATAAACCTAAGTTCCGAGCCACCAAATAAATGGTGTGGATATCTTTAATGACCAACGAAAGGTAGTGGAAGTTGAACAAACTAAAGAATATAATATCCACCTTCTTATACGCATTCGGTATTCTTCCATGTACTCGTATTATAGATACTTTCTACTTTTGAAAATAGTCGCCTCATGTGTATTTCTACTGTATCTGACATGTGTTATACTGGGAGTAGACTTGTCAAATTCTTATCTGCATCCAATAACTCAATCCGATCTAAACTATCATCGACTCGAACGCAAACTAAACCGGTAATTGACTTGAATGTATAAGTAACAAGGACTTGAAACGATTTGAATTTTTAATGACCTGAACCCAAAGTTGGAAAAACACGAATGTTTCAAACCTCAAAAGAATTTTGCATTGGCATAATGTCAGAGAATCCCCAGTTTTTTACTGAATAATTATTTTGGTTCATATAATTTTTTTAAGTATTTTAACCTTCAACGTTTCATTAATTTTGGGTCAAAATAGCCCCTCCTGGATGAAAAGCGCAGTCAGATAAACAACTTGAAATGATTTGAAAGAATGACATGTCATCATAAAAAAATATTTATATTTTATACAAATTTATAAAATTATTTTTTGACTGATGTATCATTCTGTAAAGTCAGCACATTTGTCTATATGACATTGTTATGTCAGCGTGTACTGTCATGTAGGTTTGTTGCGTCATTTCAAGCCATTTAATATTAGTTGACTAACAGTTTTCATCTATGAAATGTCTATTTTTACCCAAAATTAAACGTTAAAGGTTAAAATGCTTCGGAAAAAAGAATACAAACCAAAATTATTATTTAATAAAATGTTAGGGCATTTTTTTATATTATACCTTTTGCATTTTAGGCTTTTCTTTCTTATTACTCATCAAATATTGAAATATCAAAGAGTTAGAATGGGTAGCCCACACGGAATTAGGGCAGCGGGGTCTTTGGTTTCAAGTACGACCCAGTTTTCCCACTCAGACCGCAAGCAATATTTGTTCAATGGAAACACTAACAGCTACATGCAACCTCAGTCTGTACTTGAAATTCTTTCTCTTTTTCTTCATTTTCAATGACTCAGTTCAAGACTGGAGTTTGAAAAAAACCCTTAAATCTCTGAAAAAAGTATTACGATTTAAATTACGGTCACGAACGTATTTTTAATCAAGTCGTGTCGAGTTTATCACAAGTGATGATAACGAAAAGATTTGAACTAGTGGGCTAAGTGTATAGAGAACGAAATGGTGGTGTGGAAGGAGCAGTTCTTCCACTAATTGAACTTTGAAAATGTGAAGAGAAACACACGAAACTACAAAGTCTGCGTTTACATGGATTCAGTATGAAAAAGGACCAGGTTCCTGCCTAAATCTTGAATCCAACTAAGAGTATATTAAGAGGCTTTCTGGATAGATGGAGCCTATGTATAATATAAATGATTAAATCCGCAATCTATACCTAAAACATTGATTAATAATTCGATAAATCCAACCCTAGGAAATATCATTTTTATTAAATTATTATAGGGTTTAAAACTTTTGATATCTTAACCCTTGTGGCCATTTTTTTTTTTTACAGGAAGAGACAAATCCCAGCCTCTCCATGACCTTTACTGCCACTGCAAATGTCTAATCCTTCCCTCTTGTAAATAAGGTTTTGTATTATAATATTAAACTTTTTATTTTTTAAACAAAAAATTCTAGTCATGTCTCACGTGGTGCGTGGATAATATGATTAAATTGCATTGATTTAAAACATCAGATCCAGAGAATAATAGTAGTTTTTTTAAGGCAAAGCTGACACCTATAGATCAAACACAGAAGCATAACGAAAGAAAAACAAAGGGAAGAAGAAACAACGACCAACAAACAAGCTACGAAAGAATTTGACCTCTACAAATAATATTTATTTCTTGTATCCGCAAGTTATGATTAGCTGTAAAAAAATTACAAAAGATGTTGCGAATAAATTTTACCATTGCAAGGATTAATATTGAAGAATTTACCCATTCCTGTGTCCGAGGAAAAGAGAAAAGTTGACCCACTCACAATTCACAAATTTAGCGTCCATGATCTTTAAATCCAATCAAGGGGAAAGGACTTTGGAATTCCTCAAAAGATGATTCCTCCTTTGTATTTCCTAACGTGAACTCTGGTTGATGAGATTAACCTTAACCAGTTTCCTACAAACTTCGAAGAGGCTGCTATAAGCATGTAGTCAAACATTCTTTTGTCTTCCTTTTCTTTGTGGAACAGGTCGGATTTGAGTTAAGTTTAAGAAAAAAAACGTTGATACGTTGCTTTTAGTTTTAGGGGTTAGGATTTTAGTTTAGGGGTTTAGGTTATAGGGTTTATAAATTAAGGTTAGTTTTAGAAATTAGTGTATAGGGTTTAGCTTTTTATGGTTATGGCTAGGAATTTATGATTTGGGGTTTACAGTGTAAAATTAGTTTTACACAGCCTGTGTATTAAAATTTTACACAACTCTTTCTGTTTGAAGTATTAGAATCTAAATCTCTAACACTGAACCATAAAATCATAAACTCAACTTCTAAACTCATGAATCATAAACCTTAAACTAAACTCATAAATCCTAAATTAATAGATTTATATAAACTAAAGTTTATATGGCATACATAACAAAATATTTTTCACGAAATCATCAATTGACCGGAGATGTGGTTATAACCAGCCCACAACATATACCCAAAGTTTCTAACAAATTGAACTTTCTAGTGTCCATTTGAAGAGAACTTTGGGGCTATATAAACCCACGAAGGGCTTGTGGCCCAAATCAGAATATCGGTCTACATTGTTACTCTTCCGCTCTTCTCTCTCAGAAAATTCCCAAATTATCGTTTTTCTTATCTTCTTCACTGTGTTCATCTGAAATTCACATCTCTTGAGTAATGTCAATAAAGACTTAGTTTTTTTAATTATAATTTTAAATTAAATACTTTCAATTTTTATTTTTTTATAACGGTCAATACATAATCCATTAATTGATTAATCTAAATTAAATATTATAAAAATTATTATTAAAATGATCCTCCAATCCTATTAGATTAATAGGTAGTCAGTTTACCTATTAAAATTGAGAGCTTTAACCACATACTTCAAAGATTATTGACTAAAATTAATATTAAATAAGTTATAACCTTATTTGTGGTATTTTTATTTTTTTACTAACATATTAATAAATTAGAAATTTAAGACGTTTTTTACCCCCAATATACACCTTTCCTTTTATCATTTAAGGGAGTGATAGTATTTTCGAAAATATTTACGAACTTTAATACTCAATAAGTTTTATGAAAAGCACTTACTTTAAAAAGCGCTTTTCTACCAACGTGACATCACTTATGCCTATGGAAGACACATTCCTCCAAAAGCATTTTCTTCCTTTCCCATTTCAATACTAAATTTCTATTATTCAATGGTTTTAAATTTTTTTAGGGAAATCATTTTTCTGAAAAACGTGATTTTCGTAGGTAGTTTCACGTTAAAAGAGCTATTTAGAAGGAGTGTTTTCCATAAAGCTTGTCATGCAGTTTGCGTCTTCATCGAAAGGGTGCTATCTTGGTAAATAATTTAAAGATAGTGGCATTTTCTTAAATAAAAACCAAAGACATATATTGAGGTAAAAAAGTTGAAAATTAACTTTGTACTAATTAGCCTAGTGGTGGGCCAAAAATACTTATGATGTCTTATTTTGTATGAGCTATAATATTAATATTTATATTAAGAGTGTAATATTATCTATTTAATCAAAAAAAATTATAGATGAGTTTAAAAATTGACAAATATATTTAAGTTGTATTTAATATTTAAAAATAAATAAAATTTCTTACGTTTGGTTGACGTGTCAATTTTTCCTTGTCTTGCAATACACGAGTAAACAATAAACGAACTTTACTAGATAATTTTTAATCACTCATATAGTTTAATTTGAACAAAGATAATGAATATATATTGTTTATTTTGAATAGTTTTATGTTGGGGGCTCGATCAACCAAATATGCTAAAAGGAGAAAGAATTAGATTTTTTGTTTTGGTGGATGAAAAGCTAATTAATAAATATATCAACACAATGATTTATAGTGGTTCGACTTTTAAACCAAGTCTACATCTACTACCTTAACTATCCATACTAAGAATTTTTCACAAATCTACTAATTTGCCTTTCCTTTTTTCGGGGTCAAGGAAATAACACTCACAACCAAGATTTATACCACAAAGTCTTTAATACACTCTCTTACAAGAGAAAAACAAATAAGCAAACAATGAAAACCTTTACAAGACAAATGTGTTTGTACAATTAAGCTCTCACCTAAAATCCTAAACACTTGAGCAAATGTGACAATTTGGCTCACTAGTATTTTCTGCAAAAAAATTGACAATTTTAAGCATAAAGACAATTTCTCTATCATTGAATGTTGGCAATGTTGTTTATTGTTATTTCATGGCTGCTTGAAGAGGATCTTTTAAACTCTCTAAGGAGTTCTTGATCGTTACTAGCCGGCTGATTAGAGTTGTTGGGGACTTTATTTTCAGCATTAAATGTACTTTTGGGCTCAACGATATCGGTACGCGTGCATAAATATCGGTACACCTGCTCAAAATAGAGATAGTCGTTGGGCATTTTTACAAAGAGTATATGTACTCGATATAGATGTATTGGTATGAACCCTAGGGTATCGGTACGTACAAACCTATACGGGTACACCTTTTGGCTACTGGAATTTTTCAAAACTCAGTAACAAAAGGGCATATCAGTACTCAAAAAGTTGTACAGGTACGTGCACTTTGTGTATCGGTCCGGATCAAATTGTACCGATACTCAAGGCCTGTTTTTGACAATTTTGCTATTTAAAATCATTTAAAACATGTCAAAAACCCTTTGAAAAACTTTCAAACATATTTTTCAAATTTACGAACTTTTGAAATATTTTTGCAAATTAATTTAAGTCCAAAAATAATTTTTTAAGTTATATCAAAATCAAATATATCAACATTTTAGTTTTTACAAGAGTTTTTACTCTTCTTTCTAACTTTAAGATTAGATTTATATTAATTCTTCTTTATATCAAACAAACTATTTTAAAACTCATATAATAATTTTTTTCCTTATGTTATTCCTTTCGTATCGAGCACCATAAATTCTTTTTTTAAAGATAAATTATCCTACAAAATATTACTATTTTATATTATTAGTTTATTTAAAAAATTATTTATCTTTTATTTTTTTAAAAATAAAGGTATGATAACATTTTTGGCCCTTGAACTTCTCAAAAATAAATCATTTTAGCCCTTAAATTTCATTCCCTCTTTTTGACCTCAAGCTTTTTTTTTTTCAAATTGAACCAAATGACGATAAAAGTAAGAAATTTGTTAAGCTTTGTTAGTACTTATAAATACCTACTATCACGTGATCGAAACCAAAATAAGTAAGACAACGGACAGTGTAAAAGACATCCGGCGATGAGCGTAATAATGCACGCAAACCACAACGCACAAGATCACCCGCGAACTGTGCGATACCCTTCGCAGTCTGTGACAGACAGACAAGACTGCGAGCAACATCATGTCTCATCCGACGGTCACGTAGCTACACACGTGCCGGCTACAGATGACGAGAGAAACCTAGGACGTAAAGTCATAGCCAATTCAATCAATATGCCACGACAACCCCATCATGACACATGTTCAAGTAGTATAAAACTGGACATGCAACAAGGGGAGATGGATAAAAAAAGGCCTAGATATCATATCCCACGAGGGACAAGAACAACACAGACTCTAACCCAGAACGATCATCTCAACCATTATCGGACCACCATCTCCTATCCCTGTCTATTTTGACAATCAACAAGCTTGGTTCAACAATTTTTTCTTTTATCAATACCAACATCAAATAGTTTTCTTATTTTGCTTATAAGTTCAAAAACATTATTAAAAAATATAAATATATTTAAATTATATAAAAATGGTAAATGTTTGACAAAATAATTTATGCTAATTTAATAAATTTGTTATTTTTTGTTAATTAGTTCAATTTAAAAAAAAAAACAAAAATTTGGGGTCCAAAAATAAAGTAATATCATATCACCTTGACATTTCTGGTTTTACTCGTATGCTTGATCGTAATACCAGTCAAACCCGACAAAGCACACAAACAAAAAAGTCAACGGTCGGCGTCCACGTTGTACTTCCCGTTTCTCTTTCCTCGAAAAATCCGACGTCGTTCCAAAGCTATCAAACAAATGAATATATCAAATAAAGGACAAATTATGTTAGTACTCCTTGTAAAATGAAATTTAAGACTTAATCATTAAGGGTTGCTTATTTCATATTGTATTTGCTATTTCTCTCCCCTTTTCTATTAATTTCCAAAGTGAATAATTCATGAAATATCTTATATTAATTTAGCAACTTTTTAATGCCAATAAAAATGTCATATTAGGTTTTATTTATCAAAAAAGAAAAGAAAAATGTCATATTAGGTTTTAAAACTATTAAAATTGTCAAATCAATGTAAAAAATCTAAATATAAAAAATATTAAATTATTATAATAGTATTGTTATAAAGTTTAGTTTTATAAAAATTCATGTCTCTAACAAATTAAAATAGTTATTCAAATACTCAAATTCTATACACCCTATTTAATATCATTCTATGTAAATTATATTTCAGGGACTAAATGTCTAATTTTGATCAAAATACAAGGGCAATTGCATAATTTGTCTATAATAAAACCAAGAAAAAGCGTAATTGGACCTGGTAATACTTCGCTGGCCATTATTGGAATTTATTCTCTACACCATCAACAATTTAATTTTCATTTTAAACCCCAACTCTAAAACTTCTCTTTTCTGTTTTTTCTTCTTTGCGCCATCTCTTTGTTTTCCCAGAACGACAGTTTTTGTTTGGCTGCAAATTTCCCGAGGAGTTTGATTGGTAATTCAAGAGAAATGGTTCAACTCAAGGAATTGTATCCTTTTTTCTTACATGGGTTTTGCTTTTACTTTATTAAAGCTTTGGTTTTGGGGGGATAAGCTTTGAAAGTTTTGTTTTTTCCCCTTAACTTTTGATTTGTTTTTCTATGGGAAAATCTGAAGCCGAATTGTCATGCCTATGTCTTTGGAAGAGGTAAACTTTAGCTAAAAAGTTTCAAAACTTCTAATTCAATGAAGGTATTGAAATTCTGTGCTTTTCTTTCTTTGTTTGCTGACCATCACCATGTTTGATTTGCAGTATCAGGTATCTCAAATGTACATGGTGATGAAGATGCAGCAGCAGAGTTCAAATGGGGCTGAAGGTGTTGAAGTTTTGGAGAACAGACCTTTCCAAGATGGTGAATTTGGAAAAGGTCAATACACTTCTAAAGTGTATCGTTTGCAGAGGTAATTCATTTTCCTTTGTACTTCAACATGATCTGTTATATTGTCAATTCAATCAATTCTTAATTATCTAGTGTTGCTGTAGACATTTATAAACCGTCTAAGGTCCTATGTATGTATGTATGTTTGTATATATGTATGTATATATGCATGTATTGTGTTTGTGTGTATGCCTAAATTCTGGCCTTTGCTTCATTGAGATGGAAGTGGACCATGGTTCTTTTGTTGTTGTCTTTTGTGTTTCTTATCTTTGCACTAATGTTTGCAGCAAAGCACCTGCTTGGCTTACGAGTATTGCGCCGACAGATGCTCTCATAATGCAGGAGGAAGCATGGAATGCATACCCAAGATGTAAAACAGGTTTGCAATGTACTTTAGACTCGTTATTTTGGTGTTCTTTTGCTTTTCTCGGGTTTATTGTACAGGTTGTATTGACATCTTTCTTCTGTTGTTTACGAATCGGGTTGTGTATTTTTCAGTGATTAAGGTTTAACTTTTTTGCTTCCCTCTGACATTTTTAAGGATGTTTATGACTAATGTTTTGATTTTCTTTGAATACATGCCCTCATAAGTGTTGAATTCTTGAGTGCCCATACTTTACCCAGTTCTCCATCACAATTGAGACCGTCCATAGGGCGGACAATGGCACGTCGGAAAATGTGAGTTTCTTTGAAAGTCATCCTATTTAGCCCTTTCTTTGTAAATCTAGTCTTGGCATCGGCATTGGTAATTAGAAATGTTTTAGAAGTTCTGATTTGGAGGGAAGCTGCATTGTATCCTGTTATTCTTTCTTGTTGCTTCCTTTTTTTTTCTTTGTATTTTTTGCATATCTTAACTGAGCTTTACAAATAGGTGCATGGTTTAAATGAAGAACAACTGGCTAACAGACAAGTAGAAACCATCCATATCGCTTCAGCTGAAACAGATTATTGGAGTTATGCTATTGGAAGTAGCAATTTCGACTTTTCCAAGTTCAAATCCGCAAAAACCGGCCGTGGTCCACTTTTGGATGGATGGCAGGTTGGTGTTCTATCATACTTCTGCTCAAATCTGAATAATGATTTCAGGGATTTATGTTCTCCATCGCCCCAACTTTCTCCTTCCGTTCCCTCCTCCTAAAGCAATAATCACTAGCCGTACTCGTAACTAAAATAGTATTTGTGTCGTATTTCTTAGGATATCATATAAGCTAGATATTGAGCCTCGTGATACAATATCGGATCTAACTGACCACATCTTTCTTGTGAGATATATAGAATCTTCAACCAAATCAAGTTTGTCAATGATTACATGCGATGTTCATATTTGCAGGAGAATTGCAGTCCAGTAATGACAGCATATAAATTGGTGACAATAGATGCACCGTACTGGGGTTTTGGTTATCGACTTGAACAAGCTTTGCTAGCGGTAAAATTCTTGAACTTCGAATTTTAGATGTGAACTTCAAACCGTAGACTACTCGGTACAGGTCCGGTGCGTTTTTTACATACAAAATGGCAGCAACTTTACATCACATATCTATTATGTAGGGCGAACGGGCTCTTTTCATTGAAAGTCACCGGAATTGTTTTGGTTGGATCGATGAGTGGTTCGGGATGACAATGCAACAAATACGTGAACTTGAACAACAAGGTGATTGCTTATTAAATGAGGTGAGACTCCTCTGTTTTGTAGTGCTCATTTATTGAAGTTCCAATAAACTCATGTATCTATCGAATCCGTCGAACATGCACGCATTCGTCTGGTTTTTCTGTCTCATCTATTGGTTCCATTGGATTAGCTGGTATCCCTTTGCATTAACAGAAAATCGGCAAGCCAATTCTGCTTTCAGATGCAGCGGACTGCGAGCAAAGCTTTTCTCATAACGGTGAAAGACAGGTACCGCAAGTGGTTCATACATGATTTGGAATCACAGTGGTGTTTACAACTACAGATTGGTAAAGATTAAAGGGAAGAACGTATTCAAAACCCACAAAACTGGGGTCCTTACATTTTTAACGATCATATAATTGAAATTGTCATTGTTTCCAAGAATCTTTTACTTTGGGTTTTAGATAAATTTAGTCTGTTTTCATTCATATTCTTTAATTTTAATTCATGTTAGTATTGTTGACCGTCACATTAGTACTAAACGGTCAACAATGATTTGTGTCGGTCAAAGGATTAAATCGATGCAATTTGTTAGTTTGAAAGTCTAATTGTGTGTGTGTGTTTTGCAAATAGGTTAACTGATTATTTGATGCAAGTTCAGTGGTTAAAATAACTTCAAACCTCCAAATTTTCAATATTTATCAAACATACCCTAAATTTTAATTTTCATATTCTTGCACCAGAAGATAAAATAAAAAAAAAATCGAACCAAATACAAGTTCAATTGTTTCTTACATAAACCAGACCTAAAATGGTATACAAAAAATCCTAAAACATTACACATACCCTCAACAAACGTAAAGCTTCCATTACATGTCTTTAGTTGACGTTGTAAACTATCTTTCCTATAGGTGGATTCTACTTGGTTGTGCTTTGGTCATCCTCGCTTCACCGTACGGTTCGTCATTGTCGATCTTCTTGTTGTTTTGGAAAGCCGCGCAGCCGATGACGTAAAAGATCACGAGGAGGATAAGCACAACGATGTTGATCACCGAGACTTTCCTCCAGCTTTTCTTGAGGCTGCCGAGCACACCGGCCTTGCACGAGTCGCATTGGTAACACAACATCTGTTGGTCGTTGCTCCACCGTGAGCAGTCGAGGTCGGACCCGACCAGCTCGCCACCAGGGTTCCATAGCGTCTCGTTGATATAGACATAGCCACAGTCTGTAGGTGGCTTGCAGCAACCAGACTACAATTAAGAAGTTATATGGCCACATTAGTTACTCCAAATATACATGCTAATATTTTATTTTAACTCAATAATTGTTTCAAAAAAATATTAATTTAAAAAAAAAACACAATCAAACCCTAAAATATAGAGTTGCTATGTGAAATTATAAATTAATTTAAATTAAAAAGCATACTTTAATCCAGAAAAAAATATGATTTGAGACCCCACCTTATTAATAAAAAATATGATTTAATCAAAAAAAAAATATGATTTGAAAAAGAAAAGAACCCACCATGTAAAAACTTGAAGGAGTATAGCGGGAATCACTCCATAAATTTTGGTAAAAATATTAGGCAAATAATTTTCTTTTAATATAATAATAAGATTTCATTGAAGTATATATTTATATATATATTTTTAATTTTTTATAACGCATGTACAACTTACACATATGTGTGAATAATTGTTAATCGGATTAAATTATTCGATCATAAAGTATGGCGTGCATTTATGCATTAAATCTAAAGCAGCAACAATAAACAATATTATAGTTAATAAATTCCACAAAAAAGTCTTATAATTAATAATTATAATTCTAATATAAATAATTGAACCGACATCTTTTTGGGACTTTAATTTTCGAAATTTCAAAATTAAAATAAGAAATTTCCCATTTGTGAGACCGAGATTAGGGATATGATATATAATTAGGGGTTTGCCACATGAGGCCACCGTCCATTGTGGTCCAGTATTTTATATCATTATTAAACTTAGAAAAAAAGGCTGATTGAAAAAAAATCACAAAAAGTTTAATTTGAGGATTAATTTGTAATTAAGTAAACTAAATTTAAATTTTAAAAATTATTCTATAGCGATAAGAAAGGATCGAGATCGGATTAAATTTGAGATCAATTTGAACTTAGATTTTTTTCATATTTGGTGTCGAATTTTTTATGTGAACAAAAAATATACCTTAAAATGGGGTTTAGTTGGATATTAAGCTAATTTAAAACTAATATTTAAAATATAAAGAATATTGTGAAAATTTTAAAAATTTAGGCTATTTTTTACAGTGTCAGGAGAAGACGCTACCTACAGGTGGAGTTCTTCATTTTTTTAATATTTTTTGAATTAAAAAATGAAGAAACGTTTTTAATTTAAAAAAATATTAAAAAATAAAAAACGCCACCTGCAGGTAGCGTACTCCCCTGACACTGTAAAAAGTGGCCTAAATTCTTAAAATTTCACCGACATTTTTTATATTTTAAATATTAATTTTAAGTTGAATTATTTACCAAATTTCCCCTTAAAATGAATCTACTTTTGATCAAAACAGTAAATATGGAGAAAAAAAACATGTAATAAAAGTTGGTAAAAAGAAATTGCATACCTCAATAGGGGAAAGCTTCCTCATGGAAAACATGTCGTAAGTTTCAGGGACGCCATTAAAGCTTCTTCCCATTTTGCTACAAGTTTTGGAATCACTTATGCAAGAGCTGATCTTAGCCCAGTAGCCTTCGTCCACCACTCGGTCCCGGAGCCAGCGGGAGAAATCCGACAAGTAATACTCCAAGTAACCTTTGTTCATCACCGGCCGACCCGACCCTTTGTCGGTCACGGCGTAAGCGAAGATTATGAACCCGATGAGCGCCGCGATGACGAAGAACATAACGAAGAGGTAAAGCCACATAAGGTGTTCCGGTAACAGGCGTCGGCGAAACCGGCTAAGGAAACCACCATTATGGAGGCTCCTATGACTATCAACGGCCACTGTAGGAACTTGAGACAATCGGTGCTGTTGGCACGGCTGCTCAGCCATATTCCACCGCCTAAGATTACGATTGACAGCAAAAATGTCATGAAGTTTAGTAACCCTATCAAATGGTTGCTTGCTCTCATTTTTCTGGGGTTTTTTTTTTTTTTGGGCTCTGCTGAAAGAAGCTGCTTGTAAGTTAATGCAATGAAATGGGTTTTTGTTAGAGATTCAGGCTTTTATTATTACATGGGTATGTTACGAAAAATTATTAGACGACTTCAGATCTTTGATGGTACTGGCTTTGGGTTTCTTACACGTGTCCTTCTTGGTTCGGAATCACATAAACACCCTTGGATTTTCATGTATTTTGTAATATAATAATATAATTCGTGGAAGACTTTTTGCTTGACTTTAGGGTTATCAATTATGTTGTGTAGTTGAGTGAAGCTGCTTATTACTTAAAATATGAACAGTTTGAAAGTTACTAGGTAGTGCTTTTAGTGATGATGAGAAATTATCATGCTCATGTGAGCTCTCAATCATTCACGTATATATTTATGAGTGATTATTAAGTGAGTCGATCTCAAGTTAAGTAGTGCTTAATTTGTACTCGTTAAAAAATTTTATTGTTCAGATTGATTCGTTACTCTTTAAGCTTGATAAAATTTTGTTCGACTCGTGCTCGTTAAAAAAATTTATTGCTCGATTCGTTGCTCATTAAGCTCACCAAAATTTTTACCTTATTTTTTAAAATATAGGTAAAATATAGTGTTACTATTAGATGTTAATATAAACATACAAATTTAGAAAAAAAAAAAACGTGCGGACTAAGAAGATAAATAAAAGTACATGTCATGATCAAGTTAGAGATGAAGTCGTTAGTCAAGTGTGAGACTCTTTTTAGTTTCTCAACAATCTTCGATGAACAACAAATGCGAGAATGCCTTATGGATTTCAATGTTTTGACTTTCAATCATATTTTTATATGAGAACTAAAGACATTTTCCCTTTTTTTACTTTTATACCTAAAGTAATATTAAAAGAAAAAGGAAATGCTTAAATAAAAAAGGAAATGTTAATTATTATAATTTAATTTTTTATTAATACAAATTAATTTTTGAAAATTTCGGAAAATGTAAAACATTTTGAAAATTTAGAACTAAATATTTCATTGGTCAATTACCTATCAAATCACTGAATTTTTTTTAGAATTTTTAACTAGCATTTAAATTTCTTTGAACATAATTTTTTAAGGTAGCCACAAAAAATCATTAAAAATTTATTTAAAAAAATAATGAGCTACTCGCAAACTTATCGAGTCGAGTTGGGCCTTGCTTGACTCGACTCATTAAGATTTCGAGCCGAGCTCGAGTTCGAGTCAATTTATCGAGTTTTGACCGAGTCAATCTCGAACTATTTGCAAGCTGTTCAACTCAATAAGCACCCCTATATATATATGGGTTATGATTCACTTACACAGTGTAAAAGTTTTTAAGTTTGACACATTTTTTGGATAGTTGTATGAGGAATATGGATAGTTGAGATTAACCCCTTATTTTTTTTTTCAAGTGAAAATCTTCACAGTTAATCTCAGTCATCCGTTTCACCCATCCAACGATCCAAAAAATGTGCAAAACTTAAAAACTTCTACACTGTGTAACCGGATCCTATCCTTATATATATATATAGTTTTAATTCACATTTTCCTTAGGAATGAGCATTTGATCGAGTTGAGTTAAGTAAAAAAAATTTGAGTTGATGAGTCATACTTTATAACTCAAATTTTATTTAAAATTCTTTTCAAGTCTAGTTTATGAAATCCGAGCTGAGTTGAGTTATTCGAGTTTCTATTCAAGTCGAGTTTATGGTAATAACTAGTTCAAATTTAAACGGCTTTCTATAACCATATATAAACACATATATTTCTTCATATTTTTCATATGCAATCTATATTAAGCATAATTGAGTGACTTGACTCAAACTTAAAAATCGATCTACTAATTACTAAAAATTTAGAGTTATTCAAGATATTTCAATTTTTATTTTATAATTTAAACTTTATTTAAAAAAATTTCGAGTCAGATCAACATTACAAATTGAGTCAAATAATTCAATTTTTCGAGCTGAGCCGAATTTGGCACACCCTTTTTCTCTCTCTAAACATACGATTTTTTTCTTACTTCACATCTAACGTTATTTCCTCATTTTTCTCTCAAAATTATCATTTGTTATAAGTTTTATCCCGAAAATTTACAGGAGCTGAAAATTTCAACCATCGAAAAACACATCACGTCGTGACATTCCTTTATAAGAAAAATATATATATATATTCAAAATATATAAAAATTCATGAATATATCTGAAAAAAATCTAAAAATATATAAAATTTCAAAAAACTATAAAAATCAAAATTGTTTTAAAAATAAAATTTATTACATATATTGTATATGCATTCTAAAAGTTATTAAAAACATTGGCTTTTTTCATAAAATTTAAAATGATACTGAAAGTTCAAAATTATTTTAAAAAATAAAATTTTATTCAGATTCTTCCTATTTTTTGATATTTTTGACAATTTATTTATTATTAACTTTACACGTCATAAAATCTTACAATCTTTACAATCGATTGAACCTCATACAAAGGTCCAGTTACTAAACACCCAACACCTTATAACATTTTAAATTAAAATTAAAAATTAAAATCAATTAAAGATTCGATATCAAATCTTTTTTAACTTCACTTTGTTAGAACCAAACCATAATAGATATAAAATCTAAACACGATCTATCATGTCAAATCATCAAGAACAATAAACCGAAATGCGGAAGCGTACCTGAATATATCTGATATATTGGAATCCTTGAATCTGGATCTTGAAAGACTAAATCTTTAGTATTGATCTTCGAATAAGATATATTTTCTCTTGACGTAAAAATCCCGATGGATAATGAGAGAATAACAAGTTAACTTATTTCTTGGGACCACTATCTCTCTATATAGTTGATTATTAAATCAACTATTAAATATTTATAATTCTGTCACTCATTGAATTATAAATATATCTTACAGTATCTATACTTTTATTTCTACGACACTTTAATACCTATGACACACCTAACATAATTGGTCATTTGATTTTGTGTCATACTTTATAATAGCATCATACATTTTACATATGTGCCTATAATTGCGGATTTTAATCCAACACACTTAACCTAATCAAACGTACTTATTAAATTCTCTTCCTTAGATTAAAATTAATTACACATTTAAATACACTTAATCTACGTATTGAATGAACTCTGTTGACGACGAAATATTGAGCAAATTGATGAGAATAGAAATCGAAAAGGACGGTTTGTTTGGCACTTTGTGTGGAATTTTTGTATTATTGTAAAGATGGAATTGACTAATTTATTAAGAACTTATATGATGAGCATGAGCCCGGATGACCTTATCTCCGTCTCTAAAAATTTAAAATTTATATAAGATTTAAAAAATATATTTTTTCATTAAAAATTTATTTTTTTTAAAATATTTTATAGGTTCGTCTTCTCTAACACGAAGTCTTGTGTACGTCCATGATCATATGTTATTCTTACCACATCAGTTAATTATGGTCTCAACCAATATAAATCGCTCACCTCATTTTTTTGTCATCAGCCTACTTAAATAATAACTTCTCCAAATTGCTTTTAAACTTTAATATAAAAATATGAGTGAAGATTTTTTCTAATCAAAGATTATATGAAAAAATAATGAAGTTAGTGATTTTAATTGGTTGAGACTATTGATGTGGTTGGAAAGGGCTATAATATAATTTTTCAATTTAGTGGGATTGATTTGAAATGAAGCCCTTAGTTGGCATGTGCAGCGTGCTCAGCTTGTCACCGTCGGCTGTGATTCAAATCTGGTTATGATTGCTGGCCATTTCCAGAAGCCTTAAACCTCAAATATTTATAAACATGTAAACATTTATAATAATAATAATTGGATATAAATAGTATTTGATAAGTTCTTATGGATATCATAAATTTCTAAAAATAAAAATATATAATTTGATTTTTGGTATAACTACCGTTATTCAACTCATTAGTTGATTAATTTAGATGGGATACTACAGATGTTTAATATGTGGTGATCCTCCTAATTTAATTTGTTCAATTCACAATGTCTGGATTTGGATCTCTAATCTTATTTAAGGGACTAGTGTCTCATCTAATAATCTTAAAAATAAAGGATTAAAATAATATAAATGTGTATATGAAATTAATATTTTTAAAAAATAAAGATAAAAAGAAAAAATCTATAAAAAATTATTATATTTATTATAGTTTAATTAATAAATATTTAAAGTTCAAATACCATCTATTTGTTATAGGGATGTCAATTGGGCGATGATGGTGCGAAGGGTATTCTTTCCAAACCTATTTCCGTCAAGAATTTTTATCTCTATTCCCGTCATACGAACCACTGCGAATACAAATCTGAAAACCATCCATGCCTCGCAGTCCGCAAGACTAAAACCGTCTTCGCCCCATTACTCACATGGGTCTTGAGACTCACTTAATCCCTTCTTTACCCGCCCATGACCCATTCATATAATATATTTATAAATATTAGTTAAATAAATATAAATCAAACTTGTTATGAAAAAATAAAAGTATAAAATATATGTTATTCAAACACCCAACACATAAATGACATTATTTCAATTGTCATAATTTTTTAAAAATAATAATAATATACAAAATTAAATTTTGTACAACACGAAAGTTTGTACTAAAAAGATAATAGTGTTTATTGCAAAGGACCGAAAATAGCACAAATAACATACGAAAATAATATTTTAATTGTTGTAACAATAAAAAATATAGAATGAACGAAAAAAAAAATAACAATGAAAAAACAATTTTTAAAAAATAAGAACAAATATTAATAGAATTTGAATAACATGCAATATTAAGAAAATAAAATAAAAAAATAAAAAAATAACATACATATGGTGAAGAATGAGAAGAAGAAAACAAATCTTTAAAAAAGACCTAACGGCAAATAATAGTAAAAAAAAAACCAATAAACATGAATATTATATATATTTGTAAATATTCCAAGATAAGTTAGTATAAATTATCTTAAATTTAATTTTGATTCAAATAAATATTTTAAAAAATATTTATATATTTGATCTGATCAATCTTAAACTCAATTATATATATATATTGAACTTTTCATTAATATACCAAGACAAGTCAAAATGAATTATCTTTAATTTGACTATGACCCAAAATAATATTATATTTTTAATAATATTTATAATAATATATTATAAGATCTTTTTTAGGATGGGGTAGATGGGGCGCGGATTTAATTTTTATCTTCATCCATGCTCTACAACCTGCAAAATTTATATCCATCTCATCCTAATTGAATGCTAAGTGGGGCAAATCTCGCAAAATCCGGTCCACTAACATTCCTATTTATTGCCCAAATCCTTAAATAGAATGCTAAGTGGGGTGAATCCCGCAAAATACACAGGCCGTATAAACTTTAGTTTGTACGAGCCTTTAATTTTAGGGTTAGGAATGTAATTTAGGGTTTAGTGTTTACAATTTAATGTTAGTGTTTAAAATTTAGGATATATGATTTAAGGTTTAACTTTTTAGAGTTATAATTAAAAATTTAAAATTTAAATTTTATAATATAAATATACAAATTTATATAAAATTAATTTTATATAATTTTATGTATTAAAATTGTACCATTTTATAATAATATATTTACATTGTATACTTAATATTTACCAAAAATAGAGCAAAAGAAACTGCAATTTTTGTTTGTTTCAGAAAAGTTTGGCAAAGGGAGATGGTGGCGGACCCAATCCTAATACCTACCCAACCAACCTCACCTGCGGCATTATTGTTTTGTATTTTTTCCCTTAAATAAATAAAAAGGATGGTTTGAGTTTTGCCAAATTGATAAATTTCAAATAATCAAAAATATTAAAATTTTGATCTAAAATATGAAATAATTAAAACATTAAAATTTAAAATGATCACCCAATTATGAATATTTTTTGTCATTTAACTATAAGAATTTATTTTTTTACCACTCAATTAATTTTTTGTCACTTATCGAAAAAATTTATCCATTAATCTTTACCCATTATATCAATTTAGTCCAAACCCTCAACCTTTATCCATAGTAATAATTTGATCATAATCCTTAAAAATCCAAACAAATTATAGCAAGTTCAAACAAAAATTATAAAAAATTCAAAAAAAATTGAAGTTCTAAAAACTTGTTAGTGAAAACTTTTAAAAATACATAAACAATTCACAGCAATAATTTAAATTGAGGCAATTAAAATTTTAGTATGATTTGAAACCATAAAGTTAAATTTAATAATGGACTCACATGTAATTACCAAAAGTATATGTACTTCAGTTTACATTGGAGCTTAGATATGTCCATGCTTTTCACTTTAGGCCTTGGAATCTTCACGAATTGAGACAAATAAAATGAAACCTATGCACATATAAATTACAGCTTCCAACCTCTAAAACAAAAATATATGAAGATTTTAGTGCGTAAAAATTGAGGGTCACTTTTTTAGAATCAGAATAAAATTGATATAATGTATAAAGTTAAGGATTAATTTTTTTATTATCAAGTATGATTTTATTAAAAAGACAACCATACAAATATTATCGAGGAATCTCATTAAAAACTTTTATAAACTTAAATGAAAGAAAATAGTACTCCCCAATAATTTGGAAGAACCCAAACGAAACAAGCTCACCACAACTAAGCCAAAGCATCAAACTAACAAAACGCTCCACCCATTCACAAGCTCCTAAAAATCTATCTAATTGACTGAATTTATTACCAGGACCAAAACAAGTAAATTCTTGCCTGACGTCGGCACTTCGACCAACCCCTCGCGCTAAATGAAACTAGCAAAGACTTGCATGCCTCTGGCATTACCCGAATATTCACATATTTTCTCGACATCTTAGATGGTATTAAAGTCGCCACCTACACACCATGAGACATTAATGGAGTTTAATGTTTCACGTAAATGTTCCCATAACGAGGCCTGAACCTCAACAATGTGAGGAGCGTATTGTCACACCTAAGAAGATGCGGGGTCATTAATTCCATATCGGAAAGAAAAAGGGAGGTCTTGGGATATAAATACGGTGGCAATGCACATCCTATCAGACATGTCTTTTGGGAAGAGGGTAATGGCCCCGTGACAAGTGGTACCAGAGCGACCCTTTGACTGCCCGATCTCACGCCGAGCGCCCATGAGTGGGGTAGGCAGGATGGACAACTGTGACAAGGTAGCCCATCACGAGAGCGGAAGCTCGTGACGAGGGCGTCACGAGGTTGAGTGGGGGAGAATGTCACGCCTGAGAAGATGTGGGGTCATTAATTCCACATCGGAAAGAAAAATGGAGGTCTTGGGATATAAATACGGTGGCGCTGCACATCCTATCTGACATGTCTTTTGGGGAGAGGGTAATGGCCCCGTGACAGTATACACAAGCTAAGCCGCAACGCCAATCATCCAATATTCACGTAACTCCAAATGTCCACATAATTCTGCTCAATAAACAATGCTTCCAACCAAAACTGGGTAGATTCTCAAACAACCAATAAGCCCCCCGACTGCCCAACCGCTGTCGCGAACACGAACACAAACTGATCTGTATACTAAACCTGTCGAACCATCATTTATGTCACCTCTTCTAATTTTGTTTCTTATATCAACGTCATCTCATAATGATGTTGCCGCAAAAATTTTCAAAAAATCTTTTTCTTTGTCGACTAATCTAAACCCCGTACATTCCACGACAACACTTTCATCACGCCGACTAATCCTTTGATCCCCAGTTCGATCAATTTCACTGTATCTTTCACAATTGCCTCCTAATTCCCTATTGTTGATGCACCTAAAAATTTGTACAATTCCACAGTCGCACGAGTCTCTTTTAAAATCGCTTGTTGCTTTCTCTCAAAATCTGCCCTCGCCTCATCCGCTTTTGGTGTCAAAGCCTTTCGTAGACCGCCAACCTTCTTTCGCGAGATTGTTTGTACCTCTCTTTCTACAGGAGCGACTAAGTTAAGAATGGTTTTAGACACAGTTTTTTCTTTTGCAGAGTCTTCATCAATCTAGTTTCTAGTAGGCTCCACAAGTATATTGTACTGAATATCAATGGGACCAGTTTCACCGGCCTCCAAATTCATCGACAAGAATTTCACAGGACATTCAACCAATTTCAAATCGTTCAGCCCCACCAGCCTATCCCTCCCTTGAACACTCAACTCCAAACGTGACACTATTTCTACTTCCTCGCCTGTAATATTATCATTCGATATTATCAGCTTCTCAATCACCCGCTATTCAACTAGACCTTGTGCATTGCACCTCTAAATTTCATGCCCTACTGGTTCTATCCACTTATCTAATTGTGTTTGTTAAGGGTTAATTTTATAACTAACTATTAGGTAATTATTCTATACACTAGCGGTGGAAACTAAAAATTTGTACAAATATCTTAGTTTAAGGGTTTAGGGATTTAATTTAGGGTGTAGGGTTTAAAGGATTAAAATTTAGGGGCTGTGATTAGAATTTAGGATTTATGATTAAAATTTAAAGTTTATAGGTTAAAACATAAACCTCTCATATATAAACCCTAAATTTTAACCCTAAACCTTAAAATTCAATCGCTATTATCATCTTTATGTCTAAAGTTTATGGGTCCTTGACAAAAAGAAAACTCCATTAGTTGAGTGACAAAAGAAAAGGTTCACCTAAAGTTAAAAAACCCTGGTGTAGTTTCCAAGAAAAAAACTTAAAACGTGAATGAATTAAGATCACAATAACTCATTACAAAAATTAATTGCACCACACATGTTCAAATTATTATATTTAAAGCTCTTAAATTTATTTAAAGTTTAATCTATAATTTAAATACATAAAGTATAATTAACCTTAAATAAAAAAATTAAATGCCTATTTAATCTAACGCCTTAGTTAGAATTGTATAATGTAAATTCGAGTTAAATGCACTATATATCTTCAAACTATGATCACCGTTCTAAATTGATTTCTAAATTTTGAATATTTTGATTTAATTTTTAAACTATGAATCTCATTTTAAACTGATTCCCCAAACTTTTGAACATTATAAATTCATCCCAAACTATGAACCTTATTCTAATTTGGACTCTAAACTTTTGAACGTTCTAATTTTATCCTCAAATTATCAATATATGCTAATCATGTTTTATGTTAATAAAATAGTTATAAAAATTTTTGATTGTCAAGCACACTGATGTGTATGTAATAATATGATGTTACATAAACAATAATTTAAGGATAAAATTAGAACATTTAAAAATTTGAGGACTAATTTAGAATAAGAATTATAATTTGAAGATGAAATTTGAACACTTAAAATTTTAAGGATTGATTTAAAATAGGAGCTATATCTCAAAGATAAAATTAAAATATTAAAAAATTTAAAGACTAATTTAAAATAAAAATCATAATTTAAAGACATACGATGGAATTAACTCGTAAATGCATAAAAACTAAAGACAGCCCAACCAAAACGCTCCAAACTTGAACCACTAGAAACTACAAAGCGACCCAAAACAAATAAAATAAAAAACCATTCTCACATTTTTAAGCCCACACAAAGCTTCCACATAAAAACCAAAATCAAATAGTGTTTTATTAAGTTATTTAAACCGTATCGTTCAGAAAAAAATTTATTTAAAATGTATATATTCACTTTTTTACATTTCGTTGAAATTTTAATTAAATAATAAGATCGATTGAGCTTTAATTCGATTAACATCATTAATATTACATTAAATATGAAACTCAACATTCACATACTGAATTTAAATAATAGAATTTGTCCCACGATTCCTCTAATTAACAAAGTGATTATCAAAAGAATCCCTATCAATGTTCTAGAAGACTCGTTCCTAAAAAATTCGATTATTGGGATAAACAATTAAAAACACCATAATTTTAGAATCATCGGATGTGTTGTGGTGTTTGTTCACCTCATCCCATAATTATGAGATCAAAAGTTTGATCATTGCTTATGAAAATAGAGTTCAACCGTTAACCTGTTAGTGAGAGAACTCTGACGAGAGAATTAGTTACTGCTATCGATAACTAAAGAATTTTATTTTATTTTTTGTATAACCACTAGTCTTTAATATATTTTCATTTTAGTATCTATACTACGAACATTTGCATTGTTTATTAAGTGTTTTATTGATATTTGTAGGTTTTTAGTTATTTTATATTTCGTGGTTTGTATTTTAAATACGTTGCGATTTTTGTACTTTTATTATGTTTTCAGTTATTTTTAATAAAGTGTATTTTGTGTTAATTGTAAGTTTAGATATGTTAATTTTGGTGATTGCATTTATGAAACAAATATGGAAATGCCCAAAAACAAATATGTTGCACGGTTTTGACTATAACTTGAGCTCCAAAACTCGAAAATTGGCACATGAAATACCGTTGTAAAGCTTATTGAGTCTACTACATTTTCAAAGCGATTAGGAAGGCAAAACAAATATGGAAATGCCCAGAAAAATGCTGAAATCAAAATCTTACAAGTGATGACAATATGATGATAACTTTTGACATTTTAAGGACATCATCATATATAGAAAGACTTTTTAAGTGAAGAAAAGTGACTAAAAACCCACTCTCCATTGTCATCTAGCATCACACATTTTCTATAAATGGGCTTTAGTTTAGCCTTGTAAATCATCTTGATAGCTTTGTTGTAGCTTTGTATTTGAAATCAATATCACTTTTCTTTCTTTCATCTTTTAATTTTCTTTTTTATGTTTGATTATTGTAAGCCAAATTTTATTTTCTTTATGGTTATGATGTCTTTCTAAGTTAAATTGCTTAGGTGAAAGAATGAAACTCTTGGTATATACTAAAGGTTAGTTTGAAATTCTCAACGTATAACTAAATCATGTTAAATTAGTATACGATGTTAAATTCACTTGGCTAATATTCATATTGATAAATTAAGAACTTTGATTCATTATAGATAAATAATTTGGCACAATAAATACTTGGTTTAATTAATTTGATTTATTGTAGACAAAATAAATTGGCATAGTGAATACTTGAACTTGTTTATTAATTTTGATTGCACCAATCTATATAACACCATATGCTATACCTTTGCACTTTTGGACATTGTTTATTGCACTTTAAACTTTGATTATGGATATTGGACTTTGGACAATAAACTTTGGATTTCATTGTAGGACCTTCTTATTGGATTTTCTTTCATCATCTGGAACTTCAATTGAATAATAAAATGAATAAAAATTAATCTTAGTATAATACAAAGAGTAGATTCTCAAAACCTCATCATCTTTCATTTATATCGTTGTTCATTTATTCTTAATCAATTATCCTCTTTGTAGAAATTTTAATTTGAACTTATAATCTTGTAATTTCTAAACAAATTTTTTTACGGATTTGACCTCAAACTCTCAAAAAATTATTACTTGACAACAACCTATACTTGGGTATACGACTAAAAAGAACCGGTCACATGTCTTGTTGGTCATAAAGGCATGAAAGTTTGTTGGGCGTGGCTAGAGCAATAGGGCATGTTCTTATCTTTGGGGTTTGTTATTTTATGCTTGTTGGCGTGACGTATTTTTTTCTCCGCTTAAATTTAAGAAGATTATTAATGAAATACACGCTAACATTCACCTGTATAATTCTCTTTCAATAAAATCATACGGTTTTGATTAAGCAAAAATTTTTTTTTCTCTTAAAATATTCTCTAAGTACACCTCTTGTCTCTCTACATTGAAACTCAAAAACAAAAAATCAACGACTAGCCACCATGCTCGCCATCGTAATCCTAAAAACCGTCTTTCGATGACAATTATCCTCCTAAACACACCAATTTATTCGTTTTAGCTTCCTCTATTCGAAACATATTTCCACCGTTCGAATTCGAAAAAAATCCACCGAATAAATAAGTATAATACTCTAATACTACAAATATAGCATACACTTTCTCTGTTTGTCGCTCAATTTTCTCACTTGTTGATTGACACATCCACTTTCTGAACAAAATATTTATGAAATATATTAATTTTTTTATATCTCACATTAAAAATATTAAAAATTTAAATTTAAATTTAAATGTTATCTCTAAATTTCAACCTGCTTTCTTTTCTTTTTTCCCACTGTTGAAATGAAACTGCTCCTAGTCCTACCACCTATGAAAAACAAAACCATAGACTAATGAACTAAAGCAATGAAGCACCGATCCCTCGGGTTCCGCGCCCAAGAAAATTATCCAAGCAAACAAGACTCAACATTCTACAAATCCCAGAAAATAACAGCCTTTTGATCTCAAGTTTGAACATCCATTCCCAGTTTCTCTCGCCTAATGCCTACTTTTTTTTAACAAAGCTCTGAATTTAATCCATTTCGGCATTTCCTTTCCTTGCACAAGCTGTTGTTACATTGCTACACTTGGTATTGGTAAGCTACAGTTCACAGTTTAATCTTTTATTCTTCTTTGGGTTCCCGAGAAAATGCGTTCAAGGAAAAAGACAATTCCTTTCTTCTCTCTCGACATTTCATGTTCCTAGTGAGGGTTTTGTTTGTGTTGTTTTTTCTCACCTTCTTCTTTGCTTCGAAGCTGATGAAAAAAAGTTACTTTTCCGAGTTGAAAGTAACTTAGCTGAGCTCTGTGTTCAATTCAGGAGCTTTGTAATGGCAGCCTTGCAGACATCATTCCTTTTTCTATAGATAGATTGTATAAAGGAAATCGAATCTCAGAAAAGAAGTTTTCTTTTTGGTCTCTTCAGTCCCCCCCCCTTTTTCTTTCTTTTATTATTTTGAAAAAATGGGTGAACTTTTCTTCGTTTCATAAGCTGCAGTAGATCTTGTTTGTTACTTTGAACTTTTCTTAGCTGAAAAGGAATTTCCCCAGAAAATATTTTCCTCAGAAACAAACGGGTTAATACTCAACATTGTGTTTTTGGCGCTGGATAAACAAAAGGTTCGACTGACGTTTGAAATCATTTCCTTTTCCATGTTCTAAAATTTTCAACTCCCACTTCTTTTTCATGTCCTCATTTCACGGCAACAATGGAGGAAGAAAGCTCACTTGCTAGATTACAACAATAACCCTTTTGTTAGTGTTACGAGATAATGAAAAAGGGGTACTTCTATGTAAATTTGACTGTTACTTCCCCTTTAGCTGTAGGGTCCCCTTGTGACTATAATAATGCCCCATGGAGACCATAAAAAAGTACGGGTTTTTGGTAGGCATTGAATGCGGTAAAGATGAAGGGTAGCCGTTACTGTCTGGTTAATTAGTGGATATAGCTCATGCTTTAGCCCTTTCCTTCAAGATACTCTTTGGTTTGCCATGTATATATTTTTTGCCTTTGTGGTTTCATATATGATGATAAGGAACACTTGCCTTTCATATGAGCTCATTAACTTTTCTCTTTTTTCACCCACATTTGCATTGAATTCTTCTGTTTCAGCTCGTGACAATTGTCCGATTCGTTGCAGGCGTGGGGCAGGGATGCATTGAAGTGGTGTAGGATAAATATACTTGTTTTCTTTCCTTTAACTTTGTGTAGGGACGAGATTCTTTGAATTATGCAGACTCCAAAAGCAAGGTAACTTCTAAATAATGTTTACACTATTAAGGGCCATATTGTCCGGAGTTTCTTTCGGATATTTATCTCGTGGATACTGTTAACGGCCGTATTGTCCGGTTAACGATTTGAGGTGCAGTCTCTTTCTGCACGAAAGTAAAACGTTTGTTTGTTTCCTACCTTAAGGATAGAATAAGCTAAGGCCCTTAATGGGGCTAGCAAATGCCGTAAGTGGTTCATCCTTCCAAAAGAAAACTTGTGGTTTATCATCTGTTTGAGACCATTGCCTAATCTGTACCGTTGCGTAGTATATTCTCGGTAATCTGCTTATTTCGGGAGCAAGAAAGAAGTAGGATTTACAGCTTTAGTAATTTTGTTTAGATTTAGGAAGCTGATGGGGTAAAAGATATATAATCAAAAATTGGAGTAAGTGTTGGTTTAAGTAATGATTTTTTACCTTCTGTAAAAGGGTTGGTTGGCTCCGAGCTCTCAAGCTCATAGGTAAAATTTTCATGTTTTGTCATCCGAAACTAATTGGGTTTAGTTTGTAAGTAGCTATTAACTACTACCAATACAATGAGATCAATCGAACATTGCGAGGCACGAGTGTTAGCGTTCTTTTTTCATCTATACAAAATGAGTCTAAACCGGAGGCCTGTTAAATTTATTCTCGAAGTCTTCTAGTGTTATCATGCTTTTCTCATCTGTACCAATTGAAATCACGGTGTAACTGTTGTTTAGCAGAAACAGATCTTCGGAAGTGCCACAAAGGGTCTCTCATCGAGCTGTTCGTCAACTCAAACCAACCACAATAGAAACTGAAGCTGTGTCTAGTCCAAGTTCAACTAGTAGAACTTCAAAAGAGAAAAGCCCAAAAGTTGTTGACCGTCGTTCACCTAGAAGCCCGGCCTCCGAGGTATGCAAAGTAGAGAGCATTATACAGATTTTGGACACTGCTGAACCTTCGGAAGCTTTTGATAAGTGTTTGTTAAAGCCTTTTTATCTTCTTTTTAGTATAGAAGCATGACAATAGGTAACTTCACTGTCATACGAATGATGATGGGTTTGTCTTCCACCATAAACTTCCTATCCATTGTAAAGAAAACTAGTGGTTTGCTTTGTTCATTGACATCTTGTATCGAGTGCGTTTTCTAAGCCCCTATTAGGGATTTAGGGTGATGGTTAGGATGGATGAGATGCGCATTAGCGTCCAATAAACATCGATGTTTTGGATTAACTAATCTCATTGTCTTGTTCTGGCTTCAGAAGAAGCGCCCAAGCAAAATATCCGAATTGGAAGCACAGAATTCACAGCTTCAAGAAGAACTAAAGAAGGCAAAGGATCAGCTAAGTTTATCTGAATCATCCAGGAAGCAAGTTGAGCAAGATGCTGAAGAGTCCAAGAAGCAACTGTTGGACTTGTTTACGAAGCTCGAGGAGTCCCAGAAGAAGCTTCTTGAGCTTTCTGGCTCCAAGGACACCCATGTAGTTGAACTCCATAAGGTCTCTCAAGAACGGGACCAAGCATGGCAGTCGGAGTTTGAAGCTATACAGAGGCAGCAGTCTCTTGACTCCGCTGCTTTGGTCTCAGCCGTGAATGAGATTCAGCGACTTAAGGATCAGCTTGAAATGGTGACTGAATCCGAGGCTGCACAGACCAAGCAAGCAGAATCAGCACAATCAGAGCTTCAGAGCTTGAAAGGAAACCTGGTCGAAACTCATTCTCTTGTAGAGGACATGAAAAACAGCTCAAGGATAGCCAGGAATCGGAAGCTCAGGCCCAAGCATTGGCAAATGACACTCAGCTACAACTAGAAGCTGCAAAAAAGACTGTTGAAGCACTTAGGTTGGAAGAAATGAAAGCGGTCGAAGCTTACAACTCCATTGCTTTTGAATTAGACCAATCAAGGAAACGTGTTTATTCATTTGAAGGACTTGTTCACAAACTGAAGGCAGACATGACTGATGCTGGCGGCAGTGTCTCCATCGAGTCTGATGGTAACTGTATTGTTGTTGTGCATCAAGCTGGAGAAAGTGAGAAACCCGAGGAATCTCGCCAGCCTGAAGCAGAGATTTCTTCTTTGAAGTCTGAGGTGGCACGTTTAAGATCTGCTCTCGAAACTGCTGGGACTAAATACCATGCAGAAGAAACCCAAGGCACCATAAAGATCAAGAGTGCTCATGAACTGGTTGAGCAGATAAAGTCTGAAGCAAGCTCGAGAGAGGCTGAGCTGTTAGCTGAACTAGAGAAGGCAAACATTGGTATTACTGACTTGAAGGCAAATATGATGGATAAGGAAACTGAGTTGCAGTGCATCTCAAAGGAAAACAATGAGCTTCGCATGAAACTCGAGAAAAACCTGTCACGCCAACGAGAAACTGAACTTGAAAAAGAGCTGAAGTTATTGAACGAAGCCATTGTTGATCTGAAGGCAAACATGATGGATAAGGAGACTGAACTTCAAAATATATCAGAGGAGAATGAGATGCTCAGGTTGGAAATCAGTAAAAGGGATATGGACAAAGGTAAAACAAATGAACTAGACGAGGCAAGGGCTGCCGAGCGAGAAGCTATTATGAAGCTTGGACTTGCAATGGAGGAGGCTGATAAGAATAATAGGAGAGCTGCCAGGGTAGCTGAACAGCTCGAGGCTGCTCAGACTGCCAATTTGGCGATGGAAGCAGACCTGAGAAGGATAAAGGTGCAATCTGACCAGTGGCGCAAGGCTGCGGAAGCAGCTGCTACAATGCTTTCAGCAGGCAATAACGGGAAGTTCATGGAGAGAACTGGTTCACTGGATAGCAATTATAATCCAGTCAAGGGAAGGGTTAACTCACCTTATACTGAAGATTCGGATGATGAGTTGCTGAAGAAGAAAAATGGCAACATGCTGAAGAAGATTGGGGTCCTGTGGAAGAAGCCACAGAAATAGGCGACCATGAGGCATGCCAAATATACTTTTTTTTAATCAAATAGCATTGATTCCATGTTTTCCTATCTTATCATATCTCTAACTGAGTTTTCTCACCTTACTTGGACAGAGATTTCGGGCTTATCATATCTCTAACTGAGTTTTCTCACCTTACTTGGACAGAGATTTCGGGTACTCCGACAGTCTTTACTGTGAAGTTTACGAAAGTTTGTAGTTACGTTATGATGATGTCCGAACACCGGTGACAGCATGTTTTCCTTCTTTTTCTGTTCCTTTTATGTGGATATGTGAAGTTTGAGTGCCATGCTCTCACCTTGTGCTTACAGGATTAAACATTTAATCTCTCACAATGTAAGTTTGGATTTGGATTCCATGGGTTTTCTATTAAGCTGCCTGCTTAAGTATTATGATCACTTGATCAGCTGCTAACTGCGAAGACGAATGATCGTTTGTTTTTTACATTGTATACACCTCCCAAGAAATGAGGTGAATGATTTACAGTAAGGCAGTGTCATTCATTGGACTCGGGTGTGTTGAATATGGGTTCAGACACGGGGGGTTAGATTAATTTTTTCCATGAAAGCCTATGTGAATCAAACTTTTCCTTAGCATTGCATCTGCAAGCGTCTCGGAATGATAGTGCCATTGCACCGTGTTTTGCATCATGTTAATTGTACTTGGAAATGCATTATGTTTCAAAAATGTCTAATTCTATATGAAAACAGTAATCTGCCGGTGAATACGGTCGGTTAACAAAATAAAAATAAAAATCTCAAAAATTTTAAAAGAAAACGAATCAATCGCTCATTGTTTGGTAAAAAGGAACTTACGGTTAATTAATTACATTCTGCCATATAGCCAAATTGGTATTTTCTGAACTCGTTCATGGTGCAGTGCAGTGGCTTTCTGTTCGGCTTGGCTATCACAATGTCAAAAATTCCACCTTACGAAATAATTGGCAAATCTGCAATTCATAGATAGAATTCTCCATCAGCTTTATCAATCAAGTGTAAGAAGCATACATAGATGTGCGTATGCGTTTCTGTATATATATAAATTAACAGCGGGTATTACTTGGTAAAGTTCTCGAACATAAACATGAAAAAATGTCAAAGGATTTTAAGCAGAACCTAAAGGGGGAAAAGGGAAGAGTTAACAGCTACCATGTTTGTCAAGTAATTGAGAGAACCAGGAAGAAACAGGCTGAGGGGAGGAGGTAAATCCGAGACCATTAGTAGGGTAAACAACTCGGCCATTGCTCCTTGATTACAGTCCAACTAGGATCATTCCGAGCAGGCAGAAACAAACAATCCCAACAGGGGAGTGGTCCAAAAGTATAGTTTGGCCAGCTCCATCAAGCATCCACCATTACAAAACAGTTCCAACTTCCAACATTCAAGCAGGGGGAAAAAGGAGCAGGGTAAATATTCAAAATTCTAGTGCCTTGTGTCTTTTTCTTATAGCTACCGCCAACTTGAGAAGATGATTCTTATTATAACAATGCAGATAAGAGTCGATGGATTAGAGATTGTGTCTAAGATTAGTCGCTTCAATAATAAAATATTCATGAACCAGAGCAGATTGACATGATAGAATGATTTCTTTCTAAAATTCTAAGAAATACAAACTTGTTTTAATCTATTTAATCACGGGGACATCAGTCAAAACAACCTAATTTGGCTCAGCATTTTATTAAAGCTCTGAAAATTAATTCGAAAAATTATTTATACAAAATTCTAGAAAATGATAATGATCTAGCAACATTCTGCCACAAAATCATTGTACATATTTATTCAATTATTGAAAACTTACCATGACCCACAACTTGTTCATAGCATGGTAGTATCCACTGGATAGCTCCCTAGAACTCGCAAGAAAGTTGCAAACTCCTGCCAATGAAGCATTCTGTCAGGTATCTAACAACTTTGTTTAAAGGATAAGAGGGAGTTATCCAAGGTTTGAATACTAGGCTCGGTGCCAACTGTAGGCTTGAAACATATTGGTAGATATCTAACAACTAATTCTTTTGAATGGTTATGGAAGAGACAGATCAATATACCTTTAGATGTGTTAGGGCATTCTGTGCTCTCTCCTCAGCCATGGATGCTTCGAAGTCCACATAGAAAAGGTAGTCAAAATATCTACCAGAACAAATTGACACAATTAGAATGAATCTGTTCAAGCGACCCAAATGTTTGGTATAAGATGTAAAAGCCATTTTGAACAAAAAAACAATATTTGACCAAAATTACTTTGAAACATTGTTGCTATCATCAGATGCTCTCAAAGGCCGGTTCCTCAAGGGACGGCTTTCAATCTGATCAAAGGTATCAAATAAATAGAGGATGTTAATACAACCTAGGGGGAAAAACTTTCAAAAGAAGTTTTTCAAGGTAACTTAAAAAATCTACAGTTTTTTTTTGATAAAAAAAAACTACCTTTGTAAGGTTGATCTGCCGAAGAGCAAAAACAGCAAGTGCCTTGAAAAGAACACCAGGACCCTCCTCTAGTGAGAAAACTATACTAGTCTGCAAATTAATTGCATTAACAGAAAACTTCATGAGCAATAATTATTCATAAATGTAGTAGCAAAGGAACAACTATGATCAAGTACTTCGAGTGCAGATGGTATTGTTGTTTGAAGGCTAACCTTGAATGGCTTCTCCACACCAGGAATAATGGGTTCCCTGGCCAGCATGAGAAATCTAGTAACATTATCACAATCATCCTGTCAAAAAGGAAAGGCATACCAGATGTCAATGTACTTACAAAACCAACACAAAACAACTATGAACAATTATAACCGACATAAACCTGAATATCTTCAGCAAGAATGTTCAGTCCATATATCTTTGCAGCCGTAGAACTTGCAACAGCTCCCGTATCTTTTAGTTTCTCGAAAGCCACGTGCTGCATATAAACAACCATTAAACCAGCCAAAATTAGAAATTGATCATGTGATGGTGGCAATTAATTCCAAAAGGCAATCATCTAATCTGAATTCCATTCTTTGCTATATCCACAAAAGAAAATAAAATGTATTTGGTCAATTTTGGATCACCAAGGAAGCCAGCTGAAATGAACCAGATAAAGCAGTTCCTGCCTACCTCCTATATACAATGCTTAGACAATCAAAGAACTTAATGCACTTCACTTAGAACATTCAGCTACAAAGCTTACATAATCTTTCATGTCATAGTAATTTCTATGCTCAAATCCAGACTTACCTTTGCTGCAAGGGCAGTATCATCAATTGCTTCCCTACTCAAACCGATCTTTGTTAACGTGTACTCACACTGAGCTAGAGCCTGGAACATGATCAGAATAAAAAATATTACTAAAAACAAGAAGAAACTTAGTCAACAAGAAGGTTAAATCTTACATCATACCTGAGGATGACTAAGAACCCTTTTTAAGTCCTCAACTCTAACACCATGATTTGCCAGTAAGCAATGACGGACTGCAAGCTTAACTTCCCCAACAATGTGCAAGCTATGGCGAAGCAAGAGGTCATAATTCCGATGAATACTACCACCTAAGGAATTCTCGATCGGTAACACTGCTCTATCCACTAACCACTTTTCAACAGCCTAGTTAAAAACCATAATTAAAATCAGTTCGTAATGAAGACTAATCAAATATGCTTACAAATTCAAGATGAACCTTATTTTCCAACATGAAAACTAAATATTTATTAATGAGAAAAAAGAGTTCAGGTAATTACTTCAAAAGCAGCATCAAATTGATCACAGGGAACAGGTTCACAATTCGGATAGGCCTTCTCGGCCGCTGCTTCGCTGTAGGCGCCTCGAACTCCCTTTCAAAATTCAACATAAATAAATCAAACAAGTTCACTGAAATATAATAAAATTTTATAATTCTATAATTAACATATATCGTTTACCCGATCTGCAAAATTATATATATATATATATATAAATAATTGTCATAGTTAAGTAGATACCTGATAAGCAACGCGAAGGCGAGGGCCATCAGAGGTTGTATTAGATAACTGGGTTGAAGTAAGTGGCTCTGAAGAAAATAAAGAGAAATGCCAAATTTTAAAAATAAAATGCAAACACTAAAAAGAAAAACGAAAACGGGGATTTTCATACTGGGATGCGAAGGGGAATCTTTTGAAACGTCGTACGGAGATTCCTGAAAAAGTTTCTCCAATCCGACAGCCTTCGTGATCTTATTGCTTCCGTCGTTGATGTTGTTGCCGTCGTGGAGGGAAGAGAAAAGAGCAGTGAAACGACGGCGGTTCAAGGAAAATTGGGGAACTTGAAAGGGAGACGATGTTTTCTGATCGGAGACTGTCCCTTTGTCGAAGAGCAGGACCGCCGGGGACCGTATGATGGAAGTGGCCAAGGCCGTAGCCATTAATAAGTCAGCTTCGGATCCTGACAACAATGGCGGCGGTTGATGTTGAAGACTTGTATGTATTAGAAAAAGGATGAAGAAGAGATTTTAGGCTCTTTTTATTTTTTTGGAAAAAAGAAAAAAGATTTTAGCCATTAATAAGTCAATATTTATCAATTCAATACCTAAAATTTAATGACATTGTAACCGACAACTATTTATGTCATGTTTGGTAAAAAATAATTTAAGTTAAAATTATTTGTTAAATCTGTTAATTTAAATGTTTGGTAAATAATAAATTAGAATAATAGATTGTGGTGAAATTTTTAATTTTAAAAAAATTGCTAATAAGAGTTTTTAAAATTAGAAATTTTGATATAAGTGTTATAAATTTTTTTATTCTTAATAATTATAAAAAATCTCCAAATAATTTAAACTTAATTTTTTTATTTTAATTCTTCACCCTTACACATTTATTGTGACGTATGTAAACTAATATTTTTTCTTTTTATTCTCACACATTTATATTTATATTTAAATTTAATAATTAATAAATTATATTAAAAATAATTATATAAATAATAAATTACTATATAGATCCTTAAATATGCTTAGTAATGTTATACTAAGAAATATTTTTTATAATCTAATTAATATACAAATTATTGATAACTAATAAACTATTCAAACACGTATTGAATATAATCATGTCCTTTATTTAATTTTGCTTGTTTAAATAATCAAACAACTATAAGCTACTAGTTAATTTTATCAAACACTTGTATACATTTAGCTAATACAATCCGCTAATCAAATTAGCTAATGCAATAAGCTATCCGCTAATTGTCAAACAAAGTCTTAGTCTAATGAAATGATGTGTTAGGTCTTTTAAACAAAATCATGAGTTCGAATTATGGTCTTGTGAATGGAGAAAACTGGATTGAGAGGCTTATCACCATATTGGGTCTCTACAAAACTTGATCCATATTACTCGACTAATGAGTCAGATATCAATGGTTAAATAAAAAAAAGTTTAACGACAAGTCTTATGACATTGTAATCACCTTAAGACTATTAAAAACCAATTTATAAATTTGAAATTTAAAAGATAATTTAGAATATATACAGTAAAACCTCTATAAATTAATAATGTCGGGACCTCGTAATTTTATTAATTTAAAGATTTTTTTCCGATTCAACGAACCTACATTATTCTTCATAAATAAAGTATGTACATTGTATTGACTAATTGAATGATGTTCAAGTACAATGTGACTAATTATATATAATACATACCCCTAAAAAACAAAGTTCATTGTAGTACTTAGTATTAGTTAAAACTTAATATAAGTTCATATATGGTAAGAAAATCAACCATTATATAAATAACATCAAACATTCATAATTAGTCAATCCAAATCAAAACCAACCAACCATGGTTTCATATCTAAAAGGTGTCCAAAAATCAACCATGACAAATCAAATACATAAAGCACTATGTTAGAGATGAAATACAACTAGATTTAAATTTTATAAAGAAGCAAACAATAATAGAATCATATTTTACTAAGTTGTTCTAGTTATATTTGTAATCTTATAGAATTATTAATTTATAATATTGAAGGGACTATAAATTTATATAAGGGTCTTCCAGAAAATTATTATCTTATTAATTTATTGAAATTATTAATTTAGACCTTGAGTCCAAGTCTAGACCGAAAAAAATTATTATTTTAGAGAGGTTATTAATTTATTGAGTATTAATTTATAGAGGTTCTATTGTACTATAATTTGTAGGCATTTTGTGAAATTAATCTAGAAAAGTTTAAAAGGGAATCGATAAATTATTTCATTAGTCATCCAACTATTAGGTATGTTTTACTTTGGTCACCAAACTCAAAGTCTGACAAATTGTTAGACATAATTGTTGACATGGCAGTTTATAAAATGATATAATAATACATTTAATCTTCAATATTTATACATTATAACAATTTAATATTAGGCTAAAGGGGTATTTTTGCTCCTGAATTCGATCCAAATTAGTAATGTCGCCCATCGCTCGAAAACGCGTTCAATTAGGTCCTCTAGTTCACACATTGCAGCAAATTAGCCCATTGACCAACAATGACCGACGAAAAGCGTAACTTCTGTGTGAGTCACCGTTAACTCCTTTCAAGTCAACTATTTGACCAAAGTGGATGTTGACGTGACATAGAATAAAAAATCTTAAAAATTAAATTTTAAAGAAAAAACCTGACTAGGGGTGCTTATCGAGCGAGTCGATCGCGAGTTGGGCAGTGCTCGATTCGTGCTCGTTAAAAATTTTTGTTGCTTGACTCGACTCGTTGCTCGTTAAGCTCGTTAAAATTGTGCTCGACTCGTGCTCTTTAAAAAATTTGTTGCTCAACTCGACTCGTTGCTCGTTAAGCTCGATTCGTTGCTCGTTAAGCTCACTAAAAAATTTACCTTATTTTTAACTAAAAGTAAAATTTAATAATACTATATGAGGTTTAATATTAACATAAATTAACAAATTTAACCAAAAAATATCAAAAGAGTATATAAAGCACTTTCAAAGTCTAAATTTTAAACTAACAATCCACAAATACAACAAACTAGCATATTAAAACTAAAGTAACAATCCACAAATTCACCAAACTAACATATTAAAACTAAAGTAACAATCCACAAGTACATCAAACTAACATATTAAAAGCATTCTTGAAAAAAAAGTTCAACGATCCATAACCAATCTTGAAAATAAGGAAATCAACATCTTGTCATTCTATTCATAGTTGTTTGCAATCACCAAACTACAAACTTGGGAGAATAATTTCCTTTGCTTGATCAACATAGTTATCCTATCAATAAAAAATAGTTATAATATCTTATAATAAGAAACTAAAATAAATTTTCTTACTTTGTCATGAATAATATAAAACTAAATCAATTAATATATTTAATCTTAAATAGTCTTACTGTATTCTTTTTCTTCACTCCATGGAGAGATCGACACCAATCTCCACTACAAATCAACATTTGCACGGTATCCGGAGATAGAGAAGCTCTATAAGAATCAATCACACGGCTTCCAGCACTAAATGTAGCCTCAGAAGCTACAGTTGTTATCGGAATTGCTAAATCATCAATAGTCATCCTTGATAAAATACGAAACTTCAAAGATTGATCCTTCCACCAACTTGTAGGTTCAAAGTGGTCACCTTTATCCTTTTTTGTTTGTAGTAAAATAATATTATTAATTAATAATATTTTATTATTTATTAGAAAATTAATAGATTAGTTAATTTATCATTTTTATTATTTATTAACAAATTAATAATTATTATTTAGATTTATTTTTTGAATGAAATAATTTTAAAGTAATTACTAAAAAAATATTTTAAAAAATTAAAGAGCTGCTCGCGAACTTATTGAGTCGAGTTAGACTTTGCTCGACTCAACTCGTTAAAGTCTCAAGTCGAGTTCGAGTCGAACGTTTACCGAGTTTTGACCGAGTCAAGTTCGAACAACTCACGAGCTGCTCAACTCGTTAAGCACCCCTAAACCAAACACAAAATTCTTTCCCCTAATTTCTCTCTCTCTAATCTCCATTCAAACCATACACAAAACTTAAAATCGTTGTGGGTGGTTCATCATCTGAACTAAATCATAAGCTACCACACCTTTCTCATCTCGCTAATCTCCATTCAAACCAAACACAAAATTTAAAATATGGTTTTCAGGGGATGGTGGGGAGCATGCGGAAAGGAAGGAGTTAATGGATTGTGTGAGTTATGGGGGCAGATGCAAAGTTTTCAGCTTTCCGAAAATGGTGAAGAAATCAAAAGGTCGAATTGGTGCTACAATATGAGCCGAAAAATTGATGCTAAAGATGAAAGAAGTTCGAAATTCCTGGGTAGCTGGTTGCATCTCGGAATGCGGTAATAGATCAAATCGATCTGCAAAACGAATTGGTCGCATCAAGGATGTACGAGTATGTTGTCAGGATGACCCGTACATATTTTGATTCATTTACAGTCTTCAAATTGGCGATGGAGGTGTTTGTCGAGGCATGATGGGTTTGTTAGGTAGAGTCGTTTGCTGGACTCTGGTCCCATTTGAATGGGGTATATATTCATTTGCATCATCAGTGGAGCATGTGGTTGAGACTGTTTCGGTTGTCATTATTGATTGTTAAAGTCAATCTTTTCTTATTCTGGGCATGGACAATGTGTTGATAAGCTGGTTGGTAATAGGGTGTTGTGGTTTCTCACTTTTGCTTTGAATGCCATGGTGATGAAGATGGTAATGAAAGAAGAAGAAATAATAAGTTACCGGGAAAAGGAGTTTTATTTATAAAAAAAGAAAAATAATTATAGTGGGAAATTAAGAGGTTAAGATATATGGTGTTAAAGACGGCAATGGAAGAAGAAGAAATGGTAAGGGATTAAAAAAATTTATTGTATGTCGCGTCAGCATTCAGTGGGGTCAAGCAGTTGACTTGAAAGGAGTTAACGATGACTCATACAGAAGTTACGATTTTCGTCGGTTAATGTTGGTCAAATGGTTGATTTGCTGCAATGTGCGAAATGGGGGACCTAATTGAATGTGTTTTCGCGCGAGGGGCGACATTGCTAATTTGGGTCGAACTCGGAGACAAAAATACCCCTTTAGCCTTAATATTATTTCTAAATAATTCATCAAAAGTAATCCTCTACATTTACAAATTTTACCAATTCGGTCCAAAAACTCCTTCACATTTGTAAATTTTGTCAATTCCCCATCTTTAACTATTTATCGCAATCCACTCCTTCCCAGACACCTAAAACAAAATTTTCATACCATTCAACAAATTTCCTACCCCTTCTTTATTAATTGTACAACACACAATGTAACACCCCCTTCCCGGCCTGGTAGGGAACCGGGTCGGAAAGTGTTACCGGAGGACAATACAGTGATCGAAACAACATTCAGTATTTCAATGTTGGTGCGATGCTAAAAAATATTCGATACTGCAATGATACAATGAGGTCGGTAGTTCGATACGAATGTAGGACTATTAAATTAGGATCTATTTTAACCTTTTATACTTTTTAGGGGCTAATCTGTAAATTTAATAAATTAGAGGTTCTTTTCTATAATTAAACTTACCAGTGTGAAATTCAACTTGTTAATAGTGAGCCTATAAATTTACACGGTAATCAAAGGTCATTTACTCTTTCAATTTAACCAATTACTAAACGGTGACTGTTTAGTAATTTCTAGAAAATAGCTAGACTCTTAATAGATTTACCAGCATCAGTATCGGTACGTGCTAAGGCCGTACCGATACACATGTATGATGATTGTTATTATCGTTACAAAGAGGGCTCGTACCAAAACAGTCCAAGTCGTATCGATACGCTCTTATCATGACCGTTAAAACGGTTAAGGACGGAGAACACATTCTGGTACGGGGTCAATCCGTATCGGTACGCGAGGCTAAACTAATTATTCTCAATTTCCAGACTCGAAAGGGGGGTACCGGTATGTACCTAATCGTATCAGTACGATGTTGTCAATATAAGGGAAGAGATCAGTACGCTCTTCTCTGTATCGATACGTAGCTACAGTAAAATTTCAGTGACAAAATTGCATATCGATACCATTATAGCAGTATCGCACGCCTTATAACCTGTGACCATTATTGCACACCCATACCGATACGCCATAACTCGTATCAGTACGACTTGTTCTGTTATATCATTTTTAGTCTGGTTTTTATGCAATTTGATCGGTCAAACAATGTCCAATATCAATGAAATTTTACCAGCAAATTTATAAGACTATATTATAATGTCATGCCAAATTTCATAGCTAAATGAATCCATTTACTAGGATTTCACACTTTTAGGCCCAATATGCTATTTTCACGACTTTTAACCAAAACCATAGAGCTTCTTTAAGCCTTTAAAACACACCAAATCCATACATAACACCTATGTGCCAAAATGGTCAAAAGTGACTTAAACAACTATTATGCCACCATACTAGGAGTTTGTGGGGACGATAAACATTACTCTATGTACCGTTGTGACTTGCCAAAAACCTTTAACTTCTCGATCTCTTACAAAAATCTTCCTTAACCTGAAATGCATGAAATGAAATGCATTAGGCATACTTTGCCTAGTGAGGTAGTCATACACAGTGGCAATAACGATGGTATGAAATTCAAATCATGATATGACAATGTCAATGCTATGACAATATCAATGTTATGACAACATCAATGCTATGGCAATATCAATGCTATGACAACATCAATGCTATGCCAATATCAATGCTGTAACCATATTCAATAACATGTTGGACATATACCAATAGTGTTCCCTTGGATCGAAACAAGATAGTGGATACACGAATTCCTACGCCTTGCTAAATCAATGAATGGTTTAGTCCCTCCGCCTCGCCAATAGACCAATAAAAGAAACATCTCTCCGCCTCGCCACAATAAAAGCCGTAGCCCAAGGATCGTAGTCCACATGTACCAATGAGCTCATGCATTCTATGGCATGCCAATTATATCCAATGTCCTTTCGAAGCCAAGGTTCAATAACAATAACGATGTCTATGGCAATAACAATGACAATAGCCATATCAATGGCAATAACAGTGACAATATCAACGTAATAACAATGACAATATCAATGGCAATTTCAATAGTTCAATAGCAATAACAATATCAATGTCGATGTTCAATGACAATGGCTAAGGCAATATCAATGTTAATGTCAATATTTCAACAGCAATAACAATATCAATGTCGATGTTCAGTGATAATGGCAATATCAATGCCAATGTTTCGATGACAATGGCAATATCAATATCCAATGTCTATGACAATGACAATATCATTATAAATGGCTATGGCAATGACAATATGATGTCCGATGATTGATGTATCTATATTTCAATGCTTCGATAATGTCAATGACAATAGCAATGTTTCAATGATCAATATTTCAATGCAATAGCTTACCGATGCTTACCAATATAGTCTCCAAAGAGATTCGATGCAATATCCTTAGACACAATGTTAGCTATGGAATATTCAATGTCAATGAAATCCGGAAAGACACCTAGCCTATTCCCGAGACTCTGACTACACTCACATTGTTTTTTGAAGCTCCTACGGCTCTCGGATTGCCACCCCTTTGTTTCTAGCTTTAGATGGAGACAGTGACCCTTTTTTCTCCAGCTCTTGAGCTAGGTAAAAACAATAAGAAGTGTTAGGATCGATACAACAATATCGAAATCAATATTCAAACTTGAAATAGCTATTAACTATTAAATTTTCATGGATTGAAGCCTTGAAAAATATGGGCTTGACTTAGGTGACTACTAGCTTCATCTCAAAATTAGGCATCATTTGCCCATGAAATCAATCAATTGTTTGAGGTCTTTAGCTTACCAATCCGATGGCTACTTGATGGAATCGATAGATCAAAGAAAGCTTAAGCTTTGCAAAACTCAACAATGGAGATGCTAGCTCAAAGGTGGCTTACTTGGAGGTTGAAGACAAAGAAATATGCTTAGCAATTTTTTTTTACAAAAGATGAAGAGGATGGGAAGGGAGACTCGGTTGAACTGCTATATCGCTATAGTTCAAGTGTTTTAAACACTTTGTCTTAGCTAGGGACTTAACCGATGGGGTTTCCCTCAATGGAGGGTAAAATTTATTCCTTTCTTTTATCTTTTCTTGACTTTACCCATAATAATTAGGCACTAAGTCATTGTCATCTTCTATGAAATTCACGTGAAGTGGGTGGCAGTCAAGAAGGCGAGTCATCCCAACATGGAATAATTATAAAGATAGTCCCTCAACTTTTTAAGTTTTGTACTTTTGCCCTTAAACTTCCAATTTTTACAATTTAGTCCCTAAATAGCTTTCAATAAATTCAATAAGGTCCTTAATCAATAAATTGACTCAATTAGAGTCCAATATCAATGTAATTGACCCTACGGTCAAAGTCAATGCAATATTTGGACTTTTTTGGTGTAGGTTTTTGACCGCCGAAACCCAATTCCGACTAGACCGGTTTTCAGGGTGTTACACACAATGTTTTGTTTTGTTTTTTTAGAATTTGACAATCATTATATCACCAAATTACAGAATCACAAGTACACCACCCAATCTGTTTTCTTTAACCAGATTGATAAAAAAGTTTGCAAATGTAGATGATTAGATTTGTTGAATTGTTTAAAATTAAGATTAAATTATTAAGATGTATAAATGTTGATGACTGATTGTGTTACTATACCGATTTATAAACTGCACCGTCAACAGTTCCATTATCAACTTATTGACCAATGGTCAATTTTATAATTATTTGTAACGTTAACGACTAAATTTTTAAAAAATAGCATCGTGACACATAAATACATAAAAAAACATAAAATATCAACTGTCCCCACCAATTAACATGGAACAATAATAAAGATTTATTTAATAGCCTATCTCATTATAAAAAAAAAATAAGAAATTCTTTTCTCAACATCATTAGTCTCATAGCAATATTGGTGCCATAGGATTAGGACTTAGGAGCCATGGACGGATATATGTTATAGGTAGGAGGGGCTCTTCTTCTATTTTTTACCTTTTATTTATATGTATATTTTAAAAATGAAATAATTATAAATTAGTTTTTTATGTTTTAAATAGTTATATTTTGTCCCCGAACTTTTAATCCTAACTATATTTACAGAAACCCAACATGCCAAGAGTATATTACGAGGAAAGGAATTTTGATTATGGAGCATTGGGAAGTGCCCTTACACGAGCATCCACAAGTACCATTATTTTGACCTACATTGTATTGTCTCATTAAAAATTTCTTTAATCTTAAATAAATAAAAAATAGTACAACACACCAAAGCACAATAACAAAACCAAAGGAACATCTAGCACATCCCACAACAACAAAACAACTGCAATTCCTACCCAACAAAACTAGGACACCCGTTCATTTGGAAAACACAACACCTTAATAATTACAGTCCTGCAACCACCAAGTTTTGCACATAACAACCACGCTTTGAATGTTCATATTATCTCATTTAGAAAATTAACAAAGTTGGTATTAATGAACCCTAAAAAAATTGATTAAATCAGTTAAAAGCATTTATCTAAGAAAACGTAGAACTTGGAGAAGTCGAACCAAAATAGTAGTTTTAGTAGTCATTAGGAAAAATGGCATTTGGATGATGCTAGCCCAAGTATGGAAATTTAAAAAAGAAAATGAAAGAAAAAAGGAATAAAGGAGGTTGAAACATAAGAATAGAAATTTTTGTGTTTTTTCGGTGCCCTTTTTATGTCTCACACTAAAAAAATAGATTTATGGTTAAAGTTTAAGGTTAGAGTCTAGAGAGCTAGAAATAAGGTGTATTTTTTAGGGTTTATGATCTAAAATTTAGGGTCAATGATCTTATTGTCCTAATGATTAAGTGGCACTAACATTTCCTTGTTTATAATGTAAACCTTGCCCCTCCAATTATAAAAAAATTAAATATTATTTACAAAATAATAAATTAATTGAATAATTTTCAAATAAACTGGATATTAAATTAAATACACTTACAAGTCACCAATGGGGTTGGTCCAAAGTGGTAAGCAGTTTGGTATCGCTTAAGTAGGTCTCGAGTTAGAGGCGTTATGAATGTAAAAATCTCTGTTGAGAGACTCATTCACCGCAACCAGGTGTACGACGTGGATCAGTCCGAATTAATCAAGACGAAACCTTGTAAACCGAAATAACAAAAAAAATACGCTTACAAGTTACCATTCAGACCAATCCCTATAACCAGGAAAATAAATTGATTGTTGTTTAATTTTACCTTTTGATTTAAAATCACGTGGTGTAGTATATTACTCTCTAATTCTTTAGGAGGTTTAGGGAGATCGAATTTCTCTCCCTTTCCTTTAAAAGATTGAAAACTTTACTTAATTTTCCTTTTCCTTATCCACAATCCAAACATGTTGTTAAGTATTAGGCAGGCCATAATTACAATTTACAAAAAAAAATATTTTGTTACACATGCTGCTTATATAAGAGATTTAGTTTAATTTTTAGGGTTTAAATTATAGTGTTTAGAATCTAATATTTATGAATAAAATTTAAAGTTTAAGGTTTAGGGTTTGAAATTGAGTTAAAAAGAATTTCTATGTTTTAATCCGAAAATGTTACGTGTTTAGTTATATTTACGTGGTGAAAACTGAAAAGTTATTATTAGTTGTATTTCACGACCGTAGTTGGATTTGTACAAGACTTCTTCTCCATGTATTTATTATTAGAGGTTTAATTTACAAGTAAATTAATTTATTTTTATTTATTCTTAAAATTTAATTTTTATCAATATTTATTATTAGGGGTCAATTTACAAGCAAATTAATTTATTTTTGTCTAATCTTAATTTTTTTCAATACTTGTTATTAGAGGCCCAATTTGCAAGCAAATTAATTTATGAGTAAACTACACTGGTAGTCACTGAACTTTTAGGGTGCTTTCAATATAATCACCGAACTTTTAAAACTTTCATTACAGTCACTCAACTTTTAATTCGCTTTCATTACGGTCACTATCGTCAACTATAGTTAAAAAAGCTGACGTGACATGTTAAATTTAAGGGTTAACTACACTGGTAGTCACTGAACTTTTAGGGCACTTTCAATATGGTCACTGAACTTTTAAAACTTTCATTACAATCACTCCGCTTTTAATCGCTTTCATTGCCGTTAAAAAAAGTTGATGTGGCGTGTTAAGTTTAAAAATAAACGTTTTCCCACACTATTTTCTCCCCCCTCTTATTTTCCTCCATTTTCCTTTCATCCAAACATGTCTATCTTTTTTTCTTCCTCTTCATCCTTCATTTCTCCTCTATAATCTTATAGCCTCTGTGGGGTGAAATTGTCCTACTACATGCACCATTAAGAAATCTCTCAAGGCTATAGCTATCCTAAAGTTTTGGGGAAAATGATGCAAAAATAAAGATTATTTGTTATGCTACTATCATTGTGGTTAAGGTTGTCACATCCCAAAAACCGGTCTAGTCGGAATCAGGTTCCGACGATCAAAAAATTCGATACTAAAATACTCGAACATTGTATCTATATTGCCCATGTTGTTTATTCCATGATTATAAATCCTAATTGGGTCCATCCTTAGTCAAAGGCTACCTTGAAAATGCTGAAAATGAGATTATTGGGCCAGGTGTATCGATACAGTGCTACCTGTATCGATACAGGGCGTTTTGATATAGCAAGAAGCGTATGAATACGGTCCCAACCGTTTTAACTAACTTTTGGACTTTTGCTTAGCTGTATCGATACAGTACCATGTGTATCGATACGGATCCCTACAGAAAATGATTTTTAATGCCCAAATTGAAAATTTTAAAAGAGGTGATAAGTCACCAGCTTATGGTTGCCCCTCTCACTTGAAAATAGTTTGATATGGTGACCATTAGTCACCTCTTACCTTGAATTGAGCAAACCCTTTAGCCAAGGTAAGCTTCTCATTGGTTCTTGGTAAGGTGGGTTGGGAGTAGTAAACCTCATTGCTTAGGAAAGCCTCATATTGGTCTAAAACGAAGGTGGAAAATGATGGAGAGTGGTGTGTGGCTGTTAAATATGAAACAAAGCTCTCTTTTGCCTTTGAATTCTCAAGAGTAAAATTACCCATTGCCATCTTCATCCTAAAGCACACACCTCCATTGCCTTCAACCTCAAGCACTCAAGCATACACCTCTCAATTGTGTCCCCTTAAGCTTAGACTTTCTTTGAATCAAGAACATCAATCCGTAGCTATCGGTTGGGTAAGTAAAACCCTTAAATCTATTAATGATTCCATGAATCATTGAATGTCTAAATTCAAGATGTAATTCTAATCTAAGCCTTGCTCTTATCCATGAATCGATTTAATAGCTAATAGATACTCTAAGTATCAATACATCCTTATTGATTCTAATGATCCCTTATAGTTTTTCCTAGCTCAAGGATCGAGAGAAGCTAATCCATCCTCTCCAAAGCAAGCTAGGAATAAAGAAATTGTCATCTGAAAGCCTTAGTCTCAAGGTGAGTGTAGTCGTGTCAAGGGATAGGCTCGGTGCCATCTCGTTGCATTGATTTGTGATTGATATACATGTTGTCAAAAGCTCAAGTAGAGCAATCATTTGTGGATTCGAATGATAAAATTTGGTAAGTCCTTTGTGTTACGACTATAAGCATGCATGTGATGTTTGAAATATATGATTTGATATGAATGATTTATGCATGTTATGATATGTTTTGAATATGATATGATTTTGGAGCTAAGGCTCAATTATGTTTCCGTTTTATGATATGGCCTACGGGCACAATGGTAAGTTTGATGATGATATGTGTAAACTCATACTCATATGGACTTTGGATACAATTGTCATGCCATAAGGTCATTTAAGCTTGGTTAAGTAAGGGAGGACTACGGTTCGGGGCTACGGCCTTTATGTGGGGGATAAAATGATAGACTGTGTAAGGGATTTATTGGAGCTACGGCTCAAGGCTACAACCTACTTTCCGATATATGTATAGTAAGGTGGGAATCCGCGTATCCATTGGTTACCATGTCCAAGAAAGCAATATGTGACTATGATTTGTGAATTGATATATGAAATTATGATGCTATATGATTCAAGCATGAGACATATGTATGACTTATGATATGTTTATGTTATCTATGTTTACTGATATGCTATTGATCATTGATGTTTAGTGAGTATGACAAGTATGCCATGTTGCATTATGTGCCTTGATATCATGTTTGGAGTTGTTATTAAAGTATGTTGAATGGCATGCTATGTTCATTCATTGTTATGGCTACCTCACTTAGACTATGTAAGTCTAATGCATTCATCTTCCATACCATCTTTAGGTTAAGAAAGTACTTGGATCGAGATCGGAGAAGTTAGAAGATCGGTAAGTCACCACGAGTACAAAGTAATGTGTTTCGCCCTTATGAACTCCTAGAATGGTGGCAAAGTAGTTAAACTAGTTGTTGTTATATTTTTGGCTACGTATGAAAAAGCTATGTGTTGTATAAGCTTAAATGGCTCTAAAATACCCTTTGGTAATGACAAAAATGGCATAATATGCATATTTGGTCCTAAGTGGTGAAAACATGGTAAATGGATTAAGAATGTCATGAAACTTGACATACTGGTAGATTATGTGGTTATAAGCTTACTGATAAAATTTGGTAACAAATGGACAACATTTGCTTGTGTAATTTGGCTTAATACCAGCTAAAATCTGTTATTACTGGCCAGGCATATCGATACAGGTCATGGCGTATAGATACAACTCTGCATAATTGGTTAAACAGAAACATGTTGTATTGATACGGTTAGAGCGTATTGGTATGAAAATTGGTCACTGGAATCTGGTTAGAAAAATGTTATCGATATGGTCTTAGGGTGTATCGATACGGGGTCATCGCAGTCAACGTGTATCGATATGAGCTTAGCTATGTATCGGTATGGGTTGATATCCTTTGAATTTGGAAATTGTAATTAGGCTTAGCGTATCGATACGGTTATAAAGGGGTATTGATACGGTGTTAGTTAATTCTGTTAAAAAGAGTAAAAATAAAATTTCGGGCAGTTTACGAAATGGTCACTAAAGTCATATAATTTAGTTGATTATGTAAATGATATCCGATAGTAATGAAACTTCACAGATTAATAATTGATAAGCTTAATTACAAGTTGGTAATAAATAAATTGGATTAGGATCTATATTTTGGAAAATTTACAATTTAGTTTTTTTAGTCTAAAAATTTTAAAATTGACCCTAATTCTGACTAGACTAGTAACGAATAGGTTCGATAAGTCTTAAATAGGATTGTTAATATATTCTGAGTAAGTTCCCAGCTCTAATTCTGTCTTCAAACTCCGAATTTGTCTACAGATAACGCTTACCGACCCGGTTCTCTACTAGAGCGGGAATGAGGTGTTCAATTGTGGTATCGAGCTAGAGTTTAGTTGATTCGGACTAAACCTATGCATGTATGTATTGATCATTATGTTACTTTGCCACCTAAGAGTTATTTTATTGTATATTGTGACTTGCTGACTTATATGATCTGTTTATGTTAATGTTTAGAATGTCTAACCCTAATCAAGATATGACCCATTCTTTTCCCGGTGTTAACCCTAATGATGGCCGCGGTAACTCTGAGCAAGAAACCGAGCCTCCAATCTGTGATTTTTTTCCATTGTAGGCATCTGAAGAGTAATGTCGCAAAAAGTTCGAGGCATGCTTTTTAGGGTAAAATAGGACATTTTATCCGTGATTGTCCTAGGAATCCTACTTCTATATATTCCCGCTCAATCCCTCAGAGGCAAGGAAAGAAAGCAAGTATCATTCAAAAGATCCGGAGGGTTATCTAAATCATCGTACCAACCTGAATCTAAAACTTACGCCCGGATGCTTTGTGTAAGAGCCGCAAAAAGGGATTGATCACCCAACCAACTTAGGAAAAATTCGAGGATGAATTTTTCTTAGGAGGAGAATTGTCACATCATAAAAACCGATCTAGTCAAAATCAGGTTCGACGATCAGAAAATTCGATACTAAAATACTCAAATGTTGTATCTATATTGCCCATGTTGTTTATTCCATGATTATAAATCATAATTGGGTCCATCCTTAGTCAAAAAACTACCTTGAAAATGCTGAAAATGAGATTATTGGGCGGTGTATCGGTGCGGTGCTACCGTATCAATACGGGCATTTGATATAGCAAGAAGCGTATCAATACGATCCTAATCATTTTAACTAACTTTTGACTTTTGCTTAGCGGTATCGATGCGATTACCATGTGTATCGATAAGAGTCCCTACAAAAAATGATTTTTAATGCCCAAATTGAAAATTTTAAAAGAGGTGATAAGTCACCAACTTATGGTTGCCCCCTCCCACGTGAAAATAGTTTGATATGGTGACCATTAGTCATCTCTTACCTTGAATTGAGCAAACCCTTTAGCCAAGGTAAGCTTCTCATTGGTTCTTGGTAAGGTGGGTTGGGAGTAGTAAACCTCATTGCTTAGGAAAGCCTCATATTGGTCTAAAACGAAGGTGGAAAATGATGGAGAGTGGTGTGTGGCTGTTAAATATAAAACAAAGCTCTCTTTTGCTTTTGAATTCTCAAGAGTAAAATTACCCATTGCCATCTTCATCCTAAAGCACACACCTCCATTGCCTTCAACCTCAAGCACTCAAGCATACACCTCCCAATTGTGTCCCCTTAAGCTTAGACTTTCTTTGAATCAAGAACATCAATCCGTAGCTATCGGTTGGGTAAGTAAAACCCTTAAATCTATTAATGATTCCATGAATCATTGAATGTCTAAATTCAAGATGTAATTCTAATCTAAGCCTTGCTCTTATCCATGAATCGATTTAATAGCTAATAGATACTAAGTATCAATACATCCTTATTGATTCTAATGATCCTTATAGTTTTTCCTAGCTCAAGGATCGGAGAAGCTAATCCATCCTCTCCAAAGCAAGCTAGGAATAAAGAAATTGTCATCCAAAGCTTTAGTCTCAAGGTGAGTTTAGTCGTGTCAAGGGATAGGCTCGGTGCCATCTCTTGCATTGATTTGTGATTGATATACATGTTGTCAAAAGCTCAATTAGAGCAATCATTTGTGGATTTGAATGATAAAATTTGGTAAGTCCTTTGTGTTACCTTGGTATGACTATAAGCATGCATGTGATGTTTGAAATATATGATTTGATATAAATGATTTATGCATGTTATGATATGTTTTGAATATGATATGATTTTGGAGCTAAGGCTCAATTATGTTTCCGTTTTTTATGATATGTCCTACGGGCACAATGGTAAGTTTGATGATGATATATGTGTAAACTCATACTTATATGGACTTTGGATACAATTGTCATGCCATAAGGTCATTTAAGCTTGGTTAAGTAAGGGAGGACTACGGTTCGGGGCTACGGCCTTTATGTGGGGGATAAAATGATAGACTGTGTAAGGGATTTATTGGAGCTACGGCTCAAGGCTACAACCTACTTTCCGATATATGTATAGTAAGGTGGGAATCCGCGTATCCATTGGTTACCATGTCCAAGAAAGCAATATGTGACTATGATTTGTGAATTGATATATGAAATTATGATGTTATATGATTCAAGCATGAGACATATGTATGACTTATGATATGTTTATGTTATCTATGTTTACTGATATGCTATTGATCATTGATGTTTAGTGAGTATGACAAGTATGCCATGTTGCATTATGTGCCTTGATATCATGTTTGGAGTTGTTATTAAAGTATGTTGAATGGCATGCTATGTTCATTCATTGTTATGGCTACCTCACTTAGACTATGTAAGTCTAATGCATTCATCTTCCATACCATTTTAGGTTAAGAAAGTACTTGGATCGAGATCGGAGAAGTTAGAAGATCGGTAAGTCACCACGAGTACAAAGTAATGTGTTTCGCCCTTATGAACTCCTAGAATGGTGGCAAAGTAGTTAAACTAGTTGTTGTTATATTTTTGGCTACGTATGAAAAAGCTATGTGTTGTATAAGCTTAAATGGCTCTAAAATACCCTTTGGTAATGACAAAAATGGCATAATATGCATATTTGGTCCTAAGTGGTGAAAACATGGTAAATGGATTAAGAATGTCATGAAACTTGACATACTGGTAGATTATGTGGTTATAAGCTTACTGATAAAATTTGGTAACAAATGGACAACATTTGCTTGTGTAATTTGGCTTAATACCAGCTAAAATCTGTTATTACTGGCCAGGCATATCGATACAGGTCATGGCGTATAGATACAACTCTGCATAATTGGTTAAACAGAAACATGTTGTATTGATACGGTTAGAGCGTATTGGTATGAAAATTGGTCACTGGAATCTGGTTAGAAAAATGTTATCGATATGGTCTTAGGGGTGTATCGATCACGGGTCATCGCGATCAACGTGTATCGATATGAGCTTAGCTATGTATCGGTATGGGTTGATATCCTTTGAATTTGGAAATTAAAATTAGGTTTAGATTATCGATATGGTTATAAAGGGGTTATTGATACGGTGTTAGTTAATTATGTTAAAAGAGTAAAAATAAAATTTAGGCGGTTTATTAAATGGTCACTAAAGTCATATAATTTAGTTGATTATGTAAATGATATCCGATAGTAATGAAACTTCACAGATTAATAATTGATAAGCTTAATTACAAGTTGGTAATAAATAAATTGGATTAGGATCTATATTTTGGAAAATTTACAATTTAGTTTTTTTAGTCTAAAAAGTTTAAAATTGACCCTAATTCTGACTAGACTAGTAACGAATAGGTTCGATAAGTCTTAAATAGGATTGTTAATATATTCTGAGTAAGTTCCCAGCTCTAATTCTGTCTTCAAACTCCGAATTTGTCTACAGATAACGCTTACCGACCCGGTTCTCTACTAGACCGGGAATGAGGTGTTCAGTTGTGGTATCAGAGCTAGAGTTTAGTTGATTCTGGACTAAACCTATGCATGTATGTATTGATCATTATGTTACTTTGCCACCTAAGAGTTATTTTATTGTATATTGTGACTTGCTGACTTATATGATCTGTTTATGTTAATGTTTAGAATGTCTAACCCTAATCAAGATATGACCCATTCTTTTCCCGGTGTTAACCCTAATGATGGCCGCGGTAACTCTGAGCAAGAAACCGAGCCTCCAATCTGTGATTTTTTCCATTGTAGGCATCCTGAAGAGTAATGTCGCAAAAAGTTCGAGGCATGCTTTTTTAGGGTAAAATAGGACATTTTATCTGTGACTGTCCTAGGAATCCTACTTCTATATATTCTGCTCAATCCCTCCGAGGCAAGGAAAGAAAGCAAGTATCATTCAAAAGATCTGGAGGGTTATCTAAATCATCGTACCAACCTGAATCTAAAACTTCTGCCCAGATGCACTGTGTAAGAGCCGCAAAACAAGGGATTGATCACCCAACCAACTTAGGGAAAAATTCGAGGATGAATTTTTCTTAGGAGGGAGAATTGTCACATCATAAAAACCGATCTAGTCAAAATCAGGTTCTGACGATCAGAAAATTCGATACTAAAATACTCAAATGTTGTATCTATATTGCCCATGTTGTTTATTCCATGATTAGAAATCATAATTAGGTCTATCCTTAGTAAAAAAACTACCTTGAAAATACTGAAAATGAGATTATTGGGCCAGGTGTATCGGTGCAGTGCTACCTGTATCAATACGGGGCATTTCGATATAGCAAGAAGCGTATCAATACGATCCTAATCATTTTAACTAACTTTTGCTTAGCGGTATCGATGCAGTGCCACGTGTATCGATAAGAGTCCCTACAAAAAATGATTTTTAATGCCCAAATTGAAAATTTTAAAAGAGGTAATGAGTCACCTGCTTATGGCTGCCCCTCCCACGTGAAAATAGTCTGATAAGGTAGCCATTAGTCATCTCTTACCTTGAATTGAGCAAACCCTTTAGCCAAGGTAAGCTTCTCATTGGTTCTTGGTCAGGTGGGCTGGGAGTAGTAAACCTCCTTGCTTAGGAAAGCCTCATATTGGTCTAAAACGAAGGTGGAAAATGATGGAGAGTGGTGTGTGGCTGTTAAATATAAAACAAAGCTCTCTTTTGCTTTTGATTTCTCAGAGAGTAAAATTACCCTTTGCCATCTTCATCCTAAAGCACACACCTCCATTGCCTTCAACCTCAAGCACTCAAGCATACACCTCCCAATTGTGTCCCCTTAAGCTTAGACTTTCTTTGAATCAATAACATCAATCCGTAGCTATCGGTTGGGTAAGTAAAACCCCTAAATCTATTGATGATTCCATGAATCATTGAATTCTAAATCCAAGATGTAAGTCTAAGCTAAGCCTTGCTCTTATCCATGAATCGGTTTAATAGCTACACTAAGTATCAATATATCCTTATTGATTCTAATGATCCCTTATAGTTTTTCCTAGCTCAATGATCGGGAGAAACTAATCCATCATCTCTAAAGCAAGCTAGGAATAAAGGAATTGTCATCCGAAAGCTTTAGTCTCAAGGTGAGTTTAGTCGTGTCAAGGGATAGGCTCGGTGCCATCCTCTTGCATTGATTTGTGATTGATATACATATTGTCAAAAGCTCAATTAGAGCAATCATTTGTGGATTTGAATGATAAGATTTGGTAAGTCCTTTGTGTTACCTTGGTATGACTATAAGCATACATGTGATGTTTGAAAGATGTGATTTGATATAAATGATTTATGCATGTTATGATATGTTTTGAATATGATATGATTTTAGAGCTAAGGCTCAATTCTGTTTCCGTTTTATGATATGTCCTACGGGCACAATGGTAATTTTGATGATGATATATGTAAACTCGGACTTATATGGACTTTGGATACAATTGGCATGCCATAGGGTCATTTGAGCTCGGTTAAGTAAGGGGTGACTACGGTACGGGGCTACGACCTTTATGTGGGGGATAAAAAGATGGATTGTGTAAGGGATTTATTGGAGCTACGGCTCAAGGATACAACCTACTTTCCGATATATGTATAGTAAGGTGGGAATCCGCGTATCTATTGGTTACCATGTCCAAGAATGCAATATATAACTATAATTTGTGAATTGATATATGAAATTATGATGTTATATGATTCAAGCATGAGACATATGTATGACTTATAATATGTTTATGTTATCCATGTTTACTGATATGCTATTGATAATTGATGTTTAGTGAGTATGACAAGTATGCCATGTTGCATTATGTGCCTTGATATCATGCTTGGAGCTGTTATTAAAGTATGTTGAATGGCATGCTATGTTCATTCATTTTTATGGCTACCTCACTTAGACTACGTAAGTCTAATGCATTCATCTTCCATACCATTTTCAGGTTAAGAAAGTACTTGGTTCGAGATCGGAGAAGTTGGAAGATCGGCAAGTCACCACGAGTATAAAGTAATGTTTTTTGCCCTTATGAACTCCTAGAATGGTGGAAAAGTAGTTAAACTAGTTGTTGTTATGTTTTTGGCTACGTATGGAAAAGCTATGTGTAGTATAAGCTTAAATGGCTCTAAAAGACCCTTTGGTAATGACAAAAATGGCATAATATGCATATTTGGTCCTAAGTGGTGAAAACATGGTAAATGGATTAAGAATGACATGAAACTTGGCATATTGGTAGATTATGTGGTTATAAGCTTACTGATAAATTTTGGTAACAAATGGACAACGTTTCCTTGGGTAAATTGGCTTAATACCAGCTAAAATTTGTCATTACAGACCAGGCGTATCGATACAGGTCATGGCGTATCGATACGGCTCTACATAATTGGTTAAACAGAAACAAGATGTATCGATACGGTTAGAGCATGTCAGTACAGAAATTGGTCACTGGAATTTGGTTGGAAAAATGGTATTGATACGGTCTTAGGGCGTATCGATACGGGCTTAGCTGTGTATCGGTACGGGTTGATATCCTTTGAATCTGGAAACTAAAATTAGGCTTAGATTATCGATATGGTTATAAAGGGTTATCAATACGGTGTTAATTAATTATGTTAAAAAGAATAAAAATGAAATTTCGGGCAGTTTATGGAATGGTCACTAAAGTCGTATAATTTAATTGATTATGTAAATGATATCCGATAGTAACAAAACTTCACAGATTAATAATTGGTAAGTTTAATTACATGTTGGTAATAAAGAAATTGGATTAGGATCGCTAATTTGCAAAATTTACAATTTAGTTATTTTAGTATAAAAAGTTTAAAATTGACCCCAATTCTGACTAGACTAGTAACGAATAGATCCGATAAGTCTTAAATAGGATTTTTAAGATATTCCGAGTAAGTTCCCAGCTCTAATTCTGTCTTTGAACTCTGAATTTGTCTACCGGTAACGCTTACTGACCCGGTTCTCTACCAGGCCGAGAAGGGGGTGTTACAAAGGTACTTAAAATTGGGGAGTGAAATTAGATATGATTATATATAATATTGACATGTCACTTTTTTAATGCATTGGGAGGATCTTAGATGACCATATTTTCATGTCTAGTTAGAATATTTTTTGAACATGTATACTCTGAAAAAAAAAAAAAAAAATCTAAGCAACTTTTATACTCTGAAGGCGGGATGGAATTTTTTGGTAACACTAAAACCAGGTTAAGTGATTGTTACAGTCCAGAAAAACTCTAGGATAGCTATAGCCTTGAAAGATTTCTTAATGGTTCCGGTAGTAGGACAATTTCACCCAACAGAAGCTATAAGATTACAGAGGAGAAAGAAAGAAGAAAGAGGATGATGAAAAAGAAAGATAAACATGTTTGGATGAAAGAAAAATGAAAAAAATAAGAGGGGGAGAGAAAATAGTGTGGGAAAATGTTTATTTTTAAACTTAATGTGTCACATCAGCTTTCTTTAACGGTAATGAAAGCGAATTAAAAGTTAAGTGATTGTAATGAAAGTTTTAAAAGTTCAGGGACCATATTGAAAGTGCTCTAAAATTTCATTGACTACCAGTGTAGCTAACCCTTAAATTTAACATGCCACGTCAGCTTTTTTATCGGTAGTTGACGGTAGTGGCCGTAATGAAAGCGAATTAAAAGTTGAGTGGCCGTAATGAAAGCGAATTAAAAGTTGAATGACTGTAATGAAAGTTTTAAAAGTTCAGTGACCGTATTGAAAGCGCCCTAAAAGTTCAGTGACTACCAGTGTAGTTTACCCTTAATTTATTTGTCTATTCTTATTTTTCAATACTTGTTAGCAGAGGTCAATTTACAAACAATTTAATTTATTTTCATCTACTCTTGAAATTTAATTTTTTCCAATACTTGTTATTAGAGGCCCAATTTACAAGCAAATTAATTTATTTTTTTATTCTTAATTTTTTTCAATACTTGTTAGTAGAGCTCAATTTACAAACAATTTAATTTATTTTTATCTACTCTTGAAATTTATTTTTTCCCTACACTTGTTTGTTATTAGGAGCTCAATTTACAAACAAATTATTTTTTTGTCTACTCATAGAATTCAATTTTTTCAATACTTATTATTAGAAACCCAATTTACAAGTAAATTATTTTTTGTCTACCCTTAAAGTTCATTTTCTTCTAATATTTATTATTAGGAGCTTAATTTTTAAATTTGTCCTTAGACCACTAAAATTTCAAAAACAAGCCTGCACCTAACCAACATAAAAATATTAGAAAAGCTTAAATTAAAAAATTATGGAGACCAACAAGTGTTGAGTACATTGATAAGGCACATTGTACTCCTAAGAAGAGAACGAAAGTTCAAACTTTGGAAACGATATTGTTAGGAGGGGCAACCTTGTACTTCAAACATAAACTGTAAGACAAACATGCATATTACCAAAAAAATTACGGAGGTATTTTTTTAAAATACCGGTGCGCTTACATTTTCATATAGAGACAGAACTAGGATTGAGGGTCGGGGGTACGCATACCTTTATTCTTGCTTTTACACATAGGTATTTGAACCTAAAATTTTTAAAATAAATATTTTTTTCTACTAGGACCCGTCATTAGATTTACAAAGAGTTGTTAGGCGTAAAATATAAAACAACAAGTAATAGTGTAGGCAAGCCGAACATAGGCGTTTAGTCTATTTTCTTCTTCAAAAACATTTTTTTCCACATGGAGTTAATGTATTTTTGTGTAGTTTTTAGGGAGTTTGTACTTTGTAGTGATATGCTAAAGCACGGGACTGTGCAGAGCTTGGGGTCTTGCCCTAATTTTTTTTGGTTTAACTTATTTTAAGTTTCTATTGATTTAAATATTAGTCGAATTTTGTGAATATATAGTTTGATTTAATGTTTATATTATAGTTTAATTACAAAATAAGTGCCCAAACTTTATCACTTTTTTGTAATATGTGACTAAAATATTTTTGTGGCTAAAATGGGTGTCTAACGTTCCATTTTTGCTTGTTTTAAAGTTAATCTGTCAAAAACATTCATCACCCAATTATAGCTTGACACATAGCTTTTATTTTTTATTTTTTATTTTTATTTTCAAAAACAAACTAAAAATAAAATAAATTAAAAATATCTAAAAAAATTTAAAAATTACAAAATAATCCCAAATCCTTAAAACCCCAAATTCCAAAATTGGTGTCATTGTCGCCGCTGATAGCCTCGCTGGACCTCACCACCGCTATCGCCGGAGTCTCCCGCCTATTTCCCCAACCACCCATCGCCGGTAACCGACGGGAGGCTCGTCAATTAGACGACGAACGCGAAAGGCTCCAACCGTTTGACGTCTGATTGGCACACCTCTCACCGATTACCGACGATGGGTGGTTGGGGGAAATAGGTGCGAGTCTCCGGTGACGGCGGTGGTGAGGTCCGGCTAGACTATCGGCGACGACAATGACACCAATTTTGGAATTTGGGTGTTTGGATTTGGGACTGTTTTGAAAATTTTGAGAAGTTTCAAAAAAAAATTTAAAATATTTTATTTTTTCAATTTTTTTGAAAAAAATAAAAAATAAAATAAAAAACACGTGTCAAATTATGATTGGGTGTTAATTTTTTAAAAGCGTTACCTTAAAACAATAACGAAATGAAACTTTAGACACATATTTCAGACAAAAAAAAAGCGTTAGGCACCTATTTCGGCCAAAAAATAGTTTAGCCACCTATTGCAAAAAAGTGGCAAAATTTGGGCACCTATTTTATAGTTAAGCCTTATATTATTTAGGCATAAAGTCAAAAAATACCTCCTAACTTTTGATTGAATAGTCACTTTGGCTCATATTCTTTTTTTTTTAGCAATTCAACCATCAACGTTTCATTTTGGGTCAAAATAGTCCCTCTGAGGATGAAAACTGCCAGTCAACTAACAACAAATGGCTTGAAATGATGTGACAAACCTATATGACAATGCACACTGACATGACAGTATCAAACAGACAAATGTGTTAACTTGAAAAATGTTACATATGTCAAAAATAATTTTATAAAATTATATAAAATATAAAATAATTTTTTCTGTTGACTTATCATTATGTCAAGCCATTTCAAACTGTTTACCATTAGTTTTCTAACAATTTTCATCCGTAGATGTGTCATTTTGACCCAAAATGAAACGTTGAGGGTTGAATTGCTCCAAAAAAAGAATAGGGGCCAAAGTGACTATTCAATCAAACGTTGAGGGTATTTTTTAACTTTATGCCTATTATTTAAGTATCTACTCATTCATAAATTAGAAAACATTGAACGCTTAAGCATGTTTGGTCTCACATCTTTTATTTATTATGTCAACGACAATATCAACTGAGCTAAAGTCAATCAACAAATATCAGTTATATAAATTTAATCTATTTAGGCTTAACGGTCAGAAATATGCCCGAACTGTACCTTTTTTCCAGTTAGATGCCTAAACTTTATTTTGGGACAAATTGATGCCTAACGTTTACTTCCGTAAGTAAAATCAGGTTTTTTCGTGATATACTTTTAAAAAAATTCTGCCTACCAAACCCTAATCCTAAAAATTAAAATCCCTAAATTTATCCCCTTCGACTACCGATCAACCACCGGCCACCATTGCCTTCGTCGGACCCCCACGACTGAATACTCTATCATCCAATCATCGAAAATCGACGAATGAACTGTTGATTACTTCGTCGACGAACATCCAACAATGAGAAAAAAAGGCCGCTTGAGTTTCTGACCGACGATTAAAGGGTGGGGGATGTCGAACGGTGAGGTACGTGATGCTTGGGAGGTGAACAGTGAATCACCGATGTGTAGGGATGTCGAACGTTGATAGAGATTGATTTGAGGATTTGATTGAAAGAAATTAAAATTTTAATTTTTTTTATAAAAGTTCATAAATTAAATAAATAAAAAACCAGGCCACATGTAATGTTATAATTGGATGACATAATTTTTTAACGGTCATTGACGAAAAAATTGATTTATTTACAAATATAAACGTTAGACAGCAATTTAACCTGAAACAAAATTTAGGCATCTAACTGAAAAAAACGGTATTGTTTAAGCACATTTCTTAGGTTTAAGCCATATATTTATATAAAATCAGTTAATAATATAAAAAATCAACAACAAACCGACTTGCCGTGTTAATCCGGTCTTAACCGGATTTTGCCCACCCTACTATTCACGTACTTGAGTGAAAAGATAATTTTTTTTATCGGCACCAAACACAGAAAACTAATATAGTACAAGAGCTAACAATGTAATTATCCCATTATTTCCCATTCCACGCTTTAAAAAGCCGAATACCCGGTGGATTGTGAAGCCGAAGATCATAGTTCCTTTGTTAATTAATACTATCCCATTATCCAACAATGGCGCGATTCTCCGGTTGCTATTTCTTTGCTTATTCTGATGACCGGCGAACCAGAAGCTTCAAAACCCCCCATTCACATTCTTATTCTAAACGCTCTTGCAGCTTAAACTTGAGTTTTGCTTTTCACCGGAAAGCCGGAACGAGGTATATTATCATGAGCGACAACAGCAAAAACTGCAGCGCCGTAGGAGCCGAGATGAAGGCCGGCGAACGAGATGAACCCCAACTACATCGGCAGCTTCAAACTGATTTGGCTCATGAAACTGTTTCGGAACATCAACTTTTGCATTCAAGTAAAGCTATCACATTTATTCCACACATATATATTGTTATCCAGTAAACCGGTTAATATATATATATATATATATAGTTGCAGAACTTGGAGTAAAAGTTTAAGGGGCCAACTTAAATCTTTAAAAAATTTAGAGACTTAAACAAAAATTTTCAAAAAATTTAAAGGTTTAACTAAAATTTTTAATAATTTTGAGAGATTTAACAAAAAAATTAAAAATTTTGAGAGGAAACTTAATTAAAAATATTTAAAATTTTAAAGCTTAATATGAATTTTTAAAAATCTTGAAGATGCCAAATTAAAATTTTCAAAAATTTTAAGGGAAAAATTCAGATTTACCAAAATTTTGTGGGGTCGTGACCCCACTAGTCCTTTAAAGGTTACTCCGCTATATATATATATATATTTCGAGTTATAATAACTCAACTGAGAATTGAAGAAAAAAACCAATTTTTGTAAAGTTTGATTGATTTGGAATTCAACAAGTTTGGATCATTTTAACATTCCTAAACATGAAATGAACTTATAATACAAAATACAAAAATAATAAGAACAGATAGTATAGGAACAATTACTATTCGATAATCTTACTGATTTATCAGGTATATTATTATTTTAGTCTTTTTTTAATGAGGTCATAGTGTCGGTTCAATCTTAACTATTTTTAATAAAATTCATGTAGATTTTATAAACAAAACTACTTGAACTCGGATTTTTAATGAAAAATAATTTTCTTTTCCACTGAGATTGTTGATTGGGCTTATTATTATTAAACTGATGATTTCATTCTTAATGATACTTCATTATCTGATTTATCGACAATATAAAGAGTTATGCTCTAAATCAAATATTCATTTATTTACATTAAGTAATAAACTTTTTCTGTACTAGGTTTTTCCTGCACCAAGATTTTTATAGTTAATGTACAAGTTTTTCTTATTTCTCTTTGACTTCTTGGTCCTTAAATCGATTACTTTTTAATTGTTTCTTTATTGAATTAGTACTAAAAACCTCTTTCGATTAATGTGTACGATGTGCCAATAATTAATGTTTTGAATTTCTTTTCATTAACGTACAGCTCCCTTGTCGTCGTCTTCAGCTGCATTTTCAGACTCAAGAGTTTCTTATGAGTCTGGCCTTCGTGTTGCATTTCAGGTGTGTATGTGTATATATATTCATTGGTTTTAGAGCATTTCATTGATTTACTCAATAGGTTTCTTTATTTTTGCAAGGGAATTCGTGGCGGAAATGGTGAATTGGCTGCAGAGGAAGCATATCCCAATTGTGAAAAGATGGCTTGCCACCATTTCCATGCAACTTTTGAAGTGACTGTCTTCTACTTTAACCTAACTAAATCGAAAGATATTACGTTTTTAAACACGCTTGAACTTATATATATATATATATATATATATATATATATATCTCGAAGGATATTACGTTTTCAAAACACGCTTGAACTTTTTTATACATATACATACAGGAAAATACTTTAATGCATTTCAATTTTAGGGTTTATGGTTTTAGGTTAGAGTTTAGTGTGTAGGGTGTAGAATTTAGTGGTTAGGGTTTAGGGTTAGAATTTAGAGTTTAGGATTTAGGTTTTATAGTGCTAGGGTTTGGGAATTAGATTTTAAATTTTATAAAAGAGTGTAATTTTTTTTACACAACTTGCGTATCAAAATATAATCCATATATATATTTGTCACATTAACATTAATATAACACATGACTCTTGACGTTAAGGCTGTTGAAAGGCGGGTTGCAGATAGAGCAATCATACCAATAGAGAATTTACTTGGAGGGAGCGTCCATGGAAACTACGACCTGTTGCTTCGCCACGATCTACATATCGTCGGGGAACTTCTACTTACTGTTTCTCATTGCTTGCTTGCCAACCATGGCGTTAAGCTTCAAGATTTGAACACGGTTGTCAGCCATCCTCAAGTACCCATCCATCTGCTTCTGCCTTTGCCTAGTTTACGTAAATTAATCTCAAAATTATATTACTTTTTAATAATTTGATGCCTAAAAGATTTAGGCTCAACCCAACAAATTGCCAACACCATTAAATGAAACATTGACGTTGTTAAGTTAAATCAACACTAAATCGTATGTGTTAGGTCTTCCCTTTATTAACAAGGAATAATAACAGGAAGTCATATAGAATTGATACTAATGTAAAACAAATAGGTATATCCTTCAATTTCTATTACAAATGTAAGGTACCGGTACTGTCCGTTCCAATAGTAAACCTGAATAACAAACCATAGTTTTTGTTTTGGTATAAACCCTAAATGGTATATCGAAACGAGTATGTTTCAGTATCAAATATAAAAAAGATTCGAAAGTTGATTTACATATTAACCCTAAATTCTAATGGTACGGCATTTCAGGCTCTTGCTCAATGTGAGAAAACGTTGAGGAAGCTGGGATTGGTGGGAGAGGCAGTAATCAATACTGCAGTTGCAGCAAAGGTTAGGTCTTATTGATGCAACCACTAGTTTCATAATTGAACTTGATTGGCCGTTTATAAACATGTGTATGTGTGTACATGTATAGCAAGTGGCTGTGCAAAAGCTAAGAGACAAAGGAGCCTTGGCTAGTTCATCTGCTGCACAGATTTATGGACTCAACATTCTTGCTCCCAATATGCAGGTTCATTTAACACTTTCTTCATTGGTTCAATACAGAAGTTTCAGTCTGGTTTTGTTTAATTACATGTTCATTTATGGCAGGGTGATTGCAATAATGTAACTCGGTTTCTGGTGCTAGCCAGGGAGCCCCTAGCTCTTGGCACAGATGGTCCCTTCAAGGTCAGCATAAACTCAATGCCGCCATGTCCAACATTGGAATGTTTAATCGTTTTAAACTTTGTCTATATATTTGAGGGATCATATCCTTATATTCGTACTAAACATTGCAGACAAGTATAGTTTTCTCATTAAAAGATGGTCCTGCTGTGCTTTTTGATGCGCTTTCTGTCTTTACCGCGAACCAAATCGAACTTCTAAAGGTAAAAATATAACCAACCTCAAGTTGCCAAATCTGTTCTTTACTCTTTGTAAATAACACCACCTCTGCACTGTTTCCTTCAAACCAGATTGAGAGTCGTCCATTGAAGGACCAACCTATGCAAGCTTCAAAGAATAACAATAAAACCATTGGGTATGTTCAATATAAATGATCCAATCAAACTAAACTTGATTCATACATGGCTTGATTTTTGGGTTTGTTTTTCTTGGTTAGATGTTTCAATTACCTTTTCTATGTGGACGTGGACGCAACAATGGCTGATCCAAGAACACAAATTGCTCTCACACATCTACAGGCTTGCTTCTAATTTAATACCTTTCAACATCATGTATGGATGGTTTTAAACATTGTTATTCATTTGCAGGAGCTTTCGACATTTTTACGAGTTTTGGGGTGCTATCCAATGGACACAAGCAGGGTATATGACTGACGCTTTCACAGTTTATCAGAGTTCCATAATACATATATATATATATATAATTGAAATTCAAGGGTTAATATTTATGTAATCAACGTGATTGCCACAAGGGGAAAGGAAAATAACAGTGCAGAAGTTATATAGGGAAGTTTGTGCAGTAGTTGAGCCTTGAATGGCAAGAGAATAACGAGTTCTAAACTTTCAACAGCCATCCTACAAAATCATTATGATAGCTCATCAAAAGGGAACTTTTCCAATAGGATCGATTATTTCGAGTTATTCGATTCAATAGTAGCAATATATTAGGCTTTGCCTTTGAGGGATGCCCCAGCTTTCACAAGGTCTTCTAGAGCCTTCAATATCTGTGGTTCGGTCAAACCTTCCAAGCGAACACCCTTCTCGACACCCATATCTGCATTCAGATCAAATTGGATCAGTGGGATTGAAGCAATGAATTTATTTAATCCAGACAGATCAGGTAAATAAAAACAAAAGCACGGGGAAGAAAATGAGCTCGGTGGCACCCAACTCGTGATATGACTTAAGTAGATAACAAGGGTCTTGCAGGCAGAAAAGTAATTTACGATGAATAAATGCGACACAAGATAGATTTCACATACAGATACAATGATCATTCATGTAGCGGAACACGGTAAATAACGAAACAAAAATCTATCCAATCTTGTTTGTGCATTAAGTTGTTTCATAATCTTCATTTGAATGTCAGCACTGAAGCATCTACCAATAAAATGGATAACTGTGAACTCAAAGGTTTCGCCAACTAGCATTAGTTTATTTATTATCAGTACAGAGAAGAATATGACAGATACCCTCACTGCACAAAAACAATGATGGTACTAAATAGAAGAGCAAAAAATACAAATGACATTGACTAAATGGATACAAATGCAATTAACAGCACATGATTGCCCAAAATGATAATGTTATACAAACACTTCCTGTTGGCTTGCGGCTGAGCTACACAATTAAGCCCAAACCCCCTAATGCTGGAATACAAAAACTTTAACAGCGAGCATAATAATATATAGCAATGAAGTGATTCTATTCTGAATCTTCTGTCCACAACCAAAAACCAGGCAGGCTCGCAATGTCATGCAAGATCAAAGGATGACACAACATATTAGCAGTGAAGAGATCTTGAAGCATCTTTTATATCAAGCAGTTCAACCAAACACATAAAGCAAAAGCACTGTTTCTCCCCTCTAATGAGAGATGAATGCCATGGATAAATTACCAACAGCCCACTCAGAGGAAGGCTCTTCAAAGATAAAGAAGTATTTTTGGTCCATCAGCGGAGGTACTAAATTGTCTATTTAATTGGGATTAATCAGCAAATGGAAGGGACCTTAATTGTGTGCCATTAGATCTTGATTTTACAATGGATTTTTTTTTGTGTGTGTGCATGTGTCTTTTTAGGTTGGGTAATTGCAAATTTAATGGCTTAGCAATTCCTGATTTCTAGTCCAATTAAGTTTTGCAAGTCCACACATCTATCAACTCTCTACGTATTTCAAATTGATTAAAGCTTATTTTAGTAGAGACTTGTACCAAATAAGAACATGCAACCAACCATAGACCAATGCACTTTCCGATTCACCGGTAAACCTTATCCCTTGAATATACTCTTTCACAAAACTTATTCAACATGTTTCCTCAACTCATTTCCATCTAGAATCACACAGCCAAACTGACCCAAAACTCACATGAGCCAGCAGCTTCCAGGAAATTATTACAAGCTCACGCCTAGTCTTGAGCCACTATTTTGTGATCATATCTATAGTAGAGAAAAAAAAACCATACCCCCAATAAGTACTTTCTACCATAGCTAAAACCCTAAAGATCCCTAAGTTTTTCCAAGCCCAACTAAAGGCCACTATGGTGGAGTATCTCAAATTTGTCACATCACCAAATGAACAAACAGAGACCAAAATCCATCATAAACAAAAATCTATTACCACCAAACAGTTTATCATCTTTTTAGAACAACAGAAAAGGGCAAAACATGTTTTGTATTCAAAGGGCTAGTACATTAATAGTCACTTCGTTCAATTTTCTACCGGTCCATAGTTCCTATCCATATCCACTCGGAAGCTCATTTTTCTAATTTCCAGTGAGTAAAAAAGTTAGAAACAAAACTACCTTCGAAACAAAGGAAGCGTACATTAGCATCTTCTGTTAGTAAATAGTAATGCTTTACAAATTCGAATAAATAGACCAACGTTAGATTGCAGATGGAGTATAGAACTAAATGAGAGTACCAGAAGAGCGGAAGAACTATCAAGTGTTGTGATAGCATATTACAAATACAAGAAAGCTGATTCTAATTATTTTGAACTAAGAAGTTATTTTCAACGGTGCTCTTTAATTCCTAAATCAAAACTTAAAAATGGGAGTAAAGAGGCAAACATCAGAACATAAAACATGAAATGAAGAAAATGGAGATAAGAATAAAAGAAAACCATATCGAGCCCAAATTTGGGGATCAATCCCACTGCATTCACGAATGAGGATCGGCAATTTAGGGTTTAAAGTCTTGAGATCCTTGTAATTCTGTTCCACAAATGATCTGTTGGAAAACAAAAGAAATTGATTTATATGAAAATAAAACAGAGAAATGTTTTAGATAGAGGGAAATAGGAGAAATAATTAAAACCTAGCAGATGCACTGGTAGGGGATGTTTGGCAAAAGAGAATTCGTAGCTCTTTGAGATTTCGAGATAATTGGCTTCTCCACGCCATTGCTTTCCTTGATTATCTGAGAAAACAAAATTTTAAACGATTGTGTTCGATGAGCGATTGGGAAGGAGAAAGTACAAGCCTGGACTTTGGTACTATAAATGGAAGAAAATAAATCAAAATTGGGTAAACTCTCTTGTTGCTCACCTAATTTTTAAGTTACTTTCATTTTGGTCACTCTATTTTTTCATACTTCCATCATTGTCCTAAGAGAAATCTTTTATTTTAATCTCTCAAACATCAATATTTTAATTACCCAATCATCCAATTTTTAAAGGCATGAAGCAAAAAAAATGTCCAAAACATTTGACTGAATAGTAGTTTTGTCTCTTATTCATATTTTGAGCAATTCAACCTTCAACATTTTATTTTGAGTCAAAATGACCCATCTGCGGTTGAAAATTATCAGTCAACTGACGATAAACGACTTGAAATGACGGAGCAAATCTATATGGTAGTGCACGATGATATGGCAGTATCATACAGACAAATGCGTTGAATTGAAAAAATATTACATCAGTTAAAAAATAATTTTATAAAGTCATATAAAATATAAAATAATTTTTTCTGTTGACTTATCATTCTGTCAAGTCATTTCAAATAGTTTACAGTCAGTTTTCTAACAATTTTCATTCGTAAGGGGCCATTTTGACCCAAAATGAAGTTGAGCGTTGAATTACTCCAAAAAAAAAAGAATATGGGTCAAAGTAACTATTCAGTCAAACCTGAAAAGTAATATTTTTTAATATGCTGGTGTGATTACAAGGAAGTATCTGTTCAATATTCTTAGCCCTTTAATAACGCACACACACCGTGTACACATAATGCTCGAACTCAGATTAATTAGATGAAATACAACATCTTTTCTCATTGGGACCACTTTACGAGTTCGAAAAGTAATATTTTAATTACCTAATATCAAACCCAATCACATAGTGCTTTTACTGAAGTTGTGAATTGTGATAGTAGTTGGCAAGGTATGAGCTTTCTTGGGTCAAGCGGGTTTAGATTCATGTTATAAATTTTAAGTATTTGATAATTTTAGTTTATTTGTAATTTTGTTATTGTAAAAAATAAATATTCAATGTAGGTTCAAGTATGGGTTAAATTAAAGAAAGATGGACATGATCAATGAGGTTAATCAAAGTGGTAAACAGCTTGGTATTCTTTAAGTAGGTCTCGAGTTCAAGGCGTTGTGTATGCAGAAAAAACCCCGCTAGAAGACTCACCTACTAAAATCAGGTGTACGACGCGGGTCAGTCAGGATTAGTCAGAGCGAAGCCCTGAAAACTGGAAGGGCAACAAAAAAAAAAGATGGACATGTGCATATAAATGTTTGGTCTAATAACAATTTATATCCCTATAAATTTAAATATCAAATAAATTAGGTCTTCTTTTTTGAATTATTAATTTAAATACTTAATGAGCCATTGTATTTTTTAAAATTCAATATTTTGGTATTTTCCATCGATCCTGACTCAGTCTCTAGTAATTGTCAATGGGTCAGGTGAAAGTGCGTTTTATATATCTATAATATAAATAAAAGCACGAGTTAAGAGAAAATTTGAGTCGATAAAAATATGAATTTTGGTTTATTATATTACTACATTGACATTAGAAAAATATTTTAATATATTACTAAATTTTCTATAAAAATAATATTAATTAAAAAGGTCATAACAATATTGAAATAAAATTTAATTAGATAAAATCATATAACAATATTAAAATAGATTTTATATTTGTATTAAAATAAAAATTATTTATACATGTTGTGTAGTCGTTACAAGAGTTAATGACTTAGTTTAGATTTTAAGGGTTTAGTTTGTATATTTTAGAATGTTTAGTTTAGGGTTAAGATTTAGAGCTTAAGTTTTAGGGTTAAAGATTTAGATTTATTTTTAAAACTAAGGGTAAACTACTGAAATGGTTACTTACGTTTAGTGACTGTACGCTTTTGGTCATCGATTTCAAAAAATGAATGTTATGGTCACTTGCGTTTTCATTGTGTAAACTTATGGTCACTCGAACGTTTCTTGCCATTAAACGTTAATGGGAAGCTGATCTGACAAAGGTAAAAAATAAGGTAAACATTGAAATGGTCACTTACGTTTAGTAAGTGTATACTTTTGGTCACCGATTTCAAAAAATAAACATTACGGTCACTTATGTTTTCATTGTGTAAATTTGTGGTCACTTACTTTTGGCCATCGTATAATTATTATATTACAGTCACCACGTGTGTTGTAGTGAGTTTAGGTTTTGGCTAAGGGTGAGCAGTGTGGCGTAGGCTTGGAGTGTTGGGGCTTCGTGTATGGTAAGGCTCTGACGCATGAAAAATGGTATAGGAATTGGTTTCGGAGCTCGTGGTGGTGACTGAGAGGATTAGTGTATGTGGCGCTATGGTTGAGAGGATGTAGCTTCTTTTTTTCTGCTCCTTGTCTTTCAACCATAGCTTCCCCTTAAATTCGTAGTCACCCCAATGTGCTCGTAGCTAACTCCCTGACCAAGAGGCCAATTTTCTTTTTGGGTTTCCCTATGTTAATCGTGACTTCTCCATTAGTTCCCATAACCACATTCCTCACCCTTGGCCAAAACCTAAATCCACTACAACACACAATCAATGGATCACACACACTGTCATTGTCCCCTTAACAATAGTCTAGCTCGATGCACTACCTGCTGCATAGAACCGAGCACCCCTCCACTCGAGCCTCACAACCTCTAAACCAATTTATAGTTAACAATTAACAAACCACCATTCATACTCACACTAAACCCAAAGCCTCAACATACCTCACTATCACAAGCAACAACTTTTGAAGCTCAACACACACGACCCCTTTGTGCACTTGCACCACAAGACCAGAGCCCTCTCGCACCCATCGATTATTGCCATGTCCACTACTTACATATCTCACACACGCACCTATTGCATGCCTCGGCTCATTGCCGCAAGGCCATCACCCATGATTCGACCATCAACTCCTTAAATCGCCACCTGATTCAACCTAATGTTGACGTGAGTGTTGAGCTTTGATTCAACACCAATATTGACGTGAATGGTGACTAAAATTAAGTGGTTATATGATGGCGCAAGAGCTTTGGTTCGTTTGGGTAGATTCAACCCAACGAAGAAGATAAATACAATAAATGGGTATGTTTGGGATCGACGTCTCTAGGAGAAGGCGACCATAGCACTATGGCAGCAGACGTAGCTCATGAATAGGGATGGAGCTAGAATTTGGGGTTGGGGGCAAAACATAAATGTTTGAAGGGGAATTCATAAATAGCCTAAAATTTTAAAAAATATAGGAAACCATAGGTAAAAAATAATTTGGGGGGACTGGAGGGAAATTGTCCCTCTAACAGTCCACACAACTTCGCCACTATTTATGAAGATGGGATTCGCTTTAATAGTGTTTCTTTGACGATTTTGGACCGATATAATGGTTACACGTGGCTCATGAAGACGGGGTTAACATTTAACGGCAAGAAGCATTCGAGGACCATAAGTTTACACAATGAAAACTTAAGTGATCATAACGTTCATTTTTTGAAATCGGTGACCAAAAGTGTACACTTACTGAACATAAGTGACTATTTTAGTAGTTTACCCTATTTTTTACCTTGCCAAATCAGTTTTCCATTAACGTTTAACGGTAAGAAGCGTTCGAGTGACCATAAGTTTTCACAACGAAAACGTAAGTGACCATAACGTTTATTTTTTAAAATCGGTGACAAAAAATGTACACTTGCTAAAAGTAAAGTGATCATTTCAGTAGTTTACCCTAAAACTAAATATTCATACGTGTGTAATTTTTTATTTCTAAATGTAAACAAATTTTTATTTCTAAATGATGTGTAAAAATGAAAAATAACAGTGTAACTGGAATTAACAATTGAATTGAATTGAATTGAATTGTGACGTGCGAGCTACAAAAGCAAGTTAACTTTAATTTTTTTTTGTCAAAGTATTTCTAAATTTGACTCTTTTACGTGTGAAACATTATTATCTCATTTTATTTTTATAAATAATTTTACATTAAAAATATTTTATTAATTTATACTTATCTTCATTTAAATTACTATTTTTTTTTATTTTTAAACAAAATAAAAAGATAAATTCAATCGTTATTGAATTTCACTTTCTAAGACAGAGCGATTTGAATCCGTGTCTTCTAGGATGAACATCATCCACTTTTCAAGGTGTATGCACATTGTCAAAGAGTTAAAAATATGTATGAACAGATACTTTCTTATAATTACCTTTAGACTATTTAAAAATAAAAAAAATCATTTTCTAAGAAAAAACTGAACTCTTTCTTAGCCATAGAAAAATATTTTTGTTATTATCCTAACTCTATTTATGGAACTATCCAGTTTGTCACCCAATTATGAAAAATATTATTTTTGTCACTGAAAAATTGTAACAAAAAATCACCAAACTTAGATTTTGTTTTCATTTTAGTCACTCATGGTTATGAAAAAAATATTATTTTGGTCACCAAAAATAAAATAAAAAATTACAAAATAAGTTATCAGACTGAGATTTTGTTTTAATTTTAGTCACTTATGATTAATTCCCCGTTGGTGATCATTAGTGGCACTCACATATGTTATCCAAACCTCATTTATTTCTGTTTGATTGTCGAGAAAGAGAGAGAAAATGGAAACAATGGAGAAATTCATAGACAACTTGTCTTCGATGGATCTGATGCGGTCGGAGAAAATGTCGCTTGTTCAACTCATTATTCCTGTCGAGTCCGCTCACCGAGCCGTTTCTTATCTTGGTGAACTCGGTCTCCTTCAGTTCCGAGATGTATGTATTTATCTATATTCAGATCCGTTTCTCTTTTGTGCTCACATTGCTTTAGTTTTTAAGCATTTCTTTGGTAATTCCATGCGAAGGATAATTTAGGTTTTTGCTTCGTTTGTCTTATTTGTTTGGCATTAATTGGAAATGAAATTGCACCTTTTAAGTGGTTTGACTTTTATGTTCAGTTATAGCGGGACTGCGGGAGAGCTTGTTATTCGATTTCTTAGTTGCTAATGTTTTTTTTCCTGCATTTGGAATATTTGTTGAATTCGATGTGGATTTGATCATTGATTAGGTGTTGTTTCGGTGGTTGAATTTGATGAAGATTTGAGATTCTCGCTTAATTAGTTTTGTGTATCAGTACCCTGTTTGATTTGATATGTGTTGGAAGTGATGGATCTAGTTAAGGTATGTCAGGCGTTAGACTCAGGACAAGGAAGTTATCCTAGTAAATATTTTCTGATTAAGGAATTTTTTGTTTGTCTTTGCTGGAGAGATTTTAGAAGTTGAGCTTCTTAGGACTAGGCTTGAACTTACAGTAGAAGTTTGTAGTGTATTCTTTTGCAGGTAATGCCGTGATAACATTTAACATTTTCAATGAGCTTGCTTGCTCTATTTGGAAATAGACAATGTTTTTGATTGGTGTATCGTTAGTACAACTACCAAGTTAAGGGATTGTCCTTAGATAATAACCGAGCATTTGATTTGTTGCCTTAAAATGACTTTCCATCAATCTAATGATTCAAGTTTCTGTTGATTTCATGATGCTTACAGTGTAAACCTTTTTTTTCTTGTTTTCTGGGTTATAATATTGATAGTGACTGACTGACTGCTAATTGTTAAAGATACTGTTTTACCATCATTTAGGATGGAGGGATTTTAAGAGTTGGGACTTGAGACCATGATCCTCCAATCTTTCAAAAATATGTATATCAGTTCTGAAATAATAAAAAATGTAGTTTTGTCGTGCATGTTAGAATTAGTGTAGGACTATGATTCAGTGATAACTGATAAAAGGTTGAGACTTTCTGCAAAGGGGCTAAAGGATATGAGTATATGACCAAGTAACCTTGAAAGTTTTTGCTCTACTGAGACCATAATTCAGAAGTAACCCATTTTCTGGAGTTTGCAGTATATTAGTCTAAGATCTTATGCAATTTATCTACTCTTTAAAAGAAATAGATAGTTTCTAATGGTATCAGGTGCTCATATATCAAGGAATTTCTCTTGGTATGAAAATAAGTCCAAATATCTAATAGTCTTGAATATCTCTAAAGTCATGAATGGCTGTTGGTTTTATGTTCTAAGAATACCTATTCTGTTAGATGGTTGCTTATTTATTTATTTTTTCTTTGGAAGGTGTTAAGACTGTCTTTCATTCTTTGATTTGTTCTGATAATTATAACCATAGGCATATCTGCTAATTGTTAAACAAGTTTAGAGCATTGCTTTTATAGTAATCAATTAAATATGGTAATGGTTGTATGTTTTTGTATCCCATTTGGCAGCTAAACGCTGAGAAAAGTCCTTTCCAACGAACATTTGTTAATCAGGTATCCATCAAGCCAAATTTTGTGCCTTAGGTTGTGCCCTTGTTCTCAAATCTTAACATATATTCTAATGATTGAATATGAAGTGCCGATTACTAGTTGTGCATGGTCAGTGAAGTTAGGCATTCATCCAATCCTTAATATTTTCTTTCCATTTAGAATGAATCAAACTGAATATGCTGGCCTGTTTGTTTGATCCCTTCGGGTTATAGTAAATGGTTAGGACAAATAAACCGATGCTGGTTTAACTTTTTTTGCATATTAAGCATTAGTTTTGTTTTCTAACTTTTTTCCCTTTTAATCATGAGGATACTGACTACCGTAACATTTTTGTTATCTCCAGTGGTTGGCTGTCTCATCAGAGGCTGGCCCTTCCCTTCCTTTCAGTTAACCTCCCCATCCATAGAGAAGGTTGGAATTGTCCCCAGTTCTTTCCTTCTTGGTGTATCCTCCAAATGACATGACTAGCTTTGCTAGTTGGCACCTTTATCTAAGGTGACATTATGAGAAGTGTAGAATTTCTTTTTCAATGGTGCAGTCTGATCCCTTTCTACCCTGCTTTTGTGGATTGTTAATTTTGTTATGTTTGTGTTAGAACCTATTTAGGTGAACACGTTTTAGTGATTGACATGGCTTATTTCATTTTTTACAAAGAAGGAAACTGCTAATCATGCCTCACTGCTGTCAACTTTATTTCGGATGTATCTCTTTTTGAGAAAGACAGTAACTATAGTTTCTGAATACCAAATATTGTAGTCGCTTTAATTTTCAGAGGTCTTAACAGGTGAAACGTTGTGGAGAAATGTCAAGAAAGCTACGCTTTTTCAAAGATCAAATTCTTAAAGCTGGTCTACTATCCTCAATACACCCTGTTGTGGAGCCGGATGTAGAATTGGAGGAATTAGAGGTTCATTTACTCTACTACTATTACATAATTATTCCTTCCCCACTTTGACTTGCTTATGTTTTTTTCAATGCAATGAAGTTAATGTAAGTATTCAGGGATGGAGCTATGTGGGGGGGTTCACTTTGGTCCTCCTATATAATTTTTTTTAAATTGGTTTATTTATGAATTTGCCCCTACTTTCAAACATTTATGTTTTGCAACCCCAAACCCTGACTTCGTCCCTATAAGTACTTCTGGTCTTTTCTGGAATAAGGATGATCAGATTTGTTTTTATTACAATTTCAGATACAACTTTCCGAGCATGAACATGAGCTAATTGAAATGATTTCCAACAGTGAAAAACTCCGGCAAACATACAATGAGCTCCTGGAGTTCAAGATAGTTTTGCTAAAGGTGTATTTCTGGACTCATTTCTTCTTATATGTTTATATTTCTTTTGTAGTTACCAATTATTTATGTTACTCGGATTTGAGTGTGAGCATCATATTCGCTTACGTTCTAAATTTTTCATGTATTTGGAGGATACTTAAAAGGTCATATCCCCGTACCCATGTCCATATATATGTCCAAAACGAGTTTCGAACCCGGGTATTTCAACAACAACAACAAAAAAACAAGTGCCAGAGTAACATAGCATTATTGCATTTGTTTATTGATTTCTATCCCATCTTCACTTCTAACCGTCATTTGAGGGTTTTGCTTTTCTTCATTAAATGCAGTCTAATCTTAATTATTCCATATTCCTAAAGCCACTGTTTTAGTGCATAGTTGTAAACTTTTATAACATGTTCTTATTCAAGTCATTGTTCACAAGCAATTAAGCCCTTTGACGATCCTATGTGTGCCTTGCTCATTCAAACATAACAGTGAACTACTAGATTAACTAGAATGGAAGAAATAGAAAGAAAATAGTAATGATAACAAGGGAAGTAACAATATGAAGTGAATACTATTATCTGTGGTATTGATATGTAACCCTGTCCAATATGTGTACACTCTTTTCGATTTACATTTTGGATGCTAAATTTATGGAAGATTAGGTAACCAAATTTTTGTGTTAAATATTGGATGCCTTCTGATACATATTTCTCAAATTCCAGTCAGGTAGTTTTCTTGTGTCCAGTAATAACCACGCAGTTGCCGAGGAAATGGAGTTAAGTGAGAATGTACACTCTGATCATAGTTATGATGAGGCATCGTCATTAATTGAACAGGTCTTTGTTGACCCTGTGATTAATTACTTTTTTTCCAGGTATATTTCTATGGTCCCATCCCATCTACTATATGATTGATTATTCACCGTACAGGAAATGAGGACTGCAGACCAATCTGGGTTGAGATTCATCAGCGGGATTATTTGTAAATCCAACGCTCTTCGATTTGAGAGGATGTTATTTCGTGCTACCAGAGGCAATATGCTTTTCAATCAGGCACCGGCTGGTGAAGAAATCATGGATCCTTTATCTGCTGAAAAGGTTTCTTTTTCCTACTCATAATCATCTATTATGTTGTTAAATCTTATTTCAGTTATCTTTTCATTTGGAAATTGCTACTGTTATTTGGTACATTCTTAATCTAGGTTATCTGCATCCAAAGAGGTTTATTGTATTTCCTTTTGCTAGCTACATTGTTACAGTATTGATATCAACTTTACAATTTTCCATTTCTATTTATCTTTTCAGGTAGAGAAAACAGTATTTGTAGGGTTTTTTTTTTCTCTGGAGAACAGGCAAGAGCAAAGTTTTTAAAATTTTGTGAAGCATTTGGAGCTCATTGCTATCCTGTTCCCGATGACTTCAGTAAACAAAGGCAAATAACTATGGAAGTAAATCCAGCATTGAGGAGGTTAACTATTTTGTTTTTCCAGCTAAAAATACAAAGCACAAGTATGCATCTTCAAGCCTAGGGCCGCAAATCATAGTTTAAGACTTAAAATGAAAAAATAATAGTTTAAAGGTTTATTTTGTCCAAATCATAATTTAAGGGCCAAAAATAAAAAAAAATACATAATTTGAGGACTATTTTTTAATTTAAGCCTTTATTAAATGCAACAATATTTTTTTTATTTAACTAATGTTATTAACCTATAGAGAGTATCGAATAGGTTAGAAAAAGCCTTGTAAACATCAAAGGCAACGACGCCATTGTTAACTGTGAAATTCCTTGGTACAAACAAACAGTAACCCCGCAAACTGATACAAAATCCCCACTAACCCAATCAATCACTAATTAAGGTTAAACCACTGTGAACTGAAAACACAGAACTTACACTTCAAGCCTAGGGTTTAGATTCAAAAAAAGAAATGGCAGCTTCTTCTCCACTTCAAAACCCTCTCAAAACCCCATTTTCTCTACTCTCAATCCAAAAACACAAACCCTGCTTTGTTAAACCCCGTCGTTTAAGCGTTACAGCTGCCCATCCCCACCTTAACGGCCGGAAACTCCGGGTTGCCGTCATAGGTGGGGGTCCAGCTGGCTCCTCCGCTGCGGAAGCCTTGGCTTCAGGCGGAATCGAGACGTTCCTCTTTGAACGCAGCCCTTCCACCGCCAAACCTTGCGGCGGCGCCATCCCTCTTTGTATGGTTGATGAATTCTCCATCCCTCTCCACCTCATCGACCGCCACGTGACCAAGATGAAAATAATCTCCCCCTCGAATCTCACCGTCGATTTCGGATCCAAATCCCTCCGGGCCCACGAATCCATCCCCATGCTCCGCCGCGAAGTCCTCGACTCCTTCCTTCGGACCCGGGCCGGATCCACCGGCGCCCGAATCATCCCTTCCCTCGTCACCCATCTCGAGATCCCTTCTTCCTCTTCTTCCCCTTACATCATCCACCACACGATCAACAACTCCCGTCAAACCCTAGCCGTTGATGCGATCATCGGCGCCGACGGAGCCAACAGTAGAGTGGCTAAATCAATAAAAGCCGGCGAATACACGTGCGCAATAGCATTCCAAGAGCGAATCAAATTACCGGACGACAAAATGGAGTATTACCAAAACCTCGCCGAAATGTACGTGGGAGATGACGTGTCACCCGATTTTTACGCGTGGGTATTCCCCAAATGCGACCACGTTGCAGTGGGTACCGGTACCGTGTGCGCGAAGCAGGATATCAAACTGTACCAGCGAGGCATCAAACAAAGGGTTCAAAACAAGATCAAAGGTGGAAAAGTGATCAAAGTGGAAGCCCACCCGATTCCTGAACACCCCCGTCCCATTAGAGTACGAGGACGCGTGGCACTCGTAGGGGACGCGGCAGGGTACGTTACGAAATGTTCCGGTGAAGGGATTTATTTCGCGGCCAAATCAGGGAGGATGTGTGGGGAGGCGATCGTAAGAGCATCGGACGGCGGGCAATCGATGATACGCGAAGATGATTTGAAGAGAGAGTATTTGATGGAATGGGACAAAAAGTATGTGAGCACTTTTAGGTTTTTGGATTTGTTGCAAAGGGTGTTTTATGGGAGTGATGAAGCAAGGGAAGCATTGGTTGAAGTTTGTGGGAGTGAGTATGTGCAAAGGATGACTTTTGACAGTTACTTGTACAAGAAGTTAGCTAAGGGAGATAGATTGGAAGATGTCAAGATGGTTTTGGGCACTCTTGGGAGTTTGATGAGATGCAAGATCATTGGTAGGGATATGGAGGCTTTGAAGTTGTAAAATCTCTATGTTTTTAGGTCAAACTTTGTTAAAATTAGTTTTACCGTTTATGTTTGGATGTGCGCCTTTAACATTGCGACGATATCATGTAAAATTCGAATCAGTATATTTTTCTGAATATTCTGGTGCAATAACATAATGATATGTGTTCTTGACTTTTAACCATTTGAAAAGACATACACAACCTGCAGACAAATTGTTCAAATTTAGTTTTTTTAGGGATAACAATGCTCGGAATTTGGATTTTTTTAAAGGAATGAGATGTTTTATGTAAAAAGCTGTGATGAATACAGCACAAAATATCAAATGTGTATGAGTCTCAAGTCTGAATCATATCATGGATCAAAGATCTGAGTTTCTCTTGGTGATTGACCATTACCTTTAGGATTTCATTTAAAAATTTGCAGGCTATGACATAAGAGTGGAGGCTTAAAATTGGAATTGCATTTCGGAAGAGTATCCTAGAGCTTCAAGATGGGCGGTCATCGCCTTGTTCATTGGAGGCGGTCCGCACCTCAAAATCTGTATCAATGGAGTGGGAGATCAAACCACTGCATCGAGCATTGCATAAAATTACAAGGCAGACAAAGGAAGTGGGGATGAACGAAAGATTTACCTTAATATCTTCAGCAGGGGGAGGGCAGTGGGCTTGAATCATTTCCTTCGATACGAACCCGACACCACCATCCCATCCTTCAGGAGGCTGAACCACGATGTTTAAACATGCGAAAAAACACGAGCCGTGAGTTAAATTACCTCATGCAACTACGGACTTATAGGTTGTTTGCACCCTGATGCCAAGGAAATCGAACATGGAACAATGGTCGACTTGCATACCTGATTCAGAACATGGTACACGCTCATTCGATTTGGAAATCTACTGGCGAGCTCATCGAGCTCTTCCTGAAAAACAAACAATGAATTTGAATTAGATTGCTCCTGTCAGAAAATAGTTCAGTCATGGACATCCCGTTGTCGCCAAAACGTCTGAGCATTTTCAGATATGCAATTTTTTATCGATCGAGAAACGGAACCCACCTTTAAGAGGATGTCCTCATAAGCAACATTGGCATAAATAAGATGAATGTTAGTCTTGTCATTTGGGTTTTCTAATATGGCTTTAGCAACCTGAACAACAAATGGGAGTTGTTAAACTAAAAATCAACAAGAAAGTCTTATGCAAGGTGAAGAAAACGGAAGTCATTCGAAGTAACCGAGCTCCTCGATCTAAAATAACAAACCTGGAACATCGGAGTGATGCCAGTACCACCGGCCAGCATGCCGAACGCTCTAACTTGGCCAGGTTGATACTTGAAGCGTCCCTGAAACCTTCGTATAGGTATATCAATTACGAGCCGTACTTTGAACTTGTTAGGACATGCTCCAAAATTGCAATAAAGGTCACCATAAAATGTACTAAACACCAAGTGCATCATGCACTCCTGTTTTCAAAAACCTACATATTGTTACAATTCAACAACTCTTCCAAGAGCTAACACAAAACTCATTAGGTCAAACCTCAGTAGTTCAATTCAATGACGACCGTAGGCGAAGTGACATAACGTAAGGCATTCGCTTACGGTTAAGACTACATACTAACAATTTGTTTTTGACATTAGTATCATATGCAACGGAGCTACAACTGGGTTTCGAAACCAACATGGAAACAAGAAGATAGTATTTGTAATCTGATGCAATATAGCAGCAAAGAAACTTACCTTGGGTCCCTTCACAGCCAAATAATCTCCTACACGCATCTCCCGGAAGTGGTGCGACATCCTTCCTTGAGGATACATCTACAGCGCATGAAAACTAAATCATATGGGAATTCAGTAATTTCTAAACCACTAGCTGGAAATTATTACTAATGAACAACTTAAAACACTGTTTCATTGATTCCATGGAATTGGATATTCTATTCAACTTAATTAGTTCTGTTCTGTTCTGTTCTGGTTTGTTTTCGTTGAAAGTTTGGTTTGGTCAACGGGAGCACATTTACCTAACCGGAGACGGATGTAGAAGATTGTAGCCAGTTTCAAGATTGTCAGCTGAATAGACTCGTGGCTCTTCCTTATTGGAAGGAGGACAGCTATGGTGTCTGCAAAATTATTACTAGTATCTTTTTTTTATTTATTTTGGATGGGAGTTAATTGCACCATAAGTCCTCAAACTATGATAATTATTTTAAATTGGTCTTTAAACTTTTGAGTATTCTAGTTTCATCCTCAAACTTTGAATCTCGTTTTAAATTAGTCCTCAAACTTTTTGAACTGTCTAATTTAATATCCAAATTATCAATATATGCTAATCATATCTTATGTTAATAACATCGTTACAAAAATTGTTAATTGTCATGAAACACTGATGTGTATTATGTAATAATATGATGTGATATAAACGATAATTTGATGATGAAATTAGAAAGTTCAAAAAGTTTGAGGACCAATTTAGAATGAGAGTCATAGTTTGAGGATGAAACTATAATGCTCAAAAGTTTAGGGACCAATTTAGAATGAAGGCCATAGTTTGAGGATGAAATTAGAATGTTTTAAAGTGTAGTGACCAATTTAAAATGGGTGCCATAGTTTGGGGACGTTTAGTGCAATTAACTCTTTGGATATCGGGTCAAATTGAAATTGCTTCATAGGAAATTTGAAAAATATTCTCCCTAGTCCCTACATGAATTTTTTATTAAAATATATTAAGAATAGTTTATATAATTTTATAAATTTTGATAATTAAAAATGTTTAAACGTTAATTTGAAATTAATCCATTGATTAAAGTATAAAAAATTATTATAATCTTTTTCTCTCTTTCTCTCAAATTTTAGTTGATTATCGCCATACAGGCCACCATTAACCTCAAATTATATAAAAATAATATATATTTAAAATATTAAATTAATAATTTATTTTTTGAGATATACTAATTAGTATAGTGGCTAAAAATGTTCATGTTATGTTATTTTGTATATATTCTAATCTCAACATTTACTTTTTAATAAAAAAAATTACTAACTTACTCTTTCAAAAATAATTTTTTTATTTTTATTCATTATCTTCTCTTCCTGATTTTTAATGAATTGCTTTATCATCTTTATAAAATTATAATCCTATCAACTCGACAATACTAATCTATATTTGAACGAATAAACATGGAAAATCAAGTTAATATATATATATATATAATAGATTTTTTTTCGGTAAGGCACATTATTCTTCTCAAAAGAGAACTCGAGTTCGAACTTTAAAGATGACATTATTGAGAGAGCTATAAATTTTGATCATAAACCATAAAATGAACATATATTTCACCCGAAAAATAGAACCCGACTGCCCCTCCCTTTTAAAGAGTTGGGCAATAGTCACGACAGTTAACTCATTCATTGAATTTAAGCAAATTGGTTTAAAGATGGTGTTGGTCATTTTATTTTGGTTTCGTGATCTTTCAGTTTCTTAAGAAGTTTCCCCTTCCACTGTTTAGAACATCAAGAGACAGTTTTTCTTGTCTATGCAGTGAGCGAAGTATAATATAACATATATATTTTAACAAAGATTTAACTATAAATAAATGTTTATATTGTATTTTCTTACCATATATGTCTAATTTTTTTTACCAAAACAAGTGTAACATATTGCTTTTTTATTATTTTAAGATTTTTTTGTGACATAATGTTATCCATAACTTATTTATTTATTTCCTCTATTTTTTAAATTATAAAATCTTTAATTTTTTATAATAAAAAATATGCAATTATAAGGATTATTACCTATTGTACCGATGGTGGAAATTTTAATTTTCACCTGTGGGTTAATTTAAGGGTTTAGGCTTTTAATTTAGGCTTATAGATTAGGTGTTTAAATTTTAAGGAGTATGGTTGAAATTTATGGTTTATAATTTAATATTTAGGGATTCAGTGCTAAAGATTTTAAATTTTAACCTTAAATTAAACACGGTTGTGTAAAAAACCTTTACCCCACATGTGTATAGAATAATTGACCTTATATCTGACCAGCCAATATATGCTAAAGTTACTTATGGTGCCTCAGACGTAAGTAAACTAAGATTACCTTCAACAATGCTTTTTCAAAGGACGATGGAGTGTTAAACAGAGAAACAATACTGACAAGATATGAGATGTGCGTTGAACGAGCGTTGCCCCCGTTTTTTCACCTGATTAGAATACCGAATTATAAGACTATCTGACCAGCCAATATATGCTAAAGTTACTTATGGTTCCTCAAACCTAAGTAAACTAAAGCTACATTCAGCAATACTTCTCCAAAGGGCGTTAGAGCGCAAAACGAAAAAGCAGTACTGAACAGGGTATGAGATATGCATTGAACGAGCGTTGCCCCCATTTTTTTACCTAATTTTGCGCCCAAGCGGGCGTTTCGCCACAAGTAATTTTCTCCACTTCTATGAAAACGGCTGATTGGCAGGGATTTTGTGTTCAGAAATCCTTGCTGAAACGATGCTAAAATTCTGATAAATTTGTCTAACTAATTTTCCTCGAAAACCTACTTACACATTGTGTTTCGAAAACAAATTCTTCCCAACTTCCACCAGACACATCACCTGCCGGGTCAGCTAACTATACCCAACAGACATGAACAGATTACAATGATGAAGAGATTGGGATTTTTTAATTCCCAGGACTTGGATTAATGACCATCTACTTTTTTCTGATTTAAAAGTTCCTTGTTTTACAATCATTTTGATAAACGATAAGGATTGTATCCTAAAATGATTATGCAATGTCGAAAGAAAGGTTAAAACGTTGGTATGAGAAGCTAGAAAAATAAAAGAAAAAGAAAGAGGTAACTTGGCACTTAAGTTATGAGTAAAATTCCGAAGCATGTAATAATCTCTATGTGTTGGGTTAAGATCACTACTTCACTAATTCAGATGAGCTGGAGTTGTGCAAGAACTATGTACCCTCTTCACTCTTCAGAAGAAGAAGATGCAACAGCCTTCCCTTTACGATCTGATGACGCCATGAGACCAAAGTCCGAGCTTTCCTCGGTTTTTGGCTTCTGCATCTGCAGTATTTCGAGCTGATGCTGCAGCACCTATTGAGGGGAAAAAAGTTGAAAAACAAAAGCGATAAATTGGAACAGTGTGCGCTGATTTATAATTTTTAGTGTTAAATGCTAAAAGTATTTTGACTATAAAAGAAGAATGTCTATACAAGGGAAATAAACAACAAAAAATATGAAGCCCTCAATCCTACTGCAACTAGATGGTGGTTATCCAGAAACTAGTAATGACAGATATATCACAATGTCATGCCATGCACTCCAAGTCTCTCGCCTTGATCCCAAAATTTTATGGATATACATAGTTTACTAAAGTCCCGAGCAAGAAAAGTATGTATATCCGTCAATACGGCACAAGAAATTAGAGAATGTTCTCCAAAATATTGAAAAGCAATTATAGAGAGAAAGCAAGAGTAGCACTAACACACAACAAAAAAAATACCTCAATCTGCTGCTGGATGATCTTCTTCTGAGCCTCCAACTGGGAATCTGAAATATTCTGATTACTCCCTGACCCTACTCCTGGGTTTCCATTGGCACCAGGTAACTGGATAGGAACAAAAACACAGTGTGGGAATTGCGGAAAGGTTAAGTTTGCCCATCCACCAGGAATGGGAAACTGTTGTTGTCCAATGGATGTGCTTTCCCCACTAGATTCCACCTTCATGGAATCGCCTAATGGAGCAGAAGCCCCAGGAAGTACAGCATTTCGTGGAGACCTGCATGTACCATGCACAAAATTGTCACATGTATTGCCATTTGGTATTAGCAAACCAATCCAATTGCACTTACAGCTAGATCTTGTTAAAAAAAAAACAAGTGCGTTGATACAAGAATTAGAAAGCATAGAAAATGTAGAAAGAAAAATACCACATAAATTCAACATGTTCTGTAATCTGCATGTCTTGAAAGAGCTCCCTTTCTCTAGGCAATAGACATTTCACTTCTCAACTCATGTAAAAGGTCTCAATGCAATTGATTACCTTCGTTTATTTATATCTATATTTATGATCTCAGAATTAAGTTCGTAAGTAACTAGAGGAGAAAAGTGTCACCACTTCAATAATGATCACACACACTTTTGTACAACCAGAAGCAAAAGAAATAGGTCTCATCGCACATCCCTAATTCTTTCCCTGGTCCTCAGATTTAAAGAAATTCTTTGAAATTGCAATAATTGATAATTAATGCAAAGGAATGGGCACGTGATAAAAAATCACACGGAAAAAGAGGTGAGATTATAAGGCTGGCAAAATAAGGAAACTTCAATTCTGCAAATGGCATTGATATGAAAAATTACAAGCATAAAACTACCTACCAAACTAGAGTGTAGGATTTTTCATATATTGATGCTGCTGCTGCAGCAGCCTGAAGCCTGGCCTGACGGCCAGTCAAATTATCAGTGGTCACTTCAACACAAGGACCTTGTGTGGCAGAACTTGTGCTGGACCCTGTTCCACGTTAAACAATTAGCCCCTTTTTCAGATCATGAAGTCAGATTCATTAGCTGCAAAATTGTAAGAGAAGCAATACAACAACCAAATAAAGTAATACTTATATCCACATCCAAAATTCTTTGCAACCCAAATCAACTTACGAGCTTTTATGAGAGATAAATCATACATATGACATAATAATTGGGATAGGGAACAGGTTATCCCCAAAAAAAATTGGGACGAAACATGGAAAACATATTCAAGAATCAAGATAGGAATGGGGAGGAAAAGCCTTCAAGTAATGCAACACATACGGGTGCACGGGTAACACTTGTGTAGATTCTGCATTTTTCACACATTATTTAGGAGGAACATGCCTCAGCTAGCTTAGGTGCAGTTCAGCAAAGCACAAGTAATAGCAACTAAAATAACTGAATCTCGAACTAATAAGAGATGGAAAACTTTAAAGGCCTCAAAGTTATCTTAACCTGATACCTAGAAGAAAACAACAAACTTTCAGAAAGTAGGCAATTTATTCATGCATGATCCCTATTAGCTCAAAACCAAATAGCAGAAAAGTTGGCATAAACCAGTATAGATTTGTCAAGAAAATAACAATGTTCAAAAGAAATAAGTCTGTTTTATCATAGATGATGTTACAATGAGATTACCGTGTTGACGAGCATCTGACCGAGCTCCATGTTGTCCTCCGGATGAACTTGTTCCGTTTTCAGATGGTACAACCAGTGCTCTGCAGGTAGGACAAGTATGCTGCCTCTCCAGCCATGATCGAAGGCAGTGTACATGAAAAAGATGTCCACAGATTAACTTCTTTGCTGAGGTCATCTCTTCACGACAAATAATACAGGTTGCATCACTTCTTTTCATACAATTAGTAAGCAGTAAGAATCAAGAATAGAAAACCACAATGCAACTGAAAGATTAAATTTAAAAAAACATAAAGAAGAATAACTATCCAACTCACGCAGTGAGTTCTTCAGGGTTTGCATCTGGGAATCTATCATTCATATTTGAAGTGATCTTTCTATAACGCAAGTAATCAGCAACTTGAATTTTAAAATTCCTAAATGTCTCATAAAGCTCCCGTATTAAGTGCAGAGGTACACCGTAGTTCCTGCAGTCAAGATCAACAACCATACCATGAATTAATCTATAAGATACAATTAAAGAGATCTAAGACTTTGGTGAAGAAAAAAGGATCCCTTTTTTTAAGTTTTGTCCCTCTTATATATTACATTTATCCTTCTATGTACATTCTTTAATTATATACTATTCCTTAAAGATCTTGCAGTGCCCAATCAAGCTTTCCGTTAAAAACATATGCAGAAGAAAAATATAACATATATATGTGATCACACATAAAGTAAAACTAAAAGGCTTACTTACATAAAAATCACAAGAAAGAAGCACAGATACATAGATAAGTGAAGCAAATCTCGGATGAGCTCCAAGTAGAAGGTATATACAGCCTTTTCTCCCATTGTCCTTCCATAAGCATGTCACTTACATAGAAAATATATTTTACAAAAGTCAACACTGTTGTCGTTGCCAGTATCATGTACCTACAACCCAAACAAGCAAATAAGAATCCGGAGAAAACAGATACTGGAAAATATGATGATGCACACATAACACTCGAAAGAAACAGCGGGGTAGGGCAATATAATCAAATATTTATGTAAATTGCAGTAAACAGAGAATGGCTGGATTTTTAGCAAGCATTTTTCATCCAGCAACCTTACTAATTCAATTTGTTGAGGACTTTTACACTGTCAAATTCATTTATCATTTAGCTTCCAACATAGGCGACATTTAAAGAGTTTCTTTCCAGTCTCTTTTTAGTCTAGCAGTCCTTACATAACATGCAAAATTTTCTAGTCCTTTTTAATCATGCTCCAAAAAATAAAAGATTCCAATGAATATTCCATCAGGACCTTAACAAAATCACAAAAGAAAAAGTAGAACTTCAAACCATGAGCTCATCCCAGCCAATCCATTTAACAATCTAAAACACAAAATCATTGTGAATGATGAACCATAAAGCATGACAAGCACTAACGCACTTAGAAAATTTTCAACCGAAAATAACAAAAAGTATAAAAGTTCTTCAATTAAAAACATACTTACTCAAATGCAAAGAAGATGGAAACGGACGCTTGTCGAGTTTGGATCAGAAATTTGATGGAACTGTATAAAAACAGAGAATCGAGAAGAAGAAGAAAACCCAGAAAAGAAACTATACGAGCATGAGCTAACTTTGGAACAGAAGGGGTTGTTTCAATGTACTCGACCCTCTTTTGTGCCAACCAGTGCAAAGCCTTGATTAACAATAAAGCTGTAACCATTGCAAGAAATGAAACAGAAAATTCCTGCCGAAAGATGGTGATTGCGAAGAGGACCTCCATGACCTCTCTCCATGATTGCTCATTCAACCGCTCAACCTCAGCTTCACGAAGAGAACCAAGGAATACTCGTTTGGTTAATTGCCACAATACAGACATAACTACGAGGCCCATGTTGAGAAGCAACACCAGGCTGATCTTAGAGGTTGATAAATAAACCATAGCAGGATAAAACTGCCCTCTACTGTTGAACGCATGATGTATAATTGCTAGTGTTGATACAAAACTGAGACCAGCATATGTTCGCAGCCTCATCATTTTGCTCTACCTGGTCATCACAGAACAATATTCAATACAGGAAAATTAAGAAACTATACCTTCTTAATCGATTATCCTTACTCTTTTAAAGCATTTAATTTGTAATAAAACATTGACATAAGCATAAGCACCGAGAATAAATGAAATTATAAAAAAGAATAGCAAAATTACCATACAAGCTATATACTCTATATCCAAACGAATGAAACTTTACTAATTCAAACATGGTATCATGCTCAGTGAATAATCAATTTTCTAAGCAGGACAAAAGTACAAAACGGAAAGGAAAAAAGGGTCAACTATTTTCCATGAAAATTCCTTCCTTCAATAACCAAACAAATCAAATCCAGGCACTTCCAGAATCCATTACATATATCTAATAAGAGGGAAAAAGAAAAGAAACATCTAATTTGTAACGAAACAAAAATGAAAGGCACACACGCACTGAGATCAAGTGAAGCTGTACAAACAAAAAAAAAGTGGTAAAATAATCATAAAAATTATATACTCCGCATCTAAGAGAATAGAACTTTACTCGTTCAAACATAGCATCATGCTCAAAAAATAATCCTTGTTCCAATAAACAAAAAACAAAAGGAAAAGAAATCCAAATCATTTTCCATGAAATTCCTTTCTCTAGTTTTGTTTGGATGAAAAAGAGTGATTGTGACGTTTCTCTATTGCATGACCATTTATAAGAGTTTGAACAAGTGACAACAAGTGTCGATAGAGAGATATCGTGACAAGAATATTAATTGGACGTCATAAGAAGAGATGACCTAGATTAATTTGTCATCATCTTATGCCAAATGGCAAAGATGATGCTCGCATGTTCGTGGGAATCGTAAGTGGCCATCTTCCTTTTTGGAGGTTCGCATCTTAGTATTTTAGTGGGTTCACATAGTGACGTTTATAGGTGGCTATCTACATGTTTAAAGGTTCGTATCTTAGTATTATGATGAATTTGTATGATAACAGTTCCTAGGTGATAACATATAATATTTGATTTTAACTTTAAATTTATTTACTTGAAAGTTGAATCATTTCATTACATTAATATAATATCATATTTAAACTTTTATACTTATTTTCTAAAGCACCATTATATATTACTATAAATATTATACTCAATTTTTATTTTCCGAAACATAACAGTGCCGTGATGGCGTGATCCAGTTTCTCTGAAAAAAAAAAAAACCCAATTACACAAGAATATTTATTTATTTCAACAACTGGTAACGACGCCGTTTCTTTCTCTCATTTATCCTCTCAGACATTTTCCATTGGTTTTTTCTTTCCTCAACCCTCCTTCAGCCAAACCCTTTTTTTTCTCTGCCTCTCCCCTACAGCATTTCCTTTCATTTTGATCTTTCCTTTCCTTTCCGCTCTCTTACTGTTCTTTCCTTATTTCACTATTAGTATCAACACATATATATTTTCCCGTAAACTCCAGCAAATCCACACCACTTGGTCAAATAGGTAAAAATATTTCTTCAATTTCTAAGTTAATTTTTCAATGACCCAGATTCTATTACTTCCAACACTTCTCTTAATTCATAGTTTATTGGAATTTATGATATTCATATGAGCCATAACTTGGAATTCTTGAGTGAATATTTTGAGGCCATTGAAGATCATGTTTAATGTTGCTTATCATTATTTGATTTTTTTGCACGTATTGCCATTTGTTTCATTGTTTAAATTGGTTAAATCTTTTATGATTTCTGATTTGATCGTGTAAATGGGTCATCCATATGGGTTTTTGTTGTTCAAGAAGATGGAATTTTAGATGAGACGGGTTGATTCGATAAGGTCAGTGCTGCTAGGCTCTCGTGAATGTTCTATTTTGTGAAATGTGAAGTGTTAATGCTTGCGTTTGGAGATTGGGTATTAAGCGGTCTGAGTTCATACTTGATTTGGGATTTTAATGAAGTTAAATTGTGATTTATTTTTATAAAAATTGGCATTTTTTTTTATAATTTTGATTTCTTTTTATTATGTTAACTTTCATGTCTTATATAATTATATATACAAATTACATTGGTTTACCGAATTTCATCTTCTTCATTTCCATGCGGGACACATGATCTTAACTTGAAGTATATTGTGTTGGTCAGAAGAAAATGATGTCTGAAGATGCTGGACAGATGTTGGCCATTTATGACGATCCTTCGGATCAACGATCTTTGTCTTTAGATGAAGCAAGTAGCACTGAGGAATCACCTGATGAAACCCGACTTTCTCTGGAAACCACTAGCGATGCCGTTCCATACATTGGTCAAAGATTTGCAACTCATGATGCGGCTTATGAATTTTACAGTGAATATGCAAAGCGATGTGGCTTTTCGATCCGTCGTCATCGCACAGAAGGAAAGGACGGGGTTGGAAAAGGGCTTACAAGACGATATTTTGTCTGTCACCGTGCAGGAAATACTCCTGTCAAAACCTTAAATGATAGTAAACCACAAAGAAACAGAAAATCATCCCGATGTGGATGTCAAGCTTATTTGAGGATAAGCAAAGTAACAGACTCAGGAGCTGCAGAATGGCGTGTCACGGGTTTTGTGAACCACCACAATCATGAACTTTTGGAACCAAATCAAGTTCGGTTCCTTCCTGCGTATCGAACCATATCAGATGCAGATAAGAACCGAATCCTTATGTTTGCCAAAACAGGAATCTCAGTACAGCAAATGATGAGGCTGATGGAACTTGAGAAGTGTGTGGAGCCAGGATATCTACCCTTCACTGAGAAAGATGTGAGAAATCTGCTTCAGTCCTTCAGGAAATCAGATCAAGAAGATGAAAGCTTAGATTTATTAAGAATGTGTCGAAACAATAAGGAGAAGGACCCCAACTTCAAATTTGAGTATACACTTGATTCAAACAACAGGTTAGACAACATTGCCTGGTCATATGCATCATCAGTCCAGTCATATGATATCTATGGTGATGCTGTGGTGTTTGACACGACTCATCGTTTGACGGCATTCGACATGCCACTTGGGATGTGGGTTGGAGTGAATAATTATGGCATGCCTTGCTTTTTTGGGTGCGTGCTTTTACGGGAAGAAAACTTGAGGTCATTTTCATGGGCCTTAAAGGTAATATGATATATTGTTATATAGCTGGGTTTTTTTTCAGTCTATCAGATTGCATAGCTTATGGTTGCCAGTTTTCTGCCAGGCAGGAACAGAGGGAAGGGAAGCAGTAATTCATTCAAATGAATGATTTAGTGTATGGGATAGAATAATAGAGAGCTGATAAGTTTACACAAGGTGAAAACTTTTTCAATAATCTTGTAATTGTAGAGGGTTCCTCTGTTGGGAGCGTGGAAAAAAATCTAGTATTAAAGGATTAGTGAGTTCATATAACTACTGCAAAATGTTAGGCCAATTCGAGAATCGAGCATGAACCTACCTTATTTATACGCAGTCAATTTTCATCAAATCAGGATGGGATGCAGGAACATTATTTTAAACGGAAGTTTTCTTATGCAGAAATATATACACACACACATACATGATCTTTACCTTTATATTCGCGTGGCTCTCAAATTTGCTACTGTTCTTTGTCTTTCTTCCCGCCTCCAATTGTTTTCCCTTCTCTATGGTTTTTTTATTAGGGGATTGCTAATTCAGTGTCTTTCTACTTTTATCTTATGTGAAAGGCATTCTTAGGGTTCATGAATGGGAAGGCACCACTGACAATATTAACTGATCAAAATATGTGTCTCAAAGAAGCCATAGCCATTGAAATGCCTACAACTAAACATGCGCTCTGCATATGGATGATCGTGGCAAAATTTCCATCCTGGTTTAATGCTGTTTTGGGGGAACGTTACAACGAGTGGAAGACTGAGTTTTATCGACTCTACAATTTAGAGTCAATTGAGGATTTTGAATTGGGCTGGAGAGACATGGTCAGTTCTTTTGGGTTGCACACTAACAGGCATATTGCCAACTTGTCTGCATTACGCTCGCTATGGGCTTTGCCATACTTGAGAAGTCATTTCTTTGCTGGAATGACTACAACCGGCCACTCGAAGGCAATCAATTCTTTCATTCAAAGGTTTTTAAGTGCACAGACTCGGCTTTCTTACTTTGTGGAACAAGTATGCTCTCTATCTATAATTTCCTTCAAATCCAGTTGTGAGTTTTTATTGAATCTCGACTCATGATTCCTGAAGCACGTGCATCTAGAGTTTTCATTTAGCTGTTCCTCGAGGTATAGGAAAGAAATTGATTTTTTAGGAGATCAGAATATCTATGCTGGTAAGTACTTAATTTAGGCTTGTACAAACTTTTATTTGTCAAGTTGTCATCCATTGCTTCTTTTATCGAGGTGGGAAGTCGGAGTTTTTAATGCTTCTCCTCTGCATACCCTGAATCGTATGCATTGAATGTAAAACTGTCATGTAGCTTGATTTTGGCTCCCTTTTTGATTCTTTATCGATCAGGTTGCTGTTGATTTTAAAGATCAAGCGGCTGAACAACAGACAATGCAGCAAAACCTTCAAAATATTTGCCTAAAAACTGGAGCTCCTATGGAATCTCATGCTGCCTCTATCCTCACGCCTTTCGCCTTCTCAAAGCTTCAAGAACAACTAGTTTTAGCTGCTCACTATGCATCATTCCAGTTGGATGATGGTTTTCTTGTAAGACATCATACAAAACTCGAGGGAGGCCGCAAAGTGTATTGGGTTCCTCGAGAAGGCATCATAAGTTGCAGCTGCCATCAGTTTGAGTTCTCCGGAATTCTTTGCCGTCATGCCCTTCGAGTTCTCTCCACAGGAAATTGCTTTCAGATTCCAGAAAGATATCTTCCTTTACGCTGGAGAAGGATTAGCACATTGCCCGCAAAGCTTCCACAAAGTTCTGGCGATCATGCAGAACGGATTCAGTGGTTGCAGAGTATGGTATCAACCCTTGTAGCCGAATCCGCCAAATCAAAGGAGAGGTTGGATATGGCTACGGAACAAGTCTACAGTCTTTTATCTCGCGTAAGAGAGCAACCGGTTACATCACAAGGTGCACGTGATATTTCCCATAAAAACCATAACTCGAACAATTAGTGCAGAAGACAACATGAGAAATTTCAATTAAAAAAGAAGAAATCAGATTGAGATTAGAAATGCAAGAGTTGATGAAGGATTCAGCATTTGCAAACTAGTTTTGTAGTTATGTGATGCAATCAAAATACACAAGTTGCATTCCATAGGCGTAGTTTTGCCTATTCCTTTCCAATGTGTTGGTTGCTTATACTTTGGTGGAAGGAAGGGGAAGGGATGCTGTTCTCCATGTGTAAAATATTTACAAACAAGGATATTATTTTGTGTTGTATGGAATTCCTGTTAATTTTAGGGGGAAGTGGGGTAGGAAAAGAAAACAAAATTGTCCATTTTGCTTTTGCTGAAATTGTTCTAAATTCTTTATTTTGTAAGGCAACTGAATAGTTTAGGCCAATTATCAAACCCATTGTTTTTATGAGTAAAATTTGATACACCGAAAAATAAATTGCATATTTACACTATAAAACTTAAATCTTAAATTTCTGACTCTAATTTTAAAAAATCAATCCCTAAACTTTAGATTTTATATAATGTTCAGAGAAGAAAAGGAAGAGTAGGGTTACCTGGCAATATCAAGACGACCTTTCTTTTTCAATATCACATCCAAGTTATCCTTATTTACCATTAAAAAAAATAAACAATCAGTTCAGGTTGGATTTGTATCAACACATAATTGCTATTTAAATTTAATTAATGAAAAATATAAATTAATTAATAAACTCTAAAATAAATGATTAAAACTCTTAGTTGACATTTTTTTTTAAGTCAGTAAGTGCTCTTTAAGTGGTATTACTTTTGGTAGATATTCAGTAGTCAAAATCATTCTCTCTCCTTGCGCAATAGAGCCCAGGAACTGTAATATATTGGGATGTCGAAGTTCGTGCAACAGTGTGTTATCCTTTGAAGATAATATCCTGACCAAAATAAATAAGTCAACATTAAACAAAACATGCTTCCATTTCTCAAATTCTTCGGACTAAATATGCACTTTAAACCTTAATATAATCATATATAATACATACATTTTGACCTGGTGTTGAATCTGGCTTTTGATCACTGTTCATGTCGAACCTTAATTTAATCATATATAATATCATTCTGACTTTGACCCATTTTTTTTTATCTTAATTACTCGAATCTGATTATCGGTTGGGAGTGGCTTAGTTGAAGGGAGGGGCGATGTGAGGGTAAGGGAATAGCCCAAACTAATGGCGAAATAGGAGAGTTGGATTTTCAAAGACGGGCGATTTTGTCTAGGACTAGGACTAGGACTAGGACAAGAAGAGGGTTTGGTTTTAACGTCGGGATATTTCTTTTGAAAATCTCAACTTGTGCGTGTGTTTATGCCATTGAAATTATCGCCGGCGGAAGACAGAGAGATTTTGGAAAATTAGAATAATTTTAATTAAATCTTCTCTCATATTTTTTAAGGGGAAAATTATTTTATGTACCAACGAAAGAAAGGGTTTGAAATTTAATGAGTGTTGTTAGAATGTAGGGTTTATAGTTAGGGACGGAGGTACCTTACTAATGGGAGGGCTCCTATCAGGAAGGGGATTTTTTTACTTTTGATTTTTTTATATATTTTTTTGAAAATTAGAATAATTATTTATTTACCCCACCTTTCAAAATTTATCTTTTGTCTCTTTCTTAATTTTGTCTCTATTTTTGTTTATGGTTATAATTTAAAGTTTAGAGGTTATGGTTTAGATTTTAGGGTAATATGTTAGAGGTTTAAGTTTTAACCTACAAACCTAAAATTCTAACAACAACTCCTAAATTCTAAACCTCTATACCTCACGCTCTAAACTTTAAACCCTAAAAGGTACAATTTCTTGACATAATAAATTTAGGAAAAATATTTTGATACATAAGTTTAGTTTACACAAGCCTTTTAATTTTAGAATTTAAGGTTTAGGGTGTCTACACAAGCCCTTTAATTTTTTTAGGGTTTAATTTAGGGTGTGGAATTTAAGATTTATGGTTAGAACTTAGAGTTTAGGATTTTGGGGTTAGGTGCTAGGGTTTTGGATTTAGGCTTTAAATTTTATAGAAGGGTTGTGTAATTTTTTTTACACATCTTGTGTATCAAAATATAATTCATAAATTTAACTATTGATATTTATATTTTTTATTTATTTGGTCATTATATTTTAGTTTAATTTGATAGTTTATTTGGGAAAAACCTTTGATACACAGGCCGTGTAAAACTTTTGTTTATGCGTACCTTTTAATTTTAGAGATTAGGGTTTAAAGTTTAGACATTTAGGTAGTATGGTTTAGAATTTAAGGTTAGTGTTTAGAATTTAAGGCATATGATTTAAGATTTAGGGTTTATTTTTTAGGGTTAGGATTTAAATTTTATAATGTAAATATACAGGTTTATGTAAAATTAATTTTACACAACCCGTGTATCAAAAGTCTACCCATTTATTTACGTTTAAATTTTAATAGTTAGACTTTTCCTTTAATTTTTTTTTCTTCTTCTAGTTTTTCTTAAAGAAAATCGTCTCCAACAATGGTATTTGTATAACGGTTATCATAACGTATCATATCATCAGGAAAAACCAACAGTCTAATTTGATTATATACAATCAGAATTATTAGCAGAATAATTTATAAAATTAATCTTTTTAATCTTCGCTCATACATCAATATAACGTCTACTTGAAATAGACACAAATTTTCATGATAATTTTTGAATTTTCTATGAAGATGAATGACGTATTCAAGAGAATGTTCAATCTTTTTTTCTTCAAGTTTAGTCCATTGAGTTATATGTATTAATTGTACATTTCCTTATTCCTTGGTTTATAGAAAATGAATGACATATTCAAGAGTTTTTTTAGTGAACTTAGCTTCCATAGTTCTTTTTATAATTTGAGTATGTTGTATTTTATTGTACATTCCTTTATTCTTATTGAAATATAAAAATTATAATTAAACCTTTTAAATTTTCATAATGTGACAATATACATGACAATCCACATTAGTGATATGATGCAATGTCATATCATCTAATAATTTTAAAATTATTAAAATGTTTTAAACAAAAAATATCACAAAATACATGATAAACCACATTGGTGATATGATCAATGTCATATCATCTAATAATTTTAAAATTATTAAAATATTTTAATAAAAAATTATCACAAAATAATGTAAAATAACAAAATAATATCATATTAATAAAAAAATACATATAAAAATGAAATGCCATATAAATTGTCACATCAACATCATAAAAATGTAGCCACCTATTTACTATTTTCATTAAAACCACATTAATTTAACTAAAAATCAGCTAAAATAAACTTTAAATGTATATAAAAGGGTAAATATTGTGTTTTAAAGTTCTGTCTATACCTTTCTTTCATGATCTACTGATAAAGGGACCAAAAGTTTTGTAATTCACTCGTTTACATGTTCAAACATTTTTATTTGGTATTAGGTTTCTTTCAATTTTAAAATTAGGTAATTTGATTTTTTTTTAAAATTAAAAAAAAATATTATTGCCATTAAGAGATTCGAATTTAAATAATTTGTTATAAAATGTGTGTTATTAAAACGTTAAAAAATAACAATATACACACCAAATATTCATAATTTTTAAAGAGAAAGGAACTGCATGTTATTTAGAAATGTTGGTGATCAATCAGCTGCATTAAGGAGATTATACAATTTAAATTAGGTGATAAATTGATTAATAGGCATAATTCTATTAACAGGGGCGGTTCAAAGATTTTGGGGGCATGTATAATTTTTAAAATGCGACCTTTAGTTTATAATCGATAAGTGATATAAATTTTTTTCTTTCAAAAAATTACCTTAATAGAAAATTATTATTATATTATCCTCTTGAGCAACAAAAAATTGACTTATAAACATCTAAACATCAAACATGTTCACTTAAAAGGTGTCATTCTTTTGCATGTTTAAAGTTTTGAATAATTGTTATATATATAAATATAATTATATAAAAAAATTATAATTTTTTACAATTATTTAATTTAAATTATTTATTTTTGGGATCTTTCTCGAGAGCCCCGTGCAGTCGCTCCTATCGCGCCTGTCTAGAACCAACTTTCTATTAGCGTACAACTTTATAATAGTTGTTGTATTATGGCATAGGGGTTAGTGGATGTTGTGTTTGGTTGATTGTATGAATTGTTTTTTGTAGTAGATTTTTCTTCTTATTGAGTAATAAAAAACAACTATCCAAAAAAAATATTCACAATTTTTTTTATATTTTTAATTTCAAAAGTAAATAAGAACAATTTATCACAATATTAATATTTTTTGTTAGTTTCATATCATTTTAATTGATATAATAACAAATTTATTCATCAACGTTACACGTTATATCATTTATATAATTGGGAAAAAATTCAGTAACTTAGCTCTCAAATATGTAAATTATGTGTTGACTTTTTACTATATTAATCAAAATTATGTGAAATTAATAAATAAAATATTATTTAAATCGAGTTTAAATTTTTATTCGAGATAATGGAACTACTTAATCTTATTCCTTTAAAAATCTGCATTTGAACCTATTGATCAAACCTCTAATTAATTTAGTTGATTAAGCATTCGTTAACACCTAATCAAGTCTCACTTATAACTTCATTAAAATTCAAATCACCTTAAGCTCATTTTTTTTATTATAATCCAACTAAATTTATATATTTATCTTCCCCCTCTCTTGTCTAAATAATTTACCTTCTCCCCTACATGCCTCTGGGTTTCTCTCCTCCCGCCTTCCTCTATTACAGCAATGGCATCCCACATCGTCGGTTATCCTCGGATAGGACCAAAGAGGGAGTTAAAGTTCGTATTAGAATCTTTCTGGGAAGGCAAAACCAGTGCCCTGGAATTACAGGCGACGGCGGCGGATCTCAGGTCTTACATCTGGCACCAGATGGCTGTTGCCGGCACCAAGTTCATCCCCAGCAACACATTTTCATATTACGATCAAGTGTTGGACACCACGGCGATGGTGGGCGCAGTCCCTCCTAGATACGGTTGGAACGGCAGCGAGATCGGTTTCGATGTTTATTTCTCGATGGCTAGGGGTAATGCCTCTGCTTCTGCTATGGAAATGACCAAGTGGTTTGACACTAACTAGTAAGTCACAAATGACAAAAAGTACTTTCTATGGAGTTCTTTCGCTGAAATTTTTTCTTGTTTTTGAAATTGACATTAATGTATATTTATTTACTATAATTTTTTGAAGTCACTATTTTGTCCCTGAATTGGGGCCGGACGTCAAGTTCTCCTATGCATCTCACAAGGCTGTTGACGAATACAAGGAGGCCAAAGCTGTAAGTTCTGATATTCAAACATTTTCCCATTTTTTTATAAAAAAACTTTTATTCAAGTTCATTAGCTGTAGTAGGGATTTGAGCAATAGGTTCAAATGCAGATTTGATTTCTGGTTTTGAGTATTTAACAGATGAAGGAATTTGGTGGAGTAATTTAATTAATTTGGATTCGAATAGTAATATTCTGATTTAATACGGATAATCTACAAATTTGGATTTAGATTTTACAGAGAATTACAGATATTTAATCTTTTTGTCGTTCCTAAACAGCTCGAGCTCTATCAAAACTCGATCAACGCTTAACTCGAGTTGACTTGATTTGAATTCATGCTCGAAAGGAGATTTTAACCAGTAGAATTGAACAAGGCTGAACTTACTCGACAAATTCGCGAGCAGCTAGTTATTTTTTATTATTATTACTTTATGTATAAAAGTAGAAAATGGAAATCTATACAGTTCCCATATAAAAAATATAATTGAAAGTTAAAACCCCAAAACCCCTAAAGCTTTTTCTCAATTGTCGTTCATCGAAGGTTGTTGAGAAACTAAAAAGAGTCTCACACTCGAATGTTGACTTCATCTCTAACTCGTTCATGATAAGTTCATTTATTTATCTCCCAGCCCTCACTTTTTTCTCCCTGAATTTGTATGTTTATATTAAGCTCAAATTGTATTATTAGATTTTACCTATATTTAAAAAATAAGGTAAAAGTTTTGGTGAGCTTAACGAACAATAAGTTAAGTCTAGCAACACAATTTTTTAACGAGCACAAGTCGAGCACTACTCAACTCGCGATCAATTGCACAATAAGCAACCCTACTTTTTATTCTTCGCTCTATTGAATTTGTTGGAAATGAAAATTCTCTTCCTATTTATGTTTGTCGAGGTGCTAAATTTTCTTCCATTTTTGTCCTGCAGCTCGGAGTCGACACCATCCCTGTCCTTATAGGACCTGTGTCTTATTTGTTTCTATCAAAACTAGCAAAGGGCGTGGATAAGTCATTCTCTCTTCTTTCCCTACTAGGCAAGATCTTGCCAATTTACAAGTGAGACACTAAAATGCTTGCTTGACCTTGGTAAATCTGCAAATCAGTGCAGCCGTATTGTCTCGAATGCTTTCTAATATTTGTTACTTGACAGGGAAGTTATTGATGAACTAAAAGCAGTAGGTGCAACATGGATTCAGTTCGATGAGCCAACCCTTGTGTTGGACCTTGAGTCGCATCAATTGCAAGCTCTCACTCATGCTTACTCAGAGCTAGAATCATCTTTATCTGGATTCAATGTTCTTGTTGAAACTTATTTTGCCGATGTTCCTGCTAAGACATACAAGACACTTACTTCGTTGAAAGGTGTTACTGCCTTTGGATTTGATTTAGTTCGTGGAACAAGGACTCTTGACTTAATAAAGAGCGGATTTCCTTCTGACAAATACTTGTTTGCTGGAGTGGTTGATGGAAGAAACATTTGGGCAAATGATCTTGCTTCTTCACTTGATACCCTACAGGCTCTCGAGAGTATTGTTGGCAAAGGTGTTTAGACATTACTAGATTCATTTCTCCTTGGAGTTTTAGTAACTTACTAAAAGTTAAGAACAGTTTTTCTTTTTGTTGTCCTACAGGAAAAGTTGTGGTCTCTACATCATGCTCACTTCTCCATACTGCGGTGGACCTTATGAATGAAACTAAGTTGGACATAGAGCTCAAGTCCTGGCTCGCGTTTGCAGCACAAAAAATAGTCGAAGTAAATGCCTTGGCAAAGGCATTGGTCGGGGAGAAGGATGAGGTATTTCTTTCTTACTAGTTTTGGCGGGTTAATGCTAAAGACTATCGGCTATTGCCATTTTTACTTTTAAGCGGTGCTGATCAACAACTATTGAACTCTATAGAAGCCAAGCTGCACATTTCTCTACCTTTCTGTTTTTCTCGATGGTCAATCTACTAGACAGAGATATTATCTATAACTTTGAATATTCTGTCTATGATCTAAGTATTTATGTGGAATGCTCTGTGCATCTTATTATTATTATTATATCCTTTTCCCCCTTTTGCAGGCATTTTTTGCTTCCAATGCTGCAGCTCATGCTTCAAGAAAATCCTCTCCTAGAGTGACAAATGAGGCTGTGCAGAAGGCTGTATGTAGTTTTCTTTCTTTTTTCCGAAATGGTTTATGACCTTTTTAGTTTAAATTTTGGTCCGTTCATAGGCTGCTGGCTTGAGGGGCTCCAATCACCGTCGAGCCACGAATGTGAGTGCTAGACTGGATGCTCAGCAGAAGAAGTTGAACCTACCAATTCTTCCTACCACCACCTGTGGATCATACCCCCAAACCACGGAACTTAGACGATTACGCCGTGAGTACAAGGCTAAAAAGTGAGACTACGTGCTTTTAGTTCTGTTGCTATTCTAATCTTTGTTTTCCGTAGTGTAAGGAGTATCAGTTCTGTCCATGTACTTGTAGGATCTCTGAAAACGATTATGTCAATGCCATCAAAGAGGAAATCAACGAAGTTGTCAAGCTCCAGGAAGAGCTTGATCTTGATGTTTTGGTGCATGGAGAGCCAGAGGTGGGGTTTTAATTTCCTAATGCAAAACTAAAGGTTTTAATTCATCATTGTTTTCTGCAATCGTGCTTTGTTAATGCAGAGAAATGACATGGTCGAGTACTTTGGTGAGCAATTATCTGGTTTTGCCTTTACTGTGAACGGGTGGGTTCAGTCATACGGATCCCGTTGTGTCAAGCCACCTATTATCTACGGTGATGTGAGCCGCCCCAAGGCCATGACTGTTTTTTGGTCTTCAATGGCTCAGAATATGACTAAAAGGCCTATGAAAGGAATGCTTACAGGCCCCGTTACGATTCTCAACTGGTCATTTGTGAGAAACGACCAGCCAAGGTGACTAAATGCAAAACTGAGTATAATGCAGAATGTTCTCCTATTCTTTATCCTGGTACCCTTGTTTTTCAGGCACGAAACGTCCTACCAGATAGCACTGGCCATTAAAGACGAGGTCGAGGATCTCGAGAAGGCCGGCATTACTATTATCCAGATCGATGAAGCTGCTTTAAGAGAGGGTTTACCTCTTCGGAAATCTGAGCAGTCTTTCTATCTGGAATGGGCTGTTCACTCCTTCAGGATTACTAACTGTGGAGTCAAAGACACCACTCAGGTTTCTAATTCCTTTTCTCCTTTCATTAACTGAAATAAACTACTTGATTTCTTAAGCCTTAACAATTTCATATACCATTATTCTTTCTAAATAGTTGTGATGCATAAACCTACGTTACTCGGATTCGTGTAAGTGTCGGATCTAGGTACTTCATGAAAAATAAGTATATAAATTTGATGAACATAGAGAAAATGTTTGGATCCGTTGTTCTGAAGATGATAATGCAAATCTATTTTACAGATTCACACCCATGTGTGCTACTCAAATGTCAACGACATTATTCAGTCGATTATAGACGTGGATGCGGATGTGATCACCATAGAAAACTCGAGATCGGATGAAAAGCTTCTCTCGGTATTCCACGAGGGTGTCAAATATGGAGCTGGAATCGGTCCCGGTGTATATGACATTCATTCTCCGAGGACCCCGTCGACCGAAGAAGTTGCGAACCATATTAGGAAGATGCTTGCGGTGCTTGAGAGGAAGTTTGTGTGGGTAAATCCAGACTGTGGTCTGAAGACACGCAAATACTCCGAAGTCCAGCCTGCTCTTACCAACATGGTTGCTGCTGCTAAGCTCATTCGTACCGAGTTGGCAAGTGCTAAGTGAGTCTACTAGGTGCCGGGACATTAACTCGCTAGCAGTGTTTTAATAGTAGAGAGATAGAACAAAAAAACTGACAACCAATAAAAAGTAGTAAAAAACCGATAAACCGAACCCTTGTTTTTTTAATTATTTTTAAACATTTTTAAGAAAAAACTAAATTTCATAATGTTTTTTATACCTTTTTTAACCCAACTTTAGTTAAATTTATTACCCAGTTTAACCCCTTTTTTTCAAATTAAAAGCACGTATATATGAAAAAAATTATCTGCTCTTTTTTCCCCTTTCATGCCCCCAAACATTATATGATTGGATTTCTAGGCCTAATCATAAATTTTAACCCTAAACCTTAAAAAATATATTATAACCTATTTTTTTAAATTTTAACTATAAAATATAATCTTAAACCTAATTTTTAGAGTGGGAACATAATAAGAGACGGTTTCCATCCATAAATAATGTAACGTGTTAAGGAACAAAATAAGGTTATTCACAATTTTTGTAGTCTAATAATATTTTTTGATGTTTATGAGTTTAAAATTCAATTTTATTTTTTCTGTTTAAATAAAGATACATTATATTCTTATATCGAGATTTAAACTCATATAAAATAAGCATTCTTACCATTAAACTAATTAGTGGATCTCAAATTCAAATTAATTTAAGTTTCGCTTTCTTTTAACTTTTGAAATTAAATAATTGATGACATTTATTTTAAATATGTAATTTGTTTAATATAGTTTAAACTTCAATTATATCATTGAGTCGTCAAATCAATAACGTAAACGAATCTTAATGGTTCGCATGCAACGACACAAGGATTTTATTGGCTCAATGGTACAAGTGAAGTCTAAAGTTTAGTATTAAAACTGTATCGATTTTTAATTCGGTAGTATGATCGATGCTAAACTTAGAGTTCAATGGTATCTAGTATAGTTTACCCTAAAAATTTATTAACGCTAACAACACAGCGCTACTGAACAAAAAACAAAGCAAGCAATCAGAATACTAAGGTCCGGTTCACAAAATAATGCAAACATAAAACAGAGAACCATCCAACCAAAAGCCAATAACAAAAAGAAAAACATAGATGCCCTATTCATAAATAGAAATCTTAGCAAAACCAAGTGCCCTGTTAAATTTTTTCCTCATTTTTTGGACCCCGGTTATAATTGGAAAGGCCCTTTACTTGGCCATCATCACTTTGACAAACTCCTCGTAGTTGATCTGTCCATCACCATCAACATCGGCTTCACGGATCATCTCGTCAACTTCCTCATCTGTAAGCTTCTCACCGAGGTTTGTCATAACATGGCGAAGCTCAGCAGCAGATATGAAGCCATTCTGATCCTTGTCAAACACCCTGAATGCCTCTTTAAGCTCCTCCTCTGAGTCGGTATCTTTCATCTTCCTGGCCATCAGGTTAAGGAATTCGGGAAAATCGATGGTCCCGTTTCCATCAGCATCAACTTCATTGATCATATCTTGGAGTTCCGCCTCAGTGGGGTTCTGTCCAAGCGATCGCATCACAGTCCCCAACTCCTTGGTAGTAATGCAACCTGCAGCAATGATAAAAAAATAAATAAACAAATACAACAAAATCAGATTACAATATTGGTTATAAAACAATCAACATGACTATATACATTCAGCCAAAAACCAGCAAAGCATTTAAGTAATACCTAAAAAGGAGAGGGAAAAAAGGCACAATGATTTGCAGCTAATTTTCCGAATGAAACATGAGTCAATGCTTTGCAGCAACAAGCATGTAAACTAATAATGATCTAATATTTCATTATAAGTTGAAAATGCGGGATCAATCAAAGGGAATCACATAAAAATCCAAGGAAGCTTTGCTAATCAGATTAAAAACTTACACAAAGGGAATGAAATATTTAATCATGATTAAATAACAATTAAATTCAAACCAGAAAATTCCAAGGATATATTTCGCGACAACTTACCACATAAAATGCCAATCTAGCTAGATTATGTTTGCATCTAAAAGATCTAACACTAACAAGTCATACAATAAATCCAATGAGAAGACCGAGAAAAGTCAACATTACTGAAAATGAAAAAAAGACCATAAAAACCAATATGTAGCAACCATCAAAATCAAAGAAATGAAATGAAATAACAATAGACGATCGACATCGGTTATGAATTCACAAATCGGAACCCTAGATCCGTCATATCATTACAATAACAACAGAAAACGATCACAAAATTAATAAAATAAAGCAAAAATTTAGAACCATAAACGAAGACAACGCTTGGAACTAGGAATCCGAGCTTAATTGAATGAAGAAAATTAGTAAACCATGAGTAATAATTGCAATAATAATTATAAAAATAAAAGAGAGAGATGAGAGAAAGGACCATCTCCGTCCTTGTCAAACAGGCTGAAGGCCTCCTTGAATTCAGAGATCTGATCGTCGGTAAGCTGATCGGCCATCTTCTTATTCGCTTGAGCTTTTTCTCCCTTTTTGTTCTCTCGGAAAAAATGTGTTTGGATCGAGAGAACGTAGCTGAGAAAAATTATGAGAGTGTGAAAAATATAGCAGGGGATGCCAGTGCTATATATAGGGCCCAAAGTTGGGCCCAGCACAAATTAAGGCATTTGAATACTTTTTCTTTTTAAGAAGTACATCTTCTTTGAATAGTTTTCGTTTTGCTCCCTCTCCTATTGAAGAGTTCATGCATCTAGCAAAACTTCCAATAAATTCATTTTAGGGTTATTCATTTAATAAGTCCTCGACCTATGGATTAAATATTAATTTGATCATAAACTTTAAAACATCCTAGTTGAATCCTCAAATAAAAGTGTTCTTTCAATTATGACTCATTCTAGAATGCTTTTTAAAAGTTTTTTTTGTTTCAAAAGTAACGCAAAATATGTAGTTTTTCATATTATAAATGTCTTTCAGTTTGGTTTAAAAAGTATTTTTCGAAAGATAAAGTTTTTAACTTTTAATTTTTCTTAAAATACTTTTGAACAAAATTGCTCAATTGTCGTCATTCATGTCACCAATTCTTTTATATTTTTCAAAATGAATGTTTAAAACAGATATTTTATCAACTTACACGAACTTTTTGGCAGCAAGCCTCAAACACTTAATTCTTAAACGAAACCAATCTAAAAACACTTTTTAAAAGCGCTCTTTTAGACACTATTCAGATGCAATGTCAAACTAGCCTCAAGAGCTTCATTACTTTACTTCTTCGACGTTAATGTCGGTTTCGATTTAACCTATTCTTTTAACACATGTAATTAAATAAACATTTTTATATGTATTAGATTCAAACTGATATTTAACACGAAAAATGAATGCTAAACCAACAGAATGACAAAATTAGAAATAATGTTTTAGTTCGACAATTCAACTCAAACTTTCTTAAATTTAGAGATCAATTTAAAATTTAACCTGCAAATTTGAGACATTTTATTCAATACTATTTGTCGTATGATATTTTGTTGTTTAAGTTTAATTCAATTGAGTTTTAACTCATAACCTATTAAATAAGCTAAATTTTCAAATAAATGTGTTATCTTTTAAGAGTTGTTCATATAAAGGACTAACTTATAAAAAAAGTCAAATAAGTGACTAACGTTTTTAAGTTGTTCAAATAAATGATCAAACTTTCAAAATAATCGAATAAAGACCTAACATTTTTAAACTTACTCAAATAAGGGACTAGCATTTTCGAATTTGCTCAAAACAATAGAAGGGAAAAAACGATTTCAAACTTGGAAAGATATCACATCATTATTTTACTTTTTTGAAAGGTTGTACTCTTATATATGAACAATACTAAAATTATTATTTAAGTATTTTATCATTAAAAATATAAATATACATATTTTTTAAATAATCTAAATATAATTATAAAATAATATTTATTCATAAATATTTAAATTATATTATTTTAAAATACTAAAAGTTCAACTAAAATCTGACTTATTTCACATCCAGCAATGTTACTTGTCTTCCATGAAGTAGCCCTCATAATTAAAAAAAAAAAAAATCGGGTTTGAGATATTATTTCCATAATTACAATTTCAGTTGAAAAATAAAATATTTTTAATAAATAAATAAAACAAATTCGATAAAAGAACAGTAATGAAATAAACATCATTAATTTAATATCAAAATAATCAAAATCTAATATAATTATAGTACTCGGAATTTTATATAAAAATAGGCTTAATGTCAAAATAAGTGTCCGAACTATCATATTTTTTCATTTTAAGTACTTAAATTATATTTTATTTTTTTAAGTATCTAAACTATTATTTTTTGCCCTTTTTAATATCAAGTTGAGACATCTACTTTGACAAAAAAATACTTATGACACTTAAAAAATAAAAAAAATTAAGCACTTAAAAAGAAAAATAAGATAATTTAAACATCTGAAAAGAACAAAAAAATAATTTATACACCTACAAAAGAAAATCAAGATAGTTTAGGCACTTATTTTGATATTAAGCCTAAACCATTCGAGTTTTAAAAAATATCTTAAAATGAAAGGGTGGTAATACCGTGTGTATTCTGCGTAAATGTTTCTGCCGGACGCGTAGCGGCGTAAGGCGGGACCCACTGAAACGTGTGGCAGAAAAAGGTGGGCGAAAATAACAAGTAAACCATAGGGACCGATCTTTCAACAACAACAAAAAAAACCATAGGGACCAGTAAGGCAAATTTTAGTTTTTTAGTTGTGTTGGGTAAAGTGTATCAACTGCCACTAAACTATACAAAAGGATCGTTTCGTCACTGATTTTCGAAATTATCGAACTATTACAAAATGATCAATAATTCAATTAATTTAATGACCATTTTCTAACGATTTTATAAAATTTAGTAACACTTAAATTTTGATAATTTAATTATCATTTTATAATATTTTAATAAATTTAATCACTCTTTTATAACTTTTGAAGTGACCAAAACTATTCATTTTCATAATTTAGTAACTACTTATATACTTTAACCTTTTTATGATTTGTAGGGTGGGAATCGGTTGGTGCAGGGTTGGTTTTGCATTCCCACTTTGTCCTCAACACTTGCGAGTATGGCTTCGGATAATTTCCATTCTATGTTTTAGTGACTTTTTGTCCAACTCTCATATCCATCGGTTCCCAAACTTAATAACCAAAATATATGGTCAATTTCAATTTACAAGTCATATACTCAATACACTTAAACATATGGTTGAAAGGAACAAGGTTTTGCGTAAACATGACAGAAATATCGAGATACATATATTATATACTCTTAATTAAAAAAGGTAAATTACTAGAGAGGTCACCCAAACTTAATAAGCTTTAAACAAAAGGTACAAATATCTTGATGAACTAGAATATTAATAAGTAAGATAGGAAGGTACTCAAGTAAATGAGAGTTAATTATATATTTTTTTAAAAATTTTATAAAATATCGAGATCTTTACGAATATTTTTGGGGATTATCACAGTTATTTATACAATTACAGTTCGGTTATCCACACAATTAGGATATAACAATTCTCGTCTCTATCTTTATTTGAGTTTCGACCATAAAATTTCCCTCATCTCGTTTCATGGGTAAAAATTTCGATTATTACTCATCCACATCGATTTAAATCCCCACAATTTTTGAATATTCTCAATCCAATTCTCACCTTAGTGGTTTGTCTCCTTCTAATTTCACTATTTCGGGCATTGGCAAAGACTTTTTTGTCCGAAACAGATATATTTGTTCGGTGTATCAATGCGATGTGATGTTTCATCTTTTATCTTTAAGCCATGTATTTATGATTTTTTTAAAAAAATTAACTCAATGAGTTAATGGAAGCTTTGCATAAATATGGCTTTTTCCTTTTTTTGTTCATTCTCATGAGTACGATCCATTTAATTATTTGCAAAAATACTGTAATTACTATAGTGTTTTTGCATAAATATGGATTTTTTTCTTTTTTATTATCACAAGAACGATACAATTCAGTTTATTTATAAAAATATTATAATTATTACAGTATTTTTGAAGTCGGTTGGAGCTGGATCAGACTTTGAACAATGAAATATTTTTCTATTAAAATAATCAAAATAGAATTGTAGATATACTGTCTTTAAATAATATTTTACACTGAAATTAAATTATAAGTATCCTATCTTCAATATTTTTCAATAAAAAATAAGGTGCACAGTAAAGTCAGGTTGTATTTCTACTGACTTTACTGTAATAGATGCTATAAATTTGAAAATAAAAACAAAGATGCCATTTATTTGAAAATAAAAAATTCCCCCAGAAATATTAGGAGAATTTCTCCATGAGTTAATGGTATCTAATTTATATAATTAAAGCGAAACAAAAATAAGTTAAAATGAATTTTAACGAGATCTTATTTTTTTCAAAAAAAATTATTTTGTTCTTTTACATTTAATGTACAAATGTCTATATTATTTAGATTCACTTTCACCTATAAATTTAAGGATATTAAATATTTAAATATGTTCGATCTCGCTTTTTCTTACATATTATACCAACAACAAAACCAATTAAGCTATACTCAACGGCATTTTTTTATTTTTTAAACAAGAAGGGAAAACAATGGTGTATTTTTTTTTTTACTTTTGCCAATAAAATTTATTTTTATATATGATAAGATTGAAATCCGATTACGAATTTAATCCCTCTAAAGACGAGAAATTAACTCTTTGATCTAAATTTTTGAAATTTGATTTTCATATTTTAGAAAGAAAATATAAAAATCAGTTCACTCGAGTAACACAAATAAAAGACTAATAAAAGAAATTGATCTAAAAAAAAACTTTTATTGATGTTTAGACATTTGTCAAAAATTGTCGCGTGTATTATCATTAAGGTAATTTATATCGAATACTACTAAATTTTAAATTTTGTATCGATTTTACACTGAATTTTAAAATGCTTCAATTACAGTACTAATTTGGTCACCTGATCGCGACTATCGATTTTATAGTAATCCATCAGACGAGGTTTTACCTCTTTTGCATGAGGATTGTAATAGGATGATTGCATGTTAGAAGACTTTTAGTGATTTCTTTCTCATAAAAAAAATAATGTAATTATTGGGTGACTATCGATGTCTAAAATTATATCGTTTTAGGCATTGAACTTTAAGAATTTATCGATTATTTCATTTAATTTTAAAATGAGTATTTTTTGCCACCAAACATTTTAACCGGTATTTGTTGATCAATCGTCAGTCGTTATTCACGACAAAATTCCCGCCAAAGTATTTGTATTCCATTTTTTTTCTTTTTAAATTTTTACTTAATCAAAAAGTATTGAATTAATGATAGTGAATTGAACTAAACTCAACTAACAAAAGCCGAGCTTGAAAAAGAAAACAACAATAGTTTGAAATTATGACTTTTTTTGAACAATTTTTATTTAGAGAAAAGAAAAAATTATTTATAATGAGTAATAAACCTACGACCTAAAAGAAAAAGGGATATCAACCATTTCAACTATATGCTTTAGAGATTGTTGATACATATAAAATATTATTTATATTAAAACAATATATACACATAAAATATTATTTGACCTCGTAGGAGAATCATGACTTGATTCATAGGTTTACCTAAAAATTCAATTAATTATATTAAAACAATATGCACACACATAAGATATTATTTTACCATTGTTTGTATAAAAATTGCACAATAAATTGATTACTATGGGTGGTGTAAATTATAGATTTAAACCATATCCAATATATCTTATACAACTATTTTTTTACTCATTAAAAATGTTATCAAGTTTTGCATACAAAATTCAAATGTACAACTCGGGTGTTCAACGGTCGATTTCAGTTAATAATCAAATCGAAATATTTAAAAATTAAATTAATTAACTTTTTAAAATATTTAACTGTCATTCAAATCAAATTTTCCCCCGAAAATTATTAACCAACAAAATCAAATTAAATTCGATTAATTCAGTTGGTTTTTGAATTAAGCAAAATTTTTTAATAAGTTTTTTTAGTTTTGATTTAAATTAGCAATTTAAGTAGTAATAAATTGAAATTGTTTTTTATTAAATGTTTTTTATTTTTAGACCTTATTTTTCTCCCTTTGGGTTAGACTTAACATTTAGATTAAAATAGGCATAATACCAAAAAATGCGCATAACATTTGACTGAGTAGTCACTTTAGCTCATTTTTTGAAGCAATTTAGCCCCTAACGTTCTATTTTGGGTCAAATGGCCCCTACGTAAATGAAAAAAATGTTAGTCAATTGATGCTAATCAACTTGAAATGACTTGACAGAAAGACATGTCAAAAGAAAAAATATTTTATACAATTTTATAAAAATATTTTTAACTGATGTGTCATTATATAAAATCAGTATATTTGCTTATATGACTGCTATCGCGGCGTACACTGCCATGTAAGTTTTTTACGTCATTTCAAGTCATTTAGCGTTAGTTGACTAGCAGTTTTCATTTGCAAATGGGCCATTTTGACAAAATGAAACGTTGAGAATTAAATTGCTTAAAAAAAATAGGGGCCAAAATGACTATTCAGTCAAATGTTACGGGCATTTTTTGGTATTATACCATTAAAATATATTGATTTGGTTTTAAAATATTATGCCATATTTGGCAATTAGCGGATAGCTGGTAGCTGATAACGAATTACATTAGCTAATAGTGGATAGATGATTGTATTAGTTAATTTGACTAGAGGATTGTATTAACTGATTGTATAAAAGTGTTTGGTAAAATTAACTGATAGTTGATAGCTATTTGATTATTTAAACAAACAAAATGACATATAAGGGCATGATTATATTCATTGCTTGTTTGAATAGTTTATTAGTTATCAATATTTTGTATCTATTAATATTAATTGGACTATTAAAATAATTTTTAAATATAACATTACTAAATATATTTGAAAGATCTATATATTAATTTATTATTTATATAATTATATTGAATATACTTTAATTAAATATTACATTTAAATATAAATGTGTGAGAATAAAAACAAAAAATAGTTTACAAATATCACAATGTAAATATCTGATGGTGAAGAATTAAAATAGAAAATGTTAAATTTAGGTTATTTGGAGGTTTTTTTTATAATTATTAAGGGTAAAAAGATCTTTATAACTCTTATGTTAAAACCTCTAATTTCAAAAATTTCCTATTAGCAGTTTTTTTCAAAATTCACCCCAACCCGCTATTCACCAAACATCTAAATATTAGAGTTAATTGCACCATAAATCCCAAACTATGACACTCATTTTAAATTGGTCCCTAAACTTTAAAACATTCCAATTTCATCCTCAAACTATGACCTTCATTCTAAATTGGTCCCCAAACTTTTGAGCATTCTAGTTTCATCCTTAAACTTTGACTCTCATTCTAAATTGGTCCTCAAACTTTTTGAACGTTCTAATTTCATCCCCAAATTATCAACATATGCTAATCATATCTTTTGTTAATAAAACCGTTGCAAAAATTTTAATTGTCATGAAATACTTATGTGTATTATGTAATAATATGATGTGATATAAACGATAATTTAAGGATGAAATTAGAATATTCAAAAAGTTTGAGGATCAATTTAGAATGAGAATTATAGTTTGAGGATGAAACTATAATGCTCAAAAGTTTGGGGACCAATTTAGAATGATGGTCATAGTTTGAGGATGAAATTAGAATGTTTTAAAGTTTAGGGACCAATTTAAAATGAGGGTCATAATTTGAGGACGTATGGTGCAATTAACTCTAGATGATTTGACTGATCAAACTTCTAATATTAGCTCAAACCTCTAATTTTAGCTCAAACCGCTATTTACTAAACAAGGCTTATGTGTCGTTATTGAGATTTATACTCGAAATTAAAAATATATATATATATATTAGAATTTAATTAATTGATTTCAAATCGAATTAACCGATAGTGAATTTTTAAAAAATATTTATTCGTTAACCGATCAAATGCTTAACAAATTTTGATTCGGTTAATTAATACGATTTAACCAATTGTTTAAACCCCTAGCTACAACCATACAACCCCACATCATCGACTTTGTATTTAAAATTTTACTCTTGCATATATAGAGAGAGATTAGAAGTAGGAATGTGAAGATTATCATTTGGAAAAAAAGTAAGGAGTTAATCTCATCCATCCATTTCACCCATCTAATAGTCATAAATTAATGTAAAACTAGTTGAGTTTTACATAGTGTAGGTGGATCCTAACCCTATATATGTCAATTTTATCTAGAAAAATTATTATATGGACCCGACTTACCATGTCATGCATGATCCCCATTCACTATAATGTCAACTAATCCATTTTTTTCATGTCAATAATCCTATAGTAATTAACTTCTATGTAACCACCCACCCCCTGTTTACATGGCAAAAAAGGCGAAAATTCATTTTAAAAAATAGCATGGAAGAAAAAAAATAGTTAACTGATTTTTAGTGTATAAGGCTATAGATAACGTGATAACCCGAGACCATATAATAATTTTACTTTATCCACGCCAAAAACACAATTTTAACTTATATTATTTATAGATAACTAACTTCATAAATGATCTCTAAAACGAACATACAAATATGAGATATACACTTTTTTAACTTCTATATTATATAAATGAAAAACTTTGATACAATAAGTTTTACAAGTACTTGTCAAATTAAGTGGTTGAGTTTAGTTTAAGGTTTATGAATTTATGTTATATAGTTTATAATTTAGGGTTTTAGGGTCGTCTAATATTGAGCCTTTATAAAATTCGATCCGTATTAAGCAATTAATGAGTCGAATACCGGTGATTAAACCAAAATTATAAATCTTTATATAAACTATTAAAATAATTTTATATGTTGTATGTATCATATGGAACTTAATATAAAATCATATATGTTTTTTAATACTTTGATACATATATGTTTAATAAAAAATCATATAGGTTAAAATTTTTAGTTTTAAAAAATCATTAGATTGATTGAGTTTAATAATTGAGATTAAAATTTTTAAATTTATGATATTTTAACTTTTTTTCCGTAAAAATCTTCAGAAAGCTATTAAATTAATAAGTTTATAATATGATCCAATTAAATAGAAACCGTGTTGAATCAGAAGTCTAAGCTAATAGAAATACTGACGAAAATAATTTGAAATCAACCAAAATCCTAATTTTAAACACCCGAGAATCACAAAAACAACAAATTTATCTTTTTTTTATGTTTATCCAACAAATTTATAAAAAAATCACATCTTCAGTACAAATTTGAAAACCTAAAAGAAAAAGGTTTATTTTATAGCAATAAGATTCAGCATGTACCAAGATTACAACAACGGTAATCCGTTGTTTGTTGAGTCGTCGTCGGCGCCGGAGCCGCCGGTCAAGTGGACGTTTGTTGAGGACAAGATTTTTGAGCAGTGTTTGGTTCTGTTTCCGGAGCAAACTCCTGATCGGTGGCAGAGGATCGCCGCGAAGATTCCAGGAAGGTCAGCTGATGAAATTAAACAACATTTTGATATACTTCTTCATGATGTTTATGAGATTGATGCTGGTCGAGTTCAGATTCCGGATTATTCTAACGATTCGATGACTCCGGATTTGGGGTTGGGCTCGAATAATCAAAACAATTTTGGATCGAACTCGAAACGGCAGGCAGATGGCGAAAGAAAGAAGGGAATTCCCTGGACAGAAAATGAACACAGGTATGTCAATTTTCACTTTATTTTATTTTTTTTCTATATACGTACATACACATTGAAAAGTGTGTTTTTTATGAACTTTAATCTCTAGTGGACAATTAGTGTTTATTTGAAATTAGTAACCATGTTAAATCGATTAGTAGTTTCGGCGTAAAAAAGAATAATATTTATTTTAAAAAATTCAAGTTCGAGTAATTAAATTATTATATAATTAATAATAATGTTAGATTTGAATAACTAATTGTGCAATTATTTCCTATAATCTTTTTTATATTGTACAATTTGATCAATTAGATTCTTTTAATATGTAACATATGAGCCAGATTATCATGTTCCCGACAAACTTGATTATTTGTACTTGCATCAAGTTCGAGTTCGAATCGGTTAAATTTATTATATTTAATATGCCTACATTGTTGCGCATTCAACAATAAGTTTTTATTGATTGATTTAATTTGTAGCATTGATAATCGAATTTGTTGTCGTCTGGACATAAATTGTGCTGTAAATTGAACTACATGTTAAACTCCCTGATTATTGTCTTGTGATGCATTTTAATGGATTATAGATTATTTCTGCTTGGTCTGAGCAAATTCGGCAAGGGTGATTGGCGAAGTATATCAAGAAATGTGGTGATTACTCGGACGGCGACTCAGGTGGCTAGCCATGCCCAGAAGTATTTTCTCCGACAGAGTTCGGTGAAAAAAGAGAGAAAAAGGTCGAGCATCCACGACATTAAGATGGCCGATAGCGCTGTGATGATTGCACCCGATGATCAGAACATGGTTTTTGGTCCGGTTGGTACTGTTAAGCTGGCGCCTCAACTGCAACAGTAGCCTTCTTCAAGCTATTTGGTTGGGGAATATGGCTATCCGATGCAATGATAAGATCAGAGCTCAAAAAATATGCTATCCGAAACAATGATAAGATTAGAGCTCCAAAACTATGTATATAAACCCATTTGTTACGCTCGATGAATTTAATTTAGAGAAAATATTCTATGTACTAGCAGTGGAAAATTTGTTTTCTACTAGCGCCTAGTTTTTTAGGGCTTTAGCATTTATGGTTAGGTTAAGGTTTGAGAATAGTTTTATGGTTTAAAGTTTAATTTTTGGTTTAGGATTTAGGGGCCGATATTTAAGGTTTTCGTCCCTTTTGGCAGCTATAGAAACTTGTTTGTGGGAAAAAAAACTTTCTACTAACGGTGCATCAAATAATTATCCTTTTAGTATGGATATTTTGATGCTAAACTTTGTTTTTGTACAGAAACTAGTCCTGGTTCGGAAAAGATTGAGATATTATCTTTAAATCTTTTGAAAGATCATAGGAATTTTTATTTAGAAAATGATAATGGTTTGAATGTTGTGGATAGTTTCATCATTCTATACCATTGCAGTTTGAAACTCCATCTACAGCAAGGTCTTGCTGGCTATTGCGTGTCACATGTATTATCAATGCAAGCACATCTCAATTTTGGGAACTTGGCTGCAAGCTTATACCATCTACCATTAGCAATAGTGTAGCAATGAGACGAGTTCATCTATAGTGCCATACTCGGTTAAAGTGCCGGCATCCGACAACGATAGTTCGATTAAAGTGTCGGCATACGAGCTTAAGATAGTTCGATATAAAATATGATATTACTGCACAGCCACTTCTTTTTCAGTCCCATGAGATGCTTAGATTTCGTACCTTACAAGGTAAAAGACTCCAACTGTCATAAAAAGCCCAATAACTTGTTCGCCGGGTAAACTTTTCGAAAAGTATCGTCGGTGAATCTAAAAATATCTGTGTTTTTGGTTACTAAATTTTTTAGATTTGGGTCAACATCTGGTCCCGCAGTTGCTTGTGAAGGGCTGATGCCGTGTGAAATGGCATTAAAGTAGCTGGATTGGGTTGTTGATTTTCTTGGTTTTGTGGACTATGGGGACGGATGTAGGTTTGGTTCGACATTGCTTCTCCACCCAACTTTTAGAATCTCTTTTATCTTTGTAATCAATTTTTGGGTGAAATTTGGTCTCTAAACGTTGTTTTTGAAGAAGTTGAAATTTTCAGTGTCTTCACCTAATCCTTCTTTTCAACGGCAATCCTGTACGGAGCCCAAGTTACTAATGGGGACATGGCCAGATCTTAAATCCTATGATCAGACCCTTCATTTAGAAGGTCGATGACCCATTGCTCCATTATACTCGGTGAAGCAATCCTTTTTAACGACAGGCCGTTCCTTGGATTGTCTTTTGATTAGCCACTGGACGAGCCTAAACACTTTGATGACTTGAGTAAATAATAGTGCGAGTTTGACAAGGAATTGTTGGAGAATAGAGAATTCGGAAAGTACAAGTTGGATCCGACTTATTAACAGCAGGTCCGGTATTCCCCAATGGACACAAAAAATATGGTTTTCTAACTGTGGATGGTCGGGTTGAATTTTCGGCCGACCCGCATCTAACCCGACATTTTATAATGGTCTACTAAATTTGAGTTTAACCCGAATTTTAGAGTAAAAATTTGTATTTGACCCGGCCCGACATAAATAGTTTTTTTATTCGATAAAATAAGGAGTTAATTGCAAAACTACAAATAGAGATGGTCATTATAATAATTATTTCATTTTTATTAGACAAAATAAGGAGATAATTGAAAAATATATATAAAGAAAAGGGCATTGTAGTAATTATATCTAAATATTTAGAATAAAAATAAAATATTATTTCAAGTCGAGTCGAATATTTTTTACCTTAAACACAAACATGGGCAGAACATAGGGGAGGGTTTTGGGGCATGGGTCCCTGCCAATTTTTTTTCCAATAGTAAAAAATAGTTTTTTTAGAAAAAAGATAAAATTAGTTTTATAACCCCTCAATCATTTTAAAATCTCATTATGGCCCCCACAAAATTTTTAATCTAAAAAATGGTCCTCCTTTATAAATTTCTAGTTCTGCCCTGTGACCCGACCAACATCTTTGTAAAAAGTTCAACCCGAATTTGACTTGAATCTAAATCTTTTTAAGAAAAACTCGAGCTTATATCGTCGAGTCGAGTCTGAACCCACAAGTTTTAAGAGTGTGTTTTTGTTTGTTGTTGTTACAAACGGGCGTTTATCGGCGACAATACCCCAAAATACCACATAGTTGATTTTCAACGAACGTTTATCTACCTTTTTTATGTTCAAATATGCGTTTAACGAACGTTAAATTTTTTAGTTTTTGGCCAACGATCATTTACTCCCAACGAGTGATGAAAGACAACAACCCAAAAGAAGCCTAAATGCAATAAGCATCCCTACCTCCGGCGTGCGCAAGGAAAGGACAAGAGAGTAGATCAAAATTCAATGAGCCAATGCATTGCTGGACCACGCTTCCGATTGGACATATAAAGTGGGTTGTGCATTGGCACATTTGATTTCCACAACGGCTATATTCCCTTGTAAAATACTTGTAATAACGTTCAATTCAAGTTCAGCGTACCTTTTACTCATTTGACAGTCTTTTGCAATAACGTTCAGACTTGTAAAATACTTGTAATAACGTTCAATTCAAGTTCAGCATACCTTTTACCTTTACGTACGTTCAATATTATAAAATATTTCAAACTATCCTCTTGCGTCTTTAACGACAATAACCGATTAATCTTGTGGGATGAAACACTAGATATCAAATGTTCGAATTCTAACGTAAATTATCTCAATAATAGTTTTCTACAATACTCAATCTGAAAGTAATGAATATATATCGGTGATTACATAAAAAGATCCCCTTGCATCTTTTCTATATTTATTTGATAATCCAATATCCGACAAACTATTTTAATTTATCATTATTTAAAAAAGCATGACAGGGAATTAAAGTTACTCGTATAAAAATATTTTTTTAATAAAGCAACTAGTTTTATTTAAAAAATATCTAAAATCATAATGAGGAGCGTAGACTAAATATTTAATTTGGACATTTCCTATAACCATCAAACGAAAATATTAAAAATCTAATTAAGAGACTCGAACAAAAGATGAATACGAACACTACCTGGGGATGGATATTCAACCCCTGATTCTAGTTATAGTTATCATACATATATAATTTATAATTGCATTCGTAAATATCTTTATTGTTAAAAATAATTTAAATTAACATTTTCCAAATTTTATTTATAAGCTATTACTATTCTGAGGAAAAAACGCATGACGTGCAATTTCTGTCCTATTAGATATTTTCATTAATTAATTTGAATTTCAAATATTTAAACCAGAAAAAAAACGAAAATCAACGGAAAAATCGAGCACATCCCTACTTTTGCCGCGTGCTAGGATACTGGGTTCCACACGGAAGGTGTGTACAATTAAAGTTATTCAAACCGAATTTTTTTAAAGAAAAAATGAAAATAAAATATTAAATTTAAACTTTGTTTTTGGTTTAGTTTTTCCACTCAACTTCTGTTGTTTTCATTTTCTGATGCTAAACAGGCGCTAATTACGTATTCAACGAGCGTTTGCTCATTATATTTTTTATTCAAACGACCGTTTGTTATAGTTAATTTTTTTTTTTGACAATGGACGTTCAGCCTCCAACGGCCGTTTGTCTTGACAGCCAAAAATAAAATTTTAATTTTTTTTTAAAATTTTGAAAGAGATAGTCAAAATACGATTGACGAGGGAGGGAGACGTAAGAGATCTAATTGAATTAAGTTGATAAAAATTTATGATAAAATAAAAAATTAAGTTCATATCAATTATTTTGTTTATTTGTTTATAATGGCCTAAGATATTTTATTTTTTATGTAAACATTTAGAAAGAGGTTTTAATTTTTTTTGAGCAAGCACATTTAGCCGGTTGGCCAAGCTGCTCACCTTTGTTCGCATTCATTCTTTCTCTGGAGTTTTCCCTTCCCCTCATCTAAGTATGATTAGAATTATTATTTTTCAAAAAAAGGTTTTAAATTTTTTTTAATGAGATTTATTTAAAAACTATGAAGTATTAAAAGATATATATATATATATTAATAATTGTGAAATTAAAAAAAAAAACTATAAAGATTGTAAAAATAATTTAAATTTTTATTTTTTTGTTAGTTTGCTCAATTTGATAAAAGTAAAAATAAAAGTTTAAAGGCTAAAAGAGAAACAACTTAAGAACTAAAACAATTATTTTTAAGTTTAAAACCCAAAAATATCATTATACCAATTATAATGTATCTCAGGGGAAATTGTTACAAAATTAAGTCAATAAAAACTGTAGTAGAAAGATTTAAGATCGCTTTAGTTTGTTTTTTGGCACGATTTTCTGTCTTGTAATATATTTTTTATTTATTTTATTTGTGATAATTTTACGTTCAAGTAGCTGTCTAATATGATTAGAGTCCATTTTATAATAGTTTGCCAACGCAATCAAAACTATTAATAAAACATATTGATGATGGTTGCCGAGTTTTTAATACCTTTAAAGAAATTGGAAGTAATATTTAAAGGAATATTTTTTTTTCATGCCATTTGAGTTTTCACGTAATCGCAATGGTTCTTTTTCACTATTTTTAAGTACTTCAACAGTTACATAATTGCCTGCCCAAAAAAATATTTTTATAAATGACATTGAATATCAAAAAAAAAGATTTTTTAAATAATTAGTGGATCTCACGTTGAACTTTGGTTTAAAATTTAATTATACTATTGAGACTGTTAATATACGTCCACGTCATCAATTTTAATAGTCCAATGATATAATTAAAGCCTAAACTAAGGTTCAATGCTAAAATAGTGAATCTTAAATTTAATAGTATAATTGATATTAAATTTAAAATTTAATTGTACGTAATATAGTTTACCCTAATATTAATTATATAGTTTGAATTCCTCATGAAAAAAATACAAATACAAAATATTGTTAGAAAAAGACTACCAGACAAGCAGGGGAGGAGAAAGTAATGGGGCCATCTTTATGATTTTTCTGATTTTATCTCTATAAAGGGCCGACTCTTCCATATTCTCACCATTCCCACTTTCTCACTCCTCCCTTTGTCTGCAGAGAAAATAGTTTCCCAGGCAGTTGTTTCCTGTAAGTTCAACGTTCAAACCTTTTTATTTTCTGAAACACCTACCAATATAACATTTGCATTCATTCTTCTTCATTTTTCTGATACTGGGTTTTAGTTCAACTATTTTTTGAATCTTTGCCTTTTTTAATGTTTGTTTCAGTTATTTATCTTTTTAACTTAGCTGATAACAATGGAAATGCTCTATGTTTAAAAAAAATGGAAATGCTTATCTTTTAAGTCACATCCAATAGCTATGAAAAAACTTGTCTTTTAACTTACCTGGTAGCAAAAAATGCTACAAAGTATTTGAGTTTTAGCTTACAACAGATTTCTGAAGTCTTCTGCCATTTCCAAGATTGAATCTTCATTGTTTGTTTTATTTGTCTATAAAAATAGTTACTTTAAGTTTGTTTTTTTAGCTTCATGCCATTCTAACTTTCTTTAAATCTCTAGATTTTCAGAGCTAAAGCTTGATCTGGGAGCTCAAAGAAATGGGTAGATTTTCAATCCCCAAGTTGGGATTTCTACTTTTATGCTGCTTAGCAGCTGTTACAGAAGCAACATATGTGAAATACAAAGACCCAAAGCAGCCATTGGGTGTTAGAATCAAAGACTTAATGAGTAGGATGACTTTGGCTGAAAAGATTGGCCAGATGACTCAGATCGACCGTACTGTTGCTACCCCGGATGTGATGAAGAATTACTTTATTGGTATAAAACTAAATCCATCTTTTAACAGTCTTTAATTTGTTCATATTTTGGTTTTTCTCATGTTTTGTTTACATGTCTTATTTTTGTTCTAAGATTGTATGTTTGATGGCAAGCAAGTCCTCTGTGATTTGTTCAATCAGTTTCATTTACCAGTAGATATGCAATAAGCAAAACAAACGATCTTTTTTTTTGTCTTGTGTTAATGCTGTTTTAAATATGAAAAATGAATTTGTATTTTAATTGGAGGTGGTTCCATGGTTTTGTGCAGGGAGTGTTTTGAGTGGTGGAGGGAGTGTACCAGCTCCAAAAGCTACTCCTGAAGCTTGGATCGAGATGGTGAATGCGATGCAAAAGGCGGCTTTGTCCACCCGTCTCGGGATTCCAATGATATATGGGATTGATGCAGTTCATGGTCACAACAATGTGTATAAGGCCACCATTTTCCCTCATAATGTTGGTCTTGAGTGACCAGGCAAGTCTTGTATCTTGAGGCAAAAATGATCTTTTTATTATTTAAGCTTATTCAATTCCCCTTAGATATGGACTTTAGAGATTCAAATAGTTTTGCCTGCATCTGTGGATGAAAATTTGAGAAATTGTGATTTGATTGTCGCTTAAATAATTGAATAATTTAACCATGAATTTAGTTTAAAGTGACATTATAATTGTTTATCGGAATCATTTAGACTTTAGTCCATACTGCTGTGCCTTTTGGAACATCAAGAAAACGGACAACATCCTGAGAAATTTGAGCAAGAAGAATAGCGAGAGTTTAAAGTGACATTATAATAGTTTATCAGAATCATTTAGCCTTTTTTTTAATCTGCAGGGATCCTCAACTTATTAAGAAGATCGGAGCTGCAACTGCTCTAGAAGTTAGAGCCACAGGAATCCCATATGCTTTTGCCCCATGCATAGCGGTAACTAAACACAAGAACATTGCTCGAATGCTGAAATATTGCGAAAAGGATTGATCATGTGCACTAATTTTTTATTTGCATTTTTATACCATAAAATCTTTCATAGGTTTGCAGGGATCCAAGGTGGGGTCGATGCTACGAAAGCTATAGTGAGGATCACAAGATTGTTCAACTAATGACCGAGATTATACCTGGTTTACAAGGAGAACTCCCTGCCAATTCTAAAAAGGGTGTTCCTTTTGTTGCTGGAAAGTAAGAGTTTTTATTATAAACCAACCACTTAATATAAAACATGTTTCCCGAGTTTATCTAAAATCTTGTAGATATCTTTAGGTGTAATCATGTGGTAGGGTTTCATTGTGGGCCATTTAGTCCTCAAAATATAAAACATGACTTGAATAATGAAGCAAAGTACTAGGTCCATCAATCTGTTCTATGTCATACCTTGTTAGGTAGATGAGGTTCCATTAGCTGCTCTGCTGCTTGCAAAGTGGTTAGCTACTATGTTACTCGCATTTGAGGTTTGAGTGTGGATATGGGTATGTGACCGACACTGGTATGGTCAATTTTTCTATGTTTTTCATGTATTTAGAGGGTCCATGGATAGTAATACGGACATGGATAGCTGCTGAAGTCCACTGCTGGGAAGAAAAGTATATTGTTAAAATAGTTATGATGATTTATAGGTTTTTGTAACGTACATTTTTGAATTAGGCATGAAGTAATTAATTCTATTTGGTTGAATTAAGTGCGAATGTTTTAAATTCGAGAGTAACAATTTCCCATGATCAATTAATTCCTTTTTCTAGGAACAAGGTGGCTGCCTGTGCTAAGCATTTTTTGGGAGATGGAGGCACGACAAAGGGCATAAACGAGAACAATACAGTGATCGGCTTGAACGGATTACTCAGCATCCACATGCCTGCATATCTCGACTCTATTAAAAGGGTGTTGCAACAGTTATGGTATCCTATTCTAGCTGGAATGGGGTAAAGATGCATGCTAATCGTGATCTTGTGGCCGGATTCCTGAAAAACAAGCTTAAGTTCAGGGTAACAAAATGACTTGAACTATAAAATTTTTTCTACTCACTAAATTCAGTATAAACCATTTGGCTCGACTAATTCCTTTGGGGTGTATTTTAGGGTTTCGTTATATCAGATTGGCAGGGTCTTGACAGGATTACCTCTCCTCAACATGCTAACTATTCGTATTCTGTGGAAGCTGGAGTCGGTGCCGGGATTGATATGGTCAGTAAACACTTAGCACTATGTCAATTGTCAAGCTATTCAAACGTTTGAGCCTATTAGTGTACCAATCTTTATTTAGCATATGTTAAATTGCCAAGTTGAGTTTCTTGTTTTCTAATGCAATTTCCGGTGTCATGCAGATCATGGTTCCTTATAACTTCAGTGAGTTCATTGATGACCTAACCTATCAGGTTAAGCACAATATCATTCCCATGAGCCGGATTGATGATGCTGTAAAGCGAATTTTGAGGGTCAAATTCGTGATGGGTCTCTTTGAGAATCCGATAGCTGATAACAGCCTGGTCAACCAACTTGGGAGTCAGGTATATTGAATCCATTCTGTTATATAGTACTTGCACTCGGATGTTAATGTCAAAGAGTCTTATCCTCGTTTCTGTAATGTTCGGATATGCATATCGATGAATAAAAAAAAGATAGATTTACAAAGTGATAACATGCTTGAACAGGAACACCGGGAGTTAGCTAGGGAAGCTGTGAGGAAAAGTCTTGTCTTATTGAAGAATGGTGAGGCTGCTGATAAGCCATTATTACCCCTTCCGAAGAAAGCAACTAAGATACTGGTTGCCGGAACTCATGCTGATAACTTGGGCTATCAGTGCGGCGGATGGACCATTACATGGCAGGGTCTTAGTGGCAATGATCTCACAACCGGTAAATTTTAGATTTTACTCTTGAAACGAACATATTAGGTTTCGACAAATAAAATGACCCGATAATCATTTTAGTTTCAGTATTGCCTCCGGATTTGCCATTCTTATTAACTACTCTTAACTAAAGGTGTTTTTGCTAAAATTGAAATAGATTGTTGGTTTTGCTTAGCTTAATCCTTTGTCGAAGCCCTTATTAACTTTTGCCATATAATCTCGGTTATTTTGGATAACTTGGAATGATACTTGCTTGAACAGGTACGACTATCCTCCAGGCTATTAAAAACACGGTTGATCCAAGCACTCAGGTTGTCTACAGTCAGAACCCTGATGCAGCGTTTGTCAAATCCGGCAAATTCTCTCATGCCATTGTCGTCGTGGGAGAACCCTCGAGTGCAGAAACAAACGGTGACAGCCTGAATCTTACCATATCCCAGCCCGGCCCAGACACTATTTACAACGTTTGTGGGGCTGTGAAATGCGTAGTTGTCATCATCTCTGGCCGGCCGGTAGTCATGCAGCCATATCTCTCGTCGATCGACGCACTTGTAGCCGCTTGGCTTCCTGGGACCGAGGGCCAAGGTGTGGCTGATGTTCTGTTCGGAGACTACGGGTTCACCGGCAAGCTGGCGAGGACATGGTTCAAGACCGTTGACCAGCTGCCTATGAACGTTGGTGATCCACATTATGACCCTCTCTTTCCATTTGGGTTTGGTTTGACTACTAAACCTACCAGGCAGAACTAATGTCACCTCAGAGCTTGTGTTTGCTGCTTTATGTATTTGACTTTTCCCCCTATTTTTACATGATAGAAACTTCTTAGATTATTTTCCCTCTCTATTATTTGGAGGTGTCCATTTGTCAGGTTATAAACCTCATTTATCAATATTCCGTGTTACTTTTATCATCGTTTTTTAAAAATATATCGTAATTAATGCATGTTCAAACAAGAGCGTAAAGATATAATTTTTAGGAACCTTTTATCAAAGGGAATTTAGAGGGTGTAAATGAATCGAGCTTGAACAAACAATGTTATGTTCGTTTATTTATTTTTATGACGTTAGTGTTCGTTCGCTTAACGTTCGCGAACATGTTCGTCTAACATTTGCAAACATGTTTGTTTACGTGATCGCTAACATGCTTGTTTATATGTTCCTCAAAATTATGAAATTACACTATTAGTCCTTAAGCTCATTAAATTTCGTAGTTTGAACTTCAAAGTTTACCATATGTTCAATTTAGTTTCTACCTTCGCTAATATTTAAAATGTAAACAAATAAAAGGAAAGGGGGAATCAGGTAAACGAGCCAATAAACGAGTTTGTTCGTAAACATAAATGAACGAACACGAATAAACCAAACACAACTTTATTCGTATTCGTTCGGCATTAAACGAACATAAAAATTTTGTTCATAATTTTACTTAATAAATGAACATAAGCGAGCGTTACACGAATGATTCACGAACAATTTGTTGAAAACTCTATTTCTTTACACCCCTAAAAGGGATAATGATTCTCTTTTCTCTCTTCCTAATAATCGTTTTTCAAAATTTCACTTATGGTACCGTCGTTAGTGTTAGTTTTTTTATTTATTTATTTAATTTTGTTTTCAATAAGAATCTTTTTTATTTTGAGTTCTTCATTTGCACATCTTATTTTTTTTGTTCCGTCTATCTTTGTGGCACGATTTTTTTTTACCTCATGACATATTTTTTATCTGTCTTATGACACGATTTTTGTTTATCTTTTAAGATAGTTTGGTGTTTGTGTGATGATATCACATTGTACGTCTTTAATCAGGAAAATTCAATTGTCTCGTATGGTTAAATTATTTTTCTAACAGTTTGTCAATACTTTCATATCTATTTAAAGATTATATAAGTTAATATGTGATAAATTAACACACGATTTCAAGATCATGTTCTTCCTCTTTAAGGGCTCTTGCTATTTTTTAAGAGTCGAGAGATTAATTTTTGTGCTAAAATAGCACACAAACATCTCAAGAGAAAAATGTATATTTTAACTGTTGAGAGTTTTGACCGAATATATAAAAATCCATCAATAAAATTTAATTCTGATTTAAGTGATAATTAATGTAACCAGAGTCTTTTCTCCGTTATTGTTATTGTATTATGTAAGTTAATAAATTTAATTCTTCTACTTCTATTTGAAATTTTAATTTTTGTATCTTTTAAAATTTAAAATTTCAATTATGACGTAAACAATAATCATGCAATTTATTAAGTTAAATCTTATTATTAGTTCATGTATTATGTATAGCTATAAATTTAATCTGTGTTCTTCATTTCGATTATTTCAAATTTCTATAATTTAATTCCTTCCTCAATCATACATGTTAAGGTTAGAAATTTAAAATTTAAAATTTAAAAGGTACCGAGATTATTGGCAAATTGAAGTAGAAAGACGAAATCTACAATTTATACATAATAGAGAAATTAATGATAAATTTTGACATTTGATTCTTTTTAGATTCAAAAGGTTATATTATAGGTAAATATTTTTTTTTGATGAATCCTAAATCTAATCTTAATCTTATTTAGAAGGGAAAGAAAAAAAGGAACTTTAGGGGAAGAGAGTGCTCGTAGCGGGTATAGAACTCATAACCTATGAAAATATGAGGAATTATTTTAGGTTATATTTGGCTAAAGGGTCAAATTTGCCCCTGTAGTAATCCGAAATCAATAATGTTGCCCCTAATTTTTTTTTCGTAAATTTGTCCTCAAAGTCATTCATTTGCAACAATTTTGCCCTTTGACCGTTAAAGTGCTGACGGGTAGTTAATAGTGCTGACGTAGCAATTTTTCCCTCAAAGTCATTCAATTGCAGTAATTTTGCCATCGGTTTATTTAATTTTTGAATAAATTTAGATAAATAACTTAGTTTTTCGAATTGAACTTTTACAAAAAGAATATATAAAAGATCGATTAACAAATTGGTGTAAATATCCTTTGGGTCCATGGTAATTTAAAAAAAAGCAAAGTGACAACTCTCACAAAAATCAAAATATTCTTCATTTTTTAAAAAATCCATAAAATTAATAAAAATAAAAAAGATATTCAAAAAAATATTAAAAATAAAAACTAATATAAAAATTAAAATATATTAGGAATTATAAAATGATAAAATATAAATATAAAAATAAAAAAATATTTATAAAGTATTAAAAATTGAACAATTTTATCAATTTTTTTCGTTTTCTACATCAAATTGATGCTCATTAATATTTGATAAGTTTTATTACTACTCTAATGGAAGAATGATTCCGTTGAAAATATGTTCAAGAAATATTTGTTGGTTTAGCATAACCAGAAATAGTCGAAGACTTTTTCAATGGATTTTATAAATATGGACTGTGGGTATTTGAGAATTAATATATCCTCTTTCGAATATATGAATCTAAATATAACGGCTAAAGGGTTAAATTTGCCTATGTAGTAATATGAAATTAGCAATGTTGCCCCTAGTTTTTTCTTATAGTTTTGCCCTTAAAGTCATTTAAGTGCAACAATTTTCCCTTTGACCGATTTTGACCGTTAAAGTGCTGACGTGACAATTAACGGTGCTGATATATTAATTTTGCCATGTCTTTCAATTACAACAATTTTACCCTCAATTATAAAAATTATTAAAAATAAAAACTAATATAAAAATTAAAATGCATTAAAAATTATAAAATGATAAAAATATAAATATAAAAATTAAAAAGTATAAATATAAAGTTATAAATATAAAAAAATTAAAACTTTTCAATTACGCTCTTTCCTATAATACCTCGATTCAATGCTGGCCAGTGTCTAGTGCATCAGGATGGGTCTGAAAGCTCTTATTAGAGCCCAGTCGTGATGATTGCTCCCTAGCCCCTACCTCCAGGGCCAAGTTCTCCGCAATAGTCCAAAGACGACGACAACGAGGTGCGTTCAGAGCAGCCACCAAATTTAAAGCCGTCTATTCTCTTCCTTTACATTCTTCTCGACTACCGAAAAGGCGGCTTTTCCTCTACATTCTTCTCGGTGACCGAAATAAGCGGCTCTTCCTCTACATGTTCTTCGAGATTTTGAACGTCACCTTCTTCTTTATCGCCGTTTTTCGGATACACCTTCACAAACAAGAGGAGTTCACCATTGCACTGATGAAGGAGGATTCGTTTGTGCAAGACTAAGGGCACTTGCTCCAAAACTCCGTCTCCATTCCCGAAGCCACAGTGAAATGCCAGAGCATTCATGGCTTGTTTTTTTTTTTGTTGTTGTTGCAAAAAGTTACTTTAATTTTTATGAGACTTAAATAGCCCCAGAAAAGTACACGGATCAAGGTTTCTTTTTGAAAACTCAAATAATCACCGTAGATAAAAATTAGATCTACGGTCACAATGGGATGAATTGTGTTTGTTGTCCCCTTTAAACTGACAACAGTCTTTCTTGTCCAAATAGACAACACACTATTGGCCCTAAGAAATAAAATGATTTGATAAGATGTTTACTGAGTGTTTATAAAGTATTTTTGGGTAAAATTGAAAATTCGTATGGCTTATTATATAAATAAAGGAATTTTCTATGTTTGGGTTAATTGACCGCAAAATTATATATGTGGTCATGTAATTGATTCACGGGATTATAGTAATTTAGGCTTCTTTTTTGAAAAATAGGTAATTTAGGCTTTATAAAAAATAAATAATGAAATACTAATGAATATAAATATAACCCAAATTCTCGAGTCAACGTTCGAACATACCAAGTGAATGATGGATAAATGTAACTAGAAATCGAGTTTTATTCTAATTAATCTGGGTGAACTTTGGACATTTTTATAAGAAAATTAAAATGTTTAGGAGCATATATAATAAGGGTAAAAAGTTGGATGGCCGTAAGGATAATTAACCCATTGTTCCAAAAAATGTACTCTCCCATTAATTGGGAGAGTATGGCCGGATGATGTACAAGCGTGGGCTAAGGGATTTTTGCCTCCCATTTTCTATTTTAAAATATTTTATTTCTTTTCCCCCTTTATTTTATATTTTGCCCCAATAATTTCTGCACCTTTTTATGAGCACTTTATTCATTTTATTTCTTCCCCCATTTCAACATTTCCAGACGTGGGTTAAAAAAAGGGGTCTTCAAACTTCATCCCCTCCTACAAGCTTCAAAAAGGTGGGTGTTAAATTAGAATTAAGATTTTTCATGATAAGATAAATGGATGGTTGTTGAAGTTTTGGGGTAAAAGAAGGTTTAGATTCAACAAAATTTTATTTTCTCATGCCTTTTTATTTATTTTCAAGTTTAAAATTATAACTTTGTCTTTCATGAATATTATTGTGTTTCTTGATTAGTTCAAGAGGGTGGTGAATATTATAAAACTAAAGGAAAGGAAAAAGTGGTGGAGAGCTAGGCAAGAAGCTTTGTTAGTGTTCATCCATCAAGGTGGTACCCCCTTACTCTCCTATGCTTCTTGTTAAGTCATAAATATACTGCTTGTGTGATAACGTATGCATGTTGTATGTCTTTGGGTGAATTCAATCATGTTTGGATGATTAAATGATGCTAAATGTTTAAGTCATAAAACCTACCTAGAAACGAATCTATGTATGAGTAGTAAGTTTGAAAATCTACCATAAATTCTATAAAAATAATTAGGACATGAGGTATACATTGTTAGAACCGTGAGTTTGTCTAGTTTTATTTAGAACAAACAGAAATCAATTGCGATTTTTATTTTAAAAGATATGAATTTTTGAGTGTTGGAAGGTCAAAAAATCTGGTAACAGAATTTTTACAAAATTGTTTAGGCAGTAACTTTGAAAAATGACCAAAAAATTCCACAAGCTAAATCAGAAAGTGAAACTTATATTTTATAAGCATGCGGAAGTCTAGTTTCATTTAAAACAAACGGTGCTCGATTTCGAGTTATATATTAGGAGACATTAATTTTTGAATTAGCAAATATTAGAATGCAAGACAGTAGTCAATATCCAAAAATAGCAGTGAGTGTGACTTCAAAAATTCACTATAAATCGTATGAGTTAAATTAGGAGGTGAAATTTATATGGTTGGAAATATTATCGAGCCTAGTTTCTTCTAGAATAAACGAAGAATTATTTGGATATGTAAATGATTAGTTACGTAATTTTATTTAAAAGGTAGCTCAAGATGTCATATCTCTATGATTAATATTTTAGTCATATTTTAAGGTTAATTAGTGGTTAAAAATCCATTAACAATATTAGAAGTTCAAAAATCTTAAAAGGGTTTTATAAAGTCTAAATGATTAAGATATTCTATTAGACTTATTTTGATTTTGATATAACTAAAAAGACTAACTTGCAAAAAATTGTAAACTTCATATATTCGAATCAAATTTGTCAAAAATACATTTTTAACTTGAAAAAACATTTTCTAATTTATTTGACTTAATATCCATATTGAATATTCTTTAAAAAGTCAACAAAAAGTCAAAATAAAGGGTTTTCAAGCATAGGTTTCGAAATCCTCTTAGTGGTTTCGAAACTAGTATGGCAGTAAGGCCAAAAATTTAGATTTTGGCTACAGGTTTAGAAACCCCCATAAAGGTTTCGAAACCATGGCCTGTAACAGCTAGGTTTTGGTTTTGAATTACCCCCAAGTTTCGAAACCCCCTTAAAGGTTTCGAAACCTATGTGCATGTGAGTATTAAATGCTCGATTTTAATGGCTTCCAACGGCTACAAACGGTTAGAAAAGATCAAGAGCATATAAAATGGGTCTCCAAACAGTATTGAAGCAACAAGAAAGCCTATCCAAATATTCAAGCAATCAAAAATCCAATTTGTGCTTATTTTTCCATCTTTCTTGTAAACACTAGTGTGTTCTTCGTTGTAATTCCTTATCTAGTGTTTATAGGGCGTGTGAGAGAGCTTAAACTTTGCAAACACTTATATTGTGAGGATTTTCTAGTTTGCTCATTTGTATTTGTTTTCGGGAATGATTCAATAGACTTTGGGGTATAAGTCTATTGAATTGTGTAAGGTTACTCCTTATCCTAAAGGAAAGACAAATTAGTGGATTTGTAGAAAATCCTTAGTGTGGTCACTAAGGTAGTGGATGTAGACTCCATTGAAAGAGTTTAACCACTATAAATCTCCTTGCAATTTCCTATCTTTGCAATTAGTTTCCACCATTCTTAAAAATTCCAATTCACCCCCTCTTGCTTTATTCGATCGATTGCCACACTCATCAATTGGTATCAGAGCGAGGCTCATTGGAAGGTCTTACAACCTCTTGAGAAGATCCTAGAAGTGTGCAATCATCCGCAAGGTCATCCATGGATTCCACTTCCACTATCGAAGCTTGGGGAGATTCTCAACCCACCAACAAGCCACCTTTCTTCAATGGAGTAAACTATGCATATTGGAATAATCGAATGAGGTTATTCATTCAAGCATCTGATCTTGAAGCTTGGAAGATAATCATAAGTGGATACACCGCTCCAACTAGTGGCATGGAGACATGGAACAACGAGGAAAACAAAAACTTATCCACAAATGCCAAGGCGATGCATCTTATATTTTGCGCTCTCGCCTAGATGAATATGGAAGGGTGTCATCTTGTTCTAATGCCAAAGAAATTTAGGACAAACTTGAAGTTACACACGAAAGAACGAATAAAGTAAAGGAGACCAAAATCGGGCTCCTCAACCTTAACTACGAGAACTTCAAAATAGACCTCGAAAAATACATCAAATCCATGTTTGATCGATTCTCTATGATCGTGAATGGATTGAAGGGCTATGGAGAAGTAATCCCCGAAGATAAACTTGTGAAGAAAATGATATATTTTCTTTCTGATTCTTAGGAATCAAAGAAGACGAAGATAATTGAAGCAAAGAACCTTAAGACTCTCAAATTAGATGAGCTTATTGGTTCATTGCTTACTCACAAGATGATGTTGAAAGAAAAAGAAGAAAAAAAGAAAGAAGTTGATAACAAGAAATTTGGAGTTGCTCTCAAATGAACAAAAGAATTGAGCAATTCTAGTGGAGAAGATGAAGATGAAGATAAAGAGATGGCTATGTTTGCTAAAAGATTCATGAGGTCCAACAAAGGAAGAAGATTCCAAAGAGAAGAAGGCTTCAAGAATGAAGTCAAGGAGAAATATCTCATCATTTGCTACGAGTGCAAAAAATCGAGACATATAAAGTTTGATTGTCCCCAATTGAAGAAGAAGAGCTTTGCAAAAAAGAAGCACAAGGCTCACGTAGCTACTTGGAGTGATGAAGAATCCTCCGATGAGGAAAAGGATAAAGTGGCCGACTTATGTCTCATGGCTATAGAGGATGACTCTATGGTAGTCTCTAATTTATCTATTTCAGTTGATTATACTTTTGATGAATTGCAAGAGGCATATGATGAATTAGATTTGGAATTTGAAGAGTCAATTTTGAAAATAGAAAAATCATTTCAAAATTAAAAAAATGAAAATGGCCCTCTTTCCAAATCTAATAAGGAGCTTGAAAGTAAAGTTGAGGAAATGCAAGTGAAATGAAATAATTTGAAAAGAAAAATCAAGACTTGCACAATTTACTTTCAAGGGTCCATGATGATCATCAAAAGGAACTTGATGATCTTAAAGCTTCTTTTGACAATGTTGGAACAAAAAGTTTTGATAAAGGTGAAAATTCAAAATCTAACTATGTTAAAAAGAACTTTAATGGGTATAGACATGGTGGTCCCCAAAGATCATATAATAGAAAAATAGTTAAAAGTATTTGGGTCCTAAATGACTCATTTCTAACAAAGAATATGATCTTTTGTCAAAATGGATTCCAAAAGGGACTAGAATTTTAGGAACTAATCCTTATGGACCCAAAATAATTTGGGTACAAAAATATGTATAGTTCCATATTGTAGGTGTGTTAGAGCTATGGTGAGAAAAATGAACAAATTTGAAACCTCTAGACACACTATAAGGAAGGACACTTGAAGAGGACGAGGCCTAATCAACCTATCTTGGTTCAAGTGGTAACGTTTCATTTACATGCAATATTTACTCATTCATGTTTCATTATATGTGTTTATATGTTTTAAAGCATGTTTGAGGGTTCCCATATGTTTCTTTAATGTTTTTAGTGAAGTGAGCTTTTATTGCATGAATTGCTTACTTTTGGCCTTATATGCTTAATTTGATGTCTTTTGGCCTTAAAATTAGCAATATTTAATTTTATTCAATGATTTATAATTTGCATGCTTACATGTTTTTCTTGACTTAAATTGATTGTTGTTTATGCTTGAGTGACTCAAAGTGATTCTTATATGCTTATTAGATACTTGTGTTAAGCTAGTTACTCTTAGTCCAATATGAACCTTTTAGGATCCATCTCTTATTATGTTTGTTCTAAAATTTTTAATGTTTGCTTAAATTACATACAACTTTGAACTTATTTCAAAGTGTCTTAAATGCCAATAAAAGTCATAAACTCTTTAGAATGCATATTCGGATCAAAACAAGGCTTAAAAATGCCTTTTCCATTGTTTCAAGGTCATAGGTATCGAAACCACTAACACTGGTTTCAAAACCTGCTTGGCAGTGTTGATTTTGGGCAAAAGGTTTCGAAACCTTCCCTTAGGTTTCGAAACCAGGGGCTTCGAAACCCCCATGCTGGTTTCGAAACCATACGGGCAGAATCACGGGTTGGAACCATTTTTAACCCTAAAAATTGTTTTTAAAACATCATAAACCTTATTTTCTTCCATCTAAACGGCAAACTCTCCAAATACTCTCAAATCTTTGACTCTTATTTTTCATTACTTTTTCAAGATTTTGGGTGTTTTCATCAACTTCATCACCTATTCAAGGTAAAATTCATCAAAAACTCATATTTTTCAAATATTTTAGTTTCGAATTTTTGATGACGATTTGCTTTTAAAATATGTTTTTCATATTTTAGATCATTTATAATCATGTTAGAACTTCACCCTTTGTATTTTTTTTATGCATGATTACTCAAAAATTCATGAATTTTGCTTCAAAATTTACAAACCTAGAGTTTTCGAAAATTACATTTTTTCAAGGATTTAGGCATTAAATTTGATGAATTGGGTTGATAATTATTTGTTATATATTGCTTGTTTTTGCAGGAGGTTACCCAATTTAAATCTAAACCTATTCCAAAAATTTTCCAAACCCTTGCCCACCAAGTGTTTGTCAAAATTCTCCAACCAATTTCTTAAAGCTAAATTTTTCTCATCTTTTTAAATCATGCCTCATAGAACAATGCCTTCTAGAGCCAAACGTGCTCGCCTTGAAAAATGTCAAGGTTCTCGTTCTAATCGACCACAACCTCTACCTCAAATTCAAAGCCCAAATTTCTTAAATCTTTGTTTTCAAGATGATGAATGTCTAAATCGCTATCATCAAATTTTTGAGTCAAAGCTTACTGGATCCGAGCGAACTATCGACTTAAATTTCTTAACCTCCAAGCTCTATGATTTTGAATTATTTCCTATGTTTGTCGAATGGGGTTGGATGGACTTTCTTGATATCAAACCTCGTGTTTTTCATAACCTTGTGAAAGCTTTTTATGCTAATGCCATTCTTGTTCAGAACAATAATTCTGAGGTTATAGCTATTCAGTCCTATGTTATGGGAAACGAGTTTACTCTTACTCCGGTAAGTATTGCCGATCACCTAGGTATCCCCAATAGTGGTGCTACAAATGAATCCGAAAGTGTGCCTATTAAATTTGATAATGATAGTCCTACACATCTTTACATCTATGATAGGCTCTTTCACATTTTCACCACTTGGTTCTTTCGCCCTTCCGCATGCGTCATACCGATTATTGGATGTTACACCAACTCCGTACCGGTAACCGCCCAAATATTGCCCAAATCATCTTCACCTCTCTTGTGAAAATCATCCACAACCCTTATAGCTTCTCTCTCAATTATGGATTATTCTAAGTCACATCTTTGAGAAGTTAAACATCGACACCTCCCTTGATCCTGCGATTAGTCTCAAGAGCAAGATTGATTAGACTACTACTAAGAAAACCAATTGGAGGTTCGTTGATGATGAATGGGTTCACAAAAATGATGAAGATGAAGCTCGCGATGATCCAAGGAATGCACTGGATGCTCCATCTCCTATGACCATTGAATCCATGTATGCGGCTATGGCCACTCGCTTTGACAACATGGATGCATTTCTTCGTAGCTCTCATGAGGAGACTACCAGCATGCTTCAAAGATTGGATGGTCGTGTGACTTCTTTGGAGCATGATATGCATGAGATTCGTGGTCATCTCTTTCCACCTATATCGTTCCATGCACCAGATGTTTAGGCTTCTTTATGCATTCTTGCATTATTCTATGACTATATACTATGGCATTTCAGACTTATTTTGATTTAGTTCTTTGGTTTATGTTTTTGAACTTCTTATGCACTTTAATGAATATTTGTGTTATGACTATGATATTATGATGGATTCTATGTTATTTGGATTATTTTGGATTTTATTATGGATTATATGTTAATTTGAATATTATGGTTTATCTTTCTATTGCTTTTTGGATAATGTCATATTGCTCTAATGACGTTTGTTCTTAGAATTAAACAATTTGTTTTGGAATTAAATGTTTTGTTAAATTTTTTTATACAAATGTCTTTAAAACTTAATTTTTAAAGAATTCATAAAGACTTTTATTAAGGGGAGCCTAAGTGGGAAAATTTAAAAGTTTGTCAAATTTTCAAAAACAAATTTTTATCAAGTGTTTTGTTACATCAAAAAGGGAGTGATTTTTAGACTTATTTTGATTTTGATATAACTAAAAGGATTAACTTGCAAAAATTTTAAAACTTCATATATTCAAATCAAATTTGTCAAAAATACATATTTAACTTGAACAAACATTTTTAATTTATTTGACTTAATATCCATATTGAGTATTCTTTAAAAAGTCAACAAAAAGTCAAAATCAAGGGATTTCAAGCATAGGTTTTGAAACCCCCTTAGTGGTTTCGAAACCAGTATGGCAGTAAGGCCAAAAATTTAGATTTTGGCTATAGGTTTCGAAACTCCCATAAAGGCTTCGAAACCATGGCCTGTAACGGCTAGTTTTTGGTTTTAAATTACCCCAGGTTTTGAAACCCCCTTAAAGGTTTCGAAACCCCTGTGCAGGTGAGCATTAAATGCTCAGTTTTAATGGCTTCCAACGGCTACAAACGGTTAGAAAAGATCAAGAGCATATAAAATGGGTCTCTAAACAGTATTAAAGTAACAAGAAAGCCTATCCAAATATTCAAGCAATCAAAAATCCAATTTGTGCTTATTTTTTCCATATTTCTTGTAAACACTAGTGTGTTCTTCATTGTAATTCCTTATCTAGTGTTTATTGGGTGTGTGAGAGAGCTTAAACTTTGGAAACACATATCTTGTGAGGATTTTCTAGTTTGCTCATTTGTATTTGTTTTTGGGAAATGATTCAATAGACTTTGTGGTATAAGTCTATTGAATTGTGTAAGGTTACTCCTTATCCTAAAGGAAAGACAAATTAGTAGATTTGTGGAAAATCCTTAGTGTGGTCACTAAGGTAGTGGATGTAGGCTCTATTGAAGGAGTTGAACCACTATAAATCTCCTTGCAATTTTTTTATCTTTGCAATTAGTTTCCACCATTCTTAAAAATTCCAATTCACCCCCTCTTGGCTTTATTCGATCGATTGCCACACTCATCATATTTGATCAAGCATAATACACGCTCTATTAAGTAAGTTGAAACGAGTATGAGACTTGAATGTCTTTGTTGGATATATGTGATTATATGTTTGATTGGATATTTGTGATTATATATTTGATGTTATATTTGTGCAGAGCCTTCATGCTATAATCTAACTAGCGGCCATGTGTGGCACTCAGGAAAAAACTTCGAACACCCGATATTACTAATTAGCGGCCATGGGTGAAGCTTGGGAAAATACTTCAGAGACCCGAGATTATTTAACTAGAGGCTATAAGTGGCGCGAGACTATCCGGATACCCAATATTTGAGCACATGTGCAATTTGATAAGTTTGACAATCTGACAAGTTTGACAATCTGACAAGTTTGACAATATGACAACTTTTGCAATTTGATAAGTTTGACAATCTGAAAAATTTGATAAGTTTGACAATCTGACAAGTTTGATAGTTTGACAAGTTTGATATGCAAGTGATTTGATTATGTTTATTGTGATGACTCATAATTTGATTATTCAATACTCGTGCCATGCTTCTATGTATACATTTGATTTGTATGCTTATATTTATGAATTATTTGAAGTATGGTAGATTAGTTGTGTACCACTGAGCCCGTAAAGCTCAGTCTTTCAAATTATCTTCATTTTTAGATTAGTAGATTTTGTTCGTGTCTGAGGAGCATCATCGACGAAGGACTTCCAGCATCATGTGCATAGAGTACAACACCTTATGTGTAGTGGGCATTGTATTTCTAAAGCCTTGTGTTTTGAGGGTATGCAACTTATTTACTATTTTGATATATGATGGTATTGGAGCTCCACCTATTTTGAACAACTACTTTTATTATTGTTTGAGTGTTATTATTTAATGATATTTTCTCGTATTTAAAAGTATAATTTATCGGTTTAAAAATATTTAAAATTTGTTAGGTTGCTCCGGTGACCCAATGTGACACCTTGGTCTTCGAGTACTCTGTATTCGAGATTAGGGTGTTACAATAAAAATTAGGGGTGTTCATGGACCATGGTAGGTTAACTGTACCATTTAGCTTAAACGATTGGTTAATCGTTATAACAGTTATTAATCGCAATTTAACCATTAAAAAACGGTTAACCACTAGTTTTTTAAATGGTTAATAGACGTGGCAAACTTGACTAGAGACCCGAAATTTAAACCAATTTACCCAACCCGAGACCCAATATAGACCCAAACATTATGGTCTAAACTTGACCCGAACCCGAACCAAAACTAAAAATGACTCAAAATTTATTGAACCAAAAATCAATACGAACCAAAAGTAACCGGAATCGAAAATAATTGAAACCGAAATCAACCCGAACCGAAAAGCAAATCGAACCGAAAGCAATCCGAACCGAAAGTGATCCGAATTGAAAATAACTCAAATTTAATTTTCCCAAATTCGATCCAAATCGAACATCAACCTGATTTTCTTTTCTCCTTTAAAAGAAATCTTCATATCTAATTCGATAGTTTTTTATTCTAAAAAATATTTGATATGAAGGATTATAAAATGAAGTTACTATATTTTACGCCAACTTTCATATATATATATATATATATTGTTTTTTACTTTTACTTGTTTATTTGGTTTAGTATTTTATTTAATTTATAATATTAATTAAATATCCAATTCAAAAATTTAAATATCCAATTAAATCTCAAACAATTAAAACATACCTAAATTGATTTTATCCATAAATAAATATGATAAAATTATATTTTATTAAATAATTTCCAAATAGTTTAATTCTAATTTTGTAAAATAAAATTTTTTCGATTTAGAAATTATGCAAAATTTTATTTTAAAAATAGAAGACAATCAATTGAAACTCGATAATGAACACAATACGAAATTCAAGTTTTAAACTTTAACAAGCCTTATATGTCGAGTCTTTGTCAGATTATCAACTCTTAATAATGGTTTAATTTGAAACATTGAATGGTCATGAGTTGTTGTAATTGAGCCTAAATGATAATACTGAAAAAATATATTTTTAAGCTAATATATTAAAAATTCTATATATACTCAATTTAATACATACCCAACTCAAATTGACCTAAAAATATGAAGATTGAGTAAAATCAAAAACTGACCTATCTAATATTGACCCGAACCAAAAACTGATATGATCCTACATTGACCCAACCCAAAAAATCAACCAAACCGACATTGACATCAATCAATCTGATATGAACCCGACCCAAAAAATCAAATCATCCGATATTGGCCTGAACCAAAATTCAACTGATCCAATGTTGATACGGCCTGATACCCGAACCGACCCGAAACTACATAGACCCGACCTAAATCCTAATCAAAACTGACCCGACCCGAATCAAACCTGAACTGAATGCGAACCAAACCAAAAATTAACCCGAGCCGAACAACCTGAATGCCACCTCTATAGTGATTAACCGTTAAGAAATGGTTCGGTTACAGGTTAACTTGTAACATATTACAATTTTCTTTTCAAATGTTCATTATTTCTTTTTAGAATAATAAATCAATTTCTCCGAAAAATATTGTATTAAAATTAAAAAAAACTTAAATTGAGAGATTTTAAATAAAAAACTTCATACTTGGTTAAAAAATACATATAGGTTAAGCATTAACAATCTTTTTTAGCGGTTCGATTAATCGAAACCGTTTAACCTTAACAGTTAGAATAATTAACCTATAAAATAAACGGTTATACCGGTTAACAGTTTATTTTGCACGCCCTTAATAAATATAATTAAAACTTTAAGAAAAAAATTAAAAATTGTTAACGAATTACGAAGAGCCTTTTAAAAATCTTGAAAAATTGACATCATCCATTGAAGGTGGGCATGTGGGGTGTCCAAAAATCATTCATAATTGGCTTAAGTGACAAATAAGTACTCAAACTATACTCTTTTTTTAGATAAGTGCCTAAAGTATTTTTCGAGCTAAATAGTTGTCAAACATTTTCAATGTTACTTAAATAAGTGCCCGCCTTGACTATCCGTTAAAAAAATTTCGTTAGCCAATAAAAACATAACACGTGGCAGTATTAAACATTTTCTGAATTTTATTAAATAAATAAATAAAAAAATTTAAATCCTAAAATTTTTAAATAATCCCAATATAGTCCCTAAATCCCTAACCCCCAAAATTCGGCCACTACCATCAGCGTTGGTCGCGTTTCCGTCGACGGACTAAAGCGCCCTCCCCTCGTCGAACGACCCACACACCGTTTATCGTTCGTTATGCCGCCTTTTGTCGCGAATTATTCGAATGAACTATTCGACGATTTTGGAGTTTTGCACGGTGTCAGTCGATTTTCGGCGACAAGGTGGTGGGGTAAATGGCCATGATGGTCCGGCGACGGATGTGGTGGGTGGCGGCGAAATTAGGTCAAATCAAAATTTGGGTTTTAGGGTGTTAAGGATTTCAAATTTTGAGGCTATTTTGCAAAATAAAGAAAATATTTTTTTATTAATTTTTAAATATAATTTCAAAATTTTAAGAAGCTAACACATGTCAGTTAACGGTAAAAATTAACGGACGTTGATGGTGGGTACATATTTAAATAACGTTAAAAATATTATGCATCTATTTGGCCCGAAAAATACTTTGAGCATCTGTCTGAAAAAAATGTATAATTTAGGCACTTATTTGCCACTGAAGCATGAGGAATATTTGCTCCATTTTGTTCCTACCTTGGATATAGTGCAAGATCTTTTGGACATCTTCAATCCTTGTATGGAAGGATTGTTTATGACTTGAGCCAATTAATTAATTGGCCAATGATCTTTCCACTTTGTTTACAAACTCCATCATTTTCTTTGTTAGATGCATCTAACCTAAAATCCAGCTCCATCGTGTGTACGTAAAAATCCATTTTTCTTTTAATGAGTCCAGAAGCGAATAAAAGGTAAACACTAACATACAAAAACGGGATAATTATTCCATGCACAAGCACTTGTTGAAATTTTATTTATACAAGCGCCTTAATTATAAGATTTAGGAACTCTGTTTAGGATTTAGGGTTTAAGAGTTTAAGTGTAATAATTTTGAATTTAGGGGTTGTTGATAGAATTTTGGGTTTAGGGTTAAAATTTAGATTTATAGGTTAAAACCTAAATCTCTAACCACATTACCCTAAACTCTAAATTCTAACATTAAATTATAGCCATAAACCTTAAATTCTAAGCCCCTATACTAAAATCCCTAAATTGAAACCATAAAATTAAAGCGCTTGTGAAAACAAAAAAATTCACCGTCTGTGTTTAGGATAATAATCCATAAAAACGTCAAAATAAAACTTGGATTGTTAAGCATTAAACTTAAAACAAATTGCAAATTCATATATTATTATGGTTCTACTAATTCCAATCACCTCAAATTCACATAAACAGGAATGAGGTGCAAAATTAATTTCGTTTTGCATATTTTTTCGATATTTTTGTGTAATTTATACTCGACTTCCTGTATTCAAAGATATATTAAAACAAGTCCTGCATACTAATTTATGATTAAAATTCTTTGTATGGCATAGAAAAAAATTCCAGTAATTTTGTATAAAAAAAACTTTTCTTCTTTAAGTGCATGTAGAGAAGGAATATTTGGTATTCATCTCATCAAAATATTAAGCCAGGATAAAATATTTAAAATCAATATGGATTTAACAACTTAATATATTTATTACCTAAGTTGTGATTTTAGTTTTATATATATATATATATATATATTCTATTTTGATTAATTTTAATTTTTTTAGTTTTACAAAATTTGAAAGTTTGTCTATTGTCAATGCTTAGATCTACGCGACTAATATTAGGGGCGTAAATGAGAAGAGAGTTCGACGAACTGTTCTTATAACGTTCGTTTATTAAGCTAAATAAATGAGTATGAACAAAAAATTTTATGTTCGTTTAATAAACGAACGAACACGAACAATGATGTGTTCGGTTCGTTTATGTTCACGAACAAGCGCATTTATATGCTTGTTTATAAGCTCGATTATGGACTCGTTTATAGGATAAAAATGCTTATGGATGTATCTAAATACTACTTTTGTTGTTGCTAATGATGTTATATAAGTTCATGTTGAAATGTAAGTTTTATTTTGTTGCTTTTGGTTTATTTATTTATGGGTAAAAATTTGATACACATGCTGTGTAAAATTAATTTTACACAAGCCTGTGTATTTACACTATAAAAACCCAAATCCTAAATTCCTAACCCTAAAAAGTAAACTTTAAACCTTAAACCCTATATACTAAATTATAAACATTAACCTTAAATTCTAAACCCTACAACCTAAACCCCTAAACCTTAAACCCTAAACTAAAACCCTAACCCCTAAAACTAAAAGGCACGTGTAAACCAAAGTTTACACGGCCTGTGTATCAAAGTTTTTCCTTTATTTATTATTGTTAATTTAGTTAACATTTTTTAATGAATAAACGAACACCTTCGCGAACACTTTAATGAACATGTTCGTGAACACTAACACATTCAAAAATAAATAAACGGACATTAACACAATATTAAAAATTTAAATGAACACGAACCGAACATAAATACCTTTAAAAATAAACAAATGATCACGAACATAGTCTTGTTCGTTCAAACTTGATTCATTTGCACCCCTACCTAAGATAAATATGATTGGTCTCTTGATCTCCACCAAGCACACAGATCATTTGATGAAAATTTAAATACACACCGTTAGACTTGACAAACTTGATTCGAGGTCTGAATTGATTTATTCGACTCGGGATTTGATATCAATTCGGACATGATGACTTGAACTTGATCCAAAATCTGAAATAAACCGAATCTAAACCGATTCGAAATTTTAGTTGAACCAAAATAGACCCAAATCGATTTCACCCGAACAAAGGCAATTTGAATCGATTTCACCCGAACAAAAAGCAACCCGAACTGAAGACAACCTGAAATAAAGAAAAACGGGATCTGAATTGCTGCACAACTCATCAAAAGGACAAATATATTGGCTTTATAAAGCTATATATGGGTATAAAAAACTGATCCGACCTAAAATTCGACTGAAACAGACCGATCAAAAGGTTGAACTAAATAAAAATCGACCAATCTCATATTGGCTCGACCCGAAATCAACCAACCAAAAAATAGTTGCCCCGATATTAACGGACCCGAAAATACCCGAACAGATATGACCCGATCTGACCCGAAAATCACCCGAAAAGATATGACCCGATCCGACCTAATACCCGACCCAAATCACCTATAGACCCAAGCTAAAAATATACCTACAAACTTGCTTGTTTGTTGTCCCCTTGATCACTAAATTTTAGTTAAAACATTAACTTTAGTCATTTTCATTAACCATAATTCTGGGAAAACTTGCATCACTTCTTTAATTTGTTTAGGAGTTACACTTACAGCTATGAAACACAAACAAACTAGAAAACATATTCCAATCATGTCGGCCGAGTAATCTAACCGCAATCAGTCTTTTTGAAACTTAATGATACGTGTTTTTTAACCGCACTTAATGATACGTGTTAAATTCTCGCCAGCATCATCTCGTAAAAATGCATATTCATAAATAAAAGAAGGTTTAATACCAAAATAAGTACATAAACTATCTAATTATTATATACTTCACATACAATAAAAGTCCAGAGATAAAATATTCATGTGTAACCAAAGTCTTTTAAAATTATTATATACTTAACATACAATAAAAGTCTAGAGATAAAATATTTATATTAAAATAACACACAAACATTTTGAGAGTAAAAGATATATTTTCGATTGTTGAGAATTTTGACTGAATATAGAGATCTCCTAACAAAATTTAATTTTGACTTTTTTTGAATAGTTTGTTGTTAATGCACATGACATACTTAAAGCGTATAAAAAACATTTAAACCACTGTAAAAATATTATATTTAAATTAAAGTTGACAATATTTTTTATATTTATATTTTTATAGTGGTTTAAATTTTGTTAACTTTAATTTTTATGCGCTTTAAATGCTGTCAACTTTAATTTAAATATTATATTTTTACAGTGATTTAAATGTTTTTATGCTCCTTAAGCGTGTCATGTTTGAGTCCCTTTAATCTATACTTATTTTATTTTCCTTGCATTAACAACAAACTAAAACATATATTACATTGTGTATTTTATATCATAAATGGCCACTTGGTTAAGTGACAAACCTACACCATTTACTCCTAAAAGTATAGGGTTCAATTCCCATTTAAGCCAAAAGTTTATTTTGTATCAAATTGACAGAATATATAACTAAACCAAATATGTATTTATATAAAATTTTAATTAAATAGTTAAGTGGTCGAATTTTAAATTTTTATAATTTGATAGTCAAAGTAAATTAAACCCAATAGTTAAGTGATCACCCAAATAGTTTATCCTAAAAATTACAACTTATTCCATCCCCATTCAGATCAAACTTAGTAACTGAATCCATCTTAGAATTTCTTTCTCTTAATTCATAAGATTTGTCTCTCATTTTGTCCGAAAAACTTTTATTTTCCAACATCAATCCAAAATTACTGGGGAAAATTGAAAAAAAAAATCTAAAAATATATGATTTTCCCTCGTTGAATCATCTTCACCAGAAAAAAGAAAAACAAAAGAACACGTTTTGTTTGCTTCATTCCTTTCTTTCATTTCTCCTTTGAAAATGGTTGGTCTTCCTCCTTCCGAGGATTCCTCCGATTCCACCCTCCGGGTCGACTCCGACAACAACGACGGCGCCGCCAACAATGAACAGCGAGTTTACTTTGTGCCCTTCAGGTCAGTTTCCTTTCTAACAAAACATTTATTGAAATCTGGAAATACCCCGGCTTAAAAATGTATCCAATCATGGAGAAAAAAAGGTTTTCTTTTATTGGGTATTGGGTTATTATTAATGGAGTAGTCAATCTCTGGTAATGTGATTTGGAATCTTAATGAACATTTACTTTATATGCTCTTATTTGATGGGTTGCTTTCTTAGTAACCAAAAAGGTAATGTTTTCAATTCCTGTTTTAAGTGAGATATCCAACTTTTGAATTTTTTAGTGTTTTTTCTTTTAGGATTTGGTTCAAAGAGTTGATTCATTTTTTAAAATTTTCTCTTAAAGGTGGTGGAAAGATGCACAGGATTCAACTTCAGGTGAATCTGATTTGAAGAGGGGGATTTTGTATACGGCAACCCCGGGAACCTCGTACGTGGGTCCCATGAAGTTAATCAACAACATATTCAACTCAGATCTTGCTTTCAATTTAAGGAAGGAGGAGGAGGATTCTTTGCACAATGCTGAAAATGGAGAGGTTGGTGTTTCAGGAAGGGACTATGCATTGGTTCCCGGCGAAGTGTGGTTGCAAGCTCTTAAATGGTTAGTGTTCTATGATTGTTTTGTCTGTAAAATCTCATCAGACACTGTTGCTATCAGTGTTAAATAGTTTGAATAGGTAGTTTACTTATCCACTGTCCTTTCAATGCCTTTTGATTTCATGCCACGGAGCATCACATCTATAGGAGTAAATAGGAAGAATCAAACTTGTATGAGACGAGTGAATCAAAGTGAAGTTTGGTTTTGCTCCAGTTGTTTGGATTAGTGAAAACTGAAAAGCGGTAATTTTAGTATATTCTAGTTTTTGATCCAAGTCTACCTTTTAAAATATACTTAATTTCTCTGTTAAGTATAGTTTCTTCATTAAGTGAACTATTTGCTTCCTATTTGAATCATTGGGATGTCTCCAATCCTCCTGGAAATAACATCAATAGGTCTATGAAAAACTAGGCTGACAATTCTCAACATGGGGGATTATCCTACTTTGGGATCCTTGCACCAAACCCTGATGTATCCATTACTATCATTTATGCTTTCTATAAATTGTATGGCACTATTTGTGACCTTTTAAAATGAATGTAGCCTGCGATCTGCTTTCTGAACTTTTTTCGTTCACTACACACTACATGAATCAGGGAGCCTACTATTATGGACTGAAATATTTATGACAAGTTTATTTCAGCTGAAAACTGTAATTGTGCATATTCCTGATCTTTTAGGTTCTCAGAGTGTTCCTTCATTTTAGCAAAATCAACTTGTTAATCTTAGTTTATAAGAGCATGGCCTTTATTAGGAATGATCTGTTTAATCCAATTGCAACAAATGCAGTCAATTTCATTCTTAAAATTTTAGTGATCCAAAAAGGTTGACCATTTATAATCACCTTTTACGCATCATTTCCTTTTTTGGTTCCTTTGGTTTGGCGATATTTACATGGTTTATTCTTCTCTATCCGCTTTGTTTTTATACACCTGGTATTTGCCATTGATTGCATGAACTTTAGAATGAAAACCAGCGTTTGTTTGAGTTACTAAATCTAATGCCTAGTTTTCTATTCTGGTGTTTGAAGAATCAAATTCTACGCGGCTCTTAGAAACTAAAAAGAGCTTTTTAATGTCTCTCAAATTATACTCTTTGCCATTCCATGTAGGCATAGTGATGCTAAGATTGCAGCAAAAGGTGGTAAAAGCTTTTCAGCTGCTGAAGATGACATGGCAGATGTGTATCCGTTGAAGCTAAGGCTTTTTATTCCACGGGAAACAAATTCATTGGGAGTAAAAATTAGCAAAAAGGTAAGTTCATTTAATCCATTTTCCACTTTTGGTCTGTGAAGATATCACATTAGGCTATCCAAAGATTCTATAATAACTAATTTATAGGTTTACCACTGATCCATATGTTATTTGTAAAATGTTAATCGAGCATGACAGCTATCGTTAAAGGTCTATGATCATTTTTCACATTGGAGAGGGGATTAATCTATTTGTTCCTGTCTGTTATAACAAGCATTGTTTAAAAAATAATTAGTTCCATAGAACCAGTTGTGTTATTTATATTATCTTTCCAGTTACAAGACGGATTGACTCCATTCACAAGATTTTGCTTGCATCTTGGGATTTTAGATGTTCTTACAAGTAAAGAATTGCTAGAATCATGCTATTGTTTAATAGTTTTCTCACCTACACTAGAAGAAGTATTTCTCATTTCTTTTATTTAGTTAAATATTACATGTTTTTACATTTCTGAATCATCAGCTCTTCTCCTTGCTATCAGATGCCCTTGGTTCTGTGTGCCAACTTTATGTTTCACTTTTTACAGGACAATGCAGTGGAACTATTCAGAAGAGCCTGCAAAATCTTTAGTATCGATTCAGAGCAGGTAATTTTCCTCATCATTTCGGATGGCTTTTTCCTTTTATTTACTTTTTCAAAGGGATGGCTATCTATGTTACTCTGTTCCACAGTTACGCATTTGGGACTTCTCTGGGCAGACAGCTCTATATTTTACGAACGAGAGAAGTGGATTTCTACAAGATTCTCTACTCCAATCAGATCAGGAGGTAAGAAGTATTTTTTGGGTTTTAAATGTGATACTGGGTTGCACCTACTTATCTGTTTGATTCTGACCACCCTCCCTCCAAGATGCACTAAGTTTTTTTTTTTGTTATAATAGATCGATATTTAAATTCCCAATGCAAATGTCGGGATTTGAACTCACACAAGGTGGAAGTCGATGAGCATCCTTGGCCACTCAGCCAATTGAAGGATCTCCACTACTTTGTTTTTAAAAACCTGCTTTTTTAACTATTGTGCTTCTCTGCATGCCTTGTTCAAATAAGTTCATAAATTGGTGTAATATAACTACTCAAGCATATAGAATCTGACTGAATACAGTATTTTCATGTTTCCTATAGCTATTCTTCAGTATAATATTTTGATGGAATTCACTTCCCGAAATTCCAAAGGTTTATCTCCATTATATGTTTTATGCTCCAATGTTCAGCTGAACCGTTTGGTTTCCATCATATGAGACATATTCAATAAAAAATATTGCAAGAATCCTTTATTGAGATGATTAAATTACATGAGATTAATAGTGCTTTTTGAGACAATTCTTTACATTTGAGTTTCCTTTAGGAGAGTTCTGTGTTTCTTTACACTTACGTGGATATTCCAGCTCTACCATTCTGCTTCCGTTTTCCCAGTGACTGATTCTTTTTATGATACAATTTAAACCTTTTGTATGTATTAACTATTCTTACCATATACTATTATTTTTTCTTTGATTTCTTTATTATGCTAGAATTTCTAGAAATCAAGTCGCATCAAATTTGTGCCATCAAAGAGAAATTATGTGGCAGTAAATCATTCTATGTAACCTCAAAAGGGAATTTTATATACATGAGGTACTTCTACTTTGACTCAAGTTTCAAGACAATAGAGTGAATCTTAAGAAAATGCCAGCTGTGAGGAGGCACTGTGTGGCAGAGTGCGAACCAATTTTGAAGCAAGGGGCAAATTGATTTTTCCTCTTCATGTTATTATACTTGCTCTCTTACTGCTGTCTTCTTGATTTTAATTGGAATATCATATGAATTACTTTTCTTACAAATCATTTTTTGTAGTTTTAATGTATGCCAATAACGTTTTGTTAATTTTGTTTCTGTAGATTCTCCTGGAGTTGCAAGTCTATGGGTTGTCAGATTCCATGAAATGTAGAGAAGGGAGAAAAGATGAAATGTTAGGACAACCTCCTGAAAATTGCTCTTCTGGTGCTCCAGTCTTGTTTAATGGTTTCAATGGCAATTCAAACTCCAATTTTGTTGGTACTGGTGCTTCAATATTCTGTGGAAGATCTGGAGAAGCTGGTTCTTTGGGATTGACTGGATTACAAAATCTCGGAAACACTTGTTTCATGAACAGTGCCATTCAGTGCTTGGCTCATACACCAAAGGTGGTTGACTATTTTCTTGGAGATTATACTAGAGAAATAAATCCCGATAATCCTTTGGGAATGAATGTAAGTTATATTTACTTCAATTCCTTTCCTTTTGTGTTTGATTATATTTTTTCATAGGTTTCTGAATAGTATGATGTTTGAACTAAAGCATGCAATTTTTCAGGGTGAGATTGCTTCAGCCTTTGGGGATCTATTGAGGAAGTTATGGGCTCCTGGAGCAGCTCCTGTGCCACCAAGAACATTTAAGTCAAAACTGGCTCGATTTGCTCCTCAGTTTAGTGGCTTCAATCAGCATGATTCTCAAGTCGGTGAACATTTTCTTGATCTCAATAGTTGAGTTTTGTTTTTCCTTTGTTGGATAATTGTAATATTATCAAATTCCATGTTTTTCTTTATTAATTTGATGTGTCTTTCATCTTAGGAACTTCTTGCATTTTTGTTGGATGGACTTCATGAGGATCTCAATCGTGTTAAAAGTAAGCCTTATGTTGAAGTGAAGGATAGTGAGGGTCGAAAAGATGAGGAAGTAGCTGATGAATATTGGCAAAATCACCTTGCTCGAAATGATTCCATCATTGTTGATGTGTGCCAGGTAAATTTGTTTTTCATATGATATGAATTGGTTCTGAGTACTCGTTGAAAGTTTTGTTTGATTTGTATGATTCTCACAGCTATCACTTTCATTTTCCCTTGGTATCTATTTAATTTCCATTCTTTTGAACTCCTAAAGATATTGGTTATGAGGAAAAGAATGCGAGATTTAAGTCGACAACTTGACATATAATAGTAGTAGATAACATTAGTAGCGAAAAAGGAAAATAGTGGATATCATCAAATTCCTTTTGTTTGCAAGGAAGGGTGGCATGACAATTGTTATAGTTTAGCACCCATTTTGGAATATTCGATATTCATTTTTGTTCTAATGTGTTCTTATGGAATGATAGTAACATGACTTGTAGATTGAATGAATTATTCAAATATTGATTTGTAGCATAGTTGATTTTGTTTAGTTAATCAAATAACATCAGGCAAGCTGGAACAAATTTGTTTACAATCTTAAGTAACACTATATTTTAGCATAGAAGTAAGTGGTGGTTGCTTATTTATTGACAAGTTTATTATTCCACTTAATTCATTGCAGGGTCAATTTAAATCAACTTTAATTTGTCCAGCATGCAGAAAGGTCTCTGTAACATTTGATCCATTCATGTACCTGTCACTACCGCTACCATCAACAACATCGCGAACAATGATCAGAATCGCTATCATCGATCTTGATGGAACCTTTCCACCATCTCCGTTTACAATTACTGTCCCGAAGAGTGGGAAATTTGAAGACCTTATCCAGGCTCTTAGTGTTGCATGTTCTTTGGGGGCTGATGAGACCCTCCTGGTGGCAGAGGTTTATTGCATTCTTTGCAACATCTGCATCTGTCGGATTAGCTACTAATGTTGTTTTTAAGCTTATAAATATTCAATAATGTAGAAAATAGGGTTAGAGAAGTTTTTCTACTCTTTCTTATTTCGATTTACAGAAAAAATAAGTCTACTTATAGACTTTTACAAGGAGTTTTACATTGAGTAGATATCCTCTCGGCTAGGACTCTTATCCCTTACATGGATAGAGTTAGACTACAACTAAACTACTTAGTTAGGATCGACTTACAACTCTTCTAAACTACTTAGTTAGGATTGACTTACAACTCTTATTACTTACATATTAACCTACACTCCCCTTCAAACTGGTGTGTATATGTTATGTACACCCAGTTTGGATGACATTTCTTCAAAGCTCACCCTTGGAAGTGCTTTGGTGAAAATATCGGCTAGCTGGTTCTTAGTAGGAATATAGTGAAGTTTTACAACCCCGTTGTTGACCTTCTCATAGATGAAGTGTCTATCAATCTCAATGTGTTTGGTCTGTCATGTTGTCTTTGGATTTACGGCAATGCTCATTCTTGATCGATTGTCACTATAAACTTCAAATTCTGCCTTTCCATCCAACTCTAACTCCATGAGAATTTTCTTGATCCACATTCCTTCACATATCCCTAGAGCCAAGGCTCAGATTTCGCTTCGCACTACTCCTAGAAACCACGACTTGCTTCTTGCTTCTCCGGTGACCAAATTCCCCCAAAAAATGTGCAATAGCCACTAACGGATCTTCTATCCGTCGGTTCTCCCGCCTTGACTTGAACGTGTAGACCTTTATTGTCCTATCCCGATGTTTCTGAAAAGTAGTCCAGATCCAGTGTAAATTTCAAGTACCTCGAATTCTATTTTTGCATCCATGTGCTCTTCTCGAGGATCACTCATATGTTGACTAACTATGCTCACTGAGTATGCAATATCAGGCCTAGTAAGTGAGAGATAGATCAGTTTCCCAACTAGTCTTTGGTAGGATTCTTTATTCACTAGATTCCCCATTTCATCTTTACTGAACTTTAAACCTGGTTCCATTGGGGTTTCAGCTGGTCTACTTAACAATCCCCTCTTTCGATCTTGCTACTTCCATTCCTAAGAAGTACCTAAGGCTTCCCAAATCCTTAGTCTCGAACTCCTTTGCTAGAACAGTTTTCAGCATCTCTATTTCTTCAGTATTATCCCCTGTAATGATCATATCATTAACATAGACAATTAGAAGAGTCTTCTTACCATCTGGAGCAACCTTTCGAAACAATGTATGGTCTGCCTGACTCTGCTTGTACCCATTTTGAACCATAGCCTTAGCAAATCTGTCAAACCATGCTCTAGGGGATTGCTTTAATCCGTACAATGATTTGTTGAGTTTGCACACTGTCCTCTTCGTGGTCTTTTCCTCCAAACCTGGTGGAACCTCCATGTATACTTCCTCCTCAAGGCTTCCATTGAGGAAAGCATTTTTGATGTCCAATTGGTGCAACTTCCGATCCTTGTTAACAGCTGCTGATAATAACACTCTGATGGTATTCAATTTAGCTACTGGAGCAAAGGTTTCTTGATAATCTACTCCATATGATTGAGTAAACCCTTTAGCCACTAGCCTTGCTTTGTACCTCTCAATGCTCCCATCTGAGTGATATTTGACTGTGAATACCCATTTGCACCCAACAGCCTTTTTCCCTTCTGGTAACTCAATCAAACACCAAGTATTATTCTTTTGTAGTGCTTTGACCTCTTCTTCAATGACCTTCTCCTCCACGGGACTTTCAAACGCCTCTTCTTTGTCTTAGGAATCTTCACACTATCAATGCTGGCTGTAAAGGCTTTGAAACCAGATAATAACTTCCCATAGGTAACAAATTTATTGATAGGATGAGCAGCACATTTCCTTACCCCTTTTCTAATAGCAATAGGAAAGTCATCTAAGTTTACAGTAGAATCTTGTGGAATAATATTACCTCCTGTCTTAATAGCATCAGAACTCAAAACTGGTTCCTGGCAAGTGCTAGGCTGACCAACATCTTTAGTTTGATTTCTTTTCCTCCTTGTATAGACGTTAAGTTGTTTCTCTGGTGGTTGTGGAGTCACAGAGTGTGATATAGTTCTGAGTGTTGGAGGAGGTGTTGTATAAGGACTGGAAGGTTTAGACTGTGGAGAAGGTGTATTGGTGTTGTGGAGAAGTTGTGTCTCTGAGGATTAGGGACAGCAGATTTCAATGATATCCAAAGCGAGGCTCGGGAAGGATAGGCATAGGAATAATGGGTGTATGGGTGAGATTCTTTAGGTCTCTCCCCTCGAATGTCGGGCCCGCAAAGTAAGGCTGATTTTCAAAAAGGTAACATCAAAGGAAATATAGGTTTTCCTATTAGTGGGCAATAACATTTGTAACCCTTCCGACTCGAGGAGTAGCCTATAAACACACACTTTAATGATTTAGGATCCGATTTACTACGATTGTTCTTTGTGCACATGAAGAAAAGATGTGCATCCAAAGACTCGAAGAGGAAGAGTGAGGACAATGGTTTAAAGTGTGGAAAATGTTGAAACAGAATTTCAAAGTGGGTATTTTAAATCCTAGAGTCTTGCTAGGCATCCTATTGATAAGATAGGTTGCGATGAAGAAGAGCTTCCCCCAAAGATATTTAGGTGCACTAGCTGAAAACAAAAGGGACCTAGTTACTTCCATTAGATGTCTATTCTTCCTCTCACCACTCCATTTTGTTGAGGGTATTGACACATGAGGTGAGATGAACAATTCCCTTTTCTCGAAAGAAACACCTAAGAGACTTGCTAAGATATTCACTCCCATTATCACTCCTAACCACTTTGATATTTCTATCGAACTGTGTTTTTATCATTTGATAAAAAGTTTTAAAAATTACTTCAACCTCAGACTTTTCTCTCATTAAATATGTCCAAGTGGTCCTAGAGAAATCATCAATAAAAGACACAAACCACCTAGACCCAGAAATATTTCGAACTTTAGAAGGGCCCCAAATATCACTGTGTATAATAGCAAATGGTGAAGTAGGTTTAAAAGGAGAAGAAACATATGGTTTTTTGGTATGTTTTGCCATTTGACACACTTCACAAGTAAAAGAAGAGGGATTTTTATTGATAAAGAGATTTGGAAACAACTTTGCAAGGTAATAAAAGCTTGGGTGTCCTAATCTAAGATGCCAGAGCATAATATTATCTGAACCTAAACTTGTAGAGGAAACTGATGTCTGAAGGCAACTGGGAATGAAGGAGTTCTGGTAGGATATTCCATCAAGGATATATAAGCCATTAGATAGCCTAGCACTGCCAATCACCATCTTGAGCCCGTGCTCAAAAAAATACAACCATCAGCCCCAAAATTAGCATTACAGTGAATATCCTTAATCAACTTACTCACTGATAATAAATTACAGGCTAATTTAGGCACATAAAGTACATCAGATAATACTATGTGGTTGCTTAATTCAATAGAACCACTTCCTTTCACTGTTGAGAGGGAACCATCTGCTATCTTGATCGAGGAAGGAGATCTGTCTTTGGCTATACTTTACGAATGGACTCATATTTCCTGTCATATGGTCAGAGGCACCCGAATCTACTATCCAATGTAAGGTATTAATTGTTGCTAAACAAGAAATTCTACCTTCAGATGTTGTTAAGGCATTAGTATGAGTTTTAGACGATAGTTGGCTGAATATTTGTTGAAGTTCTGCAATCTGCTGTGTACTAAAGCTGCTGGAAAGATGTTCTATAGATGCAACATTTGCTTCCTTATGAAATCTGGATTTAGAGGGTTTCGGTCTCTTTGGTTTTCCATGTAGCTTCAAAGATTGCTCCATCAAATGTCCGACCTTTTACGGTGCTCACACCATGGTCTCCCCTCCTTTGTTTATTCCCGAGATTGAAGTTTGTAATGAGTGCCAAGCATCATGTCATTGAGCATTTGGTACCATCAAGGAGAGTCGCTTTCTTCTCTCCTAATCTCAGAAAAGGCCTCCCGAACCAATGGTAGGGGTTTAGTAGCCAAAATTCTGCTCCTTGCCCCATCAAACTCACCATTAAGTCCAGAAAGAAATTGAAAGATTTTCCTCTGATTTTTGATTTTACTATAGAAGTTAATATCATCAAGACACTTCCACTCATTTGCCTCATACAAATCAATTTGTTGCTAACACTTAGTGAGAACTCCAAAATATCACTCTGCATGCATGATCTCCTTGTCCGAGATCTTTAATCGATTTTCAACCCCAAATAATTACGGTGTATTATCCACACTTTGGAGTATGTATCCCGGCTGCACTCCATATCTCTGCTGCGATTTGGTAGAGCATGAAATTTTCCCCAACCGGGAACCATGGAATTAATTAGCCATGACATAATCATGTTGTTCTCACTCAACCGATTAGAATAATTTGGATCAGATTCTTCGGAATAGGCATCGAATCGAGAGATAGGAAGCTTTCCTTCTTCTGTAATATATAGCCTTCTTGACTAAGACCAAGGGAGATAGTTGTTTCCATTTAGTTTGTAGGATGTAATTGGAGACAAAGATGAATCTGAAAGCTGGAACTCAGAGGGACGAGGATGATTTTGAGAACTGATTTCTGATGCAGAGGGGTCTGAATGAGCCATTGAAAAAGAGGGTTTTGATCGACAGAGAGAAAAAAAAGTTTTTGGATAGGTAGGATCTTCCTAATCTGATACCATGTAGAAAATAGGGTTAGAGAAGTTTTTCTACTCTTTCTTATTTCGATTTACAGAAAAAATAAGTCTACTTATAGACTTTTACAAGGAGTTTTACATTGAGTAGATATCCTCTCGGCTAGGACTCTTATCCCTTACATGGATAGAGTTAGACTACAACTAAACTACTTAGTTAGGATCGACTTACAACTCTTCTAAACTACTTAGTTAGGATTGACTTACAACTCTTATTATTTACATATTAACCTACAAATAAATATGTAAGCATTAACTTATATTGCAGATATACAACCACCGAATTATACGTTATCTTGAAGAGCTTGCTGATTCTTTATCCTTGATTAGAGACGATGACACATTGGTTGCTTATCGATTAAAGAAAGACATCGAGAAAGGTCCTTTAGTTGTGTTTACGCATCAGCAGATGGAAGAGTAAGTTTGTGTTCTTCTTATTAAAAGAATATTCAATAAGAAATTTGGAGTATACCTGACTGCCAAATTTTGGCATTCCTACTCTATATTTTTATGTGTGCTTGTCACTGAAGGTTGTTAAGGAAAAATATGCCAGTCAAGTGTCCATATTTGCATCTTTGGATGGCCACTTGGAATTATTGCATCTCCTTGTAGTTTTATCAAGTTTAATGGATTTATAAAGTTATATACTGATCATTTGTTGGAGATCTGATAGAAATGATTAATTTCATCTAATCTAGACCTTGTTGTTTGCTTCATAAGGTCATGCATTTCAAGATTACTTTATGGGTCCTATGGGTAACTGGGTAAGGCAGTTCAGGTCAAACACAATCCATACTTGAACTGTATAGCAGAAAGTGACGTGTGTATGATATAAAGAATAGAAATCCTCTGCCCCTTTTTGGTGCCCCTATGTATAGTACCATACTAAAAAAATAAGTTTAGGGTTAGGGTTTATGGAATTGGGGGTAGGATGTATTTTTAGTGTTTAGGGTTTAGAATTTAGAGTTATGGCTTAGAATTCAATTTTTTAGTGTTGGGCATAAAAAGGGGCACCGAAAATATGATTTTTGTTCCTGATATAAAATATTTTGCAAGTTCTAGTTTACCTCTCAACATTACTTAGGAAAGAAAGATGGTAGATTCACTCGATCCTTAAAGGCTGTCACATGGTGTTTTATCCTCTAGAGATATAAAATACTCGTGTGGATTTTACCATTTTTCCTGTTTCTTTTGACTCAAAAAAGTTATCTTTGTTGTCCGCTCATCTAAATCTGCATGACAAATACTCTGGGTTTGTCTTGTGAATTTCCGTTACTTTTGGCAGGTGTATCTATAACCTAAGGTTTTTGACATTTCATATTTTCAGGCAGTCCATCCTTGGGAAACTGACTTCAAATTGGAAGACATTCGGAATTCCTCTTGTAGCAAGGCTTTCTAATGTTGTCACTGGATCTGACATCCATGATTTATATCTGAAATTACTAAATTCATTTCAGACACGGACTGAAGAAGTCTTAAATGTCGGTGATAACTCTGAGAGCACTGCAGTTGAAGACATTTCTCCTAAAGAGCATGATGCATCATCTCCAGTTTCAAATGGGGATTCTGAATCTTTACTGGCTGAGTTACAGTTTTACTTAACAGACGAAAAGGGAATAGTCAAGGAATCTGAGATACTTATGGGTGAGGCGATACCAGCTGCCAGAGTGTCCAGGAGATTACATGTGCTCGCATCCTGGCCAGAAAAATATGTTAAAAAGTATGATACGCAGCTTCTTAGCACTTTACCACAGATCTTTAAATCCTGCTTTTTCACTAAGAAACCTCAAGAATCTGTTTCTCTTTATAAATGTCTTCAAGCATTCTTGATGGAGGAGCCGCTTGGACCAGAAGACATGTGGTCAGTGTTTACATTTTTCTCTTTATAATCTGTTTTGAATCTTTAAAAAAAGAATTTGTGTTCGTTATTTCGGAGGATTAACTTTTAGCTGCAAATTGAATCTTATTTTGCAGATTTATTTGATACTTGCAATGTTTCCTCGACTTTGCTTTCCCTTGTAATTGAAAACCTTGTCTGCAGATGTTTCCTCTTGGAAGATGCCATGCCCTTTATGAACTAATAGCTCGTCGTTACTGTTCTGTTTATTAAGAAGTCCCTGGTTTTTGGATTGAATAAAATATACGTGCGGACTCTATGTCCCTTGATTTGGCTCTAAGTTATTTATCATGTGTGAGAGAAAATTAATTAATTATATATATATTTGTTTCTAGATTTGCCACTAATCCCTCCAAACATCCTCAAGTTGTTTATATGAGTACTTGGAACACTAGCCTATACACACACACATATATGAATGCATGTATACAATAAAAAATTGGCTATAAAATTTGAGCAATAGACCCTTTTTTCAGTCATCAAACTTTTCTTGCGCATCCTTTGCTTGTTATCGTCTATCTAATGCCTGATCTTGTTTAATGTTATTTTAGGTACTGTCCAGGCTGCAAAGAGCATCGCCAAGCGAGTAAAAAGTTGGATCTTTGGAGACTGCCTGAGATTCTGGTTATTCATTTAAAAAGATTCTCGTATAATCGGTTCTTGAAAAACAAGCTGGAGACATTGGTTGACTTCCCCATTGATGATCTTGATTTGTCAAATTATATCGGCTCTAGGAACGACGAGTTATCTAACCGTTACATGCTTTATGCGGTTAGTAACCACTATGGAAGCATGGGAGGTGGTCATTATACTGCATTTGTCCATGTAAGTGATGACCTAACCATGATTTAATTTGTTTCCTTAGAAAAAACTAGTAACACATCTTTTTATTGACCTTCTAAATTAAAAATAGCAATTCCATTTCATCACAATTGCATGTTGGCACAGCTAGAAAATACTCAAACTTTTGTTTTTCTTATGTAGCATGGTGGCGGACAATGGTACGAGTTCGATGATAGCCATGTTTATCCCATCGGCCTAGAGAAGATAAGGACATCCGCTGCTTATCTTCTTTTCTACAGAAGAGTTGTAGACTAAAAACATCCGGGTCATTGTTTACCGATTTAACCTTTTAAAGCGAGGAATTCTTCGTCGGTGAATATATCAAAATTCATGCTGCCGTATAATTATCAAAATCTCAAAAGAGTAGCATTCTACTTTCATCTTTGGCACTGCTTAAGCCTAAGTTGATAGTTTTTAGTATTACAAAGAGTTGATGCCATTGATGACTGTACCATAGTAGCGAGAAAGAAATGGGAGGTGAGAGTGCTTGAAGAAGGGGAAGGGTTTTTTTTGGTCTTTTAAACCTATAATCATTTGTGAAATAAAGTGTCTATCCTTATTATTATTATTTATTTTTTAACCCCTGAGAGTGTAGTTTTTGTGCATTGTTATTAATGTACAACCAAGGGAAAGCCTTGAATTTTGATGTCATTTGAAGAAATTATCAATGTTAAGTTTTGAATCTTAAATTTGTTGGATGTTGCTCTTAATGATAGTTACATAAACCTGTTGGGGTATTTTTTTTGTGAGGTATCTGTGTTCTGCGACGGCCTCGACGCCGTCAGGAGCCTATCAACCCCTCTATCCTATCCTCTCCCTTTTTCCATTGTCGGCTCTCCTTTCCATCCCTTTTTAAGTTGTTTTAGTGTTTCTCTTGTTAGTTCGATGAGTTTTTTTTCGACAACTTTAACGGGAAGACTCCTTTAGATGTGATGGGTCTCAAAGAACGTTGTGGTGGGTTTATTTCCTCTCTGCTTCTCTTCTACCGTTTTTCTGTTGTGTTCTTTTTGCATTTTTTTTTCAGGTTTGATGGTCGTGCGTAGAGAAGAGATTTCTATCCATTTTCCCTATGATGGCCGCTTGCTATGTGTCTCATAGGCTTCGCTCCCTCCCTGGTGCTTTTTTCTCAATGGTCCCCTGCTATCTCGGTGGCTCCTCCCGTTATGTTTTAATTCAGTCTTTTAGAATACTCGTCGATTTTGTCGTCCGTCAAGGACTTATCGTATGGTGGACCCAACGTTTCTAGACATACAACGTCGTTCCTCTACCTTTGACACCCCTTGCCGCATGCTTTCCTCTTATTTTGTGTGTTGCTTCGATCACCAAAGTGGGTCGTTTTCTCCTTGTCTTTTGTTCTGGGCCTATATTGAACCATTTTTAGGCCATTGTTTTGTCCATTGTACTCTTGTTTCATTTTTAATGAATGAATTTTCATCTACGAAAAAAAAAAAAACTCGTAGTTTTACACATAATTGTATAAGTGGACCATTTCCATATTTGTGTAAGATGTGACTAGACTTCCTTGATGGTTGTAGTACCATGGTACCCATGACACTAGATGAGCCCAGTTAAGTCCAGGACCACTGTCCCTTGCTTCACATTTTAGTGAGGTCAGGTCCTTGTCCCTGCCCCTGCCCCTGCCCCTGCCCTTGTGGTTCTCATTTTCTCCCCCAATGTACCCCAATTGCCTTTCACATTTAAGTGCTTTTCTATCTTTGATCTCTCCATTCCCATTACATGGAAATTGATATCAGCTTCTATCACTAGGAAAAAAACCCATATAAATTGAAACGATATGGTACCAATATGGTTTGAGTTTTAAGATCAAAATGCACTTTCCGATTACTTGTATTAACCCCGTAGAACAAATATGAGGGTAAACACACATAAAATCTTAAAATTTTAGGCCCTATAATACATGTAAATCCGCCAGTGGTATTGACCCAATTTAATCATTTTCAGAGGACCCTTGTATACAAATCCAGTCCAACACTATGAACGTAAAGCTACATCCACCTAAACAATTACTATCAAATATACGTTTACGTATTTATATATACTGGTTTAAGATGGGTTGATGCGAAAAGAGGTTTTATAAAACCAGAGGTAGATTCAAAAATATATTTAGGGTAGATATATATAAAATTTTAAAATTTTAAATCCGCCAATGTATGGAATGATATCAGAAATGGAGACGATGCATGAATAATAATAAAATATTATATTAATATTGATGATGTTTGGCAACCGAGAAAAGAAAATTAAAAAGAAAAGTGTCTGTGAACTGACAGACTCATCATCAGACTGTTTTCTGTGGCTTCATGCTTTGCACGGAAAGAAGCAGCAAACCATGTTCAGTCTTTCCATTTGATTCTCCTCATGTTCCTACTTCAGCTCTCATTTATATGTGACATGACAACCCAATTTACATTGTTTTCCCCTTTTATTTTATACTTCATATAATAATCCCAACACCGGTAAAAGTATTGTTTTTTTAGGTTAGGTTAGGTTAGGTTAGGTTATGGTTAAAAGACAATAAATTTTAATATTTGTTATCGACCTGAAAATTAAAGTTTTTTATAATATTTTTGGTTAATTTTTTTAAGTTTTTTTTGCAAATATCGATACTTATTTTGTACGTATTGATACTTAATTTTTTTGATAAAAAATCAGTTTGAGATAAAATATTGAAACTTACGAAATAAGTATCGATACTGCCAAAAAAATTCAAAAAACCAACCAAAAATATTATCAAAAAGTCTAACATTTTCAGTTCGAGGACAAATTTCAAAACTTGTCGTCTTTTAGCCGCACCCTAGACATGTTATACATTAAACTAGCCCTGATCTTTACATCGGTTTTATTGATTTTTGTGAGCATGTGTTTATTGCCCTCAATAATATTAATTTTTAAGGTTAAAATATAAGTTTCTATTAAAACTGTAATATATTTTATTATTATATTTAATATTAAAAAAATCTATTTTAAATTAATACAAAATAAAAAATCGTTTTTTCAGCTTAATTATTGAAGTCCAATTTTTTGGATATTAATAAAAGGCCATGAGCCCCCTATTGCGGTTAGCTCGTCGGTGCAAGAGGAGGGCCTCGCATTTGATGTTTGGTTTAAATGTTCTTATGTATATTTTTTTCTTTCGATTAGGTTTTAGGAGATTTTTAATGACACGTGTTATACCTTTAGTTCTTATATACCCTTTCCCACACGCAAAAAAAAAAAAAAAAAGACATGGGCATAGTGTTTGTACCTTCCACTATATAAGGCTTAATTACTAAATTGTCCTTAAACTATACTCTCTTTTCTTAATTTGGTAGTTAAAGTTTTTTTATATACAGCGCCCTTAAATTATTTTTTTGTTATTCAAGTCACCTCAAAAACATAAAACGTAAAAAGTTTTTTTTGATTAAATAGAGATGTATTATATTTTGATGCCGGGATTCAAATCCATATAAGATGAGACAATATGAGCATCCTTAACCACTAGATCAATTAGTGAATCTCTAAAACATAAAAAGTTTAAATATCAAGTTGGAGCGATTTGGACAGTGAAAAATGATTTAGAGGTATTTCTAATCAAATAAAAGTTTAAATACCAAATTGAGAAAGATATATAATTTAGGGGGCAATTTGTGGATTAAACCGTATACAAAACATAACAAAGAAAAAGAAAACCCAGCGTATACTTCCAAGTTTCAACTGGGTGATTTGACATTACAGATTCTGTAGAGACAGAGCAACCCCATTTTAGTTGATTTACGCCCCTACTCCCTTTTTTTTGGCCTTTCTACCAAACTAAACCACAAGTCCACTGTACACTAACACTCACATGCCATTGCCCGAATCAATCCTCATCATAGTGTTTATCGAATCTCGTATGCGAGAAAACGAATCTTTTGGGGTGGTTCTGAATATGTGTAATCGATGCGATCGTACAAGACTCTCCGGAAAAAAAATTAAATTAAATGTTTGTAAAAGAAAAACAAAAGGTTGATTTCAGACAAATAGAAAAGCACACGAGGAAAGTTGCTTGTTATGTGCTTCAAGGGTTTGAGTCATGTTAGACTTTTAATAGTTTTTTTTAGTAAATTGTGTTACAATAATATTCCACAGTAAGTTCAGGATTCAAACCCACACAAGGAGTGAGACGAATAAGCATCCGTAACCGCTAAACCAATTAGTAGATCTCATGTACTTTTAGTAGTTGATCAAGTGTGTGTGCCAATGGAAAACATTACTCTAAAGTCTTAACCTTTGTTGATATTAGATTTTAGATTTGATCATGAACAACATCTTCTATTTTCTTATCTACCCATTTTATTACACTCTTAAGTCGAAAATTTATGTTCTAATCTTAAAAATGATATTGTTAAAAGAAACTGGTCATAGATTTCGCCAGAATTTGTTACAAAAAGAAAAGGCAACATGTTATCCCTGGCTGGAAATGATGTTATGATATCTGAGTTCAACATATATAAGTGCAATCACTCGACTAATATAAAAGCAAAACACACAATGGCGAGGCGAGGCGAGGTCTTGTTTTTTTAGAGGTTCATCAAAACCTCGCTCCCTTTTATATATGTATATATATTATCGGTGACAACGATGACAATTACAACGAGCATGACCGGCTTCGTCCGGTAAAGTTGCCGTTGTGTGTTTCAGTAGTAGCGGTTGGTCTTTTGAGCAGCCGCCTGATCTGCAAATGAGTGGTCCAGTTTTGCTTGCTTGTTCCCATCCACTTTTAAGCCAAAGTGAATGTGTGGGAAATGTGCCCACTGCAAATGCAATCGTCTTCTTAATCACACCACTTACCATTTTGACTTTGAAAACAATTACTGCAACTTTTCCATACATATTTAGCCTTACACATGGGCTGTTGATACATATACAAACTTTTTTCAAAATATATACGTAGGGAAAGAGCTAGAATCAAATGTTGGGAGGGACAAAAGTCTATTAAGCCATTAAATCTAAAAATTGGGAGGGGCAAATATTTTATTTAATTAATATTTAAACTAAAAAGGACCTAAAATGCTATTATACTAAAAGCTTTGGGAGGGGCATTAGCCCCTCTCATCCCCTATATACCTCTGTCCCTGTATATATGTATATACGAAAATTATTTTAATCTTAAACTCTAAACCCTAACAACCTTACCCCTTAAATTCTAAAAAAATTAAACCCTAAACAGTCAAACTAGCACATTTAATATAATATTATTACTATAAATAATATGTAAACTCTTTTTTAAATAATATATTATGACTTTTAAAAGTATTATCATTAGCTAAACTCATATATAAATAACAAATACAAAATGTGAAGAAAAAAGAACTTGAATGGTGATTTTTTTGAGAAAAAATTGTGAATGTATAAATATTAAGATTGAATACAAATCTAGAGTAAAATTAAAAGTAAAAATCTATATGAAGAAGAAAAAATATATAATACGCTATAAAGATAGGGGGAAAACATCTGGTATCTGACTGATTATTGAAAGCTTTGTTTAAAGTTAAAAAAAGTAAATTAATTTTGTTTTTGTTAAATTTAATTTATAATTAATAACAAATCTCTTGGTTTTAAACAAAATGCAAGTAATAATTGATAGGTACAAAAATAAAAGGTGTATAAGATTTTTAATATTATCTCAACATTATAAATTATAATAATATAACATTACACTATAAAATAAAAATAAATAATATGACATTGTAATATCATCTTAAATTATTTTAAACTATAGTAGTATATAAAAGTTAAATTTGTGTATAGTAAAATTTTCTAATAACCTTGGGATTTGGTCACCCTATTTATGCCTCTACACTAAAAAAATTAAATTTAGGGTTAAGGTTTAGGTTTAAAATTATGGTTTATAAAACCGATAATATGATATATTTTTAGAGTTTAAGGTTTAAGATATAAAATTAGAACTTATAATTTATTTTTTAGTGTTTGAAGCATTAAAAAGGTACTGAAAAGGGTAGAGAATTTTTGTTCGAGAAAGGTGGGCCTTATGGCCACGAGGAGCCACGTATGATTCCAAGTTTCATGAAGCTGTGTTTTTTATTTTTAGATTTCACTTCTAATCGAAAATTTACGAATTAAAATGATGACAAGTGTCTGTTAAAGTATATTTAAAAGTTAAAAAAAAGCATTGAGTATACTGTATGTGTATATTTGTAGAAGCTAAAAAAGTAACTTACGTTTTTGGCTGCAGTGCTGAAAGCTTCCCTATGGCTGATATCTGGATTACTAGCCTTAATCCTTTGGATTTCCTCCCTAAATATAGCACATGATCCGACAAAGAAAATGTGTGTCTGAAAGATGGTTTGTGATCCATTATCCAAATATAATCAAGTAGCCATGAAAGTTTGGTTTAACTTACTTAATGAACCTGTTATACGCAGAAGGAACACGTTGTCTCTTCTCAGGAGCTGCATTATTTCATCAAACATCTAATCATAATCAAGCTTACTTAAACAAAACTCTCGACTTAAGGCAAAATAATAGGAAAAAACGAGTTCTGTACTGGCATAGACAGCAATATCAGAATCTGTGGCATGTGAAACTTGACAGTATAGGTCCGTTTTCATGCAAATGTAGGCATACGAATTCTTTGTGATAAAGATATAATTTAATGTATGCTGTAGGGGCAACTTTTGCTGTGTTTTTAGGGTGTGAATGTAGGAAACTGTTGGTAATTAATGAGGAGTTAAACTTGCCATGCAAGGTCACCATCTTGTAGGGGCCATGATTGGAAAGGAGATATCCGATAAGTTGCTTAAGGTCTTGATTTATTCAATATTGCCACTTGTGAGAGGGACAACTTTTTTATTTTATCATGGTCCAAAGTTTTCCATATCCATCCTATAGAATGCCTAGGTTTTGGTTCTGGTGCATTTAACCCTTGGGTACTAGCTATGCATTCAACGTTTACAAAAGCCACCTAGCTTAATGTTCCCTTTGAATATACATACATATACATATGGGCGAGTCTAACGTGCGGCTAAAAGATGACAAGTTTCAAAACTTGTTCTCGAACTGAGAATGGTAGACTTCTTGATTACATTTTCAGTTGGTTTTTTGAGTTTTTTTTGCAAGTATCGATACTTATTTTGTAAGTTTGATACTTTGTTCCAAACTGAAAATCTATAAAAAAAACTAAGTATCGATACTTACAAAATAAGTATCGATACTTGCAAAAAAAAAAAAAACTGAAAATGTTTTCAAAAAGTCTAACATTTTTAGTTCAATAACAAGTTTTAAAACTTGTCATTTTTTAACCTACCCATATACATATATACAGTGGAGAATCCATGTTAGCTATTTATTTCATCGGTTGCGCTCACCCTGAGATTTTTGGATCCACGTATAATATATATGTGACAGTGCCTACCCTAAAAAAATATTTATGGATCTATAGTTGCATATGCATATGTATATGAGAGAAAGAGAGAGACTGACGGCGAATTGGAGGCATTCTTGGTGCTTCTTGTTCTGCAGACTCAAATGCAGAAAACTGCTTGCTGCATTTTGAAGACGACCCACAGTCTTTATTTGGATGATCTTGATCAATGTTTATGGTCTGCTCTTTCTGCAACTCCACTCGAATCAAAGCAAAAACAAGTAAATCATCCAAACAATCCCTTTCTAATTTGGCCCCACAAAGCTTTTGTTGACAGCATTCTTTTTAAAAACTACAAAAGCATGGAATTTCAAACTGAACTTTGGCCTTAAATCATCCAAACAATCCATTACAAAATTGTTTGTTTTGGAACCTATGATCACTCTGTCTTAGAATACCTGAGCATCTTGAATGGGAACTGTCTGAAGTGAAGTTCCCATATTTACAGACAGCAGATTGGCACAATGCCCACATCGAACGGTCACAATTTTGAACAAACTGTTGTATGGAACACTAACCTGCAAAATGTTACCATTTTGGTAATGTTATAATCAATTGCTATAACCCTGCAAGCTTAATAAGGTACTGAGACTCAGAACTGATCAGAAACAACTATAAACATGTATATATATAAAAAGATAAATAGATAGATAAACTTCGGAGAATAATGTTTTATTTCACAGTACAATATTATCAAACCCTAAGAAGAAATCAAAGTCCCAAGCTTAATATCAAAACCTAGGAAGAATATCAGATGCCAAAATACATTAAAAAGCCTTGAAATTTAGGGTGCAAGAACTCATTCATTTGTTCAGCTCACATGGGGCAATAACTATAAGTGCAAAGGACTTGTTACTTTTCTCTCTCCCTCCCCCCCCCCCCCTAATATTATGTATATTTTCCTTTCGGTGCGCCTGCCTTTTTCTGCCTGACACCGCAAGCTAGATGATAAAAGATTGAGAGAAAAACAAAAGAAAAGAAAGGTTGAGTCTAGCGTGTAACAGGTATGTGCGGCTAAAAGACAGCAAGAAAACCGAGAGTGAAAGATAGTAAGAGAGAGATGAAAACGACGTGACTGGAACGGAAACCATGAAAAGTCATGAGCTATCAAAGATGGCCATTGAATAAAGAAAAAGAAAAGAAATTATCATGAATGGTGAATTGATTCACTGGTCTTTGTGTGCAGTGTTTAGGATACTGTAAATGTGGTTTTGTTTGTTTCCCGGGAGAATGTTATCATGAAAGGAGGGTTAAAGAAAGAGAACGAAAAGCAGCACTTGGTTTTATTAGCCATGATTTCTCTCCCCGCAAAAAAAGGGTTTAAAAACAACCATGATCTAGTTTCAGTAGAAAGAATTAAGCTATCAAAAAAGGGTTTCTTGTTGCAGTAGCTCTAGTTACTGGCAGTATAACAATGGAGATGGAAAAATCTGAAACAAGTGGTAGGCTAGCATTTGGACTTTGAAAGGTAAAGAAAGGAAAGAATCTCCGCCGTTGTTGACCTGGAAGAACCCTAAATAATGCTTAACTGTAGCCCTAGTCATAGCTATACCTGAAAAAAAAAAGATTTTGGGGGTATTTGTTTCTCTTTTGAACTGTTGAAACTCACTTGGCCAAGCTTCTTCTTGCTTGTTTATGAAGGATCAATCTTTTGAAGGGATTCTAAATCATAAAATTCCCAGTTTTATTTGTATATATGTAGATCCTGCGCTTTTTTTAATTTAGACAAAAACAAGGCTACACTTCCTCATACAATATGAGATACAAGTTGAATCAAGAAAATCTCATGATCCATGAACCATGGTAGGTAACGTGAAACATTTCTTCTTCTTTTTTCGCCATAAATACAAGAAAAGACAGCTTTTAATTCTGGTGAAAAACCGATGTGAATTCCCACTTTGTTCTTCAAGAAAAAGAAACAAAAGGGTTGGCACTGAAAGCAAACCAGACATGGCCAATTCAGCTCTCTTTTTGCAACATAATAAAAGGAGAGAATTGAGAGTTGTACCGCTAAAATGGTGTTGCAGAAGTTGCAGTGAACATAACAAACACGTTCAGATGCCGAATCCAGTGACATTTTTGTTCCACTTTTTTTTCTCTCTCCCTCTCTCCTTCCTTTTAAATACAGTTCCGTAAGTATGTATCCCACTACTAAGCTACAACAAAAGGAGGAAAAACAAAAGGCTAAAGGAATGGGAAATAGTGAGGAGGATCAAAGGTGGAAGAATACACGAGGCCACAAAGAACAAGAAAATTGTTGGGGGTTTTTTCTTTCCTTTTGGTCTATAAATATATGGAATTATGGATTAATTTAAGAGGCAGATTTTACAAATGTATAAAAAATCTGATAGGACTAGTCTGGTCGGTAGAGAAAGAGAGAAAGACTGTAGTGGAGGAACATAGTGGGGTGAATGGGAAGTGGGTGTTTTTTTCCCCTCTCATTATTATCATTATTATTGGCGGAAGATGCCGATGGCAACTCTCTTTCGCTAGTTACGGTAACATTCAGATTACGGTCAAAGATTTAAATTATAATTGTAATTATATTTTTAATCGCGTTGTTTTATCGTGATTATAAATATAATAATTGTTGTTATGGTTATTGTGAACAATTATCTTCTATAATAACAATTTCAGACAATATTACGATTGCTATATAACGAACCACTTTGATAAATTTGTTAAAAATATAATATGAAAAAGAATTAAGGTGTTATGTATTTTAATGATGAGAATTAAAGTTTACAAGGAGTGAATATATATTTTGCTTTTATGGAGAGAGAGAGAGAGAGAGAGAGAGATTGATTATGCGTGAGGGAATGAGTGGGTGGGAGTTGCCCAATCCTTGAACCATCCTTGGTTTCTGTAGCGGAAGAGGGGGCGAGATATTTATGCTTTGGAATGTTTTTTGGAATGTTAGATTTATTGGTAAACTACATCCATGGCCATCTAATTATATGTTTGGTTCTATTTTGATCATCCATCTTTTACTTTTGTCAATCAGACCATTCAACTATTTAAACTATATCAATCAAGCCATTAGCCGTTGAAAATTAACGGATAAGTTGACATGGTTGTTAAAAAAATTAGTATAATTACACAATTGGTCTACGTTACTTGCACATTCTATCAATTGAACCCTAGTTATAGTTTATTCAACAACAAATCTAATCATCCAATTATGCAGTGACATGTGTCACCACCTGATTAAAGGGATATAAACATTTTTATCTAATTAAATAAATTTATTTTCCTCATTCAATCAGGTGGTGACATGTGGATAGGTGAAACTATGGCCTACGCGTGAATCGAACTTGAGAATTGCTTGGGTAATAGGTGAGCCAAGACCACTAAACCAACATTCATTTTAAATTCTTCACCTGATTGGATGATTAGATTTGTTGAATAAACTATAACTAAAGTTAAATTGATAGAATGTGCAAGTAACAAAGATCAATTGTGTAACCTTTCTTAACTGTCATGTCAGTTTCTCCATTAATTTTTAATGGCTAGTGACTTGATTGATAGCATTTAAATAGTTGAGTGGTCTGAATGAAAAAAATTAAAAGATCAGCGGTCAAAGTAGAATCGAACTTATAACTAGGTGGCCATGGGTGTAGTTTACCCTAGATTTATTGAAGGAATTCAAATTGCAATGTGGAAATGACCACACACCTCACGCATGTGCCAACTTTTATCGGAGGCTGGAAAAAGGAAATTAATACGAGGTTGAATCGTTTAGAATTTTTTTTATTTAAAGGTGAAAAGATTTGTAAAATTAATGAAATGTTCTGATCAAAATAGATAGTTGTTTGGGGTGTGTATGAGGGCCTTGCGACTGTTTAGTCTTTTGATTTTCAACGAGTGATAATAGAAACGGATAATAAGGAGGTATTTGACTATTTAATTAATAGAAATCTAGAGCAGATACATTCTTCCCTTAGAGCGCACATAGCTTTGCTCCTTAGCAAGGATTGAGAGGTACAATTTATGTGGGTGAACAGGAAGTGTAATGTTGTGGCAGATAAGTTAACCAGGTTAGCTAAGGATCTCCCGATGAACTATCATAGGTTCATAGATCTCCCGTTATCTATTCTTGATGTGCTTAATGGTGATGTGGATGCCGGCTCCTAATGGTCGTGAGCTTGGTTTTGACGGTCGTCTTTATTTTACCCAGTTTTGGCTAAGGCCGTTTGTTTTTGGTGTTATCTGATTGTCTTGTGTATCTTGTTCACTTGTAACACCATCATGGACACTCTTTTTCCCCATCTTAGGCTTAGGGTTTTTTTTTAATGAGGTTAATGGTGGTTTACCCTTTAGTTGTTGGATTTTTAATTGAAAGATTGTACAATTTTAATAGGAAATGATGTGTTTTGATTTTCTTTCTTCCCCACTATTAGGGTTTTAATGTATCTGTTTTCTATCTCCATAAATATTTTATGTTTTGGAGTATATCGTGTTTTGTAATCCTATACACTCTTAATAAAATCTAGTTTCATGTTATTGTTAAAAAAAATATGGGTGTTATGAACTGAGTCGAAAAGACTAGATTTGAATCGTTAATAATTTTATTTATGTTTAATAATAAAAATAATATTATTAATTTATTAATATTATTTCAAGTAATAAACGAGTTTTCAGGTTGATCCGAGGTTAGATAACTGATAACAAAGTTTTAAAACCAGAGACGAACGCATGACTTTATGTTAGGTGTGAACCTATAAAATTCTAGAGGCGAACTTATAAAATTTTAGGGGAGGGCGAAAATAGATTTTTAGTAAAAAATACATAAAGAATTTCTAAAAATTTTCTAAAATCATATAGGAATTTCATATTTTCAGGGGGCGGCCGTCCCCTCTAGGCAGGGACGGACGCAAGACTTTAGGTTAGGGGGCGAACCTATAAAATTTTAGGGGGCAAACTTATAAAAATTAAGCAGGGCAAAAATAGATTTTCAATAAAAAATGCATAGAAAAATTCTAAAAAATTTCTAAATTATATAGGAATTTCAATTTTTTAGGGGGCGACCGCCCTTTCCATCCCCTCGGTCCATCCCTACCTCCAGTCTCCTCGGTCCATCTCTATTTAAAATCGTGGTTTGGTCTGACCCACGAACTCTTTCATAAATAAAACACTAAAAATGATTTTTTTTTATATTTAGTGACTTAAATAAAAATATTTCACCAATTCGTCTGCGATTCAATGAATTAAAAAAGGACAAACGTATGTTGTTTTGATTTTGAAGCTAGCAAGTTTTACAATGAATGTTTCAAACGTGTGTTATTTAGTTGTTTGGTTCAGTTTTTACCAAAATGAGATTAAGCGACTTTAATATATTTATTTTTAATTTTCTTTTTAGTTAATTATGTGAAGGTGCATGAATGTAGAAAGGAAACTAATATTGATAGCATCATTACTTCATTAATTATGTAGTTGGTTAGTTCTAATCACATTTATTGACATAATTAAAATGGTAAAAGGTTTTCTTTAAAAAAATATTTTATATTTATCACTAAATTAAACACAATACCTTGGTAAACAAATTTAGTTCTTATTACTCTTATGGAAGTATAATACATATACTTGTGAGGTTTTGAATCTAATACTTTTAAAAATGAAGGCTTAGATTTAACCACAAGGTCAATATGAGATTTTGTTATGATTCTTTTTGAAATAAAATATATTATATTTATGGGTAAACTACACCACATACCACTCAACTATAGCCGTTAACTCGAAAATACCACCGAACTTTAAAAAAGTTCAAAACTAACACTAAAACTAGTTTGTGTCTCGAAAATATCACTCGTTGTTAACTCTTAGCACCCCCGTTAAGTCAAAGCGACGTCATTTTGGCGCGACTGTTTTGAAGCCTAATTTAGCCCAAAACGATGTCGTTTTGTTGGAGGAAAAAATATTAAAAACATGCGCTTAGAGGGATTTAAACCCATGACCTTTAAATATAAAGGTTAAGCCTTAACCACCAAACCAACATAATATCATGTAATGTTTTACCAGAAATATTATATATCTCAAACTACTTAAGATTAATTCAAATTATTTTATGAAATAAATAACACTATAAATAATATTGATATATAAATAATATAAAATATATTATTTGTATATATATCAATATATATAAATAAAAGTGTATTGTTTTATTTTTTATATAATATTTATAATATAAATATATTATTTAAAAAAAACTTCAAAATGTTTATAAAAATAATATATTTATATTATAAACAATATATAAAAACTCTAAATCCTAAATCATAAACCTTAAACTACAAAGCCCAAACCTCAAACCATAAACCTTATGATTTAAGGTTTAGGGATTGTTGTTTACGGTTTTTTATATATGATTTATAATATAAATATATTATTTTAGTGAATATATTTTAAAAATAATATATTTATATTATAAATAATATAAAAATATTATTTATATATTAATATTATTTATAGTATTTTTTCTTCTTAAAATAATTTGGTTGAACCAAATGAATAAGTTTATATAATTTAAATAAAATATATCATTTTTATATTTTATATATTATTTATAATATAAATATATTATTTTTAAAAACCGAAAATATTCATAACATTAGTATATAAAATACCCTTAAATCTTAAATCCTAAACTCTAAGGTTAGGGTTTAAGTTTGAGGGTTGAGAGCTTGTAGGTTAATAGTTTAGGGTTTAGGGATTTTTTATATATTATTAATAATATAAATATATTATTTTATGAATATTTTGGGGGTTTTAAAAATAATATATTTATATTATTAATAATATATAAAAATAATATATCATATATTTTTATATATCAGTATCATTTATAGTATTATTTATTTCATAAAATAATTTGAATTAATATCAAGTAGTTTGAGATATATAATATTTATGGTAAAACATTACATAATATCATGTTAGTTTAGTAGTTAAGACTTAGCATTTTATATTTGAAGGTCTTGAGTTCAAATTTCTCCAAGTGTATGGTTTTAATATTTTTTCCTCCAGCAAAACGGCGTCATTTTGGGCTAAATTAGGCTTCAAAAAAGCCGCACAAAAACGACATCGTTTTGACTTAACGGGGGTGTTAAGACTTAACGGCGGAGTGGTATTTCCGAGTCACAAACTAAAGTTCAGTGTTAGTTTTAAACTTTTTTAAAGTTCGGTGGCATTTTCGAGTCAGCGGCCATAGTTGAGTGGTATGTGACGTAGTTTACCCTATATGTACATATTATATATGAAACTGCAGTTGAGAGTAATCAGGGTCGGTTGATAATGAGAATCAAATCCATCAAAATTTTGGATTTTTTTCTTCTCTCAAAATTTTGTGAAAATTTTATTGTGCCCCAAAATTCATAGGGAATTTTTTCCTTCAAATCTTATATTTTTTGATAATTTAAATTAGATCATTAACCTTGTTTGGCAATTAGAGGACATATGATAGCTGATAGGGATTGCATTAGTTGATTGTTGATAGCGGTTACATTAGTTGATTGTATAAAAGTGTTTAGTAAAATTAACCGATAGTCAATAACTGTTTAACTATTTGAACAAGCAAAATGACATATAAGGATGTAATTATATTCATTACTTTTTTGAATAATTTATTAGTTATTAATATTTTGTATCTATTAATATTAATTAGATTATAAAATTATTATTTTTAAATATAACAATACTAAAAGTTAGTTGAATACAAAGAGATGAGAGAAAGAGGGAGATTTGTATTATTCTGAATATTGAAGTATATACAACGCCTTCATCAAATCATCTATTTATAAGCATAAAGAGTACATAATATATTTGGACTCTAATTAATGAAGATAATATTCCTAATGATAAAGTAAATCAAATCTCCTTGATAAAGTTCTTATCATGATAGACATCCATATAGATAAATATTCATAACACTCCCCCTTGGATGTTTATGAAGATAATGTACCTCGTTAAAATCTTACTAAGATAAAAACCCAGTGGAAAAAATTAAGGGAAAAGAGTACACATATCTTTTATACGCATAACATGTTGCCTCATTAAAAACCTTACCAGGAAAACCCATTGGGACAAAACCTTGGTTAAGGGAAAAAGAGTACAACGCGTATTTACTCCCCCTCATAAAAATATCACATAAGATCATTGAGCCTTCATAATTTAATCTTGAATACAGTATTCAAATGTTGAAGTATACTATACATTAATGAATAAATCTTCCAAATTACTGCATGAAAGGATTCGTCGAATACTATTCTTCTTAAAGATCATGAGGGACGAAACTTTGGAGAAATATATTTCGTTTTGTCATATTTTGATATATCCATCTTTCAATTGAGATATAAATTTTGCATTATCTCCTCACAAGATAGCTTGCATCTTATCGTGTGAAAGTAAATCACATACCTTCTGCATATGTTGGGTCCATGTTCTTAGCCAAAATGTATTTCTTGGCTTACCTCGTGCATAACAATTATTTCTACAAGGTTTGAGGAGACATCGACTAATGTTTGAAGATCTAAAGTTATGATCTTTGTAGCATTTAGATGGTATTTCTTGACCAACTAATATATGATGCTTCCAGACCAATGATTTATTTATCTTTCTTTCGAAGATAAATTTATTCTCACCCAATAATCTTGTAATCACAAGGATACTCAATAGATATGCTTTATCCATATTGAATCTTCTTTAAGATTCTTTCAATTTATGTTCATTCATAGACAATAAGACATATTTAAATGCTCGATCATCAGGTTGAGACAAAACTTGATCTCAAGATTCTTTTTCTCAAATATTTTCGTTAAATAATCAAACGCTTTGAAAAGCTATTAATGAGTTTCCAATTTGAAGCTCTTCAAGAGTTCTAATGATATTTAGTTATCATAATGAATCTTGATCCAAACTCCTTTATAAAATGCATAAGGAAATATGATCATTCTTATAGTATTTCCCCATTAAGGCGATTATACCAAATGTGCCAAAATATAAATATTTAAGGGGACATATCTAAATAAATTTCCTTAGAAACTTCCAAATGTTTCTAGCATTTTAAATCCTTCAAGGATAACTTTATACAAGGATCCACAAAATAATTAGGCACATATAAAATATTTCATAACTGCCAAAGTAATTGTATCCACCATGAAATAATTAGAATTACTCATAAATCATAATTCAAGTCATATTTACGACTACTTATTTGTGCCTCACTTGCATTACACCTTTAAGTGTTTGGACTGCTAGTCCAAGAACTTCTCTTTTGGAAGTTCAAAGCTTCTTTCTACATTGACCAATTCAATATCTATACTTCTGATAGACTTTTATACATGATCCCCATTTTGTTTCTTTACTTCTATAGAAATATTGTTTGGAAAATCATTATCGACAACTTTTATATCTCAGTTCCATTTGTTTCTCTATTGACATAACTTGTCGAGATCTCTTTTCAATTTTTGGTTTAGGTACCTGAAACTCTTCTAGAGTTTTATTAATAGTTATGTCTTGGGTTTTTTTCAAAAAACACCCGCCTCCAATATATGACCATCTTATTCGATTTTCTATTCATGAGAATTTTGATCATTAGAACCAATTTTAACTATCACGTTTCATACATGATTTACATCTATTCGCTCAAATTTAGAGCATTTTAGCTGGTATAGAGACTTAATTACTCTCATTAGGTTAGTAAATATGTCTGGCAGTTGACATGTAATAACATGAATTATCTTATGAACTTTTGATTCATATACGAGGATCTAGATAATGATAATTCATTTTCCTTTATCCAACTAATTATTATCTCCCTGATGTTGAGAAAAAGTATGTCATAAATGATTCTCCAATTAATGTTTAAGAATTTAAACATAAAAAGAGGCTCATACTCAATATATATTCTCAACCCTTTTTATTTACCCATTTTGTGCGTTGTGGTGGAACAATTCAATTATATATCGCACATTTCAAAAATTCTAAAATGGTAAATGTATGGCTTCTGACCAAAAACCAATCATAATGGGGAGTTTATTACAACTCGTTGGCTTGATGCGTATAAGTGCCGCTATATGTGAAATACCATGTAGATAATAAATGGTTTGTTCTCATAGTTTAGCTATTAAAGATGAGGCATCCAATCAAAATTTTTGCTAAACTGTTTTGTTCATAATCAATAGGCTTTGTAACAATTATTTCAACTGATATAGCCTAAAATATAAACCCAATAGCTTTTGCAAGACGAATAGTCTTAATTGCATAGTCTGAATCTTTTTCCAATTATTCTCACAAACTTCTGGTTGTAAGTTGATAATACATATGTAGATGCATCTACTAAAATCATAAAAAATTTAATATTTGTGGATATATGGGCCCATGTTTCATTCAGATATGCAAGACATGTAGTCTCAACTTTAGTACAAGAACTTCAAGTTCTTTTGATAAGTGGAATCTTAATTATTTTCTTTGAGAACAAGCAACACAAGAACTTTGTGTTATTTTAGTAAGTGGAATTTAATCAATTCCTTTGAGAACAAGCACCATAAGAACTTCAGGTTCTTTTAATAAATGTGCATATAAATCTCAATAATTTTCGCATTATTATTGATCGGAATGGTCTAACCGATCATGCCAACTATATATGTGTTTATATATCTTTGAATTTGTAAATTTCTGGTTTACTATAGCATGTGATTCAATCTCACTTGTACATGCGTGATACAAATTTTGAAATAGAAGTTTTCTTTGAAACTTGATAATACATTGTCCGCCAAAAATTGTTCCTTTGAATAAGAATATATTTAGCTATTTCAGAGCATTCAATGAAGATTATTCTTTTTGTAGCAATATATAGCTCTTCTAGAGCTTTCAACTGACTTTTTAGCTACAAGAACTTATATTCACATTGGCTTGTTTCATATGCCAAATGATAACATATGTTATCTGTAATTCCCGAATGATTATTTTGCGAACTCACATTGCTTTCTTAAAATTTCAACTTCTAGTGGTGACGATATTATTACCATTAGCGGTAATTATTACAATATTTGCAATTCTGCACTTTTCATAATGTGTTTTCTCTCAAACACTTATTGCTCTCCTAGAGCACCAATATTTTCAGTACTTTGAGATATAGTACTCATATTTTTTCCTTGCATTTAAATGAGAAAATATATCTTATGCTTCTGCTAAGTATAAATCGTCACCATAAATTGTATTTGATAAGTAATCATGTTAAACAAAATAAATAAATGTCATAATATATATATACATAAATGAAACGTACCTAATTAATGTGTAAAGTAAATAAACATAAAGCAAAATAAATTAAGAAAAAATAATAATTCTCTTTAAGATTATGAGAATAATTAGAAGATGATTTATTTCCTTCAAGGGTTATAAGCAAATCAACAACGTCCAAATGAGTTGGACCAATATCATCTTTATCATTTTCGCAAACAAAATTTGCTTCTATTTTCTTTTCTTTATCATTCAGTGATTGTTGATGTTTCAACGTACGACAAGTACGAGCCCAATGGTTTATAGCATCGCATTGGTAATAAAGGATTTCACTTTCTTAGAATGATCTTTATCACTCTTGGCATTCTTATATCCCTACTTCTTGTGGGTATAAACATCTTAAAATAATTATCATGTCTATTCCAATGGCATTGACCATACTCATAATTAATATTGTGGCCTTTAGTCTCCCGTTATATAATATTATATTCACTTCAAGGAATAGAGTGGAGCCAGCGGGCTTTCTAAAATATTTTTCATGATATTTTGTCTGCAGGACAACATTGTTTGCATGAAAAGTGAAGTATTTTTTTTCTAACATATCCTCATAAGTGATACTCCGACCACAAAATTTCAATTTAATTTGAAACATGCACATAACCGAGTTTTATCCACTAACCATATAATGAATTATCATGTTTGCATTCACTTTAGGGAATGGAACTTATCAAATAATCGCATGGAATAAACATCATGCTTGCATTAACTTCAGAGAATGGAATATAGTAAATTTAATATTATATGGTTCTTTTGAAGTAACAAATAAAATTATAAACTCACGAATAAATGTAATAAAATATTTTTTGCATTCACTTTAGGGAATAAAATAAATCCACAGAATAATTATGTTTTAAATTTAATATGATTGTATTTTCTTCACGAAATAATACAGATCTAATCAGAGAATTATATCTTAAATTTATCATGTTTTCATTCACTTCAGGAAATGAAACAAATCCAATAATCTCATGAAATAAACATCATGCTTGCATTCGCTTCAAAGAATGCCTCCCACAAAAATTCTTAGATAAAGATGATTTTTTTGTAACCTAGACTTGAGAGAAGTCTATAGTCGAGTTTTTCGACGCATAAAAATTATTGCTTTTGAGCAAATAAGATTTAATCCTCGTACGTGGCATTGTTAAACCAGTTCACAAGGTTCTTTAAAAACCTCCATTGAGACCAATAACCTCGCAGAACGGGATGTCCATCCAATATAGTTGGGTTAAACTATAGAACATATTAACTAATTAAAGAATATGCTTTAGGCGTTAAATAAAAAAGAATAAGAATAAAATGTCAAAAAAATCCAAATAAAAGCATAACCATTGCGGAGTGATTCGTATTTGAAGTTGGAGTTAAAAAAAAAACTTACCACACGGCTCCAAATATAATGTTCATTCAAAACAGTCTTTTGTTTGTAATGAGCAATAAGAGATTTCTCAAAAGATAAGTAATCAAGTTGCTCGGATTAAACTGCTAGCACATGTTCAATCTCTGCTCCTTTTTTAGCTTTTCAATATTGTTTTTAAACTGCAAATTTCACGAAGAAAAATTATAGATAAAATAGAATGCACTATATATATATATAAAAAATAACATGGTTGAAAATTTAATTTTGTGAAAGTTTATCTTTTACCAAAAAAATTAAAAATCAAGTTTAAGATCAAGATAAAAAAATAATCGATAATTAAAATATAATTTAGGGAGAAGAACTTATCTTTGATTCATGCTAGAATCAAATTCTTTTCGGTAACTCTTTTAGGATTCGACGACAAACACCTCAGTTGATTAGAGTCTCGTGCTGATAACGTGTTATAAATAAAATAAAGAAGAACGATAACAAGAATAAAGAACAAAGAGATGAGAGAAAGAGAGAGATTTGTATTATTCTGAATATTGAAGTATATACAACGCCTTCATCAAATCATCTATTTATAGGCATAAAGAGTACATAATATATTTGGACTCTAATTAATGAAGATAATATTCCTAATGATAAAGTAAATCAAATCTCATTGATAAATTTCTTATCATGATAGACATCCATATAGATAAATATTCATTGTTTACCAAACATCCAAATTAACAGATTTAACTAGCCAAAATTCTCAAAATAGTTCAAACCTCTTGTTTTGGCTCAAAAAAATGTTCACCAAACAATGTCATTCTTTTAATTTTTCTTTAAATAGTTTAAAATTTTTGAAAAATTATCATGTCTAAACATTATGTGCCAAAGAATTTGCCATTGATGTTAATGTTATGTAAGGCTAAAAGGATGGAACCAAGATAAAAAGAATCCCAGTATTGAAAAACTTCTACATTTTTTTCTTTTTACGGCAACTAGTATTTGAGATGCACATATGAGTGTGAATTATATATATATATATATATATTTGAAACAAAGAACAGTCGTTGAATTTTATTTTAAGAGAAAGGATTACAAAATAGTTATACCCAAAGCAACAGAAGTACAGAGTATATAAAACACATTAAAAAAAGGTGTGGAAAATTAAAACAAAATTCTGCACTCCATAGAAGACTGTGCAAAATCTTCAAACAAAAATCAAGCAACTGTAAAACTTCGACCAGAATGCTCCAAGAAATCTTCAATACTCTTCACTGCAAGCACCGAACACATCAGCAAAACAATCATGAAAATGCATCAAACATTAATAAGACTGCTGATCATCTCAAAGGAGATAACTGCCACGGAGACAGGCATACGTGTCATTAGGACATAGTAAAACTGCGAAATTGCAGAAACTACGAAAGATGCAAATATAGAAACTGTGAAAATTGCAGACATATAAACTGCCATGAAAGCATATAAGAGATTGACAGAAAAGAAGATATAAAAATATTTCCGTTGAAGTAAAGCATGGAAAACTAAAAGCAAAACAAAAAGAGAAAACAACACAAACACTCATAAAAAACGATGAGATTTATTTAGGCATAAAGTTAAAAAATGCCCCCAATGTTTGACAGGATAGTCACTTTGGTCCCTATTCGTTTTTGGAGCAATTCAACCCTCAACGTTTCATTTTGGGTCAAAATGGCCCCTCTGCGGATGAAAACTGTCAGTCAGCTGACGGTAAATGGCTTAAAATGATGTGACAAACCTATATGGCAGTGCACGCTGACATGGCAGTGTCATATAAACAAATATATTGGCTTGAAAAAATGTTATATCAGTCAAAAAATAATTTTATCAAATTATATAAAATATAAAATAATTTTTTCTACTGATTTATCATTCTGTCAAGTCATTTCAAACTGTTTACCATCAGTTTTCTAACAAATTTCATCCGCAGAGGGGTAATTTTAACCTAAAATAAAACGTTGAGAGTTGAATTGCTCCAAAAAAGAATAGGGGCCAAAATGACTATTTAGTCAAACATTGAGGGTGTTTTTTAACTTTATGCCATTTATTTATTTACAAAACCAATCGACGGCAAAATCGTCGCCGGAAACAACTTAAATGAAAAGAAAATAAAAAAATAAGAAAAAAATTGTCTCAGAGAAAATTTTAAAGAAGTGGGTTTATTTTATAATGTTAATTATATTTATTTTTAAACAAAAAAATTATTTGTATAAATAGTAATATAAAATGTATAATATTAAATGAAACAAAATTGGTAATTCAAAAGACTTAAATAAATAGAAAACCTTTATACCTACCAAATTAAAATGCGAGTGAGAAGTTTAAATTGTAATAAAATATTGTACATATGCAATACATTAAAAGCGTCAAATTCTTAATTGAAATATATATGTTATACTATGTTTTAATAAATATACTTTAAATCAATAAATTATTATAGGTGAAGTACTAAAATGTTATATTTAAAAAAATGGCATAAAGTCAAAAAAATGCTCCCAACGTTTGACATAATAGTCACTTTAGCTCTCTATTCTTTTTTTGAGAGCAATTCAACCCTCAACGCTTCATGTTGGGTCAAAATGACCCCTCTGCGGATGGAAACTATCAGTTAGCTGACGGTAAATGGCTTAAAATGACGTGACAAACCTATATGGCATTGCACGCTGACATGGCAATATCATATATACATATATATATTGACTTGAAAAATGTTACATCAATAAAAAAATAATTTTATAAAATTATATAAAATATAAAATAATTTTTTCTGCTGACTTATCAGTTTGTCAAGTTATTTCAAATTGTTTATCGTCAGTTTTCTAACAATTTTCATCCGCAGAGGGGTCATTTTAACCCAAAATAAAATATTGGGGGTTGAATTGCTCAAAAAATAAGAATTAAAATAATTATTTAGTCAAACGTTGGAATGTTTTTTAACTTTATGCATAAAAAATGGGTTATGCGCTTAAACCTCAAGTTATATTTTTTGTTGTTTTCTTTTGAGTTGTATAGAAGTGTGAAAAGACAATAACATCATTATAATAATATTTATTGCAGTTTATAAATAAAATAATTTTGATAATTTTCAATTGAGTTTATGTCAAGTTGATTTAAGATACTAACTCGATCGAAAGTTTAGGTTGGTTTATATAAAATTGTTACATGTATATTTAGGGGTGAGCAAAACTCGACTTGAAAAAATTGAAGTTTTTGACTTGACACAAAAAAAATCGACTTGAAAAAAATTTAAATAAAGTTTGAGTTAAAAAAATTTAAATTCTAATAACTCAAATTTTTTAGTAATTAGTAGATCGGTTTTCAAGTTTGAGTCGTGTTCCTCAATTATGTGATATATATATATATATATATTACATGAAAAAAATATGAACAAATATATATGTGTATTGTATATGATTATAGAAAGTTGTTTACTTTGTCGGTAATGACTGAAATATCCCTATTATAAATGAATCGGTTTTTTAAAAAAATTATTTTACTTTAATAACTTTAAATAGAACACTTAAAACCTACATTTTAGGGATCAAATCAAACACTGTGACTTATAAATTTTTAATTATATTCTAAGCTCAGTTGGCATGGTTGTTATTGAAATATTTAAGAGAATGTGAATTCGAGCACAGTTAAGCACGTAACTTGAATAATTTAAGTATCATATTAAAAATTATACATGTTTAGTAGCAAAGTTATTTTTACTATTTAAAATTTACGGATGCCTTAGCCAAGAAAGGTGTTGATCGAATAGAGTGGCTGCGTGTGGTGGAGACTGGTGGATTCATTATTATCACGTTGTACTCTTTTTCTCAAGTATAGATTTGGGGAAGTTTTTAACGAGACGTGGGATAGCATTTATGGGTGTATGATGTTCATCTTTGAATAAAATCATACTTTTTCGATAAAAAAATCAATCGGTTGTTAATGATATCGAGTAATTTAGAAATTTAAATTTCAGCATCCATAATATCTTCCTACATTCCTATTCCTAACTCTCACGACATGTTTCGTAATAAAGTCAAATATTGGCATGTGGGAATGTTTAAACATGTTTGAGATGGTTTGGGTAAATTCTTGGACCCTTAGTTGGTCCAAAGATTAAGAAAATGATGGATCCACACCTAATTAAAACTTTAACCTTAAGGATGAATGGTCCAAATACCCTCAACCTCAACCTAAAAGGCATTAATTATTGTTTGTACTAAGCTATTTCTTCATGAGGAAAGATTGTTCTTGCAAATAACTCGTTTAGTTTGAAAAAACATAGTTTATTTATTTTGCTTAAGATTTAAATCATATCTCTCCATCAAGATTTAGATGCCATATAACTTCAAGCACAAGTTGATATTAACATTAACTTTAATGTCAATCGAGGACTCATGTTTGAGTTATGTTATACTTGAATTATGTGTGGGGTAGGGTTTTGGTTCATATTTTATTCTAGTTTAAAGTCTCACCATATGTAAGTCATGCCAGGACCTATTTTAACCTAAGTTCAAATATATTTTAATTATATCGGTCTGATCATGCTTTGTAATTGTTAATTATGATGATAGTTACTTAAATGTGTATTATAAACATTTATAATTATAAATATAATTTTTATAAAATATTCATGCCCGTTCGTCCATTATATTCATGTTATTTGCAGGGGCGGATCATATGGGGTTTTGGGGGCATGGCCCCTATCAACTTTTTTTCTCAATAATAATAGAATAATTTTTTATAAAAATAAAATAAAATTAGTTCTATAACCCTTCAATCTTTTTTATAATCTTATTATGGCCCCTCAAAAATTTTAATCTTATTATGGTCTCCTTTATAAATTTATAGCTGCGCTAGTTAAATCAACGTCTTTTTTCTTCAATAATAATAATAATAATAATAATAATAATAATAATAATAATAATAATAATAATAATAATAATAATAATGACAACTCTCTATTGTGTTGGATTGAAAAGTAAAGTACTTTTTAAAGAAGTGATTTTCAAAAGGGTTGCAAAAAAATATTGTGAGAAAGTGTGGTATGTAATTTAAAATGTATTTGATTATATATGTATATATATTTGAATATACGAATGTGATTACATAATAGGGTACACATACGTTGCACTGCACATGGGTGCTCGGACATGAGTCTCCAAAGATAAATATCACCATCTTAAGCCGATATGAGTTCGAATAGTTTTGTCTGTAAAGATGTGTATCATTTTTTTATCAATGACTAAAAATTATACAGACCTACCATGTGATCACGTTAAGAATGATCAAAATAATTCTATTATAACACTATAATTAGGTTAAATCATGCTTTTTGGTCCTCTATGTTGTAAAAGTGTTCTTAAAAGTGTTTTTAAGAACAATTATAAAAGTAAAAAATGTTGAATTAAAGTACATAAACTAAATTTAAAATCATATGATTGTGTAAAAATGCGTACCAAAACCTTGTTTTGATGTTTTATGATTTATCCTTGTCAAAAAAACAAAATTTCAGAGTCCATTGGATCCATAATATCCCACATTTGGTAAAAAAAAAACACAAGGCCCAAGCATATCTATATTACTGGATCATATAGTGTTTCCCAAATTAAAATCTGACGTACAGAAAATGAACTGGTTCACAACAGTTTTTATTTTAGAAACTTGGAGTGGAAGGGAATCAAATCCAAGTTCATTAGGTATGGATAAGAAAGCATTACTATTGAGATAAATCTATTTAAGTTGACAATACATTGTATATAGGTTAATGAATAGTTAATAAACTATTAATATAACAATATATAAAATGAACTGGTTCACATAGGCTAGAAACCAGGGCGACGACCCAAGGCCCACCTTTATCCAGAGCTTATTGTTTATAATTATAAATTTTTAATTTTTTTTCAATATTTATTATTATGATCTAATTTTTTAATACTTATCATTAGGGTTTTAATATTAATTTTTTTTTTAAATTTTTGTTATTGGGTCTATTTTTTTCAATACTTTTTTTTGACAGCTAATAGATTCATTAATCCACGTCAAACAAGATCGAACAACATTCCGAGAGCCATGCAAACCCCATGCACTTCCCACGCAGGGGAAACAAAACAGGACCCACGCACATGGGAAGAGGCAAAAGCCAAGGAAAAACAAAAGGCAAAAAGCCAACAAGCACAAAGCAAAACAAATGAGTAGGAAAAAAGGAAAAAGGCCACGCACAGGGACGAATTGAACACCTCCAACTATAATCATGCGAGTCCGGAGGCAGACTCATTTTCTTGAAAGGTTAGAGGGTCTTGTCATCATGATCGACGAAAGAGAAAAACCATCCTTAGAGAGGCCGGAGGCGATCATCAAAGAACCTTTACAAAAGTTCATAAGATGAGGAACGCCGCAAGGAAACGCAGACATAAAAACCATAAGGAGACTGCAGGTCCTACGATCATATAACCCCCAGAGATAAAGAGTGATCCTAGGGGAAGGACACAGATCCAATGCTATGCTTTGATCCTTCCACCATTTGAACATAGCAGGATCAAAAGAACTCATAGATATGGCGGATAACCTTGATGAGGGTTATCCGCATACACATATGATCCTTCAACGAACGACACCAGCTTCAACTTATCCTCACCCCCACTGTTGCCCTCATTAATCATGTAGGTCAAATCAGTAATCATCAAATTCTCACTGATGAAAAGAGCCGAAATTTCAGACACCTTCTAGCCAAAGGGATCCATGTTAAGTTCGATGATTCCAACTTCATCCAAAGACATTCTTTCGATCTCTCTAACATATTTCCTTCTAGCTGCTTGTTTAATTAACTTGAGACGTTTAAGACCAAAAGTATGTCCCCTCTTGGAAGTTTCAAACTTACCGATGAGGGGGGAGGAGGTTGTGCGGGATGTTGGGAAGAAAGCTAGCTTCAGAATATCATCGCAGGCTATCAGTCCAAACCCTCGGGCACACCAGTTCCCCGGAGAGGCTTGGTAGATACCCTCTGAGATCAAGTGGCGAAGCTCCCGCTTCTTGGAGGTCGAAAATAATTCCTAGGACTGATCTGTCCATTTCCGTTTCCTATTAGGAAAAACGTCTATCTTTTCCAGGCTAGCAACAAGATCATCACCCAAGGAAATCTTAGGGCCAACAGAAACAGAAGGAAAAGGAATTGGCCTGCTCCTCTCAATAGATGATTGGATAGTGGGTGTTGGGCTCGACAAAATAATAGCCATCTCGTGATCCTCAGCGGGGTTACTTGCAATAGCAGTGTTCCTATTATCCATACCTACCTCGTGGGACTCAAGATCAGGTCTGTCATCCGAGGAAAGGTTAAAAAACCTCGTATTCTCGGTACACGAGACTTTTGGTGGCTGTGAACATAATGGTTGACTTACCAGAGCCTTGGAGATCTGTTTTGAACTTTTGTCGTCTTCCTTTAAACCCAGCGTTTGGTTCCTTGGCTCTGACTGGATAGCGTTAACAGTGGTTGTAACATGCTTTTTGTTGGAGGGATCCTTCTTCCAGGTTGGGGGGCTCTAAGCCAAGGACCGTATCGAGCGGCCCTTTTAAACTTCTCATGGATAAACCAGCACTCTTTTTCCACATGGCCCAATCTCTCACAGCTATAGCAAAATTCTGGAATACGTTCATATTTGAAAGACACATCCAGAGGTTGAAAGTTCCTCTTGTTCAGTAGGAACCCTATTTTCAGAGGATCCTCCACCCTCATGGCCACCTTAATGGTGAGCTGACCATCCCATTTCACCTTCTTATTAAGTCTAAGATTTGAACCGAAGAATTTGGGAAACAACTTACCGATTTTTTCAGTGTTTTCCTTTGTAATCAACGCCATCGAGAGATTGTGAATCTGAATCCAAAATTCATCAACCGAAAAGTCAATTTCCTCGAGTGCAGCTTCATATGGCCATTCTTTAAGGATGAGGAGCTTGTTTTGCACTGCCCATGGACGTTGCCCCAGCACCCTCATCTTATCTTCCACAGACGGAAAGACAAAAAAAAAACATGTTCTTTTCCAGATCATGACACTCTAAGCTCTCACAATTCCAAGCCTTGCTTAAAATAACTAAAGTAGTATTGTGCTTAGTGAGTCTGTTGGAGAGAATTTTTTCCACAAGGGCATGATTTTTAATGATTATATTAACTTCCCCATCTTCATTTAAGTCAAGGGAGACAGGGGGAATAACGTTCGTCTCCTCATCAGTAGGACATGTTGCATTATCGTTTTTTGAAACCAAGGAACGAGACATAGCTGGAAAGAGAAAGGAGGTTGGTGGAAATGATAAAACAGAGGAACGAAAAAAAAAAGAAAACCAATAAACCAGACTCAAGACACTATCCTCACGAACGAGGCTTAAGAGCCTTCAAGAACCCTAACCAAAGAGCCAAACAAACTCACTGTAAGGTTCAAAGAAAGGAAAATAAGCAAGCACCAGAGAGAAAGGAAAGAGGAGCTGGTTTTTAGGGACCCAATTTAACCCAATTTTTTTTAATATTTGTTATTAGACATATTCTTAAAATTAAAAAATTTAATATTTGTTATTATAGTTTCAATTTTTTTGCAATATTTGTTAATATAGGCCTAATTTTTTTCTTCTAATACTTGTTATCAGGGGTCTACTTATAAAATATATTTTTTTATTATTTGTTATTAGGGGTCTAATTTTTTCCTAATACTTGTTATTATTTATTAGGGTCCAATTTTTTTCAATATTGTTATTAGGTAGATATTATTAAAATTTAATTTTTTCCATTTCTTGTTATTAAAGTCTTGATTTTTTTTTCTAATACTTGTTATTTGAAGCCTATTCTTAAAATTTATTTTTTTCGATACTTATTATTTAAGTTCGCCCGTAAGCCGCTAAAATTTCAGGAACGAGCCTACTAGAAACCATGATAATTTGCTTCAAAAATCGGAGATTAAAGCTTTCCTTGATACGAATGAACGAAGGATGATTCTTTTCTTGTATTTTGTGAGGATCTGCATGTACTATGGCAGTATAGCCATTAAAAATGCTTTCTATCTGGGTTTATATTTGGAGAGCAGATTTTACACAGCTAGAACCGATGTTGCTAAGTTGCTTCAACTCAGGACAGTGTAAGGATTGGCGGATTCGGAGACAAACATAAATATTTAAAAAATGAAGGGGTAAATATATAATTAATTTATTTTATTTAAAAATTTAATCTTTCTGTCTCGCTTAATATATTTTGTATTGATTTTTTATTATTTTTTAACTTTGATCATAATTATTTTAAATATTTTAATGAATTAAATTTTATAAAAAATATTTTTAAACTACCTTGTTGAAGGTTTCTATAACACATTTTTTACATTTTTATCAATAATAAAATTAAAATAATAATAAGTCAAAATTAAAAAATTTAACCAAAACTACTAGACATTAAATAAAACGGATGAAATATTTAACAAAGCAAACAAAAATTTTGGTGTTGGAGGCAAGAGCCCCTCCCAGGGCCTTAGTCCCTACTTCAACCCAAACCGTAAAAGTCGTTATTGTTTATGCCCTTTGTGGTTAGCGAATTCGAGGGGAAGGATGACAAGCTCTAGCTAGGGGAATAAAAATCTTTTATCCCTTTTCGTTATCTCTTTCTGTATCTCAACACTAAAACATTAAATTTTAAGTTTTAACTTTAAATTTTAAATCTTAAACCCTAAAAATACAACTCTAACACTATACCTCAATCTTAAACTCTAAACTTAGAATATTAAATTATTCTAGATATTAATAATATATGTTCAAAGTAATTGACTAACGAGTTCGAGACCAATATTCATAAAAATAAATAATACTAACTAGATGAGATTACAACTGAGTGTATTTATGCATCAATTTTTAAAGTATGTAATAGTATAAGGGTTAATATTTAATGTACAGTCAATTAATTTTTTTTTTTACGAGTATGGTTATTTAGGCTTTGGAACTTAAAATTTAAATCTTTAATCATAAAATTTTAAATACTTAAATTTTAAACTTAAACCTCTAAATTCTACTTTAAATCAAATATTTTCCATAAAAATGAATTGTCTTTTTTAAAATATTTTTTAAGAATTAAAATTAAAGCTATAAATACTGTTTGACATGTGACAACATGTTTGGCAAGTGCACCAAAATGACCTAAGTCTCATCGTACAATATCGGAAAGTGCAAACCCAGACCCAGTATAAAAGAGAGAAGGCCGAGGACACTTACTCAGAGCAAGCAAAAAGATGGGCGAGGCATCATCGGAATCATTCTTGAAGAAGCACTGACAAGGCTACAAAGTATTCTGGGCTGAGAGATTTCCATTCACCGATGTCTATTCAAGATTCATCCGCCATGAAGAGTCTCTTCCTTCTTGGTCTGAATCCGATGTCAAGGATTTCATCGCCTCCGATCCTGTTCACGGTCCTACCGTTAGTAATCTCCCCTTTCAGTTTTTAGCAAATCTAATCATTTCTATCGACACCCTTTCGTTTTTTTTCTTGTTTTCCTACTGATTTTGGTTCTCAAAACAGAGTATCTTGTCAATGTTGAAATGGTTTTGTTTGGACTGTTGTCTTAGTTGTATGTTCTCATCATCTGGGTAGTTTTATATGTTAGAATTAATTGTTGGGTCTTTGCCTAATTTGTTAAGCTACAATGTAGAGTTTCTGGTTGTTCAAAGGTTGAATAGTATCTCCATAGGGTAGAAATAGTATGCAGATAAAGTTGTTGTCATTTTGCTGCAGTAGTAGCAATAACTATAACATATTTTTCGTCAGGAATTGCTTGAATTTCATTGTTTATTTTCTTCTCTACAGTTGAAAACTGCTAGGGAAGCAGCAAACATTGCCTTAGCAGGCGGTGCTATTGGGGCGATATCAACTGCAGGTCTTGCTTGGAAATACTCACGGAGTTTACATGGTACTCTAATCCTTATTCTCTATGGTCATATTATTAAGCTATGAAACAATGAAGATCAAAATCCCAGTTCCCTTGAGACTTAGGAATGCGTGTGCGAGAAATTATTAAGCTGATATTATATATGTAGTTATATTGAATTCGTGTTTGACATGCTAATAAGCAGTCAAAGAAGTTTATGATGCAATGTTAAGTGCATAAACCATCTCATTATTCTGAACGATCCATCACCTCCAATCCTTTAAGTAGGGGAGCATGCGGGAGGAAGGTCCTTTGGCAGATTGCATTATCAAACTGATTATGAATTATATGAAAGGAATTCGTGTATGGTTTGCACTAGGTTGTCACCGAAGTTTATGAGGCAATGTTAAGCGCATAAACCATCTCATTATTCTGAACGATCCATCACCTCCAATCCTTTAAGTAGGGGAGCATGCGGGAGGAAGGTCCTTTGGAAGATTGCATTATCAAACTGATTATGAATTATATGAAAGGAATTCGTGTATGGTTTGCACTAGGTTGTCACCGAAGTTTATGAGGCAATGTTAAGCGCATAAACAATGACACTGTACAGATTGAATCATCAACCCTCTTGTTTTCTGTATTCTCCTTGTTGTAAAGATTCTTAGTAGTTTGTTCTCTCTTGTCGTCCTCTTTAGGTCCTAGTGCTCGACATATGAATATGGTGATATAACTTTCAAGGAGCCTCCAAATACTCGAAAAAACTTAGAAAAGACTAACCATGCCCGTATCTGGCACTCACAATAGCATAGCTTAGTGGTTACTATTAGTATTAGATGATTACCCAACTTGCTGCATGGCTTTTGGTTTTCCTTCTAATGATAATTAGTAATCTCATTAAAGACCAGGGAGAAACAAAGGGATTGAAGGAGAAAATACGATTTAGCCTGGTATTTCTGATACGAGAAAACATTTATGCATTAAGCCATTAACGAGAGCTTTTAAGCTTACAACTTTTCATCCATACTAGACAGAATAAAACTTGGTATGAGATTATGATACAAATGGAAGTTATTTTAAAGATTCTCACCCCCTATGTTTTTCTCTCAGGTGCTGGACTGTCGCTCGCAGCAGGAGCTATCTTTGGTTGGACGTTTGGGCAAGAAATTGCTAACCACTGGTATCAACTCTACAGGTTGGACACAATGAGCGCACAAGTCAAGTTTATGGAGTGGTGGGAAAAGAAATGCCATAGACGGTCTTGAACTTGAAAGTAGGCTCCAAGACTTGGATTCCATTTGCTTAATAATGGCGATATGTTGAAAATGTAATGCTTGGTTTTGATGCTCTGGCTTTTCGTCAGAAACTTGGCATTTGTGTTTCAAGGATTTTCAGTCTTTTTTTCTCCTCCGAGAAGCAAATTGACATGTCTTAATAAATTGTTAATCTCTTTTTTTTTTTTTTTGACAAAGTTATTAGTGAACTTGCAAATCCGTTAAATCTACCAACTTTTCTCTTTAATTCTTAAAAAGTTAACCTGCATTTTCCCACCAACCAAACACACCTACAAATCAAAGAAACACCCCGAGTTGAATTTACTTTACACGGGCAAAGGGAAGAAAGTATCTAAAGATGAGCCAGGCGGTGTCGTGGATTTGACACGTGGTAAACTTCAATGTAATATCCCCGTCTACGTGTGGATATATGATCGAGTCAAATTAAGTAAAAAAAATTTAAATTCATCGGCTATTATTTTATAATTCAAGTTTTATTTGACAAGTCAAGTTTATAAAATTCTAGTCGAGTGAGTTTTTTTTGTTTCTGTTCAAATTTAATTATAAATATTTATAATGTTACAATAGTTGTTGATTCTAATTTAAATGACTTTTTATAATTATATACTATATATTTTTCATATTTTTTTGATAAGTGAGTAAAATTGATAATGTTATTTAATAAATCAAATATCAACTAAAATATAGAATATATTTATAAAAATATATTGATAATAGTTTAAAGGAGTCAAATAATTGATGGAAAAAAATAATTTGCAAAAAGTTATACTTAGAGGATTAAATTGAATAAAATATAAAGTTGGTAGACCAAATTGTAAAAAGAATAACTTTAGTTATGAAAAATGAAATTAAAGTTGCATAGATATTTTAATTGTTGGAGTCTTATTTTATCATTTAAACCTTATTTGAAATTTCTTTGAGTTAAATTTGAGTAGTGTCAAAACAATTTGAATTTATAAAATTCAAAACATTAAAAGTTTTTATTTTTCAATCGAGTTTTGTTCATCCTAAAATCGAGTATTATTTCTTGAATCATTTTGTTCAGTCATGGTGCTGTGATGGATGTAGGTTAGTCGAGGGCAAGGACGGACGCAAGACTTGAGGTTGGGGGGCGAACCTATAAATTTCTAGGGGGGCGAACTTATAAAAATTTAGGGGAGCGAAAATAGATTTTCAATAGAAAATACATAATTTTTTTTTAAATTTTTTAAATTGTATAGGAATTTCAAATTTTTAAGGGGGACGATTGCCCCCTCTAGCCCCCCTTCGGTCCAGCAAATCTAAATCTCCTTTATTGATTATCTATTTTTCTGAACGCGTTCACTCTAAAATTTTATTTGTACTCATTTACGTACAAAATTTTTAATATTATTAGTACTTAATATATCAATTATAGAGGATGCAATAATATATTTATGATTTCATCGTTAAGCATTGATAAATATGGATTCGAAAACATAATCAACAATTGAGAAACTTCAAAAATAAATAAATAACAATCGAGAAACTTGGAAATTAAATGGAAAAAAATGAATATAATAACATGGAATATACCAGGTATTGGATTTGGATTGAAGGTTTTATGATCCTGTTTCGCACATTTCAAAGTTTGATCTCATTTTGAAAGTGCAAACACCTGCTCCAAGTTTCTCAAGAAAAGTGTGAAAAAAACGAATTTGAATTTCTGAATCGGAAGATTGGGTTCGTTTCTTTATTGGATTTTAATTCCTTCTGCCGTCACATCATACGAATCATCTATTTCCGACGGTTCCCTCCAGAACCCGGCCCCAGGGAACCGGGACAACAACCGCTCCTCCCTGAACCCGTCTTCCTCGTTATCACCACTCTGATTCCCTTTCATCATCCGGTCCAGCTCGATGTGCAGGTCCTCCATCGGCGGCGGCGGAGTAGGATGGAAGCCGTGGTTATCATGGTGTCGTTTCTTCCTTGTGCAAGCCTTCTTGCAAAGTCCAGCGGGAACCTTGTATAGGCCCAGAAAAAGCATATCCATTACGGTCAGCGGAACGCAGCAAGCCACCGCCGTGCACTCCGCCGCGGAGCCACCGACCATCCCCCCGTAATTCCTCCCTTTCCTCGCCGTCTTCGGCGGTGAACGTGGCAATTGCTTAAGAGTCATGTTGAACCGATAACGTGTTTAATATCTCTCCCTTTTTCATGGAAAGAAACTAAAGAGAACGAAGAAAACACGGGGAAATGGGATTCTGGTTTCGTTTCGAGCAAGTTTTGTTTTTAAATGAAGAGAACGGAAGCAGGGGGAGATTATCCAGCCAAGAAATAAAATTGGAAAAGAAAAGAAAAAAGAGAGGGGGAGATTATCCAGCCAAAAAAAATAAAAGAGAAAAGCGGTTGATTTTCCGGGAAAATCGAAAGAAAATTCAAGTTGTAAATAGGTATCTAATAGTATTTTTTTAATTACATATGTTCAATTCAAATTGGTCTATACTTATAATTTTAACAAGATTAGAGGGAAATTATGTGTTACATATTTAAAAGTTAAACATAAAAGATGTGTTTAATTACATAAAAACAAAAGTTATACAAATTGCACCCAAAAATAAAAGATATTTAATTGCACCCAAAACTAAGGATAATATGTGTTGTAATTTTTTAAAAAGAATATCAGGTATAAGTATCTAATTGCAAAGAGAACTTGGGTATCACATTGTACATAAAATGTTAAAAATAAGGATGAGTTTACCACGTGGGTAGAACATCGCTGAACACCACTAACGCTGAACACTGTTAAATTGATTAATAAATATTAAAAATCTCAAGGCTCAACCTATAATTAATAATTATTTAAAATAAAAGTTTAATTAAATTATTTTCCATAAGAAAAATTACACGGGTGGTCACCCAACTATCATCCTTTTTCTATTTTGGTCACCCAACTAAGTTTTTCATCAAAACCGTCTCTAACATTTTATTTCGTTATCGTTTTGGTCACCAAATGTTAAATATTTAATGGAAATTGTGACATGGCATGGTTTAATAACAACTTTAGTCCCTAAAATTGTTACATTATATTAATTTAATCCTAATAGAAAATAACTCATCAAATATTTAGACTAAACCCTAAATTCCCAATCCTTTTTCTTCTTCCTCTCTAACACTACTCTGAAAATTAATTTGCTAACTCTCTTTTCATTTCTCTTGCGTCTTTGAGCAACTTATTAAGTTTCAGATTATAGAAGACCACTTTAGTTTCATCATTTGTTCTTTTGAAATCCAATTTAGCTTCTTCCACTTTCCCCTAACTACTTGCATACACCACTTTTTGGGTCAAATTTGTACAAATCTTTTAACATTTCACATATAAATATTATAATCATCTGTTAAATAATATTCTATGCATAAAATATTCTCAGATTATCAATTTATATTATATAAAGTTGTGAAGAAATAGAAAATATGAGGTGAAGCAGGGGCGGGTGTGAAATTGTTCCTGCAATTCAAAGATTCTTTAAACGTCCATTCGAATCTCAACCAAACGAATGTGCACAAAATAATTGTGCTCCAATACCAAACTTGCAAAAACAATAATTGAATAACAGTTTCTTCCAAATTTCAATCAAAGTTCAACTTATAACTACTTTTTCTATAAAAACTAGTTTCGAAGAAATTACATTTACAAATGTGAATTTAAATTTATTAAATGTTTTAATTAAATTATGTTAGCTACAGTGGTCGAAGAGTAAAAAGAACCAAATTTTTTTTGGACCAATAGAACCAAATAGTTTATTCGTGTGATTATTGCATAATTTATGTTTTCTCTTTGCTTACTGACCAACCATTACTTTTTAATTTTGCATATCGTATGAATTAAAATCCAACCACAAACAATATAAAACTCAAAGGTAAAGTATTTCTTAAATATTACACAACAATAAAATAGTATTGTAGAAATAGACATTGTTAGTACTGTTTAGACTATTAAACCACAGAACACTCACCTATGGCTATACTAAACTCTGACTTTGTGATTAAAAACAGAAAACTCTAGACTTCTTTTTTAAATTTTTTCCACACACAACTAGAAAAAAAAGCTTAAAGTAGATTAGCACAACTCTTTATTTCTTGAGCAACTCAAAGCAGCTAAGGTGTAAAATTTTCTTAAGCTATTGCAATGGGAGCCGTTGTTTCTCTGGCTTTCATGGCTTCGAATTTCCATTCCTTGGCCTGGAATTTCAGTCCAGCGTATAACGTCATGTAATCTTCAAACACAAATTTCGGGTACACGTTTTTCTTCTCATCTTCCGCTTCTTTAAAAAAGCTAAAAAATAAGTGTTTTTTCCCTGAAAAAGTTAAGTAGTGAGATACGAAGAAGAGGCCATTTTATGACTGTATTTTTAGCGCTTGAAAGAAGTGTTTTTTTCCTGGAAAATTTAGCTAAATTTTTAGAGTAGTGTTGCAGAGGAAGAAGAAAAGGGATGGGGAATTTGGGTTTAGTCCAAATATTTGATGAGTTATTTCTAATAGGATTAAATTGATATAATATAATAATTTTAGGGACTAAAATTATTATTAAACCATGCCATGTCACAATCTTCGTTAAATATTTAACGGTCAGTGACCAAAACAATAACGAAATAAAACGTTAGTGACGGTTTTGACGAAAAATTTAGTTGGATGACCAACACAGGAAAAGTTGATAGTTGGGTGACTACTCGTGTAGTTTTCCCTATGAAAATTAATTTAATTAAAATTTTATTTTAAATAATTATTAATTGTATATTGAGTCATTGAGATTTTTAATCTTTATTAATCAATTTAATGGTGTTCAGTAATTTTGACGTCCGTTGTAGAATTTTCCTAATTATGGACACCAATTCAACTTATTATAAAAGAATTCACCAATTTAATTGTTTATATTAAATAATTTTTTTGGCTAACGATGCAGCAGAATTGACACAATTTAATAATCTATAACAAATAAATACTGCACCCAAATCTCACATTCAATTCATTTACTTATCCATTACCCGAAAACCAAATTTCCTCCGACTCATACCCATTACATGAAAACGGAGAAAACTTTGTTTACCTACTGGGTAATTTATCCACCTGATATGGCAGTTAGGTGAAAAGTTTTTCAAACCCAAAAAACAATAAAGAAGCCTTAATTTAACATAGAAGACAAAAACCATTACTCCATTAATTAATATTTTTTTCCAAAAAATTTAATTATTCTAGAAATAGTAAAGTAAAAAAGAAAGAATGTAAAGTAAAAAATAATATTTATATTTTAGGCAAGAAATCGATACGAGTAATAGAATATGAGTACTTAAGCCCAAAAAGGAAAGAAAAATTCGGGTTTATTTTATACTATTCAGTTTTATCCCTACTTTGATTTATGTCTTATATACTATAAAGCAAAAACGACTTTTTCAAATTTATATATTTATCGATGAGATCAATTTTTTTGATGTGAAGAAATCTATTGAACATTCATCTACTTTTAAAAAATGACATATCTCATTATAAAATTAAGTATTGCTCGCATATATATATATATATATATATATTTGCATAGACTACTATTAATAAATAGACAATATTTTTATACGAAATTAGTTTCATAGTTGTAGTTTGTATTTATATTTTTAGTCTAAATTGATTCTGAACCTGGACAAAAATTCTCTGTTTTTTTTGTACCCTTTTGTGTTCCAACACAAAAAAATTAAATCTTAAACTCTAATCCTAAATTTAAAATCATAAATCCTACACCCTAAAAATACATCCCACACCCAATACTCTAAACCCTAACCATAAATTATAACCTTAAGCTCTAATCCTAAACCCTAAACATAATTTTTAATGATGGAGGTAGAGGCACCGAAAAGGGTAGACGATTTCGACTCTTTGAACTTAACTTTTGTTACACGTTTTTGCACTTCATTTGATATCAAAATATATAACATAAGTCAATTTTTTAACGATAGATGAATGTTTAATATATTATTCACATAAAAAATAATCTTACTGGTAAATATATAAATTTAAAATAATTTGATTTTACTTTTCGAGTGTACAAAATACAAACAAAAGAATGGGTAAAATTAAATAGTAAAAAACAACCCTGAATTTTATCCTTACCTCTTCAGACTTAGGTGCTCACAACCTATCACTCGTATTGATTTCTTGCCTAAACTATAAGGCTTAATACACAAATCCCCCCTTGCATTTACATGTTTTTTCTAACTTCGTACTAATGAGTTTTTGGTCATTAGTACCTTTAACTGAAAATTCGAAACCACAACAAAAGTATATATATATATATATATATATATAAAGAAAGAAATTCGACCTAATTTGCGCCGAAACAATTATAATAATTATAAAGTCCTAAAATTTAAATTACGGTAAAATCAAACCTTAAAAATTCAATATCAATATTTGATGGTAAATTTATATTTAGGAAAAACATAAGTCTATTGTTACTAATGAATTCCCTAACAGTTGTGATACAAGGTAAGAATATTAGCGGAAGTATACTATTTGCTAATGAATTTCCTAACATTAGGAGCACTGATGACATTAAGTATTAAATTGAGAAAATATGTGAATGTTAAAGGGACATTTGTGTATTAAGAAAAGTATAAGTATTATTCTCTATTTTCTATTTTTTCTTTCCTATTTCTGAAATAATTAAAATTTTAATCATGTTTAGCTACTTGGTTTAATAGCATTTATGTATTGATAAAGGATGTATTAATTACATGGTATTTGTTCCCTTATTGGATCTAAAAAACAAACCCTTGTCGTGGCTTGCCTATTTAAACCATCATTTGAAAATAACAAAACCATAATTCTAAAATGAATGCTCTGAACTTTGCTTGTGCGTGCGGGTTCGATACCGGTGCTGGTAACTTGGACCAGTTGCTCGTCGTCCATGGCAAGCAGACTCTCGTCCACAAGTGCAACAACGGTGAGATCTACATTTTCCTGAAGGTGTATCCGGAAGATGCCCTCGGCGATGGACAAGGATTTAAAAAGCGTTTTCGGTCGCGTTTTCGATCACGTCATGTTTATCGCGATTGCAGACATAATGGATGCTATTGTGATCACTGCGAGTGTCGCGGTCGTGATTTTTTTTAAATTCATACATCTTATTGTAAAATATAATAATTATAAATATAAATATAGACAAACGACTAAGTCAGCCTGAATTCTCACTCGGGAAGATCAAATTCTTCCAAGGCACTAAGAACGTTGAATCATTATAAGCGAAAGCAAACTATAGAGAAGACATCTCAAGAACAAAGAAAGAAAGCCAATAACACTCAAGAACAACACAGAGAGTTTTAGAGTGAATGTCTTGATTACTCAGAAGATGAATGATACAAATGAGGTGGGGAAGACCTCTATTTATAGTTGAGTCCCCTACATCCGACGGTCCCTAATGATTTACATCGATGGCTATGATCGAAGCCCACCAACCACAATGGAATATTCCCTAGAATATATATGCTATCTAAGAAAAAAAATCCAATGTTTATATGGAAAGTTTATATAGGTCAAAGTGGTTGTTTTCTAGAATCCTCCACAGATCGGGCTAAGTCTGATGTCTCCTTAGGCCCAAAATCTCCGTTAGAACCTCTTGGACAACCATACGTGCATGTGACTCGGACTCGAACTGGCGGTCCGTGACAGTATGGTCAAGTATTGTTTACTTTGATTATAGAGTTAAAGAGTTTAACGATTTCGTACCAAGTCTCACAAATATGAGTCGTCTTTATTATGTTAAGAGATACATACATATAAATGGTGTAGAATGAAATAAACTTTCCTGGTGTAGTATCATAAACAGCTGCAAATGGTTCTTTTAACTCAAAATATAAATATTTTTTTATAAAAAATATATTTTAATTAGTTAATAATTTCTATTATAATTAATATATTTTTTAGAAAAATAATGTAATTAACTTAAAGTACGATTTAAAATAAATGCTTAATAACCAAATAGGAGTTCAAACTATACACATGGTTCACTTTTGGTGCCTAACCTATTTTTTGCTCTAAATTATGCCTAAAGTTTTATTTTGATCATTTTAAATATCCGACTGTTAAAAAAATGTTGGCCAATTAAAATGTGATACGTGACATATTTTAATATATATTCTAATAATGTTTCAAATTAGTTGATTGGGGTAGTGGTCGTTGGTTACAACTTCAATGGTGGCTTTTAAAGCAAGGTTCAAACCCCGGGGATGGATACCAAAAGATGTTTTCTTTTTAATTTTAGGGACTAGTTTAGAATAAGAGTCATAGTTTGGAGACTTCTTGTGCAATTAACTCTAAAACATCCAGAAATCAAGTTTAAGAAAAACATCAATTTTAGGGACTAACTATTATTTATCCCAATTTTGACAATAGTGTAAATAGAGTTGACTAACTGAAAAATGGATAGTACGTGTGTTTCTTTAGCCCAAACTTTTCAAGTCCATGAGGCCCAATAGTTCTCAAAATACAATTCATGTCCGAGATTTGTTTCAATCTTCCCCACCATCTCAGTATGAAACTTGATAGTTTTACTCTATGTTGCACGGATATAGATACGGGTATAGGGACAAATACAGGGATGAGAAACGATAATTTTCAAAATTATAAGGTACGAGTATGATAGGGGTACGACAAATATAAAAAAATCAATACATATAATCATAAAAATATTAAAATTCATAGTAAATTAGAAAATCTAATGATTATCATGGATTAAAATGAAGTCCAAGTTAAATTCTCATTAGTTGCGGTGGTCTCTCCTTCAATTAAAATCTAATGATTTTGTGATTCCTTTAAAAAGATATTAACAAAAAATATAATTTCCTATCTATTTTTTAAAATATAGTCTTGTTGCACTTAATAATTTTTTTCAAAATTTTATTAGAAAAATACTTTAAATCAAATAATATTTTAAAGCTATGAAAATTAGTTTATTAAAATAAAAATACTTTATACCCTAGTTTTGCATTTCATATTTCCCTTTTTTTTTGTCAACCACTTCCCTTCAGTTCAACATAAACAATGTAGTTTTAGAGTTCTATGAAAACGTTGTCGTAAGAGTTAAAACTTTATTTGCAGCTGTCGTTTTTTATTTCTTCTTCTTCTTTGACTATTGTTTTTTCATCTTTTTTCTCCGATTGTTTCTTCTACTGCAGCTCTCAGTCGCTTTCTAACTCGACATTTTAACACCTTGAGTACGCACGTTTAGTAAAAAACTCCATCCCCGAAACGTCCCCTCCGATCTTCCAGCCATGAATTTAAAAAGCGTTCATGGCCGCATTTTCGGTCGCGTCACATTTATCGTGGTGCGGACATAACGAATGCTATTGCGGTCACCGAGGGTGTTACGGTCGTGATTTTTTTAAAATTCGCTTATCTTATTGTAAAATATAATAATTATAAATATAAATATAGAAAATCACTTTTCATGATGTTTAGAGTACTTTCTAACACTTATAAACTTGTAATAGTATGGTAACATATTTTTACAATCGTTAAAGGACTAAATTGAACGAACAACAAAGTTTTCTCTATAAGTTTAGATAAAATAAAAGACTAAAATAACAAATCTAGATGGTGGCGATTGGCATGGCTGAAATAAATAAAAATAAATTTAATTTTTGAAAAAAATAATAAAACTATAACAATAAACAAGTAATAGTAATAATAAAAAATAATATTATATAAGTAATTAAAATAATTATAATAAAATAAAATTTTAATGATAATAAGTGTACAACATAATATATAATGTATAATAAGTATATAAGTTTACAATATTATATTTATTAAATATAATAAATATATTTTTAACAAAAATATAATAAATGTACAATATAATATAAATAATAATTATAATATTCAAGTAGTGGAGAAATTAGTGTCGGTTTTCAAGATCATTTAATTCTTTCCTTTCTTTTTTAGTTTTTCTAGGTATTGTAGTGTCGGTTTCCAAGACCCATTTAATTTATTTCCGTTGGTGTTTGTTTTTTTGTCTTGAATCAAGACCCTTAATGGATATTCTTTTTAATAATAAAATTAACTTTTACCATTTAAACACTAAAAAATGTATTTTTACTTCTTCTTTTTACTTTCCAGAATTCTTCTCCTTTTTTTTTCTTTTTTTTTATCTTTGCAACTTCATTGAATCATTTTTATATAATTATCTGAAGGATCGTTCGGATCTAGTGGACGACGCTTGAATTGCCGAAATAACATGAAATATCACTTGAAATCGTCTTTTAAAGATTATTTATTTTTTTAGAAAATATTTATATTTTTTTCTTTGTTGATCGTTAACAAAATAATAATTGAAATAACGGTATGTTGTCTGTTAGGAATAATTCTAACAGATGAAATAATACAAGAAGAAAAGAGAGATAAAGAGAAAGAATGATAGAAATAGGAGGAAGAAGAACTACCGATAAGATAGATTGATAATATTTTGCATAAAAAATTCTCTTACACCCATTCCCTTATTTATATATATTCGTTCTAGAAATAGACAAAATAAGTTGGCCTCGCTGAAAATAGGTGGTTGGTATTGCAATTTCATTCTGCCCACGTGTCCCTCTATTCATACTTTTTATAACATTACCCTCTTCTCCCAAAGGAACCTTGTCCTCAAGGTTATCTTTCGCAATACTTTGTTCAATCAATAATGGTAGAGGTGCCCCACTAGATGCCTCAAGAAGAACTTTAGCCAATGCTTCTTGGTGAGAATATAGTTCTAAATTTACTGACATATCTAGTTCAATTATCACTTTTAATAGTTGAAACCTGAAACATGCAATGATCCACATCCCTTTAGGTACCACTAGTTGACAATACCAAGGTTTAAAACCCTCTGATGGAGGATATCCTTGGCGATTCTCATTCTTGTAGTCCATGACAGCTTGAACTATAAGCCTCTCATTGAGCACCTCTAGAGGCAAGTGATTTGCTTGCAGATAGATATGGTCCTTCAAAAGTTCTACACCACGACCCTCTTTGATCTCCTTGGTCATAGATCTTGAAACATTCCTTGAAGCAAGCTCTTTGATAGTAGGTGCATCACCTTTACCACAAGAACCTTCATCAATGAGACATCTAACCCCACAAATTTTAGTTGGGTGAAATTGCACAAACGCCAAATCTTAGAGGGAAAGCCCATCACGTGCAATCATAACCTTTCCATCACTAGTAAATGTGTGAGCTAAAGTTGTTGAGAAATTTCCATCATATATCTCAGTGACCAGAATTGTGTTAGCAGTTTGGAATCGGTGTAGTGTTCCATCTTCAATGTTCAAAACTATCACTCCCTAGCAACTTTCATCCTTATTAATCAACAGATCCAAAGCAAAATATTCCGCGAAGAATTGAGTATTATGTCTCGTAGCTTGGCTAAAAAGGGTGTGCAATAAAGCATGTCTTATTCGATCTGCAATACATGCACAATGATAAGCATATCTACCAAAATAGAGGCTTTGACCACCAAATTCTTGCTGATATACTTTCTCATCTTTTGTTTGAAAAAATTACAGGTCATGATGCTTAAGTTTAATCAAAGCTTTTGGAGCCTCCATGCACCAACATAGAATTGCATCCTGATCACCTAACCACTCGCTTCCTTTAGCTGTGTCATATATGTGGCGTTGCTAGACAACTTCAGTCATATTTCCCAAAGCAACATTTATGTCACCTTGTGCTGCAACAATATGTAAACGAGTTAAGAAAAGCTTAGTTATGCAAGCGATATCAAATTCATGCTCTGAAAGATCGATAGTTGTTGTCAGCCGCGCACCACCAACACTACCTACCACTGCATCATAGGTATGATCCCATATTGTATAAGGGAACTTATGAAAGTCATCCCCACCAGTAATCACAACAATCCTATTGTTAGCAGTTTTGCTTCCAATCAAAGCTTGCAAACTCCAAGTAATTTGGTTCATACATTTGCCCATCAATAATAGTATAAACCCGTATGGGTCGATGTTGATAGTTCCCTTAGTTGCCACCACAATCTAGTTAAACTGGAATAAAGTTGCACCAATTTGTTTCTTGAGTTGAGAAACATGAAATGCAGAGTGCACTCGAGATCCCCTAGGAGGCTGCAAAAGGGAGACCACTTGAAAATAAGAGTAAGCACTCTTAACCTTTAGAACAACTTGCAAAATTTGTTTTTCTTCTTCCACTAAACTTTTGTACTTTCGATACAATTGAGCCAAACAACTCTCAATAACTAAATACACAATGATCAAGCTGATACGAGACATGTTTTTCTTCACATTCATAATATTAAACAAGAAAATGACAGCTTGTAATTTGCCAAATTTGCAGTACATGCTCAGTAAGTGGTTTGATATAGGCCTGACTTTTTATAAAAATACTCTTATATTAGTGTTTCCCACACTTAATGCGACATCGTTGCCACCCAAACTCCTATTACCATGAAGCATACTCATTCTCATTAAAAAAAGTTGAAATGCATAAGGATCATTGAACTCAACCTATTTACTGAAATGCATCAATCTTATCGAGTAATTACCTCTAGACATCAATTGAGTTAGACACTTGATGTTACTTGCATTACCAGCTTTTTGACAGTCGAAAACAATCCACATTTGTCATGAATGGTAGTCGAAACTCATAGGGTTCATGACCTTCAACAAGCTTAACGATGATCTTTGTTGCAGATGGTTCCTCTTCGAGTTGAACTGATTCCCCAACATGTGGCTCCAATGTAACACCTGCAAAAAAAAGATGATTGAAAAAATAAAAGAAAAATACGGGAATTACAGCCAAAAAGGGGTTTGAACCCATAACATCACAAGTTTGGGTAATAACCAATTGAGCTAAGGCTCATTTCTGATAGAAGTTATGCTAATTACATTATAACCTTTCAAGGCTCGGTTATGTTGGAAATAATATAACCAAATCTGACCCCTCATCTACCATTTTTATTCAAACCAAAATACCCACATATACCCAAAAATATCCTCTTACCTACCCGTTCGGCTACCCACCTGATCTGCCACCACCGTCGTACGTGGCTGTCACTGCCGCCACCAGAAAGTTCCTCTCAATCGTCCGACCAAAACCCCTATCGTCACTCGCTCCATCGTTGCGCCGTTCACCGAACCTAGGGTTCGAATCCCTCTTTTTTCGTCTTCATTTCTGGCCACCACACATATCCGTTGTCGTTTTGGTGGCCACCGTTGTCTCCCTCGCGTCAAGGCGAACAGAGCTTTGGCCGTCGGTCATCCATCCGGTAGCCTTGAGCCTTCGACGGAGATCGAACAATTTGGGGTAACTTAGGACTTCGCGACTGTGTAATTGAGTTTTGTGAGGACTTCGAATTTGAGTTTAAGAATGATCGAATGGAGATCTTGGATCGACAGATGTAACGCCAAATCAACGTAATACATTACTACCCTTGCATACTTTACGAAACATGTTGGTATTTTGTTAAATTATGCATAATTTTATTGAATAGTGTTAAAAGTTTGATAATTTAATATTTCGTTAAGTAAAGTTGATAATACCTTTGAGGCATGAGAATGATTAAAATACCTCTAACAAAAAAAATGATCTGGAATTTACATTTGATATGATATAATGACTACCTCATCTGAAATCCCAATGTGTTGATAAATAATTCGGTATCGAGATGCAACTATGGGTGATAGCAAACCACTTGAATTTTCTTGATTCTCGGATAAACACTAGAAAAATAGATTTATTAGAATTTATTCATATATCTGAACTAATCTAAATAGCAATAAAGAATAAATTGATCAGGCTGATTGAAATAAAGGATATTACCCTAAGCACAGAAATTTCCAAATTAACTGAAATAAAGGACATACACTACATTGAGAACTTAATTAATTGAATACTCATGAGACTGCAATGCTTCTATGCGTTTGAAGTCCGACTTCAGAATATCAATCATTCTTAAGACTGTTCAATAATGAAATAACATTATACAAATTCATGTTCAAACATTTAAGGCTTATTCTAAGATAATTTATGATAGTAACCGGTTTAGTTATACTCTACAGCTAGAACTAAGTAATGAAAACTTGTGATGTGTACTTATTTGAATGCTTATAAAGTGATACATTGATGAGACATGGATAATGGAATGAACTTGGTAGCATGCTGTCAGCATTCTTTAGCACAACGAATCACTGATATACTGTATCATGTTCCTACGCTTCGGCTAGGGTAATACCTTCATCGCCATCAGATGATCGGGTTCCTACGCTCGGCTAGGGTAATACCATCGCCATCAGATCGAGTTCCTAAGCCGGCTAGGGTAATACTTCATCGCTCATCAGACGTTCCTACGCGCGGCTAGGGTAATACCTCATCAGCATCAGATCGGGTTCCTACGCTCGGCTAGGGAAATACCCATCGCATCAGACGTTCCTACGCATTGGCGTGGAAATACCTTATCGCCATCAGACAGTTCCCACGCTTCGGCTAGGGTAATACATTTTGCATTCAAGCTTTTATGCTTCAGTTAGAGCGATTCTTTTGGTCCCAACACACCCCTTTAGGTCAGCACCTACACCCAATGGACCTGAGTTAATGTCGTATAGATGCAGTCTTGGAAAACTGCCTATTAGAGTTCGGTTGGAGGATATATAAAAATTTAAAATGAACTGTAATTGGAACCTATGGTTACCCGGAACACCGTGATAGTTTTATACTATACTATATACCTATTTTACCTTACATGCATGTGTCTACATCAACATTTGGTAGTTTTGTATTACTGAGCTTTCCAAGCTCACTTTGTTTTAACATTGTAGGTTAAAGAAATTCGATTATAGATTTAGGACCGATATCAGTTTGGAGTTTTCTTGGTGTTGCGCGTGGATTACGGTACCTATGTTTTAGTGGGTATGTATATCATATTTTATTGTATGATTAAGTCTGATTTTCAGCTAGTGTAAACGAAATTTTAGTATGTATAAAATAAATTTTATTTTACACTTTTTAATGTATTTCTTCTATTTTTGTTGTGGGTCACTCCGGTGACCCGAATGTGACCTCCTAAATTAGTTATTCCGCATAGGTGGGTTTAGGATGTTACATTTAGTGGTATCAGAGCTTAGAGTTGTGTCATTCTGAGTGTTTGGTAAATACATGCCCCTAGATCATTATCGTACTCCTCAGCGCCGGGACTCTAATGCCAAACCATTTCTGAAATAAATGTATCTAAGCCTTCCATCCCTTGTGGCCGAACTCTGCTGGCAAAACATGCCTATGATGTTTGTCTGTGTTTCAGATTCATATGATGGATCTGAATTCGGGTAAGAATTTGAAATAGTTGAGACCTGAGAGAATTAACAATTTGGTTCAGAATGAGAATGAATGATCAAGTCTGTGAAATGATGAAGTATGATGGATTATGGCAAGATTTAAGGTTGAATCGAATTCGATCACGATTAGATTTGGAGTTCGATACGTGTCAAGCTCCGTACCGTTATGATTTGACCATAATGTGCTTATCCATGAGGAGCTTTTCTACCAATACCAAGTTATTTATGCAAGATGTTTGTGTGTTTAGCAAAAGCCTAGATTCTGATGTGATTCTGTAATATCCAAAAGAAACAGTTACATTCGGATGTTTCACTGATAGCTATAGCAGAACATCGACACCGTCTATTCTGTTATATCTTGAAATAATTCATGAGTGGATAAGTTTCAGTGCAAGAATGGGTTAACGAGCAATATCAGTATTTTTCCGACTCTGATAAATTTCGAGGATGGAATTTCTTTTAAGGAGAGAGAAATTGTAACACCTGGAAAAAAAGATGATTGAAAAAATAAAAGAAAAATGGGGGAATTGCAGCCAAGGGGGTTAGAACCTGTGACCTTGGCTGCACAAGTTTGGGTAATAACTGTTTGAGTTAAGGCTAATTTCTGATAGAAGTTATGCTAATTACGTTATAACCTTTCAAGGCTCGGTTATGTTGGAAATAATATAACCAAATCTGACCTCTCATCTACCATTTTTATTTAACCAAAATATCCACATATACCCAAAAATATCCTCTCACTTACCCGCCCGGCCACCCACCTGATCTGCCACCACTATCGTACGTGGCTGTCACCGCCGCCACCGGAAAGTTCCCCTCAACCGTCCGACCAAAACCCATATCATCATTTGCTCTATCATTGCACCGTTCGTCGGCAAAATCAAATCAAAGGTTCGCCAAACCTAGGGTTCGAATCCTTCTTTTTTCGTCTTCATTTCTGGCCACCACACACACCCGTTTTCATTTTTGTGGCCACCGTTGTCTCCCTCGCGTCAAGGCAAACAGAGCTTTGGCCGCTGATCATCCATCCGGCGGCGTTGAGTCTTCGACGGAGATCAAACAATTTGGGGTAAGTTAGTAATTTGTGACTGTGTAATTGATTTTTGTGAGGACGTCGAATTCGAGTTTAAGAATGATTGAATGGAGACCTTGGATCAACAGATGTAACGCCGAATCAAGGTAATACATTACTACCCTCGCATACTTTACGAAACATGTTGGTATTTAGTTAAATTATGCATGATTTTATTTAATAGTGTTAAAATTTTGATAATTTAATATTTTGTTAAGTAAAGTTGATAATACCTTTGAGGTATGAGAATGATTAAAATACCTCTAACAAAAGAAATGATCTGGAATTTACATTTGATCTGATATAATGACTACCTCATTTGAAATCCCCGATGTGTTGAGAAATAATTCGGTATCGAGATGCAAATATGGGTGATAGCAAACAACTTGGATTTTCTTGATTCCCGAATAAACACCTGAAAAATAGATTTATTGGAATTTCTTCGTATATCTGAACTAATCTAAATAGCAATAAAAATAAATTGATCAGGCTGATTGAAATAAAGGATATTACCCTAAGCACAGAAATTTCCAAATTAACTGAAATAAAAGACATACACAACCATTGAGAACTTAATTAATTGAATACTCATGAGACTACAATGCTTCTATGCGTTTGAAGTCTGACTTAAGAATATCAGTCATTCTTAAGACTGTTCAATAATGAAAGAACATTATACAAATTCATGTTCAGACATTCATGGCTTATTCTAAGATAATTTATAATAGTAACTGGTTTAATTATACTCCACAACTAGAACTAAGTAATGAAAACTTGTGAGGTGTACTTATTCGAATGCTTATAAAGTGATACATTGATGAGACATGGATAATGGAATGAACTTGGTAGCATGTTGTCAGCATTCTTTAGCACAGAGAATCACTGATATACTGTATCAGGTTCCTACGCATTGGCTAGGGTAATACCTTAATGCTGCTGTATCAGGTTCCTACGCATTGGCTAGGGTAATACCTTAATCTTTCTTTGATCGGGTTCATACGCTTTGGCTGGGGTAATACTCATCGCCATCAGATCGGGTTCCTACGCCGGCTAGGGTAATACCCATCGCCATCAGATCGTCGGGTTCCTACGCTTCGGCTAGGGTAATACCTTACCGCTACTGTATCAGGTTATGACGCTTGAGCTAGGGTAATACCATCGCCATCAGATCGGGTTCCTAATACCTTCACTGCATCTTGTCAGAGGTTCCTACGCTTTGGCTAGGGTAATACTTCCATCGCCATCAGATCAAGTTCCTACGCTTCGGCTAGGGTAATACCTTACTGCTACTGTATCAGGTTCCTGCGCTTCGGCTAGGGTAATACATTCTGCATTCAGGCTTTTATGCTTTAGTTAGAGCGATTCTTTTGGTCCCAACACACCCCTTTAGGTCAGTACCTACGCCCAATAGACCTGAGTTAATGTCGTATAGATGCAGTCTTGGATAACTGCCTATCAGAGTTCGGTTGGAGGTTAGATAAGAATTTAAAATGAACCGTAATTGAAACCTGTGGTTACCTGAAACACCGTGATATTTTTATACCATACTCTATACCTGTTTTACCTTACATACATGTGTCTACATCAACATTTGGTAGTTTTGTATTACTGAGCTTTCCCAAGCTCACTTTGTTTTAACATTGCAGGCTAAAGAAATTCGATCATAGATTTATGACCGATATCAATTTGGAGTTTCCTTGGCATTGCTCGTGGAGTACGATACCTATGTTTTAGTGGGCATGTATGTCATATTTTATTGTATGATTAAGTCTGATTTTCAGCTAAGTGTAAACAAAATTTTAGTATGTATAAAAGAAATTTTATTTTACATTTTTAATGTATTTCTTCTATTTTTATCGTGGGTCACTCTGGTGACCCGAATGTGACCTCCTAAATTAGTTATTCCACATATGTGGGTTTAAGGGGGTTACATCCAATGTTCTTGTCGAACCAAAATTAAAGCCAAAACTTAGAACCAGTATAGGTCCAAGAACTTTCATAGTCGGGCCAATGGCCATCGTTGAAGATTGGTTAGTGCACTTTAGCAATGCCACAACTCTCAGAGATTGATTAGCCGATCCAATAGGATCCATATTGTCATTTGACTACACATTGAAAATAATATTCAATTCTTCTAAAATCACCACCCCATCATTACCATCACTGATACCTTCTCCATATGTTAATTCCTCATTTGAAAACTCAAATCTATCGCAAGGCTGAATTGTTTGGTCTCTAATTGCAAAGTCAGTTGGTGTCGACATTTTATCGAATACATGATGGGTCATTGTGTTTGTGATTCTTGCTTAGCCAAAGCTTCATTTGGTCCACCAATCCCACCATTGGCCACACTGATTTCACCCTCATCCAATATACCTGTAATACCCCTTTCCCGTATTCATAGCTGAATACAAGTCAGAGATATCACAAAACATTTGTAAAACCCTCTACTTTTGTAACTCGGTAAAATTTTGTTTCTTTAAAAATGTTACAATGTATTTAGTTTTTATTTACAAATCTAGTTATTCGCGTAAAGTTTAAAAATAATATTTTCATCTTTAAATCGAATTTATTTTCAGGCAGCAACTTATCAATTTAGTTTGTCTTGATATAATTAATAAAACTGCCTAAAAATTGCCTGATTTAAAATTCATCCAGATACCAAATAAAATACAAATTCTATCAGAACAAGCATACCCTTTTAATATACATGCCAGCTAGTAAATATCAAACAGTATCAAAAGATATCTTACTGATACTGATGTACCTGTTAATGATTCATGATGTCCGTATATGCTCCTTACTCCAACCATTTATTCTTTCCTACGTATAAAACAGTTACACGCTAAGTATTTACTTAGTGAGGCAATAATTCAAATTTAAGTGCAATTGTCATAATATCAATCTCAATATTAATTATTAATTATTAATAATACATATGATCACCTTACCATTACATGCTCATTAACATAATTAAATATGTAATAGCATATATGTATATCAAAGTGATAAGATTAGATCTTACCAATATTGGTGTCATTTCCATCCGTAAGCTTTCAATGCTTACCAATACCTTTTTCCAACTCTGTCTGCAAGCTTTCAAGCTTATCATTTTATTTTTTTTATTTCAATTCAGTTTACTTAGCCCAAGGTATCGAATTAAGAGATTCTATGTACACGAGTCATCCCTCCATACCCAACCTTTCTTGAGTATGTATATTATTTGCACTCTACCGGGAGTGCTTAGCACCGAAGTACTTCTGTATACTTATCGGAGTATACAATATATCCCTCATTGAGTTTTTATGAAATTACTCCGAAGTGCTTAGCACCCGTAATAAGTTCGTATACTCATACCATGCATGAGTATACTCCTCAATGAGTATTTATAAAATTTTCACTTTACCTGAAGTGCTTAGAATCTTTATACAGCTGTTTATGACTCTATGGCTAGCCAACTATACCTTTGAACCTCTATATCATACTTAGGCTTTATATCATCAAATATTTCATCCATGGCAATGTATATCAATTTATATTAACATGAACCAGTTCATAATCGAATAATATTAATAGTAAATCATCATCAATAATTAGTAATCAATGCATTTATTTTCAACCTTTGACATATTTAAAGTATGTCAAATGTATGATCAATGACATAATTATCATGACAATATATAAATCAGGTAGACTCATCGCAAGTCCTACCGGTGTATAAAACATCTATGTATAATGTTATGTATGCATTGCACTCACCTGAGCCATGTATTAGTATGCCTCACTAAGTCCTCTTCGATCCTTTCCTTCATTGTACCTTGAACCTCCCTTGATTCGAACTTAACTTCATAATTCAAATAAGTAAAATATTTGTTAGATCCCAACCTAACAATATGTTACATATTGTCCAATATAATCATTCGAATACAAAATATCCAAACATTTTCTTTTCTTCCTTGTATTGTTCAAAAACTCATTATGGTCCTTAGTGACCAATTTGAACTTCCATTAACCCTTTTCAAGCTTACTAATCAACCTTAGATACAAAGTGTATAAATTCTCATTTTCTGGCTGTTTGCAGTACCTCCCAAGAAATATTTCTATAAAATAATCTACAACCTGGAATTCGATTCCGTTTATTCTGAAAGAAACTAGATTCAATAAGCTTTTAACCATATAAATTAATAGCTCAAATTCAATTTGTACGATTTATGGCGAATTTTCAAAGTCAATTTCCAGTATTGAATTTGGAACAGCCTGCTATACTGTTTTCTAACATTTCACCACTTAAAAATTCATATCTTGTTACCCGGAACTCGAAATCAGTTTCTATTTGTTGGACACGAAACTAGACGAACAAATCTTTACGTCGGTATAAAATTCACCTTTTAACCATTTTTGTAGAATTTACGGTGAATTTTCAAAGTTACTGTCATAAACCAGTTTTTCTACACAACTTCCATAAACAACTTCAACTTTTATACTAACTTCTCCTTACTTCTCTACTTTTCAATTTAGTCCAATCACTAGCCTTAAACCACCAACTCATCACATTCTTCACCAAATAATTATTCACAATAATTCTCCTTAATTTTCCTTATTTACCGAAATAGGTACTAAAATGCAAAGATAAGGATTCATGCTTCTTAACTTTGCAATTTAGTCCTCAATTCAACATTACTACCTTAATTTCATCATTACAACTAAAAATCAGATTTATCCCCCATACAAAACTTCCATTTCGATTTGTCACTTAACATTGACAAATTGTCAAAATGGTCACTGATTCAATTCAACATCAATTTGGCATTCTAACTTCATTTTCTTATCTCTAACATCATTAATAACATAAATACACTCCAAATTCTAAAAATTCAGATTTTTTCCTTCAACTTTTCAATTTTCCGAAATGGTCCCTACACAATTTAACTTAGGGTTTTGCTTCCAAACAACAATTCAAGATTTCTAGATCATTATTTCAACATCACAAACCCTAAATTAAACTTGAATCCATAAACCCTAACCATCTTCATAATAATCAAAACATGCAAAACTTAAACCCCAACTCAATATCATGATTTTTAACATCATACTAGTTTGATTTCAACTTGAATTCAATCATGGAATCATAAAATCTCAAAAGCCCCAATTTGATCCAATATAGTGATAAATAATCCTTTACTCAGAAATAAACTGTAGGATTCACCTTGAATCGAACGAAAAATATTTCCAACACTTAGATGTGTCTTTTATAACCTTTCTTTATCATATGGTAAAACTTCAAACTTTTTCAGTTCTATCCGGGTATTCGAATTCCACTTAAACTTTAACTACGATTTTCCCAATAATCGAAGTATCAGATCGAACCAAAAATTCTGCATTCGATTCACATCCTTAGGTGATCTATTTATTTATAAAATAAAAACCCTTAACTTTTGGGAAATTACAACATTAGTCCCTAAACTTTTCCAAAGTTTATACTTTAGGCATAAAATTTTCAAAATTTACATTTTGGTCACTAAACTTTTAAACTTCAATTTCCATTCCAATTTTCCTTAGTATTCAACCAAACTTTAAGAATACCTTATTCAATTCACTATCTATCACATGATACCTTTAAACCTTAGAAATTTCCTTTTCAAAACCCATAATTAAAGAAATCCCAACTTTCACATTTTTGTCATTTTAGTCACTAAGTTAGCTTTTAAGCTATTATCTTAGTACTAAATGACCCTTAATCAAATTAGTAAATTTTGGGGTAATACAATTCTCTCCCCCTTAAGAAAATTCATCCTCGAATTTTTCAATACTTTTTTGGTTCCAAAAGGTGAGGAAACTATTTTCTTCTTATTTCTCTCAAATCTTTTCTTTAACCTTGTGATTTTTTTGTCAAAGAACATTAACAAACAGGATTGTCTTGTTTTCTTAGTTCTTTGACTCCATGTGCTAGGATCTTTACCAGTTCTTTTTCATAGCTTAAATCCGGTTGAATCTCTATTTTCTCCGGAGTAACAACATGTGAGGGGTCTAATCAATATTTCCAGAGCAACGATACATTATGAATCTTGTTCATTTCCAAAGATAAAGCTAACTATTAAGCTTAACTATCAGACTAACTCCTTTCACAATTTCTTATAGCCCAATAAATTTTGAACTTAACTTTCTCTTTGTCTAAACCATAACACCTTCTTCCAAGGTGAAACTTTTAAGGAATACTTTACCCTTAACTTCATATTAAATATCATTTCTTTTAGGGTCAACATATAGTTTCCATCATTGAGATAGAAATTCTTCCTTGATAATACAAATATCTATTAAACCTAACTTCCAAGTTTTCAGTTTCACCCATTTTTCACTTGTTTGCACCTTGACAACATTTTCATCCTTTTCTTTAAAGATATCTTATTTAACCCAATATGGTAAATTTATTCTTAACTTGACAATCAAAACACCATCTTCTTTTAATGCCAATCTTGCATTCATAGCTCTTAAGGCAACAATTGTCTTTCGACTGAGAGCGTCAGCTATCACATTAGCTTTTTCTGGATGATAGTCAATGACCATATCGTAATTCTTAAAAAGCTCAATCTAACTTCTTTACGTCAAGTTTAACTCTTCTTTAGTAAGCATATACTTTAAACTTTTATAACCTATAAAATATAGCATCGTTCACTGTATAAATAATGATGCTATATCTTTTAAAGCAAATACAACCATTGCTAGCTCCAAATTCTAAGTAAGATAATTCCTCTCATATATCTTAAGTTGTCTCAAGCATAGACCATTATTTTTCCTTCTTGCATAAGTACGCATCCCAAATTGTTATAAGAAGCATCGCTACACACCACATAATCTTTACCTGATTCTGGTTGTACTGGTACCGTGGCTTCTATTAAGATCTCCTTTAATGTCTCAAAGATTTCTTAGCATTGATCTGTTCAACTGAACGACATTTCTTTCCTCAATAGCTTGGTCAATGAGGAGACAATCATCAAGAAATTCTGAACCTCTAAAACATTTTTCAGAGGTTTCCATTCAACTATAATTTGTACTTTCTTGAGGTATATTCTTATTCCCATTTCCAAATCCACATAACTAATAAAACAGCTTTAGACAACCAATCTCATACTTTAAAAATTTAGCATGTAGCTTCTTTTCTCGAAAGGTCTGAAGAACAATGCAAAATGGGCATCTTATTCTTCCATTTTCCTTTGAATAGACCAAAATATACTCAATGAATTCTACCAAAAATTGGTCCAAGCAAAATTAGAATACTTGGTTCATTAGGCTTATAAATGCCGTAGGTATCATCACGAACTCATAGTATTCATACCGAGTCTGAAAAGCTATCTTTAGAATTTCTTCTTCCTTGATTTTTTTAACTAATCAAAAGATCACCAGTCTTTGGAAGAAGATATTTATTCTTTACTATTACCTTCTCGAGATGATAGAAATCAATCTTTCTCTTTCACAATTAACATTGGTGTGCCCTCAAGATGACACACTTGACTTTATAAAACATCGACCTAACATTCCTTGCAAATTGTACCTTTAAATCTCGAAGTTCGGTCGAAGCCATTTTATACTAGGCCATTAATTTAGGCGCAATGCCTGATAACATCTTTATTTTGAATTTCACCTCTCAATCTAGAGGTAATTCCGAGTAATTCATCTGGGAATACATCCAAATATTTTTGGATAGTCGAGTTATTTTTCAATTTAACTTCAAGAGCCCGAGCATCTACTACATTTTCTAATAAAACTTAGCAACCTTATAACAACAATTTCTTTAATAAAAAACTGAAATTACATTAGAAAAGGGGTTTACCCTTTTATCAACTACTACTATTTTTTGCCTTCCATATTTTTCAATATTAATCACTTTATGCGATAATTCATCATGACTTGATAGGAAGGTAACCAATTCATGCCCACAATCATCTTAGACTCCTCAAAAGATAATTCCATTAAGTTTATCGGGAACTCTATTTCTTATGTTTTTATCGAGCAATTCCACATGTTCAGTGTTGCGCGTAATAAGTGCTACGCAAATGTGCAAGTATACACGTCGCAAGTTATAGTATAAAAGATATCGTCTCCACAGGGATTGGTGCTACTTCAAGAATCTAGTCTCTTGCACTGTAAAAAGTAAAAACACAAATAAAGGATTATAGAAGTTTAACTAATAACTAATCTAGAAAGCAAATAAAGTAAAAGAAAAGATGAATTCAAATGAGAGAGATATAGGCCAGGTTATCGTGAGTTGAGGTGTGATAGCCGATTGGATTGTCTTGGTAAAAGAGTGCATGGGCAACTCAGTTGTCGTGGCAACCTGCACAACGGGGTTGCCTGGGCAACTACTTGGGCGTCTGGGCAGCAATCTTCAAGGTTCGGCAGAGCGTTCTTCAATGGTTTCTTCTTATCCTTAAGTCGAAACTCTAGCTACTTGTGCATGCCTTGATAATACATCCATGCGTGAATTAAGGGTGAACAACAACCAATCTTGCGCTCCTCTTAGCCGTTGAAATCCTTAACTTATTCCTAAGCCTGATTAATCTTCACCATCAATAGATTGAATAAAGATCATATTCATTCGTTTCTTGAATCTAACTCTCCCGATATTAGATAAATAGATGAAATCACGAGATCCTCTCCCAATTCACTCGCAAACAAGAATAAGAACCAAGAATGAATAAACCTTGAAATAGAAAAGTGCAAACTCTTATTACCTAAACAAAAACCAATAGTTTCTCACAACCACAAAACACAATAACCATAGCCAAGTAGATTTAGTTCATGGCTAGGTTCCAAAGAAACACTAGATAAACAATCCCTAGCATGAACCCAATCGAACAAGGAAGAAAAGATGAAGCTTGTCGAAAATCCTTTGCCCTAGATGCTTGTCGAAAATTCCCTTTGCTTTCTCCCTTGGACTTGTCGAAATTTCCCCTAATGTTCTCTCTATGGATTGTCGAAATCTCCTTGTTATTTATAGGGCTAGGCCAAAGTCCTTCTTTGAGGAAGAGTTTGAGTTGGAATTAAATTATCTTTAAAGAATATAATTCTTTATTATAATTGTATTCCTACTAGAACTTCTCTTATCTTCTTGGAATTTAATTCTTCTTTAATCTCTGCATGGAAATCAAATTCCTTTGGGTTTGGGCTTTGCTCCACATCATCTTGGGCTTGTATAGTCATTAATTTCGACATCCCTATTGCATTTTCTCTTTGTCGACAATTGCCATGGCAACTGGCTTGGCGTCTCCTTCATGCATTGCCCTGGCAACTAGCTCGGCATAACCTTCATGCATTGCCCTGGCAACTAGCTCGGTATTGCTTTGGCAAGTGATCCTGCACATACACACACAAAGCACACCAAAGCAGCATCTTTTCCACAAAAACTACCAAGTTATGTAATCAAGCTCAACGATGGAAGGAAACATGGATTAGTGCATGAATGGCTAACTATGCAACTAATATGAGCCTAAGTCTAACAATAATATGAGTAAAAAGGGTAAGAAAAATAGTACTTTTGAACACTTATCATTCAGCTCGCCCTTACATTACAACCCAACAAATTCGTGACCGCTATATTACTTGAAATGGGTTCTATAAGGATATCTCATTCACCATTCAACTTTGTACTAATATACGAATGTGTAAAGCTAAGACCCATCAACATCAATACAGGTTTATCCAAAAAGATGAGATGTACCTTCTATGATTTTCAAATCATCCCAATCTTTATCAGTCCTGATGTTATAAACTCGAACTGATATGTGCAATCCTGGCTATGAAGCCAATTCAGATGGTTTTCTAATCTAGCTTAAATCTCGGAGCAACAAAATAGCTCCATCCAATTTCTTGGTATCTGTCCAGTGTAATCCTTAGATTATTCAGTTATAAATCAACAATCACTGGACCTTAATCTGCGTTTCCTTTCAATTCAAGTGTTTCTAAACTTTTCAGTTCCTTAATCCGGCACAAGCACTTCTTGTTGTACCAGTGCCCATTTCTTGTTCAGATTTATCTGAAGGGTTATTATTAACCTTATTGGTACTACTCTTGATTCCTTCCAAAGCTTCCAATTTACCAGTTCATCACGCTTTCTTGACTCAAATATTTCTTATAATTTCTCCCAATTTACATTAGTAAGGAGCGACATCAATCAAATCGTAAAAACATCATATCAGTAATATTGATATCGTAGTGGCATGTATACTCTTTTTAACATAAAACCACTTCCATTTAGGCCGAGAATCGGCTAAACCTGCAGCTCTAATACCAATAAATGTAATACCCCTTTCTCATATTCATAGCTGAATACGAGTCAGAGATATCACAAAATATTTGTAAAACCCTCTACATTTGTAACTCGGTAAAATTTTGTTTCTTTAAAAATGTTACAATGTATTTAGTTTTTATTTACAAATCTAGTTATTCGCGGAAAGTTTAAAAATAATATTTTCATCTTCAAATCAAATTTATTTTCAGGCAGCAACTTATCAATTTAATTTGTCTTGATATAATTAATAAAACTGCCTAAAACCTGCATGATTTAAAATTCATCCAGATACCAAATAAAATACAAATTCTATCAGAGCATGCATACCCTTTTAATATACATGCCAACTAGTAAATATCAAACAGTATCAAAAGATATCTTACTGATATTGATGTACCAGTTATTGATTGATGATGTCCGTATATGCTCCTTACTCCAACCATTTCTTCTTTCCCTACGTAAAAAGCGATTTACACGCTAAGTTTTACTTAGTGAGGCAATAATTCAAATTTAAGTGCAATTGTCATAATATCAATCTCAATATTAATTATTAATTATTAATTATTAATAATACATATGATCACCTTACCATTACATGCTCATTAACATAATTAAATATGTAATAGCATATATGTATATCAAAGTGATAAGATTGGATCTTACCAATATTGGTGCCATTTCCATTCGTAAGCTTTCAATGCTTACCAGTACATTTTTCCAACTCTGTCTGCAAGCTTTCAAGCTTATCATTCTATTTTTTTATTTCAATTCAGTTTACTTAGCCCAAGGTATCGAATTAAGAGATTCTATGTACACGAGTCATCCCCCCATACCCAACATTTCTTGAGTAGATATATTATTTGCACTCTACCGGTAGTGCTTAGCACCGAAGTGCTTTTGTATACTTACCGGAGTATACAATATATCCCTCATTGAGTTTTTATAAAATTACTCCGAAGTGCTTAGCACCCGTAATAAGTCTGTATACTCAAACCATGCATGAGTATACTCCTCAATGAGTATTTATAAAATTTGCACTTTACCTGAAGTGCTTAGAATCTTTATACAGCTGTTTATGACTTTATGGCTAGCCAACTATACCTTTGAACCTTTATATCATACTTGAGCTTTATATCATCAAATGTTTCATCCATGACAATGTATATCAATTTATATTAACATGAAGCAGCTCATAACCGAATAACATTAATAGTAAATCATCATCAATAACTAGTGATCAATGCATTTATTTTCAACCTTTGACATATTTAAAGTATGTCAAATGTATGATCAATGACATAATTATCATGACAATATATAAACCAGGTAGACTCATCGCAAGTCTTACCGGTGATGTATAAAACATCTATGTATAATGTTATGTATGCATTGCACTCACCTGGGCCATGTATTAGTATGCCTTACTAAGTCCTCTTCGATCATTTCCTTCATTGTACTTGAACCTCTCTTGATTCGAACTTAACTTCATAATTCAAATAAGTAAAATATTTGTTAGATCCCAATCTAACAATAACATATTGTCCAATATAATCATTCGAAGACAAAATCTCCAAACATTTTCTTTTCTTCCTTGTATTGTTCAAAAACTATTATGGTCCTTAGTGACCAATTTGAACTTCCATTAACCCTTTTCAAGCTTACTAATCAACCTTAAACCACCAACTCATCACATTCTTCACCAAATAATTATTCACAATAATTCTCCCTAATTTTCCTTATTTACCGAAATAGGTACTAAAATGCAAAGATAATGATCACGCTTCTTAACTTTGCAATTTAGTCCTCAATTCAACATTACTACATTAATTCCATCATTAAAACTAAAAATCAGATTTAGCCCCCATACAAAACCTCCATTTCGATTTGGTCACTTAACTTTGACAAATTGTCAAAATGGTCACTAATTCAATTTGGCATTCTAACTTCATTTTCTTATCTCTAACATCATTAATAACATAAATACACTCCAGATTCTAAAAATTCAGATTTGTTCCTTCAACTTTTCAATTTTCCGAAATGGTCCCTATACAATTTAACTTAGGGTTTTGCTTCCAAACAACAATTCAAGCTTACTAGATCATTATTTCAACATCACAAACCCTAAATTAAACTTGAATCCATAAACCCTAATCATCTTCATAATAATCAAAACATGTAAAACTTAAATCCCAACTCAATATCATGATTTTTAACATCATACTAGCTTGATTTCAACTTGAATTCAATCATGGAATCATAAAATCTCAAAAGCCCCAATTTGATCCAATATAGTGATAAATAATCCTTTACTCGGAAATAAACTGTAGGATTCATCTTGAATCAAACTAAAAATATTTCCAACACTTGGATATGACTTTTATAACCTTTCTCTATCATATGGTAAAACTTCAAAGTTTTTCAGTTCGATCCGGGTATCCGAATTCCACTTAAACTTTAACTGCGATTTTCCCAATAATCGAAGTATCAGATTGAACAAAAAATTCCGCATTCACACCCTTAGGTGATCTATTTATTTATGAAATAAAAACCCTTAACTTTTTGGAAATTGCAACTTTATTCCCTAAACTTTTCCAAAGTTTATACTTTAGCCATAATTTTTTCAAAATTTACATTTTGGTCACTAAACTTTTAAACTTCAATTTCCATTCCAATTTTCCTTGGTATTCAACCAAACTTTAAGAATACCTTATTCAATTCACTATCTATCACATGATACCTTTAAACCTTAGAAATTTCCTTTCCAAAACCCATAATTAAAGAAATCCCAACTTTCGCATTTTTGTCATTTTTAGTCACTAAGTTAGCTTTTAAGCTATTATCTTAGTACTAAATGACCCTTAATCAACTTAGTAAATTTTGGGGTATTACAATACCTAGATGGGCCGACAACGTTTTTAGTTGTCTGAGTATTTTTTGGAGCATCTAACTATTTTGCTTCATTATTCTTGTATTTGTTTCATATGTTTCGATGATGTTCGCCATGAGTTCAACTCTCAATGAGAGCACCAATGTTAGGAATAATTCTAACAGATGAAATACTGCAAGAAAAAAGAGAGATGGAGAGAAAGAATGATAGAAATAGGAGGAAGAAGAACTATCGATAAGATAGATTGATAATATTTTGCATAAAAGAATCTGCTTACACCCATTCCCTTATTTATATATATTCGTTCTAGAAATGGACAAAATAAGTTGGCCTCGCTGGAAATAAGTGGCTGGCATTGTAATTTTATTCTGCCCACGTGTCCCTCTATTTATACTTTCCATAACATTACCGCCGTAATCAGACGTTACCTATTAAATGGCGGCCGCAATTCACAGTTTTTGGTGTGAATCCGATTCCCAGGGCGATTTTCGGTGATATCGGTTTCGGAGGCGGCGATACCGCTATATAACGCTCGCGATCGCGGTTGTGGACCGTTTTTAAACCCTAATTTGGTGCTTAATTAATCTGTAATTCTGAGGTCAGTCAAAAATTTTATGTAAGCATATATATATATATGGATTTTATTTTAACTCTTATAATAGAAAAACGCCTTTTTCTTATTTTCAAGCTAAGAATTTATTGCAATTCAGTTTGAGCAACTTCACAAAATTTAGATCTGTGAAGACCAGGGATTTAAATCTCGACCGCGGTCGTATTTTCGGTCGCGTCGTGGTTATCGCAGCTTCAGACATAACGGAGCCTATTGCGGTCATAAAAAGTTAGAGTGCTTTTAGTTAGAGTGTTTTCCAACACTTATTATAAAACATAATAATTATAATCATAAAAAGTTACTTTTAATGATTTTTAGAGTGTTTTTCAACAATTATGAACTTAGATTACTGAAATTAAAGGACTACATTGAACAAAAAATAAAGTTTACACTCTAAATTAGGAAAAATTCAAAGACTGAAATAACAAAGATAAAAAGTGGCATGGCTGAAATGGAAATTAACCTATACCCTTAAAAACACGTTGGCATCTCATAATTTAACTTTTTATTTATAGGGTCAAACCCTAACTGTCGATTTCAATTGGAACTGAGCTTTTTTTTTTATCAAATTAATGGGCTCTCTTAATATCTTTCCCTACTTGGATTCTCATGGTAGGCTTAGTAGGGCTCGAACCTACAATATAATCGTTATGAGCGGTACGTTTCAACCAATTAAACTATAAGCCCCTACGGATCTCTACATGCAATTTGCTCACTTCGGGAAGAGCAGACGGAAAGGGGGCCTTTGCACTATCTGATTCTTCACCCAAGAGTTTTTTTAATGATAATAAAATAAGATATAATATTAATAAAAAACCCTAAATCCTTCTTTGTTCTTCATTTTTTCTTTGGCTTTCAAACCCTAAAAGGCTTGTTTTCACGTCGTCGTCATCAAACGAGCATCTAGAGTCGCGCGATTTCACCTCTTATCGTCGGCGCGCGTCAATCCCCTCTCCTCAATGTCGACCAAGCCTCCCTCGTAAGTCTCATCAGCTCGCCTCCCTTTACACTCTCACGCTCACCCTTATTGCCCGCCCATGATTTTTTTTAGATTTTACAGTAACGGGAGAAAATGAAGATTTTACAGTGGGACGCGGAATCTCTTGACATTTAAACATGCAATATTATTTCACTCATTTTAACATGCATCTTTAGATATTTATTTTATTCATAGAATTAAGCTGTAACTCTAACATGTAAAAGGAGCATTTGTTAGAAGTGTACAACCTGAATATGAAGTGGACAACGTGTACACCATTATGTGACAGTCAAATCCCCTTTTGATTAGGCCCGCGTCAACTTCGTTGGCACTTGGCACCACCCAACAAGGTCGTCATCAATTTGAATTGAACCGAGAATATCTGGGCATCCTAAAAATATTTTTAAATTCTTTAAAATTGTATACAAATTTCAAATTTTCAGAGAAATTACTACCTCCTTTAATCCCCTCAGTCAATCTATATTTTTAGTGGTGGGCCATGTGACCCATCATGTACCAATGTAGATACCCCTTGGCGCCTCCCAACAAGGTCATCATCAATTTGAATTGAACCGAGAATATGTGGGCATCCTAACTATTGGTTAGAGGTGACAAACGGGTCATTCAGTTCGATTTTGGTTCGGGTCATTTCGGATATGACTACATTCAGTTTAAGTTCGGTTCGGGTATGGTTCGATTTTAGTTCGGGTCTATGGTTATTTCGGTTCGGGAATCGGGTCGGTTCTGTTGACTTTCGGTTCGGTTGATTTTGGGTCGTTTGATTTTGGGTCAGGTAAATATCGGGTTAATAGGGTATCGATCGGTTTTAGTTGGGTTTCTAGGCCGAGTTAGGTTTTTCCACTATATATATATATGACTCTATATAGCATGTATATTTAGCTTTTTCGTGAGTTGCGCGCATCTCATCTTTATTTATTTATTTTAATATTTTTTCTTTATTTCGGGTTGCCTTCGGTTCGAGTTGCTTTCGATTCGGGTGAAATCGATTTGGGGTCTATTCGGTTCGGTTAAAAACCGGTTTGGGTCCATTTGGTTCGAATTGAAAATCAGTTCGGGTGCATTTTCGGTTCAACTAAAATTCGATTCGGTTTCGGTTTGGGTTTCGGATCAAATTTAGGTCATTGTATTCGGGTCGATTCTAAGTCTCGGTTCGAGTAAATCGATTCGGTTCTCGAGTCTCGTGTCAAGTTTGTCAGGTCTACTCTTGCTCCATGACTTGGTTACTTGAAATCAAATCATTGTTGGCTCTGTGTACCTTATCGATAAATAAAGGATTACCCATACTAGATTATTATCCTATACACAAGCGGCGAAAACTTTTTGTTCCCACAAGCGTCTTAATTTTAGGGTTTAGGGTTTTAGTTTAGAGTTTAGATTTTAGGGGTTTTAGTATAGGGATTTAGAATTAGGCTTCATGGTTATAATTTAGGGTTTAGGGTAATATGGGTCGGGATTTAGGTTTTAACCTATAAACCCTAAATTTTAACCATAAACCCAAAATTCTATCAACAATCCCTAAATTCAAAACTACTATACTTAAACTCCTAAACTTTAAACCCTAAATGGAGTCCCTAACCCCTAAAATTAAAGCGCTTGTGTAAAAAAATTCCACAAGAGCTTGTGTATAGAATAATTACCCGTACTTTATTTATTTATTTTATTATTAATAGCCTTGAGATTATAATTCCCATTTGATGAGCCCAAAAGCACGTATCAAATGCGAGAATACAGAATGTAATCATATATGTATGTATGTATGTATGTATATTTCCTTTTTAATCCATGCCCACCAAATTGCACATAATTCACGTGCAATTTTGTTTCTTCTTCTTAAAATACCATCTGAAACTTAAGGAACCACCATCAGCTTTTTAATCGAGCAAAAACGCAGCTCAAGCTGAAGGTATTTGTAATCGGTAGTTTTTCTTGCATTTCTTGCCTCTTCCGCCGCTTGAGTGCCTGCTTGTTACAATGATGTTGCGGTAATCTACTCTTCATTCGTCATCTCCGCCGCCTCCAATCAAGTGGAAACCTTGTATTTTTCATAAAAAATGTTTACTTCCGCCATTTTTCTTTTACAGATAAGACTCTGGAATTTTTCTCCAAACCTACAACTCCCATATAAACAGATTAGGCAATATATATATATATATATATATATAAATATTGTAATAACTCATTTTTGTTCGGGTTGTAAATATTATAATAATATTAATTAGTTATGATAATTATTATATATGCATTAGTATGTATATATAAGTACGTATGGTAATGTATATTTAAACATATGTATGAGTCTATGTGCATGTATGTGTTAGTATGCGTGTGTGGTATATGAATATGTTTATCAATGTTATATTTATACATGTTGTCAATAATTTATATTAATGTATTTAAAATGTATACATGTACGTACATTGTATGTATGATTGTATGAATGTGTGTTATATATGAGTGTACTAATATTGTATATGTATGTCCGTACTAATGCTTGTATGTGTATGTATATGTATACGTTAATGTGAGTATATTTATTATCTTCTTGTATTTAAATTGCATGAATATATGTTTGTATGTATGGATGTGTATGTGAATGTACCTGTTATTATTGTATTGCATGCTATTTATTATTAATAGTATTATTATTATTAATTATTGGGTTGCAAGTAAAAAAAAAGAAACAGATCCAAATATTTCAAAACCCAAATTATTTTTAACTGTCCAGTCCATTTTACATATTGAAATCCAACTAAAATATTACAAGGCCCAACTGGCCAGCCCAATCCTTTTAATATCCAAAAACTCTATAGCCAAATCTGATAACCCTCATTTTCTCTTGCAGCCATCGTTCTCCCAACCGTTGGATCAAGTCTTGATCCAACGGTCCAGATGCCTCCAAGAGAGACTCCTCATCTACCGCGTGTAGTGCACGCTCGGACCACTCGGCTTCTCAAGCGTGTACAGGGCACGCGCCAGGCTATTCAACTGTCATCCGTCACGTGTCAAGATCAAAGGCAACCACGTCACCACCAAATCTTATATGATCCTTTCGATCTGCAAGCCATCCTAGCCGTTGGATCAAATCTGATCCAACAGTCAGGAATATTTCTGGCCGAGATAGTCTTTTCGTCTTCCAGTCGTCAATCCACATGGTTGCCACCGTACGTACGTTTCACCGGCTCCCCCACCAACAGGACATGTCAAAAAAGGAGAAATCAGATCCCATCATCAAATCAACAGTTAAAAATTAAATGTTTGCTTAATCTTGTATCTAAAAGCCAAATCAAAAGGCAGCATATATATCAAGTGTAATGAATGATTTTTGGTACTCAGTTTTTCATATTCAAAATAACACAAGAATTTCTAGAAAAAAAGAGGATTTCAAGGTATATGTTCTTCCTATTTTGCATGTATCCGAAATAAAATAAAAAAACATAAGAAGGCTTAGAGTTTACCTTCGTCGTCCGTTCCCTTCTCCGGTGAGAAGCCCGTGCAAGGGTGAATCAGAATATGGTGTCGGCGTTTAAAGGAGGGTAGGTTGTTTCGGTTTTAGTTTTAAAAAATGGGAGGACTTTGTTTCGGTTTTTCTCAAAACTGAGTGAAAGGATTTAAAAAAAAAAACTAAGGTTGGATTCGAGTTTGGGTTGAAGCAAGAGTTGTCTTGGGGTGGTTTTAGGTCTCGCTAGTGCCGACTAGCGGCGGCCGGTGGCAGCCGGTACGGCGACATTACACCAGAATCTGGGTTCATCCCATGGTTTGGTTCGTTTTTTTGGGAAAATAGAATGGAGAAGGTTTTATTTTGTAAGTTGAATTTTCAAAATGGCAAAGAGGGGAAAGGGCAACCGGTTGGGTCATTTTATAAGCATTCTTGTTTTAAAAATGGTACAATTACCCCATAAGGACCTTCGTCCCTTTTATATTTTCACTTTGAGCTTGCCGCATGGGTAAATCACCCCTTTAGTCCTCCTATCTTTTACAAAAATTTCAATTTCATCCCCAAATTAAACGATTCCAGCTTTTTAATGGTGAAATCACGCCCTCAGTCCCTCCGTATTTTCAATATTTTCAGTCTGAGATTGCCCCTTGGTTTAATTACACGTTCAATCCTCATAAGTTTTGTCTGGTTCTTAATTAGATCCCCAAATGTCATTTTTTATTTAATTTATAAGCTTTGTGTTTTGATTTATTTTATTTCAGTCCTCTATTGTATGTTTTTTTATTTTATTTTAAATAATTATGTTTTAATGTTTTTTGTATTAGTATGATTTGTGGTGTTTTTTTATATAGGTATTATATATGTTTTTGTTGCCTCTTTATTTCATGCTCATTCATGTTTTTATGTGTATTATCATTGTTAATATGTCAATTAGCTTGTTTACTCATGTTCTATATATGTTTTAGCATATTTACTTCAGTCTTCATGTTTTATCCTATATGTTTTTTTCTTAGTATGTATGCACTATCCATTAGTGTTTTTATGTTTTTTTTATTTCGTGTTTTCATGTCTTTTGTAACATATGTTTAGTTTATGATATTATGCTTTTATATTTTCGTTCGTTCGAGCATATTTTACGTGTTCGATTTGTGTTTGTTTTAGTTTATTTGTATTTAGCATGTTTTTAATTTAGCTTGGTTTTTATGAACGCTTTGTTTTTTAAGTTGTATGTTGGTATGGTGTTATTTGTCACCTATGATGTCATGTTTTTTTAATTTACGCACATAAATTGTGTTAAATGTTAAATGTTAAGTATTATTTTCTTTGCTAGCATGTTGCATTGATTTGTCAGTTTAGCATCATACTTTATTTATATCATGCATATGTTGCATTATGTTTTTTTATATATGTATTTTAACGTGTATATATATGATTTATCAATTCTTGAAGCATGTTTTCTTTTCTTTTAATTTTGAAGTATATATTTTTTTTCACTTGTTCATGCTTTGTTTTTTTTCATTTTTATTATAATATGGTATGTTATTCATGTTCATGCATTTTAATTATTTTTGCTTAATATTATGATATTCATGTTTTTCTTATTATGTTTTTATACCATGTCAATGTGAATGTATGTACTTTTTTAATCGTTTTCTAAGATTGCATAATAGAATATTTTTTGTCAATGCGGTGCCTTTTATTCGAGCATAAACGTGGCCAGTATCAAACGCAGTGATGGTGGTCTATCAATTTATTCTCGAATAATGGGGCCCTTAAAATTTACTCACACTTATAACCAAATTTTATTTTAATCGTCACTTTAATGTGGAAAGTTTAATGTTAATAAAGTGGTAATTATTATAGTACCAATTTTGGGCGGTGTGGGGGTGCTAATCCTTCCCCATCCGTAACCGACTCCCGAACCCAACAATTGTTCAAATCTCTAGTTTTATGGTGTCTGGCCTACCTCAGTGACCGGTGGCGACTCTATTTTTAAACAAAATACAGTTTTTCCAAAAACCCCATGGAATACATATTTTTAATACCCGAGAGACCCCCAAACACAGTGAAACCCGTTTTTAGCAAAACACCCATAGGAAAATTCAGATATCGCTACAGATGGCGACTCCGCTGGGGAATATTTTTTGTTTTTCAAAAATAAAAGAGAGTCAAGCTTTTTAAATGATTACCACTTTAGTAATATCAGAAGTTCCAGATTAAAGTGACTATTCAATTAACATTCGGTCGTAATTGCGCGTTTATTTTAATGCATTTAAAATTTGGCATATAAACCCGTCCTTTTTAAGTGGGGGGAAAACGCTAGTGCTTTCGTGAGGATACCGTTCCTCCGTATGGGCCTAGCAAAGTACCTTCAGGGCTCAAGTACCTTATGTTTTTGTGAGGATATCGTTCCTTCATAGGGGCATAAGCGAATGGGTCCCCTGAATTGAACTCGGTTGAAAAGAGCCTATAATGGGTGATGATCGGGAGCCTTTCTACCCTTAGTAGGGGACAGCAAAGACAATTCAGGTACCTCCTAGCACCAACACTGCATATAGAGAACATAAAGAACCCATATTTTTAGAGCCATGTTGATAACTTAGGTGTTTTAGACGGGGTGTAAATAAGGGTTGTTTTGTTTGTTCATCTTATTTAACTTACCATTTTATTTATGTATTTATTATTTTTATCTGGTACTAACTCATTTTCTTTTTGTTTTGTTTTTGCATATATCATCGCATTCGTATTACATAAGGTATGGATTCCCGAGTGGTTTCTCGCATAATAGAGATTGTTCATGATGGACTAAGGGTTCTTTGGCCTGACGATAGGGGGTTCGACTCCAAAGTTCCATCATAAAGCTAGATCGGGGATAGTAGAAGAAGGATCGTTCAGAAACTTCAGGTCAGATTTGGCAAGCAGTGTCAGTCCTGGTAACGAGCGAGGTGTAGTACAAGAGTTAAAGAAGCAAATGGCCGAGATGATGAACCAGATAAATGCTATGATGAAAGGTAAACAACCTGTTGAACTTGGAGAAGAATCGATCAAGGATCAAAATGTATAACAGAATGGTCAGAATGTTAAAATAGACAACACCGTTAAACATGACAAGTTGAATCCTTTTGTAATCAATCTCAAGAAACAGACAGGTAGCATATCTGGGGCAGATACCCAGGAAACAAAGGCAAGACTAAGAGAAGCCCGAGAATCAAATGACATAAAGGGGCATTATCCTATACCTATGAGATACACCTAGCTGCTTCCGTTACTCATTGAAAGGAATCTTATCATACCGGTGAAGTCTGTACCAAAGAGACCTCATTATCTGAAGGGTTACAACAGTCGTATATGGTGCAGCTACCACATAGGGGGTTCGGCTCATCACACTGAGAACTGCGGAGCCTTGAAGGATAGAGTTCAAGATCTTATCAGGATGGGAGTTTTGGGTTTCGAAGATGGACAACCCCATTTCTACAATGAGCCAGCCATTGCTCGAGGGGCAAAGTCAAAGAAAGGTCAATACCTAGTCCAAGGTTCGGGTAACACAGAAGTGGGTCACTCAAGTGAGACAAATTCAGGAGTCGAGAGTAAAAGCATCTTAGAAGACAAACTCGTATTCGAGTATGGCCAGCTTGAGCACGAAAGGTATGATCTAAGCAAAAAACCAAATAGTATACATGATGAGTACCAGAAGTTGCACTTTGAATTCAAGAATGTCGGGCTGGGTGACACCTCTGAATAATGGGTTAATGAAATGATTCAGCTGAAGAACGATTTAGAACGTTGGAAGCTGAAATGCAAGACTAGTAAAAATAAAGCTAGATCATTGTCACAAAAGCTGAAAAAAGCTGAGAGCTAACGCGACATCCTCCAAAGTGAGTTGGAAAGCAGTCTGGCTATGGACGAGATCCTGAAATCAAGTTTGCAGCAGAAATGGGAGAAATCTCAAGCCTTTCAAATGGAAAATGCAGCGCTCAAAGAATAGATAGAAAGGCTCGAGACTTTTTTACGTACCAACGAGATCCGTGCCGAAGCGTACAAGCAGGTTGGGTATGAAAGCTTCAAAGAAGTCACTGTCAAACTGTAAAAGGTTGAGCAGAAGATACAAGAGAAAGACAAAGACATGAAAATCGTTATGACTCAAGCGCGAAAAGTGGCCCAACAAGTAGCAGACTAAGCTGATGCAGTAATGTCGATAAGCCAGAATATGGATTCAGCGTTGGACCGCGAAGGAAAGCTGGCAAGACTATTGAATGGGGTCAAGAAATTAAGAGCTAGAGCTCACCGCTATCTGAAAATCCTAGTACCTGATGTAATGAAAGCTTTTGGTCTGAATGAAAGATGTTCTATGGGGACAAATCACTTGTGGAATCAATACTTTATTCCATTCATGCATTGCATTAGCATCACATCCTTTGCATTATTTAATAATTTTATCATTGCATGGCACTTCATCGTTTAATTTTTGGGATTCGATGGCAGAACTGGTTGAGAAAATAGAACGAACTAAGGAGTTGAGGCTTGACATGCTAGAAAAAGAATCGAGAAGGAGCTAAAGAAGAAAGAAAAAATAGATATTTTTAATACGAGGGAACTCTTCCTAGTCCCTGATTTAGTCATTCCTCTGGATTTCAAGATTCCCAGATTTGCGCAGTATGACTGACCTAGCTGCCCAAAGATTCATTTAACCATGTTTTGTAGAAAAATAGAGGGATACATGAAGAATAAAGAGTTGTTGATCCACTACTTCCACAATAGCCTGGCGGGATATGCAGCAGTGTGGTATAACCGTTTGAGCAAAAACCAAGTTCGGTCATGGGTGGCCTTGCTAATGCCTTCTTAAGTCAGTACAGATATGCTTTAGACTTAGCGTCATGTCGTCTGTTTCTTCAGAACGAGAGAATAAGACCAAATGAAAGCTTCAGGGAGTATGCACTAAGGTGGCAATGTTCGGAAACCCAAGTTCAGCCTTTTATAGCAGAAGAAGAGTTGACTCTCATGTTCCATGCAACGCCTCCCTCTCCTTTCTTCGATATGATGTTGGAGAAATCAAGAAGCATATTAGAGGATTTTATGACGATTGGAGAGAGGATAGAATACGTAATCCAAGAAGGAAAATTAGGGTCTAAGTCTAAGGACCAAACTGAAGAGAAGGTAGATGAATACAAAGAAGTGAATGAATGTCACCTCTAAGGTTCTCGTGGCTGTAAAAGAAGAAGACATACTGACACTTCAGGGTCATCAAGGAAAATTCCTTGGATGAGTGCAAATTTGGAAGTGTTCGGAGTATCCATCTCAGACATATGGCCTTATTTGGTAGAAGGTCGTTATCTTGCTCCCAGAACGATGAAGATTACACTTGATCCATCTACCCATAGTTTCGACTCGAGTAACACATGTGAATTCAATGTGGGGGCACCAGGGCATCCCACTAGAAAGTGTAGACCTTTGCTCGAGGAGATCAAGAAGCTGATCAATAATTGGACCTTGACACAAAAACTGATCTAGTAGTGGAGAACCAAGGATGAGGGCAAGTTTACATAGTGCTAAGAAAACCAGAGATGTCTCTACATTAGAAGACTTTCTTGAAGTAATACAAGGAATCAACTTTACTACCTGTGGCCCACATGTGGTAAAGATCTTTTGTGAAGGGGTATGCGTCATGTTTGTTGATTTTTATTCCAATGAAGAACCCATTTTGCTTAACATACAATATTCTTGAAAGCACATAGATGTGTATATTTTCTCACCATAGTAGGTCACTGATATCAATTGCAATATGTGACATTAGTTGGATGTTGTGATAACGATGAGGTGTGATCTCCCCAACAGACTCTGGTCAGCAAAGCAAGACTACTACTCTTTCAATGATGTTCAAGGACGAAAAAGCTCCAAATGTTAACCATGTAAAGTTGCTTAAAATTGAAACTCTAAGCGTAATCTTCTATGCACTAAAGAGTTAACAATCAAAACAGGACACATGTGTGTGGAATAAAAGAAAATAACAATATTAAGTGGGTTAAATAAAAAACACTCATATGTTCGAAGCCTGGTAATAGGCTTGTTCAGATAAGAGTTTAGAAATTTTGGGCCACTCCGCTGAAGCAATAAGGTTGCAATACACCATCCAAGTCAAGAAACCTTAGCTTCATAAGTGATGATAATGTTTTCAAATCGTGACTATGCCGAGTAACTTGGGGTAATGTTGTTTGCTCCATCGTTGTCTTCAAGACAAATAACTGTGACGAGTTGATTTCCTCAAAATCATAATAAATGCATGAAAAAGAAAAAAAAGAAAAAATAAAGAGAAAAAATAAAGAAAAAAAGAAAAAGGGAAAAGGAGACAAAAATGAACAATAGCATAAGTATAATTAAAAACACACTCACCTAGAACTTTATTCTTAGAATGATATTTCTGCGCTCGAGTGGTCAAACAAGTCACCCTTTTTAGGGCAGAGCAAATAATGAGAATTAAGAAAGAGTAGTATTCTGCAGCAACGCGGTAATCATGAGGATGAACCGAGTTATCTAGGAAGACTTCACAGCCTTGAATCACCGCAGCATTCAAAATCCTTATGGACTCAAGCTATGCTTGAAATGATCGTTGAACGGTTAAATCTAAGACGCTCTTGCACTTGATATCCAGAGCTCCTATTAGGTTGTTTGTTATACTAAGATTTTGATTTTGAGATTCCGTATGTTAATCAAAATAGCACTCTTCAGTGGAATGCCAATAAAAAAATTGACAATTTAAAGCAACAAATATTTCCATGTATTGCTTCAAAGAAAAGATCCAGAACACAAGGTCGCGGATATTGTTGGGCACCTAACCAGAGAAACGACCCCTCAATGTATAAGACGAAGATGATGACGGGAATATATGTGTCAGATAGCTCAAGAGCAGGAACCGGGTTTCAGCTATGATGCCTTGGTTGGTTCAAGAAAATGAAGAACGAACTGGGACAAGAATGAGGTCGCAAAATACGGAAAAAGGTAAGACATAAACATTGATTCTCCAGAGGGTTAGAGCATAGGGATTGAAAGATGGTTCCCTTCAAGAAGCAACAAGAAGACTGAATTTAGAAATTAAATTCAGAGCATGGAAGTATTTTGCTCACCCCGATGATGAAACTAACAAATACTCCGAATGTTGGGTCACAGAATTGGAAGATAGCTAAGCTCATGATCGAGTGGGGCAATGCAGAACATGAAGAATGGTAAGAATTCCTACACAAGAATGATATAGAGATTAGAGTGAGCTTATTTGTGAAGTGGGTAGAGACCCCAAAGAAGAAAGACAGTTACTTGTGCAAGATAGCAATAGCGGGTACTCAGTGGATAAAGGAAATATTGATAAAAATAAAAATCAAAACTGAGCATATTGCAAAAAGAAAGGGAATAGAGAAATCTGAAAAAATGACTTTTCAGGGCATAGAATTTTAAAACATATTTAAAAGAGAAGAAAGAGCGAGAGAAGAAATAATAGAAAAAGAAAAAGGAAAAGAGAGAAAGAAAGAAGAAAATAGGAGAGAGAATGAACAAAAAAGAAGAAAAAGAAAGCATTACATTGCATGCATCATATAGATAGAGGCATGTCAATTTTTGTTTGTTTTAGACATGTTTTTAAAGAATTATCAAAGAACTTTAAGAATTAGATTTTATTAAAGAAAGAAAGATGTGGCAACCATAGTAGCGTGAGGCCAGATGACGGTAGCTATAGTAGCGTGAAGCCAGATAATTAAGTCATTCGGGCCATTAGTAAGTCTTTCGGGCATGATGATAAGTCCTTCGGGCCACCAGTAAGTCTTTCGAGCATGGTGATAAGTCCTTCAAGCTATCAATAAGTCCTTCGGGCATGATGCGACAACCATAGTAGTATAAGGCCAGATGACGGTAGCCATAGTAGCGTGAAGCCAGATATTAAGTCCTTCGAGCCATCAGTGAGTCTTTCGGGCATGATGATAAGTCCTTCGGGCCACCAGTAAGTCTTTCGAGCATGGTGATAAGTCATTCGGTTCATCAATAAGTCCTTCGGGTATGATGATGCAGCCATAGTAGCGTGAGGCCAGATGACGGTAGCCATAGTAGCGTGAACCCATGAAACACATATTTTTAATACTCAAGAGACCCCAAACATAGTGAAACTCGTTTTTTAGCAAACACCCATAGGAAAATTCGGATATCGCTACAAATATATATATATATTCTGTAGCAGATGTATAATGCAATAATCTAGAAAAATTCAATGCACGATTTTGAGATGTGTGTTAACATCCCTGTATTTCTTGTCGATATTTGCTTTAAAATTGATGCTCCACTTGATCATGACAATCGAGTCGGTGTTTGAGAATTATCAATATTCATAATACATTGGTCAACGGTATAACAAATTGTTTTTAAATTGTAAGAAATTATATACCGATGCAAAACAAAACGTTAGTAATAACAACTAAACCGAATAGAAAACTACACAGAAAATAAATCAATTTACAGTATCGTGATAAAAAATAATACTTCAAAAGTAATTTTGTACATAAAGAATAAAAAAAATATTTTAAATTACGTTAATGGCCAAACTGGCTTTGTCAACTGCATAAAAAATTGCTTCTACATTGTATGAAATTATATACCGCCGCAAAACAAGACTTTAGTAATAATAAGTAAACCAAATAAAAAACTATATATAAAATAAATCGATTTACTCGTGGTAAAATAGAAGAAATTTTATTTGGATGGTGTAATCACGATAATCGACGCTGCTTTCAAAGTTAACACAGTTTTTTGAACATCGTACACCTGAATAGAAAGTAAACACTTAATACCCGGTATAAATAAATTCAACCCGAATATCGAATACTACAAATGACCCATTTGTGACCTAAAAATATATTTTAAAAAGTGAACGTATTCGATTACGTGAAAATAAACAACCAACATAAACATAAAGAGGAAACAATTAACTAAAATCACTCGAGAAAATTAACCTTTAAAAACTTAAAAAATAAACGATTTAACAAAAATACATTTTTAATTTTTTTATAATTATCCATATTCAAATTATTAACCGATAAATTTAGATTGCGCATCACAAAAGCTCATTAATAGGCGATCACGGTTAATTTGTTCTATTCACATCAAAAATTCACATCAAAAATTAAACCTTCGACCAATTTTCTCCTTTATCACGTACTGTAGTAATTTTTATAATAGCCACTACAAAATTAAGCTCTATTTAAAAATAAATAAATGTAAAAGCTCAAAAAGTTAGGGAAATTTTAGATATTTTAAGTTTGAGAAATAGGATAACAAAAACAATAACTACGATTTTAATTATTTAACCCTATTTTTTAAAGTAGAATAATATAACTCTTAAAATAGTTATTTTCTCTCTTTTTTTCACAGTACATGGAAAGGTTTGAGTTCCCACTCAAGAAATAAAAGTGATACCAATAAATATAAAAATTAAAAAATAGAGAATTAAGGGATTTGAAGATTGAAAATTAGATATAAAAAAGGTAAAACTTTGATACACAGGCTATGTGCATTTACACTATAAAAATTCAAATCTTAAATTCCTAATACTAACCCTAAAAAACTAAACCCTAAACCTTAACCCTATACGCTAAATTCTAAACACAAACCTTAAACTCTAAACTATATAACCTAAACCCTTAAACTAAAACCTTAACCTCTAAAACTAAAAGGGTGTAAACTTTGATATACAGCTTGTGTATCAAAATTTTTTCCATACAAAAAACAGTAGTTATCTTATTTAATTTCTTAAATAGAATTAAGTATACTCATGTTAGACTCTATTTATTCAGTTATTTCTATAACAAAACACGTTTTTTTTTTTACCAAAATTCCTCTCCCACTGATTATATGCAGAAACTCCCAGAAAATCGCAGGGAGTTTACACTGTCAGTGTCAGAACTGTTGGACTCTATTTATTCAGTTATTTCTGTCTTAACTTTCTTTTCTCAGTTACCAGCAGGAAACACTACATGAGAAGGAACTTCCGCCAAGAAGACAAGAAAAATACGTAGTTCATAGAGTACTCAGAATCTCGTTTTAGTCTCGGGCTAACAATAACACCACTCATCCTCCACCTACGTAAGACAATGCCTTGCCCACTCCCCTTTCTAAATCACTATAGAAATCGGCTTTCGATACTCTTAGCCACATGATTCTTTATGATATGTTCCAACTTTTTTTACTCCATCATCACTGCTGGGCACATTGCACCCTCTGGGCACCACCAGGCATATCATCGTCTTCATCGTAAGCTTCCTGCGCTGCCTGCTGCTTCCTCCTCAGCTCCTCTTCAATGTTCATATCATACATTGTAGTCTCCTTGCACTCATCTAACTCCATATCAGTCAGCTGAGATGTTGGTTTTGTCGACAGGACAGCCTCAAGTGCCTTAACCTGATCAGGGCTAAGAGAATCAGGGAACTCTACAGTGAAGTGATGTACATTTTGCCCTTCATGAATGGCCTCTGATATAATGGCATTCCCTCGTAATTGATTGCCTTGAAGGAATCTGGAATAACAAGTTTCACAAGTTATTAATCGAGCAATGGATAGAAGGACTTGACTACAAATTTACAAATTCCCGAGCAATTACCAGGCTTCACAACCTCCCCAGGGTTTGACTTGATTAGAAGCTGTCGCCCGTCGAGATGGGTAATTTCAAACTGGAAGCCACACAAAGCCTCGGTAAGAGACAATATGTGCTCCACGAAAAGGTCTTCACCCTCTCTCTTGAACTTTGGATGGTCCTTCTGCTGGAGAACAAAGACTATGTCCCCAGAGACGGTATCAGGCTGCAAAAATACACCAAAAAACAAACAAATTAGTCACGAAAACCGAGAGCATACACTAAATTGCACTACTATTACATACATCACAATACGTACTGCCTCAACAGCTTCGCCTGGGAATGTAATCTTTTGTCCATTCTGCATACCCTTCTCCACAACGACTTCCAAAACTTTCTTCTCCGGTACAACCTTCTCACCCTTGCACTGAGGGCAGCGGTCCTTGTCGCTGATCATTTCACCAGTACCCTTACACTCGTTGCAAGGATGTTGCATTTGCTGAATCATGGAAGGACCAAGGTGCCTAATTGAAACCTTCATACCAGAACCCTGGCAACCGGAGCACTGCATTGAATCCCCCGATTTCGAGCCCTCGCTGTTATGAATAAATAACACATTCCACGTAAGCAAACACTACCAGAAATTCGAACACAGACATAAACAACCAAAACACGAACTCGCCCATTGCATTTCGAGCATATCACATTGCGGGATAGAGAGAGTTTCTTTGATGTCCCAAGGTAAAGGTAATCTAGAGACACCTTAAGAGGAGGATGAACCACATCCTCTCCCCTTCTCTGTCTTCGACCGTGACTGCTACCACCTATTCATCAACAACAAAAAAAAAACACACCACAATTCAACCATATCCCAGTTCTCCTAAAGCTATTTCAACAACAATTCTCAAATTACTTAACCAATTATGGTGAAATTCGCCTTCATCAGGTTCCATTAGGCATTAAGCAGTCAAATAATCTGATGTATCTAAAATAACATGACCACATACCAAATTTTGATTGCAAGGGATAATGAATCCATCATCATTAAACAAAAGAACTATGATTTCGAATTCCTTAACCTATGCTTAAATCAGATTCTTCTAAATCAAAACAAAATCCCTACACCTTTGAAAGCATGACAAGAATTAAACTAAATCGCTCACCTCCAAACGGGATACCACCAAAGAAGGACGAGAAGATATAGCAAACGGGTCATGGGTCCCGGCTCCACCACCCATTCCTTCCTTGAGCGCATCCTCACCATACTGATCATAAATCTTACGTTTCTCAGGATCTCAACACCTCATAAGCTTGAGCCAACTCTTCAAACTAACCAATCAAACAAAAACCCAGAAAACAAAAAAGCAAACTTAGCAATAAAATCATCACACCCATAATCAATCAAAAGAAACCCAGATAAAATACTATACTTTTTCAGGATCACCGCCTTTGTCTGGATGGTTTTTGATGGCGGCTTTCTTATAAGCCTTCTTCAAATCATCCTGGGAAGCGTTCTTCGAAACACCCAGAATCTCGTAGTACCTGGTGTTATTACTCTTCTTAGGTGCTCTTCCAAACATCTTCGATCTTTCTAGCTTTAATCTCTAATTCGGATTCTTTCTTTGGGTCTTGTGAGAAACAGCAAGAAAAGGAAAGAATCAATGGTATTTTGCTTAGAGGAGGGGAAATGGGGGTTGGGGACACTTTATAAGAGATGGTTTAGAGGAGGAATTGAATTTTGAGAGAATAGATCTCCCACCTCCTTTCTTTGCCGTTGCGAAGAACGGAAGAAGGGGAGAAAAATAAATTAAAATAATAATACAAAGCTAGTGTAAAATTTATTTTTGGCTTAAATGAAAATTAATTGTTTAAAGTATATTTTTTTTAATTTAGGATATTTAAAGTATTTTTTATAAAAATAGATGTTTAAAGTTTTAACCGTTATAATTTAAGGTGTATGACAGTTAAGAAGTGTTAAAAAAGTTTTTAACGTACTAATTTGATTTTTTTTAAATCAAGAAAAAAACTAAAATTTTTAGTTTTTTATAAAATTTTAAATTTTTACAAAACAATCACCAAATCACTGAAAATTTCCAAACTCCTAAATCATCGTCGTTTCCGTCGTCGATCACGTCTAAACACACCGCTTTGATCGCCAGACTTAGTCGGTCATTTTTCCTAATGCGGAATCGTCGAAAAATGGCGAACGACGTGACAGCCGAACATCGAACATTAAACACGAAATCGACTAGCATGTCGTTCTCTATTTCTAATGACGTCGTGTTGGGAGAAATGACCATCTAGGTCTGACGACCAAAGGAGTGTGCTCAGGCGCGACGATCGGCGGCAACAGCGGTGGCGATTTGGGGTTTGAGTTTAGAAACTATTAGGAATTTGGAGACTGTTTTGTAAAAATTGCAAAATTTTGAAATTTTATAAAAAACTAAAAATTTTAATTAATTTTTTTAATTTTAAAGAATAAAATGAACATGTCACTGTTAAGCACTGATTGGTTAAGAAATTTTTTTAACACCTTTTAACAGTCAGGCACTTAAAATTATAACATTATAAACTTCATGTACCTAAAATTATAACGTTTGAAACTTTAAACACCTATTTTTACAAAATTATATTTTGGACGCCTAAAATTTAAAATAAGTATACTTTAGGCACACATTTAAGCCATTTATTTTCTAAATTGTTCTTTATTTCGCTTCAACTGTGAGACTTTCACTTTTTCCCCATTTGTGTTTTTATTTTAAGGAAAAAAAACACAATTCAAAACCATCTCTAATTCAATAGACATTTTACTTTATATTCTTTTATTGTTCACTTTAATCTTTTAACATTATATTTTTATTCCAAGTTATTTTTTTATAAAAATTATTGATTAATTGTCATTGTTGAAATCAACGAGTAGTCAATGGAAGAGAAAATAATATTAATTTTAAAAAGTTTGAGTTCGAACAATTTTATCTACGCGATATAATATCAAAATATCAAAATAATATATAAACATATACAACATTATAATCACCTTAGGACTATTAAAAAACAATGGTCATCCGTTAAAATTAACATGATAAATTTATATGACCTAAAATATTGTTGTCATTATATCTCATAAACAAAACAAAAAAAACATTGAATGTTTTAACAACAACAAAAAAGATGATTACTAAATTATTTTAAAATAATTTTTTAATCACTCAATTTTTAAATATTATAAAATGAGAATTAAAATTCTTATTTTACCTATGATATGCAGGGACGAAACTAAGATTTAGGGTTAAAAAACAAATTCAAATATTTAAAAAAATAAAAGGCAAATGTACATTTAATTTGTTTTTAAAAAAGATAATTTCTATATCATAAAGGTAAAAGAAATTGAGTTAGGGGCATGAGTCCCTCCCAAGCCCTATGTCACTCTGTCTCTGATGATACGCTAAAATTAATAAAAATATTTTAATTATCCCTTCAACTGTAATTAAAATTTTATATTTAATAATATTTTTAATATTACAAAATAATATTTCTAAAAAAATCAGAAAAATGCTACGGTGTGGTCCCAATTATTGAACATTATGCATGTGTGGTTGATCTTCTTGGCCGGGCAGGTCTTCTGCACGAAGCCGAGGAGTTCATTCATGGGCGAAGTTACGAGGGATCTGGCCCCTTAGCCCACCCCTACACTCCATTCATCTTTTAATTTACCCAATACAAATTTTAAGTTATAATTTATTTTAATTATTTTTTAATATAAAATGATTTTTGTCTTAATGATAAAATGTGTAAGTGAAATTAACCTTATTTTATTTGAAGTTATTATATTAAATCTTATTGATCATATTTTTTAGTTTTTTAATTTTTTATTTTCTGTCCCGTTAACTTTTAATTCTTTACTTATTCTTCTTTAAGTTCAAAGGTTTTAAAAAAAGAAATTAGTTCGTCTTCTGTTGTTATTGATATGTTATGATGGATGGTTGGTGCCCGTCTTAGATTTGATAGGTAATAATAAATTACATGGATAGAATCAACTGCCAGGTAATATTATTTGATAAGGCCAATGGATTATGACAATAACATACATTCGTGTCACGAAAACTTACAGAAATTTTGAATCTCTTCATGCAGAGACATTATGACGGAAAAATTTTAACGAAAGACATGACATTTTTAAGATAAGTAACATGGTACAACTGAATTGAATCTTTGTAAAATTTAACCTGAATTAATTGATTAATAAATTAGACATCGATAATTAAATTAAAAAGGCTTAAACAAAAAAAGCTCTCAATCTATGTTTTTTTTTTTGCTTTTAGCCCTTAAACTATTATTTGGACAAAATAGGCTCTTAAACTATCATTTTGGCCACTTTAAACCCCTAAACTATGATTTGGGCAAAATAAACTCTTAAACTATCATTTTTATCACTTTAAGTCTATGGTTACACAAATATTATTTTATAGGCTTTTCTAACATATATAAATATTTATGTTTTTTTTTTAATTTTAAAATATCATATATCAAAATAAGCTCATAAACTATCATTTCTGGTCATTTTAAGTCTGATAGTTATTTAAGTCAAAAAAAACTATTTCGACTAATAAGATGTTGACATATCACAGAGATTTTTTGACCAATTAATAGTTTTGGGTAGGGGTGTTCAAAAATACCCAACCGACTGACCCGACTCGATTACCCGAACATAAATAATCAGGTATTTACCCGGAATTTTTTTTACCCGGGTCCGGCCCGTCACTTCTCGGGTCTAGCCCGGGTCACAAAATTAAGAATTTTTGGGTACAATTGGGTACCCGAATATATTTAAAATTAATATTTTTTATATTCAATATACATATTTTTATATTAAACTAATAAAAAATCTAAGATTTTTTTTATATTTTATATTAAACTAATAAATACATATTTTTTATATTTTTATATTAAACTAATAAAATAGTTTATATTTAAAAATATATATTTTTATATCCGGGTACTCAAATACCCGAATTTTCTGGTACCTGCAAAAATCGGGTCGGGACACGGGCCGCATTTTCTACTACCCGAAGATTCGGGTACCCGGTACTTTAGATACCTGAACACCCGGTACCCGGATTTGAACACCCCTAGTTTTGGGGACTAAAAGAAGAAAAATGATATAGTTTAGGTACTTATTTTGACCAAAAATAGTTTAGGGACTTAAAGTGACAAAAAATGATAGTTTAAGGGCCTATTTTCCTAAAATTATAATTTAAGAGCCAAAAACAAAAAAAAAGTATAGTTTGAGGGCTGTTTTTTTGTTTAAGCCAATTAAAAAAATACAATTAAATAGAAAGAGGGAAGAAATGAATAGCAAACTGTTAGTAGTACCGTTACAAAACTTTAGAATTTAGAGTGCGAGTGAAGGAACACCCGTCCCGTGATTACCTATCTTCGTTGAAAAGCAATCATTGCAAAACGACGTCGTCCCTCCGACAATTGAATTGTTTTTTCACTTTTACCCCTCCCCTCCTCGGCGTGCTTTAGCCGATTGCAGTCCTCACAATCACAAATTCAATCGACGAAAAACAAATAAAATCTGAAGAATCCCATTTCTTCTATATGCTGACTGATTCCTTCTTTGAAGTTGAAGGAAACAAATTGGTAGAGATAAGAAGAAATACCAAGGAGTTTGAATCCGTTGACTGATTGATTGCGTGGCAGATCATCGTCAATCCAACGCCTTAAAAAGGTACTGTTACTTCTTTTTCAACTTTTTTTTTTTGAAGTGGAAAAATGCTGAAAAAGTTTACTAGCTTTTGAGTTTCCTAGCTCGGCGGTGAAATTTTGCGAGATCTGTTACTTTATCGGGCCTAATTGGGTAGTAATTACTGTAATTTACAAATTACAATGATTTGGACTTTAATGTGGACAGTTTATTAATGGAAGGACTTGAAAAGTTCATCCATTAATTAACAAAAATGGAAACAAATTATGGGTTTTCCCTTATTTATATTTTTTTTACATGGAAATCTGTTTTTTTGGGCTACCTTATTGATCGGTTAATGATGATTTGCAAGGGAGTGTGAGGAGTGAGAAGGTTGATGGGGAATATATGGTTGCTGTCACCTGGCATTGACAAAGTGAACCCAAGATCGGAACTTCAAAGGTTGGCTGACAATGTCTTTGGATATTTTTAATGAGCTGAAAATGGCAGTATCTCTCTCTTTTTTTTTAATTTCAGTTCTTCATTTTATAATTACTCCTCCGTGATCGGTTTTACTGTATTCTACTTCTTCGATGCTTCTAATTTGTAGGGTTACCGAAATTAGGGTTTAAATTGACTGTTAACATGTCATTTAGGTTTCATGTGTATGGGCAGCACAAAAATCGGTCAAATACATTTTGGAGTTTTAGTCATCTCATAAGTCAATTTGACAATTCAGTTGTACCTCTGGGTTAGCCATGTCTTTGGTGCTTTTGTGATTTATTTATTCAATAATTTGTTGTTTTAAGACAGTTTGGTCCTCTCATTGTGTGAGTTTTAACCTTTAATGGCTCATGAAAGAATTGCCCCTTTCTTCTACTGCTGGTTATGGTCTAATTTTGTTCTGATATCCTTTCTTTTGTGGTAACAAGGGAGTTTTTCCTTGAAATTAATACGAATTTTGACCGGTCTGTCTATTTTAGATCATAGTGATCACATTCTGAAATGGTATTCTTTTTTTATAATATCTGAACAGTGAACACTTGTTACATTGATTCTTGGATGTGTATCATATCAGCTAGATGCTTACACATTGGATCAGATAGATAAGAAGTACTATCAGGAGAATTGTTTGTCTCATTGCTCAGCATTCTTTATGGTTTCTTTTCCTCTAGTGTTTATGAAGTATATTTCATTGATTGCAACTATAGGATTTATTTTTCAAGCAATTTTTCTTGCAGGCTTATCTAGTTGAGTTGTCATAATTAGTACCATGGGTGTCTCAGGAAAATGGATCAAAGCATTGGTTGGCTTGAAGAAAACAGAAAAGTCGCAATCTTCAGAAAAGGGAGAAAATGTTAGTATGAATGTTCTTTTTTCTTAAAAAAATTCTCCTTTTGGAAATTAGATTTGGGTATGTTCTCCTGGACCTCTTCAGAAATGATGAAGTGATGCTATATTTTTGCCAAATTTCTACATATCCTGTGCACATTAAGAGTTCATGCTGTGGGTTAATTCCTTTTTCCTGGACTTGGGCACAGTTGACTAATCTGGCATAAAGGAGAAAAGGTGTTTTGTTGTAACTTACATGCAACAATTATCCTTCTCTTCTCTTTATCCATCCTTGTTTATGATGCTACATGTCATTATCAGAATGATTGCATACTTGACGATGCTTTTTTTCCCCTCTATTTTTCCGGTCTTATTGTGGCTTGTAGAAAGCAAACATGATTTGATACCTAACCTACAGCAGGACTTCTTCCTTAAGAGCTTACTGTAAAGCTCCATAGTTTCATTGATAGGGACAGAAGTTTGAGTTTGTTTCTCTTTGATTGTATAATTTCAATATCAAAGATCCACTCTCAAAATATTTAGCAACAATTGAGGAAAAAAACCTTTTGTATAATAAAGGTTGCTAATTGTGATTTTGGTGTCATGAATAGCAGTTCTGATTTGTCTGTTGTGGTGAAGTCGTCAAAGTTGTGCATTTTAGAATATTCCTTATGAATTTTGTTTGTGTATACACATATACATATGTAATATTTTTGGAACATTAGGAAGTTAGCACTTAAATGATGTTTCTAGCTAATATTTTTGGTCTTTGGTTGTTACAGAGGGCAGCTACTAGCAAATTTCGTCACCGAAGAAAGCATTCTGTCGAGTTTGACACGGATAAACTTCAAGAAGAGTTGGATCAGAATGCTGCGTCAATAGCCAGAGATGCTAACACTCTTGCAACTGCAGATGCTGCTGGCTCCCCCTCTGGTTCACTTCAAGTGTGTGATACAGCTATTAATGTACTTGCTATGGAAGAATTGGCTGCCACAAGGATACAAACAGCTTTTCGTGGGTTTCTGGTATTAATTCCACTTTTTCATCTCTTAGCCATGTCAAATGAGAATTTAAAATGTTCTTTGTGTCCCAAGTTGTTTGGGATGGTTTGCCTTTCATAAAGTTCAAGACAATAGTTACAATTTTGATTTAATTTTTATTTTAAAAAATGACAGCACTAATTCTAGTTTATACATTAAAAGAATGTCCTTAGAATGTTGAAAATGTCTTTTGTTTTCAGTAATGGATAATCTGGGACTTTCAAAAATTAAATTAGGGACAAAAAGAATTAGTTGGCTGGTGTTGCTTTTTTTTTCTGGATCTATAGTGAGTGCATTTTAGCATGCACTCATTTTTACACGTGTTATGCATTCTGTATGTGCATATGTTTGTGGATGTGGTTTGTTTATTCTTATATGTTTAAGGTGGTACAGTAAGTCTAATCCCTGATGCATGGTCTAACTTTGTTCATGTTATATTTCTTCATTTTGATCAAATCATAAATTCTTATACGGTTTGAAGGCTATTTTTAATAAAATAAAATTCATTGCATTTCTTCCTAACTGTGTAGAATACAAGTATATTCTTAACAAGAAGGGCCTGGCTTGTTATATTTACCCTTCACCTGAACTGTAATTAAATAAGTAATTTAACTTCATAATTTTTCTGACTGATGGAATTGAAATGTATTTTACTTAAATGTCAGGCTAGAAGAGCTTTGCGAGCGTTAAAAGGATTAGTAAGGCTGCAGGCCCTTGTTAGGGGTCATGCTGTAAGAAAACAAGCTGCAATGACTCTTCGCTGCATGCAAGCTTTGGTGAGAGTTCAGGCTCGTGTAAGGGCAAGGCGTGTTCGACTGGCATTAGAAAGTGATTCCCAACAGAAACTTCAGCAACAACTTGCAAATGAGGCTCATGTTAAAGAAATAGAGGCGAGGAACATTAAATATTAGTTCATTATTCCTCTCAAACGACACACGTAATTATTCACAGGCACACATGAAATAGAGTTGAGTTCTAGCATGCATGCTGGCTTGTTTCTTGTTGTGTGTGTGTACATGTGTCTGTATTCATTCATTATCTCAACATTTAAACTTTAGGATCTTGATGTGGCATCATATTCTTAATGATACGGAACCCATCCGTGCATGTATCACTTCTATTGTGTGAAGCTGATGAATTACTTCACTTGTGCAAGTCAAATCTCCTTTAGAATGCAAGTGACTACAGACAACAAGTTGCAGCTTGTAAATCTCCACAAGAATGATGACAAAATTCCAATGCTAAAATTCATACCTAGTTGAGACTTTAGAATTAGGTTATCCATCCTTTTCATAATTTGAGGCATAGATGTTGGTAGGTTGCTGAATGCTTCATACGACTTCTGATTAAATGCAGATAGGGTGGTGCGATAGTATAGGATCTGTTGAAGAAATTCAATCCAAGTTACTAAAGAGGCAGGAGGCTGCAGCTAAACGTGAGAGAGCCATGGCATATGCTCTGGCTCATCAGGTAAGATATGATAACAATATTGTTATTTATTAAGCAGTAAATTTTGCAGTCCAATGACGCTTTTATTATTTTAGGAATGAATGGCTTACCCCTCAAAACAGTGCTCAGATTGCACGAGGGATAAACAATTTTCAATGTTGCAATACATCTCTATCAAATTGAATTGAATTTTACCATATCAGCTGAGTTAGAAATGGTAAAATGGGTAGCTATAATGTGTTCAAGCATGCTTTTATTGTAGTTGGAACTTTTGATTAGTCTTTCTCCCGACTTTATTTCCTACTTATTACCACATTTTAAAAACTTGATATCAGTATTTTCTGTGCTAAAACTTTTCTCTCTTATTACCACTATTTTCTTATATATCTATGGTTTCTTTTTTCAATAATTGCATGTGATAGAGTGAGCTCAGTGTTTTCTACGCTAAAACTTTTCTCTTCAATTTTGTGTATTTATTCAAGAACTTATCCCTAAGAATAGGCTTCATTGGAATGATAGCTCAGTGTAATAACTGCTCTTTTTTACCGAAGAGGGAGATATAGAAAGAGAGAGGAAAAGGTTGTGGATGCTTGGGCTGTTTTATTTTTTACCACTTTGGTTTTGTTGTTTACTGATGGAAAATTGATAATTTGCTATAAAATAAAAGCAAATAATAAACAGGAAAATTCTATTTAATCCAATATGCACAAATGACTAAAAAAAGCAAATGACAGTTAAAAAGAATCCATATTTTGAAGTACAATCATGCATTTTTTTATCTATCTGTCTGTCTAATGAAAATACATTTGATTCTTCTTGAAAAAACATACATATTTTGAAGTACAATTATCTATCTATAACATTATTGTTAATGTTAATGAAAATACATTTGATTCTTCTTGAAAAAACATACATATTTTGAAGTACAATCATGCATTTTTTACCAATATTTTGTTAGTGTTCTAACTTCATTAACATTATTGTTTGATTCTTCTTAAAAATCACATTTGCTTTCTTGTCCCCCAGTCCCATGCTAAAGTAGGAAAACTTGTTCTATCTTAGTATCATTTTCATGTTTAAGTTATCCTGGATTTTCTGTTTGTTAATGTTCTTGAGGGTTGAACATCTGCTGTTAAAAAATTCAGTTCTTGGTTAATTTTGTTACCTGGTTGATATGCCATCACATCTCGAACCTTTGTTATTAGCATCAACTTCCTCTGGCAGTTTATGTTGGATGCCAAAATCTTGTATAAAACTGCTTAACCCCTACTAATCACCTGATTCTTTGATTGTCCGATTGTACTGTTCTCTTAGAATCATGTCTATGGCTGATCTCGTTTTAGCAAGTGTTAAGAGTTTAGACCTGTTTGTGCAGTGGCAGGCAGGATCTAGACAGCAGTCTATGCCTGCCGGGTTTGAACCAGATAAAAGCAGCTGGGGTTGGAACTGGCTGGAAAGGTGGATGGCTGTACGTCCATGGGAGAATCGTTTTCTCGACATTAATCTTCGAGATGGAGTAATGATATGCAAGGATGGTTCTGTAGAGGGAAACAATGGTGCCAGTTCCCAGATAAAACCAGCTATCAAGAAGCCAGCTTTATCAAATCTTCATGCTAGCCTGTCAAGTCTAAAGACGGGTCCATTGCATTCTGGTGGGAGTGATTCTCCACCTGGCAAGTCGGCAAATGTACTAGAAGCAGTCAATGCATTGTCTTCCAAGCCAAAATCCAAACCAGTCCTTGAAGATTTGGTTGAAGAATCTGGCATAAGACCTGTTATTACTTCAAGATCACGCAGCAATCCTAAAGAGAGGTCCATAAAATCAGATAAACAGCCAAAGAAGAGATTGTCCCTACCTAACAATGGTAAGTTCCAACTTCCAAAAGAAATAGGTATATTCTCCTTGATGTAACCCTCTACCGGAGAATATAGTGGATTGGTAATTGGTCATCCTATTCTGTTGTCTATGGTGAATGCATGATAATTTTCAACCGTCTGCTCCCTGATTTTTTTTTCTGATTTATACCTTTTGTTTTCAAAAGAAGTGCATGATGTAAGAATGTTGCTCTGGAACTTTATTCCATGAAGTCCAATGCTCATCATTGTTGTTCACAGTTCTATGTTTACTGCTAATTTTAGGTTTGACCAGGTTCTATACAATTATAGTATCCCACTGCACTCATTGTGCATTTTGCTAATTTGTGCATTTTGCTAATTTCTTGTTCCAATGGTTTGATTTGAGCAGGGGGAGTTGCAGGAACTGAAACCAGCAAGCCTGGAAGAACTGCTGCAAAAGCGACACCAGGCTCTAACAAGCTGATAAAGGACAGGTCCAAGTCCAACGGACAAAGGGACTTGAATCCTGCAAAAAATATGGCACAGGCTTTTGATATTTAAGGAAGTATCTGTGAAGACAATCTTCTTGGGTTGCTATCCACCCAGGTCTTGTTTTAGAATGTACATGTGTATCAAATTACAGCGTTATAATGGCTTTATTTTCCAGTCATATTGAGGAGTGGCTCCGCTATGGCGGGGGAGTGGACTTGAGATTGGTTTGGCTTGGTCTGCTATGGGAATAAGCCAATAAGGTCGGTAGATTTTGTGTTAATGTTGTAATGAGATGTGATTAAATGTAAGAAAACCACTTGTGATTTGCGTGAATCAACTAAAACCAAGTTTTAAGTCTGGTTTGAAAATTTTACAGTTTTTACAAGAATTGCATGACGTTTGTCTTGTTATATGACCGAGCCCCCCAAAATGCCAATGTCATTTTCTTTAGAGCTATTGCATATTGTGATATATAAAACTTGATCGATTTCAAGTGAGCTCAACTAATGAATAAAATATCGAATATCGATGTTGGAAAAGACAATCATGAATTCCAAAAATAAATGGTAAAATAGATAAATTGTAAAACAGATAAACGATTAAGAAAAATAAACTACCTGGTAATTTAGTATGTGCTTGAAGATGAGACTAGAGAAGCGTATTAAATCAAGCACAGATTGAAGATGAGCTACCACAGATGTCCATATCGATCCATCAGGTGATGAAGAACTAGTGTCAACATCGATGAGGACATCATTAGAAGAAGTGGGGGGAATGTCAGAACCATCCCTTCTTGGACTACATTGATGGAGGAAGTAGGGGAGAATGTCAAGGCCATTCCTTATTGTATTGTGATCATGCCTTGACAAGCCATTCAAGACTGATCAAAAGAGGACCGAGTGATGATATGAGCAATCCCTGGGGAGCTACCAGTCAAGGATGCTTTGGGAAGACAATAAAGACCCTGTCCAGAAAGTGTCATCATTTGGGACGAAGCAACTTATACTCGCGTCATTCTTGGTAAGTGTATTTAGCTCTTTAGGGGAAAGTGGTCTAGTGTTGGGTCTCCACCATCCCCCTTGCCTGGGCTAGCGACCGAGCTTTCCTTGGTGTAAGCGACCTACTCCTAGGCCCGTGTGGGGCCTAGGTGTGCGGGTAATGAAGCCTAGTGGTTGGCGCATTGTCTCATTGGGAGAAATACCCAGGGACGGTTTGGGGCCATCAGGCCCCATATCGCGCGCGTGGCCGAGCTGCGGGGTTGCAGTCTAGTTTTCGCTAGGCCCTGCGGGATCCGATAACTAAAAATCCCTGTTGGTTGGCAAACTTGAGAAGGTTTTGTCGAGCCAAGACCTTAGATGAGGGGCATGGGAAAGGCTGACTTGTTGGGTTAACACCTCGTTCAAGTGCCACACAGCGTGCGAACCAAGTATAAAAGGGCATGTCCGTGACACGTGGTATAGATGGTAATTTAGTATCAATTAAGGATATAGGGAGGGAAACGTTTACAAGAAAGTGAGCTCGTTATAACATAAATCGACCGAGATCTTTTTTGTACAATGAATTTCTACCTCTACATCCTTTAATTCCTTTGTTCCTAATTGTAAACCCTATTAAACAATCAATTGCGTTATAAATCTTTTTCTATGGTCTTGCAAGTACAATACTTGCAAAATGTGTAAGGACTAGGCTTTAAAATCAATTCAAAAAAAGAAAAGAAAAACCAATCATGAATGCTATCATTTTTACTTGCTCGTGTGGCTTCGGGAACAGTGATAGTATATTGGACCAGGTGCTGACCGTGGCGGGCAAGAAAACCCTACTGCACAAATGCAATGGGGAGATTTATCTCTTCGTGCGAGTTTATCCGGATGCCGAAGACGCCCTCGGCGATGGTGGACAAGACTTTCCCGGCGATGAGCAAGAGAAAGAAGACGCCCCGGCGATGTGGCGGGCAAGAAAACCCTGCTACACAAATGCAATAGGGAGATTTATCTCTTCGTGCGAGTTTATTCGGACACCAAAAATGCCCTTGGCGATGGTGGAAAGATGTTCTCGGCGATGAGCAAGAGAAATAAGACACTGATAAACAAGAGGAAGAAGACGCCGACGATGTTGCTCCGAACCCATCTCACATTCAACGTTTCTGGACTCTAGGTAAGGACATGGCACTGACTCTGGGTAAGAAGACACCGATGAGCAAGATGAAGTCCCTTACTGGTGGGGCGGACTGTGAACAACCTAGAGTCCAGGTATTATAAGAGGTTACGTGGTTTCTAATGAGATTGTTGATACTTTAGGTATAGATGATGGTATGGGTATGGGTATAGATATATTGTGTCACGGGCTGTTGCTAGCAAGCTTGTGCGGTCTTAGTCGCTATCTCGGTCGAAACTCGACTAAGTCGCCTTGAATACACTAAGTAAAAGAACTTAAAAAGTTGAAGAAACAAAGTGATGGCAAAAGACAAGAGAGAAATGAGTGAATAGTTGACTTTAATACTATGAGGTCAAAACTTACAATAAAGTGAATTGTGTAAATGAGTAGGGGGTGGGTCTCCTTTTATAGTGAGAGCCCCCTACAACCAACGGTCCAGATTACAACAAATCAACGGTGAAGATGAGAGCCTCTATCTTATCTACAACATTTGAATTTTAAATAAGAGATAATGTGGGAATTGTTTTTATTTAAATAAAAGATAATTTACTATGGTAATTACTGTGCCTTATCCATTCTCCAAGGTGGATGAGCCATGTAACACCTCATTCCCATATTCGAATACCGAATATGAGTCAGAGATGTCACAGAACAATAACATGACTTTTATTCAAAAAAATCCATAAATTTAAAACCTTCGAAAATATTTAAAATTAACTTGTACACAAAATCAGAGCTCCTTTACTTTTCGAAAAAATAAATTAATTGTTTAATAAATAACAATCTCTGAATCAAAATAAACAAATTTATCACATTTATACATGCCACTAAATAAATTAAAAAACTCAAGTAGGATGTCATTACTGCGGTACTTGATGAAAATTTATGAACTTGATGCAACGCCTTATTTACACCCAATGTCTCGAACCACCTACGTGTGCACAGACAAACACACGCTAAGTACGAACTTAATGAGACATTATAAGGCAATCATAAAATTAAATAATAATCATTCTTTAAGTATAACATAGTAAAAAAATTCCATATAAAACTATTTCAAATCAATATTGTTATAAAGCAAAGTTAAAATATTTATAAATATATTTTGTAAAAGTTCTTTTTATCAATAGCCCAAGAAATACGTATAGAGAGAAACTAAGTATACAAGATCGTGTATTCCCAAAGTACTAGTCATTTCCCCTAAGGAGAAAGGCAAACATAACATTAATACGAGCTCGTTGTGCTCCCAGAGCACTAGTCACCGAAGGGACGGTAGTCCCAGACTACTAAATCCGAAGATCAATGCATTCCAAGAATGCTAGCCACTACGCGGAAAATGTAGCTACAATGTAGTCCCAGACTGCTTGTCTCTTATGGCATGCCACTATAATGTAACTCTCATGTAATCTTGGGCAATAAAACAATATTATTACCTTTGCAATACATCATTTTATAGATGGTAAAAATCTCATCATCGATAAATCAAAATAATAGAGCAGTTCATACTCCATTATAACATAAATAATTATGTAACAGTCATTAATATATGATAATAAAGTTATCATAAACAAAACATAATAAGACGGTTCATACCCTATCATATACAAAATCATCTCTTTTTGTCTGTCAAAATATTATATTTTACATAAAAATCAGTATTAATTATACCATAAATCATTCCGGTAACATAATTATCAATATATGATAATAAAAATTATCATAAGCAAAACACAATAGGGCAGCTCATACCCCATCATGTACCAAACCTTTACTTTATGCCTGTGAAAATATCATATTTCATATGGAAACCAATATTATTAATTCGATAAAATCATATAGGCCGACTTGTCGCAAGTCTTCTAAATACATTTTAAAACAGATAAATGCACTTACCTTGACACTTCTTATCCCAACTAATTTGAATAAATTAAGAGAACTCCAAGCTTGATCCTTTGCCTTATCTACTGAATTTTCGATTTCTCGTGTTTACTTGAATCTTCACATTCATCCCTTACATGCACAAATTAATAACACCAATAAGGTACTCATTTTATAATCTTCCAGTCTGCGCTACATTCAAAGAAATATTTATTTAAAACAATCTACAACTCGAAATTTGATTATGTTTGTTCTTACAGAAACTAGATTCGATAATCTGTTCAACCATATAAACTAATAGCCCAAATTCAACTCGTACGATTTATGACGAATTTTCAAGGTCGAATTCCAGTGCTGAATTTCGGAGCAGACTGCTACTTTGTTTTCTGAACTTTCGTCACTTAAAAATTCATATCTTTTGATATACCAATCGAAATCAGTCACTGTTTGTTTTAAACGAAATTAGACTAAACCAACAATGGTATTTGGCTTACTTTCTAATCATTTTTATGGAATTTTTGGTGAATTTCTAAACTCACTGACAAAGACTAAAATTTCTGGGCAAATTCATGAATTTGATCTTTAACATCCTTTAACCATTCCAACACTTCAAATTAACCTTCAATTACATTATTCCAACATTTTCTTTTCATGATAAACTCCAAATTCAACTTGAATCCAATAACCCTAAATTAACCTTGACTTGCCAAAATTAGGGGTTTTACTTTACACTTGAAATCAAGCTTGAAATCAAGCTTAGAAAAGCTAATTAAACTTAATCCTTCAAAATCAAACCACAAATAAATTTATATCCATAAACCCTAAACTTTAATCCTTCAATTTCATGAGCATAGCTTAACCAATCCATGAATTTTTTATACCAAATGATAGAGAATTTAAAAAGGATCAACTTTGCATTTCATAACCAAACCCTAAATCCAAGCCACTTAGAGAGAAAAATCACAAAATCCCAAACTTACCTTATTTTTTTGTCTTCTCCATGCTTGCTGCCGAATGCTTGGAGAATACTTTTCTCCATATTTTTTTTCTTTGACATTTTGATATGTCAAATGGTATTATTTAATCATATTTCATAAAAAAATCTCCTTAATAGTCAAATGACTATTTTACCCTGGATATCCAATGCTCCAAAGCTTACCACTTGCCAAAATATTCATCCAATGGTCAAAAATAAACCAATAAGTTAGTAGTTACTAACTTTGCCTTGTAATTTTTCAAAATTACAATTTACCATTATTCATCCAACGGCTCATATTTAACATGGAAAATCAACTTAAATCCAATGGTTCATTGTTAAATCCTTCCAAATTAAGGCAGGGAAAAGATATTATTAATATTGCCTTATCATATAACAAAATATCTCAAATATTCGATTCAATCAGATTGTCGGAAATTTTCTCGAACTTAACCCTTTTATAGCTTTTAACACGAGTAACACGGAAATGTCATTCATGGGGGTAAACTATTCATCACGGGACTAAAATACATAATTTTCAAAAATTACAATTTAGTCCCTCAACTTTTCCTAAGTTTATACTTTAGCCACCGCTTTCATTTTATTCATTTTGGTCACTAGCCAAAATTTTGAGGTATTACAAGCCAGCTCTCCTGGGTTAACTGGCAGGACCAATACATGGCAAAGATGGACTTGAGGCCTTGAATGGACTTGAGGCCTTGAATGCACTTGTCTCGGTCATGGGTTTGCGGTCCTTGACAATTGTATGAGATTGTTGATACTTTGGGTATATATGATGGTATGGGTATGTGTATAGATATATTGTATGAGATTGTTGATATATTTCGGGAATATCAGGCCGTACATGGAATTTGTAAGGGACGTGGATAATGAGTATGGGTAAGAAGATGATGTTATGAGTATAGATATATTGTATGAGATTATGTAAGAAAACCACTTGTGATTTGCGAGAATCAACTAAAACCCTTTTAAGTTTGATTTGAAAATTTTACAGTTTTTACAAGAATTGCATGACATCGTCTGTCTTGTTATATGACCGAGCCTCCCAAAAATGCCAATGCCATTTTCTTTAGAGCTTATTGCATATTGTGATATATGAAACTTGATCGATTTCAAGTGAACTCAACTAATGAATAATATCGAATGTTAACGTTGTTGGAAAAGACAATCATGAATTCCAAAAACAAATGGTAAAACAGACAAATGATTAAGAAAAATAAACTACCAGGTAATATAGTATCAGCTAAGGATATATGAAGGGAACTGTTTACAAGAAAGTGAGCTCGTTATAACATAAATCGACCAGTTTCTTTTTTGTGCAATAAATTTCTACCTCTACACCCTTTAATTCCTTTGTTCCTAATTGTAAATCCTCTACTTAAACAATCAATGGCGTTATAATCTTTTTCTATGGTCTTGCAAGTACAGGACTTGCAAAATGTGCAAGGATTGGGTTTTAAAAATATTGTTTCTCCATGAAATGTCAAACTCTGTCGTGTCAACAGCATCAGACACCCTAGCACTATCCTCGGTACGTAACCCAACCCTTCACATTCTCCTATTTTCTCCTCGAAATTATCTTTTCTCGCAACAATGAAAAAAGAAGAGCAAGAATTTGGCAGGCAGCTTGTCTGGTTTTAAGCAATTCAAGAAGCAAGATTTGTGACGCCGAAGTATATGGTCTTCTGTTGAAAGGCATTGATGGCATAATCAACCTGAAAATGACCAAGTGGAGTCTTGAAACGAAGGCCGTATCCGAGGCCAACTCCAGATCCTGGTTTCCCTTGCTCAATGCTGGATTTCCTGAAACTCGTTTATTAAACCGTTAATAAATAATCAGCAGTTCTGCTTCACTGGTGAATTAGTGATATGGCAGCTTCCATAACATAAAGTACTACAAAAAAAAGGACTAAAGTTCCATTCCTTTCACATACTTATTTCCTAGAATTACAACAAATCAATTCAATTCTTGGACATTTTCCATTGCATGGTATTTTCGAGACTATCTACACTTGACAATGGTATGGTTGCTCCTAGAGTTGCAAGAATGTTAAAAAGAGTAACAATTAGAAGATACGAGCCAAGTTCACAAACCTAAGGCATATAATAAGCAATTCAATGCTAGATGATAACTGTTCATGATGCAGATCTCGAAGAGCAAGCAAACAGATCAGAGAAATAAAAAACCGGAATGCTTTTGATGCATGAAAAGAACTATTCAAGAGAAGAATACGAAGAGGTCAGCAGGCGCCAACAGCCCAGCTTCCCACTAGGACTTTCAGGGTGGTCATAGTCGTATGATAAATACAAAAATGAAGCAGATGCTTCATGAGCTTAGAAAGCCAAATCATACTATTTTAAACATGTTATACACAATGCAACTAGTTGAGAATTAACAAAAGGTCGGAAACAATGTTAAGCAAAATTCTAGAAGCATAAGATTTGATCATCATTAAGATACAACTATGTAAGCAAGTAGATGAATGAGACTCACCAGGCACAAGCCGACCCGAGCCCAAATCTGTTCCACAATCCAGGAAAACAGAACCTTCCGACATCTTGCTCTGAATGCAGCAAAAAAATGTCAAGACATGTGCAATGACATAACCAACGCTTTATTCTCACAGATTCCAGAATAGAATGTACTCAATATAACTTACATATAAACCGATTAAGTACTTCCAGTCTAGACATAACCAACATTTTATTTACTCAGTTTTCAGTTCGGTTTGGTTTATGATTGCTCTTTTCATCTAACAGCTATCTTGGTGAAGTGAAGAAATTTCATATGATACATACAGCACCATGGGACATGGCTGTTAAACATGCTCATTAAACAGCTAGATGAGGGAAAATACCGAATATAGATTCTTAGAATGCAATGCTCTGTATATATCAATAAGCAAATAGTAATTACATACCAAAGGAATTGTCACTTCAGTATTAGCAACCAAACACGATCTTCCAGATCCAACAGCACCTTCACCAACTGACAATCGAGACAAATTCACGCCTCCACTCCCCGAACGAGAGAAATTGTCCACAGGTACACCATGGACTCCAATCTCAGGTGAAAGTGAGTGCTGGAACAAATAGTTACAAATAAAAACAATATCCATACTCCAACCTCACAATTCAGTTTTGTTAAATAGAGATCTACAGCAACCCTAATTACGATGTAAATTTTTCCTTTTGTTTCTTTAAAGCAATGAGAAAAACAACTAAACAACATCAACCACATACTTGCATGACAAAACATTGTTGAGCAACCCATTGCGGTCGAGGCCTCCAGTAAGCTACCAAGATATTTGAATCGTATAACCCCATATCCCAGGATACATCAAGCTTATCGCTTCCACCGAATAAATTCGAGTGTTTGATTACAAAGACTGCAACGAATACATCTAACCAGTTATTGTACTAACACCCAAAATCTAAATTCAATAGCCACCCAACTCAATAAGACAAAGAAACTATCTCTACAAATTCAATTTGTGCCCCAATTCGCTATCCTATATAAGGTAAAGATAGAAATAACATCAAATTCACCATAAAGAAACTCAGAAATTCTAGTCATATCTTCTTTATCCACATTTTATCACCAACCAAAGATGATGTCTTTATTAATAGTAATGAAACAAGAAAAAAAAAAAAACAAGTGTGGAACTAAAAACTAAAATGGCAATACCTGCCAATTACTAGAGAAAGAGGACTGCCGGTGTTCCTGCAAGAAAAATAAAGGGAAACAACTTAATCAAACACTGAAAACCCATGAATTAAAATCCCATGAAAAAGTTGAAGCATGAAGTAAGAACCTTAAAGAAGGAAGCATCATAGAAGCACATATCTTGTGGGTGAAATCAACATTAACATCAATCTTGGCTGTCATTACAAAACAAAAGATTTATAAACAAATATAAAATCAAAAGCTCCCATTTTTAATAAGAATGAAGCAACAAATGTGACAATCACTTTAATCCCAAAACTCAAAAGGGAAAAAGGACTGACCTTTGCCTGCATGGATGCTCTTCTGAGCCCCCATAGAGTTGGAGATGAAAAGAACATTAAGGAAAGGGAAATGGTTTTGGATAGATGGGTCGGCGGTTAGACAAAGATTGCATTTTGCATGAAAAACATCAAAGACATAACAAAGAAAAAGAAAAAGAAAAAGAAAAAGAAAACAAGAGTCTTGTGTTTTGTGTGTTTTTCCTTTGGTGAAGAGTGTTTTATTTATCTCAACTCAAAGGCTAAAGCTTGAAGTTTGTTATCTCCTTTGCTTCTTCTTTGGTATTACTTACACGTGGGGTCTTTTTATTGGGTTTTGTCTGTCCTTTCTTTTTCACAATAGTTTCTCCAATTGGGGATTCTTTGTTGTTTTTATGTTCTTAAAATAATTCATTTCCAATTTAATTTAGTCTTTTAGGTTAAATTATTTCCCAATTTCAACTCATAAACACATGCTTATAATAAAAGATGATGTGATGTTTTACCCTAAACTTTGATGATTATGATTATGTAAAATACTTGGTTTAATGTTTAGGATTTTAAGTTGTAGTAGGTAGAATTTAAGGTTTATGAATAGAATTTAGAGTTTATAGTTTAAGGTTTAGATGTTAGGGTCAGAGATTTAGGTTTTAGATTTTATAGCTTAAATATAAAGAGTTGTGTAAATTTTTTTACACAGCTCTTATATCAAAATATAACACTATCATTATATGATACTTAAAACTTTTTTTCGATTTATAGTCATATTTAGACTCGATTGATTTACAAAATATGTTTGATTAATTGATATTTTCAACTAATTAATTTCGTATAATACAAATCATCAAATCTATTTTGTATTCTTTTTATTTTCTTTTTAATTTTCATGAATTTAAAAAAATGAAGAAAAAGATAACTCTTAGACCTTTTGTTTGAAAACCTATAAACCATTTACTTCCATTTCATTTTTGAGAAATTTACTTAGTTCAAAATTTTCATGTTTGAGAATCATTTTGCTACCATGGAAAACATAGTCATGCAAAAAAGAAATTCAAAGAAAATGGTTAAAATAAACATGAAAAATTGAAATACCCGAGAGAAAAAAAGAACAAACAATAATTAAATTTATGAGTTTCATCTCAAAAAATACTCATTTTTTATATCATTTTTTTCTCATTTTTTTGAGTGTGTTTGGACAGCATAGTTCAATTTTATGAAAATGTAATTATTATCGTCGTCATTACACTCTCGTGTAATTATAAAAAAATAATTTTCTAGACATTTTTACTAGTAGGGTACAATTACAGCTTAATTTCATTTGACATACGGTAAAAAGTAAAAAATACACTCCTTCCGTCCTATTTATTTTGTCTATTATTAATTTTTCATACAGTTTTAGGAAGAAAAATTTTGTGTAAGAAAGATGATGTAAAATAATTGAAACGACAATTTTATTTTTAAAAAAATAAATTTTGTTTTGTTGGAAAATTAAAAAAGATGGCATAAAAGGAAATGTGCCTTATAAAAGTTGTTGATTTTTTCAATAAGACATTTTAAGTGGGACAATTTCAAAACACAAAAATGACATATTGAGTGAAACAGAGGGGTATATATTTTATTCAATAGAGACTTATTATATTTTTATATTGAGATTCAAATTTATATAAGATGAGATAATATAAGTATTTTTAGCCACTAAATCAATCAGTAGATCTCAAGAAACATATATTTATATGGCCAAATTATGAATTAAATCATTATAAACTGAAATCATTTGAAGATTTAATTTTTTTTTAAAAAAAGTATAGAGTTTTTTTAAAAGGTAAACTACTCAAGTGACCACCGAACTATTTGGGCGTACTTATTTTGACCACCGAAATAAGTAACTGGTCAATCAGACCACCAGATCTTTAAATTGATCATATTTTGACAACCGCCGTTAAAAAATTAACGGATAGATAATATCGCAGTTAACGAAAATTTATAAATTTACATATTTAATCTATGTTATTTATTTATTATATTAATTTAATCTTAATTTTAATTAAATTAAATGAAAATAAAATACAAGGCAAATGCAAGTAATAAAAATCAAATCTACGCCCAAAAGCAAGGAGGGCATAAGCCCTAACGGCTGCGATTAACATCATTTATATGATATAATATGATAAATATTTTCTTTTCTTACACAATTTCACTTTCCCAAAACAGAAAAATGAAAGAAACCCAACATGATAAAACGGATCATACAATAAAAATCATTATAATTTCAATCCTCACTTTGCTGAAACACTTTGAATACTTCACCACAATCTTAGTTCTTCTTCTTCTTCCATTCTCAGCTTCACTTTTTCTCTCTGAAACCATCCATAGCTTCCATCGGATTATCAAACCCCAAACCAATTTTCCCTTTCTTTTCACTTTTTCTTATCACTTTCATCATTTCTCGATTCAAAAGCTTCAATAATCAAAGCTTTGAATCCCCATAAATTATGTTTCCAAGCACCCTTTTCCGGGTTCATATCGGTTTATAAATCTCTACTTTTAACTCACTTTTTCAGCTTAGCCATGGATTTTCTGATCGTCCTGTTCATTTTCATGGATTCTCTGCAACCATGTTTGATATATCAGCTTTATATTGCCAGTTTTTGGAGCTTTTAACTCGGTTATGGTTAGCAACTTAGTTTTGGTAATGGCTGTCGTGGGGACTTGTAAAGGATCATTAGCAATTTATAAGGCTTGTTCTTTGCTTTAAAATAGTGAGAATTTATCTGTATTTTTACTATTTTTCCCCATAATTTTTTGTCTTTTCGTCATTAAAACACTTTTTAAGTTCAGGGTGGTGAGAATTTACAGGATTTAAGGGAAGATGAATGCTTCTTTGGCATTGGAATGGGTGTTGATTGTTTATCTGTATTCTCTAGTTATTATTCTTGAAACAATCATCTGCTTTATGTTTTACAAGAGCTTTGAATCGATTCCTATGACGACTGATGATGATGACCGAATTCATGAAAGTTGTTGTGATCTTGAATCTGCTCAACAAAGATGAATGAAAAATTTAGGGTAAACCCTTTAATGTTAAATGTTATCATCTTATATCATATAAATGGAATTATCCTAGTGATTAGAGTTTAAGCCATCCTTGCTTTTTTGGTACCGTTTGTATTTGCCTCTTATTTATTAGCTTCATTTAATTATATTCAATCAGATGGTGATATATGCTTCTATCTGGTTGGTTGATTAAATTTATTAAATTAAATAAATTAAAATTAAAAAAAATAAAAATACATATCATCATCTAGTTAGTTGATTAATTTTATAAAACGTGTCATCGTCTGGTTGGTTAATTTTATTTAATTAAATTAAAATTAAGACCACATTAATATAATAGATAAATAATATAGACCAAATGTATAATTTTACAAATTTTTGTTAATTGTCACGTCACTCTTCTATCATCTCTTTGTTAATTTTTTAATTGTAGTGGTCAAAATAAGACTAATTTAAAAATTTAATGGTCTGATTAATAAATTATTTAGTTCGATAATTAAAATAAATATGCTCAAATAATTCGGTCGTCACTTGATTATTATTATTTTTAATTAAGCCCGCCTGAAGTGGATGGATTTTGAAGTTGGGTTGGAATGACCGTTGTCCGCTGAACTAATAATCTCAACCCTTTTATGGAGCTGGTCTAGTCTCTGTCGGCTCTAACACCCTCCAAGCCTCCCCTCACACCCGCAATTGAAGAACCGACTTGATCAATTTCTCAACTCCCAGCAAAATCAGCAGCATACTTTTTATTTTCCCCTGGTAGAATTTCATCTGGTTCAAAACTTAAAAAAAATATAGGGAAGAATGAGAAATCGGGGGTAGGGAGAGCCCTGGTGAAGCATCACAATTCAATGATACAACAAACCAAAGAGAATGGGAGGTTTTATAAGAGCCAGAATAAGAAGGTATTGGAATCTGTAACCGAAGTTAGCAACATTGATGCTGTTATCGAGCAAGCCGAGGAAGCTGACCAGCTCTTCTCTATCCAGCACCCTACCCCTAACCTCCTCATAAATTTATAGGCTTTTACTTTTTTTGTTTATTATCATATTGGTTTGATGTGTAGGTGTAAAGAATTGAACTTGCTTTGTTTAAGTTGGTGAAAGTTTGGGTTTTTATGTAAAAAAAAAAAAACATTCTTTTTGAATTAATTTGTTGGCTATGTTTTTGGGTTCTGTTTTTTTACCCTTTTCTCATTTCTATTTTTTTGTTGTTGCTGTGGTCTTAAGTTTTGGGTTTTGATTGTAATAACATATTGGAGATTCATGATGTTTTGTTTTTTCCACCCTTTTCTCATTTCTATGTTTTGTTTTTGTTTGTTATGGTCTTAAGGTTTGGATTTTGATTTTAATAACATATTGAGTGAGGTTCATGGTGTTTTGTTTTTTTCACCATTTTCTCATTTCTATGTTTTGTTTTTGTTGGTTATGGTCTTAAGGTTTGGATTTTGATTGTAATAACATATCAAGTGGATTAATGGTTGATTGTATGCCTATTGCAAGGAATTTCAGGGACTCAGATTGGACTTACTTTGTTGTTCAAAACCCTATATTTTATAGGCAATTGTAACTTTTGCACTTAGATCGCTAGAACAATATCAATTCGGATTAGTGCTTATGTTACTTTGTGTTTTGAGGGTTTTCTTTAGCCCTATTAGTTCCCCCATCTCACCTTTTTATTTTTGAAAATAAATAAATGAATAAAGGATTAAATTTAATGTGTTGGCACAAGGAGATTGTTGCAGGTAAGTATCTAGATCATGTTTAAGTTGAATGTGCTACTCTTAGTTTTCGCCCCATATGTTTAGTTTCACTACTTTTGTTTGTAATGAGTGATTTCTGATCTTTTTTCTTTAAGCTTTACAAACCTATTTCGATACCAGTGCCCAGTGGTTTATCTGACATCTTTTTCCTACTAGGGATGCTAGCTCAAGCATCAGCGATATGACGCCTGAAGAAAGAAGAGAACAGCAGAAGAAAGAGGAGGCACTGCATGCGAGCAGTCTCCGAGTCCCACGCAGGCGTGTCTTATTGTTTGCCAAAACTTAAAACCAAGTTTCATTTGTGGGGTTCCAATCTAAAGAGATTTTCCTTTCATATAGGCCACCATGGAATGCGGCAATGTCTGTTGAAGAGCTAGATGCCAATGAGAAACAAGCTTTCTTAGTTTGGCGACGGAGCTTAGCAAGGTAAGGTGATGTGTAATATGAACATAATCTTCTTTCCCATCATTTAAAAAGCGATCAATGAAAAACAATGTGATAAATACTGTCAAAAATAAATATTTAATGGCACTAGGACAAGTTGATTAATATTGTCATGGAGATATCCTAGGATAGGTCCAAATTCAGTGTTCAACCAGGTCGGGCAAGGTAAATAGTAAATAAACCGGCTCTAGACCAAGGTGAACAAAATTTTTCATCTCTATGCAATTTGGCATTGTACATTCGAAGTTAGTGTTCCAATGATGGTAATTTTTCAACAATAGCTTTAAGGTTACGTTTGACTCATGTCTGAAGAGAAGTGTAGCTTCACTAAGCCTGTTCGCGTATGCAACCATTTTTAGTATAGGATAGACTTATCATGCTTTATACTTATATTTGCAAATATAAGCATGTAGAGACTTGGATTAATTGTGCTCTCACGCCCTTGTAATTTTTGTAGACTTGAGGAGAACGAGAAGCTTGTTCTCACACCATTTGAGAAGAACTTGGATATCTGGAGGCAACTTTGGCGGGTTCTTGAATGCAGTGATCTAGTAAGATTTTTTGTCACTTGTAATGTAGAATTATACACGTTATTACATGCATGATCTCTGTTGCTCAGACTCTTCATTTTTCTTGAAGTACATGTGTCTAGCACTTGTGTTTGACACATGGATATAGTGATATGATCTCTAAGTATCCTCCAAATACATGGAAAACCTTGGAAATGTCTAGCCTTCCCGTTTTGGATACATATCTATATCTGACACTGGCACTTGAGTCCAAGTAACCTAGAGTAGGTTGATTTTCTAAAAGCAGTGTTGTCTAAAACGACATACACCGGGGTAGAGGTGATAGATGCAAAAAACAAGAAAGACCTTACCTAATGAATCAAAGCACTAACTTCCAAAATATGAAGCATTATCAATCAATCATCACGTCCTAGTTCTTATATCCAACTAGAAGTCACCCTGGAACATTGTTCTCTTATCTCAAAATCATAAAATGACTAATGGAAAATTAAGAAGCAAAATGATACTCAAACCAAGAACCCTTGGAAAAATGTGTGCATTGGTGTTAGGTATATCTCCTTCACAAAAGGAAATGGGATGAGAGGTGAAAGGAAGAAAGAGAAGGGGGGAGGCTAGCATGGAGTGAAGGAAGGAAGGGGCTCGTATGCCTCCCTGGAATTATTATTTTAATTTTCTTATTTGAAGCAAAGATAGAATTAAAATGATTGATATCTCATCTTTTTTCCGTAATTTTCTCATGGCTTTCTTTATTACTTATCATTGTGCCTTTTCAAGCTATGATATTTCTCTTACTGACATGCTGACCACGTTATGTTCTTTCAGCTTGTGATGGTTGTTGATGCAAAGGGACCCTCTTTTTTACCGCTGTCCTGATCTTGAGGTAATATACTATTTTTCTTGCGCGGAATATGTATTCTAAAGCTGCTTGAGGTAGGTGGAGTTTTGGCAAGTTTGAGGTCTGGTGATAAATTACTGAACATTCTGAGATGAACTTAATTATTTGTTAAAGAGGTGGAAGAGAATTTATTAATATGGTACGGCGTGCTGCTTCTTGATGCTAGAATGACAACAACTCTCTTGAATTTTCGAATGATAAAAGTTTAAGGTCTGTGATTAATATGAAATCTATTGTTGATCTGCATGTACAAAAGTAGGTTTCCACTATTGAAGAGCATCTGGCATTATTTCTAGTGCATGTTATCAAACAAATTCTAGGAAGACGTCTTCAATAGTATTATTCTAAGTTTTTCCTGCATCTCTCCGATATCCGATAAGCAAAGAAGTTAATCGTCAAATGAAATCATATCTAATTTAATCAACTATACTTGAAAAGTAGATGTAGAAAAATTATTTATCCAAAAAAATTTAGAATGTTGATAATGTTGTTTTCCCTTCTCATTCTTTTCCTTCTTTTTATTTATGAATAACATGGGTTTCTGACAAATTTGTTTCAATGTAGGAATATGCTAAAGAGATCGACAAACATAAGAGAACATTGCTTCTTGTAAACAAGGCAGATCTTCTGCCAGTTTCTATAAGGTTAGTTTCAACTGTACCATTTTCTCATCTATGGATTTATTCCAATTTTTCCACCGCTTATTGCTTTTGTTCTATGTAGGAAAAAATGGGCGAAATATTTTCTCTCATAAGATTCTCTTTGTATTCTGGTCTGCTAAAGCTGCTGCTGCTGCTGAATTAGAAGGAAAACTGCTTACGGACCAATGGAAGACAAAGAATAGCTTGCAAAAGAGTAATGATCCTGAAACAAAAATATATGGTAGAGATGAGCTCTTGGCACGTTTACAGTCCGAGGCAGAAGAAATAGTCAAGATGAGGAAATCAGGCTCTAGTACCTCCAGGTCTTCCGATATTCAATCTCCTGGAGGCAATGCTGAAGGTGCTTCGGCACCAAAAAGTGTGATGGGTGGATTTGTGGGGTATCTTAATATGTTGGGAAAAGTTCAACTATAAATGCTTTGGTTGGCCAGAAACGTACAGGTGTCACCTCCACTCCGGGGAAGACGAAGCATTTCCAGACTTTAATATTTTTCTATGAGCTGACTCTGTGCGATTGTCCTGGATTGGTCTTTCCATCTTTCTCAAGCTCGAGATATGAGATGATTGCTTCAGGGGTGTTGCCAATTGACCGGATGACGGAGCACAAGGAGGCTGTGCAAGTTGTTGCTAATAGAGTCGAAAAGCACGTTATAGAGGATGTATACTGGATTAAATTACCAAAACCCAAACCATATGAATCACAGTCTCGGCCTCCTCAGGGAGTTTTTGAGAGCTTATTGTGCTTCACGTGGGTATGTTGCCTCTAGTGGATTACCAGATGAAACTAGGGCAGCCGGCCAAATATTGAAGGATTACATTGATGGAAAGCTGCCTCACTATGAAACACCATCCGGTATGTCTGATGTAGACGGGTTGGAAGAAGATGGGAAACCAAGCTCGACTGAAGTTCAATATTCAGATGCATCCGACGTTGAAGAATTGTTGGAAAATGGAATTGAAACTACGGCTGTGTCGGAGCATGTGCTAGATGATCTTAGCTCATTTGACCTGGCTAATGGACTTGCTTCCAAGAAGGCAACGGTTAAGAAACCAAATGCATCCCATAAGCAGCACAAAAAGCCCCAACGGAAGAAGGATCGGTCGTGGAGAGTTGGAAATGATAACGATGATGGAATGCCGGTAGTCCAAGTCTTCCAGAAGCCGGTGAATTCAGGTCCCTCTTAATGGTTGATGAAGCATCATTCGATAAAGTACTAGGATAAATCAGTGCCTTCTCTTGCTTAACTGTATGCTTCTTCTCCCATGGATATTACAGAGCGTGTATTGAAGCATGCAGAGTATAGATATGAATTTGATATGAAATATGTTTGAAATGCAAGGTATGGACATGTTTTCGTGTTTAAAAGCATGTATTTATTGTATGATAAGTCTGTTTAGAGTGTGATTATTAAACACATAGTATTGGTCCTAAACCATCCCTTATACACATAGACGGAGTCAGGAATTGGGGTTGGAGTTAAAACATAAATATTTAAAAGTGTTTAAAAATTATGTAGGGGACAAAAAAAAAAAAAAAATCCCATACAACTCCGTCCCTGCTTATACAGCTCTTCGTCCCTACAAGGATGACGGAAGGACGAGAGATATATACATGCATGCATGTAGTTGAAAATTAAAATCTCTTGTTCTTTTGTGTATTATTTTTTTATATATTGTATCGATAATAATACCATCGATTCACAATCAAACTCTATAATTAGATTCAAGAGATAAGTTAAATTTATTGGGACAAAGGTTAAATTTATGTCTTATTAAAAAATATAACAAGTACTAATACCTTTGATGATTACCCTACCTATGACAACGTTCCAAACCAATTCTACATGGAAACTATAAGGATGGCTGTAATTATAATTATAAAAATACACATTTGAATCAAAATTAAGTACACCGATAATTTGAATATATTCAAATTTAAATTATAATTATTGTATCTCCGTCTTTTGATTTACCGTTGCTATTTATCCGCTTCACCTCCTCCGCATATAAAGTTCTGAAGCCTCCAAAGTTATTATGACACGATCCTATTAGAGAAGGGTAAACTATATCAATAGTCACCTAAATATAATTTTTTTATTTTGGTCATCGAATTATTTTTTTGGCAAAAACATTACGAACGTTATGTTTCCTTCCTATTTTGGTCACTGACTGTTAAAAACTTAACGGTTTTGCTGGTGTGGAATTTTATTTTATTTTATTTTATTTTTATTTTCTATGTCATTTCTTCTCTCTCCTCGTAAGCAATATATGTTATTTTATAATATTTTTATTCAAGCTAACAGATGGTGACACGTGTCATTGCCTATTAGTGGAATAAAATGAATGAAAAATCAAACCCCTTATGCAGCCAGAGAGATTCGACTAATAGACAATTACATGTGTCACCATCCTATTAGGCAATTACACGTGTCACCATCTCTCTAGCTGCATAAGGGGCTTGATTTTTCATTCCTTTTATTCCACTAATAGGCAGTGATACGTGTCACCGTCTTGTTAGTTTGAATAAAAATATTATAAAATAACATATATTTCTTACGAGGAGAGAGAAGAAATGACATGGAAAATTAAAAAAAATAAAATAAAATTCTACGTCAGCAAAACCTTAAAGTTTTTAACGACCGGTGACCAAAATAGAAAGGAAACGTAACATTAGTGATGTTTTTGCAAAAAAATAGTTTGATGACCAAAATAAAAATGAAACATAATGTCAATGATGTTTTTGCCAAAAAAATAATTCGGTGACTAAAATAAAAAAATAAATTATAGTTCGATAACTACTGGTATAGTTTATCTATTAGGGAATTACAATATTATTGACATGATGATTATTAAGTCCATTTAACGGACCAACTAACTTTACTATCTGACAACTAAATTTATACTGCCAAATCATCAATATCTATTGACTCTTAGACCTGACACAACCCGCCAGAAAAACATTTATATATCCATAAAGGTCAAACAATATAGGTGACGGAAACCTCATTCCCCTGTTTATAATTGCCTCCTTTTCTTCCTTCTCTTCACGGTTCACACCTTCGACTGTAATTCATCGTCTAAAAATAAATAGTTCAAAACTACTACCATCATTTTTGTCGTAACAATAATAAATATAAGTATAATTTAAATATAAAGATGATATTTGAATCAATATAAGATTTGTTTGCTTAAATTTAAAAAAAAAAACTAAAAGGAAATGTATATATTTTTAGAATGTTGCAAAAGACTAGCAATGATATGTACATACTTATCCCAACAAGTATATCTGGCACATGCCTTTGTCACGTGTCGAATTGATTTTGGATCCACCTGACCCGGACACTACCAAAATTTCACATTAATAGCTAAATTGAAAAAAAAAACTATAATAATCTAATTAAACACATGAATCTTTTAATTTTTAAATTTTCATTAATTGTTTTATTTTATTTAAACTTCGTATCATGCAATACAGTAAGAATTCACTTTTGTTGACAAATTCTTGGTAATGAAGCTTGATTTGAACTCTTATTAATCACATATATAAATATTGGTCTAATTTTCATTTTCACTATTCTATTTTACAAACATTTAGAAATTAGCCTCGGATTATATTTGTTTAAAAATGTTAAATTATATGAACATTACATATATAATAAACAATAATTTTTATGTTATTCATTGTTATAAAAAGAATAGTCCGAATTAAAGAGATTTTATACGATTAAAATTAATTGGGCTTTTGAGCAAGTATATTTGACCGGTTGGTCAATCTGTTCATTTTTATTTCCTCATATTCTCTTAGGTATATGGGTCTTCCTTCCTCTCTCTTTTGGGTAAGATTAGGATTAGATTACGATTTATAAAAAAAATAATTGGGATTCTACCATAAAATAAGAATTATATTATGATACACAAACTATGTAAAAAAAATTACACAACCGTTCATATTTAATCTATAAAATCTAAAACTCAAGTCCCTAACACTAACACCTTAAACCTTAAAACCTAAACTCTAAATTCTAATCATAAACCTTAAATTCTACACCCTACAGCCTAAACTCCTAAACCCTAAACCATAACCTAAATCTTTAAACCCTAAAATTAAAAGGCTTGTGTAAACTAAAATTTGTACAAGCTTGTGTATCAAAGTATTTTTCATAAAATAAAATTTACACTACGTGTAGTTACTTGAGTATCTTTAATTTGTTAGAATCTAATCTCGTATTTTACAACAAAAAAAAAAACGGAAAATCAATCCAACTTCGGTATTTTTGTTAAATTGTTACATATAAATCATTGAAATGTTGATTTTTGTTAATTTCTTTTGTATAAGTTACTAAATTATAGGTTTTAAGTCAATAATTTAAAATTTATGTTTAACAATGTTAGCATGTATACTAAAACAATGAAATAGCTTCTTAGCTTTATAAAGTATATAGATATAAGTTGAGAATACTATTATTATAGATAAAAAATATTGAGTAAAGTATACCACATGCCACTCTATTATTACTAAGTTTACAATTGAATCGTCGTATTACAAAAAAATCACAATCAAGTCACTCAATTAATCAATTGATTCATTTTTTCGTTAAATTTCAAACTAATGTTAATTTTTTATTTACATTTTGGCCACTCAACTTTCACTTGTGGGTCAACTTTTGAGGGATTTTTTTCTTCTAATTTCTTACAAATTGGTGTAAGATCAATTCCCCATGTCTGGGTGTTCTTCTTGGACAAAAGTTACTATATGTAATGGTGGAACTCAGCGTTATATATTAAGAGTTCATTTAAGAATATTTAAATATAGGGGACAACAATATAAATAATATATTTCAGGAATTAAAATACAATTATACTATTATCACAATTTATAATTTTTTTCAATTTTTAAACTTTTTTGGGATGTGGCCCCACCTATCCCTATTACGTACGGACCCTTATTATATATGTGTGTATAATTAATTATTCTATAGAGAACAACAAAAAGATATTATTATTTGAAACCAACAAGTGTTCTTAGTGAAAAAGCATATGATGTCAAAGATGAATTTAGAGGGGGCAGTCGCCCTCCCTAAATATTTGAAATTCCTATATGATTTAGAATTTTTTTTATGTATTTCCTATTGAAAATCTATTTTGCCCCCTAAAAGTTTATAGGTTCGCTCTCTTAACATAAAATTCTGCGTCCATCCTTGTATGATGTTCATCGTAGGAGACCGAGTTCAATCGCTTTGTCTGCAAGGTGTGTGCATTGTCAAAGAATTACTAATATGTATGAACGGATACTAACTTGTAATCACCTTTAGATTATTAAAAAAATCACTATTTAATAATTTAAAATGTAAATAAAAATAAAATAACTAAAAGTAATATTTAATTAAGCAAGAATGAACTTGAACTAGTATTTGAGTGAACTCAGACAGAAAATTCATCCAATATTAATAACATGCAACACAATTAAAAAAACAAGTATGTGACACAAATGGAATCATAAAAGTAATCCATAGTATTTTATTTAGGGTAATTATTCAATACACATGCGGTTCAAACAAAAAGTTTTCACAATCGTCTTTGTTTTAGGGTTTAGGGTTAGATTTTAAGGTTTAAAGGTAAGGGTTTAGGTTTAGTGGTTTAGAATTGATGGGTTGTGGTTAAAATTTAGGGATTGAGGTTATAATTTAGGGTTCATAAGTTAAAACCTAATTCCTTAACTATACTATACTAGCATATAAACCCTAAAATCTAACACTAAACCCTAAATTCCAATCATAAACCTTAAATTCTACACCTAAACCTAGATCCCTAACCTTTAAAACTTAAAACCTAACTTTAATCCCTAAAACAAAGGCACTTATGGAAACTTTTTGTTTCATTGAATATAATTTTTTGGGTAAAGTACACAAATGGTCACTAAACTATCTCCAAAAATATAAAATGATCATCAACCTTTCAAAAGTTACATAATGGTCATTAAACTTTAGTTTTTGATACAAAATGGTCACTGAAACGTTAACCGTCGTCAAGTGGGTGACGTGACAGTTACAGAAATTTGAACAATAGAACATGTAATCCTCTATATTGACACATTCAATCAAATTATTCCTAATTTAACCATCATTATTGATGTCTAAATTGATTGAATGTGTAAATATTGAGGATTAAATATGATATTATAGAAATTTTCGTAACTACCACGTCTCCCAGTAATGACAGTTAACGGCTCAATGAGCATTTTGTATTAAAAACTAAAGTTTAACGTCATTATGTAATCTTTTGAAAGTTTAGTGACCATTTTGTATTTTTAGGAATAGTTCAATGACCATTTGTGTACTTTACCCTAATTTTTTTATTTATAGCATTAAATTAATAATTAGTAAAATAATACAATATAATAGTGAGATTATTAATAACACAATATCAAGCGAAAGCCAGCCAACCGCATATGTTTTTGTCAGGCAAGGCGCAGGCTTTTCCCACGCGCCTTCTTTCAGCTCCACTTTGACGTATGGGAAATTACTCTATGATCTTTGAGAGGTGGGGTCGAGCAGGGATTGCTTTGTCTTTTTGGTCTATTATTTTATGGATGAGACTATTTTTTGACACACCAACTAGACAATTTTATTGATAAACAAAAGTATAATCAGAACATAATGTAATATAGGTTGTAAAAAAATAAAAAAATAAAATAGAAAATTTAAAAAGAAAAGATAAATGATGTACTTGTCAGATCAGCCACTTTCTCTTTGCACAAAATAAAATCTCTACGGTCTATTGTAAGAAGTGTTCCTAGGGAGTTGTCAAAACACGAATTATATAAAATCCACAAAATCGGTAACTATTTTTTCACGCCTATTCCCAAAAATGGCAATCCGCTATAGGTTACATCAGCAAAGAATTCAAAAGGGGATTAAACTCTACTTGACCACCGACAAACACGAATTAAAAATAAAACGTCGTACGGATCACCGGACGAACACCAAAAACTTGCAAAAATAATCATAAAAATGTGTCATAAGGCATATATGTGCCATAAAAGCAGAGAAAACGTGCCACAAAGGCAGAGAAAAGCGTAATAAGATGTGCAAAAAAAAATAACCAGAATCAAATAGAAAAAAATAATAAGAAATACGAATCATCGGCGGTCAGCAACCAGCACAAGGCTGATGCCACTACCGATTAAGCAAAGAAAAAAATGAAAAAATATATTAATATTTTAAATACTCAAACAAGATAAGACTATATTTAATTGTAAAATAAGTGAACAATATTTTATTTTTGTTCGAGACTTAATTTTTTTGTCAAAATAGATGATTGATGTTTTAGTTTGTTACCATTTTAATCTTAATCCATTAATTTTTGTTAAAAAATTCATCACACAATCATTACTTTGACATATGTGATTTTTTAATTTCTATTAATTTTATTAAAAAAAACTAAAATTCCTCACTTCTCAAAAAATCCTTAAACCCCCTAATTTTCTTGAAAACCCCTAAATCCTAAAATATTATCCCTTCTCTAATCAGTCTATTACAGTGGGCGACGGCAATAAACGGACGATACTATTTCGACGAAGACAGTGTGTGACAGTGGTAGCTTTGCGGTTTAACAATTTCAACAAGGGCCTCAATTGTATAATGGTTTCTTGAATTCGCAGTGGGCGACTATTCAGTTTATCGATGATAACATAAATAAAAAAAATGTTCGTCGAAAATAGTTGGGACAAAAAAAACCCGATAGTGGCTGGGTCATCGGATGGGGCAAATGATGGTCACAAATGCGATCTTGTGAGAAGGACAGACAAAGAAAAATTAAAAAAAAAAAACACGATTTTTGCAGGTCGTGTCTGTTCGGGTTCATGTGTGGTGACCATATTAGTGTTTGGTGGAGAGATGATTATCCCAAATAATTAGGGTTTTAGATCGAAGAAAACATATATTTTAGGGTTTTTAGAAATCAAATATATTAATATTTTTTAAATTAAAAAAAATTAAAAATTATGCCATGTAAATTTAACACTTATTTTATAGTAGTTAATAGTATCTCTCAATGCAATGATAATAACTAGTATTTTATAATCTTTAGACATCTAAAGTAAAAAAAGTGTAATTTGGACACTTAATTTAAAATTATATATTAATTATTTTGGGTAGAATATAGTAATTACTTTTTTTATTATTCAATGTTGAGTGCTTACACTATTCCTATCCCTCGTCACTTATAGCTCAGAAGATATTAAATTTTTAAACATGCTCAATTTTATATTCTACTATGTATTACGTTACAAACAATATCAATTAAGCTATATTCAATCACATATATTAATTAAATTTTGAATATTTTTCTTCCAATTTCTTAAAATTAGTTAAAAGTCAGTGTTATTTATTACTTATAATTAATTAAATCGATGCTTGAAAAGTCAGCATTTCAGAATCTAATCTAATAAATCAAAACAACTCCACAATAATAAATACTCCTACTCTCGTTATTTTAATGTGGAATCCGTACTTCCACGTGTATACCCGTGCTCGTGACCAACTGGGAGTAACGTGGCGCGTGGTTCTGTAATTCGTCCATAATAAGTGGCAAAAGGCACACCTCCTTGCAAATAGGAACCGGTCATCACCGTTAATGTTTAAACCCCTTTCCGGGTAACTGCGGTCACCATTCTCCGATCTCCGCCGTCATTCTCCTCTCGAAGACGGCGCCTCCACTCCTTTCATACACCGCTTTACCGGCTGCTACGGTTTAAAAAACTATGAAATAAAAAAATAAACTGTTTTTTTCGAAAACAACACGTAGAGAGAGAGAAAATGAGACCATTATTTTCCCTCTCCTTTTGTTGTTGTTAAAAGCAGGCTTTGAGATTATCACCGTTCTATTTTTTTCTTTCAATTTTCCCTCTCTTTCCTGGAAATACAATTACTTTTTCCTGGAGAGTGATTGTGGAATTTTCTGACGAGGTGGTGTTAATTCACGATCTTAGCTAGGTTTCCGAAAATGTTGATCGGAAATTCGAAGTTGCTTTGATTTTAGGTGGCCCATCTTGATTTGCCTCGATTGAGGGTTTTGTAATTTTGAATTTTGGTTTAGCTTCTTTCATAATCTACCAGTACTTACTAATCACTTCCGGGGGAAGACCCTTGATTTCCCAAGGGAGCCGGCGGTGTTCTTGCTCGCGAGTGAGTGAAAGCCTTAAGGAAGTAGGGCTTTCTCTTCGTCGGCTTACAATTGCATACTACTACTTCATTGACATTATTCTATTAAGTGGCAGTAACTAAGTAAGCTGTAAAATTCCAAGCTCAAGCTTACACTGTCAATGAAAGAGCTCTGGCATTAAGGAACGATACACTGCCTACTTTATTTACGTTTTTGTTGAACATAGGGCTTAATTTGGAAACATTAACGAAATGGATGTGGATTCGTCGATGGTATCAGAGTCCGGCCAAGATCAGAACCACGACGGAGCTTCTCAATCTTCGGCGCCGATGGAGAGGGAGCAACAAAACCAGCAACTAGAGAACCAGGCTTCACCGCCGGCATCCGACGGATCTGCGCCCTCTTCGGCGCAACAGACTGAATCTACCCCGCCCGCTATTCAAGGACAGCCGCAAACGTCGGTGGCTGGCCCAAGGTGGGCGCCCACTTATTCGGTGGTTAATGCGATTATGGAGAAGAAAGAAGACGGACCAGGTCCCAGGTGTGGGCATACCCTAACGGCAGTAGCTGCTGTGGGGGAAGAAGGGACTCCTGGGTATATTGGGCCCAGGTTGATTCTATTTGGTGGCGCTACGGCCCTGGAAGGGAATTCTGCTGCTTCTGGGACTCCATCGTCCGCTGGGAGTGCTGGCATCAGTAAGTTGTTTTTGTTTACTTTCATTTTGATTTGATGATGTTTATGTAAGAAACCCTTAAAATTTATTGTGGTTTAGGTGATTTAATATGCAGAGAAATTTGGCTATAGCCTATAGGTGTCCATATATGTATGAGAACCTTAAAAGGATTTAAGATGCGTATTCTTTAAACCCAGCAATTATTGCTCAAGCAGTTCATATTTGGCGAGAAACCCTAATTTAATGCCAGGGCAACTTCCAGTTACTGTCTCTTTTTATTGGATTGGCAAGGAAACAACTATTCTAAACAGTAAAGTTTCTTGTTGTTGAAAGAAACTGTAATATATTCCCTTCCTTCTTCAATCCTGTATGAAATTGATGTTTTAAGGTTTAATATGGTGCTATGAAACATGAATTCGATTTTGTTTGCTCCCCTGCCCTCCTTTTTCCCACCGTGCTACCTCCCAAGACCCTTTAAAGATTTTTCTGATCCTAATTTGAACTCTGATTTTTTAGATATCTTATCTTATTTCAAAGTTAAAAACTAGCAATATGACTGTTTCAGCTTGCAGTTTTAAATATCCTTGTTTTGCTTCAAATTGCAAATAAAATCTGCTTTAGTCAGAAATATGCCTATATTTTCCTGCTGTTATAATCAATGTTCCTATTTTTTCGTTTGAAATATTCATGCTTCTATTTAGAATTCATGCTCCTATAACGAAGAAAACATAATCTCTTCTTTCTTTTCAAATAATCATGATCTAGTGCATCCACCTAGGGTTATCGGAGTTCAACACATCAGGCTTCATTTTTTGTTTTTTAGAATGTATAAAAATCAATGATGTTTTGATTGGTTTTCAAAATAATAATGAATGAGTAGGACCTTTGTTTGGCTTAATATGAATTCAGGTCCCTGGTCCCCCCGCAAATCTGTTTGTATCATATGGCATGTCAAGAATAGTTGTTGTTGCCCCTTTGCCTCTCTTAACAAATAATTCTTAAGAAATTTTCTTGTGTGGAATGACATCCATGCTCTAAACATTTTCTGTTTGAATTAAATTTCAGGACTAGCAGGTGCCACTGCTGATGTGCACTGTTATGACGTGTTAACTAATAAATGGTCTAGGTAAGCCTAGGACTGAGGGTCCATTGCTTCCATTTAGCGTTCCTGATATCTACTTGACTCATTATGTAATTAATCTCACAGGATCACACCCTTTGGAGAGCCACCTACGCCAAGGGCAGCCCATGTGGCAACTGCTGTGGGAACCATGGTTGTTATTCAGGTAAGAGCACTGTATTTATCGTAACTTTAGGTTTTTCGGTTTACCATTGTTATTATTTAGTGGAGTTTCTTCCCTCTACATTAGTAATTCCTCATATGAACCTTTTGTTTTGATTTAGGGTGGAATTGGTCCGGCTGGTTTGTCTTCCGAGGATCTTCACGTTCTTGACCTCACACAACAGCGACCACGGTGGCATAGGTTTGGCCTTGAAGAATGCATGCTAGACCTTATTTATACTGTTAAGGTTGGGTACTGATATGCCTTCTCATTGTACTTCAGGGTTGTTGTTCGAGGCCCTGGACCAGGGCCTCGTTATGGACATGTGATGGCTTTGGTGGGGCAAAGGTATATCATGGCTATTGGTGGAAATGATGGTAAGTGGTTTTTTATTCTGTTTTTCTTGTGTGCATTTTCTTAAAATTATCATGGAAGTTCCTTTTTGTTTTTATTTACCATGTATTTAGATTTTCAAATGAATTTTTTTGAACAATGTGCATGATTTCTAGGAAAACGACCTTTGGCTGATGTATGGGCCCTAGATACTGCTGCCAAGCCTTATGAATGGCGTAAATTGGAACCTGAAGGGGAAGGTCCGCCTCCATGCATGTAATCTCTCTCTCTCTCTCTCTCAAACACACACACACACAAAACTGATTTGGTAGTGTGCCAAAAGCATGAACGAAAATGATACCATGTTTATAGTTTTGGGTCTCTCAGGAGCAGTATGCAAGACATGAACCAAAATGATACCATGTTTATTGCTATGCCTATCTTTTACCATTGATGTGGTCGGACATGATGACTATTAATGTATCTATATTTATTTCCTCAGTGTTTTGGTATTTTATAATTTTTTTTCGCAACGTTGCACGTTAAAGTTCATAGTCTTGCTTCTGCTTTCAGACAGAAGCAATGATGCCAAGCTCACATCTATATGATTATTTTTTTTTTTGATGATTTAGCCTGGTGATTGCAGACTAATTCATTGTTGACAAATGACAATTTCTGTTTAAATAGGTACGCGACTGCAAGTGCACGATCAGATGGTCTCCTCCTGCTATGTGGAGGGAGGGATGCTAACAGTGTGGTGAGTTGAGAAGTCTGCACTCTGTGGTGTCTAGATTTAGTAAATGTATGGCCTAATATATATGGGTCTCAGAACAACACGGTATAAGATTTCATAATCTATGGTTTTAACTGCGATTTATTATTGCTATAGGGCTGGTTTCCTTGTTCAGTTGGGGTGAAGTTTCAATAAATCTTTGCAAATGTTCGCACTGAGTTTAAATATGTATTTTATGTGTAGATAGGGAAAAATATATATTCTAATGAATTTTGAAGAATTTGAAAATGATAGCTATGAAGACATTTTAAAGGTTGATCTGAAATGCATGTAAATGTTGTCATCATTTTGTCTTTTTTGTTCCTTTTATACCATTAGATTTTCTCAATCTGTTCTCTTCATGTTTTCTTCTTTCTCAGCCATTGGCAAGTGCATATGGACTTGCTAAACACAGGGATGGTCGATGGGAATGGGCAATTGCTCCAGGTGTCTCACCATCACCAAGATATCAACATGCTGCTGTGAGTTTTTCTTTTTTTGCTCATTTTTCAGTAATTAGACCAATCCATGACTTCTAGTCAGATGTATTACATACACATGCCTTGTTTATAGGTCTTTGTCAATGCAAGGCTCCATGTTTCTGGTGGGGCACTTGGCGGTGGACGCATGGTTGAAGACTCGTCAAGTGTTGCAGGTGCTTTGTCTTGGTTTTTTCCGTGTCTTGACTTCTTTATTATATGATGCAATATGCTAGTGGTTTTACTGGTATACCCCAAATATTAGTTTGTAAAATCTTAAGGTTTAAACTATATTGCTCAGACTCTCTCGTTTTTATTGAAGTAGTCATGTCTGAAACTCGTATCTGGCACATGGATACGGGGATGACCTCCAAATACATGGTAAAACTTAGAAGCATCTAACCAATACAGATGTCGGATACATACCTGTACTTGACACTCGCACCCAAGTCCGAGTAACATAGGGTTTAAAAGTAATTTTTGGGGGTCAAATCTGTTATGAACTTCCGCAAATGCAGGTTGCCCTTTCTGCTGGAATAAAACAATGCAAAGTAGTTCATACAGTAGGGAACATCTTTCTTAGCACTTAAAGCTTTCACCCTTTCTCTGATCTCAGTTTTCTTCAATTGTGTAACTTGAGTTTTCCTGCTGTTCCTTTTGTTCTGTCTCTCTCTTCCACTTTCTATGAGAAGTTGCATCCGAGTTCATTAACATTTTTCACATTGTTACTAAAAAGCCAAAATTATCTTTGCTGTTTGATACCTAAACCTTTTATCTGAAAGTTGCAAGACTTAATTTTTTGCCTGAAGGTTTTATTACCTGAAATCAGGCACTAAAAATTTCCAGCAATTTGTTAAATTTTTTAGCAAAAAGCTGGCGTTCTTAATGTTTTTAGTTCATTCTATCATAGGAATATGGTAACTGGTATTGATATTACATATTATCAAAGAAGCATTATTTAAATCTACTAGTGTCTTAACTTATTCCCATTTCTGATAGTGTTGGATACTGCTGCGGGAGTGTGGTGTGATACAAAATCTGTTGTTACTAGTCCAAGGACAGGCAGATACAGTGTTGATGCTGCTGGTGGAGATGCCTCGGTTGAGTTGACAAGGCGTTGCAGACATGCTGCTGCAGCTGTTGGTGACTTAATATTTATTTATGGTGGTTTACGTGGTGGTAAGATTGCATTTTGTTCTAAAACATGTATTCAAAATCTTTTTTAGCGCCAGCATGGAGTTGTCACATTTCCAGTTAGATTTATATACCATATAAATATTGTATACGTTATTACAGTTTCTCTTTATAACGGCATTTGCTGATAAATCTAGTGTTTAGACTGAGGTCACATGAAGGCTTGTTAGTTAATACAGTAGGCCTTTCTTCTAACAGTGTCGTGAGATTAAATTCTGGATGTTTAAAATTGTCAAGAATGAATTTTGTTTTTTGTTCTATGTGCATTTTCCCAATTTGAAATGCATTCGTCTCTTTTCTCATATATAACATTTAGTTGTAAGAGAGGCTACAAAAGTTTTAAATTTCACTCCATCTTGTGTTTTGGGAATTAGGAAGTTTATTTCTTTAAAATGTTTGTTTTCGTGAAAACTTTGAGTTCTTTCCATGTATCATGGAGTTTGAGCTGCAGCTATTTGTTGGTGCTTAGTGCTTATTCATGAAAGAATCTGTATTTGGTAATTCTAGTAGTGCAGTAATATGTGTTATTTATGCTGTAGGGGTGTTGCTTGATGACTTGCTTGTTGCTGAAGACCTGGCTGCTGCCGAGACAACAACAGCAGCTTCACATGCTGCAGCTGCTGCTTCTAATGTGCATGCAGGGCAGTTACCTGGAAGGTATGGATTTGGTGATGAAAGAGAAAAGCAAACAATGCCTGACGCAGCTCCTGATGGAGCAGTTGTGCTGGGAACTCCAGTTGCTCCGCCAGTAAATGGGGATATGTATAATGATATAAGTACTGAGAATGCCATGCTTCAAGGATCCAGGTAAGAGAACTGTAATTTTTATTTATTGGCTATCAAATGGTTAAGCCTCTCAACTAATCCAAGGAGCTGCTACAATGTGGTTTATCTTGTAGAAGAATGAGCAAAGGCGTTGAGTATTTGGTGGAGGCAGCAGCTGCTGAAGCTGAGGCTATTAGTGCCACACTGGCTGCTGCCAAGGCACGGCAAGTTAATGGAGAAGTTGAACTTCCCAATAGGGATAATGGGGCAGAGGCTATGCCTAGTGGAAAACAGATGTCTACCTTGATTAAAATGCCTGATTCTGCTGGGTCAAATGATGTTGCTCCAGCTGGAGTTCGGCTTCACCATAGAGCTGTCGGTATCAGAAAGTTTGATGGGCATGATACTGTTCATAAGTTAATATTCGTATTGTTTGTCATCTGACTGTTTAATGTTTCCTTTATGCCAATAGGTTGTTGTCGCCGCAGAGACTGGTGGAGCTTTAGGTGGGATGGTCAGACAGCTTTCTATTGACCAATTTGAAAATGAGGGCAGGCGGGTTAGCTATGGGACTCCTGAGAGTGCAACTGCAGCAAGGACACTATTAGATAGGCAGATGTCAATCAACAGTGTCCCAAAAAAGGTACTAATATCCTCTGTTTTCTATCATAAAGCAGGACCTGTGTTTTAGAGGTAATTGCTGCTGTGTGTACAAATACAAAACGAAGAGTTGAATAGTAATAGCAGGATCTTTGTGAAGTTTCCCTAAACCCCAAACACTAGCACTTAAGATTGATTTCTTTCAATTTGAATGGATTACTTTATGGATTAAGATATTGCTGTAGCATTTACTTCATTGCAATGAGATTGATTTTAGTTTATCTGAGTTAAGATGAATCTTTTCTGTTTACGACACTTGATAAATTTTGAAAGAAATCTCATTGGCTCTTAATCAACTTAGCTTAAATTTTGATGTAAAAGGAAAGGGAAAGAAAAAGCTTGAAAAGCTACGAATTGTTTTCCTTGTGATTTATTTGTAGGCTAGATTTCATTACCGTTCTTTTAATGCATTATAAAATCTTATCATTGCTTTGCAATCTTCATGAATGCATGTCAGCATCAGAAAGAAGTTGATTATCGGTTTATATAAATTGCTTCTGTTAGTACTCTAAGCGGCTTGGAGAGAATTCCTCCTTGAGATTTCTCTTGTCCAAATTGGAAAAATCCATTTTTTTCTTGAATATGCCTGTTCAATAATGTGATTGATAATTCTTATACGTTGAACATCAGATTTGTTTCAGTGGGTTATGAGATACTGATGAATGCTAGTTCTGATAGGATTTTCTTTGAAGTATTCAATTAGTTTTGCATTTGTACTCCTGTTATATCTGTCAAATGCTTCCCTCTAGAATCTTGAAAAGATTCCTTTGCTAAACTATAATGAAGTTTCTGTATGTCACTTTGTCCAGGTCATAGCACATCTTTTGAAGCCCCGTGGTTGGAAACCTCCAGTTCGTCGACAGTTTTTCTTAGATTGCAATGAAATAGCTGATCTCTGTGAAAATGCCGAACGAATATTTACTGCTGAACCAACTGTTTTACAGCTGAAAGCTCCTATTAAGATTTTTGGCGATCTACATGGACAATTTGGGGATCTTATGCGTCTTTTTGATGAATATGGTTCACCTTCAACCGCTGGAGACATTGCGTAAGTATCACCATAATAATTTATCCCTTCTTTTTAATCTGAATTCTTTTTTGAACAATAATTTTAAATGAATCATTATTTTTTTATTATATACTAATGTCCACGAGAGAGTTATCTCTCATTTGAGGTCTAATGTCAACAATCTCTAGAGTAAGTGGTTAAAGCTCTTAGTTGACACCCTCCCTTTTTCTTAGGTCGTGGATTTAAAATACTTTAGGAGCAAATTTCCTATCCCCTCTTCCTAGGTAGAAATTGTTCAAATATATATATAATTATCTAACATCTAAAATTTAAAAAGTATGATATTTTAAAAAATAATCTAAACCGGAAGATGGTGGTGGGACAGGCAGATAAAGGTATAACAGTAGGTTGTCCTAAGTTGTTTCTTAAAAGACGCATAGTTTTCAGACCCAAAAAAAAACATAGCTTTTGTTTAATTTGTCGTTTATTTTAATGAATTGTGCTGGAATCCGATATTGTCAAGTTTGGTTAAAATACTTGTTTTCTAAAGGCTCTTCACTGGCAATGTTTAAATTGACTAGGTTTTCAACTGACCTTTTTTAATATCTGTACTGTTGTCTCTCTCAGGAGTAGCCTGCATGTGCTGTATTGCATCTCATTTTTAATCTCGATATTTTATTTACTTGATATTGGTTTGGTCTAAATTACCATCAGATATATCGATTATCTCTTCTTAGGAGATTATGTTGACCGGGGCCAACACAGCTTGGAGACCATTACTCTTCTGCTTGCATTGAAGGTAAATTTAAAAATTTGATGCTTTGATCATCTTTTCATGCTCGCTTTTACTTCCTGTTGAAGTTTTTGATACGCCAAGATTTTCATGTAATTATGTTATGGTGCAGGTCGAGTATCCCCATAATGTACATTTAATTCGGGGGAATCATGAGGCTGCTGATATCAATGCACTTTTTGGCTTCCGGATTGAATGTATTGAGCGCATGGTATTGTTTCACATTGTGTTTGAAAGATGTTGGTCGTGTTTTGTATAACGGTTTTGTCACAATTCTGATGGCTTGTTACAGGGTGAGAGAGATGGAATATGGGCATGGCATCGCATAAACCGTTTATTCAATTGGCTTCCTCTGGCAGCTCTAATTGAAAAGAAAATCATTTGTATGCATGGTGGCATTGGTCGGTCTATAAATCATGTGGAGCAGATTGAGAATCTACAGCGTCCAATTACAATGGAAGCAGGCTCAATTGTTCTTATGGATTTATTATGGTCAGAGCGTGTTACTATTTTGTTTGAGACTGAAATATAGTATTTATTGCTTTAATTTGCTGATTTATTTTACTGCCATTTTATATTCTAGGTCTGATCCAACGGAAAATGATAGTGTGGAAGGGTTGCGGCCTAATGCTAGAGGTCCAGGGTTGGTTACTTTTGGGGTGAGTGTGCTACTTTACAACCTTTTAAGTCCTTTCTAACTGCATTTTTCATTGATTTCAACATGTGAGGAGGTACTTGCATATTATGGCTAGCTGGTTGATCTCCTTATTGCTCCCTTGAAACTGCTTCACTGTCTCCTTTCTCTCACATACACTCACAAACAAACTGCTTTATGGGGATGGTGTTCTCTTTAAGATACCCTTGAAAGTTAAAGTTTTTGACTTTAAGATATTGTGTAAATTGCCCGTCTTCCTTTTCCCACTTGCTTGTGCAGGTCATTTCTGAGCAAAACTGTCTTTTCTGATTACTTTAATGTGCGTTTTATGCTTATGTAAATGGTTTTTACTGTTGCAGCCTGATCGTGTTATGGAATTCTGCAATAACAATGATCTTCAGTTAATTGTTCGTGCTCATGAGTGTGTTATGGATGGCTTTGAGCGGTTTGCCCAGGGACATTTAATCACTCTTTTCTCAGCAACCAATTATTGTGGTGTGTCCCTGACCCTTGCTTTAGTATACAAGCAATTTTGTCAAGTTCGGATTATTTAGACTTTAAATTTTGTTTCATGCTTGAATTTTCAGGCACTGCGAATAATGCTGGCGCAATCTTAGTTTTGGGTAGAGATCTAGTGGTAGTCCCGAAACTCATTCATCCTTTGCCCCCGGCGATGTCATCGCCTGAATCATCACCGGAACGTCATATAGAAGATACATGGATGCAGGTGCCTCCTCTTTCTGCTTGTTATACTTGTATCTGTATCCTTTTACTTACTACGTGCATAGCTTCTTATACCGGTGTTTATTTATTTTTTAACCCATGGGATCAGGAGTTGAATGCTAACAGACCTCCAACACCTACCAGAGGTCGTCCTCAAGTGGCAAATGATCGAGGCTCTCTCGCTTGGATATAATACATCCTTCCAATTGTTTCTGTATACTCATTCAGGCTCATGCTACCACATGGTGATTCCGCTGTTCTGTATAAGAGCATGATGCCGTATACAAGCATTTCCAAACTTGTAATCTATCTCGCAACAACGTTTGAAGGCTTTGACTTTGGTTTTTCGCCGGTTTTCAGCACACGGTAGGCCTTGAGAGTACGAAAGATGCAGAGTCCGGGAACCAGATTGCACCATACCTTGATAGTATATGAAAGATACGAGTTAGAGAAGCAGGTCGAGGGCAGCGTAGGTTTCCTTTGCAAAATTTGGGCTTCTCTCTCTGTAAATTGAGGCACAGCCAGGTAGAAGTCAGTTGGGTGGTTCCTTCAAATTGGTTGGTAGTGTTGAGTATTTTTCACATTTAGTTTTTATTATTATTATATATTTTATTCCCTTTTTAGGCCTTTGATGTTGTTTATATGTGATGATGAGAGATAACATTAAAAGAAAGAAGGAATATGTGGGGTGTAATTCTCTTTTTCTGCTCTGTGCAATGCTGTAACGTTTGTGTGAAGATGACAAACTGTTGTTCAACCAAGAAAATCTTACAAGTTCTGGACATGATTTTTATGCAACAAATTTAGAACTCATAATTCGAGGTTTTGCTTAATGCAATAAATTTAGAGTTTGAATGATGGTATGTATTGTAAGGAAAACCTCCTAAGGAACAGGGTAGGATGGTAGGGGGACGACCATCAGTTGGTGAAAATCTGAATAATATGAAACGTTGGTTTGAACAAAAATTATTATGAAAGTTATTTTTTTTTTACATTGTTCCTTTTTATTTTTAATATAAAAAAATATTTTTGGGTCAAAGTAATGAAAATCTGACTCTTAATAATCGGCATAAGAAGGGTTATTGATTCAGCTATCATTTTTGGAAAAGAGTTCTATATAATAAAAGGGTTTTATTTTGATATAGTAAAATATTTTTGCACAACCCTTTTATAAAATTTAAAATCCTAACACCCTAAACTCTAATTTTAAACCTTAAATTTTAAACCTTACAACATAAATCCCTAAACTTTAAACCCTAACTAAACTCCTAACCCCTAAATTTGATATATTGTTATTTGATATATTGTTTTCATAAATAAAATAAGAATCACATATGATGTTCATCCTAGGAGATTCAGGATCAAATCGTTTTGTCTATGCATTCTTAAAAGATAAAAAATATTTATGAACATATACTACCTTGTAATCACTTAAGACTACTTAAAAAAATAATAATCACATCAATTATTTTTTAATATATATTTAAAAGTTAAAAAATAAATAAAAATTTTGTTTTATTATTTTAATCTTTTAAAAATAATTTAACATGAAGGTAAAAATATTAATCACAATCACAGGTCAAAAGTCACAACCTTAATCTGAACATGAAAGGAGGAAAGCCAAGCCCTTTGTCCCCAAATTAAAAGCAGTTAGGCCAACCATGACTCATGCTCAAACCCCATTGTCCAAGAATTTGCAAACCAAATTAAGAAGAGCTTAAAGACAGTCCAATTCCAAAGATGATGTCCTTAATTAATCATAAAGATTTTCTTATAGGCAAAGAGAATCATACATACAACATTACAAGTAGTATACATTTCTCAATTCTCATATTTTAAAACTAATCATTTCTCTCCCTCAGATCTTTGTTTATTATACTTTTGACTACACAATCACCCTCCTCAAAGAGCGGATGTGGAAAAAACTAGCTAGGAGAGAAAGAAAAAGGGCAATACAATAGTAATAATGTGGATCATCAAGAAGTGGCAATGCAATGGGTTGGCCAGAACAGAAGGGACCTCCTACCTTCCTTGCAGCCTTTCATCAAAGGAACAAATTTCCCTTCCAACACTTGCAGCTGTTTCTGCTCTTTATTAGCCATTAGATTCCTCGACAGAATATGTTGCTTCTTGCTATTGTCTTTCCTTGGTGGTGGTGACTGAACTCCCCCCTGATTAGGCCTCCTCCAGCAGTACTCATAAGCATTGAATGATACAGCTGTGCCTGCTCCTGCTACCGCCTTTGACTGTGATGTTGGTATCGGCCTAGCCACCGGTGGACGCGGTGGCAATGAATGTGCTAGTGGTGGGGATGGGGATGTTGGCTTCACTTTCCACTCCTTTTCGTCTCTGAATTCGACTATTTCGTCGAAATGTTTAGGCCTTGTAGGGTTCCTATTTGCTAACCATATCGGCTTGTTCATCATTACGGCTAACCTATGCACATTGATTGCTCCACTTGACAGTTTAGGAGCCTGCTCAATCTCATAACACCTTTCTTCTTCTTCCTCTTCTTCATCAATGTCCATTTCACTTTCTTTTTCTCCAAAGCTTTCAAACTCTTCTTCCAACTCTTCCATTTCCACTACTTCAGCATCATTGAATGCACTGGTATTGGCAAAAGTGAGGACAAGGCGACCGTCTTGGCGTTGAGCATGAAAGTTGTTCAATGAAGGCATTGAAACAGCTTCAATGACCAATCTACCGTTATCCCGACGAGTCTTCAACCGCCTCGATGCTCCGTCTTTAGCTGAAAGGGAAGGGATTGGCGGAGGAAATGACGGGTTTGGCGATTTCTTGCCAACATCATAGTTATGTTTCGCAGTTATAGCCTTTTCACCATTGAAACAAGGCATGATCATTGGTGCCACTGGCTCTTGCTTTTGGTGTAGCGGTTGTTGATCTTCTGGCTTCTCTTCCTCCATGTCACCAGTTTCCGAAGAGAACCCATCGGAGCCGGTCTCGGAACCGAGGCTCTCGGTGCAAATTTCAAGGCTCTTCTCGCTTAAACAGCTAGCTGATCGCTTCACAAGAGGGTGAACATAAGGTGGGGAAGACTTGCAAGACTCATCTTCGGCCTTTTGTGATACGATCGAGCTCCATACATCGAACTGGCCTTGATTTTCAACTTCTTTCTTCTTCTTTTGTTGAATTGAATCCCAGATATCGAATTGACTCGACGAAGAAACAGGGAATTCATCGGATGACGGACTCCTTTTCAGGGGAGACATAAACCCTTGTTGCGTCAACCATTTCTGGGACGACATATCGGCCGACAAAGTTCTTCTAAGCGGAGTAGCCCTAGCCGGTATGTCACAATCCGGTCCAAGAACGGAGACTATGCCAGGCTTCTTGGCATCCATGGCCTCTTCAGTTGAAGATAATAGAAAACTGTTGCATAGTGGAGCAGACATCTCTCCCAAGTAATCACACAAATTTATCTGTCATAGCTCAAAGTAACAAAACAAAACAAAAGAGCTTATGAAATAGGTAAATAACAAATAACAAGTTACAAAGAAACATGCATGTTGCATACATATATATATATAAGGTAATCATAATAATACGAATTAGACATTAATTTACCTTTTTGTTAACAAGGGCAAATAGGGTAGTGTCTTTGCTTAAATTTTTGATGTAAATATTCAATGTGTTGAAGATGAAGAAAATGGGAATGGAGTTTATTGATGAGTTGATGATGGAGCAATGGGGGGTATTTGTAGGAGGCTTTGGAATCATGTCCAATGGACCCCAACTCCACCACCATCAACTGCTTTCCCTTTACACAAAAGTTGGTGATTTAAAAATATATAAAAAAAATGGAGTAAGAATAGAGAGTGTGTTTAAAGTGGTGTTATCCTATGTAATATGATATAGTGAATTATGAATAGTTCGATGGGCAGGATTCGAATCCTGAAATCGTGAATGGAGAAAATTAAGTTAGGATGATCGACTCCATATTGGACCTCTACAAAATCTGATCTGTCTAATTAGTCGTATACCTTGGTTAAACAAAAAAAATGGTTTTTCATAGTCAAAAGTTTTGTTTTGTTGTTCTTATTTAAAAGAACGTATCGACTATCAATTGGTATAGTATGATGAGATGTTATATACTTTAAGGCTTAAGCAAGGTTAACATTCAAATTTTAATATTATAAACGAAACAAATTGTATTGTGAGAGTACATGAGTCCAACAGTAGCGGATATATGAGTAAGCTTGAGTAGGCGATAAATTTTTTAAAGTTCACATACTTAGCTTCAAGTTTTATAATTTTTATGAATTAGTTCTCAACTTTTTTTAATTTTTATAACGTGTGCCCATCTTGAAATATATTTTTAAATCCGCCACTGCATGAGTCTCTAAATATCTGATTTAATTTTAGTCGACCGATAAATTAAATACTAATAATTATATCTAAAAAATATTAAAATACTGCCAGACATTAGTACACCATATACATACAGGCTCACCAAAATACTAAGCCATTAATCAAATGTAATTAATGAAGTCTAAAATTAAGCATGGTTTGGATATAAAACGGGATATGCCAAAGTCTCAACAATAGTGCTTAGAAATGGATGGTTGAGAAGGAATGGCTCAACAGCTAAGAGTAAGCTGATAACGATTGAATATTATAAGGATACGTGTCTAAATATGATTGGCCCGACAGCTCTTGTTAAACTAAAGCTCTAAATTATCAACGTCTTCTTCCAAGTAGTTTGGAAAACCGAATTGGATTATGACTCGAGTCTAATCACCGATTCGGATTATCAACGTCTTCCTCCAAAGCTCTAAAAAGTTTATATTTTAAGATGCGGAGCCTATAGAACCCGACGAGTGATTTTAGTATGAAAAAGAATGATATGTTCATTTTAAGAGATTTAAATTTAAATATTTTTTATTGAGTGTATTTTTTATTAAAAAGTTTAATAATTTTCAAACAGTGATTTTTAATTATTTTATTTGTAAATTATATAAAAGTTTATGGAAAATATCATTGTAATAATATTAGTTAATATCATTTTTGAAAATTTAAAGTGTTTTTCCTAACTGTCAATAAACTCGTGATTAAAACCAGGGACGGACTCAGGATTTCATGTAAGGGGATGCAAACTATCATGAAGATATATTAGAAATGTAAGGGTGCAACATAACAAGAGTTTAGGGGGTGTAGAATTAGATTATCAATAGAAAATACAAAGGAAATATATAAAATATAGGGGAACTTGAAATTTTTAGGGGGTGCGGCTGCCCCCTCCAGCACCTAGGGATGGCAACGGGGCGGGGCGGGTCGGGTTTTTGTCTGCCCCGGCTCCGACCCGAAAAGTAAGATACTATACCCGACCCCGACTCGCCCCGAAAAATTACAGATCCCTCTCCGACCCGAAAACATAGGAATCCAAACCCGACCCCGACCCAAAAATTAAAGGTTATACTCAAACCCGTCCCGACCGGAAAAAATAATAATAAAATGTTATATATTATATAAATATATAATAAATATAGAAAATTAAAAATATACCCAGTATGGTCGGGTCGGGTGCTGGTATTTTTGCCATCCCTCGTCCCTGGTTAAAGCTCTCAAGTTGACACTCTCTCCTTCCGTTAGATTGTGGGTTTAAGACCCATAGGAATAAAATTCTCCTTCTCCCTCTCCTAGGTAGAAATTATTCAAAAAAAGAAGTGTTTTCCTAACTAAATTAGTACTCGATTAATTGTTGCACCAAGTTACTCAAAGGTTTTATAACAAGCAAACATTTTTTTATTTGATTGAATTTAACATTCAATTTTAACTTTTTTTAATTCAAGTATTTCTTTTGTGAAATAAAACATTTATGTTAATTTCTATTTAAATATTTAAAAAAATATTATTTAGGAAAAGTTTTCTCTAAAATTATACAAAATCAATTAAGTAATGAAACTCAATTTAATAAAACTAGAGTAGCATATTTGTTCATAGCTTTGAAGTTATACAAGTGTAAATCTACCTATTTGAATCATAAGACCCTGGACTCTAATATTCGACTCCCTAAATTTTAAAGTTTTAAACCTAAACTCTAATATATAAATCTTTGAATTTTAAAAATTTAAACCTAAATCCCTAAAAAAAAAAAGTTATTTTTTGATGATTACAATGTAGTATTTGTTCATACTTTTCTTAACCCTTTGATGTGCCATACACCTTGCAGATGAAACGAATTGAACCCGAGTCTCATATGATGAATATCATCATCTTTTTCACTGGAACCACTCATTGGGTTAAAAAAAGTTAAACTAAAATTTACATCGTTTGTATATCTAATGTTTTTCCACACGATAATGCTTCTAATATTTACCTATAGTAAAGTTAAAACTTTAATTCTTAATCCTTAAGAAAAATGTCATCTCACTAAAAGGGGGTTTTAGGGAAAAAATATTTCGTCCAATGTCACATTTGGAGTTCGAAAAATTGAATTACTGTTTAAATTATATTCAAATTATCTTCATATTAGTATTTTTTATAAATAAATTTAAATAAAACATTTTAAAATTTTGAATATAAATAGAGATTTCATATATTTTATCTAAAACTCGATAAAATTGAACTAATCTATTAATATGCATTTGTTTAGTTGGTTGAGTACTGATTAACACTTTGATGAGAATCAAAGTTCGAGTCTCCCCAATTACCTCATTCGTCCTATAAAAATATTTGTACGTATACAGAAAAGAATTATACTGGTCAAATTTTACAAATGGTTAATGTATCTTTTAACACTCTAACTTTGGCTTAGATATGTAATTTTAGATCTTGACTTTTTTTATGGCACAATTCGACCCTTAACTTTGGCTTTGATTTGTAATTTGGCCCCTTAATTAAATATGTGATTTAATTTATATTTAAAATAATTAGGGCCAAATTGTATACCAAAGCCAAAAACAGGAGTCAAACTGCACATCAAAATTAAAGTATGTGGTCAAATTGCAACTTAAAACCAAAGTCAAAGGTTAAATTACACAATAAAGACAGATCAAATTGCATATCAAACTTACAATTATGAGTCAAAATGTAAATAAACCCTTTTACAAATAATCCTAGAAAAATTTAAAATATATTGAAAATAAGGACTATTTATGTGATATATACCCAATAATTATCCTAAAAATAAAACAAAAATTAAATAAGCAGATGCCAACTAGTAACAACTGGATGGACAAATTCCAAGTTGACTGAACAAAATATAAAGGAACAATTACTTTATGCATTTGTAAATAAAAAATAATTGGATACGTACTAAATTTACTATTCCTATTATATACTAATTATTATTCCTCCAAAATGCGTATTAATTAAGATTTAAGATTATTTTTACCATTTTTATGTCTAAAGTCTAAACCCAACTTTTTTCTAAAAAATAAATAAATAAAAAGGTGCATTCGTCTCGAGTGTTTTATGAAAACCTTGTAAAAGTAGGCTTTGACTGCATTATTCTAATTAATTATCGATTGTTATAATTATACGTTCTTTGATCATGGCTTATGACTTATGACTTATGATTCCACCTTAATTTAACCTATATGTATACTATAATTATGGACGAAGCCAGGATTTGAAGTTGGGGGTAAACTATAAATGCTTGAAAGTAGGAGATAAATTTATAAATAAATTAATTTTTAAAAAATTTAAATACGAGTACAAAGTTGAAAAAAAAACTTCAGAGGTGGAGGGCGATTGCCCCTCACACCCCCACTTAGTTCCGTCCCTAACTATAATTGCACATCCTTTAATCACAGTTTTACGACTTATAATTCCACCATACATTATTAAATTATAACCCTTTTGTGCGGGTGTCAAAAAATGTAATAAAAAAGGCCTGAACAAACCTATGAATAACAATTCTGTGAGAAAAGGTAAACTACATGACTGATCTCTTTTGTTTTTGGGTTGTTTTATTTTGGTCATCGGTTTTGAAAAAGTTACGTTTTGATCACTTATGTTATCAATTTATAATATTTTGGTCACTGGATTGTTAATTTTGGTCACTTATGTTTTTTAAACTGTTATAAATCGATAACGTAAGAGACTAAAATAAAACTTTTATCAAAATCGGTGACCAAAATCAAACAGTTCAAAAACAAAAGGGATCAACCATTATTTTACCCAAAAAACTATGAGTAACAGGCATAACTGTACATTTATAATGGGATTGCAAATTTGGCTGTAAATTTAACCATCTTAGGTTAAAATTCGCTATATATACAGTTAATAATTATCATTGTAAAAATAGATTAGTTTTGCATATCTTCATAACCTTTTATTATTAGGATTATATTTTGATACACAAGCTATGTAAAAAAAATTTACACAATCCTTCTATAAAATTTAAAACCTAAATCCCAAAACTTAGCACCCAAAAACCTAAACTTTAAACCTTAAACCCTAAACTCTAAATTCTAACCATAAACCTTAAATTTTACACCCTACACACTAAACTCCTAAACCCTAAAATTGAAAGGCGTGTATAAACTTTACAAGCTTGAGTATCAAAATATTTTCTTATTATTTAATATGTTACCAATTCCACCGATAAATTTATTAATATAGTTATAATTGTAATATACATAAAGTTTTGAATCTACATGACATCTATGATATCAAACGGGAGTATTATCTCAATAGAGTGGTCCAATGGAAAAGACGATTATGTTATTTTTGAAAATCCGAGTTCAAGTAACTTTATTTAAAAGATGTATATGTTTTATCAAAGGATTAAAATAAATATAAACATATACTATCTTGATTCAAGAGTTGGAGGGTTATGAGTTGTTTCGACAATATAATTTATTTCTTCAAAGTAAAATCTTGGATATCCATGATTTCATTTAGTATTAACAAATAGAAAAAAAATCACGGGACAAATAAATTCAAGACTTACAATTGCATATTATGTACATAAATATATTGAATCCAGTCACGAATGATTATAATATATAAGGTTATTTTTTAGTAGTCAATATATTAATATTAAAAAATATATATAAGATTAATATTTAATGTATTGGACTTGGAGTGTAATTTTATGTACAGTCAGTGAATCAGATAATGACATACCTTTTTAATACGTATCATCATTTAGTCTACTAATAATACATGAAATTATATACCCATATATATATATATATGCATATATTCAGAGATGGAATCAAAATTTTATGTTAGGGGGACAAACCTATAAAATTCTAAAGGGGCGAATTTATAAAATTTTAGGATGAGCGAAAATAAATTTTTAATAGGAAATACATAATTTTTTTAAATAAAATATAAATTTCAAATTTTTAGAGGGGACGACTGCCCCTTTCAAATTTTTTGAGTCCATCCTTATATATATATTCATGGATGGGCCTTAATGGTTAAGTTTCCAACGCAATTATTCCTAGACATTATATAGGACGATGTGTTTACAAGGTGGTTTCGTGAAAATCAATGGGCCATGGATTGAAATCTTTGGCTAGTGCTAGAGATAAAAGGTTAGTCAGATTTGGTCGTAAAGTCGAGGCTGAAAGGGGGAACAAAAGAAAAGAGAACCCTTTAATGCAAAGTCTAGATTACGTATCACAACTTGAGTAAAAAGTGTCTGGTCACCGACAATCGGTTAGTCTAATGAGGTTAAGGATTATATCTCTTAAACAAAGTCAACGATTCAAATTTTGATGTTATGAATAAAAAATTGAGTTGAGAAGGTCAAGTGTATATTGGACATCTACAGAATCTAATTCGAATTAGTCAATTAATGATTTCAATACTAGTAATTAATTAAAAAAAATGTTTGGCCAAAAGGGGAAAAAGGAAAAAAAGAGCAGTACTCAATTAAGGAGGAGGCCTAACCTACCCCAAATGAATGCTCCTATGCATTTTTATGAGGTTAGAGTTCATAGATAGAAAATGTGATTGTCAATTTTGTTCAAAGTTATTTATTTATATTAGTGGTGTAATTTACTTTAACCAACTTGATTTGAGGAACGTTATGTACCCTAATAGCTTACTTTGTATGTATAAGTTTTGTATTTTATCAATGAGAGTAGATTACGACCACTGTCGCTAGACTAATAGTAAGATGACATATTCATCACTCTACTTTAAAAAATTATGTTTCGTCATTTGGTTATTCGTTTCGTATCATTTCAGTCACTGTATTGTTAGCTTCTAATAAAAAAATTACGGTTAAATAATTGATGTAATAACACATTTGACCATCGATGGTTACATATTTCTTACATTTTATCTATATATTTTTTAAAGTAAATTTTATCTATATTTATAAGAAATGACTTTAATATTTTTATATTTTTTTGTTTGGTCTCAATTATAGGAAAAATAACCCTCAATGCTTTCTCTCTCTCCTTCCTTTATCTTTTATTTCATTTTCCAAGTCCATAAAATAACTCATAAAATTATATTATTATATATTAATAATATTTATAGTGCTATTTATTTCATAAAATAATTTGAATTAATCTCAAGTACTTTGAGATGTATAATATTTGTGGAAAAATATTACATGATTTCAAGTTGGTTTAGTAGTTAAGGTTTAGCCTTTCTATTTGAAGGTTTAGAGTTCAAACCCCTCCAAGCACATGGTTCTAATATTTTTCTTCTAGCAAAACGACGTCATTTTAGGCTAAATTAGGCTTTAAAACAGCCGCATCAAAACGATGTCGTTTAGACTTACCGAGTGTTAAGAGTTAACGGCGGAGTGGTATTTTTGAGTCACAAACTAAAGTTCTTTTAAGTTTTTTAAAATTTAATTAGTGGCATTTTTGAGTTAGTGGCTATAATTGAGTGGTATGTGGTGTAGTTTACCCTTTTTATATTCCCATCATAAACAAAACATCTTTCTTCCCTCTTATTACATTGATTGGAACATCAAATCTGATGCTCTGAAGGCAATGACTCTCGGTTCTAAAATCTTTCAACGACTCTCAGTAGAGTAGGAAAAATAAAATCTCAACTAAGAACAATACTGATTGTTGGAAATTCGACTGATTATACAGCGAACAAAGTTACGGATGACACAATCTTACAATATCTATTTGAATCTATGCCTTTGCTTTTTGCATGCATGGTTTTCACTTATTGGTTCCTGCAATACAATTGGGAATGCCAAATTCTGCGAATTAGAATCAGCCACGTATCGAAATATTAGTATGGGGGTTGCGTTTGGCTTGGCTCAAGGGGCGTTCATTTAGGTCGTGGTCCTAGCCCTTTCGAGCCATATTTAGGCCACTCCCATGCCCTTATTTGATGGCGGAGAGCAGCTGTGGCTAAGGGTTTTGCCGTTTTTTGGTTATGGGAATGAACCCACCATTAGTTTCGAGTTTCGACCACCGAAGAAATGGGTGGGCAGCCGGCAGAATCTAGGCATATTACTACTCCTAGCATTTCCATTTTCAGTTTTTTTTGGTTTACACGTGTCGACTTTAGGTTGTAGGGTTCACACTAGTTGCCGGTATCTTTTTAGCTTTATGTGGTGAAGTTAATCAAGTAACGAACTTCTTTAACTGTGGGTTAATTAGTAGGTCGGTTTAATAATTAATATCAAAGTTTATTCAAAGGTTTATCCCCCACCCTATTTCGTATATTAAGATACCTATTCTAGTTGTGGCCAGGGATAGAAGGAAAGAGTTAGAGGGGACAATCCTCTTTTTAAAAATTTAAATTTTTTATATAATTTAAAAATTTAAATTTTTTATATAATTTAAAATTTTATATGTATTTTTTTATTAAAATTTTTTTGTCTTCTTAAAATTTTAGAAGTTCATTCCTTAAAATTTTATATGTTCGCCCCTTAACATAAAGTGTTGTGTAGTCCCTGGTCGTGGCTATCATTATATAAACTTTTAAAGCTTAATGCTAGTATCTATCAATTACAAAGTGTTAAAGAATGGTTTTCTTCCATTTTTTATTTGATGTGAATGCATTTTTATTTTACTTTTCATATATATTCTATTAAATATTAATCAATTATCGATAATATACGTATTTCATTATATTATTTATGTAACAAATGAAATTACAATTCAATTTTAAAATTCATATCTCTAAACAGATTTGAAAGTGATGGACATGCATGGAAGGTTTTTATTCCCCTGATTTTGCATGTCCTTCTCAATCTTTGGAAGAAAATAACACCATAACTTATATAAAGAAAAAGAATCCAAACCATAAATCAAACCAATTGTTTCAGACCACTCAAAGCACCAACTTTATGCCAACAATGTTGTTTCCATGAGACATGTTCACCAAATTGAAGTCGTAACATGCACGAGACGGGATGCTTATCTTCATCATTCGAGGATCTCAGATTATTCGTTCTAGTTCGAACGTCAATCTATATTTACAAGAGTTTAAGGTTTAGAGTTAAAAGAAAAAACGTTAGAATCAAAAGAATTTTTTAAATTTCTTTTCAGTTTCAAAATTAATCCCTCTCAATTAATCTATATTATGCATTCAAGTAATATGATCCAAACTTAACTTAGACTTCAAATGGGTCCATTATCATATCCGTATATAATTATGTCTCTGGATTGTGTGGTTAATTGTAGGGAGAAAGTAACATTTTAGTTCTTAAATTTGATGATATTATTTAATTTGGGTTCTAAATTTTATTATTCATGTTAGTCACAATAGTTTAGTTTTTCAATTTAATTCTTAAATTGTTTTTTTTTAAGTTTTTTGACGATGTGTCATAAATTCGTTATTTTTTTTTGACAAATCATAATTTTAATTCTAATCTTACTTAGAGCAGATGGAAACAAAAATTCGTTAATTAACATATAAAGCAATAAACGTGCTATATATTTTTGACCAAATATTTGTGTTACACAATTTCATGATTAATTATTAAATGAATTCTCATGATTTAGACAAAGAACTGAAAGTAGAGTTGTAAACGAACTAAATGTTCAGTGAACCATTCGTGAACCGTTCGGTGGGAAGTTTGTTATGTTTGTTTATTTATTAAACAAACGAAAATGAACAAGAATTTCTGTTCATTCAATTAAATAAACGAACACGAACAAATGGCTCGTTCGTTTATTTACGTTCGTGAACGTTCGGTAATTCGTTCGTTTAAATTTATTCACATATGTCCATTTTATATTTATTATTTTTCATAACAAAAGTATTATACTTAAAAAATTATTCACATATGTTCGTTCGTTTATGTTCATTTAAATTTATTCACATATGTCCTTTTATGTTCGTTCGTTTATCATTTTAACAAACGAACATGAACGGACACGAATAAGCTACATTCCTTAAAAAACGAACACGAATAAGAAATTATGTTCGTTTAGTTATTCATGTTTGTTCATTTATCCATATTCGTATTTATTCGATGCGTTTACATGCCTAATTGAAAGGTAATTAATACATAAATGGTGTGATACGGACAACATGTCTTTGTCAAATCTTTGAGAAATCTTTCCAAATTCCTACAAATGATCCTTATTTAAGGCACGGTCTGAATGAGAACATTATCCAAACACCAAATGACATCTCATCATGATAATATGTAGTTTCTATTTTCATTTTTTTCTCTTGGTGTATCTATTGTGTTCAATGGTTAATTTTAGTGTTATGTTAATTCAGATTGAGATAAACGTTGTCAATAATTTTTAGAGCAAATTATTAAAAGTTCTCAATCAACGTCGTCCCTTTATTCTTAGGTTGTGGGTTCATTACTCATTAAGAGTAAATTTTTCTCTTCTTTTAAGTAAGAATTATTAAAAAAAAGATTGAGACAAACGTTGACCACAAAATTTAATTCTAATTCATACTCATATTAAAATATATATATTAAATTTTATTCTGCAACTGATAATGGATTGAGTGATAAAGAAATTGTATATAAATCCATGGTACTGAGTTTTTCATTTTTTTTCTTTATTCAAATATATATATAATCATATAAATAACACATATTATAATTTAAAAAGAATAGTTTAAATTTTTTAATAAATAAAGGACCAATTAATTCGTAACATTAATTCAATAAAAATTTAAGTTAGTATATAGGGATGACAGACAAGTACGATTTCGCAGTTTTCGGCCGCACCCATCCTATGTGGGACGGGTATGAGTATAAGTTTGGTGGATAATGGGCGGATGTGGATGTCAAAAGTCATATCCGCCGTAGGTAGTGAGTAGGTGATGGATTTTAGACCTTACTTGTCTCATATTTGTATGCCTCGCATCTAGCTGCGCACTACCCATTGTATGAATTTTGGACCATGATAAATTCAGTGATAAGCTCACAAGTTATTATGTAAACACTAAGATTCTGAATGGGCGTGCCTTGTAATTTGACAATTATGATGTTTTTTTCTGTTATGTTTGATATTAGTGGCTGCAGTGACGGATCCAAAAATATTTTTGAGGGTGGGTACATGTATATTAACATCATGTTCGAATTCGGTTCATTTTATTATTTAGTGTATTCAAGCTTGGTTCTTTTAGCTTTCGCAAACATGTTCGTTTAATATTTGTGAACTTATTTAACATTCGCGAACAAGTTTGTTTAATGGTAGCAAACATGTTCATTTATATGTTCGCGAACATAAGCAACTTGGTGTAAATAAGTTAACAATGCTCATTTACAACAGTGTAAATAAGTTATCAATGCAAACATTAGTGAATCAGAAAACAACAATGTAAATAACTTGTTCGCCATGACTTTATGGTGGATTTGCCACTATGGTTAATAGTATATAATTTAAAGTTTGTTTAAAAAGCATAAAACAATGTCTTTTGTTAAAACTTACAAAGATGAACTTATATAACATCTTCGTGACGTAGACAATTTTATATAAACATTTGCTTCCATATATCATGGGGATTGAGTACAATACAAAACATACCATTCACACTAGCCATAAAAACACATTAATGAATAAAAAATTTCTAATTTCCAATTTATAAAGCAATATGTTATATAATACCTACAAGGCTACAACAAATTCGAAACAACTCAATTTGTGCTTGTTACCAATTTATATTCAATCAATAAAAAACAATGACACAAATGAATTTTTTTAAATTAATTGAATGAAATTAGTATAAAGAATCATCAATTAATAAAGTCATATTTTTACTTCTACTGTCAATTAATTTAATCTCTAACTCAAAATTCAAATTTAGAAAAGGAAAAGCTAAACATAAAATCAATAAACAATTATTTATCATATCTCTATTTGTATCGCTACAGTTGTAAGAGAAAAAAACAAAAGGTATTGAACTCTTGTAAAACAAAATTTAAATAATAATTGAAATTTATTTCTATATATTGAATAAATAAACTGAACTTAAATGAATTATTTATCTTTACTCAGTTTTTATTATAATTTATATGTTAATGAGTACAAACAAAATTTCAAGATAGGCATAAATAAAATTTCAGGATAGACCCGATCAGTAAAATAGATAACTAATACAAGAAATTTAGATTCTAGTACCCACCCTGGACAATGAATGGATCCGCCACTGAGTGGTTGCTTGGCTGATAGTTTTGGTTGGTACAGACGAGTATGAGCTAAGTGGTGGGTGCCCAGTTGGATAACGAATATGGGGTGGATTTAAAAATGTACCAGTATAGGTGGGTGTAGATATAAAAATTGTACCCGTAGTTGGTGGTGGGCATGTGGTGAATATGAAAATTTTAGGTGAGTATGTGTATGGAGAAGGGTATCGCCCTTTTGTCATCCCTATTAGTATAGATATAATGGAATCCTAGAGTTGAAAACATTGAAGCAATGGAAAAAAGAGTGAAGCACAAGATATGGCAAGGATTGAAGGTGGATGGAGGTGATGGGTGGCAAGCAGCCGAGCATGGAGGCGATGTGGTTGGATCTTGTCCACCCTCCGACCTATCATTGGTACACCTAGGATTCCTTACAAGACACCACTAGGGCTTTAATTAGTGTTGGGGTTGTGGCTTGAATTTTAAAGTTTGCTTTGCTAGAATTTATGTCCTCATGTTCCCTTGCTAGATTCCCTTAATATTTATTTATTTTATTCATTTTTTTACAAAAATAAATGGTAGCATGAGCATACAAAACGGGTTACGGGTTATATTTGTTATTAGATTGGACCGAGGTCAGCAGAGTTATAGCCTACATAGAGGCCGAACCCAAATGGGGGGAGGCTGAGGGTCAACTTTCATTGGCATGTATAGAGTGGTCTTACGAAATGATAAAATTTAAATGATCTTATGGATTTTGATTGATTCAATCCGTTCAATTCTTCAAGAAGTAGATGTGAAATGCGATGGATGGATGATTTTTTTTTCAAACAACAAATATAGAGCGTTATGGTAATTATTTCTTTTGTTTTCGTCTCGTACTGCCCACTATATCAAATTGTCATTTTACCTTTATACATATATAACTATATAAAAAATTAAATTATTTTATGGTTAGACATCGTAGAAACAGTTTTCTTTTTACGTTTAAATATTTCTTGAAAACATATAGTTATAGATTCACTTGTCTTTTAAAGGCCGAAAATATTAAAAACAAGTAAAAATAAATAGAGATAGGGTAGACAGCAAGCAGGGTGCATGGACGGAGATATAAATCAAAATCTAGGCGTAAGATATAATTAATCATAAAAATAAAAAGGATACAGTTCAAAAGAATTGAAAATTCGGAATCTAAATGGATAGAATCACCTAGAGTGTGCATTTGGTTAATTTGATCGGTGGCCGAACCGAATTAACCGAAAATTTTAGAACTTTAATCGTTAACCGAACCGAATTAGCATTAACCGAATTAACCGAACTACAATTATTTCGGTTAATTCAGTCGGTTTTCGAATTAACCGAAATTTGTTATAAAATTTTGGGTAATTTACATAATTGGTCATTAATTATGGTAAAATAACCTTTTTAGTCACTGAACTTTCATTTTATACTAATTTGATAAAAAGTTTAATGAACATTTTATAATATATCAAAAAATTTAATGATCATTTTATAATTTTTAAAAGTTCAATGACCAAAAATAAATATATGTAATATATATAATATTTAATATATAATAATTTCGGTTAATTCGGTTAATTAACTAGTTTCGAACTGAATTAACCGATAACCGAATTTTTTTTAAAAAAATTAACTGTTAACTGAACCTACCGAAAAAAATCAGTTCGGTCGGTTAATTCGGTTAAAACCGAATAATGCACACCCCTAGAATCACCTATTATATGTTATAGAAAAGTGTTTGGGGGGCACTGCATGCAGGATGAGATGGATGTATCTAACATTTACGGAAGTAATAGTGGTTTTTAAAATTACGCATTATGAAAAGTTACAAAATACAAATTTTGAAACAATGATAGATTTAAGGGTAAACTACATCAAATACCATCAAATTTTTAGGTGCGTATCGATTATACTATTAAACTAAAAATCGATACTATTTTACCATTGAACTTCAGTTTATGCTTTAATTACACCTCTAGGCCGTTAAAATCCCACGCCATCTCAAGCGGACCGTTAAGGTTCTTCCACGTCATCGATTTTAAGGGTCCAATGGTGTAATTAAAATCTAAACTAAAGCCCAGTGCTAAAACAATATCGATTACAAAAGTCCAGCGCTAAAATAGTATCGATTTTTAGTTTAGTGGTATAATCAATACAAAACTTAAAATTTAGCGGTATATGATGTAATTTACCCTAGATTTAATAACATCCGTCCCGCTTCACTAAAAATGAAATTACAATAAATTGTATGAAGCACAAAAGGTAACTAATGCAATTCAAAGTCTTACATTTAAAAGTTTAAAGTTGGAGAAAGTTGAAGAATGCAATTCATGATATTCGTTGCGGTCGTTGAATGTGAACACAAATTGGTGTTTTAAATTACAATTAGGCACTTTTTTAAAAAATAAATGAATATAATAAATAAAAACTTTATTGTGAAGACCGAAATGTGGTCCAAATGCAAATTGGTTGATACAATATAGCCTTATTATACATGCACATGGATTTCAACCCTTTTCTCTATCTTAAATTATATTTATATGATTACAATAAATCTATATTAAAAATTCGTGTATGATATTTATACGGGGTAAAAATTGAAGATATAAACCTTTAAACAAATAAAGGTTTTTTAAAACTAACATATAAATTGGGAGATGAACTGTCTAAAAGAACAGTTTGCAGTTAGAGCAGTTAAACAATACATATAAATTGTAAACCTAATTCTGTGTACTCTACGTTGAAAACTTAAAAAAAAAGGAGCTAAAATAAACGTTTCATGCTTAATGAGGATTCTCCTCCATATGTTTATAATAATTTCATACTATATAGTATAGGAGAAATTGATTGGTGGACATTGCCATGTCTGGTGCCGGCACTGCCCGATAATCAATTGTCTGATTCCTGGATCCCGAGACATACAGCTCAGGCTGCTTCACCACCTCCCTTAATTTGCTCATCTCCCAAACCCCACTGCCCTCGGAAATCCTTTTACGTGTTTTTTTTATGTTTCGTATTAAAAATTGATTTAACTATAAAATAAGTATTTAAATTATATATATATTTTTGTAATAGGTATTTAAAGAATTTTTTGTTGAAACTTATTTCAGCCAAAAAATACTTTAGGCACTTATTTCGGCAAAAATAAAATTTAGGCACTTATTTTAACAAAAAAATATTTTAGGCATATTGCAAAAGAGACATTGTTTGTGCACTTATTTTTTAGTTAAGCCTAAAAAATTAGGTTTATGATTTAGATTTATACTTTAAAATTAGGGTTTAGGTTTAGAGTTTATCAAACTGGAGTATGTCATATATTTTAAAGTTTAAGATTTAGAGACTAAAATTAAAATTTATAATTTAATTTTTTAATATCGAGATATAAAAGAATAAAAAAAATGACAATATTTTTGTTCACTACCTATTGCCCTCGATCCAATATCCCCAACTTTGAACTAGGACACTTGCCTTTCCGTCATTCATGCACTTGGATAATAGGTCCAATTCCCCCATTTTATTGAGAGTGCAATGCTTATTTCCTTTACATTTAGATACAATATTAATGCTTAATTTATTCCAGCAATCATAGACTTTTTCTCATGAAAGGAATATGATTTTGAATTTTTTTATACCGAAAGTTAGATATCTAGCTCTTGGTGTTCTATATATTACGTGTTGCAAGAGTAGACTTCTGATGGTAAAAAAATATAAAAGGACCTCAAATCTTAAATTAATATGAAAAATATTTGATGTATTGTCAGTGTAAATTTTATTTTACACCAGTAGATTTATTTTAGTGATTAAGGGTTTAAAGTTTGGAAAAAAAATGATACACATGGCGTGTAAACTTTAATTTACACATGTCTTTTAGTTTTAGAGGTTAGGGTTTTAGTTTATGGTTTAAGGTTTAGGGGTTTAAGTTGTAGGGTTTAGAATTTAAGGCTAGTGCTTAGAATTTAGTGTATAGGGTTTAAGGTTTTTAGGGTTAGGGTTAAGAATTTAGGATTTGAGTTTTTATAGTGTAAATGCACATGCTTGTGTAAAATTAATTTTACATAGCCTGTGTATCAAAGTTTTACCCTTAAAGTTTATGAGTTTATGGATGAATTTAAGCTTTAAATTTTAAAAGTTAACTAGGTATATTTGTGGTAAAAAAGTGTTCCACCACTTGTGTATCAAATATTAACCCGATTAATATATACACGTATTTCTGATGACAAAACCATTAACTTGTTTTGGAACTAATTTGTTATGTAATTGTTTTTCCATGCTACTTAAATTCTTCGATTTCGATCTCTAAATTAAAGCTTATAATAGCAAAACTATGAATTAAAACAGAAGGATACATTTTGTATTAATAATTTTTTTGAATAATTTAAATGTGATTACAAGTTAGTATATGTTCATATATATTCTTAACTCTTTGGCAATGTACACATACCTTGCAGACAAAGCAATTTAAATGTGATTACAAGTTAGTATATGTTCAGTAATACTAAATTTTTAAATGTGCAATTTAAAAAATGTGATAGGCATATATTTTTTTATAAATTGTGCAATTATTATGTAACATGTTTGTGTCTTATTATTTTATTTTTTTGACAAATTCTAAATCTAATCCTACCTAGAGGGGAGGGGAAGAGTGGACTCTAAGGGAAAGAAATGGAATATTTCTAGTGAGTCTAAAATCTATGACCTAAAAAAAACGAGAGAACAAAGATGAACAGCTTGACCAACCGGTCAAATATGCTTACTCAATTGATTTACCTATAATTTTGTTTTGTGATAAATCGAAAAGTTTGGCATAAAACTTAAGGCTAATGCATCACAAATGGATGATCAAAAAGATTTGTTATCCTTTTGCATGAATAGTGTAGTTGACCCAAATGTAAAATTCTAGATCGGTAACGTCATTAAAGCTTTAGTCAATGGCAAATAACAAGGATCTCCTTACCCTTTTAACTTAACGTAATGATAAATTCAATCCTTGATATTTATAGTTTTAATAAATTTGACCTTCAACCTTTCAAAAAAGGGTAAACTACATAAATGGTTACCGAACTTTTAGGACAGATTCATTTTGGTCATCGTACTTTTAAAATATTCGATAAGTTCACCCAACTTTTAGTTCAATTTTAATATAGTCACCGAACTTTTAGTTCACTTTCATTATGGTTCCTCCGTTACCTTCCGTTAAAAAATGATGTTAGTTTTCGTTTTCCGTAATAAAAAAAAGGGTAAACTACACCAATCAGCACTCAACATTCTTCTCACTCATATTCTGGTCACTGAAGTTAAAAAAATTCAATTTAATAACTTAACTTTAGAATTGTTCATATTTTGGCCACTCTCAAATGACATGTTTATACAAATAAAAAAAATCGATTAATCCTTAAAAGATTTATTTTGGTTAATTGGTAAATTTAGATTATTCAATTATCGATCTTATATTATATTAATTAAATCAGATAACGGTTAACTAGTTAACTGAAATATTTGATTCTGTAAATGTTTTTTTACTTTGTTTATTAAATATCAATATGATAATATGGTAAATTTAATAAAATTTCGGTTGTGATAAAAGTGTAAAAACAACTAGAAAGTCAAAAATTGAAAGTTCACACCTATTAATTATACAGAGCCAAAACTTAAAAAAAAATCAGAAGGGGATCAAAATCATTAGACTATAAAATATTGTAATGCATAAAATTTAGAAATATTATATATACTAGATCAGATCAGTTAATCAATTTTGCTTAAAATTGTGAACCGTAGTCGAATTGAAATAATTTATTTTAAAAATTTGTACCAAAATCGGGTTCAATTAATCCTTAAAAAATATTTTGGTTAATTGCCAAATTCAAATTATTCAATTCTCAATCTTATATTGTACCAATTAAATCGGATAATCGATTGACTGGTTAATTGGAATATTTGATTCGAGTAATAATTTTTTTACTTTGCTTATTAAAATATCAAATATGGTAATATGGTAAATTTAATAAGCAAAGTTAAAAAAAATCATTACCCGAATTTTTTTAAGGATTAATCGAATTTTTCTATTTGTATAACCATATCATTTGAGAGTGACCAAAATATGAACGATTCGAAAGTTAAGTTATTAAATTGATTTTTTAACTCTAGTGACCAAAATAGGAGTGAGAAGAATGTTGAGTGCTGATTGGTGTAGTTTACCCATTTTTTATTAAGGAAAAACAAAAACTAACGTTAGCTTTTAACGGAAGGTAACGAGAGGGACCATATTGAAAGCGAATTAAAAGTTCGGTGACTATATTGGAATTGAACTAAAAGTTGGATAACCTTATCGAATATTTTAAAAGTATGGTGACCAAAATGAATCTGCCCTAAAAGTTTGGTGACTATATTGAAATCAAAATAAAAGTTGGTTGACCTTATCAAATATTTTAAAAGTACAATGACCAAAATAAATATGCCTAAAAGTTTGCTGACCACTTATGTAGTTTACCCTTCAAAAAATTAACCGGTTAATAAATATTATCATAACTTCTATCAAGACAAACACCTGTGAACTATCATACAAATTACCATGTCAGTACCATTAAATTTATTATTTTAATAAGTTTTTCTATTAATAATAAACATTTTGATCATTTTTAAAAGGTTAGCGCCTAGCGGTGAAACTGAGCTAAAAAAATTAAAGATCAAATTGACAAAAAAATATTAAAAACTAAATTTATCATTATTACTATTTTTAATTCTAAAAACTCTAACTCAACCCATCAATCCTTTTCAATTGATCTCATCCTACTGCTCCAACTAAAAATTGCATTAAAAAAACAAAGTAAAATTAAAAAAAAGTATAAGTAAACGGAGTTCTTACAGGAACAGCCGATCAAGAGCGTGGAGACTGGAGACATCCACGAGGCACATGAGGGGTTGTTGGCATCAGCCATGCAACATTCATGATCCACACCAAATACACTAAATAAAAACAGACTCTTTGCTTTAAACAACAACAAAAAAGTCGAATCACCAATAAGGCTCAATATGAATGGCCATTGCAACATCCACGCCTGTCCCGAAGCTCCTCCCATTTAATGACTTCGCCAAAAGAAAAGTATTTTTCCAATTTTTTTATTCGGTGCCAGACCATGGAAGTAGTGGTTTTTTAGAGCCTTTCTTCTTCCAAAACCTTGGAAATGGTCCTAATTAATTTCCCTTTCTTCATTTTTTTTGAAATACCTTAATTTTGCGTGTGTTGACTTTGTGTTTTGATATTGAACAGCTTTCACTTGTTTATTGCTATAAAATGCTTCTCTCTACCTTCTCCCCCCAACCAGCTTTTTTTGGGAAAGTGTTGAAGTTCAGTTCATAAAAAGCTAGTTTTTGTTTGTTTTTTGCCTATAGAATTATGGATGAAATTGAGATTCCTTCTCATTTTATCTGTCCTGTTTCTCTTCAACTAATGAGAGATCCGGTCACGATCTCAACCGGGATAACATACGATAGAGAAAGCCTAGAACAATGGTTGTTTTCATGCAAGAACAAGGTATGTCCGGTGACGAAACAACCGTTGCACGGCGATTCAGATCTAACCCCGAACCACACCGTTCGTCGTTTGATACAAGCATGGTGCACTCTCAATGCTTCCCGTGGAATCGAAAGAATCCCGACACCGAAGCCTCCGATCGACAAATCCCAGATCGCCAAGTTGATTAAAGATGCGGACAAGTTCCCTGAGATGCAAGTCAAATGCCTTAAAAGCCTCCGATCAATCACCCTCGAAGGTGAAAGAAACAGGAGCTGCCTGGAAGCCGCCGGTGCAGTTGAATTCCTGGTATCGATCATTAAGGGTTATGATTCGTCATTATTACTCGAAATCGAGAGCAACGAAGGGTCTGAAGTTATAAAAGCTAGCGACGAAGCGTTGAGCGTTCTTTATCACATCAAAGTATCCGAAAGCTGTCTAAAGAGGATTGTCGGCAATGATAATGAATTTGTGGAGTCTTTAGTTCAAGTCCTGAGAAATGGTGGTTACCAATCTCGAGCATACGCCACGATGCTGTTGAAGGATGTTTTTGAAGTGGCGGATCCAATCCATTTGATCAGCCTTACACCTGAATTCTTCTCCGAAATCGTACGCACGTTGCGAGACCAAATCTCGCAACAAGCAACCAAGGCAGCATTGAAACTCCTAGTGGAGCTTTGTCCATGGGGGAGAAACAGGATCAAAGCCGTGGAAGGAGGAGCTGTGTTTGTCTTGGTCGAGCTTCTACTTGGAAGTTCGACCAAGCGAACCTCAGAGCTCGCATTGATCATCCTCGATCAGCTCTGCAGTTGCGCCGAAGGGAGGGCTGAGTTCTTGAGCCACGGGGCGGGGCTAGCAATGGTGTCGAAGAAGATATTTAGGGTTTCAAATGCGGCTAGTGGGAGGGCGGTGAGAATCTTATTGTCGATCTGCAAGTTTTCGGCTACGTCTAAGGTGCTTCAGGAGATGTTGCAGGTTGGAGTGGTGGCAAAGCTTTGTTTGGTGCTACGAGTTGATAATGGTTATAAGACCAAGGAGAAAGCAAGGGAGATATTGAAATTGCACGGTAGGGTTTGGAGGAACCATACTTGTATTCCTTCTCATTTGTGGTCATCTTATCCATCTTCTTGAGATTGGTGTTCTTTTTTTTCTTTGTTATTGTTGTGTGTGTAGATACATTGGACCAGGCATGGGGTGAAATTAAAGCAGATCTCCCCATGCAACTAAGTTGGAACTATACGATTTTAATATTTTGTCTATGTAGAGACACTTTCTGTTAGGGGTGTTCATAACTAGCCCATTAGATACTTCAAGACCTAATAAACTCATAATGCAAGTTAATAAAGTGGAAATGAGGATGAACATAGTAATACTATGGTAGTGATATTGAATTTATTGGGCCTTTGGTACCCATTGTGTCGATTATGAACACCCCTACTTTCCGTGAGAATTTTGTTATTTATTCTTCAAAAATAAGTTTTATTCTTCTTTGATTCAGAAGAATAATATAAATTCTTTGTCCTTTTCCGGTACCCCTAGTTATGCTCTCGCACTAAAAAAAATAGGTTTAAGGTTTATGGTTAAGGTTTAAGGTTAAGACTTATGATTAGGGCTTATGGAATTGAGAGTATGGTGTATTTTTTAGGGCGTAAAATTTAGAATATAAAGTTAGAGTTTAAAATTTAATTTTTAGTGTTGAGACATAAAAATAAACACGGAAATGGGATAGAAGACTTGTTTCCGGAAGAAGAAAAGGGAAATAGTTGCATGGTAATTTTTGGGGTTACAACTTTTAATTCCAGCAACCAATTAAAATCCATAAGTATTGAATTGTATTATCACTTGGTTTCAGCGGGAGCATTGAATTATATAACCAACTCAACATCATCTACTATCTTTAATTATTGTAATTTCTTTTTTTAACAAATCTATTGTAATTTCTATTTAAAAGGCTTATGGAATAATGAACCGTTCTTATATGATATCAAAGGGCTAAGAAAAATAGACAAATTTTAGAATCGATTGAACGGTCTCAGTTATAAAGAATGACAACATTCTTCTTAAGTGATCCGGATTTGAACAATATAATTTACGTTGTACGTGTGTGTCTTCAAAAACTATAAATAAAAAATAAATATTACTATAAAATCACACAAAATGCTAAAGACAATAGGGAGGAACTCTTAAAAAATATATTCCGTCGATATGGATCAAATTTTTGAAAAACCAACGAACTCATGAGGCAGAAAAAGTAGGGACAACGAATGTTTTAAGGTACAAATTATAATGTCAAACTACTCATAATCTTCTCAACCCAAAATCAAATCTAATTGTTTTTACGCCTGCTCAAATTTACGATCTTGATGTTGCAGCAGCAACAAATTAGTTGAGCTAACGCTCAATAGACATTATAATTTTATTTATTTTTATTTTAGATAAAATATAAATTATATAAACATAAAATAATGCATTAAATTATAAAACTTAGAAAACTAGCCATGTAGGGTCTAAGTTCTAACTAGGGTAGAGCTAGAAAATTTAGTTTGAAGTGTCCAAATTTAAAATTTTTGTGAAAGAATTTTTTTACGTAGGTAGAAATAAACAAAGAATGCCAATTTTAATTTAGGGGCGTCAATATTCATTTAATGTTGTGTTAATTTTATTTTAAGTATTATCTTTAAATTAAATCTATTGAAAAAAATTTCTCCAAAATCTTTGGATGTCATCCATAGGTATAAACTCTAATCTGATCTATATTTTAAATGAATCTAGTTTTTTGTCCATACCTATTTTAAGCTTAATATTTTTGTTCAAACCCTTTTAAATTTTAAATAAACTTTTAAATTTAGATGGATATCTCGATCCAGGGATGGACCGAGGGGGTCTGGAAGGGGCGGTCGACCCCCTAAAAATTTAAAATTCTTATACGATTTAGAAATTTTTTATAATTTTTCTATGTATGTTCTATCAAAAATTTATTTTCGTACCCCTAATTTTTTATAAGTTCCCCCCTAAAAATTTGTAAGTTCACACTCTAACCTAAAGTCCTGCATCCGTATAGATCCTTAAATAGGTGAAGCTGGTAATATAGTTAAGTTTCTAATAATTAATTGTAGTTGGTTTACTTTTATTTTTATATTTTTTGAATACTTTTATTTTTATATTTAAATATAAGATGAAAAAAAACATAAATCGAAAACGATATACTATATAAGATAGTTTGATATACCGACTGAAACTGAATTTTCTTCGCCACAAACAACTTTAATATAACACAGGTTGCATGCTTTAAAAGGCCTAAGTTAAAGCCGGCCTAATTGTATGCTTCAAAAGGCCTAAATTTTGCAGTAAATTTCATGACTTTCTGTACAATACCATTATTATTAGACATAAAAATGGATAATAAAAATTAATTAAAATAGAATATCGAATATGACACAAAGTAAAAAGTAACATAAATATTTGATTTATCAAAATTAATATATCAAATTTTATAAAAAAAAACATATGATATCTTAATATTATTATATCACCTAAAAATACAATATTGCTAATGGTGTACGCCTTGGCTTGGGTTTGTTCATCCTAAACATTAGTTTACTAAGTAACTCTGCCAGGATCAAGGACCATTCCGCACAGTATCGTACGGGTGCTTTCTTACCAGAACTTATCCTCCACATACAGGTCTTATATTAATAATGTAGAAATTCTGACTGAACTAAAGACTTTTAAACAAGGCATCTTACATGATTGTTGGAAAAATGCCATGACTCAAGAAATTTACTTTAGAAAGAAATAATACTAGGATTTTGGTTCCTCTTCCGCCTGGTAAATAAACTATTAGTTGTAAATGGGTTTATAAGATTAAATTAAAGTCATATGGACTCTTGAAAGATATAAAGCTAGATTAGTTGCTAAAGGGTATACACAACAGCCAAGAATAAATTTTCTTGATACTTTTAGTCTTGTTGTAAAAATTACAACTATACGAATTTTACTGGCAATGACTGTTGCAAAGAATTGGCATTTACAACAACTTGACATTAACAATGCGAGAAGGAACTCTTTTTATTGCACTTGTAGTTTATGTAGATGATATTGTTCTTGCCAGCCCTATCATGCATGAAATTAATTCCATAAAACATTGTCTTCAAAACACTTTCAAAATAAAAGATCTAGAATATTTAAATTTTTTAGGTCTTGAAGTTGTTCGTTCTTCTAAGAGTATTAATCTTTGTCAAAGAAAATATACTTTAAAATTAATAGAAGAATCTAATTTTAAGATCTTCTAGTGAAGCAGAGTATAGGGCATTGGCATCAGTAACTTGTGAAATATAGTGGATAAAATTTCTACTCCCTGATTTACATATTGCTTTTGCTTCAACTAATCTGTTTTTGTTACAATCTTTCGGCTATTAAATTTGTATAAAATCTAATCCAACATGAAAGGACCAAACATATCGAGATCGATTGCCATTTGATATGAAAAAAGCTTCAAAGGGGGATTATCACCTTGCTACCTGTATCCAGCTCAAATCAATTGGCAGACTGCTTCACTAAAGCTCTTTCAGCTTCTATTTTTTTACGATCTATCTCTAAGCTGGGCATTCAAAATCTCTATGCTCCAACTTGAGAGAGGGGAGGCTAACAGAATATTAATTAGCTATATTTACAGCTAGGATTAGTTAGGTTAATATTCTTTAATCAATTCTTTGTTTTACTATGTATATATAAACCCGTGTTTTATATATCATTTAATATAATAAAAAGCTTATCTTTTCATTCTATTTCTTTTCCTAAACCACCTCTTGCTATTCTTCTAACCCTATCAAGAAAATCTAAATCTAACACCTATGATCTAAGAAAATATAAGACAATACAGATAAGCAGTTTAACCAACTGACCAAATGTGCTTTCTCTGATTCAGGTGTATTTAAATGCATTGTAATTTGTACATTTAGAAATGTAAATATATTTTGATTTAGGGGTTAATTGGTTCATATGCCCCCAAGGACTTGACAATTAACTTTGTTCAAATGATGAAAGCAAATCACTTTCCAAGTTACTGACATATATTGTTTAAAATTCGATTTTAATGTTAAAATATTTTTTGAAATTCGTAATTTTATTATAATCTGTGAAATTAAAAGTTCTAATTATTTTCTTTGAATTTATAACATAAGTGAACTTAATTATGTTACCATATTAATTTACCTATATATTATAATCAAAACAAAAAAAATATCTCTTAACAATTGATTAACTGTTTTATATATTTTATCGTGTTCATATATATTATATATATTGTTTGATTGATTAATCTACTCTTAAATTCTTTAAATTTATAATCAAATGGAAGATATTAAACACTTGAATCCACTGTTTTTCTAACCTTCTGTGTATATTGAGCTTTAATCATGCCCGATCCCACGTACTCATGTTTATTGTACCAACAATAATATTAATCAAACTATACTCAATTGACGAATCTATCATTTTCAAAAATTACAACAATAACGATATTAATCAAATTAAAATTTAATTAGTATATTATATACATTTCAAAATATTGATATATTCATATTATTACTCATTTTATTTCATTGATATTCTATTCTATATTTATATTTTATAATCCTATCGGATTAAAAATTATCAAATTGGTTCAACATGCTTACTTATATCATCAAATATACATGGATCATTCAACCAAAGTTGTTTATAATATACTGTTCAAAAAATTGTTTATAATATAAGAGCAGCCATCCGACCCAAAAACAAGTTTGAATTGAATGTTTAGGATAAAATGATAAATTTAATTGGATTTAGATTTTGAATTGATGTAATTATGAAATTATTTTTTTAATAGTATTAAGGTGATTACGAGATAGTGTTTGTTCATACATTTTCTTAACATTTTAAAGCGCACACACCTAGCAAACAAGGCTGCTCGAACCTAAGTTTCCTTAAATGAACATCATCTTCTTTTTCGTTAGGGCCACTTGTTGGGTTCAACTAGTCGATTAACTATTAATGTAATAATTTGTGTATGTGTGTAAGGATGGTCATTTGATCCATACCCAACGGGTTCAGATTCGACCCGACCCTAGAGGGTAGGATTTTTTAAAGAAAATTTTGAGTTCGGGTCGGATTCTAGTCGGAGTTTTTTGAAAATGGGGTCGGGTCGGGTTTAGAGTGAAAATACCAAACTTGACCCGAAATAAAAATTTAATTTTATTCTAAATATTTAGCTATAATCGCTATAATGATCCCCTCTCTCTATATATTTTCAACTATCTTCCTATTTTGTCTAAACAAAATAGAATAATTATTATAACGTCCCCTCTCTATTTGTATTTTTTCAATTAACTCTATATTTTTTCGAAATAAAAATAAAAAAATATTTTTTTTATTTATGTCAGATTGGATCTAGTCAGGTTTGGATTTTTACTCTAAACGTTGGGTCGGTGGAGCATTATAAAATGTTAAGTTAGGTTCGGGTAGAGGTGTTACATTTTCGGGGATGCATATTGACCAAAAACCCGACCTAACTCGATCCATGACCATCCCTATATGTGTGCAAAAAAAAGGGAAGTTTAAGCAAAATAAATGATAGTGTAATTGATCAATATTGTATATACATTTGTTGATATTGATCTTTATCAATATCACCATATTAATCAATAATGATATTTTTAACTATAAACTGTAATATATATATATATATATATATTTTACTTTTGTCACCAAAGTTACCTTTGGTACCTGGTTAACAGATAAACAGCAATACAAGGAGAATCACTCCACAAATTAGAGTGCAATCTAAGGATCCCTCTGGCTTTCTGTTTCAGATATGTTGCACAATCTGCTTGAATTACCATGCAAAGCTTTGTCACTGCCCCAACCCTCAACATCTCTAGAAGTACTTCTTTTGTTGCTGCATTTTTCGAGATCGAAGAAAGTATGCAGACGGCTTGATCATCGGTTGCCGGCGAAACTCTTAGGATCCTTTTAGCCACCATGGCTATGCTCCCCGCATGGCGGAGAAACTCGGCTCTGCCTTCGGCACATGAACATAGATGTGCTAGAAGGTTGAAGACCAGTTCCGATATGTTCTTTTCAGGTTTCTCGAGCTCCAATTCGATAAGCTCGAAAATCGCGTTGGCGTCGACAATTTTCGATCTGTTTCTTCCCCAAAGACACGCTTGAATCAAAACTTGCAAGGCGGATTTGGTCGCTTGCTTTGAGATTTTCGATTTGAGTACCCGCAATATTTCTTTCATGAATTCGGGTTTCAACTTCTCCAACAACCTCGTATTCGCGGCCTCGACCGCCAGTTTCAACGCTTGCATGGCGAGCGTCTTGGTCACAACATGATTCTCGATGTCACACCCTAAAATCCATGTTAAACAGTCGATGAACCGGTGATTTTCGTCCAAAAGAGCCTTGATTTCACTAGATGGTGTCCAAATAAGACAGAGGATCCTTAAAGCCTGTTCAACACCCATAGTTGTACTCTCATTGTAACATCTTATCAACAACAAAATCACAGCTTTGGCTACACCAGCTTCCTCCATGGACTTCTTGTTCCTTTCACTGTCCTTTGCCAGGACTTCCATTTTGTTCAAAGCATTCACATACAAACCAGGAACCTCGAATTCACGAATGAGTTTCCGAAGTCGAATCTTACATATAGGTGACTTCGGTGTAGGAACCTTATTGACACCGTCCCCCGCATTCGCCGTACACCAAGCCTGAATCAACCGTCTCAGCGTGTGGTTCGGCGTTAAATCGGAACCAGACGGCAAAACCTGCTTCGACACGGGGCAAGTGAAGCCATTGGCCGTCTTCAACCATTTCTCTAAGCTCTCTCGATCGTAAGTAATGCCCGTAACAGCCGTGACAGGGCCTTTCATGATCTGCAGCGATATGGGACATATGAAATATTGAGGTATTTCCATGTCATCCATTGGTATAAACTATAAACAGTAAACCTCAAATTCCGAGATTAAAAATGCAGAGATTTGGAAAAAAAAAACTAAAGCTTTTCAAGCCATAATGGTAAGAGAAAGTGGCTTGTATTTATATATAACAAAGGGTAGTATAATTCTTGTTCTTCAACTCTTACCGGTCATAGTTTCTATGTAAGGGCTCATTCAATGGTCAACACATGCGAAACAATGGAAATCACATTTGGTATGAAAACTTTATTCCAACTGGTAATGGACCGCCACTTGGGAATTATTTAGTGGTTTGATGGTAGGAAAGGACAATTGTGGGTCAAAAGTGATCCCCCGCATGCCAGGCTCCTTTAACCACTCGGTTAAAAAAAAGTGGCCGAGGGTTCATCATCCATGTGGAAATAGTTGTGATTGGAATTTAGTGCATGTTTAGATATTTGGTGGGAGGTCAAAAATCTCGGTTAATCGGGAAAATATATTTTGATCGTAATTTTGGAAAAGCTAGAGGAGAGTTGCTTTTGCGATTGGTCGTGATTTTTACACCATATTTTTATACAATCGTGATTTTTTTAAAAAAAAACTCTCAAACATAAATCACGTTACTTTAAAATTAATTTTACACAAAATCAATTCTATAAAATCACAATGATTCAAAATTAATTCTACCACCATAAAACTAAACACACTCTTCATGAACATGATCAACGTGTTTTTTTAAAGTAATTTTATTATTTCAGAAAATATTTCATGCACCGACAATAAAAATAAAAGATTCTTACAAATGTTTTAGTTTTAGGATTTAGTGATCTAGTTTAGGGTTTATAGTTAGAATTTAGGAATTAGAATGATTTAGGGTAATGTGGTCAGGAGTTTGAGATTTAACCTATAAACCTTAAATTCTAATCACAATCCCTAAATTATAACCACAACCCTTAAATTCTAAACACTAAACATAAAATCCTAAACATTTAATCCTAAACTAAATCTATAAACTCTAAAATTAAAATGTTTGTGAGAATTTTTATTTTTAACCACCTGTACATGATATAATTTTTTCTCTAGCAAATTCTTAGATGGTATTTATTATTTGCCAACAACAAGAGAAGACTGAAGAAATAGAATGGGGCACGACTTGGCATCTTGGACTGGATTTTGGGAGAAAGATTGTAATACCAAACCTATAATAATGACAAGGATTCGTGGAATTCAAATATGTTTTTATTTCTTCTTCAAAGTTCTATTCACCCTTGAATGCTGTTGTCTACACAAATATGTAAATTGCCAACTTTCAGTTTAGCTTTGGGTATACTTCAATGTATTCAAATTATCATTCCAATGTTATTAATTCACGGCATTGGAACTATCAGTAATTTTGTCATTCCTTTTTAAATTATACCAATTTAGTTAATGTAATTGTTGAAAGCCAGCAATGTTGCCTCACGATCTCTTTGATTGTTGTTAACTAACATTGATAGAGTTCCGTTTTGTCATGTCAAGCACTTTATCATTAAATGAATAACAATGTTTGAGTTTGATATTTATTTAATAAATTAACGTCTTCTAATAAAATGTTGACTTGTCAATTTGTATGACGTGATAGTATAATTGAGGTTGTTTTTTTAGAGACTTAGGAGGTAATTTGTCTTTATAGTAATATCAAATCAACAATTTTACCCTTTATTTTTAATTTCATCAATTTATCACATGTAGCCTTAAAAAACCAACAATTTTGTCTTTCATTTTTAATTTAATCAATCTAACCCTCAAACGCTTAAATTGCATTAATCTTATTCTTTGACTGTCTTTGACTAACAAAACTGTTAAATTTTATACATGTAATTGCTATATACTTTCACATCATCCCTTATCGCAAACTGTCTTCTCATATTAATAATGACATATCAATTTTAATGACGTGATAATGCAAATGAAAAGATTGGTTAATTATTTATTTCAAAATTCGGTACAAAATTTAGACCAATTATAATTAAGATTGCCGGTCATAAGTGTAATCTCGATCTTGTCTTGTCGACAAATTATTTTTCTATCGCGATTTGTCGGATATATAATTTTCTGAATAATTAAGAGGTGTTGACTTTTCTCCCATATATTTATTACAGTAATAATTGTATATATATCCTTGCCAATTTCTTAGGTTATCAATGATTGTAGGTAGAACTTTGAATTGATTTTTTAAAATATATTATCGATTTTCTGAAAGATCGAATCAATGCATAGATACACACATTAAATTATAATGTCTTTAAAAATTGCAGTTTCTTATTCAATGCAACAATACAAAACTACATTGGAAGCTTCTAACTCATAATCACATATCTTATATATATTGGTCGGTCTAACTTTAATGAAATAAAATATTAGGTTTATGATAAAATTATGTATTTAAAATTTTAACATTATAAATAATGTACAAATATGTGATAATCATTTACAAAAGGGTAATTCAGAAAAGGGGTAAAAAATATACACCTATTCACGAGTGTATAAATTAGTAACTAAATCGGTTTCTAAATTGTAGGCTTAACTCAGAAATAGGCGTCCAAGCTATACACTTTTTTTAAATAGGCACTTAACTTTTTTTAGCTGAAATATGTGCCTAAAATTTTATTATATTAGTGTTTTAAGGTAACACCGTTAAAAAAAATCTTCACCCATCAAAATTTAACATGTGTTTTTATTTTTATTTTTAATTTTTTATAAAAAGCTGGAAAAAAATAATATTTAAAAAATCTAAAAATTCTTAATCCAAAAAGACTCAAATCTCTAAAACCCCAAACCTTAAAATCTCAAAATTGATGCCACAACTATCGTCAATAGTTTCGTCAGACCCCACTACAGCCGCCGTCTGAAGCCACCACCCATCGTCGGTAACCAACGAGAGGCGTGCTAATCGAACAACTAGAACCTTTCACGTTCGTCGTTCGATTTTCGATTGACACCCCTCGCGCCGGTTAACGACAATGGGTTGTTGGAAGAAATGGGCGATGGTCTCCGACGACGACTGTGGTGGGCTTCGACAAGGCTATCGATGGCGACATCGACGTTAATTTTGGGTTTAAGATTTGGGGTTTTAGAGATTTTGGAACTATTTTGAGATTTTTGAAAATTTTGAGATGTTGCTTAATTTATTTTATTTCCAATTTTTTTTTGAAAAAAATAAAAAAACAAAAACCACGTGTCAATCTATTATTGAGTGATAAATTTTTTTAACGGTGTTACTTTAAAACACTAAAAGAATGAACATTCATGCACCTATTTCAACCAAAACATGTTAAGACCTATCTCAAAAAAGTGTATAGTTTGAGCACATATTTTTGAGATAAGGCTAAATTATATGATGTCTTCAAAATTATCCAATTTTCTCTAAAGTATATAATGTCATCGAAATTATTACATCCGAAAATTTAGATACTAATTTACTTAATTTTAATGCAATTATCTTTTTTAAGTAAGAGTAACATATTGCTTTATTGAATAGACAAAGAGGAAATACAATAATATTATAGACTAATTTTATTAATCGGTATTTTTTCATCACATGATTAAATAGCACAAATTAGCGGCTAAATATTACGTCAAAAAAATACTAGCGGCTAAATAATGAAAATATTATCATGTATTAAAACAATTAAAATACCAAAAAACAACTCGTAAATTAGAATATACGCAACAAACGTTGCTGTTATTGGCGGTGAAATATAGATACCAACATAAAAATTAATATAACAACAAAAACATGATAATGATTGACTTAATTACAACTCAAGAGTAACTTATTTGAAGTGATTACAAATATCTAAAAGTGTAAGAAAACAAACACGAGGGTTCCAAATCACAGATAAATATGCAAGTTAACCAAATAAAGGTTAATTGAAAAGATGATGTCACATTTAATCTTAAAAAATAAAGTAAAACGTTAAAGCAGAAAAACGTGCTACAAGAATAGAAATTAAACATGCACGATTTTCATTAGAATAAAAAGACTTATTAAAATAAAGGGTAAACTACCCTTGAGACTTTTACACTATCGGGATTTGATTTCTTTAGAGGGAAAAGCTATTTTAAATACTTCAGTTAGTTTTTATATATTTTTTAAATAAGCAATACTTATTTTAAATGTTGACGGTTAATTTATATATATAGTTTTTAAATTTTTCAGTGTTATGAATAAATTATACAAAATTTAGAAGTTAAAGGTTGATATTATAAAATCTTTTGACAAAGTCTAATCCTAATCCTACCTAGAGGGGAGGGAAAATGTGAGATTTTAGGGGAAGGAATGCAGTACTCTTGATGGGTCTAGAACCCATGACCTAAAGAAAATAAGGGAGCAAATATGAACAGATTTGCCAACCGGCCAAATGTGCTTGTTCAAGTTGATATTATAAGATTAAGAACAAATTAAAACAATATTATTAATATTGATGTTAAAATTTAGGTTATATTTTGATACATAATCTATAATAAATATTACACAAATTTTTAAAAAATCTAAAATCTAATTCCTAACCTTAAAATTTTAAACTTTAAAACCTTAAACTCTAAATCTAAATTCTAAATTACAAACCCTAAATTAAATCCAATAAGAACCCAGCCCACAAACTTGAGCCCAGTCTTTCTTTCCTCCCTCCTCGACATGGGCTTCCAGTATCCCAAAATAGAACCCATTTTCCTCTTTATTAGTTTTAGGGTTTCGTGAAATCCCTCCCTAGAACCCTTGAATATCTTCTTCCCTTTTCAACCAAAATCCCTTATCTCCCTCTCTCTACAGAGCAACGCGAAGAAGAAAACATGGGGAAAATAACTTATAAGAAACTGAAGGGAAGTCAAAACATGAGGCAAAGGCTACTCTTAGCAACTTTAAAATCAACTCCTATTCTCATTGAAGACATCCACGCCGACGACACCTTACCTGGTCTCCGCCCACACGAGATTTCCCTCCTTCATCTTTTTGAAAAGCTCACCGATGACTGCGTCGTTGAAATCAACGAAACTGGTAATCCCCTCTGAACTATTAGCTTTTGAGTTGAAAATAAATAATTAAAAAGCTAATGGTGGTCTTTGATAGGTACCAAATTGAAGTACAAACCTGGGATTATAGTAGGAGGGAGTAATCTGGTGCATGATTGTGGTCTGAGTCGAGCGATTGGGTATTTTTTGGAGCCCTTGATTTTGCTTGGATTATTTTCTCGGAAACCCCTAGCTATAATCCTCAAAGGTAATCCTTTTTATTGTTAGAATCTCAAATTTCTCTTTTTGTGTGGGTTCATTTGGTTTTCTGTTAATATGCACCTTTGTTATATGTCACCCTTGCTAGAAAAATTCATTTGAGTTTTGTAGCATTATTGTGCAATGTTTAACGACATACAATCAGAAGGTATATTGTTTCAATGTTGAAGTATGAAATCAAGTGTCATAGGTCAAATTGATAGAATAGGTGAGTTGATACTTTTGATAATTTATGTTTATCATCATATAATATGGAAATAAGGAATGTCTAATTCAATTACCCAATACAATGTAAGCTAGTATTGAACTATCCGTTCTCAAACTTGGGGTTGCTTTTCACCATAATGCTAGTGCATATGATTTTCTTGTTATAATACAAAAGTTAAGTGGTTGCCATTCCATATCTTGTTATTTTCAGGGATTACAAATGATTCTAAGGACCCATCTGTTGATACTTTCCGTTCCACGACCTTTCCAATGTTGAAGCATTTTGGGGTTCCATCCGAAGGATTAAAGTTGGAAATAAAGAGTCGTGGAGTCTCACCTCATGGTGGTGGTGAAGTTCATTTGTCAATTCCTAATGTTCAGCAGCTAACAGTGAGTTTTTTAATCTAATGTTACTTCAATTTTTTGTTTGTGTTATTTCTTACACTTTTCTAGTACAGGCAACCATGTGGACTGATGAAGGAATGGTTAAGAGAATTCGAGGGGAAGCTTTCACTACCAGAGTGAGCCCCCAGCTTGGAAATGAGATGATATATGCCGCTCGTGGAATTTTTAATCGTTTACTTCCTGATGTTTATATCGCTAGTGATTATAGAAAGCGCTTAGAGGCCGGATCCGGAAAGTATGATTACTATATATGTTTCAAAATTTCTTTTTTGACCATAACCAGGAAATTTCAAATTTTTTTCCTTCAATGCAGCTCACCTGGATATGGAATTTCACTAGTTGGTGAAACTACTTCTGGTTGCTGCATCTCTGCTGATACTACAATTTCTTATTCACGAGGGGAAGAAGCAGAAGATATTGAAGGTGAGGACAAGAAAGAGCTGATACCTGCAGCTGATGTTGGTGAGAAAATTGCTTCTGTGCTTCTTGAAGAGATTGAGAAAGGTGGAGTGGTGGATTCAACTCACCAGGTGTGTATTTCAAAGTTTTTGTTCCTTTGACCTACCATACATTCTTTATTGACATTTAACTAAAAAGCTTAAATTTTAAACTAACTGCTTATAATGCATATAATATTGTATGTGTGAGCTGTGACTAGGATAATTTTTAAATAAAATGTGATTTTTTGGTTTGGGGTAAAATGATGTAGTCATTTTTAGTATGAAACAAAGAAGATGGTCAGTGTTTGCATTAATCGAAAGCTTTCTCCCTCTACTAATCTGCTGCTTATTTGGATACATACAGGTTTAGTAAAGGTTTCTTTTTGCATAACATTCTTTTATTTCCCCGCTTCTATTTATCTCCCTCTAGAGATTTAAAAGATATTAAATTGTCATCATGGAAATGGACTTCTCTTAAAATCTTTATTACAATATGGCCAATTGGCCTTGTATTCATACTGGTCGTATTGGTTTATTTTTGGCTGTTCTGCTTTTATTGCTCCTTGTTTTTTTTCCTACTTTCCCTTTTTTAGGAAATCAAAATATCTTAACTGGCCAAGAACAGTGTTTAAAAAGAAAGGCGCATCTGAGGTGCGTCTAGGCGCTAAGGCGAGGCGAGTGTCCTAATTGGGTCTAGGCGAGGCGACTTCAATGAGGCGCACCAAGGCGCTGAGGTGCCGAGCCCAAAAAGGCGCGCCTTTTTAATTTTTTTGTCTTTTTTAATTTTTTATTGTGTTTTACATAATAACTTGGGTTAAAGGCGGGGACCACGCAAAATAACATTAATAAAATGAAATTTAAATTAACTTAGTCGAGTTAATGTATAATTTAAACTTGAAGCATAACACATGATATATACAAATATTAATTAAATTGGATCAAATTTAAATTCAAATTAATTTGGTTGAGTTTTAAAACTTGAACCTAAATTTAATTGTTTTGATACAATATTGCGTATTTGAGTTAATTTAAGTTTAACTTAATCTTGAATTGACTTATTTTTATCATGATTTAATTTATGAATAATTATTTGATACACTGGTAGCTTTCACTAGTGTTTTAGTTTTAGGGTTTAGGGACTCGATTTAGGGTGTAAGTTTAGTAGTTTAGAGTTTAGTTATTGTGAATAGAATTTTGGCTTAGTGTTAGAGTTTAGTGTTTAGTGTTTATAGGTTAAAACCTAAAGCCTCAATATATTACCCTAAACCCTAACCTCTAAACCTAAATCTTAACTCTAGCTTCTAAATTCTAACCATTAAACCCTACACCTTAAATTGAGTCCATAAACTCTAAAACTAAGGCGCTTGTGAAAACTAAAAGTTTCTACCGCTAGTGTATTGGATATAAATCCTTAATTTAAATCATATTATCATATCTTTTTGAGAGTATTTTATAACTAGCTTTGTCTATTTACAGTATAAAATATTTTATATTGCATGATAAAATGCAATATGCTTTTTGATTGGAAAGTTAAAGGTAAATGAAATTAAGAGCTTTGTTGAACTTATAGTCCTTTTTAAAGTACCAAATTTTCTTTCTTGCTTAGTACTCTGCTTCATGTGCATTTATACATTCTCCTTGATTGGTTCATGTTGAAGTTGAACATTCAAAGAATCTCATTATTCGTATCACCCAAAATTTTATTGAATGTAAAGAACTTTAAAGTGATGCTTAATATATATAAAATGCTGATGATAAATACTCTTTGGTGCTTACAATGCATGAATTGTTCTTTTTGCTTTACTCTACAAATGGAAAACGTGTATATCTCTTATTTTTAAAAAGTGCGCCTTACTTCAATAAGGCGCGCACCTTGCGCCTCGGCTATAAAACCCTTATCGCCTTAGTGCGCCTTTCACCCTTTTTAACAGTGGCCAAGAAAATGAAAGTTGTTTCATATTTTTTTTTCTTTTTTAAATCAGTAGACTTGCTATACAAAAGGACTGGTTTTTACCCAAGGTGTGACGTCTAAGCTTTATCTTGCTAAGAATGTTTTTTCTTCAGAATAAAGATGAAACTGCGTAAGCTACTTGTTGTATGCATTATTTCAGGACAGATGTAGCATTTTTTTTAGTTTTGGGTTAGTGTGTCTTGTTACATAACAGCGTAATCCATTGTTTGGTTTGTAGGGTTTGTTATTTCTTCTTTGTGCACTTTGTCCGAAAGATGTTTCAAAGGTTCGTGTGGGAAAGCTGTCACCATATGGAATAGAAACACTAAGGCAAATCAAAGATCTTCTAGATGTTCAATTTGTGATTAAGCCAGATCCATCGACGGGGACAGTAATCCTTAAATGTTGGGGTTCTGGGATGAAGAACCTGTCCAGAAAGACAACTTGATGACATTGTAGCTTCATAATTCTTGTGAGTTTAAGTATTATCGACTGCATTTTGTTGCTGAGAGCTATGAATACACTTATTCTTATATGTGATATTTTTGGTAGATTACTTACTAGATGGCATTTGAATCCAGTTAATTCAATTATGTATGAACACTTATTTATGGTGAAATTGATTTTGATAACTGACCCTCTTCTATAAACAAGCAGATGATATTCTCTTTTAGTCATACAAAAACAGAGCAGGAATCAATCACCAGTAACGGAATGCTTTTTGCAGTCAAAGTCTATTTATGAACTTGTTCTAACTTCTTAATGTTCTGTGAATCAGTCACCATTCACTAAATCAATATCTTCTTGAACTTGAATGCTTCTAGCTTCATAAGATGTAATCCTTATAGGAGAGTATTAACAACCATATCAATGACTGTGTATGCGCGTGGAGCATTTGATACGTCTCCTATAATCTCTAAGGCGTATCCCTTAAACATAGGACGTCTCTAGTACGTACCCAAACTGCACCGTCCTAAGGACATATCGAATATGTGAGATGGTTTTAGGCTGCTGTACCTGTGCTTCATAGATCCTAACTAGAAGAACAAACTTGGCGTCATGGCTAATTGTTGAAGAACCCTTATGTACTGTCATAACAGCAGTCGGACCACTGTTGCCTAAAATAAAGTGTTAAAAATCATTTAGAACATCATCCGATTTTTCATAGGGAGTATTTGTTGGATTTAAATGAAATTCAAATCTAAATATGAAATTAATAAAAAAAAACCAATAATTAAGAAGAATTATTATCCCATACGCAGGCTGTGAATTTTTTTTGTTTCTACAAGTGATATAATTTTAGGGTTTAAAGTTTAGGAGTTTTGGTGTATGAGTTTATAATTTAGGGTTTATGGTTGGAATTTATGGTTTAGGTTAGGGTTTATGGTAATATGGTTAGAGATTTAGGTTTTAACTTATAAACACTAGATTTTAACCTTATACCCGAAATTCTATCATTAGTCCCTAAATTTAAATTACTACACTTAAACTCCTACACTTTAAAACTAAGACGCTTGTTACGGGTGGGCAAAACTTGAATTGACTCGAAAAAACTATTTTTTTTTTCAAATTTCGAGTTGTTCGAGTCGAGTTATTCGAGTTGAATAAATCGGATGAATTTCGAGTTTGAGTCGGATCTGATTTTTGGAAATTTGAATAATCGAAAAACCGGAATTTAAAAGTTTGAAATTTTACGTTTTGATCACTATTTTATAACCTTTTCAATTGAACTCCGATTCAGTTGCATTTTTTTAAATTTAATTTTTGAGATGAATATGAGATTAAGAATAAAACCTATTAATGAAATGAACATTCATTTGGTCCTAGAACTTTAAAAAATTTACAATTAGGTTCCTAAAGTTTTGAAATTTCATTGTTTAGCCATTGAATGATAAAGATTGATTTATGTGATAATAATTTTCCTTCATGTGTAAGCCACAACAAGACCCAAATCTATATAGTACTAATTGTTAAAAGTTTCAGTCAAGTCCCTAAACTTGGGCAAGTTTACATTTTTGTCCCTGAATTTTGAAAATTTTGCAATCTAGTCTCAATGGTTTGAAATCGGAATGTATCTATATTGTGATTTCTGATGATGACAATTTGCTTTGATTTAATGAATGTTTTATATTTTTGTCCTTGATTTCAAGGTTGATTATTTCGATTTGTTTTTCGGTGACAATATCGATCCAATTTTTAATGAGGCCGTACTTTAATGAAGTAACATATTACCTATAAAAATATTATTATAAATATATTATATAATTTTTTGATGACAATTGATTTATTAAATTATATTAAAAATCTTATTTACACATGCGAAAAAAATATAAAGAAGTCCTTATCAATTTGAACTATAATATTATAAATAATTATAATTAAATTTGTACAGAAATTTGAAACTCGATTCAACTCGAATTTCATAAACTCGACTAGAAAAATTTCAAATAAAGTTTAAATGATAAAATAGGACGTGTCAACTCGAATAATTCGAAAATTTTTAACTCGACTCGATCGAATGCCTAGCCCTATCAAAGTTTACACAAACGCTTGTGTATAGAATAATTACCCTAATTAAGAATAGTAAAAAGTACAGAACATGTGACACACCGCTACACATTATTGGTGTGTACCATTACACGCTAAAAAAATGAGTAAGCTACACCTATGACTATTGAACTATTGTCTCGATTAAATTTTGACCACTGATCTTTTAATTTTGTCAATCAAATCATTTAACTATTTAAATGATATCAATCAAGTCGCTAACCGTTAGAAATTAACGAAAATGTTGACATGGTAGCTAAATAAATATATATAATTATACATTTATTCTTTATTGTATACACATTGTATCAATTTCAGCCCATTAGAGTGCAATTTTAGCCTGAATTCTCGTGTTGACATGTTGAGGGCTGAATTCCATTTAAATCAAAAGAAATAAGTTATTTGTGGTCTTTCCTTCTTTTCGCCGGTCAAATATATCTATATAATAAGTTGAATGAAAGTTGCTGACCTGCTGTGTAAGGTTTGGAACTGTGTCATCTTTTTCTTTTCTTTTCTTTTTTTATTTTACTTCATTGTAGTAAGATAAACTGAAGTCACAACTAGGGGAAAGGAACAAGTTATTTTTATGGATTTCAATATGTTCCTGTTAAACCTCTAAAACCATGATAGATCACATTGGAAGGTTATGATTAGGAATCGAGGTCAAATCCTTCACTGTGGTTGTCTAAAGCAGAACGTTTATTTATTACAAAGCTAATACAATTTTAAAACACCTGAAATGTTGTTCCACATTCTCTATAACATAATGTTCATTACAAGTTCCTGCCCGATTATCATCATATCAATGATGTCTCTTGGCAATTATTTGCAACAAATGAAAAGCATACATGCAGAATACTGTCATTCAGAGTCCTAGTGTTTCCTGTAAACCAAGCAGGCGATGAATTCCTTCGGCTTACGACGAGTAGCCTGCAAAGGAAGTAAACAACAAACAAGAAAGAAGGAAATGAATCTCTTTGGCTTTAGAATATAACATGGAGAAAAAGAAAGAGCATGGAGTTCTTACAGTTAGACTGCCCTGTCATAAACATCAGCTAATTAAGGACTTGACATGTCCACATTGATTCAGCTCCGTCATCTTCATCAATAATTCTAGTGAGTGAGATGTATGGTGAACTTGGGAGGTTGTCATTCTCTTTTCCGGATAGACTCTCCACCAGGTCATTTGAAACCTCAAACAAGCGCACCTCTTTCAAATGGGTTAGATGCTCCCAACCATATGGCAATCTCCTCAACCTTCTGCATCTCACGACTCGTAGTTCTTCGAGATCCAGCATTGTGCCTCTCTCCACCAAAATCTCCATCAACTGAGGGCACCCCATTATTTCTAAAATCTTAAGCTTTGGGAATCCTTCAACAAACCATAAGCGCTCTCCTAGGAATGCATTATTCAAAAGACACAGATGCAACAGATTAGGCAATGCTTGGATGTGAGGAAGTGCATCCTCCCTCAATTGTGACCTCTGTAGGTTCAAGTATTTTAAGTTGTGTAGGGTGTTAAACCATTGTGGCACCCTTCTCAATTTCCCGATTAGATGAAGCTTCTCGAGATGCCGAGGAGCCGATGAAAGAGCATCTAGCTTTAGTGTGGCCTGAGGTGAAGCAGTCAAGGATAAGTGGTGAAGGCGTTCCATTCTTTCAACCGAGATGCATAGGGGTATTTCATCGGCTTCTGTTATTCCATCGAGCCCAAGCCCTCTTAATTGTGTCATTTATTTGAGTTTAATCAAAAAGGTATCCACTCCTTTGACATATGCCAAGACTTGCAATTATGGAACAAATGTTTGACGGTACACATATGCTCTCTATAGTCTGAACTTTACAATCTATTTCACTTACAATCAAATAGGAAGCCCTTAGATGCCGCAGCTTCTGCAACATCACGATTTCATCTGGCAGCTTCTGAATTTTGACACTGTTCAGGAGTAATGTCAGCAAGTTAGAAAGTTTACCTATCGATTTCGGAAGCTCCTTCACTTGAGTTCTTGACTAGTTCAGATATCTCAAATTGAATAAATCTCCAAACTCACTTGGGAGTTCATGGATTGGAACATTCTCTAAATCCAGTACTCTTAACAACTTCAAACCAGATGGCAATTCATAGCGCAAAGACTTAGAAAGTTCTTCAACAACAAAAATAATCAAGGAACGAAGTTGTGACATACCGTTTCCTGGCTTTATCTCGTTATCCGTAACTTGAATTGAATAACGACGACTTCCGTTTTCTTCTATTCCTTTCTTCCCATCAGATACAGCAACAAATTTTTCTTCTTTCGATATAGAAAGTGCGAAATCTCTATGAGATCATGCATTTTAAATGCCTTGGGCCTTCCAAAATAATTTCTCCTTGTGACTTGAAGCAAATTTCGTCTAATGAGCTCCATCAGGCAGCTCTCAGCAATAACTTCTGGTGATGTGTCATTGGCCCTTTCTAGAAAGCCTTCTGCCATCCACAGTCTGATAATTCTTTTTCTGCTTATGTTGTAATCTTCTGGGAAAATACAGCAGTACAAGAAACAATGCTTGAGTTGGAAAGGCAAATCATGGTAACTAAGCAGTGAGATAGTTCTCACCAATTCAAGTGAAGGGTTGTTGCCGAGCTCCCAATTCAAATTATCATGAACCCTCTTCCAATCTGCTAACGACTTCTTTGAAGACATCAGACCGCCAAGAGCTGCAATAGCTAACGGCAGGCCTTCACATTTTTCGACTAGATTTCTTGCCAATGAATCAAGACATGACGGACAACCTCCAAGCTCGTTTGGAAAAGCTTTCTTACAGAACAGTTTCCAGCCCTCATCAATCCTTAGGGGTTGAATCTGGTGGATATAGCTTGCAATCCCGGACTGGAAAGGAGCTACGTCATCTTTCCTAGTAGTAAGCATGATCCTGCTTCCACGCATACCTTCCGGAAGTGCGATATTGATCTCGTGCCAGAATCAAATGCTCCAGACATCATCTAAAACAATAAGGTACCTTCTAGACTGCAGGAACTGCACCAGCGTCTCCACCAATGCTCTGTAGTTAAATGTATCAACTTGCATAGGAACTTCATTTTTTTGTTTGTAGATGTCTTTTACCATTGACCTAAGCAACTCTTCAATTGCATACTGTTGGGAGACGGTGATCCAAGTGCAGAAATCAAAATGTTGCTTCACATTTTGCTTGTTGAAATTGTTGGCAACAAGAGTGGTCTTTCCCGAACCACCCATGCCAACCACCAAAATGACGGTCCGTTTCTGTCCTTCATCCATCAGCCATCCCAACAATTGATGCTGAGCCTTCTTGATTCCCACAAGATCATCGTCTTTAAAGAAAAGAGATGCCTCGCTCAATCTATTCTTCCAATTAGGATCATGGTGAGAAGTTTCAGCCCTTTCCTCTAGCTGTTGAACTCCAAATTGTTGGCTCTCTCTGTGATGCTTTTCATCCTTGTATTGATGTCTTGCAACTTGGCTGCTACTCGATGCCTCACCAGTAAAACCTGGGGAAAACGAAGGGTTCGATGGAGGAAGCTACATTGTCTTTGCCTGTTCAAGTGATACGTGTACTCATCGATGGTGTCTTCGACTTGGTATGCAAGGTCCCGCACACTTGCGACCCAAGCCTTCTGTATTTCACTGTTTTCTCCGGCTCTATCAGCATCCACAAGAAAGGAAGTGATGCTTCTGAATAGAAGCTTCATCTCTTGGATTTCATTAGAAATGCCAGTTAAGGAAGAAGCTTCATTTTCTAGAGTGGAGATGAGTTGGCCGAGGAAAGGATCTAAACTGATTGAAGCCATTGCAGTAAGGTAAGCTCCCTAAGAAAGCTCTTCAAGTAGAAAAAGAGCTAAAACAAGCTTACATGGTGATGGAAAGTGGAAACAAACATGGGAAAACAGAGAGAATAAAGTACCAGAGACATATTCATGCCTTGCAAAGAGAAAGATGAGCAAGATCCGTTGATGAATGAACCGAAAGAAAAAATTTAAAAATTAACTGTACTAAATTTAAAACAAGCTTACATGGTGTTGTGTTTTTAAAATTTATGAAGAAATTTGATTAAATTTACTAAATTTATTGTATAAATGGACCGAAAGAAAAAAAAAATAAATTAATAAATGGACCGAAAGATTTTTTTTTTTAAATTAACTGTACTATTTTTTTTTTAAATTTTAGAATCAATATAATCAAATTTATTAAGCTCAAAACCCCATCAGACGGAGATATAAGTTTAGGAGAAGACAAACTTTATTAACAAATGCATGTTATCAGCCGCCTCTCTTCTTTTTCCCTTTGTCGTGTGGATTTTTTTTGTTTATCTTTAAGTGATTGGCTCGCGGTACCAGCTTTAATACTGGTTGTCCACCATTAATAATTTTTTTATTTTTTTATTTTGTTTTTAATTTTTGAATTTAACCTGTCTTTATAATATGTTTTTCTTTACCTTTTGGTACGTATTTTCTGTCATTTGACACGTATTTTTATCTTAATTGGTCATTTGGTCTCTTTTTTCATTTATTTTTCTATCAGGGTTGAATTTGATGTCGTCACGACTGATCAAGATGACGTTTTTTTGATTATCTTGTTGACCTCCCTGTTTTGGACCTCGAACTGGATTAGATACGAGTTCACAATCAGTGTTCTTGTTCACAATCGAGTTACGGTAATGACCTGTTGTCAACGTGCCTTATTATTGTAATATGCATTTTTTAATGTTGTTTGTTATTAGTTTTTACCTGTTATCGTCGAACATTGGTGATGTTAGTATTTTTTGTTTCGAGCTTTTGAGTTAAGGTTTTTACATTTTCTTTGTATGATCCTGCTTATGATCTAGAGACGTTAGTTTTCGTATTTTTAGGAATATGTCTGGCTCTAGTTTGTTTATCTGAGTTGTAAACTCTCATTGTATTTTTAGATTTTTCTTTTATTTTAATAAAACTAACGTACTCACATTAAAAAAATCTTTGATTAAATAAAGCTTTAAATATAAATGACCCAATATTTAAAAGTAGAATAGTCTCTTCATCGTGAGCAAGCACATTTGGCCGGTTGGCCAAGCTGCTTACCTTTATTCCCTCATATTCCTGTAAATTATGGGTTTAAGACTCATTAGGAACACTTTCCTTCTTTCTCCTAAGGTCTCCCTTCCCTCTAGATAAGATTATGATTAGATTTAGAATTTTTCAAAAAAAAAATATTCTCTTCATCGTTCCCAAATAACATTATATCATAACATAACCATTATCTTAATGAGATATTATTTTAGGGTAAACTACATTAAAGGTCATTCAATTATTAGTAAAGTTATGTGTGTAACTCAATTATTAAAAATTACAATTGGATTACTCAATTAAAGTTTTAGTTACGATCGAGTCACTCTTACGTTAAAATACAAACAAACATCTAATAAAGTTTGGTATAATGATAGTTTTAGTCCTCAAAACTTATAAATTCTACCAATTTAGTTCTGATTCAAAATAATTCAATAAATTTAACCCTTTATATTTAAAAATATATCATTTTAGTGATTTTTCTTCTCTTAAATTTCTTGTTCTTCACCATTAACACTAGAGTCATTTAAAATCATTAATTAACTAATACAGAAATTTATAAATATAAAGATATTTATAAGTATTTTTAATGTTAGATCTGTAATTGGTATCTATATTAAAATTAAACTTATTGAAATATATTTAAAATTATTTATGAAAACCTTCATATTTTAGTTACTGTTACCACATAATTTTTTGTGAGGTTTAATTCATTTAAATAATTTTAAAAAGCATTTATTATAAAACTAAATAACATATAAAGTATTTATTTTTAAGCTCGTTATACTCTAAAATTTCATCAATTCACCCCTTTGATAATTATGTACATAGATCTTAAAAATAAAAAATAACGGAAAAGAAATTACTGAAAATTATTATATGAATCTTAAAAATCATTTATTATAAAACTCATTGAATTTAAGCTTAACAAATCAATTATAAAGCATTTTTTAAGCTTATGACATGTATTATAAAACTAAAAGATGTTCTGACCATTAAGCTTAAAATAAATACAAAATATAAATAAAATAACGGAAAAGAAATATTGCAAATATGCCAAAATAAAATAAAGAATCATTGAAGTAACGGTAAAATTTATGATTAAACAGGCTGAACTCATTAAGGAAGTTGATATTTTTATGGAATGCTAAGAAAAATAATGTTATTTAAATATTCGACATGATATTCTAAAATATAATTCTACTGTGTCTAGTAGAGAACCTAATGATAACATGTCATGACAATCTAAAGTAAATGGTTGGGTTAAAAATGTTCAAAAATCATTCTAAAAAAATAAGAAAAATTAGAGAAAAATGGTATTTTTTTCTTACTTTTCCACGTTTTTTATTGATACCCAACTTTACCTTTTATGATAGGTAAAAGATATAATGTTAAAAAATATTTTTAATGTTTGACTAAATTGTCACTTTGGCCTATATTTTTTTAAGTAATTTAGCTTTTAATGTTTTATTTTTTGTCACAATAGCTCATTTACGAATGAAAACTGTTAGTCAACTGTCGATAAACAACTTAAAATGACTTGACAGAATAACACGTCAGAAGAAAAAATATTTTATATTTTATGCACTTTTATAAAATTATTTTTTGATTAATGTGTCATTCTGTAAAGTCAACATATTTACCTATATAATACTGCTATCGCGACGTACGCTGTCATGTAAATTTGTCATATCATTTCAAGTTATTTACCGTTAGTTGACTAACAATTTTCACTCGTAAAAAAATTATTTTGACAAAAATAAAATATTAAAAATTAAATTACTTTAAAAATAAAATTTTAATCAAATATTATAGGCATTTTTTTACATTACACCTAGGTGAAAAGTCTAGAGTTTTGCTTCCATCAACCCATTAAATGTCAGTCCAGAAAAATACGGGAATAAACCCTTAACAAGCTCCAATAAAGGAGAGAGTGGGCCCATTGTACTGCTCCATATATCATCGTCTTTCTCCACTTCTACCTAGAATTGCCACGATTGCTTAGTCAGTTCTCACAGATTTGCCTTGACAAACTGCAATTGTTAGCCTAACCTCTATTGTAAAAAGTCATCTTTTTATTTGTTTCTTTTGTACATTATTCTTAACGATAATAGCACTTCAAATGCCGAAATTGATAGAATGCACAAGCAATGAAAATTAAAGGTGTAATTATATATCTATTTAATTATAATATCAGTATTTTTGTTAACTTTTAACAATTATGTTAGGATGGAAGCACGTTCGAATCGATCTTTCGAAACCGTCAGGAGGGTTGAATTAGACTCCTGAAATGAATTGGCTAAAACCGATAAAAATAGTTGACAATTTATACAAGGGTTTTAGAGTGGTGAGTCTACATCTACTACCTTAGTACACTACTAAGAATTTACCAATTCACTAAGATTTCTTTCCTTTTTATAGGCTAAAGAGGAAACCTTTAAAACTCTATTTTTTCAATGGCTAAGATAGAATCAATCTAATTTTTACTTAGGCTAAACTAGAACCTCTCCCTTTTACAATGTATGTTTGGTAAACTAAATACCTCATAAGGTGGGTGTTTACACAAATTAAGCTCACAAGAAGGAGTGAAAGATATACGATTGAAGCACTTTCTAAACTATGTACAAGAGAAATGAAGAAATAAGATTTAGACTCAAATTCTTTTGATCATCTTGCTTGGATATGTTCTCTAACCATCTTCAAGTGTTCAAGGTCTTCTTTTACGGTGTGAAATGAGTTCCTAGCCGTTGGAGACCGTTAGGGATCAATTAGAGTCGTTGGAGATGATTTCCAAGCTAAATTTCCTTTTCTGGGCGTCTCGATATCGATATGCGTAGAACAGGTATCGGTACGCCTACTTTGGAAAATAGCCGTTGTTCTCTAATTAGCATGCGCGTATCGGTACGCCTATGTGTGTATCGATATGACCTGTCATGAAAATAGGTGTTGGGATAGTTAAAACATAGTGGTATCGGTATGCCTCAATGCGTATCGGTACGACCCCTTCCGTATCGATACGGCTGAACCTGAACTGGTACGAGTTTTCAACATTGGAAAATCACTGTAGTTGAAATCTTCACTCGTATCGGTACGGCTAATATCGTATCGGTACAGATATTTAGAAATGGCTAGTTTGACTATTTAAAAACGTTCAAAGACATGCCAAAAGCCCAAGAAAACATTTCAAACCTATTTTCAAGTTGTTTGGACTTTAAATTATTTTTGCAATCTTTTCAATTTAGTCCAAAACTATTTTTCAATTATTATATCAAAACAAAAGTCCTAACAATCTCCCCCTTTTGATATAATAAAACCAACTTAAAAATTTGTTTTACTGATTCTCCCCCTTTGTAAAATAATTTTTGAATAAGAGTATTGATTCAAAAGAGTTAAAAGCTCACCTTATTCATTTGAAAATTCAGTTTTTCAAAATATTCTTCCCCTTTTTGTTATATAAAAAATGATTCAAACTAAGTTTGAAAGCTTTTAAAGTACCATAACAATGGAGAGTTAATTTTTTTGACAAAATAAGAAGTTTTGTTAAAATTGGCTCCCTTTTTCTCAAAGCATTCCAAAAAAGTTGGTTCAAAAGCTTTACACTTAAAAGATGTTGAATTTCATCATTAGATCAAATCAATTTGAAAGCTCATGAAACTCAATTATCCAAGTCTTCAAAACAAAAGAATAGACAACCAAATAATAAAAAATTAGCATAGAGGTTACTCATCTTCTTCATTTGTGTGACAAGAGTATTTCAAAATCTTTGCTATCATCATCATTGTTCCAACACACCTACAAAAGACATTTATTTGGATTTTGGTATCCAAATTGCTTTGGATCCATTTACATTAATTGCAATGCCTTTAGTTCCCTTAGGAACCCATACTTGCCTAATTTTATAAGACTTTATATTTCTTATAGGACAAGTATTTATGGAATTACCATGATAATGACAATTTGAACAACTTGTCATTATGGAATTAGATGAATTATTAAAAATAGTTTATTTTTTCTTTTGTTAAGCTTTCAAGCTTAACCTTCGAATCAAAATTTTCTTTTTGAAAATCTCCACTCTTAATTTTTGAAAGCTCTAAATCATTTTTGATTTCAAAAGAAAATCATTTTCAATCTCAAGTTTTGAAATTATTTTCTTAAATTTGGAATTCATGGTCTCAAATTCCAAAAATAATTCATCAAAAGAATAAGAATTAAGATTACGTGAGTTAGAAGATACCTCAGGCTCATCGAGAGCCAAAACACCATCCATCTTTGATGATGAGAGGAGGTTTACACAAGATGAAACATCATCTTTCTTCTCTCCCTTCTTGTTGCCATAAAGTTTCTCAAGATTTTCTTATATTTCTTTGGCACTTTTGCATGTGGAGACCTTCTTGAAAACATCTTCATTGAGGCCACAAAAAAGAGTGTGCATCGTCTTTGCGTTTAGCTTGGTCTTCGTGTCATTTGCACCACTTTGCTTCTTCTTCTTCTTCTTAGAAGCTTCCAAGTAACCATCTTCAATAATATTCCAAACTTCAAAATCGAGAGATTTGATGAAATACTTCATGACATTTGTAATATCCCAAATTTTGGCTAGTGACCAAAATGTAAATTTAGGAAGTTTTGGGGTTAAAGTATAAACTTTGGAAAAGTTTGGGACTAAAGTGTAAATTTTCCCAATAAGTAATTTTATTCAGTATAAGAGTGAATTGGATCGAAATAAGTACATTGATATCGGTTTTAAGAATTAAGATACAGTAAAAGATACCAAATTTGGATCGAATAAAATTGTTAAGCGTGCTCAAGCCAGAGAATTACAAGGATGGGTGACCTTCGGGAAGGTCACATAAAAGTGTGTATGATCGATATTTTGGACTCAATAAGAGTAAAGAATATTCGAATGGCTTTACGATAAAGGATTTCAAGGAGAAATTTTATTTTATGAAGGTTTTCGATAATTATCGGAATAATAGACTGAGTTAGAAAAATCCAGTCTAAGTCCTTGGGAAAGGAAGTTTTTATGAGATGATAGTGTTTATTTCTCAAATATAGAAATATGGAATTTTTGGAATAAATCTGATAGCTCGGTAAAGGTAAAATCGCAGTAGGAGTATTTAATGAATATCGGAAAATCAGATCGAATCGAAATTTTAATTTTAGAGACTATTCCATAAGCCATGGAAAATCATAAAATGATATTTATGGAATTGAGAAAATATGAGATTTTTGGATTAGATTCGATAGTTCGATCAATGGAAGATCGTACTAGGTGATTATCGGATAATTGGATCGAATACAAATTTTATGATTTCCTTTGGAAGTTGTCGGTTGTGAAGGAACCAAATTGGTTCAAATTTAATGGAGTGACAATTTTAAAGAAGATTGTAAATATGAGCTTGGTTGGAGGGCAAATTAGTACATTTGATTAAAATGAATTTAATATTTATTTTAATATGGACAAGTGGTCAAATTAGATAAAATTAAGATATTATTAAGATAAAAATTGAACAAAAAATTGTTCATTTTATCCAACATTGCCGTGAGTTAGAGAAAAAGGAGAGAAAGAAGAAAACTCAATTTTCCAAGCTTGTTTTGGAAGGATTAAGTTAGAATCAAGGTATGTTCTTTTAGAATAAATTGCTCTATGCTCGATTCTTTACATTTTGGTAGTAATATTGCATGATAACATGAAGAATAACTCATGTTCTTGAAGAGAGAGAAGTTGGAATTTCATGAAACATGTTAGGGTTAAGGATGGATTTGTGTAAATTTGATGTTGTAGACATGAAAACAAGCTTGACTTGGAATTTATTTTATGTTCAAGAACATAAACCCTAACCCTAAGTTTTGGAAATTTGGTTAGGGAATTGAATTAAGGATGAAAATGAATGAATGGTGAAGTTATAAGTCTTATTTTGATGTTAGAATGATTAAATTCTCTTTGTTATCCCAAGTGATCAATTCGGTTAGAATTGAAAAATATAAGGGAATTATTGTGAAATTTATTCTAGCATTAGAATTGATGAGATTATGATCAAATTTGATTATTTTGGTATTTTAGTACCACAATGAACATATTTGGAATGTGAGGGACTGTTTTGGATTGATAAAGAAAAAGAGGAAAAGAAGAGAAGTTAAGTTAGCATAAATTAGAAGTTATTATGGAAGGCTATGTAGAAGATTGAATTCTGGCAGTGATTTCGAAAAATCATCATAAATTCTAAAAAATTGGTTAGATGATGAATTTTATACCGTTTTAAAGACGTGTTCGTCTAGTTTCGTTTCCAACAAACGGAAACTGATTTCGAGTTCGAGTTAAAAGATATGAATTTTTAATCGAATGAAGGTCAGAAAATTTGCATAGCAGTTTTCTGCCTGGACAGTCTGTGACGGGAGTTTCGGGAATTTTCATAATTTTTGTAGATTTTATTAGTTTATGTGGCTTATATCGTTAGAACCGTTATCGAATCTAGTTTCTCCCGTATAAGGGACATGAAGATCCGATATGTATTCTGTCCGGTATAAGTGAATCTTTGAAGATAGCGCAAGCAGTCCGAAAATGGAATTTGAAACATTTTGTGTTTAAATGTTAGTTAGTAAGCACAGAAGAATTATTGGAATTTTAAATTGGTCACTAGGGACCATAATGAGTTTTTAAACAATATAAGGAAGAAAGGAAAAATATTTGGTGATTTTATATTCGAATGATTATATTAGACAACATGGTTAAAGTATTGTTAGATTTGAATCTAACAAGTATCTTATCTTATTCATGTGATTAATGAAGTCAAGTCTGAATCAAGGAAGGTTCGAGGTTCTATAAAGGAAATGAATCGAGTAGAATTTAGTGAGGCAAGCTAATAAATGGCCCGGGTGAGTGCATACATGATTTTGCATGATTTATTATTTTACTGATTTTTTTAAGATTATGGTATGATTTTATGTTTACAAATGGTTTATACCATGAAAAGTTGATGAATATATTGGAGTATGAACTACTCCACTATGAAGATATTTAACATGATGTGAAATGTATATGTGGTATTTGTTACTTGTCATATTGCAAGAATTGTTTTGAAGTTGCCTTGAAAGTATAATATTGAGAATGACAGTTACTATGCTTTATAGTGTCGAAATCCAACCTTTTGAGTTGTCAGTTATGACGATACCTTATGGTATCGAAATCCAACCTATGAGTTGGCAGTTACGATGCTTTATAGTGTCGAAATACAACCTTTTGAGTTGGCAGTTATGACGATACTTTATGGTGTCGAGATCCAACCTTTTGAGTTGATAGTTACGATGCTCATAATGAAGAATAGTACTTTTATAGTACATAATTATTACCGTATAGTTACACGACTTACAATATAGAAATTCCTGTATTACCGAATATGTAATTTAATGACTATCATGTTTTATAAATTATCATGCACTAGACCGTGTATTATATGTTCTCATCTTATGCCTCACTAAGTTCGTACTTAGCGTGTGTTTGTTTCACACGTAAATTAAGATGAAGTATTTGAAGAGGAGTCGAGCATGCTGATCAAGCTTCAATCTGCAAAACATTAGTAAGATATTCTAGCTTATGATAATTTCTAGTGGGCATGTAATTATTTATCTGCTAGTAGAGTATGATGCATGAAATTAAACTAAACGATAGAGAATTAATCAGTTTTGATGATGAAGCGTATATGGACAAAACAAGATAAGGCATTAGTAATATGACATCTCTGACTCGTATTCAGTACGGAAAGAGGTGTTACATTTATTGATATCAGAGCAAAGCTTTAGCCGGTTCTGGATGTTAAACCAAGTTTGATATGGAGTTTTTCAGTAAATACATGCCCCTAGGATATCATATTACTGATGTGCTGATTGTATAACTTGATGTTGCTCCTCATTAGTATAAGATGGAATGAAACTAGAATAAGGAAAGTAAAACAATGATGGATTTCGTCAATTGACGAATCTTGGAGGTCAAGAAATGACTCATAACGGATATGATACAGTGAAATAAACATGGAAGTTAACTCCTCTAAGGATTGAAATTATGATGAAAATAACTCAGTAGTATCTCATTATAAGATGTTTGTACTGTCAGTACATATAAGGGGAGAATTGGAAAGTCAAGTAGTGATACTACTGAGATGGTTAGAAAAGAAGCTAAGAAAGAATTGATCTGTTAAGAGATTATATTTGAAGCTCTGAGGAGGAATCACAAGATTAAAAAAGTCACTTGGGAAATTGAAAGAACTTGAGGGAGTAATATCTGCAAATGTTTGAAACGGATACATGTTAAAAATTTGAGGACGAATTTTCTTAAAGGGGGAAGAATTGTAATATCCCAAATTTTGGCTAGTGACCAAAATGTAAATTTAGGAAGTTTTGGGGTTAAAGTATAAACTTTAGAAAAGTTTGAGGACTAAAGTGTAAATTTCCCCAATAAGTAATTTTATTCAGTATAAGAGTGAATCGGATCGAAATAAGTACCTTGATATCGGTTTTAAGAATTAAGATGCAGTGAAGGTACTAAATTTGGATCGAATGAAATTGTTAAGCGTGCTCAAGCCAGATAATTACAAGGATGGGTGACCTTCGGGAATGTCTCATAAAAGTGTGTCTGATCGATATTTTGGACTCAGTAAGAGTAAAGAATATTCGAATGGATTTACGATAAAGGATTTCAAGGAGAAATTTTATTTTATGAAGGTTTTCGATAATTATCGGAATAATAGACTGAGTTAGAAAAATTCAGTCTAAGTCCTTGGGAAAGGAAGTTTTTATGGGATGATAGTGTTTATTTCCCGAATATAGAAATATGGAATTTTTGGAATAAATCTGATAGCTCGATAAAGGTAAAATCGCAGTAGGAGTATTTAATGAATATCGAGAAATCATATCGAATCGAAATTTCAATTTCAGAGACTGTTCCATAAGCCATGGAAAATCATAAAATGGTATTTATGGAATTGAGAAAATATGAGATTTTTGGATTAGATTCGATAGTTCGATCAATGGAAGATCGTATTAGGTGATTATCGGATAATTGGATCGAATACAAATTTTATGGTTTTCTTTGGAAGTGGCCGGTTGTGAAGGAACCAAATTGGTTCAAATTTAATGGAGTGACAATTTTAAAGAATACTTGTAAATATGAGCCTGGTTGGAGGGCAAATTAGTACATTTGATTAAAATGAATTTAATATTCATTTTAATATGGACAAGTGGTCAAATTAGATAAAATTAAGATATTATTCAGATAAAAAATTGAACAAAAATTTGTTCATTTTATCCAACATTGCCGCGAGTTAGAGAAAAAGGAGAGAAAGAAGAAAACTCAATTTTTCAAGCTTGATTTGGAAGGATTAAGTTAGAATCAAGGTATGTTCTTTTAGAATAAATTGTTCTATGCTCGATTCTTTACATTTTGGTAGTAATATTGCATGGTAACATGAAGAATAACTCATGTTCTTGAAGAGAGAGAAGTTGGAATTTCATGAAACATGTTAGGGTTAAGGATGGATTTGTGTAAATTTGATGTTGTAGACATGAAAACAAGCTTGACTTGGAATTTATTTTATTTTCAAGAACATAAACCCTAACCCTAGGTTTTGGGAATTTGGTTAGGGAATTGAATTTAGGATGAAAATGAATGAATGAATGAATGAATGGTGAAGTTATAAGTCTTGTTTTGATGTTAGAATGATTAAATTCTCTTTGTTATTCCAAGTGATCAATTTGGTTAGAATTGAAAATATAAGGGAGTTATTGTGAAATTTATTCTAGCATTAGAATTGATGAGATTATGATTAAATTTGATTATTTTGGTATTTTAGTACCAAAATGAACATATTTGGAATGTGAGGGACTGTTTTGGATTGATAAAGTAAAAGAGGAAAAGAAGAGAAGTTAAGTTAGTATAAATTAGAAGTTATTATGGAAGGCTATGTAGAAGATAGAATTCTGGCAGTGAATTCGAAAAATCACCATAAATTCTAAAAGAATAGTTAGATGATGAATTTTATACCGTTGTAAAGATGTGTTTGTCTAGTTTCATTTCCAACAAACGGAAACTGATTTCGAGTTCCGAGTTAAAAGATGTGAATTTTTAATCGAATAAAGGTCAGAAAATTTACAGAGCAGTTTTCTGCCTGGACAGTCTGTGACGGGAGTTTCGGGAATTTTCATAATTTTTGTAGATTTTATTAATTTATGTGGCTTATACCGTTAGAACCGTTATCGAATCTAGTTTTTCAAGTATAAAGTAAATTAAGATCCGATATGTATTATGCCCGGTATAAGTGAATTTTTGAAGGTACCGCAAGTAGTCCGAAAATGGAATTTGAAACATTTTGTGTTTAAATGTTAGTTAATAAGCCAGAAGAATTATTGGAAGTTTAAATTGGTCACTAGGGACCATAATGAGTTTTTGAACAATACAAGGAAGAAAGGAAAAATATTTTGAGATTTTATATTTGAATGATTATATTAGGCAACATGGTTAAAGTATTGTTAGATTTGAATCTAACAAGTATCTTATCTTATTCATGTGATTAATGAAGTCAAGTCCGAATCAATGAATGTTCGAGGTTCTATAAAGGAAATGAATCGAGTAGAATTTAGTGAGACAAGCTAATAAATGGCCCAGGTGAGTGCATACATGTTTTTGCATGATATATTATTTTACTGATTTTTTTTAAGATTATGGTATGATTTTATGTTTACAAATGGTTTATACCATGAAAAGTTGATGAATATATTGGAGTATGAACTACTCCACTATGAAGATTTTTAACATGATGTGAAATGTATATGTGGTGTTTGTTACTTGTCATATTGAAGAATTGTTTTAAAGTTGCCTTGAAAGTATAATATTGAGAATGACAGTTATGATGCTTTATAGTGTCGAAATCCAACCTTTTGAGTTGGCAGTTATGGTGATACCTTATGGTGTCGAAATCCAACCTATGAGTTGGCAGTTACGATGCTTTATAGTGTCGAAATACAACCTTTTGAGTTGGCAGTTATGACGATACCTTATGGTGTCAAAATCCAACCTATGAGTTGGCAGTTACGATGCTTTATAGTGTCGAAATCCAACCTTTTGAGTTGGCAGTTATGACGATACCTTATGGTGTCGAGATCCAACATTTTGAGTTGACAGTTACGATGCTCATAATGAAGAATAGTACTTTATAGTACAGAATTATTACAATATAGTTACATGACTTAGAGTACAGAAATTCCTGTATTACCGAATATGTAATTTAATGACTATCATGTTTTTATAAATTATCATGCATTAGATCGTGTATTATATGTTCTCATCTTATGCCTCACTAAGTTCGTACTTAGCGTGTGTTTGTTTCACACGTAGATTAAGATATAGTATTTGAAGAGGAGTCGAGCATGCTGATCAAGCTTCAATCTGCAAAACATCAGTAAGATATTCTAGCTTATGATAATTTCTAGTGGGCATGTAATTATTTATCTGCTAGTAGAGTATGATGCATGAAATTAAACTAAACGATAGAGAATTAATCAGTTTTGATGATAAAATATATATGGACAAAACAAGATAAGGCATTAGTAATGTGAAATTTCTGACTCGTATTCAGTACAGAAAAAGGGGTGTTACAATATTGCTCCATTGGAAGTATGTTTCTCATTCGAAGAGCAGAGGACACGAGATAGAACGACCTTCTTCAAATCTCGTCATTTTCTTGAATGGTGGACTTCGAGCAAATTATCTTTATTCCCGGATGTTAGTTCTTCGATGGAGATGAGGTTCTGATACCAATTGTTAGGATTGAAGCACGCTTGAATCGATCTTTCGAAACCGTCAAGAGGGTTGAATTGGACTCTTGAATGAATTGGCTAAAATCGATTAAAATAGTTGACAATTTGCACAAGGATTTTAGAGTAGTTCGAATACCTAACCGAGTTTACATCTGCTACCGTAGCACACCACTAACAATTTACCAATTCACTAAGAATTCTTTCATTTTTCTAACTCAAGAGGAAACCTTTACAACCCTATCTTTTTAATGGCTAAGATAAAACCACTCTAGTTTTTACTTAGGCTAAAATAGAACCTCTCCCTTTTACAAGGTATGTTTGGTAAACTAAATATCTCACAAGGTGGGTGTTTACACAAATTAAGTTCACTAGAAAGAGTGAAAGATATACAATTGAAGCACTCTCTAAACTATGTACAAGAGAAATAAAGAAATAAGATTTAGACTCAAATTCTCTTGATCATCATGCTTGGATATGTTATTTAACCATCTTCAAGTGTTCAAGGTCTTCTTTTATGGTGTGAAATGAGTTCCTAGCCGTTAGAGACCGTTGGGGATCAATTAGAGCCGTTGGAGATGATTTTCAAGCTGAATTTCCCTTTCTAGGCGCCTCAGTATCGATGCGCGTGAAACAGGTATCGACACACTTACTTTGGGAAATAGCCGTTGTGCTCTGATCAGCCTGCGTGTACCGGTACGCCTATGTGCACATCGGTACGGCCTGTCATAGAAATAGCCGTTGTGCTCTGATCAGCCTGCGCGTACCGGTACGCCTATGTGCGTATCGGTACGACCTGTCATAGAAATAGCCGTTGGGGTAGTTAAAACTTAGGGATATCGATACGCCTCAATACGTATCGGTATGACCCCCTCCGTATCGATAAGGCTGAACCTGTTCTGGTACGGGTTTTCAACACTAGAAAATCACTCTAGTTGAAACCCTCACTCGTATCGGTACTGCTAATACCGTATAAGTACGAGGCTTTAAAAATAGCTAGTTTGGCTATTTAAAAAAGTTCAAAGACATGCCAAAAGCCTAAGAAAACATTTCAAACATATTTTCAAGTTGTTTGGACTTTAAATAATTTTTACAATCTTTTCAATTTAGTCCAAAACTATTTTTCAATTATTTCAAAATAGAATCAAGACAATAATTCAGTGATCATGAATATAGTCTATTCATTTTTTGGTGAGAAAAAAGAGAAGCATCCTCGATCGAATTAAAGGGAAACTTCAAGGATGGAAAAGCAGAATGCTCTCACAAGCTGGCAAAGAGGTGCTCATAAAGTCGGTGATTACAGCTATTCCTTCCTATGTAATGCACTGTTCTCCTCCCCATTACATTCTGTTATTATATGAATGCCCTTATAAGTCGTTTTTGATGGAGCAACTCAATTGAACCAAAGAATAGAACCCATTGGGTTAGTTTGTTGAAAATGTGTAAACCCAAAAAGGAAGGAGGACTGGGATTTAGAGACCTTCATTTTTTCAATAAGGCCCTCGTTGCAAAGCAAGCATGGCTTTTTAATGACCCAAACTCCTTGTTAGCCAGGATTATAAAAGGTCTTTACTTCCCAAATGGTGATCTGTTTTCGGCCTCTCTATGTCAAAATGCTTCTTGGGCATGCCGTAATATCCTTAATGGGAAAGATACTAATATCTGGTCTGATCCTTAGGTTCCAAACTTGCCCAACTCCAAAATTATCTCCGAAAGGCCTTTTGGAAATGTTAATGCTATTGTTGCCAACCTTATTCTAATGGAAGAACGCGAATGGGACAAGAGGAAACTTGAAGAACTCTTCCATGAAGATGAACAAAAAATGTATTCTTAATATTCTGATTGGAGGGCCCTCTATTAGTGACTCTTTGATTTGGCCGGCATCAAAATCTTGTAGCTTCTCTGTCAAATCAGGCTATCACTTTCTCATGAGTTCTGATTTGGGTGAAGGTTCACACTCTTGTAGCAACGACCCAAGAAACAACGATTATTTTGGAGGTCTATCTGGTACCTAAAAATCCCACCAAAAATTTGTATGTTCTTATGGAAGATATGTCATAATGCTTTGGCCTGCTTTGAAAACCTTCGATCGAAGTTCAAAACCTCTTTTCCCCTTGTAGCAGATGCTCGGGTGATCAAAAGAGTATCGAACACATTCTCTTCTTTTGCCCGTTTGCCCAAACAATTTGGAGAGCTTCAGGATTTAATTATTGTCCAGATGTCGTTTGCTTCCCAGGTTTCTGCAAATGGTGGCTTACTCTCCTTGATTTCTGTAAGCAATCTAACAGAAATGACATGTTGCCTTTGATTGCTTGCTTGTGTTGGCAGATATGGAAGACTAGGAATAACTGGGTTTTTCGGGCACCAAGGACGATCCTATTGAAGTATGGCTTCGGGCTGAAAATCTGTTCTTGGAGATAACTTCCTTGTCGAAGAAAAAAGAGTCAATTGATTTTGGTCCCTCGGTTTATCGTCCAACATGTTGGAGTCCACCACCTGAAGGATGGATTAAAATTAATTGTGACGCGTCAGTCGATCTCAGTTCTGGAAGGGTTGGTGCTGCTGCTGTTCTACGTGACAGCTTTGGTTTGACCATCGTCAAAAAAATTTCAATCTTTTTCTGCCGACACTGCAGAAGCTCTTGCTGTCCGAATGGGACTAAACCTTGCCAAGAGACTTGGCTTTGAAAAAATTATTGTGGAGTCTGACAATCAAGATCTTATTAACTGATTAAACTCGCATTGTTTTTCTCTTTGGAAATCTGCTGCAATTGAAAGTGCTAGGAAATTGTTATGCGGCAAAATAACCAAAACGATAACGACATAAACCAAGACATGCACATGAGACAAAATTTAACGTGGTTCAGCATAACGTACCTCCACGGATGAGAGAAATCAATCCACTATCAACGTAGAGAATACGAAGAGTACAAATACATGATAACTCATGTAATCCCAAAACCTGGTGTACAAATCACATGACCCGGTGGAACCAAAACACTCTTCCCAACATCCTTACAATACCCATTTCTATAATGTAGGCACAATAGTTGTAGAGAACTAAAAGTCGTTACATCCCTCCAGAGAATAATTCTCTCTAACTCATATTCTCTTGTTCTCTCATAATTCAAAGGGTTACACCTAGCCTATATTTATAAACCCAAATACTTGGTCATCAAGAAACCTTATTCAATAAGATCTCCTACCTAAAATAGATATTTACTCATTAAAGTAAATCATAATTACCAAGTAATCTTTAACCACTAGAATTACAATAAAACTCAACTTAATTACCAATTAGAATTTGAGTCAAAATATAATAAATCTCTCCCTTGACACAAATCCTATTCGAGCATTGGTCTTCAACAGTTTCAATTTTTACGTAAGCCAAATATTCGTAGATGCACCGTCGCCAAGTCTTCAACAACTCCAATTTTGAGAATTACTCCCCCTGCAACTGAAAGCTCGTTGCAGCAATACTCCTCTAACATGTCTCCAACATCGCACCGCAAAATCCGCAGCAAAAATTTCTCCACAATTGCGTAGCTTAAACCATAGCTCATGATACCATTTGTAGCAAAATAACCAAAACGATAACTAGGGGTGGGCAAAACTCGAATCGACTCGAAAAAATCAATTTTTTTCAAATTTCGAGTTATTCGAGTCGAGTTATTCAAGTTGTTCGAGTTATTCGAGAACTCAGATGAATTTCGAGTTCGAGTCGAATCTGATTTTTGGAAATTCGAAAAACCAAAAAACCGAAATTTATAAGTTTGAAATTTTACATTTTGATCACTATTTCATAACCTTTTCAATTGAACTCCGATTCAGTTGCAATTTTTTTTTTTTTAAAATTCAAGTTTTGAGATGAACATGAGATTAAGAATAAAACCTATTAATGAAATGAACATTCCTTTGGTCCTAGAACTTTAAAAAATTTACAATTAGGTTCCTAAAGTTTTGAAATTTCATTGTTTAGCCATTGAATGATAAAGATTGATCTATGCGATAATAATTTTCCTTCATGTGTAAGCCACAACAAGACCCAAATCTATATAGTACTAATTGTTAAAAGTTTCAGTTAAGTCCCTAAACTTGGGTAAGTGTTTGAAATCGGAATGTATCTATATTATGATTTCTGATGATGATGGACAGTTTGCTTTGATTTAATGAATGTTTTATATTTGCTTGTCCTTGATTTTAAGGTTGATTGATCCTATTTGTTTTCTGGTGACAATTTCGATCCGGTTTTTAATGAGGCCGTACTTTAATGAAGTAACATATTACCTATAAAAATATCATTATAAATATATTATATAATTTTTTGATGACAATTGATTTATTAAATTATATTAAAAATCTTATTTACACATGCGAAAAAATATGAAGAAGAAGTCCTTATTAATTTGAACTATAATATTATAAATAATTATAATTAAATTTGTACAGAAGTTCAAAACTCGACTCGAAAAAATTTCAAATAAAGTTTGAATGATAAAATAGGACGTGTCAACTCGAATAATTCAAAATTTTTTAACTCGACTCGACTCGATCGAATGCCTAGCCTTAACGATAACGACATAGACCAAGACATGCACATGAGACAAGATTTAACGTGGTTCAACATAGACTACCTCTACGGGCGAGAGAAATCAATCTACTATGAACATAGAGAACCCAAAGAGTACAAATACATGATAACCCATGTAATCCCAAAACCCGGTGTACAAATCCCATGGTCCGGTGGAACCAAAACATTCTTCCCAACATCCCTACAATACACATCTCTACAACGTAGGCACAATAGTTGTAGAGAACCTAAAAGTGGTTACATTTCTCCAGAGAATAATTCTCTCTAACTCTCATTCTCTCATAATTCAAAGGGTTACACCTAATCTATATTTATAGACCAAAATACGTGGTCACCAAAAAACCTTATTCAATAAGATCTCCTACCTAAAATAAATATTTACTCATTAAAGTAAATCCTAAAACCAAACATACCATCGATTTTTGAAATAATTTGTTTATTAAGCCTACTTTAAAGAAATCACTTGACTATTTCAACTTTCATTTATACGTCTATAGTACTTAATTTCCCATTAAATTATTAATGGTTTTGTTAATGATGAAGTGAATTCTCCACGATCCATGTCCATTCCACAAATTTAAAGCTTCATTTACTCAAAGATTCCTCTTTTTTATTAAAACAAAGGGTAATACCATGGTCACTTTTGTTTCATAAGTGTTTATTTTTGTTCATCGAATTTAAAAATAACGGTTTGATCATTTGCGTTATCGTTTTATAACGTTCTGATCACTTATATTATTATTTTATAATATTTTAGTCACCGAGACGTTAAAAGTTGTTAGGTTGATGACATGGCACATTAACAAAAGATATTAAAATTTAATTTGACCCTTCAACTTTAGATAAAATAATAATTTGACCCCCTAAACGTTAGATAAAATATCAGTTTAACCTCTGTAACTATCCAATTGCCAAAATTTTCACCAAAATTGATTTTTGCTCAATTTTTTTGTCGTTTCTCTTTAAGATTTTTGCATTTTCTCTTTTATTTCTTCTTTTCCAAACATGAATGAACAAAAATCTTTCATCTAGCTTGAAAAATACTACTCTGTCTCATGAAGATTATTTTTTATTGGCTTTTTGAAAGTTAATTTTTTTTAAACTTTGACTATAATTATATTAAATAATTAAATTTTATAAAATATATATTTAAAACTACTTGATAAGAGGTTTTTAAAATATATTTTTTTATATTTTTATCAATAATAAATTTTAAATAATCATGAGTCAAAGTTGATAAAATTGACCAAAGAAGAGTCAACAAAAGATAATCTTCGTGGGACAGAGGGAGTATAAAAAACACCCCAAGAAGACCGCCCAAAGTTGTTGATTTCTCATTTTGTTCCAAGAAATGATTTTTCTTAATTCACCATTTTGATTCAAGGAAACCTATTTTCGAGATAATAAAACGATTTCTTAAACTCTTTTCAAGTTATTTAAACCTTACCGATGAGATTTTCATCATTATTTTCAAAAAATCAATGTCATCTTCAACTTTGAGCTTTCTTGTAGGGCTTTAATGGTGGTTTGAATTTTAGGGCATTATTTGACGAAATGAATCTTATTCTAGCATAGATTCTTGGTATAAAGGAGTTTGGTAATGAAACAATTGAGAAAGAATAACTAGAATGAAATTCTTGATGAAATTTTTGATGTATTTTTGAAATTTTCAAATACCAAAGAATTGTTTTGGTTAAATTGACATTTTATCTAAAATTCATAGGTCAGATTAATATTTTATCTAAAGTTCAGAGGTCAAATTAAAGTTTACCCCCTTTTGCTAACATGTCATGTCATCAAACTAATGGGTTTTAGCGTTTCAGTGACCAAAATGTTATAAAATGATAACATAAGTGATCAAATGTTATAAAACGATAACATAAGTGATCAAATGTTATTTTTTTAATTTAATGAATAAAAGTGAACATGTACGAAACGAAAGTAACAATTCTAATAGTTTACCCTAAAATAAAATAAAATATAAAATTTTTATACTACTGTTTGATTATTTCAACTTTCGTTTGCCAAACACGTTTTCTTGCGCTTAACATAAAATAATGACAACGACCTTAGGGGTATTGAGTTCTGAGTGTTGACCCGAAAACCTTGCAGAGCAGGTTCCGTGTAGCTCTTCTTCTCATTGAGGACCTTTCTTTGGGAGCTTACCTTACTGCAATGGCTTTAACCAGTTTAGATCCATTTCTCGGCCAACTCATCTCCACTCTAGAAAATGAAGCTTCCTCCTTAATTGGTATTTCTAATGAAATCCAAGAGATGAAGCTTCTATTCAGAAACATCACTTCCTTTCTTGTGGATGCTGATAGAGCCGGAGAAAACAGTCAAATACAGAAGGCTTGGGTCGCAAGTGTGCGGGACCTTGCATACCAAGTCGAAGACACCATCGATGAGTACACGTATCACTTGAACAGGCAAAGACAATGTAGCTTCCTCCATCGAACCCTTCGTTTTCCCCAGGTTTTACTGGTGAGGCATCGAGTAGCAGCCAAGTTGCAAGACATCAATACAAGGATGAAAAGCATCACAGAGAGAGCCAACCAATTTGGAATTCAACAGCTAGAGGAAAGGGCTGCAACTTCTCACCATGATCCTAATTGGAAGAATCGATTGAGCGAGGCATCGCTTTTCTTTAAAGACGACGATCTTGTGGGAATCAAGAAGGCTCAACACGAGTTGTTAGGATGGCTGATGGACAAAGAACCGAAACGGACTGTGGTTTCGGTAATTGGCATGGGTGGTTCTGGGAAGACCACTCTTGTTGCCAACACTTTCAACAAGCAAAGTGTTAAGCAACATTTTGATTTCTGCACTTGGATCACCATCTCCCAACAGTATGCAATTGAAGAGTTGCTTAGGTCCATGGTAAAAGACATCTACAAACAAACAAATCAAGAAGCTCCTGTGCAAGTTGATACATTTACCTACAGAGCATTGGTGGAGACGCTGGTGCACTTCCTGCAGTCAAGAAGGTACCTTATTGTTTTAGATGATGTGTGGAACATTCTATTCTGGCATGAGATCAACATTGCACTTCCAGAAGGTATGCGTGGAAGCAGGATCATGCTTACTACTCGGAAAGAAGACGTAGCTCCTTTCCAATCCGGGATTGTAAGCTATATCCACCGGATTCAACCCCTGAGAATTGATGAGGGCTGGAAACTGTTCTGTATGAAAGCTTTCCCAAACGAGCTTGGAGGATGTCCGTCATGTCTTGATTCATTGGCAAGAAATCTAGTCAAAAAATGCGAAGGCCTGCCATTAGCTATTGCAGCTCTCGGCGGTCTGATGTCTTCGAAGAAGTCGTTAGCAGAATGGAAGAGAGTTAATGATAATTTGAATTGGGAGCTTGGCAACAACCCTTCACTTGAATTGGTGAGAACTATCTCACTGCTTAGTTACCATGATTTGCCTTTCCAACTCAAGCATTGCTTCTTGTACTGCTGTATTTTCCCAGAAGATCACGACATAAGCCGAAAAGGAATTATCAGACTGTGGATGGCAGAAGGCTTTCTAGAAAGGGCTAATGACACACCACCAGAAGTTATTGCTGAGAGCTACCTAATGGAGCTCATTAGACGGAATTTGCTTCAAGTCACATGGAGAAATTATTTTGGAAGGCCCAAGGCATTTAAAATGCATGATCTCATACGAGACTTCGCACTTTCGATATCGAAAGAAGAAAAAATTGTTGCTGTCTCTGATGGGAAGAAAGGAATAGAAGAAAACGGAAGTCGTCGCTACTCAATTCAAGTTACAGATAATGAGATAATGCCAGGAAACGGTATGTCACAACTTCGTTCCTTGATTATTTTCGTTGTTGGCGAAATTTCTAAGTCTTTGCACTATGAATTGCCATCTGGTTTGAAGTTGTTAAGAGTACTAGATTTAGAGAATGTTCCAATCCATGAACTCCCAAGTGAGATTGGAGATTTATTCAATTTGAGATATCTGAACTTGTCAAGAACTCAAGTGAAGGAGCTTCCGAAATCGATAGGTAAACTTTCTAACTTGCTGACATTACTCCTGAACTATATCAAAATTCAGAAGCTCCCAGATGAAATCGTGATGTTGCAGAATCTGCGGCACCTAAGGGCTTCCTATGTGGAGGCAAGTGAAATAGATTCTGCATTTCAGACTATAGGGAGCATATGTGTACCGTCAAACATTTGTTCGATAAAGAGTTTGCAAATTTTGTCATATGTCAAAGGAGTGGATACCTTCTTGATTAAACTCAAAGAAATGACACAATTAAGAAGGCTTGGGCTTGATGGAATAACAGAAGCCGATGAAATACCCCTATGCGTCTCGGTTGAAAGAATGGAACGCCTTCACCACTTATCCTTGACTGCTTCACCTCAGGCCACACTAAAGCTAGATGCTCTTTCATTGGCTCCTCGGCATCTCGAGAAGCTTCGTCTAATCGGGAAATTGAGAAGGGTGCCGCTATGGTTTAAAACCCTACACAACCTCAAATACTTGGACCTACAGTGGTCAGGATTGAGGGAGGATGCACTTCCTCACATCCAAGCATTGCCTAATCTGTTGCATTTCAGTCTTTCAAGTAATGCATTCCTAGGAGAGCGCTTATGGTTTGTTGAAGGATTCCCAAAGCTTAAGATTTTAGAAATAATGGGGTGCCCTCAGTTGATGGAGATTTTGGTGGAGAGAGGCACGATGCCGGAACTCGAAGAACTACGAGTCTTGAGATGCAGAGAGTTGAGGAGATTGCCTTATGGTTGGGAGCACCTAACCCATTTGAAAGAGGTGCGCTTGTTTGAGGTTTCAGATGACCTGGTGGAGAGTCTATCCGGAAAAGAGAATGACAACCTCCCAACTTCACCATACATCTCACTCATCAGAATTAGTGGTGAATATGATGATGAAGATGATGTTGAATCAATGTGGGCATGTCAAATCCTTAATTAGCTGATGTTTATGACAGAGCAGACTCTGACTGTCAGTACTCCATGCTCTTTCTTTTTCTTCATGTTATATTCAAAAGCCAAAAAGATTCATTTCCTTCTTTCTTGTTTGTTTACTTCCTTTGCAGGCTACTCTTCATAAGCCAAAGAAATTCTTCGCTTGCTTGGTTTAACAGGAAATTCTAGGACTCTTGAGTGACAGTATTCTGCATGTATGCTTTTCATTTGTTTCAAACAATTGCCGAGAGACATCATTGATATGATGATAATCAGGCAGGAACTTGTAATGAATATTATGTTATAGCGAATGTGGAACATTTCAAGTATTTTAAAGTTGTATTATCTTTGTATTAAATACAAATTCTGCTTTTGACTACCACAGTTAAGGATTTTACCTCGATTCCTAATCATAACCTTCCATTTTGGATTACAACTACTTGGAAGTAAAAACCAGATTACTAATTTTCCATAATGATGTGAGCCATAGTAAAAAGACAATCATGCAACCAACGTTAATCTTCAAAGAAAATATGAAACAGAGTTAGCTATCCATAGTTGTGTTGCAGAACCTATTGAGCACAAGCAAACAAGTATTCAAGCTCCACTTTTGTTTTCGTTTTTTTTTCTTTTGTTCCGTTTACCTTTGGTTGGTTAACACTGTATTGATTAACACAAGGTGAAAGCAAAAACAAAGAACCCTTCATATGATTCAATCATTGCCCCATGCATCATCTCTCAGCTTTTGCCTTGAAACTATTCGGTTCCTCCTGGCTTCTTCCTGGTTTCTCAGTTCTCTAGACCCAAAGGTGGATGGCAATTTCGATCCCATTGCCTGAGCAATCAGCCTTTGTGCAGTTCTTGCTGATGTCTGTGGTCTTTGCCGAGGAGGCTCCAAATCTGGGAAATGAACACAACACATTTTCACCACCACAAACTCCTTCATTAGACTAATGCTACAAGTCTAAATTATGCACACATAGGCCAAAATGCAATAACATCATTTTGAGGTTTGTTACTTGAGAAGCTAACTGAAACACTTTGAACAGAAAAGTTACACAATTTTATAAAATGGAGAATTACTATCTACTAGGCATGGAGTGATATCGCCTATTCATTTGAATTTGTAATGACTGCCAAATACAGAATGTATCTTACACAGGTATTCTTAATTTTTTTTATTAAAATCCATATGTTTAGAAGATCATATCCTTGTAACAATGTGCAAAAATTTGTCAGGTACATGTCAGACATGGTACTTTACAGAGAAAAAAAATCCGGATAACATAGGCTATAACTCAAATCGGATAATATCAGTTCTAAAGCTGCTTGTAGGAAAAGGAGGAATGTCTCAAACAAAAGAGCATCTTCACAAGCCAATAGCATATAAAATAGAAATATCTCGGCATGGTAAACCCAAATTCAGAAAAAAGCAAATGAAATGCATAAAGAAAACAAAGCGAGACCTATAATACCAATATAAATAAAAGAAGAAATAAAAATGCTAGGAACCACTCAGCCCCACTGAAGAAAGAAATGCACATGGAGCATTTACATGAAGAAAGTAAGTCTATTTAAATTACCTCTTGCCGAAATTGAGCCCAAGAGCGTATCATCCTTGTCAAGTATACGTACAGTAAATGGACAACGAACATGGTTACAGGCTTCAAGGGCTGGCATCAAATTTTGAGATGGTTAGCCAAATAAAAACTATTGTTGCAGAACTTTGCAAGCTGATTGGAGATAGGACAACGCAAACATGTTTTACCCTTTCTTAAGAGCAGTGCTAGATTGTACAAGTGGTTTGAAAGGACAAAAACAAACACATGCCATTGAGGTTGATTCTCATTTCAGGTCTGAGTCTGACATCGTTTATATAGTCCAGATATAAACAACAACTAGATGAAATTCAAGTTGATTTTCTTTACAAGTCCTATGGTTGTTTCTACTTGAACCATTCCCATGGGCATATTTGGCACAAAAAAATGTTTGCATTTCGATCACTTATTGGCTTTGAGATGAAAGCACATAAAAACTAGGCTGAAGAGTTCATGTTTCATTACATCACATCAAGATCTAGAAAACTAATTTACACAATTAAATTTGAAAAATAAATAGCTACTCAAGAAAGGTGAAGCTTTTTCAATATGTTAGATTCAAACAACTTCTAGGAAATGGCTACAAGAAAGAAACACCATTATCACCACGTGTTATATCATATCAATTTAAAAAGCACGCAGCATCAGGCACAGTTAGTTCTGATTAAGCTATATAAAGATAAAGGGTCCCATGTCCATCACAAATGAACTAAGCCCAATCAAAAAAATTTTGTTGGCAATCCCAACTAAAAGGCAAGGGTGAAGATATCATTTTCCATAAGTGCATCATGCTCAAGGACAAGTATTTAATCAAGGGGAATAATGCTTGTATCCATCCCCAAGTTTGAACAATGCATGTTAAAGAGCTATGACCATGATGATACTGGTTTCAGTTTTCTAAACAGTGGAAACATTTTTAAAAAGATAGCTCCTACCTCAGTCCTCAAACTAACTTTAGAAATCTATTTCACAGAACATCAACAACGAAGCTAGTAATTATTACCAATAGAAGGTGTTCGAAATACTGCAAGGGCAGTTGTATCATTGACCCAGCGAATGGCAACTCCTCGATCTCTGAAGTTCTCAAAAAGCTTCTCTAGGTCTTGTGTCCTAGTACTTGGTGAAAAGTCGGTCAAAACAAGAACATGATGTGTGCCATATTTAGCTGCATTCAAAAGAATTTCCAACCCTAATGATTAGTATGATCTAGAAAGACAATACAGAAAAGTTAATGTGAGCATTGACTGTGAAACTAAAATCACCCTTCCAATGTGATCTATCATGGTTTTAGAGGTTTAACAGGAACATGTTCAAATCCATAAAAATAACTTATTCCTTTCACCTAGTTGTGACTTGAATTTATCATACTGCAATGAAGTAAAATAAGAACGAAAAAAGAAAAAAATAACATAGTTCCAAACTTTATACAACAACTTTCATTCAACTTGTTATATAGATATATTTGACCGGCGAAAGAAGAAGGAAAGACATAAATAACTTGAAATCATTGAAAAAAATATTACAAGATGGAAGATAGTTTGTAGTCAAAACACAGTGTATAATATTTCAGTTTGAAAGGAATCCTATGTCTCAATAGGTTCAGACCTGGAAACAAGCAAATAAACATAGTTTCAGGTTCTTAAGAAAAGACTTAGCTGCCTATCTTCTACACATACAGAGCATTTGTGGAAACAAAACCTTGATTTGAGACATAAAGGCTTACCTTCCACAGTTTTTGTTTCAGGGCGTTTGCCCACATCCTCATTCTCATTATCTTCAGGAGCAGGCATTTCAGACAGTTGATCGCTGTACAATTCACTTTTTTTATATGAAAATGTTCCCCTTCCCCGTCTCTTAGGGGCTTCAGCTTTACTATCCTCCAAAGAAAGTTTCGATAGTCCAGGCAAACATTCTGAAGAAAGTAACTCATTCAGTTCACGATCCGCAATGGCTTCCCAATCTGTAGAAACCATTAAAATTGCAATTCCATAGCAGGTCATCCATATTTCAGGGAATCAGAAAAATCAATCAGATTCAGAGGGGAAAACTATTAAAACAAAACATACCATCATCTGAAGATGAGTTGGGTGGCAAACAATTATCGGGCAATACCGGTGACTTTCCAAGATTTCCTTTAGCCAAACATTAAAAGAAAAAGGATCAGTTCCACATAATTCATAAGAGATAAATGCAATAAACTCCCCCCAAACCCCAACATATTAGGTTTTCCCATCACACCATGCCACGAGAGAAGCAAACTTTTGATCGAATTAGAGCACAGAAATACTGTATATGCATTAAGAAACAAAAGCAAAAAAGACAATCAAGAAAAGGTTAAGCTAATGAGTAAGTATATTGAGTTGCACCATGAGTCAAAGGATTGTCATTTGCAGCCAAAGAAACATTGGGTGGCGTTAAAGAATCCACCTTCAAGTCCTTGTTTTTCAGCCCCACACTGAAGTCCAAACAAAAGGCAAGAAATTTAGCCTTGGAATTATTTCCATTTACAGTAAAGAAAAAAAGAAAGAAAAAAAGAAAGCACCTTGAAGATTGAGCACGATGTTTGAGAAGAGAAGCGCGTGAAAGAAGTTCATCGGATTTAAGTGAGAAGCCGGCGGAGGAATAGAGGGAAGCTAAGTCGGAAAGAGCAGAGGCTAATCGGAGGTCATCGGAAGAAGTCGTTTGGATTTCAGAAATGAGGTCTTCGAGGAAAGTGATGGCGGCCTGCGTGTCTCCGGCAGCCACCAAATCCTCCACTTTTTCACTCCAACTCGCTTCACCTGTTTTTTCCATTGGTTGCTCTGTTTTCCTTCACAGCTCATAACAACAAATCTATTTTATATATAGCATTATTATAATTCTAAGGCTGCATACTTTTAAGCCCACACCAGCCCAATAAAGGCCCAATAATTCGTCCGTAAAAGACTAAAGCGCTTACTTTTTTTTTTTTTTGCAAAGATAGATAAACATGCGATATTTTCATAATATATTTATGTTATGTTCGTTTATTTTTATATTATATTCCTACTTTAAATTTATATATAATTTTCACATATTAAAATTAGTTATATGTACGTTTTGAAACGACGTGTATGTGTGTCGTACTTTTTTTTTGTGTGGAAAAAATGGCTTTTGTTTTTGTGTTATATCTTAAATTATTTTCATCGTACCTATATGTTTTTCGTAACATTACATGTTTTTAATTATTTTTACATATTTTTATGCCATATCATAAATTATTTTCATACTTCACATAATTTGTTATAGTATTTCAATTTCAATTTTAATATTTTTTAAACTGAAATGAGTAAAAACATGTAAGAATTTTGGATATATGTTGAGTGCGATCCTACCGACTCAATTTGTTACCTTCAAAATGTTATGATTTGAATATCGAATCTAACACTTTATTCTGGTAGAAAAACCGATTGTTGGTTAATTCTTCTTTAATATTTTGAGAAAAAAACAAAAATAATTTTTCATGATCGAATCTAATACCTAATATCAATTAAGACTATGTGATATCTTTTATTATTTTTACCATAAACATGATTGACAATAAAAATAGTTTGTAGTTAAAAAGAATATGAAAATTAAGCTTGAGGAGACATAAATTAGCATCACAATTCTCTCGTGAGAAAAAAAAAACAAAGAGCATATGTAAGTTGAAATATCAATCGTATACACCCTATGAACCAATTTGCAGATATATATAATGTTTCCAGTTGTATCAATATGATATATAATGTTCAACCTTACTAATTCAAGCCCAACCTACGTAAGAATATACACGAATTACCTATATATATATATAAACCATCCATCTTCGAGCAAGCAGCATAAATAAATAGAAACTGGTCTTGGAATGGTTATTTTTCCTGTACTTCGGCCTACTTTTATGCATGCTCAAGACTCCTGGTTTCATGCCACAAAATGGGGTAACAATTGGGCAGCAAAACTCTTCCTGTTTTCCATATCAAAGGTGCTGGAATGAGAAGCTTGTTGTGCGTTGTTGATCCCGCAGAAATCAGATTCGGCTGTCCCTAACTCTACCCTTCGTCCTACCTGAATGTTCTGGGGGTGGCTCGGGTTCCCCGAGAGTGACAGATTCTCACAATGGGGAAGGCCAAGGGTGAGCGAAACAGTACTGTTGCCATGAAACCTCGGTGCTGTCAGCTGGTTCGGATCGAACCTCCCGATATCTCCCATCGCGCCACTGTATGTGGCGAATCCACCGCCGGGGTTCTCAGTTGCCGTCAGAAACAGGTAACTGTACTTGGGCAGCCTTTCATCACCTTGCTTCATTTCCATGTCCATTGAAAGGATACTACTAGGGGAATTCTGCAGGTCATTAACAGTACTACCACCCCTTAGCCTTTTGGGGCTTCTTTGAGCTGCGCCGTCGAGGTCGGACGATCCGATGAGATTGAAGGGTGTTTGTGGAAGAAAGGAGGCCCCTCCTACCATGGGAGATGTGGAGTTGGACAATTGATCAGTAGGGGGAATATTGCGGTGGTTGATGGATTTCTGGGTCTGGGGTTGAGTACTTTTGACGTGTTCCATCATAAACGATACGAGATCTTGCTGGACATTGGAGCTGGAGCCTGACTCCTTTTGCCCACTCTCGTTTGCTTGGCTGCCATTCTTTTCTTGTTCTTTCACTTCCTCCAAGTACATTTCTTCAACCATTGGCTTCCAAAGCCGAACTCGAGCATTTATGAACCAGTTTGACACCTGCATTCCAACTTGGGTTACACTTGCGTAAAATCGTACAAAACTTAAAAGGACAAAATCATAGAAAGTAGAAACCTTAGGTAAGGTTTTCCGAATAAAATTTCTCTTCTTTTTCCATGTCTTTTACATGTTTCGCTAATAATTTCATGTCACGTATATGATCAATAAAATATAAATAATCAATAAAACAATGGAAAAAATTGTTAATACATATGACATAAAATTATTGGTAAAACATATAAAGGGCAAAGAAAAGTGACAAGCGATTTCTACTCAAGTTTTCTTCTAAATATAATTGCATAGAGTTCTTTATAAGAAATTTATATCATAATTTTATTTTTTTGACTTATAATTTAAATAGTTTATATTAATATAATTTTAAAATATTAATTTATATTTTCTATAAATTTTATTTTAGTATAATATAATATGTTTAATTTTTAACAAATTGTAAACCCTCCACTCTAAACTTTAAACCCTAAAATTTAAGCTCTAAATTTTAAATCCTAAAATTTAAACTCTAAATTTTAAATCCTAAACTATGATAGTCTATCTACTCGTTTGATTTTGAAAATTAGAGTCCAAATGAATAAAATTGTTAATCGACTTCCTTTAAGTTAAAATTTGTTATCAATTAGAATTTATTTTAAATTACACATTTGGATATTAAAATGCTACATATTAAGATTTTACGACAATCTAATAACAATATGAGTTGAACTTCAACTTTCAAGTCATATAAGTAGAGGGATTGATCCCAAAAATAAAAGCAGGGGCCTAAATTTCAAACGTTCAAGGAGGACAAGGATTGAAAGCATAATTAAACCTTTAGTCCTTAACTTTAATTTTTCCTAATTTAAACTGTTAATTAAAACTTCAATTAGAACGTTGATAAAAAATTTATCTTAAAAATACCCTTTCAAACTCATAATCAAGAATTGTGACAGAGTTAGGATTAAATATTTGAAGAGATAAATTATTTAAGTTTAAAATAATAGAGATTTATTAAGTATTTAATTTAAATGATTGAAGAGGACAATACTCTTAATTAACTTAAGTTTAAATAGATAATGACCTAAAATACTATTAGATAATTTTTTTTTTAGAAACAAAAACCCTACTTTTATCTAACTCCGTCTTTGATTCAGACATGAATATATTTTACTAGAAATGGTGTTTTTAAGAGAAATTCATATTAGTATCTTAATCAAAATAGTTAAGAATGTTGAGTATTTGAATTAACTAATTATGTTATAAAAATAGAAGAATCACATTATGATTTTAAAAATATAGACTAAATCGCATATTGGTTTAAGGGGTAATTTTGCTCTGGTAGTAATCACAAATCAATAATATTGTCCTCTTTTTTAATTGCATCAAATTAGGCCCGTAGTTTTCAAAAATCAGTAATGTTGCCCTTCTTTTTATTTCATCCATTTAGCCATCGAACTCCTAAATTGAATCAGTCTCGTCCTTTGATTGTTGTTGACTAACCGTTAAATTTTGTACATGAGGACGATGTATGCTTTCACATTTGTCATTTTCGCCAATTGTCTTGCCATGTCGATGTTGACAGGCCAGTTTTGATGACGTGATATAGAGGTGGGAATCGGGCGGGGCGGGGACGGTTTTATATTGTCCATTCCGTCCCCAACATGTGTGGGTACGATTTCGGGGAATCCCCATTAAATGTTTCAGGGAATTTTTCATCCCCATACTCATGCCCACCGGATCCTCACGGTTTTCAGGGAATCCCCATCCCAACAAAATTATTTTTTTATTATTTTACTAACTAAGATATAGGGTCAATTTGAATATACAAATCATATATTTATTACACTTAAACATATCCAAATTACTTCAAATGGTATAGTAGCAATATTCGACTATGAAGTAGGTAAAAGGAAAGCAAAGCAGGGAGGCAAACAAATTATTTGATTGATAATTTATAAATATATAATATATACTACAAAACAATAATATTTTTTACGGTTAACTACAAAATAGTAATATATATAATAGATTTAATAAAATAGAAACCACATTTATATATGTATAAGATAAGGTATTTTGTTGTCACGAAAAAATATCAAGGACGTTCAAAGTTGGCTGATGTAATCACTCATTTTTGTCTGAGTTTTAGTATTTTTAGTATTATTGTAATAGTAATATTAATTAATTTAAAATAAAAAATGGGGTAAAAAAAGAAAAAGGTGATTAAAGTGTGAAAAAAGGAAAAAGAATGCAAATGAGCATGGAGCACATTTGCCCACGTCACCCTTAAGCCCTCTTTAATGCCTATATAAAGGAATGAAATGGGGAGGCCTTGGAGGCACAAGAGAGAGCCGGCAGTGGCAAGCCCCAAATAAGAGAGCATTGCTCTCGGGTAGCCAAGGCCCGGGGCAATGTCCTGGTCTTAATCGGTTCGATCGGGGTCCTATTTTAGATCCGATCTAATTAATTTTTGGAGAGGTCGTGGTAGATCTCGGTGGGGTTCAATCGGGTTCGTCATTCGAGCTCCTAGTTAGGTATATTTTTCTTCCTTTTTATTTGTGTTCTAATTTTTATGATATAATGAAGTATTAGTTAATTTAAAATAGTGTTTTTTTAGTTTGTATGTTTATTTATGTTTTAGATTAGTATTTATTTATGTTTTATATTAGTATTTTATTTATGTTAGATTTGTTTTTATTTATGTGTTAGAATAATATTTATGTATGTATGTTTCAGATTAGTATGTTATTTATGTTAGACTAGTATTTTATTATGTTAGTATTTATTTATGTTTTATCGCATTGTATTTATTTATATTTGCCATGTTTTAAGTTGCATTTTTGGAAATATTAATTGTTAGTGCGGTGCCCTTTTATTCGAGCGTAAACGTGGCCAGTATCAAACGTAATGATGGTGGTCTATCAGTTTACTCTCGAATAACGGGGCCCTTAAAATTTACTCGCACTTATAACCAAATTTTAATTTAATCGTCACTTTAATCCGGAAAGTCTAATATTAATAAAGTGGTAATTATTAAAGTACCAATTTCGGGCGGTGCGGGGGTGCTAATCATTCCCCATTCGTAACCGACTGTCGAACCCAACAATTTTCAAATCTTTGGTTTTATGGTGTCCGGTCTACCTTAGTGGCCATTGGCGACTCCATTTTTAAATAAAATATGATTTTTCTAAAACCCCAACATGACATATTTTTAAATACTGAAAGACCTCTAAACACCTTGTAACCCGATTTTTTAGCGTAGTAAGGGATATCGCTACAGATGGCGACTCCGCTGGGGATTCGTTTTTTGTTTTTCAAAAACAAATGAGAGTCAAGCTTTTTAAATAATTACCGCTTTACTAATATCGGAAGTTCCAGATTAAAGTGACTATTAAAGTAACATTCGGTTATAATTGCACGTTTATTTTAACGCATTTAAAATTTGGCATATAAACCCATCCTTTTTAAGTGGAGGGAAACACTAATGCTTTCGTGAGGATATTGTTCTTCCATATGGGCCTAGCAAGTATCTTCGGGCTCGAGTACCTTATGCTTTCGTGAGGATATCGTTCATTCGTAGGGGCATAAGGGAATGGGTCCCCCTAAATTAAACCCGATTGAAATGAGCCTATAATGGGTGATGATCGGGGGCCTTGCTACTCTTAGTAGAGGACAACAAGGACAATTCGAGTACCTCCTAGAACCGACACTGCATGTAGAGAACATATAGAAACCTACCCCTTTAGAGCCATGCGGATAACCTAAGTGTTTAGACAGGAAATATACAAGGGTATTCTGTTTGTTTGCTTTATTTAAATTACCTTTTATTTATGTATTTATTATTTTTATTCGGTACTAACTCATTTCTTTTTGTGTTTTATTTTTATTTTTATTTTATACATACTTTTGTTGCATTATCATTGCATCCACATTACATAAAGGTGTTAATTCAAGTGGTTTGCCCGATCAGAAAATCTTTCATCATGGAAAAAAGGTATCTTAAGAAGGACGACATCAACCTAGTCGTGCGACATTGGTCAGAGGTTAATCAACGGGTCCGAGGTAACAGTTTGCCGAGCAAGCGTATAGTGCCAAAGTATACACACGAGAGCCTATAACAGAATGATCTGTGAGAGCTTAAAAAGATGTGACCGAAGACTACATGACCTGTTTTCCTACAGTTATGGCTAAATAGCCCAGCTAATATATGTTCGAGTCAATCAGCCTTTACTCCGAGCCATTTTCCAGTTTTGGAATCCTGTTTTTTGCTGTTTTACCTTCAACGGCCAAGACATGATGACCACGGTAGAGGAATATACAACATTGCTCAACCAGAAGAATGTACAGAAAGATTAGATCTACGCGAAGTTGCCTAGGAATCAGAACTATCCATTGAAGCTCAAAATCTTTTGATAAGCGAGGATTGAGCCAACGATTTGATTCAGAATTGAAGATACAGCCTAGCATCTTCATGGGAATGTATCCGAGATAGCACACTCGAATGAGGTAATAAAGATAGAACTATTCATTTTGGGGACATATGGTTTGATCATCTTTTCGAGGGTATTCGAAAACATTGATATAGCCATCTTAGATCTATTTGAGCGCATGAGGAGGAAAACGAATGCAGTACCGGCAATCTTAACCGAGACTTTTAGTTTTTTTGAGTATGACCCGAAGACATGAAGAGGGGCATATTTATAGAAGTTTACTTTTCTGGCTCTAGAATCTGGACCCTTTAATTCCTCTGAAAGTCGTTCGAAAGGATGATTACCACCAGAATAAACTCCTTTATTTGCATTCATTTTGCATATCATGACATGGTGTTGATTCAAGAACGGTTCATTTAAAAGGCTTTCAAAATAGAAAAAGTCTTCTTGCCAAAAACGATAATATTATAGTATCAAGTTAGGCCGAGCAAAGACCAATCGATAAAGAAGACGATCTGATAGTAAGGCACGTGCGGCGCAGAGGATCTAGTGGGGACTACAGAACATTAATTTTAAAATCTTCACATTTAACCCTTTGTAAATATCTCAAAGATTTTAATTTAACTCCTTCAAAAAAATTTGAAAATATTAATATTGTGTTTTGAATTCTTTTCCCTCCTAAAACTTTCAAAAAAAAACTAAAAGTTTCATTTTTTTAAAGTAAGTTAAAACTTTTTGATAATAAAAAGGGGAAATCTTTAAACCAAATGATCTTTGAGAATTTTAATGTAAACCTCAAAAGTTTTAAAGACTTTAAGTATACCCCCTTTGGACCGCTAGGATCCAACCCTATTTAGACGCATTATTCGAAGATCGGTTTGTTTGCACCCAGATCAACTGAAGAAGAAACTCTTATCTGTATTATGCCTACACTTGTCAATGTTTTTTAGAAGGCAGAACATGAAGATCATGATGTTACAAGTCTATGAAGTAGCATAAGAGGAGAAGACGAGGTCACGAGCTTTGCTTCCCAAAGTTAAAATCTCCAGAAGGAAGCTAACTGTTACCTGTAATTCATTATTAGTTTCTTGCAACCAGACATTTTTCTATTGAACGAAAGTCTTTTAAGGACTGTTCGAGAATCATCATCGCATTTGCATTCAGACATTGCATTGTATCACATTGTACAGTCATGGCATATTTTACATAACATTATCATTACCTTGCATAAAAATTTTGGGGAGTAATCTAAAGACCAATTAGAGTTTTATCATGAATAAAAGAATTGAACACACTCAAAAATCAAGATTTGAGTTGTTAGAAGATGGGCTTGAAAAAAAAGAGAAAAAAAAGTTTGATGCATTCGATGCAAGAAAACTCTGTTTGAACCCTGATTTAGTTATTCATCCGGATTTTAAAGATTCACAGATTTGCGCACGATGACGGAACAAGATGCCCCAAGATTCACCTGACCATGTTCTGCAAAAAGATGAGGGCTGCATTGAGAATGAAAAATTATTATTCCACTGCTTCCACGACAGTCTAGTAGGACCTGCCGTAATATGGTATAATTGTTTGAGTAGAAACCAAGTTCAGTCATGGGGAGATTTAGCAGATGCCTTTTTGGGCCAATATAAATATGCTTTGGGCCTAGCACTAAGTCGTCAGTATCTCCAGGGTACGAAGATGAAACCTGATGAAGGCGTCAAGGAATGTACTTTGAGGTGGCTGTGTTTAGCAACCCAGGTGCAGCCTCCCGTAGACGAAGAGGAAAGTGACTTCCATGTTTCATACCACCTTACATATTTCTTCTTTGATAAGATGCTCGGGAAAATGAAGGCCAGCTTTGAGGAGTTCATGACAGTCGGAGAGAGAATTGAATATGCACTCCGGGACCTAAGTTTAAAGACCATACCTACCTAGGAGTAGAAGAAAAGAAAGAGATAGATGGGTACCATTTTCAAGATTCTCATAACGGTAAGAGAATGAGGTTTGATAATTCTTCCAAATCACCGAGGGAAATTTATCGAGCAAGTCTGAAAATATTTGGGGTACTCATTTCAGACATATTTTCTCATCTGGCCAAAGGTTAGCAGCTCACCCCTAGGCCGATGAATATTACACCTGACACATTTGCCCACAACTTTGACCTGAATAGTGCATATGAGTTTTATGTGGGGGCATTGGAGCATGGGACCGAAAAATCCAGAAGCTGGTTGGCGAGGGAGTCCTACCATAAGAATTGATCCAGCAAGGAAAAATAAGAGAAATGGCAAGCCTACACTACATTGAAAGGGCCGGAATGAGATAGTACTCGGGAGGTAGTCCGAAAGTCTCTATGGTTTTCCCATCAGTTCACAAAGAAATTCTCAATGTTTTGAAGAAAGAAAAAAATTCTCAAACAAATTTTTTTTTTCACATTTCCATTTAGAAAACATTTTTGTATTCTTTAAACATTTCATTCATTGTTATGAGGTAGTTTTTGATTTTTCGTACACATACACATTTTTTTGAATGGACATATGTATATGTCATTTCTATACTAGGTCTTTGAATCTCAAATGCAAGAATACATGTGGTTCAAATCTGAAAATCAACTCTAATTTGCTTATATTTAGAAGAAATTGAAAGTTGTGAGGATATTGCAAATGTGAGTATCTGTTAATCCACTTAGGCCAACAGAGGAACAAAGCGAGTGTTTAGAATATGGGCAGTTCCTATTTTAGGAATTTTCTTTCTCAGGCACTTGTTGTTTAAGATCCTTGAATCGAGAGTTGACCCTAAACCTTTACCCCCCCTGAGGCTTTCTCAGGACATCTATGAATGGAAGGAGAAATGGTATTTCTTTCACTTTACTAAGAGAAAGAGATGAAACCATATAGATTGGACATGAAGGTCATAGAACTACCAGAGGAAAATGGATGAAGACAAGCTTATGTTTAGAAAATAAATCAAGCAACATAAGAAATGGCAATCAGAAGGCCGAAGCAATCAAGAACGAATACACTAAGTTAAATAGTGTAAGAAGAAGATATATGAAGACTCTACTGTTCGATAGGCACCAGTTTAGAAGAGTGGGGTAGAATTGATTACGTTCAAGCTATAACAAGTGATAATGTCCGGTATAGATACAGTTTGATTCAAAAATAAATCTACAGACTCGAACAAGAGGAAATGGACTCTAGGCTGAAAACCCAAAATGGGCAGTCTAAAAAAAGAAGAAAAAGAAAAAGAGAGAAAAAAAAGAAAAAAAAGAAAGAAATAGACAAAAAAAAGATTACACTCTACTGTTTGGGTTTACTAAAAGGTATTCCTAGATAAGAGTGTTTAAAAATAGAGAAATGAGTAGAATTTTCTGGGGCACTCTGCTGTAGTGAAAAGCTCAGAAGGTGGTTGTATGCTCCATCCATCTTTTAAGTCAAAAGTGGAGTAGCTACATGAGTGATATATTCAAAGCATGACTATGCCGAGTAACTCAGGGTTCTGTTGTATGCTCCATCATTATCCTCGAGACAAAGTACTGTGATGAGTTGAATTCCCTTAGAAGAAAAAAAAGAAGAAAAAGAGAGAAGAAAAAGAAAAAAAAAGAAAAAAAAAGAAAAAAAAGAAAGAAAAAAGAAAAAAGACAAAAGGAATAAAAAGAAAATATTGTATATACTTCACACACAGATCAAAAATACACGATCAAGACTTCAACTGTAAGAGATGAGCAAGAGATACATAAAAAATCCATAATTTTAAAGATTTGTATATAAGCTTGAATTGAAGCCAAGACAAGACAAGTCGGCCCGAAGATTGCCAATTTTGAAAAGAGAAATGACCTTTAGGGTGAAAACCCAAAAATGGGCATTCTAGAGTGATCTTGAAAATGAAGAGAAAAGAGTAAAGAAAAATAATAAGAAGAAGAAGAAGAAGAAAGAGGAACATTTCATTTGGGCATACCAATCACAAGAACTCCTAGAAGTGTACATAATCCTTCATTCAAGGAACTTTGGAGGATCAAACGGAAAACAAGCATCAATACATAGCCAGATTGCAAGGCGGACCAAAAGAAAGAGAGTGGGGAAATGAAATCTAGGGCGAAAACTCGAAAATGAGCAGTCTAGAGTGATCCCGAAAAAGAAAAAAGATTACTCCATGTGAGCATATCCAGATCATACGAGCACAGAGATACGACTTCATCTAACCATAAACCAAAGGCCTACATTACAAGCCTCCAAAGACCATTCTGACCATCCATAGATATCCAAGTTGAATGAGAATGTCTTCAGATTTCATTCTGCCTATAAGGGTTAACCTTGCTTTAAGGAACGTCACACTTCGAAGTGTTTGATCGACACCAAAATGAGGGAAGAATGAGGCATGGTGAGATTAAAAGAGCCACCTTAAATGGGTTAGAAATTAGGTATGAGACTGTGCCTCTTGAAAGCCTAATAGACTAGAAGAAACTATACATTTGTGTATATCTCCACAATAGTCAAGATCTTCTATTATGCGTTTCATTAGAGTTGATCTCTGGCAATTTGAAGTAGATGTGCTATAGTGTTTGATATTTTGGGGGCAAATATGTTTTAAAAGGTTTGACATTTTCTCCCAAAGTTTTGATGTTTACCATTTCCCCAAACATTAGTTTTTAAAATGTTTGGCAATATACTTCGAATTTTGTTTACATTCTCCAAACCTTAATTTTCAAAAAACGTTTGGCTTTAAAAAGAAAGAGAGAAAAAAGAAAAAGATGTTTACCATTTGTTCCAAACAATGTTTTTAAAATGTTTGGTATTCCTTCCAAGTTGTGATTTTCAAAATGACTGTTATCTTTTCAAACAATCATTATTTTTTGTATTGAAATATTCACAAGTAAATTACCTTTTGCATTACTTTAAAAATAAATGATGATGAGATTTAAAAAATAGGGACCGAGAGTTAGTTCCCGTCGAAATGCTACGAGAAGATCAAGGATGAGCTCAGGGGATAGAATCATTTTTGCTCACCCTAGGGATTAGAAATAGATCAAGGTTTTGTATGATGGGTCAGGAAAATCGAAGCAGTAGAACCTGTGATTGAATGGGGCAACGCCAAGCGAAGAAGATAGCAAAGGTTCTTATAAGAATAATATAAAGACCAAAAGATTATTTTTGAAGACGGGTGATAACCCTGAAGACAAAAAAGCCTTCTGCATGAAAGATTTGAAAGCATGTTAATTCAGATTCGAAGTGATTGATCAAATGAGGATTTAAGAGCATACAGTGAAGAAGTAGAGAGATGAAGAAATCTGATGAACAACCTTTCAGGGTGTAAGACTTTAGAACAGAAAAGAAAGAAAGAAAGAAATAAGAAAAAAAGAGAAAAAGAGAAAAAGAGAGAAAGAGAAAAAAAAGAGAAAAAAAGAGAAGAAAAAGAAGAAGAAGAAAAAGAAAGCATTACATCGCATGCATCATATAGATAGAGGCATGCCAATTTTTGTTTGTTTTAGACAGGTATTTGAAGAATTGTCAAAAAGTTTGAAGAAGTATATTTCATTAAAGAAAGAAAGATTTCGGCAACCATAGTAGCGTGAGGCCAGATGACGGCAGCCATAGTAGTGTGAGTCTAAAAAGATCGGTAACCTTAGTAGCGTGAGTCCAAAAAGATCGACAGCCTTAGTAGCGTGAGTCAAGAAAGATTGGCAGCCTTAGTAGCCTGAGTCCAGAAAGATCGACAACCTTAGTAGCGTGAGTCTAGAAAGATTGGCAGCCTTAGTAGCGTGAGTCCAGAAAGATCGGTAGCCTTAGTAGCGTAAGTCCAGAAAGATCGGCAGCTTTAGTAGCGTGAGTCTAAAAAGATCGGCAACCTTAGTAGCGTGAGTCCAGAAAGATCAGTAGCTAGTTTGGCGTGAATTCCCAAATTTGAAGAAAGATCGATAGCCTTGGTAGCGTGAGTCTAGAAAGATCGTCAGCCTTAGTAGTGTGAGTCCAGAAATATCGGCAGCCTTAGTAGCGTGAGTCTAGAAAGATCGGCAGCCATAATAGCGTGAGTCTAGAAAGATCGGTAGCCAGTTTGGTGTGAATCCCTAAATTTGAAGAAAGATTTCGGTAGCCTTAGTAGCATGAGTCCAGAAAGATCGGTATCCAGTTTGGCGTGAATCCCCAAATTTGAAGAAAGATTTCGGCAGCCTTAGTAGCATGAGTCCAGAAAGTTCAATAGCCAGTTTGGCGTAAATCCCCAAATTTGAAGAAAAATCATGGCGGCCTCAGTAGCGCAAGGCCAGATTGGTAGCCATTTTGGCGTGAATCTTGGAAAGATTCGAAGATAAAAGTTCTATATAGGAAGGGCCTGTATTTTCGAGCCCTCGCGGTGAAAGGTTTTATATAGGAAAACCCCGTAACTCCGAGATTTTAGAAGCTAAAAGTTCTATACAGGAAGAACTTGCAGCTTTAGGGTTTCAAGACTAGTAGTTATATATAGGAAGAACTCCCAGTTGGAAGAATCCATCCACGACGCAGAAGGTTTTATATAGGAAAAACCTGCAGCGTTGAGGGCGAAGAGTTCTATATAGGAAGGACTCCAAGCTTTACCGTCTTAGAGTGAAAAGTTCTATATAGGAGGGACTCATAACTCGAGGCTTCAGAGTGAAAGGTTCTATATAGGAAGAACCCTAACTCTAGGATTTCAACATAAAAAGTTCTATATAGGAAGAACTTTCATTCCGAAAGATCCACCCAAGAAAGCGAAAGGTTTTATATAGGAAGGACCTGTAGCTCCAAGATCAGAAGGCGAAAAAGTTTTATATAGGAAAGACTTACAAGCTTGAAGAGTTGGCCGAGGAAGAGCGGAAAGTTCCAAAAGAACCTATGATTCCGAAGCCAAAGACAAGGAAGAAAGACAAAAATGAGTGCTTTTGACCTTTGCTTTGTTCTCGTTTCACAAAAACAAGCAAAGAGAGACAGTTGTAATCACTCATTTTTGTCCGAGTTTTAGTATTTTTAGTATTATTGTAATAGTAATATTATTAATTTAAAATAAAAATGGGGTAAAAAAAAGAAAAAGGGTGATTAAAGTGTAAAAAAAAAAAAAAAAGAATGCAAATGTGCGTGGAGCACATTTATGTTAGATTTAATCGTGGTCCTATTTTGGATCCGATCTAGTTAATTTTTGGAGAGGTCGTGGTAGATCTCGGTGGGGTTCAATCGGGATTCGTCATTCGAGCTCCTAGTTAGGTATATTTTCTTCCCTTTTTATTTGTGTTGTAAATTTTATGATTTAATGAAGCATTAGTTAATTTAAAATAGTGTTCTTTTTTAGTTTGTGTGTTTATTTATGTTTTAGATTAGTATTTATTTATGTTTTATATTAGTATTTTATTTATGTTAGATTTGTTTTTATTTATGTGTTAGATTAATATTTATGTATGTATGTTTCAGATTAGTATGTTATTTATGTTAGATTAGCATTTTATTATGTTAGTATTTATTTATATTTTATCGCATTGTATTTATTTATATTTGCCATGTTTTAAGTTGCATTTTTGGAAATATTAATTGTCAATGCGGTGCCATTTTCTTCGAGCGTAAACGTGGTCAGTATAAAACGCAGTGATGGTGGTCTATCAGTTTACTCTCGAATAACGGGGCCCTTAAAATTTACTCGCACTTATAACCAAATTTTAATTTAATCGCCACTTTAATCCAGAAAGTCTAATATTAATAAAGCGGTAATTATTAAAGTACCAATTTTGAGCGGTGTGGGGGTGCTAATCCTTCCCCATTCGTAACCGACTCCCGAACCCAACAGTTTTCAAATCTTTGGTTTTATGGTGTTCGACCTACCTTAGTGGTCGGTGATGACTCCATTTTTAAATAAAATATGATTTTTCTAAAACCCCAACGGGACATATTTTTAAATACAGAAAGACCTCTAAACACCTTGTAACCCGATTTTTTGGTGTAGTAAGGGATATCGCTACAGCTGACAATTGAGAAAGAATGATGACGTTGTTTGCTTGAAGGAGAATAGAGTTTTGAGTAACATGAACAACAAAAAGTGGAAGATAAAGAGATTATATACTCTTAATTAACAAAAAAAATGGTAAATTACTAGAGAGGTCACCTAGACTTAAGAAGGTTTAAACAAAATGCAAACATATCTTGATGGACTTGAATATAGCTAATAAGATAGATATACAAGTAAATGAGAGTTAAGTATATATATTTTTTAAATTTTGTAAAATATGAGAGACCCTTGCAGATATTTTTCTGGGATCCCCACGGTTATTTATATGGTTACGGTTCGTTTATCCCCATGGTTCGGATATAGCAATTCCCGTCCCCATCCCCATTTGAGAATCGTGATAAAACTATCCCCGTCTCCATCCCCATGGGTGAAGATTTCAGTTATTCCCCATCCCCATCAGTTCGGATCCCCACAGTTTTCAAATATGCCCCACCCAATTTCCACCCTTAACGTGATAATATGAATGGAGAGTTTTAAAATGTAATTATTTATTTTAAAAATACAAATTTTAAAAAATCCATGTCAACTGTACTGCTACATCATCAAAATTGACTCGTCATCATCTTATTGGATGCCATTAATTTACTAAAAAAATTACATATGGACATGCTACCTAAGAAATCGTTAATTATTTAATAACAGAGTATTTGACATGACAGATGGCAACTGGTGGTAATGGTTCTGTTGGGCAATGACAGTCAAAGAGCAAGATTGATGCAATTCAGGAGTTTGAGGGTTAAATTTATGAAATTAAAAATGAGGGGCAACATTGTTAATTTTGAAAGACTTTGGGGGCTATATTGATACAATTAAAAAGGAGGGACAACATTGTTAAATTAAAATTACTACAGAGACAAAATTACCCTTTAAACCTAACATGTTTGAGTATAGTAGAGGTACTATAACCTTAATTTGAGCAAAGAATAACTATCAAAGAAGTGCAATATATACATAAGTAGAAGCGAGAGCATGCACATAAGACATACCTGGCTTCTTGTAAGCCCTGTTTGTTTGGCTAGCATATGTTTGTCTGAATCTTTAGGATACCTGCAGACAAAAAAAAAAAAAAAAAAACAACGAAGGGATTACGTATTGAGCTAAAGGTAACCTTTACATGGTAATCATCTAATTAGAGGGTTTCTAATTTCTAGTACATACGGATGAAGGAAATGCTCGAAAAGCCAAGCACGAAGAACGGAAACAGCTCGTTCGGGTAATCCTCTTTGGGGTCTCCAAGCATTGTGCTGGACCATTCCCAGCTGCTGCAACGCTCGCTGTTGCCGTAGCTGATGATCCACGTATCGTAGCCTCGAACCCTCCACTCTTGCACCCAAACAATCCTCTTCTCCTAAACTCTTGCACGTGGCTTTGATTTGGCCAGATATCGCATCTTTGAGGCACCGGAATTGCTTCGAAATCGTCTTCAAAGCGAGGGCGGTGTACGATTTCGCTGCACCGAATCCGGTCGCCTGTTCGAACGAAGAAACCACTATTTGCATCTGGTGATGGTACTGTCTGTATCTTTGCTCCACCTTCATAAACAAAGCGCCAGTAATATACTAACATTAGTGGAATAGTTTAACAAAGTCACTTTCAAGCATTTACGGACGCATTTTATATAAGAGGGTCGAACTTATATAATTTTAAGAATATGAATTTATAAAATTATAAAATTTTAGAAGTTAAAAAATATATTTTCAATAAAAAAATATATATATATATTTTAAATCGTATACGAATTTTAAATTTCCAAAACTCGATAATAGATCTATAAGTCAACCTCATCGAGCATGCTGATTAGTTTTGATTTCTTCATCTGGAGCTCCTGTCTTTGTGCTGTTGTGAGCTCGGCTCCATGTTTGGTTCCATCTTCGGCGGCAGCACTTGAACCTTCCCCGTTCACAGCAGCCACTGGTTCTTTGTTTACCTTTATCTTCTCCTTGGTCCCCTCCGACAGGTCAGTCTTTATCCCTTTCCCCGCATTAACCACTTCATCGAGAAGCTCTTGTGCTGCTCTCAAGTACTTTGATCCCAAGACCACGCCCTGAGCCCCGGAAATCCCGTTGGAAACGACGGAAACCGACGGCGGTGAGTTCCCCGATGTCCTCACGTCGTCGGCCAGTGACATGGTTGGGACTTGAGGTTGTTGTTGTATGCCTGTTTCAACGTTATTGTTCGACCTATAAGCCGCTCGTTGGGATGATAAAGTCAGAGACAAACCCTGCCTCGGCGACACCACTGGGACCGGCCGACGAAACCCCGTTTGCGACGAGACGACATCGTGGGACCCACCCGGGTTATTATCTGCTGCCGACACAACCTGACGATGATGGCTACTACTTCCTCCTGGTGGAGAATTCTGATGATCAAGACTTGAAGTACTACCCCATAAGTTGGAATGGAAACCGGGGACTATACCGTGAAGAGGCGATGGACGGTGGGAATCATCGGAATTGACCTGCCTCATGGAAGCCCATGGCGGTGGTTGGAGAGGAAGACCGAGGAAACGCTGATGGTTGTTAGGCGGTGGCCCTTGGGGTAAGCTAGTGGGGTTTAAGAAGAACATGTTAGTGGCGGCGGCGGCTGGTTGCTGAGTATCAGAGTAGGGAACGTAGTTTGGGTTCATAAGAAAGAGCGTTTGCATCCCATCAGACGCAGCAGCAGCTGAAACAGCTTGGAATTCTGAACTTCCATGAAAGTACGTCGCCATCTTTATTAATTCGTAAAAACACCCACAAAAAAGAAAAGAAAAGAAATCCCACTTGTACCAGTGTACGGATCAAAAGGATTGACTTGAAGTGAACAAATCAGCCCATTTTTTATGTTCAACTTCAATTCATAACCTGTAGAAAACAAAGTGAAACCCAAAGCACAGATAACGAAAGATGATGGAATTGGAAAGATTTGATCTGTAAAAGTCGTACAAAAGAAAAGGAAATCAAAGGAAAATGATAAGTTTCTGATAAAAGAATGGAAAGGAAACTGTCAAAGGATGTTGCAGAGACAGGCAAAGTACCATGTTCCAATCCACTTATGGCTACGAGAGAAGCTGCAAATCTGTGAGATTCAGCAGCACACGTTGTGTCTATCAGGGAAGGAAAAAATTACACCATCTTTTTAGGCTTTTCGGTGTATAACTAACTGTATATGTGGTTTTGCAGATGCTGTCAGCCTCAAAATTTTCTTTCCTACTTTTTCTTTCCTTACAGTTTCTTAAATAAATAATTGATGATGACTAAAAAGAAAAGAGAAGCAGAAAATGGTACCCACTGTTCTTTTTTCTCTCTTTTTTTTTTTGTTGGTTTTTGATTGGAGGGGATTTTGATTTCTATTGAAATTATCTGTTTAGTCCCTTTCTTTTCATTATCTTATCTCCCCAACTGTGTTAGGTAGCAGCAATGGATTTTGAAAGTGAAGAGGAACATAAGATAGCATGCAGCTGGGAAACGAGTAGGGCTGTAAATGAGACGAGACAGATCGCGAGCTACTTGACTCGGTCAAAGTTCGATTTGATTGGACTCGACTCGAGCTCGAACTCGATTTGAGTTCTTAACGAGCCGAGCTACTTGATACCCGACTCGAAAAGCTCGCAAGCTACTCAAAAATATAATATACTAAATTTTTATTTTTTATAATTTAAAATCTAAATCTCTAAACTTAAAACCCAAAAATATAAACCCTAAACATAAGTCTTAAACCCTAAAATTTAAATCCTAAATTCTAAACCTAACAACCTAAACCTCAAAACCCTAAACTAACACCTTAAACCCTAAAATTAACAAGCTTGAGTTTACACAACTTGTGTATCAATTTTTATAGGACTTTAAATGAGACGTGACAGATGGTGAGCTACTCGAGTCCGACATGGTCAAAGATCAGTCAACACTTAACTCGATTGTGCTCGAATCAAGCTCGAACTCGACTCGAGTTCTTAACAAGCCGAGTCGAGCTCAGATTTTTCAGGCTCGTTAAAAATTACTGAGCTCGAACTCGACTCGAAATCTTAACGAGCTGAGTCGAGCTCAACACTACTCGAGCGACTCTACTCGTTTACACCCTTAGAAACGAGGATATGTAAAGGAATGGTTGATGGTTCTCTTAGTCAACCCCAACAACAAGAGTGACAAGAACGAATGCAAGATTTTATGTTAGAGATGTGAACTATTATACTTAGTAAAATACAAATATATATATATATATATATATAAATTTAAAATTTTTAATAGTGTGATTGTTTCCTAACACCGCTCAATCCATCTTGGGTGGTAATAGTTAGGGATTGAAGTCATTCACCTTTGGTTTTTGTTTGTCCCTTTAAAGCTTTATCATATGTCTATTTGTATTGCATTTCGTTCATTTCTCTTCTTTAGTTTACAATTGGATGCAAAAGAGAGAAGATAAAGCACTTAGGTAACATGACGGAGTTGTCTATTTAAAGAACATGCTTATCTCATGTAATTACATTCTTTCAATGGGATTCATAAATAAAAAATAATAGATCTTTTAAAAAATTTTAAAGTTATCGTGGTTAATTATCCGTGTAATTCTATTAGTTTTCAACTCTTTGTAAGATTTGAAACAAGTAATTAAGTGTTTCAATTCTATTTAATTAAGCTAGCTCTAACAAAACCTAGCGCCGCTCTCCCAAAATAGTAATCTATTTTTTTTTGTTTTTCTTAGTTCTTGATTCAGGTGGTGGCATCATTTTTAATGTTAGTAATCACCGTCAGTAGTCCTTTTTCTCTTACTTTTTAATATCAAGTTCTTATTTTCTTTTATATTTTAGTTTTCTTTTAGTTTTCTATCTGCCTTGTGACACACTTTTCCTCTGCCTTGTGGCACACTTCCGCATTATGGCACGTTATCGTCTACCGTTGTGGTAGATTTGTGTTCATTGATATGTTTTTCGCAACGAGCAGTTTTGATTTGCGAATTATCGGTGGTTTTCAGTAGATTGATCCCCTTTTGTGGTTCGTTTGCTGATGCAGTCAAATCTATTTTACGAAGCAACCTCTAAGATTGTTGGTTTTGCTCACCGCTCCTACTTCAATCCTGAAGCGTGTAGGTGGATAGAGACAAGAAGTCTTGCTATCTGCTTCTATTTCAATAGTTTGATCCCTTTTTGTGGTTCGTTTGCTGATGCAGTTAGATCTGTTTTACGAAGCAGCCTCTAAGATTGTTGGTTTTGCTCACCGCTCCTTCAATCCTGAAGCGTGTAGGTGGATGTAGACAAGAAGTCTTACTATCTGTTTCTATTTCTCTAGTGTTCCATCTTTATCACTGTTTTTACAACCCACTGAACGTGTTTTGCAGTTTGATGTTTCATTTTTCAAGTTTTTTTCTATTTAGATTTATTGTATTTTATTTTTTTGTTACAATTTTATTTCTTTTAGACAGTTTTTTATTTTTAATTTCTAATAAAATTCAACCAACATATTGTTCAAAAAGTTTATATTTAATTAAGTGAGACCTAGAAATTACAATGTTCACCCACACATATATAATTATAAACAATAACATCCAAAATCCAACCATCGAATGACTTTCCAAGCACCTATTGAAAAAGTCGATTTCATGAAGTGAATGATTTCTATTACAATTTTTTTATAAAAATATATACATTGACAGAGTTGCTAAAGGTTGATGTCGTAGATTTAAGTCTTACCTTAATATTGACAACTTCCACCGAAAAAGATGTTAAATACCACTCAATTCTTTCATTTTCCCATATGATTAATCAACATTCAATTCTTTTAAAACACACTTGCTATGGTATATTTTGATAGTTTATAATTAAAAACTTTGGATTCAAACTAACTGAAAAATAAAAGTTTAATCAAACCAAAACTGAAGCTTGTTGATAACGGTTTAAACCCGAAACGACATGGATCCTACTGGGACTAATAGAAAACTGACAGGTATGATTGAGCATTGGAGGGGCAGTTGAATCATGCAATTTAACCATAGTTATTGTCAAGAAAAGTACGGTCAAAGTTATGATTGTATTCAAATCAAAAGGTGGTCCAACAACAGAGCAGATGGGCACTACACTACACTACACTGCTCATTCCTCAGTCCTCACTTTAAAATTTTTGGTATCAATTTATTTTTTCCCTCAATAATTATACTCTATAAGAATAAATGCAATTATATATAGGATTTTTTTAAGATATATATATATACATATAAATATATGAATTTCTTCTTTAAAGGTCTATATATATTGAGGCTGCAAGCTTTTTTCCTAATCAACTGGACTGCCTTTTTACGGTCAAAGTTATGTTTGCATCCTACGGTTTTTTTTTATGACAAATCTTAATCCAAATCTTACTTATAGGAAAGAGAAATGAGAGACCTTAGAGAAAAAAAAAAAGATATTTTTAGTGGGTCTAAAACTCATGACTTAAAAGAACAGAGACGAAACTCTGTTGAGGCCCAAAGGGGCCCCGGTCCCTGTTAAAATTTTTATACATTTGAACTTTGGTCTAATAGTATTTTGATCCCTATAAAAATTAGTATTTAAATTAAAAAATATAAAGATTTATTAAATATTTAATCAAACAGGGGCTAGTTGGGGGCTTAAGCAGTCACTTATGGTGCTCCCCTATACATTTTGTAGGCAAAATGATTGAACTCGAGTCTTTTAAGATAAATATCATCCGCTTTTCTACTAGACCACTAGTTGGGTTATTGAGTGGGTTAATCTTGAAAACAGATGACAAGTGGACTTTGGGTATTGATTAATGATCTATAACAAGTGAAAAAGGTGTCGAGTGGAATTGATTGAAGGGAGGGACTGATTTAATTGAGTAATTAAAGTGGGGGAGGGGGGGGGGGGGTCTATGGAACAGCCAATTTTAGATGGCCAGGATGGGCACACAATTCAGTTTCTTTTGCATCTTTTAACTTAATTTATGTTCACCCGTGTCCTTTAATTTATTGAAATTAATTAATCTAACCTGGCAGCTAGGCCATCATTATCAGATGTTTTAAAGGTAAGTTATCTCATTAGTATTGTGTTTTGATCATCAAATTAAAATTCTTATAAACTTAGTCGCCAGAGTTATACTTTAGTTTCAATTTAAAGTTAAACCGGTAACAGGAGAGATGATGTGTCAGTTTTTATTAGGATAATTATGCATTAGTCCTGATCACTTACAAATTTTATCAATTCGGTCATAATTCTAAGTAATTCAAATAATGTATTCTCACATTTAAATTTTTTTACCAATTTGGCCCTCCACATTTACACATTTAGTCTTCAACACTTAAAAATTCTATCAATTTGGTCATAATTCTTAAAAATTTTCAACAAATTTAGCCCTCACATTTACAAATTCTCTCAATTTGTCCCTATTCTAAATAATTTGACAAATTTAGTCCTCATATTTGCAAATTCTATCAATTTGGTCTCGATTCTAAATAACTCAACAGATTCAAACATCACATTTGCAAATTCTGTCAATTTAGTTGATGTCATGAATAGATATTTACGACCAGGACCAGATAGACAACATTTGCAAATGTGAGGGCTAAATTTCTTGAATTATTTAGAATTGGGACCAAATTGATAGAATCTGTAAATGTGAGTGCTAAATTTGTAGAATTATTTAGAAGTAGGTCCAATTTGATATGATTTGTAAGTGTTGATGACTAAACACACAATTATACCACTAAAAAACTGACATGTAAGCTCCTCTGTTTTCAGGTTAATGACCAGTGACTGAATTGAAACTAAAGTATAATGCTGGTGTCTAAATTTGCAAGATTTTTAGTTTGGTGAGTAAAACGTAACACCCCAATAGTTTGGGGGCTAATGGGGGTGTCTACCCATATTTTTCACTAACATCGGTTAAGACAACTATATGGGAATAATTTACAAAGTTCTTCCAATAGGGGCGGAACACAGTTAAGGCATGTGTGCGTCATGCCCCTAAATTTTGAAAAAAATAGTATTTGGTCTCTTAAAATTTTTAAAAAATTATATTTAACCCTCACAAATTTTTTAAAAATTTATTTTAAGGTCCAAATTTTTGAATAATTTTAATTAAATATATCACATTATTTTTTAAAGTTCTCTTTAAGTCTCTCTAAGTTTTATAAATTTTAGTTAGACCCCAAATTTTAAAAAAATTATAAATTAAATCCTTCAAAATTTTTGAGAATTTCAGTTTAACCTCTATTTTTAAGGTTTAAAGTTGTCCACAAACTCTCTCACTAAGTTTCATCACTCTTCCAATCCTCTAGAGTTGTCAAAGATAAATTAAAAACCTAACCCATTTTGAATTCTAGGAAAATAATAAATTATGGGTAATTATACCATGCACTGGCAGTGAAAACTTTTTGTTTCCATAAGTGTCCTAATTTTAGGGGTTAGAGATCTAGTTTAGGTTTCATAGTTTAGGGGTTTATGTAAATGTGCTTAGAATTTAGAGACCGTAGTTTGAATTTAAGGTTTAGAGTTAAAATTTAGGGTTTATAGGTTAAAACCTAAATCCTGAACATATTACCCTAAAACCTAAACCATAACATCTAACCCTAAATTCTAACTATAATTCCTAACTTCTAAAACCCTAAACCACAAACCCTAAATTAAATCTCTAACCCCTAAATTAAACCTAAATCCCTCTCTTGAAGTCAATTTATATAAAACTTAATGGCCTTTGAAATTCGAAAATCACACTTTGTCATTTCATTCAAAATATGAATTTGAAAATTTAGATTTTATTTATTATATAGATGGTAAGATTAGCATATAATTTGAATAGATTAATTAGGTTTTATTATAATATATATTTGAAAAGTTTAAAAAATATATAAATTCTTAAATACACTACTAACTAAATATCTAACCGATCAAATTAAATTTGACAATTCCACTCAATCGTGATGGTGACATGTCATGCTTTAGGACTTACCCCACCACTCTTACTTACTGCTCCTTTGCTCTTCCCTTTTCTTTCGTTCACCTTTATATAGAGAGAGACGCACATTTGCCTCTTGGGATTGTTATAATCATATAAATTCGGATTTGGCACCATGTGAGACTTACTAAATTCATGTTGGTAAAATATAAGAAATTTTATATGAAATAATTCCAGGGGACCGAAGGGTAGATGATAATAATAATGGTTGCTCATTCATTCAATTAGCCACGATCTGTGGGTCTGGGCTCTCGTACATGTCATTTTCTCACCAAAAGCCCCGGGCGACACGCAAGCGTAGCACTACTATTCGCATTACCTGCTGCTGCACTGTATCTCCTTTTTTTCTCCCATTACAAAACATTTTTCTTTGGAGCAAGCCAACATATCTCCTAAATATTATATATATATATATATATTAGGGAGTATATGGGAATTTTTACTTAAATATTATTGTCAATATTTTTCCCTCTCAAATATGGCAACACTCAAATTATTTTTGAAAATAAGGTACTTTTTACAGTAATTTAAAGACAGATTCAGCTGAATCTGATTTTGAACAATAAATATATTTTTTAGATTAAAAAAATTAAAGTCGGAGCCAAGAGAATCCGACTTTAAACAATGTTTTACACTAAGTCGGAGCCTTCTGGTGTCATCTTGAATTTTTTTATTCGAAATATTCAAGTTATTAATTAAAGCTGGATTCAGCTGAATCCACCTTTAATTTACTGTAAAAAGTACCTTATTTTCGAAATAATTTGAGCGTTGCTATATTTTAGGAAAAAAATATTGACAACAATATTTAAGTAAAATTTCTAGAGTATATGTTAATAATCCTAAATTTCAAGTTATTGTTCATCATTAATAATAAGAAGTTTTATCATATTGATAATGTCACGGCCCAAACCTTTTGGTCCGAGACAGTTGCGCAAGGATCCGCCCAAGGGGTTCAAAGCGGATCATCGGACTTGCCAAGACCACCAGACTTGGCCCAACACTTGGAGAATGCTAGAGAGCCCGATCACACTAGCTCTTCGAAAATGGCAAGAGACAAGAAGTCAAACGAGGAATCTTGCCATATCGGGTGTGATCAACTATCTGAGGAAAGAAACCTACTAATTGATGTAATTAGGTAGGATTTGATATTCTTTCCTAGATTAGAGATTCTTGTAAAGATTAGGGCTAATCCTGGACATCCATGTAAATCGATCCGGACCATTGATCGAGTGGGAGATCAACTATAAATAGAGAGCCTCCCACTCTCATTTGTATCATCCAACCATCTCATTCCATTCATTCTCTCATTTGAGAAGAGTAATAAGACTCTGAGACATTTACTCTAGTTCTCCTCTTGTTCCTTTCAATTGTCTTTGTTTCCAAAGCTCTTCGAGCTAGTTGCCTCTCGAGTGGCCAAGAGTAGCCACCATAGTGCTTAAAGCGCTTCCGCATCCATCGAAGCCTGGAGGGCTTGTCCGAGCCGTTGCCGAGCAGGAGTACTGCAAGGCTGGTTGAAGGCTTACTTAGGTGCGGGAATCGACCGATTAGCGTCAAGGGCGTCTAAGGCCGCACGGATCACTAGGGTTGAGCCCTAGCCCCGTGACAATAACATGATCCTAAATTATCTCCAAAATAATCCAATGTGTAAGCTTTAGTGTGTAATTACTCTCTCTTCTTTGAAGAAGAATAAAATAATTATTTCTCTCTTGTTTTGTATCCCTGAGCACTAGGGATGGCCCACATGTGATAAGGAGACATTGAACGAGGAGAAGAATTTCATTGAGGCACTCAATGAGAGAGAAGATGAGCGAGAGAAGGGGGAGTAGAGCAACTTGGACTTGTGCGAGTGTGGATAAGCCAAGGGAAAGAAATCACCAAAAAGACGAGTTCCAAAGTAATCAAGCCAAGGTCGAGCCATCAAACGTCAGCAAATGGAGAAAGCCATTGACAAAGGGTGAAGAAGAAGCAATTGGGTGCTACAAAGATAAGAGGCCTCACAAGTTGCGGAGATGCCCGCCTTAACCAAGTGGAGTCCAAAGAGTCCAAGATGAGGATAAGCCCAGAGGAAGCGAGGCTACAAAGCTTGGTGAATGTTCGTCTAGTGATGCTTGGGCCAAGGAGAAGACTTTGCGGAAAGGTGAACATGTCCAGGAAGGCTAAGAGAGTGCTTACCGAGGATGTTCGGGGAAAGAACATCGCTTTTGAGACCAATGGAGCGTCGAAGGGGGCCAAGCCTAGGGACATTGCAACCGGGAGACACCACCCATGGGCAAGGTGGGGAACGAGCGAATGACTTCGGGTAAGAAGTGCCAACGCAAGAGGAAGCACCGAACTTCGAGGAAGAAGGGTCGATGCAAGAAGAGTGCACCAAACTTCAAGTCAGAGGGGCGAGTGGAACGAGGGGCAACGGACCTTAGGCAAAAGGTGCCGATGCGTGCAAAGAACTTCAATGAGGGAGGTTCGATGCAAAGGGGGCCAGACTTCGTGAAGACAGAAGGGCTGACCCATTTTAGAGTAAATGCAACCGAGAGAAAGATACATCTCAAACACAACTCTAGTGTGTTTTTGAGTTTGATTTGCCGAGTTTGATGAGCGTAGGTCGAGTTGAACCTAACCATCGGAGCGGGGGAGACGAAGCTTGGAAGTGACCTTTCAGAGTTCTAAGGAGCCAAACTGATGGGCTGACGAGTCTGAGAGTTTGTCCAGTGTTCAATGTGGTGACACCCAAGACTTTGCCGCGGGATCAAGGCAAATCAAGGCTTGTAGGAGAAAGCTCCTACAACGGCGATGTATCCGAAGGCGTCATAGCACGTGACATCACTTGGCGGAAGAGTCGGAGTGAGCAGTCCTTATGAGGGGACATGAGCAAGCCGAGACGTCAAGAAGCCACCAAGACGATGCGAGTAATGGTGCAGAGGATCGAGGAATTCCATGGCGGCAGGAGCCGAGGCAAGCAGTTCATATGGGGGAACAGCACCAAGCCGAGGCAACAGGTAGAATCATCCAAGGAGGCCCTACCTAGGATCGTTCTAGTGCAGCGACGAAGGCGTCGCCAAGTTCAGTGGGGGAGAATGTCACGGCCCAAACCTTTTGGTCCGAGACAGTTGCGCAAGGATCCGCCCAAGGGGTTCAAAGCGGATCATCGGACTTGCCAAGACCACCAGACTTAGCCCAACACTTGGAGAATGCTAGAGAGCCCGATCACACTAGCTCTTCGGAAAATGGCAAGAGACAAGAAGTCAAACGAGGAATCTTGCCATATCGGGTGTGATCAACTATCTGAGGAAAGAAACCTACTAATTGATGTAATTAGGTAGGATTTGATATTCTTTCCTAGATTAGAGATTCTTGTAAAGATTAGGGCTAATCCTGGCCATCCATGTAAATCGATCCGGACCATTGATTGAGTGGGAGCTCAACTATAAATAGAGAGCCTCCCACTCTCATTTGTATCATTCAACCATCTCATTCCATTCATTCTCTCATTTGAGAAGAGTAATAAGACTCTGAGGCATTTACTCTAGTTCTCCTCTTGTTCCTTTCAATTGTCTTTGTTTCCAAAACTATTCGAGCTAGTTGCCTCTCGAGTGGCCAAGAGTAGCCACCATAGTGCTTAAAGCGATTCCGCATCCATCGAAGCCTAGAGGGCTTGTCCGAGCCATTGCCGAGCAGGAGTACTCACAAGGCTGGTTGAAGGCTTACTTAGGCGCGGGAATCGACCGATTAGCGTCAAGGGCGTCTAAGGCCGCACGGATCACTAGGGTTGAGCCCTAGCCCCGTGACAATAACATGATCCTAAATTATCTCCAAAATAATCCAATGTGTAAGCTTTAGTGTGTAATTACTCTCTCTATTCTTTGAAGAAGAATAAAATAATTCTTTCTCTCTTGTTTTGTATCCCTGGTAACTGGTCGTTGACGATTTCAACTTCGATGGGGGCCGTCGAGTCCCTCTTCTCCCTTATTTTTTCATCCCCTCGCCTTAGGTTATTTTTTTCTCATTTTTTTGTTTGTTGACCCGTCATTTTTTGTTTTAAATGGTTTCGTCGGGAACTCTTCTTCTCGACGTTCTTGTTCCAAGTGAGGGCATCTTCTCACGATGGAAGAGAGCTGACCGTCCGTATGCGATGAGCCTGAAGAATTCTTTTGTTTTCCTCTTTCTTTTTTTCTTTTTGTTGGTTTTTCCTGAGTGTTTGCCCTTTTTTCTGCATGTAAGGTTGCGCGCAGTGGAGGTGTCTCTGTGATTTTTAGGCGGTGCCTCATTCTTGTCTTCGTCAGTGATAGCCCGATTATTGTGCTTTTCGGTTCCGCCTCTCCTTCAAACATCGATGATCTCAGATCCAGACGCGATGATTCTGTTGGTTCATTCTCTCTATATTACCATAAATGTTTCTATCCATCGATGCTTTGTATCCTGACGCGACATGCAGCTGGAGGCTCTAATTATGCTGGCATCATGTTTGTCTTGGCTTGGGTCGATGGTTGTGTTGTCTTTTGTTTTCTCTCTGCTTTGATGATGTTGTTTATGCTTTGTTCTTCATCCCTGTTTTGGTTTAGTATCTCTGTTTCTACGGTTCATTTGCAATCAGTTATTGTAGTTCTCGTTTGTGTAACGAAAGTCAGTTAACACCAAATTACATGTTTATTAAGTGAGAAAAACCTTTTAGTTTTAGGGGTTAGGGGTTTAGTTTAGGATTTAGAGTTTAGGGGTTTGGGTTGTATGGTTTAGAATTTAAAGTTAGTGTTTAGAATTTAAGGTTTATGGTTTGGGTTTTGGGTTTAGTTTTTTAAGGTTTAGGTTTAATTTTAACTTATAGTAGAAATAAGCAGGCTTGTGTAAAATTTATTTACACAAGTATCAAATTTAAACCCTTATTGAGTAATCTAATGTTATTTTGGTAATGTGAGATTTGTGACAACTCTACCTTGCTCTTCTCAATTACTTTGGTCAATTTCCACTAAACTAAAGTACATAAGAAATAATAATTTCTAATCAACTAAACTCTCTAGTTTCTTTTATTCTCTCAAGTGACATTTGTTCGTTAATTTGTAGTTCAAATTGTGGAAAAAATATTTATGTTGAATTGTAGTTGAAATTAATAAAATGAATTTCATAAATACATTTAATTATAATATAAATTATAAAATACTATAAGAATATAAATATCAATTGAAAGACATAATTTTATATAAATATTTATCATTTATGTTATAAAACTAAAAGATTAATAAAGGGGAGTAAAAAAGTAATACAAAAAATATATTAATTATAACATAAATTATGAAACGTTACAAGATTACCTTTATAGCATAAACTATAACAAAAATATATTTTAATTAATTTTTGAGTTTGGTTAAGAGCATATATTCAAAGATATGCCTTGTGTTTATTCAATCAATAAATCACCCATATATGCAAGGTTTACAAGAAGCTAAGAAAAAATGTAAGACTAAATTAATATTTAATTACATAAATCTAGCTAAAAGAAATATATGGTAATATAACCTATATGGTAGTATAAGAGATATGATAATAGCATATATTATTCACCCTAAATATATGCTAATACCTCTCAAGTTAGAGCATGAAGACTGTAAGTGCCCAACTTGCGAAGAAAAAAATCAAATTAATTGTTGCTTTCCCAATGCTTTGGTGAAAATGCCGGCTAGCTGAACACGAGTAGAAACATGTCGAGGAGCTATAAGTTGTTGGACAACCGCATCACGTAAAAAATGACAGTCAACTTCAATGTGTTTTGTGCGCTCATGGAAAACTGGGTTAGCTGCAATATGCAAAGCAGCTCGGCTGTCACAATAAAGCGTTATTGGTTGAGGATGAGCAACACCAAGAAACAAGAGCACGGCCTTTAACCATTTTAACTCACAAGTAGTAGATGCCATGGATCGATATTTCGCCTCCGCGGAAGAGCGAGACACAATATGTTGTTTCTTAGTCTTCCAAGATATGAGAGAATTTTCAAGCGAAATAAACCATCCAGTAAGAGATCGTCTAGTCAAAGCATCCTGCCCAATCTGAATCACACCATGCATAGAGCTGTAAATCACAATCAGCCTGTATTAATATTTCTTGGCCCGGATTACCCTTTAGATAGCACACGACACGCAACGCGGCATCCTAGTGCTTATGCATTGACTTTTGCATACAATGTGCAATCGCTGTAGGAAAGTTCAGGTCTCGTAACCGAGAGATAAATTAATCGATCAACCAACCTCCGATAGCATTCTGGATTTGAAAGAGGTTTTCCCTTAGCCAAGGGAAAATGATGATTCTGATCTAGAGACAATTCGACAGGTTTTGCTCCCAATAGGCCCACTTCAGAGATAATGTCCAACGTATATTTTCGTTGACACAAAAATATACCCGTGTGATATCGAGCCACCTCAATCCCCAAAAAATATTTAAGAAGACCGAGATCTTTCATATAAAAACATGTACTCAAGTAGGCTTTGAAATTTTGAATTGCAACACTGTCATTGCCTGAAATAATCAAGTCATCAACATAGACCAACACATTAAGCTAGAAGCTATCACGTTGCAAAGTAAAGAGTGAATAGTCAGAATATGATTGAGAAAAATCGTAACTCTTTAAAGCACAAGTCAACTTAGCAAACCGGCATCTGGGAGCATGTTTCCATACAACGATTTATGAAGTCGACAAACCATATTAGAGGACTCAAAACTAAAACCTAGAGGTAATTTCATGTATACTTCTTCCTCAAGATCACTGTGTAAAAATGCATTGTAAACGTCCATTTGATGAAGCTCCTAATTTTTAGCAGCTACAATTAAAAGAAAAGTGTGAACAGTCACCATTTTGGCTACAAGTGTAAAAGTTTTATTGTAATTCAACCCTTCAACTTGATTATTCCCCAAAATCACAAGTTGTGCTTTAAATCTCTCAACTGAGCCATCAGAATGATACTTAATTTTATAAACCCACTTGCTACCGATAGCCTTTTTCTCCGGAGGAAGCGTTTCTAAAGTCCAATTACCATTTTTTTTAATGCTTGTATTTCATGTTGCATGGCAATCCTCCATCTCTTATCTTTCATTTCCTCAACAAAGGTGCGAGGTTCAGTATCTGTAGTAATAGCTACAAAAAAAAAAATCAATGTCAAACAAAAAGTTATTATAATTCACGTAGTGTGATATAGGATAGGGCGTACCTGAGGAATGTGATTGAGCAGATGAACTCGTAGAGGGGCTCAAAGTATGAACTGTATTTGTTACAAAGTCTTGCAAATACGTCGATGGCACTTTATTTTGAAGAACACGACCCAATAATTCATTATTTCCAACAGGCTCCACCCCTTTACTTTATTACACTCTCTAGTTTCTGTTTCTACAACATCATTATCATCACATATTGTATAATCGTCTTGAGGCACATGATTTTGGCTCAAAACAACCACATCATCATCTTCATCTCCACCATTCCTATCCTCCATACTGCAAAATTTATCATTGGCATTGTTGCGTGTAATAAGTGCTACGCAAATGTGCAAGTATACACGTCGCAAGTAATAAAGTGATATGAGTATCGAGTATCGTCTCCACAGGGATTGGTTTGGGCCACTTTGCTTAAGTTATGCCTTTGTGAAAATAAAACACAATTGATAATAGAGGTTTTAATTAACGAGAAAAGTAAAAGCAATAAACTAAAAGAATAGATGAAAGAAAAAGAGAGAATAGGCCAGGTTATCGTGAGTTGAGGTGTGATAGCCGATTGGATCGTCTTGGTAAAAGAGTGCAAGGGCAACTCAGTTGCCGTGGCAACTTGCACAGCGGGGTTGCCTCGGCAACTAATCGATGGCTGCCTGGCAACTACTTGGGCGTCTGGGCAGCAACTTCAAGGTTCGGCGGAGCGTTCTTCAATGGTTTATTCTTATCCCTAAGTCGAAACTCTAGCTACTTGTGTATGCCTTGATAATACATCCCTGCGTGAATCAAGGGTGAACAACAACCAATCTTGCGCTCCTCTTAGCCGTTGAAATCCTTAACTTATTCCTAAGCCGGATTAATCTTCACCATCAATAGATTGAATAAAGACCATACTCATTCGTTTCTTGAATCTAACTCTCCCGATATTAGATAAATAGATGAAGTTACGAGATCCTCTCCCAATTCACTCGCAAACAAAAATAAGAACCAAGAATGAGTAAACCTTGAATTAAAAGTGCAAACTCTTATTACCTAAACAAAATCCAATTGTTTTTCAGAACAACAAAACACAATAACCCCAACCAATCAAGTTAGTTCATGGTTGGGTTCAAAAGATATACAAAGAATAATCCCCAAACCATGAATCTAATGGAAGCAAAGAAGAAGAAGAAATCGAACTTTCCCCCTTGTTATCTTGTCGAAATCTCTTCCTTCTTGCCCTTTGGAGTTGTCGAAAATCCTCTCCCCTTGCTCCATATGATTGTCGAAATTCCCTTCTTATTTATAGGGCTAGGGCAAAGTCCTTCTTTGAGGAGGAAGTTAAGTTGGAATTAAATTATCTTTAAAGAATATAATTCTTTATTATAATTGTATTCCTACTAGAACTTCTCCTATCTTCTTGGAATTTAATTATTCTTTAATCTCTGCATGGAAATCAAATTCCTTTGGGCCTGGGCTTTGCTCCACGTCATCTTGGGCTTGTCTAGTCATCAATTTCGACTACCATATCACCTTTGCTCTTGTCGACAATTGCCATGGCAACTGGCTCGGCGTCTCCTTCATGCATTGCCCTGGCAACTAGCTCGGCGTCTCCTTCATGCATTGCCCTGACAACTAGCACTAGCCTTGCTTTGGCAAGTGATCCTGCACACACACAAAAACACACCAAAGCAGCATCTTTTTTCCACAAAAATCACCAAGTTATGTAATCAAGCTCAACGGTGGAAAGAAACATGAATTAATGCATGAATAACTAATTATGCAACTAATATGAGCTTAAGTCTAACAATAATATGAGTAAAAAGGGTAATAAAAATAGTACTTTTGAACACTTATCACGCCCCCAAACTCGAACTATTGCTTGTCCTCAAGCAATGTAAACTAACAATTACCTGCCAAGACTTTAATCATCAAAGACATGCTTCAAACTTGAATTCAAACCTCGAAACCGTGGCACAATGTATGATCACCTTTTAATTTTTCAGATAACACAAAATTCACCCTGAACAAAACTATAATGCTCGTGACAATGTGTGTGCGTAGTTGTGTACAAGTTGATTTTCAAGATTCTATGTGAAAATAGGCTTTTATCAATTTAATTATCGGGGCATTTATTTTTATTTTCACTAGAGCCAATTTCGGGCACCTCTAGCAAAGTAAGCAATTTCTCATTTTATTTTAGTCGACTAGAGCCAATTTCGGGCACCTCTAGCGATTCTTTAATGTGCATTAACTACTAGAGCCAGTTTTGGGCACCTCTAGCAAGAAAGTGCATTTACTACTAGAGCCAGTTTCGGGCACCTCTAGCAAGAATTTAACTTTATATTTTCAATTTTAAATTTACCCAAATTTTAAGCAACCTAAGTTCACTAAGTTTCTTTCAATCGACAAGCCACAACCGTGTAAAAGGAAAAAAATTCAGCATCATAGTAAAATTCTAAGTTCTTTTCATGCAATCCTAAAATTAAAGGTTCTTTCAATTAAGTGCAGTGGCAAAAATTCATCATTGGATATTCAACAAGTCTTAAGCAATTAAATCCAATTAAAGGCATGGCAAGTAACATATGCAACCTATATGTGATTGCTAACAATGAATGCAACTAAACATGAAGCTAACTAGAAACCAACACCCCCCAAAACTCGAGAGAAGCATTGTCCTCAATGCATGTAAGAGTGAAACAAAATTTAAAAGAAATTAAATGAAATGAGTTAGTCGGAGAGGTCGTCACCTCGAGTGTTAAGTTTCCTTTATGCCGTTTGCTTGATTCATTTTTCATTCGGTGGTTGAATGCTGGTGCCGCGTGAATAGCATTGCTTTGATTTGATCCATGTTTGCCGATGCAGGTTCACTTGCATGGGCATCAGTAGTTGCCGAAGCCATTGTTGCTGCCTGGGCGTCGCCAGTTTCTGTTGTGGTTGCTGTGGAAAGTAGTCGGCAATGAATTTCCTTAGCATGGTGGTTGTGAGTCTTGTTGTGGTAAAGAAAACCTGAAAACTAAAGATAATGAAGAAAAATAAAATCTCTCCTAAAAATTCTAAAAATAAATAAAGAGAAAAAATATCCGAAAATAATAAAAAAATAGCTCGAAAAAAAAAGAAAAAGGAAAAAAAAGAAAAAGAAAAGAAAAAAGAAAATATCGAAAGGAGAGCATGCTTATGCATCTCCTAACGTGTCAACTTCTTTGTTACGTTCTACATGGGCACCGTTGTAGTGCTTCAATCTCTGTCCGTTAACTTCGAATTCATGTTCGTCGGTAATGGACTTGATTATCACGACACTATAAGAGAATGGTTTGACAACTTTGAATGGTCCCGATCGTCTTGATTTTAGCTTTCCCAGGAAAAGTATTAGCCGGGAATTGAATAAGAGAACTAGTTGCCCTGGCATGAATTGTCACGGCAATAGTTTCTTGTCGTGCCATTGCTTTGTTTTCTCCTTGTAGATTTGTGCATTGTTATAGGCGAGTGCACGAAATTCTTCTATCTCGTTGAGGTACAACAAACACTTTTGTCCGGTATTTTCCTAATCCATATTCACGGTCTTGATTGCCCATTGGTTTGTAGGTGATATTGCCGTCCTCTGGCAACGATCAAATTGCTTGTAAAACTCTTGGGCATCTTTGTACAATGTTGGCCAATACAAACTAGATTGAAAAACTTTGGCCGCGGTGCGAGTTCCTCCAAAATGTCCTCCATAGGGTGAAGAATGGCATTACCGGAGTACATTCTGCTACTCTTCTTTAGGGACACATCGGCGTATGACCTGATCAGGGTATTGCCGAGGCATGTACTGTCGTTGCGACTACTCCCAAGGTTGTCGAGGCGTGTGCGTCTAGAGTTGCCGAGGCATACGCCTTCATGGTTGCCGAGGCGTGCGTATCAATGGTTGCCTTGGCATCGAGGGTTTTCGAGGCAAGCTTTTCCTTTAGGGTTTTGAATGCTTGGGCGCAAGAATCATCAAAATTGAAGACTTTATCTTGATGAGGGTAGTCTTTCGATCACGTTCACCTTAGCTTTGTCTACTTTAATTCTCTTGGATGAAATTTTGTGGCCGAGCACTATTCCTTCATCTACCATAAGATGGCACTTCTCCCAATTGAGGATTAAATCGGTTTCTTCACATCTTGCCAACACATTCTCTAAATTGTCGAGGCAACTGTTGAAGTCACTGCCAAAAACGGAAAAATTATCCATGAAGATCTCAATGAAGTTTTCGACAATGTCTGAAAAGAGTGCCATCATGCATCTTCTAATGTTAGTGCATATCTGAGAAAACTTGAGGATGGTCGTTTCCGATACTTCTTATAGTCCATCCGCACCCTTCATCGGGTGACAATATTGCCCAAAAAGAGTTTGGCCAATGTGCTTGCCACTACTCCCTTTTGCGTTACCATGGTGGAGGTGTCTTTCTTCTTTGTTCGCTTGTAGTCCATGTATACTCTCCACCTTGCTACTATTCCTAAAGGCACAAATATATTAATAGGAAAAATTATATCCATTCTCAACCATTCAATTACCTCATTCTTGTTGACTTCTATCATGGTTGGATGTAGCCTTTGTTGTCGTGGCAATTGCTGCTCAAGCCAATTTCCGTGGCAATCAGTTGCCAAAATTTGCTGTAAGTCAAGGAAAGAACCAATTTTCTGAAAAGCTTTACGAATCCAAACACCGTTTCTTTTGGCCTCTCAAACATCTCCATCAGTAGAGATTTCGATGGCTTCAAATCTACCAACCTCGGTTTCTCGAGACTACATGCAATGGACGAGATGAGTTTTTAACGAATTCAAAATGTTCAACGATTACCTGCTCATATTCCATTGGCAAAGTATTATCATCTCGTTGATCTTGCATGTGGTCATGTAATTGCCGTGGCAATTGTAGATGAGAGCAATCTACAGATTCCTGCTTCAACATCAACGTTCTAACCTTCTAGGCATCAGGTTCCTCAGAATTTGCTGTAGTATTGTTGTTTTCAGCTTCACTGAGTGTTGTCGCGGCATTACTCTGTTTAGGCTCCTCAATCATTGACGAGGCAATTTGTTGCTCAGGCTCATCATGTGTTGGGCAGTCTTCCTCATCAACATACTCTCTACTTTGAGGTTTTAGTTGTTCCTCACACATCGAAGAGCTTTCCTTGCATTGTTCCTTGTCCTCTTGCCTTGGGACTTCAGTATCCCTAGGAATGAATTGTTGGTGCATGTTATCCATGATATATGTGGATCTCCTCAATTGATCTTCTAAATCCCCCTTGGTTGCATCCCACTGAGCTATCCTCGTATCCATGGACTTTGATAGCTCTCTAATCTCTTCAATTGATCCGTCAAGTATAGCCAAGGAAGCTAGCAACGTTTCCTCCAAGGAATTGGAATGCTCTTGAAAAGGATTACATTGCCATGGCATATCTGTTGCTGCGGCAAAATATTTATGGTAAAAAAAAATTTGAGCTTTTTGACCATACCATAAAGAATTTTGCTGTTGGTTCCCTCTATGGTCCTCCATGTAGTCATATGCACCGAAAATGTGAGGGCAATTTTCAAACACATGATGTTCTCCACACATAGCACAAGATTTTTCCACGGTCTAAGTTCTTTGGGCTTTTCTCGGTTGGTATAGGTAATCATCAAAGGGTGCAAGAAACTCTTGATTGGATTGATTCATATCTTCCAACATCATCTCTCAAATAGATCGACTTTTATTTCCCAACATATTGATGTCCCTTAACTTGTAGCGCACCTAATTTAATTTTTTTTATTTTTTGATAAAACAAACAAAAAGAAAAGTTAGTAAAACTAAGAGAAAAAAATGCAATAACAAAAACAACTAACACCAATTGCCAATCCCCGGCAACGACGCCAAAAACTTGTTGCTTGTAATAAGTGCTACGCAAATGTGCAAGTATACACATCGCAAGTAATAAAGTGATATGAGTATCGAGTATCGTCTCCACAGGGATTGGTTTGGGCCACTTTGCTTAAGTTCTGCCTTTGTGAAAATAAAAACACAATTGATAATAGAGGTTTTAATTAACGAGAAAAGTAAAAGCAATAAACTAAAAGAATAGATGAAAGAAAAAGAGAGAATAGGCCAGGTTATCGTGAGTTGAGGTGTGATAGCTGATTGGATCGTCTTGGTAAAAGAGTGCAAGGGCAACTCAGTTGTCGTGGCAACTTGCACAGCGGGGTTGCCTTGACAACTAATCGATGGTTGCCTGGGCAACTAGCTGGGCAACTACTTGGGCGTCTGGGCAGCAACTTCAAGGTTCGGCGGAGCGTTCTTCAATGGTTTCTTCTTATTCCTAAGTTGAAACTCTAGCTACTTGTGAATGCCTTGATAATACATCCCTGCGTGAATCAAGGGTGAACAACAACCAATCTTGTGCTCCTCTTAGCCGTTGAAATCCTTAACTTATTCCTAAGCCGGATTAATCTTCACCATCAATAGATTGAATAAAGACCATACTCATTTGTTTCTTGAATCTAACTCTCCCGATATTAGATAAATAGATGAAGTTACGAGATCCTCTCTCAATTCACTCGCAAACAAGAATAAGAACCAAGAATGAGTAAACCTTGAATTAAAAGTGCAAACTCTTATTACCTAAACAAGATCCAATTGTTTTTCAGAACAACAAAACACAATAACCCCAACCAATCAAGTTAGTTCATGGTTGGGTTCAAAAGATATACAAAGAATAATCCCCAAACCATGAATCTAATGGAAGCAAAGAAGAAGAAGAAGAAATCGAACTCTCTCCCCCTTGTTATCTTGTCGAAATCTCTTCCTTCTTGCCCTTTGGAGTTTTCGAAAATCCTCTCCCCTTGCTCCATATGATTGTCGAAATTCCCTTCTTATTTATAGGGCTAGGGCAAAGTCCTTTGAGGAGGAAGTTAAGTTGGAATTAAATTATCTTTAAAGAATATAATTCTTTATTATAATTGTATTCCTACTAGAACTTCTCATATCTTCTTGGAATTTAATTCTTCTTTAATCTCTGCATGGAAATCAAATTCCTTTGGGTCTGGGCTTTGCTCCACGTCATCTTGGGCTTGTGTAGTCATCAATTTCGACTACCATATCACCTTTGCTCTTGTCGACAATTGTCATGGCAACTGGCTCGGCGTCTCCTTCATGCATTGCCCTGGCAACTAGGTCGACGTCTCCTTCATGCATTGCCCTGGCAACTGGCACTAGCCTTGCTTTGGCAAGTGATCCTGCACACACACAAAAACACACCAAAGCAACATCTTTTTCCACAAAAATCACCAAGTTATGTAATCAAGCTCAACGGTGGAAAGAAACATGAATTAATGCATGAATAACTAATTATGCAACTAATATGAGCTTAAGTCTAACAATAATATGAGTAAAAAGGGTAATAAAAATAGTACTTTTGAACACTTATCAGGCATCAGTCAAGTAAGAAAACTCAAGTTCACAAAACACTATATCCCGCGAAACAAAGAAAATACAAAGCTCTAGATCATACACTCTCCAACCTTTTTTTGTAAGGATAACCTACAAAAATATATTTTCGATTCATGCTAATAAACTTATCTCCTTTATGATTATGATTGTATACATAACCCAAGCAATCAAATATACGTAAATGGTTGAATAAAGGCGGTTTACCATGTAAAATTTTATATAGGGGTTTTCCATTCAAAACAAATGAAGGTGTTCGATTAATCAAATATCCAGCCGTCAAAATACATTCCCCCAAGAATTCTATAGGAAGATTAGCTTGAAAATGCAATGCCCGAGCTACATTAAGAATATGTCTATGATTGCGCTCTACCCGTCCATTTTGTTGCGGAATTTCTACACAATATGTTTCAAACACAATGCAATGCTCACGAAAATAATTTTGCATGCATATAAATTCGGTACCATTGTCACTACGAGCGAATCTCACTTGCTTGCTAAATTGACGCTCCACCATAGCAAAAAATTACACAAATTCAATAAAACCTCTTTTTATCAATTAATAAATAAATCCATGTTGCTAGTAAAAAATCATCAATAATAGTCAAAAAAATATCAAGCACCACAAGACGATGGAGTTCGATATGGCCCCCACAAATCTCAGTGAATTAGCTGAAATATTTCTGATGATTTATCACTACTCACAGGAAAGTTATCTCTAGTTTGCTTGGCTCTAAGACAAACTTCACAAGCTTTATTTCGCAAATTACTATTCTTACAGAGACCAGCATTAGGTATAAGCTCTACAACCTTGGATGATGGATGCCTCAACCGCTTATGCTACACATCAAAAGAACCTTGGCCACTTATTTTCATGGCCGTTTTAGTCGCCATCGTACGAAAGAAGTAGAGCCCCTCTCGTTGTTCACCCGCACCAATCAACAACTCGAAGTGCGGTCCTGTATAACACCAAACTTGTCAGTGAACTGCGCCATACAATTTGATTCATCTAGCAGTTGTGATAATGAGATCAAATTGCACATTAAACTTGGTACATAAAGAACATGATTGAATGTCAATTTACTATTGAACATCATTTTCCCTTCCTTCGTCGCAACAGTTTGGTTCCCATTTGGAAGCCCTACGGGACATTCGGCCACATCTTGTACATCACTCAAACACTCCAGACAGCCTATCATATGATGAGAAGCACCCGAATCTATTATCCAATTTGTAGAAGAACACTTACCAGCCAATTTTTCATTTGTTTCATCTTTGTACCACTTAAAAGAGTTCTTAATATTTCTCACTGCTTATTACTAAGTCCAATAATAGCAGTTTTGTCAGAATCATAGATTAGACTATTATCCACTGCTCCCATCGTAGAAGTTTAAACAACATTTGCCTAAACTTTTCCTCCATCCCCTTTGCTTCTGAAATTAACACTCGACACAATATCATACGGTGAAATACCATGTTAAGAGCATATTCAAAGATATGCCTTGTGTTATTCTTTGGTCAGCTCTCCGGATGTCCTCTGGGTTCAAGCTCCACGTCAGAAATATAAGATGGTTTCTCCTTGTCCTCGCTCTATTTCCCGTACGAATTGCTCTCCCCTCTAGCGCTGATTGTCTAATGCGTGGGACATGGTTACCAGTAAGTCTCCCACACAATACTTGCAATCGGGAAATGGCTTGCTCCTTTAAGCACCGAGTTTATAGCCTCTGCAAGGTTTGTTTTCATATGGCCATAACGTCTCCCTTCATCATAGGCTTGTGACCTTCTTTCCTTGGGGATGTCGTTTGCAAACTTAAATACACGTCCACCGTGTCGCCTCAACCTTCGTATCCTCGCATCGAATTTAGGTTTAACTAATTCATACCTTATTTAAAAAAATGTTAGTTAAATCAAATAAGAAAATATCATAAATAAATTAATAATTTTTATAAACAACATAATAACAATTTACCTGCGCCTAAAATCTTTTTCCGTATCTCATTATTTCCGAAATTAGTCTTTGCATTTGCCGCAATATGTCGTACACAATATGCTGGATATGCATATGGTGGAATCCATAAACTTTCTAGTCTATCAATTACTGATAAGAGATCAATTCCTCTATCAGAAATTATACAAACCCCATTTTTTTCACTACATAGTTGCGTAAATGCTTCAAAAAGAATTCCCAACCATCAACGCCTTCATTTTCAACTATGGCAAAGGCAATTGGGAATATATTACTATCTCCATCTTGTGCAACAGCCACAAGTAATATATGATTGCACTTCCCATAAAGCCATGTACCATCAACTTGAATCATGTTTTTGCAAAATGGAAACCCTTCAATGCAAGCTTTGAATGACCAGAACAACTTACTGAATATCCTTTTACCAGGAATTAGTTCTCCTTGTAAGGTGTATGCCGGTAAGGTTTCGTATTCTACAATCGTTCTTGGGATGAATATTTGCATTGATCGTATAAGAGCTGGTAGCTTATTATATGATTTATCCCAATCTCCATACACCTGCATCATCGCCTTTTGCTTTGCCATCCATGCCTTGTAGTAAGATGGAATATATCCAAGCTGATTCTAGATGGATGCTACTAACATGGCAATCGAAATCCTTGGTTCCTTTTCAACCAATAATCTAGTATATGCACATATTAGATCGGAGTCTAAATTAATGTGGTCCTATGATAATGACATATTTGAACATGTGTGCTGCTCAATGAACTGTGACACCTCCCACATCTTACTCCTCTGCTTGTATGAAATTCTTATCTTCCAAGGACATTTGCTTTTCCAGTTAATACACCTTGCGCAATAGGTTTGCGTATTAGACTCAGCAACACATAATCTCATATGATGTTTGATGCAGTACTCCTTAACTGCCAGCAAAGAATCTTTTTTTTGTTTCGAATTGGGCCTTCAATACTAGTTCTCCATGGTTGGAAGATGATGAAGAACCAAATACGCGGGCTTTATATTCCAGATCTCGCATTGCAGTATAGTCTACCTCACACATGCGTGCTGGAGGTTCATAGGCTGGATAAATGGGTTCTGGTTGCTCGGTCTCTGGTTCAACATAACCCCAAACGGCTATTCATTTCCTAACCCAAGCTTTTCGACAGTCGCATTCCAAACGTCATCTTCAACATTCAGACCATTACCACCAGTCACTTCTGTCATAACGGCCTCAACATCATCAGCATCAAGTAAATGCACGTCATCATCTTCTAGAATAGGCACAATATTTTCTTCATCTTTGTTGCGCGTAATAAGTGCTACACAAATGTGCAAGTATACACGTCGCAAGTTATAGTATAAAAGATATCGTCTCCACAGGGATTGGTGCCACTTCAAGAATCTAGTCTCTTGCACTGTAAAAAGTAAAAACACAAGTAAAGGATTATAGAAGTTTAACTAATGACTAATCTAGAAAGCAATAAAGTAAAACAAAAGAGGAATTCAAATGAGAGAGAGATAGGCCAGGTTATCGTGAGTTGAGGTGTGATAGCCGATTGGATCGTTTTGGTAAAAGAGTGCACGGGCAACTCAGTTGCCGTGGCAACTTGCACAACGGGGTTGCCTTGGCAACTAATCGATGGTTGCCTGGGCAACTAGTTGGGCAACTACTTGGGCGTCTGGGCAGCAACCTTCAAGGTTCGGCAGAGCATTCTTCAATGGTTTCTTCTTATCCCTAAGTCGAAACTCTAGCTACTTGTGCATGCCTTGATAATACATCCCTGCGTCAATCAAGGGTGAACAACAACCAATCTTGCGCTCCTCTTAGCCATTGAAATCCTTAACTTATTCCTAAGCCGGATTAATCTTCACCATCAATAGATTGAATAAAGATCACATTCATTCGTTTCTTGAATCTAACTCTCCCGATATTAGATAAATAGATGAAATCAACGAGATCCTCTCCCAATTCACTCGCAAACAATAATAAGAACCAAGAATGAATAAACCTTGAAATAGAAAAGTGCAAACTCTTATTACCTAAACAAAAACCAATAGTTTCTCACAACCACAAAACACAATAACCATAGCCAAGTAGATTTAGTTCATGGCTAGGTTCCAAAGAAACACAAGATAAACAATCCCTAGCATGAACCCAATCGAACAAGGAAGAAAATATGAAGCTTGTCGAAAATCCCTTGCCCTAGATGCTTGCCGAAAATTCCCCTTGCTTTCTCCCTTGGACTTGTCGAAATTTCCCCTAATGCTCCCTCTCCAAGTTGTCGAAATCTCCTTGCTATTTATAAGGCTAGGCCAAAGTCCTTCTTTGAGGAGGAGTTTGAGTTGGAATTAAATTATCTTTAAAGAATATAATTCTTTATTATAATTTTATTCCTATTAGAACTTCTCCTATCTTCTTGGAATTTAATTCTTCTTTAATCTCTGCATGGCAATCAAATTCCTTTGGGCTTGGGCCTTGCTCCATGTCATCTTGGGCTTGTAAAGTCATTAATTTCGACATCCCTATTGCATTTTCTCTTTGTCGACAATTGCCATGGCAACTGGCTCGGCGTCTCCTTCATGCATTGCCCTGGCAACTAGCTCCGCATATCCTTCATGCATTGCCCTGGCAACTAGCTCGGCATTGCTTTGGCAAGTGATCCTGCACATACACACACAAAGCACACCAAAGCAACATCTTTTCCACAAAACTACCAAGTTATGTAATCAAACTCAACGATGGAAGGAAACATGGATTAATGCATGAATGGCTAACTATGCAACTAATATGAGCCTAAGTCTAACAATAATATGAGTAAAAAGGGTAAGAAAAATAGTATTTTTGAACACTTATCACACCCCCAAACTCGAACTATTGCTTGTCCTCAAGCAATGCAAACTCATAATTACCTGCCAAGACTTCAATTTTCACAAACTTAGCTTTGAACTTGATTTCAATTCTCTGAACCGGGGCACAAAGTATGATTGGCTTTTTATTTTTCGGAAAACTGAGGAGTTACTCGGAATCAAACTATAATGCTTGTGAGTGTGTGCGGAGTTGTGTGCAAGTTGATTTTTCGGATTCTATGCAAACAAGAGGTTTTCAAATTACTTCATTGGGTTCTTTTTAACATGTTTTAACTAGAGCCAGTGTTGGGCACCTCTAGTGTTTTGTTTTTAGTTTTCTTAAGTTAATTTAATCGACTAGAGCCGGTTTCGGGCACCTCTAGTTAAATTTTTTTAACACATCCTAGAGCCAGTTTCGGGCACCTCTAGTGAAAATTTTTTTAGCACATGCTAGAGCCAATTTCGGGCACCTCTAGCATTCATCCAATTTTTATTCTAATCCCCCAATTTGTTAATTATCAACCTAAGTTCACTAGAATTCCTTAAATCAATCAAACCACAACAGTGTTTCATCAAATTTAGCATCATAGTAAAATTCTAAGTTTTCCATGGTTATCCTAGAATAAAAACTCTATCAATTAAGTGCATTGGCAAAGTCATCATGATATTCATCAAATCTAAGCAATTCTTGTTTCAACTAAAGGCATGGCAAACAATTTATGTATCCTAAATGTAATACTTAAGATGAATGTAACTAAACATGGTAACTACTAATAACAATCCCCCTAAACTCGAGTGAGGCATTGTCCTCAATGCATGCATAAAAATAATGAAAAAATAAAAAATAAAAAATAAAAATGCATACGATGACTTACTCCGAGAGTTCGTCATCGTAGATGATTAGTTTCTTTTTGGTCGGTGTCTTGATTCTCTTGCTTGAACGCGATGGTTGTTTTCTTGTTGCCGGGATGTCTTTAGCTTTGGTTGTCGTGGCATCTTCAGGGTTGGTTGCCGTGACATCAGCTTGTGCAGGAACGATGTAGGTTGCCGCAGCATCTTCTTCATTGGTTGCCAGGGCAAGGATCTTGGCAGTAAATTTCCTTAGCATAGTAGTTGTGAGTCTTGTTGTGAAAAAGAAAACAAAGAAAACCTGAAAACTAAAGATAATGAAGAAAAAATAAAATATCTCATAAAAATAAAAATGAAAATAAAAAGAAAAAGAAAAAGAAAATACTGAAAGGAGAGCATGCTCATGCGTCTCCTAAGTTGACCACTTCCTTGTTACATTCCACATGGGCACCATTGTAGTGCTTCAATCTTTGTCCATTAACTTTGAATTCATGGTTGTCAGAGATGGACTTGATTATCACAGCACCATGGGAGAATGGTTTGACGACTTCGAATGGCCCCGACCATCTTGATTTCAGCTTTCCCGGGAAAAGTCTTAGCCGAGAATTGAATAGGAGAACTAGTTGCCCTGGCGTGAATTGCCGTGGCAATAGTTTGTTGTCATGCCATCGCTTTGTTTTCTCCTTGTAGATTCGTGCATTGTTATAGGCGAGTGCACAGAATTCTTCTATCTCATTGAGATCCATCAAACGCTTTTGTCCAGCACTTTCCCAATCCATATTCATGGTCTTGATTGCCCAATATGCCTTATGCTCGATTTCCGCCGGTAGATGACATGTTTTGCCATAGACAAGTCGGAAGGGGGACATACCTAAGGGTGTTTTGAATGCAGTGCGATATGCCCAAAGTGCGTCATCTAGTCTTAATGACCAATCCTTCCTTGAGGGATTTACAGCTTTCTCGAGTATTCCCTTCAACTCCCGGTTGGAAATTTCTGCTTGCCCGCTGGTTTGTGGGTGATATGCCGTGGCGATCTTGTGTGATATGCCGAAGCGTTGCAACATCTTGGCAATTAGTCTGTTGTCAAAATGCTTGCCTTCGTCGCTGATAATTGCTCTCGGCATCCCAAACCGTGTAAATATGTTTTTCTGCAAGAATCTTTGTACGGTTTTGGAATCGTTGTTGGGAACTGCAAATGCCTCAACCCATTTAGACACGTAGTCGACGGCAAGTAGAATGTAGAGGTTACCGAATGAAGATGGGAAAGGTCTCATAAAATCGATCCCCTATACATCGAACAATTCCACCTCGATGATGTTCTAGAGTGGCATTTCATGTCGTCTAGAGATATTGCCCGTCCTCTGACAACGATCACATTGCTTGTAAAAGTCTTGGGCATCTTTGTACAATGTTGGCCAATACAAACCGGATTGCAAAACTTTGGCCGCGGTACGAGTTCCTCCAAAATGTCCTCTATAGGGTGAAGAATGGCATTGCCGGAGTATATTCTGTTGCTCTTCTTCAGGGACACATCGGCATATAACCTGATCTGCACTTTGTTTAAACAAAAGAGGCTCGTCCCAAAAGTAATGCTTAACATCATGGCGGAACCGCTTCTTCCCTTGGTGAGTAATGCCATAAGGAAAAATACCACAAACAAGGAAATTAACTAAATCCGCGTACCAGGGTATTGTCGAGGCATGTGCTGCCGTGGCGACTGCTCCCAAAATTGCCGAGGCGTGCACGTCAAAGATTGCTGCGGCGTCGAGAGTTGCCGAGGCATGTGCATCCATGGTTTCCGAGGCGTCGAAGGTTGCCGAGGCGTCAAGGGTTGCCGAGGCGTCGAGGGTTGCCGAGGCGTCGAGGGTTGCCGAGGCAACTAAAATTTGTTCATCCAAGAATGCATCACATATCTCAAGATTCGCGTCCTCCTCCTTATTGCGTTCCAAACGTGATAAGTGATCGGCCACTTGATTTTCTGTTCTTTTCCTGTCCTTAATTTCAATATCAAATTCTTGTAAAAGGAATATGCAACGAATCAAATGAGGTTTAGCATCCTTTTTAGCAAATAAGTATTTGATTGCCGAATGGTCCGTATGAACAATTACCTTTGTACCAATTAAGTAGGATCGAAACTTGTCAAATGCGAAAACTACAGCTAGTAACTCTTTCTCCGTTGTTGTGTAATTCACTTGAGCACCATTAAGAGTTTTACTAGCGTAGTATATCACATGGAAGGTCTTACCTGTGCGTTAGCCTAGGACTGCTCCTACCGCGAAATCACTTGCATCACACATGAGCTCAAAAGGTAGCGTCCAATCTGGTGGAACGACAATGGGTACCGAGGCAAGCTTTTTCTTTAGGGTTTCGAATGCTTGGGTGCAGGAATCATCAAAATCGAAGACTTTATCCTGTTCAAGCAGATTACACAAGGGTTTAGAGATTTTAGAAAAATTATGAATGAACCTCCTGTAAAAACCTGCATGTCCGAGAAAACTTCGAATTCTTTTAACCGAACTTGGTGGGGGTAATCTCTCGATCACGTCCACCTTGGCTTTGTCTACTTCAATTCCCTTGGATGAAATCTTGTGGCTGAGCACTATTCCTTCATCTACCATAAAGTGGCATTTCTCCCAATTGAGGACTAAATCCGTTTCTTCGCATCTTGCCAACACCCTCTCTAAATTGTCGAGGCAGCCGTCGAAGTCATTACCAAAAACCGAAAAATCATCCATGAAGATCTCGAGGAAGTCTTCGACCATGTCTGAAAAGAATGTCATCATGCATCTTTGGAAGGTTACCGTGGTGTTACATAATTCGAACGGCATCCTTCGGAAGGCATAAGTACCGTATGGGCATGTAAAGGTTATTTTTTCTTGATCTTCTGGTGCTATGGCAATCTGATTGTAACCTGAATAACCATCAAGAAAACAATAAAAGGGTTTACCTGCAAGACGGTCAAGCATTTGATCAATAAAGGGTAATGGGAAGTGATCTTTCCTAGTGGCTTTGTTTAGCCTTCGATAATCCATACAAACCCTCCAACCAATCACAGTCCTACTTGGAATGAGTTCATTATTTTCATTACTTACCACCGTTATACCTCTCTTTTTCGGTACGTATTGTACCGGACTTACCCATGTACTATCAGAGATAGGGTATATAATGTCGGCGTCAAGCCACTTGATGATTTCTTTCATTACAACCCCTTTCATGGCATGATTCAGTCTCCTCTGGGCCTCAATTGAAGGTTTGTGATCATCTTCCAACAAGATCTTGTGCATGCACACCGCCGGGCTAATTCCCTTCAAGTCGGTAATTGTCCACCCTATTGCCTGTTTGTGTAGCTTCAACATCTTGATCAACTTCTTTTCCTGCTCAGGCTGTAACTTAGAAGAAATAATTACAGGCAATGTATTATCGGTTCCCAAGTATACATATTTTAGTTGCTCTGGCAATTGTTTCAACTCAAGAATTGGTGGATGTTCAATAGAGGGTTTTTCGAGCTTACCTTCCTTACCTGAGTAGTCCAGTGGTTCAAAGTATGTACCTGGTTGATTGACTAGCCAATTTGCCTCTTTTGGTTGTTCCTCATCGACCGGTTCTTCATACTCCTCATGTTCCTCTTGATCGGCAATGTAGTTGCCGAGGCAACTAAATTTCTCATAGAAGTTAAACTCTGTCGTGGCATGAAGTAGTTGGCATTCTTCTGGATCATCGGCATGCCTTAGTGTTTGGAACACATTTAGTTTGACCTGCTGGTCATTCACCCTCATTGTGAGTTCTCCCTTTTCAACATCAATCAAGGTTCTCCCTGTTGCTAGGAATGGTCTCCCGAGAATGATGGGTGCATGCTCATCTGCTTCACAATCCAAAACAATAAAGTCAGCGGGAAAAATAAATTTATCAACTTTTACAAGTATGTCCTCAATTTTTTCCCTCTGGATGCACATATGATCTGTCGGCTAGCTATAGCATGACTGTTGTAGGTCTTGCCTTCCCGATTCCTAGTTTCTGGAAAACCGATTTAGGCATCAAGTTTATGCTAGCCCCAAGGTCGCATAATGCTTTCCCGACATAGTGATTTTCAATGGAACAGGGTATTGTGAAACTTCCGGGATCCTTCAATTTGGGTGGCATACGATTGTGCAACATTGCCATGCATCCCTCTGTCGCGGCAACTGTTTCAAACTCTCCTAGCCTTGTTCTTTTGGACACAATGTCTTTAAGAAACTTGGCATAGTTTGGCATTTGTTCAATTGCTTCCACCAATGGCAAGTTGATGTGGACTTGCTTTAGGATATCAAGAAACTTCTTGAATTGGTATTCTTGCTTTTGTCGTTTCAACCTTTGTGGGAATGGTGGTGGAAGTCGGATATCTTCGATCCTTTCATTAGTTTGAAACCTGATTGACGGCATTGCCAGGACATCTAGAGTTGCCGAGGCATTATCAACTGGGGTTGCCGAGGCATGCTTATCGCAAGTTGCCGAGGCGTCTTTATTGTCGCTTACTGCGGCAATTCCTGGTTCAGCATCTGAGGCTTTGCCGCTAGGTTCATCCTGATATTTTTGTGGAGTTCTGTTTGACGAGCGGGTTTGAACCTCTCTAAGTTGTTGGCCACTTCTACTGGTGATCGCCTTACATTGCTCATGGCCAGTTCCTCTTGCGACTTCGGTATCGCTAGGTAAACCTCCTTGTGGTCTAGTATTCAGATTTTGAGCAAACTGTCCGACTTGATTTTCTAATGATTTGATTGCCGCCTCTTGGTTTTGCAATCTCATCTCGGTCCTGTTAATAAAAGCATCAGTTCTTTTTATGAAATTACTATTCTCAGCCATATAAGATTCAGTTTTCATCATAAAAGCATTTAGAGAATTTTCCAAAGAACTAGATGTTGTCGGTTGTTGCTGCGGCATCTGTTGCCGTGGCATATTCTGCTGGAATCCCGATGCTTGTGCATTTTGATTGTTCTGGTTTAGAGCATTGTTGGGATTACTCCTTGAAAAATTTGGGTGCTTCTTCCAAGCTGGATTGTATGTATTGGACATCACGTTGTTGTTCCGATTGTAATTCCCCACATAGAAGCTAGATTCCGGATTCTGCATACATTCAGAAGAATTATGGTTATCACCACATAACTCACAAAAAGAATCCATTACCTTGACTTCATGTGTGTTGTTTGGTTTTTGCATGTTCTGGACCATATTGGTTAAAGCGGCCAATTGTGCCAAAATTGAATCTGATGATCCTAGTTCATGTATTGTGGCTTGGCGTCTAACTCCTCATCTTCTAGTAGATGGGAATTGATAATCATTCTTGGCCAGCCTGTTTAAAATTTGCATTTCTTCTTCCGGCGACTTATCTAGGAGTATGTCGTTTGCCGAGGCATCTAGCATCATCCTTGTTGGTGTATTCACGGCATTGTAAAACATTATTACTTGAGTCCACACCGGGAATCCATGTAAAGGGCATTTGTGTAGAAGTTCTCTATATCGCTCCCAAGCCTCGTATATGGATTCATCATCTGCCTGTCGAAAAGAAGTAATGTCGTTATGAAGCTTATCAGTCAAATTTGTAGGATTAAATCTAGCAAGGAAATCACGACAAAGATCAGTCCAATATGCTATGGATCCGGCAGAAATGCTATTCAACCATGCTTTCGCCCTATCCCTCAGTGAATAGGGGAATAATCTTAATCGTAGGACATCGGGGGTGACTCCGTGTATCTTGAACGAGTTGCAAATCTCGAGGAAAGATTTCAGATGTTGCCATGCATCTTCAGTTGCTGAGCCGCCAAATTGACCTATTGTGTTGATCATATTAAACATTACCGGTTTCAACTCAAAGTGGTCGGCTTCAATTTCAGGTGCGACAACTCCTGGGTTAAGTCCATCAAGATCTTCTTCAAGATAGTCTCGAATAGTTCTATTTCGTGCAAGAATCACTCATCCTCCTGCTCGAACATCTTGATTCATATTGCCGTCTTGATTTGCCATTGCTTCTCTTATCCTTCGTCTAAGTCTTTGTAAGGTTCGTTCGATTTCTGGATCAAAGGGATATTCTGGTGAAGTTGGTCTTGCCCTGGTCATATACCAATGCAAAACCAAAGTTTGTTAGCCCTTTGAATTTTAAACAAGAAAAATAAAAAGAAAGTGCAAGAAAGTAAAAACAAAGTCGCTATTGCCAATCCCCGGCAACGGTGCCAAAAACTTGTTGCGCGTAATAAGTGCTACGCAAATCTGCAAGTATACACGTCGCAAGTTGTAGTATAAAAGATATCGTCTCCACAGGGATTGGTGCCACTTCAAGAATCTAGTCTCTTGCACTGTAAAAAGTAAAAACACAAGTAAAGGATTATAGGAGTTTAACTAATGACTAATCTAGAAAGCAATTAAGTAAATGAAAAGATGAAATCGAATGAGAGAGAGATAGGCCAGGTTATCGTGAGTTGAGGTGTGATAGCCGATTGGATCGTTTTGGTAAAAGAGTGCACGGGCAACTCAGTTGCCGTGGCAACTTGCACAACGGGGTTGCCTTGGCAACTAATTGATGGTTGCTTGGGCAACTAGTTGGGCAACTACTTGGGCGTCTGGGCAGCAACCTTCAAGGTTCGGTAGAGCGTTCTTCAATGGTTTCTTCTTATCCCTAAGTCGAAACTCTAGCTACTTGTGCATGCCTTGATAATACATCCCTGCGTCAATCAAGGGTGAACAACAACCAATCTTGCGTTCCTCTTAGCCGTTGAAATCCTTAACTTATTCCTAAGCCGGATTAATCTTCACTATCAATAGATTGAATAAAGATCATATTCATTCGTTTCTTGAATCTAACTCTCCCGATATTAGATAAATAGATGAAATCACGAGATCTTCTCACAATTCACTCGCAAACAATAATAAGAACCAAGAATGAATAAACCTTGAAATACGAAAGTGCAAACTCTTATTACCTAAACAAATACCAATAGTTTCTCACAACCACAAAACACAATAACCATAGCCAAGTAGATTTAGTTCATGGCTAGGTTCCAAAGAAACACAAGATAAACAATCCCTAGCATGAACCCAATCGAACAAGGAAGAAAAGATGAAGCTTGTCGAAAATCCTTTGCCCTAGATGCTTGTCGAAAATTCCCCTTGCTTTCTCCCTTGGACTTGTCGAAATTTCCCCTAATGCTCCCTCTCCAAGTTGTCGAAATCTCCTTGCTATTTATAAGGCTAGGCCAAAGTCCTTGTCCTTCTTTGAGGAGGAGTTTGAGTTGGAATTAAATTATCTTTAAAGAATATAATTCTTTATTATAATTTTATTCCTATTAGAACTTCTCCTATCTTCTTGGAATTTAATTCTTCTTTAATCTCTGCATGGCAATCAAATTCCTTTGGGCTTGGGCCTTGCTCCATGTCATCTTGGGCTTGTAAAGTCATTAATTTCAACATCCCTATTGCATTTTCTCTTTGTCGACAATTGCCATGGCAACTGGCTCGGCGTCTCCTTCATGCATTGCCCTGGCAACTAGCTCGGCATATCCTTCATGCATTGCCCTGGCAACTAGCTCGGCATTGCTTTGGCAAATGATCCTGCACATACACACACAAAGCACACCAAATCAGCATCTTTTCCACAAAAACTACCAAGTTATGTAATCAAGCTCAACGATGGAAGAAAACATGGATTAATGCATGAATGGCTAACTATGCAACTAATATGAGCCTAAGTCTAACAATAATATGAGTAAAAAGGGTAAGAAAAATAGTACTTTTGAACACTTATCAATCCTCACTGAAATCATCAAGTGATTCGCCCCAACGACCAACTATGTTTTCAGTTTCACAATATGTTGATGAGCTCATTCTATGTACATATTAAAAAGCATTCATAAGCATAGAATAAAAATTGTTTTATTTAATTTGTACATAAAATACAATAATTACAAATTTACGACTAAAAAAATAAACGACTACTTTCAACAATTAAAAATTAACCACAAACCCTTCTGATTAAAAAAATAAATAAATTAAAATAAATAATTTGAACAATTAACATTATATACAACCAAAAAAAGTATTAAACTTTAACAATTTTCAGGTAAAATTTCATCTACACGAATATATATTCCAAAAATAATTTAAAATTACTTACTTACTTACGTGAAACCAAGAAGATCTACAACCCACATTTCTTCAAAAACTCTTTGCCTCCTCTAATGCTAATTTGTACTGCAAATATAATTATTAAAAAAATTAACAAATAAAAAAATAATACACGAAGACTACTTTCAACATTTACAAATTAAAACAAACAAACCCCTCTGATTTTAGAAAAACAAAATATTTAAAATAAATAATTTAAACAATTAACTTTCGAATATATATCTAAAAAATAATTATCATTCGAATATATATACAACCAAAAAAGTATTAATTTCAATAATTTTCATCTATACGAATATAAATTTTTAAATTATAAAAAAATATCGTTAGCCGATAAACCATGCAAATCTGCTCCAAATTAACCAAAAATAATTTAAAATTACTTACTTATGATAAACCGAAAAAATCTACAACCCACTTTTCTTCAAAAACTCTTTGCCTCCTCTGATGCTAATTTGTACTACAAATACAATACATAAAAAATTAACTACTAAAAAAATAGTACACGAAGACTACTTTCAACATTTACAAATTAAAACAAACAAACCCCTCTGATTTTAGAAAAACAAAATATTTAAAATAAATAATTTGAACAATTAACTTTCGAATATATATCTAAAAAAGAATTATCATTCAAATATATATATACAGCCAAAAAAATATTAATTTCAATAATTTTCATCTATACGAATATAAATTTTTAAATTATAAAAAATTATCGTTAGCTGATAAACCATGCAAATCTGCTCCCAAATAATTTAAAATTACTTACTTACTTACGATAAACCGAGAAGATCTACAACCCACTTTTCTTCAAAAACTCTTTGCCTCCTCTAATGCTAATTTGTATTGCAAATACAATAAATAAAGAAATTAACTACTAAAAAAATAATACACGAATACTACTTTCAACATTTACAAATTAAAACAAACCAACCCCTCTGATTTTAGAAAAACAAAATATTTAAAATAAATAATTTGAACAATTCACTTTTGAATATATATCTACAAAATAATTATCATTCGAATATATATATATATATACAATCAAAAAGTATTAATTTCAATAATTTTTATCTATACCAAATTAACTAAAAATAATTTAACGTTACTTACTTGCTTACGATAAACCGAGAAGATCTACAACCCACTTTTCTTCAGAAACTCTTTTCTCTTCAAATATTTCTTCAAAAAAATATTGTCGATATATTCGATCAACTTAAACTCTCTCAATTTTTTTCTCAAACCTAAAAACCAAAAATTTTCGACTATCCCCTCTACATAACCAAGTCCCTCTATATATAGGAGAGGCAACAACAACCCAATTATATAAAAAAAAAAAGATTATCAAGACAGTCGGTGAATTATGCATGACACAACGCTAAGAGCACATGGCGTCCTGCAGCTTGGTTTAAAACTGCCGGCTACTGGCTTGGGTTAAAGCTGGAACAGTGACAACGCCATCTTCTCTTGGCGTTCTTGTGGAAGACGCAGTGTGCACATGGCGTCCTTCCATGTACACTGTAGATTTTGGCCTATTTTCCAAAATAACTGGCCGAATACCTTATAAACCCAATAATTTTTCAAAGTTTCCATTATTCCTCCAAATTTCCCAGTATCATGTGTGTATATGAACTTTTGGGTTTTATCTAGTGATTTTTCTTTTCTTTTTCCTATTCTCATAGTGGTCGGTTTTTACCCTGTGCATAACTTAATTTTCCATACGCGTCCAGCCAATTTTCCAAGTGTATTATTCAACAATTTCATTAATCAAACCAATTGTGACAATAACATGTGACCAAGCATGCTTGGTCGTCAAACGGTTCACGTATGCTTCACTGTCGGATCGCCAAATTATATTCCCATCGCACTAAAAACAAAGCTACATACAAATAATACAGTCAATTGGGCATATTTTCAAAGCAACAACATATACGTAACCCATAAATTTAGACTCGAAAAGAACCTAACTTTTACAAGTACAAATTAAAATTACCGGATTGAAAGGGAAATTGAAATGGAAAAGACAAGACAAGACTTAGAGATACACTGTATATGTTTGTTCATGACATGTTTATTCTATTTGATTCGTCCTTTTATTTATATATTTATTAATTTTGTCCGGCACTGACTTGTTTTCTTTCTTGCATTTGCTTTTTTGCATACATTATTGCATTTGCATTACATAAAGGTACTGAATCAAGTGGTTTACCCGATCAGAAAGTCTTTCACCATAGAAAAAAAGATATCTTAGGAAAGAAGAGCTTAACTTGTCAGTCAGGCATTGGTCAGAGTTCAATCAGAAGGCCCAAGGGGACAGTTTGTCGAGCGAGTGCATAGTAGCAGGGTACACCTACGTGAGTCTTCAACAGAACAACTTATGGGATCTTCAAAGCATCTGGGAAGGGTGGGACTGAAGACTACAAGACATGTTCTGTGATAGTTATGGCGATATTGCACAGCTGTTATACGTTCGAGTTAACCAGCCCTTACTCCGAGCTATTTTTCAGTTCTGGAATCCTGCCTTTTGCTGGTTCACCTTCAATGGACAGGACATGATGCCTGTAGTAGAAGAATACACTATCTTACTTAATCAGAAGAACGTTCATGAAGATTGGATCTATACAAAGCCTCCGAGGAATCCGAATTACACTTCGAAGCTCAAAACCTTTTGCCGGGATGAGTGACGATTGGGTTAATAGCCTAATTCGACTTCGAGGAGATAGTACAGTCTTTGCATGGGAGAGTATTCGAGACATCATACCCGCACATCCAGACGAGGGGAAGAAGGTATACATATTTGCCTTGGGAATATATGGTTTGGTAATCTTTCCGAGAACTCTTGGAAACATTGATGGAGCCATTCTTGATCTGTTTGAGCGTATGAAACGGAGGGTGAACCCAGTACCAACAATCTTCGCTAAGGCCTTCATTTGTTTAAATGCCAGTCGAAAGTACGAAGAATGACGTTTTCGAGGATGTGCACAGCTGTTACAGGTATGGACTCAGAGTCACATGTGGAAGACATCGACGAGGGTTCTACCGGGGATATCCTTTCAAGGCTTTTCGCCCTTACAGGAGTACTTAGCGAAAGAGTGGCGAGAAAACTTGAAGACGAAGAGATGGTCCAATTTCTTCAGGAACATTCAAGATAAAGACATAGTATGGAGAGTTTCGTGGCTCGGTAGAGTTAATTACTTCTTGTACAGTTGCGGTGATTACGACTGGTTGATGATGTTGGGGCTGCATGGTGGGATTGCTTGTGCTCCACTTCTGGTGTCTCAACAGTTTGTTTTCAATATCGCCGGATTGAGCCAAAGTGAATTTCCTTTCAAAGGTAAGTTCAAGGAAAAGGTTTAGACTATCATGAGGGCTTGGGACCATTGTTACCGGGTCAGAGTGGAATGAGACACCGAGCGTATGACCACCCCTGACTATGATCTTTAGAGGCGTTTGAGGATTAATGACAAGATTCTAGAACCCGATCAGGGACCAGCCGTGTCACTTGAGAAGCTTACGAGAGTAATAACGTCTAAAGCTGATATTTTACGAAATGAACTCGAAGCAATCAAGAGAAAGATGGAAACCCAATAGACTCAGCATGCGGGTGAGCTTTATAAAGTAGTTTAGAGGTCGGCGAGTGGGACGAGATCATTAGGCAATTGAAGAAATTGAATGCAGATTTAAACGAGAAAAATGCTCTTTACCAGAAGGACACCCTCCTGCTCCAAGCGAAAGTACAGAAGGCCAGCCGAAGTCAGTTCATAGTCGTGGAAAAGGAAAGGATGAATGGTATTCGTTTGGTAGAAGAAGAACGAGAGATCGGCAAGCGAGCGATCGAGAAAGAGATAGAAAGCTGCAGGTTAGCTGCCGAGGATGAAAGGTGATCTTTCAAGGAGGCCATCGATCAAGAGAAGGAAATAACTAGGTAAGAGATCAGCAAAGGAAAACAAGCAGTAAGCTACAAAAGAGAGAACACAGCCACTTGGAAAAGGAGGTCCATGGGTAGCAGGAATAGACTGTTAGAGATGCAAAGATTGTACGATGACACCATCCAAATCCTGAACATAACCAAAGTCAGAATGTCGAGTTAAAGGGAAGGTTGGTAGAATTAGAATACTCATTTCAGACTTACCGTCAGAGAAATGGCTTCTTCGAACTACAAGAAAATGAGCGTGAAGTATGCATGTTGCGAGCCCGGATTGAGTCACTTGAAGCAACTGTTCAGGATTATAGGGAAAGAATTAGAGTATTCAAAGAAGCTGCAGCCGGATGAGACAATTATTGGCAAAGAAAACTATGTGATGCTGCCCGAATGGTGCAGGATAGAGACCAGTATTACGCGAACCTAATGGTGGACATACAGCGAGTCACAAGGCATATGAGAGACTTAGCTGCCGAAGCCGAAACTCTCCGACCTTTCGTAGCCGCAGACATGGAAGATGCACCCAGGTTCATCAAGCTGCTCAGGGCTATTGGAAAATTAGGGGATAGAGCTAGGGCTTATCTGTAGGACTCCGAGTTGTAGTTAGGACTCTTTTGTATTAGGAACCCTTCTTTTGTAATATGAACCCTATTGTAATCTAGATCCTTTAATTCCCGTGGAAGTAGTTCAAAAGGGTGATTACCAGCGGAATCAGTTCCTTTATTTGCATACATTCCTGCATTGCATCATGACATTTGCATCATTATACATGCATTTATTTTCTTTGCAATCATATTAATATTGTAAATATTGTGGCAGTGTGAAAATAGAAGTTAAGCCGCAATCATTCATCATCCATACCTTACCCGACTACAAAGCAAGCTCATGGAAGACAGATAATCAATCTAGAGAAAGGACAGAGAGATCTGGAAGCAAGATTTGATGAGGCCCAAAGAAGCCTCAATGACCAGATTGCTCAGTCACAAGCATCGATAGTGTCCGACATAACTGTATTGTTGGCTAAGAGCCTCGGGAAAATAGTCAAATGTGAAGTCGCTCAAGAATCGAAAGGTACCCCAGCCCACAGTAAGGTTCAACCGGCTATGCCAAATCTGGCTAGAAGGGTGTACATTGACCCTGCTGGGATGTCTGCTAATCTTCAGGTAGGGGCATCTGAGAATCAACCCATCGACACAGATGCACTCTACGAGGAGGATGTGCCAGACCTGAACTTGGGTGAAAGGGTCAGGACAGAGGTAGAAAAGAAATGGGATGAGAGGTTTCGCCTCATGAAAGAAAGATTCAAAGCCCTGCAAGCTACAGAAGAATCAGGAAGTGATGCCAGTGACTTAAGTCTGGTATCCGACCTTGTTCTGCCATCAAATTTTAAAATGCCGGAGTTCAATAAATACGATAGAACCACGTGTCCTTTCGCGCACGTGACAATGTATTGTCGGAAGATGGCGGCCTACCTCAGGGATGAGAAACTATTGATTCATTGTTTCCAGGATAGCCTGACTGGGGCAGTGCTGTTGTGGTATACCCAGTTGAGCCTAGTAAACATTAAAACCTGGAAAGATCTTTCAAGAGCATTCATCGAGCAATACAAGCACGTGACGGACATGACGCCAGCAGAATTATGCTAGAAAATATGGGGCAGAAATCCAACAAAAGTCTGCGACAGTATGCCAGAGGTGGCGAGAAGTGGTCGCCCAGATTCAGCCACCCCTCCCCGAACATGAAATTACGCCTTTATTTGTTAATACTCTGAAGGGGACACTGTTTGATCGCCTCATTAATAACACAACTCAGAGTTTTGCCGATTTAATTAGGACTGGGGAGTCCCTTGAATTGGCAATCAATAGCGGTAGGTTTGATAGCGGGGAAAGTTCTCGGAAGTACAACAAGAAGAATGAGGTGAACACTGCCAGTACTTACACCGCCCCAAAGAATTTTACAGTCTCACAGCTGCAGGCGTCTACTGGAAAAGCACAAAACTCGAACCAAAGAGAGGAGAGAACCCTGAGAAAAGAGAAAGAGAGGCAAATTTTTACTCCATTACCCGTTTCGTACTCTGAGCTTTACTCTCAGTTGTACGAAGCGGATCTGGTCCGTCCATAATACGTTACTCTATTCAAACCGCCATTCTCGTCCTGGTATAACCCGAACGCACATTGCGATTATCACGGTGGTGGCCTTGGTCATCCTACAGAGAACTGCCTTGCTTTCAAGAAGTTTGTGCAGAGTCTAATCGATTCTGGGATACTGAAGTTTGAAGAACCAAGTGTAGCTACTAACCCATTGCCTAATCACGGGAATAGGGGAGTGAATGCTATTGAAGAGTACTCCACCAGGAAGGTTAAGGAGAATGTGTCAGAAATCAAGTTTCTTTTGCGGTGGATATTTCAACAATTGTGCATGGTCCACTTGATCGACAGGGGCATGGTAGTAGTGCAGAATGGATGTGGGGTGTACTGTGAATTCCATCAGGATGAAAAACACGACATCCAATATTGCGACGAATTTTAGAGATTGGTGCAGCAATTTATGAACGATAAGCAAATAAAGTTCTTCGAAGGGCCTACAGGAAGGAAGGGGTCAGACGTACATATGACAGACAGTCCCAACATTAAATACGGGAGAGACAGACCTTTTGTCATCTCCTCCAGGCCAGAGGGTGCAAGTTCCTCCCAATGGGAAGCTACTAGTGTGACTCCCAAGATCATCATCTCAGCACCGTCCCCGTTCCCATTCAAGGATATACGGCAAACTCCCTGGAACTATGCTGTAAATGTGACCATACTAGAAAAGCCAGAATCTGGTGAAGTAAAAGAGCAGAAGGTTGAAGAAGAGCCTACATTGAAGGACGAACAAGACAAGAGTGATGAGAATGTCGGTGAGGTGGGCCACTTTACGAGGAGCGGCAGATGTTACTCCTCAGAAACCTTGAAAGCTGCTGAAGTGGCCCAGGATAAAGGAAATGATACATCTGTTACCCCCGCGCAGATATTTGGTGAGGAACCACCTCAAAGGATAAATGAGCCAGTAACCGAGGCTCAGGCCAAAGAATTTCTGAAATTTTTGAGACATAGTGAATACAGAGCATAGTGGAACAACTACGAAAGCAACCGGCAAGGATTACAGTGCTAGAGTTGCTCCTGAGTTTAGAAAAACACCGTGAGGCACTCTTGAAAGTGCTAAATCAGACTTTTGTACCCCAAGACATTTCTATATCGAAGTTGGACAGGATAGTGGGGCATATCACCGCCTATAACCATATAACATTTAGTGATGACGAGATCCCTGAAGGAGGAATGTGGTCCACCAAGGCTCTCAATATCACAACCCACTGCAAGGGGTATGTGTTACCGGGAGTATTGATTGACAATGGGTCAGCACTGAACGTACTACCTATGGTGACTCTACAAAAGCTACCAAACGAAGTTTCTCACCTAAAGCCCTGTCATAACTCCGTGAGAGCCTTCGACGACACACAAAGAGGATCACTTGGAAAGATTGATGTGCCTCTATTGATTGGACCGACTGAGTACGTGATCGACTTCGTGGTGATAGACATAAGACCATCCTACAACTGCTTATTGGGAAGGCCATGGATCCACTCTGCAGGAGCCGTCCCCTCATCACTGCATCAAAAATTAAAATTCGTGATTGAAGGCAAGTTGGTCACAGTGGAGGCTGAGCAAGAGATCATTACTTCGGTGACATCAGATGCCCCCTATATTCAAAATGATGAGGATTCTACAGAATGCTCTTTTCGAGCATTAAAGCTGGTGAACGATGCATTCGTCGTGGAAGGTAATCGGATCCCCTGCCCTAGGTTATCTAATTGCACCAAGATGACCGTTGCTGAAACTTTGGGCCGAGGAGCCAAAGCAGGAAGAGGGCTAGGGAGAATATTGCAAGTGAGCCTACGAGCTAGGAGTGTAATAACCAAGAAGGATTGTTTCGGGCTGGGTTACAAACCAAGTATCCAGCAGAGAAAGGAAGAATACAAGAGAAAAGAAGAACAGAGAAGAGCTAGATTTAAGGGAGAGGACATTCCATGGAGACCGATGTCTTTCCCTCGTTTGGAAAATACTTTTGTCTATGGAGGATTCTGCCGACCAGGACAAGAGGTCGAAGAAGCTATTAAGAAAAGTGACATACTCAACGAGAAAGAAATGTTTAGTGAATCACTCGAGGGGATTTCCATCAACATGATAGCTGGGAATGACCATGACAACATCCGCCCCTGCCGCCCCGGGGAGACTCTTGATAACTGGAGCCGCATTGATCTACCTGCGGTTTTTAGGACTAGATTAGAGTAATGCTCCGAATCAACCTTTTGTTTTTGCCCATAAACAATGTGGATCTTTTGTATAGGGCACATATGTTAACTTTTTGCTTGAAATGAAAAGATATCGCAAACATCTCATCTCATTCATTCATTCTTTATTTATATTCATTCACCTCATATAAAGCCATTCTCTTCCCAATACATTCATTCCCATTTAATGCAGGTCTCCCATAATTAATCGTATGAATGATGATGAATCCAATCCCGAGGTAGATTTTGAATGCCCCGAGATCTCAGCAGTAATTGAAGAAGAGGATGATGAGATAGAATGCGAGGTCCCTACAGAGCTGATGAGGATGATGGCCAACGAAGAGAGGCAAATCATGCCCCATCAAGAAGAAACAGAAGTTGTAAACTTGAGAACTGAAGAAGAGAGAAAAGAAGTAAAGATCGGGACTACATTTTCCTCGAAAACTAGGCAGGAACTGATAGCCCTACTCCAGGAATTCAAGGATGTTTTCGCCTGGACTTATCAAGATATGCCGGGTTTGAATACTGACATAGTGGTACATAAACTACCGACGAAGCCAGAATGCAAACCAATACAACAAAAACTCAGGAGAATGAGACTGGACATGTTGTTAAAGATCAGAGAAGAAGTGAAAAAGTAGTTTGATGCTGCCTTCTTGGAAGTGGCCAAGTACTCTGAATAGGTTGCAAACATTGTACCAGTACCGAAAAAGGATGGGAAGGTTCGCATGTGTGTAGATTATAGGGATCTCAACCGAGCTAGCCCTAAAGACAACTTCCCTCTGCCACATATTGACACGCTAGTTGACAACACCGTGAGACACTCATGGTTCTCGTTCATGGACGGCTTCTTGGGGTACAACCAGATAAAGATGGACTCGGACGACATGGAGAAAACCACATTCGTGACCATGTGGGGCACTTTTGTTACAAGGTGATACCTTTCGGACACAAGAACACGGGAGCGACTTATCAAAGAGCAATGGTGACTCTTTTCCACGACATGATACACAAAGAAATAGAGGTATACGTGGATGATATGATCTCTAAGTCCCGAACAGAAGAATGACACCTACAGAACTTGAGAAAACTATTCTAAAGACTGCAGAAATACCAGCTGAAGCTTAACCCGGCCAAATGCACCTTTGTCGTTACATCTGGAAAACTCTTGAGGTTCGTAATGAGCAGAAGAGGGATTGAGATCGATCCAGATAAGGTGAAAGCCATCCAGGATCTCCCACCGCCCCATACTCAGAAGGAAGTTCGAGGCTTCCTAGGGAGGCTAAATTACATCTCTCGTTTCATCTCCTAGTTAACAGATAGGTGTGACCCAGTATTCAGACTACTTAGAAAGAATAATCCCGGTGTCTGGGATGAGAAATGTCAAGAAGCCCTGGAGAAGATCAAAAGGTACTTGACGAATGCTCCGATTTTAGTCACCCCGGTATCAGACATGCCTTTAATCCTCTACCTAACAGTCTTTGAGAATTCAATGGGTTCCGTACTAGGGCAACACGATGAGTCTGGGAAGAAGGAAAGAGCCATCTACTACCTAAGCAAAAAGTTTAATGATTGCGAAACACGGTACACGCCAATTCAGAAGCTATGTTGTGCTTTGGTTTGGGCCACAAAACGGCTTAGGCAATACATGCTATACCATACCACATAGTTGATATCCAAGCTAGACCCCTTGAAGTTCCTAATGGAAGCGCCGGCCTTAACAGAGAGGATGGCCCGCTGGTAAATGCTCTTATCTGAATTCGACATTGTGTATGTAAGCCAGAAAGCCGTGGAGGGAAGTGCCATAGCGGATTTCTTAGCTAGTCGTGCTTCGAATGATTATGAATTCGTTGAACTTTAATTTCTCGGATGAGGACTTGATGTGTATTACAACCGAGGAAAATGTCTCAGACGACAATTCATGGAAGCTTTACTTTGATGGAGCCTCCAATGCCCTCAGACACGAGATAGGGGCCGTGTTAATTTCTCTGGAGAATGTCTACTATCCCTTCACCAGCAGACTAGAATTCTTCTGCACCAACAATATAGCCGAGTACGAAGCCTGTGTTATGGGACTGAACACAGCTATTGAAAGAAATATTAAGGAACTTCAAGTATTCGGAGATTCATCCTTAGTGATTTACCAGTTGCGCGGAGAATGGGAAACCAGGGATTCGAAGCTGGTCAAATATTATGAATTGATCCAGGAGCTCACCAAGGAGTTTGAAAGATCAATTTTGCTTACCTTCCCAGAGAAAAAAATCATATGGCAGATGCCTTGGCAACCTTGGCTTCCATGTTTAAAGCAAACACAGGGGCAAAAATGAAGCCCATTAAGATGTAGACTTTTGAAAGGTCGGCTCATTGTTGTAATGTACAAGAAGAGATAGATGGGAACCCGTGGTACTATGGCATCTTGCAATATGTTAAGTTTCAAAAGTATCCCGAATGGGCAAATGACAATGACAGAAAAACACTCAGAAAAATGGCAGCGGGATACATTCTAGATGGGGAGATCCTATATAAAAGAAGCCATGATCAGACATTATTGAGATGTGTGGATGTCTGGGAGGCGAATGAGATTCTGGCAGAGGTACATATTGCGCGTAATAAGTGCTACGCAAATGTGCAAGTATACACGTCGCAAGTTATAGTATAAAAGATATCGTCTCCACAGGGATTGGTGCCACTTCAAGGATCTAGTCTCTTGCACTGTAAAAAGTAAAAACACAAGTAAAGGATTATAGGAGTTTAACTAATGACTAATCTAGAAAGCAATTAAGTAAATGAAAAGATGAGATCGAATGAGAGAGAGATAGGCCAGGTTATCGTGAGTTGAGGTGTGATAGCCGATTGGATCGTTTTGGTAAAAGAGTGCACGGGCAACTCAGTTGCCGTGGTAACTTGCACAACGGGGTTGCCTTGGCAACTAATCGATGGTTGCCTGGGCAACTACTTGGGCGTCTGGGCAGCAACCTTCAAGGTTCGGCAGAGCGTTCTTCAATGGTTTCTTCTTATCCCTAAGTCGAAACTCTAGCTACTTGTGCATGCCTTGATAATACATCCCTGCGTCAATCAAGGGTGAACAACAACCAATCTTGCGCTCCTCTTAGCCGTTGAAATCCTTAACTTATTCCTAAGCCGGATTAATCTTCACCATCATTGGATTGAATAAAGATCATATTCATTCGTTTCTTGAATCTAACTCTCCCGATATTAGATAAATAGATGAAATCACGAGATCCTCTCCCAATTCACTCGCAAACAAGAATAAGAACCAAGAATGAATAAACCTTGAAATAGAAAAGTGTAAACTCTTATTACCTAAACAAAAACCAATAGTTTCTCACAACCACAAAACACAATAACCATAGCCAAGTAGATTTAGTTCATTGCTAGGTTCCAAAGAAACACAAGATAAACAATCCCTAGCATGAACCCAATCGAACAAGGAAGAAAAGATGAAGCTTGTCAAAAATCCCTTGCCCTAGATGCTTGCCGAAAATTCCCTTGATCCTCTCTTGGACTTGTCGAAATTTCCTCTCTTGCTCTCTTTCTGGATTGTCGAAATCTCCTTGCTATTTATAGGGCTAGGCCAAAGTCCTTCTTTGAGGAGGAGTTTGAGTTAGAATTAAATTATCTTTAAAGAATATAATTCTTTATTATAATTTTATTCCTATTAGAACTTCTCCTATCTTCTTGGAATTTAATTCTTCTTTAATCTCTGCATGGCAATCAAATTCCTTTAGGCTTGGGCCTTGCTCCATGTCATCTTGGGCTTGTAAAGTCATTAATTTCGACATCCCTATTGCATTTTCTCTTTGTCAACAATTGCCATGGCAACTGGATCGGCGTCTCCTTTATGCATTGCCCTGGCAACTAGCTCGGCATTGCTTTGGCAAGTGATCCTGCACATACACATACAAAGCACACCAAAGCAGCATCTTTTCCACAAAAACTACCAAGTTATGTAATCAAGCTCAACGATGGAAGGAAACATGGATTAATGCATGAATGGCTAACTATGCAACTAATATGAGCCTAAGTCTAACAATAATATGTGTAAAAAGGGTAAGAAAAATAGTACTTTTGAACACTTATCACATCCCCAAACTCGAACTATTGCTTGTCCTCAAGCAATGCAAACTCATAATTACCTGCCAAGACTTCAACTTTCACAAACTTAGCTTTGAACTTGATTTCAATTCTCTGAACCGGGGTACAAAGTATGATTGGCTTTTTATTTTTCAGAAAACTGAGGAATTACTCGTAATCAAACTATAATGCTTGTGAGTGTGTGCGGAGTTGTGTGCAAGTTGATTTTTTAGATTTTATGCAAACAAGAGGTTTTCAAATTATTTCATTGGGTTCTTTTTATCATGTTTTAACTAGAGCCAATGTTGGACACCTCTAGTGTTTTGTTTTTAGTTTTCTTAAGTTAATTTAATCGACTAGAGCCGGTTTCGGGCACCTATAGTGAAATTTTTTTAGCACATGCTAGAGCCAATTTCGGGCACCTCTAGCATTCATCCAATTTTTATTCTAATCCCCCAATTTGTTAATTATCAACCTAAGTTCACTAAAATTCCTTAAATTAATCAAACCACAACAGTGTTTCATCAAATTTAGCATCATATTAAAATTCTAAGTTTTTCCATGGTTATCCTAGAATAAAAATTATATCAATTAAGTGCATTGGCAAAGTCATCATCGAATATTCATCAAATCTAAGCAATTCTTGTTCCAATTAAAGGCATGGCAAGCAATTTATGTATCCTAAATGTAATACTTAAGATGAATGTAACTAAACATGGTAACTACTAATAACAATCCCCCCCAAACTCGAGTGAGGCATTGTCCTCAAAGCATGCATAAAAATAACGAGAAAAATAAAAATAAAAATGCATACGAGGACTTACTCCGAGAGTTCGTCATCGTAGATGATTAGTTTCCTTTTTGGTCGATGTCTTGATTCTCTTGCTTGAACGCGATTGTTGTTTTCTTGTTGCTGGGATGTCTTTAGCTTTGGTTGCCGTGGCATCTTCGGGGTTGGTTGCCGTGGCATCAGCTTGTGCAGGCACGATGTAGGTTGCCACGGCATCTTCTTTATTGGTTTCCGGGGCAAGGATCTTGGCAGTAAATTTTCTTAGCATAGTAGTTGTGAGTCTTGTTGTGAAAAAAGAAAACAAAGAAAGCCTGAAAACTAAAGATAATGAAGAAAAATAAAATATCTCCTAAAAATAAAAATGAAAATAAAAATAAAAAGAAAAAGAAAATATTGAAAGGAGAGCATGCTCATGCATCTCCCAAGTTGACCACTTCTTTGTTACGTTCCACATGGGCACCATTGTAGTGCTTCAATCTTTGTCCATTAACTTTGAATTCATGGTTGTCAGAGATGGACTTGATTATCACAGCACCATGGGAGAATGGTTTGACGACTTCGAATGGTCCCGACCATCTTGATTTCAGCTTTCCCGAGAGAAGTTTTAGCCGAGAATTGAATAGGAGAACTAGTTGCCCTGGCGTGAATTGCCGTGGCAATAGTTTCTTGTCGTGCCATCGCTTTGTTTTCTCCTTGTAGATTCGTGCATTGTTATAGGCGAGTGCACGAAATTCTTCTATCTCATTGAGGTCCATCAAACGCTTTTGTCCGGCACTTTCCCAATCCATATTCATGGTCTTGATCGCCCAGTACGCATTGTGCTCGATTTCCACCGGTAGATGACATGTTTTACCATAGACAAGTCGGAAGGGGGACATACCTAAGGGTGTTTTGAATGCAGTGCGATATGCCCAAAGTGCGTCATCTAGTCTTAATGACCAATCCTTCCTTGAGGGATTTACGACTTTCTCGAGTATTCTTTTCAACTCCCGATTGGAAATTTCTACTTGCCCGTTGGTTTGTGGGTGATATGCCGTGGCGATCTTGTGTGATATGCCGGAGCATTGCAACATCTTGGCAATTAGTCTGTTGTCAAAGTGCTTGCCTTCGTCGCTGATAATTGCTCTCGGCATCCCAAACCGTGTAAATATATTTTTCTGCAAGAATCGTTGCACGGTCTTGGAATCGTTGTTTGGAACTGCAGCTGCCTCAACCCATTTAGACGTAGTCGACGGCAAGTAGAATGTAGAGGTTTTCGAATGAAGATGGGAAAGGTCCCATAAAATCGACCCCCCATACATCGAACAATTCCACCTCGATGATGTTCTGGAGTGGCATCTCATGTCATCTAGAGATATTGCCCGTCCTCTGGCAACGATCACATTGCTTGTAAAAGTCTTGGGCATCTTTGTACAATGTTGGCCAATACAACCCGGATTGCAAAACTTTGGCCGCGGTACGAGTTCCTCCAAAATGTCCTCCATAGGGTAAAGAATGGCATTGCCGGAGTACATTTTATTACTCTTCTTCAGGGACACATCGGCGTATAACCTAATCTGCACATTGTTTAAACAAAAGAGGCTCGTCCCAAAAGTAATGCTTAGCATCATGGCGGAACCGCTTCTTCCCTTGGTGAGTAATGCCATAAGGAAAAATACCACAAACAAGGAAGTTAACTAAATCCGCGTACCAGGGTATTGCCGAGGCATGTGCTGCCGTGGTGACTGCTACCAAAATTTCTGAGGCATGTGCGTCAAAGGCTGTTGCGGCATCGAGAGTTGCCGAGGCGTGTACATCCATAGTTGCCGAGGCGTCGAAGGTTGCCGAGGCGTCAAGGGTTACCGAGGCGTCAAGGGTTGCCAAGGTGTCGCGGGTTATCGAGGCAACTAAAATTTGTTCATCCGGGAATGCATCACATATCTCTAGATTCGCGTCCTCCACCCTATTGCGTTCCAAATGTGATAAGTGATCGGCCACTTGATTTTCTGTTCCTTTCCTGTCCTTAATTTCAATATCAAATTCTTGTAAAAGTAATATCCAACGAATCAAACGAGGTTTAGCATCCTTTTTAGCAAATAAGTATTTGATTGTCGAATGGTCCGTATGAACAATTACCTTTGTACCAATTAAATAGGATCAGTACTTGTCAAATGCGAAAAATACAGCTAGTAACTCTTTCTCCGTTGTTGTGTAATTCACTTGAGCACCATTAAGAGTTTTACTAGCGTAGTATATCACATGGAAGGTCTTACCTGTGCGTTGGCCTAGGACTGCTCCTACCGCGAAATCACTTGCATCACACATGAGCTCAAAAGGTAGCGTCCAATCTGGTGGAATGACAATGGGTGCCGAGGCAAGCTTTTTCTTTAGGGTTTCGAATGCTTGGGTGCAAGAATCATCAAAATCGAAGACTTTATCATGTTCAAGCAGATCACACAAGGGTTTAGTGATTTTAGAAAAATTATGAATGAACCTCCTATAAAAACCTGCATGTCCGAGAAAACTTCGAATTCCTTTAACCGAACTTGGTGGGGGTAATCTCTCGATCACGTCTACCTTGGCTTTGTCTACTTCAATTCCCTTGGATGAAATCTTGTGGACGAGCATTATTCCTTCATCTACCATAAAGTGGCATTTCTCCCAATTGAGGACTAAATTCGTTTCTTCACATCTTGCCAACACCCTCTCTAAATTGCCGAGACAGCTGTCGAAGTCATTACCAAAAATAGAAAAATCATCCATGAAGATCTCAAGGAAGTCTTCGACCATGTCTGAAAAGAGCGCCATCATGCATCTTTGGAAGGTTGCCGGGGTGTTACACAATCCGAACGGCATCCTTCGGAAGGTATAGGTACCGTATGGGCATGTGAAGGTTGTCTTTTCTTGATCTTCTGGTTCTATGGCAATCTAATTGTAACCTGAATAACCATCAAGAAAACAATAAAAGGGTTTACCTGCAGGACGGTCAAGCATTTGATCAATAAAGGGTAATGGGAAGTGATCTTTCCTAGTGGCTTTGTTTAGCTTTCGATAGTCCATACAAACCCTCCAACCGGTCACAGTCCTGGTTGGGATAAGTTCATTATTTTCATTGCTTACCACTGTTATACCTCACTTTTTCGGTACACATTGTACCGGACTTACCCACGTACTATCGGAGATAGGGTATATAATGCCGACGCCAAGCCACTTGATGATTTCTTTCATTACAACCCCTTTCATGGCATGATTCAGTCTCCTCTGGGCCTCAATTGAAGGTTTGTGATCATCTTCCAACAAGATCTTGTGCATGCACACCGCCGGGCTAATTCCCTTCAAGTCGGCAATTGTCCACCCTATTGCCCTTTTGTGTAGCTTTAACATCTTGATCAGCTTCTTTTCCTGCTCAGGCTGTAACTTAGAAGAAATAATTACAGGCAATGTATTATCAGTTCCTAAGTATGCATATTTTAGTTGCTCTGGCAATTGTTTCAACTCAAGGATCGGTGGATGTTCAATAGAGGGTTTTTTTAGCTTACCTCCTTACCTGAGTAGTCCAGTGGTTCAAAGTATGTACCTGGTTGATTGGCTAGCCAATTTGCCTCTTCTGGTTGTTCCTCATCGACCGGTTCTTCATACTCCTCATGTTCCTCTTGGTCGGCAATGTAGTTGCCGAGGCAACTAAATTCCTCATCGAAGTTAAACTCTGTCGTGGCATTAAGAAGTTGGCATTCTTCTGGATCATCGGCATGCCTTAGTGTTTGGAACACATTTAGTTTGACCTGCTGGTCATTCACCCTCATTGTGAGTTCTCCTTTTTCAACGTCGATCAAGGTTCTCCCTGTTGCTAGGAATGGTCTCTCGAGAATGATAGGTGCATGCTCATCTGCTTAACAATCCAAAACAATAAAGTCAACGGGAAAAATAAATTTATCAACTTTTACCAGTATGTCCTCGATTTTTCCCTCTGGATGCACATATGATCTGTCGGCTAGCTACAACATGACTGTTGTAGGTCTTGCCTTCCCGATTCCTAGTTTCTGGAAAACCGATTTAGGCATCAAGTTTATGTTTGCCCCAAGGTCGCATAATGCTTTCCCGACATAGTGATTTCCAATGGAACATGGTATTTTGAAACTTTCGGGATCCTTCAACTTGGGTGGCATACGATTGTGCAACATTGCCATGCATCCCTCCGTCGCAGCAACTGTTTCATACTCTCCTAGCCTTGTTCTTTTAGACACAACGTCTTTAAGAAACTTAGCATAGTTTGGCATTTGTTCAATTGCTTCCACAAATGGCAAGTTGATGTGGACTTGCTTTAGGATATCAAGAAATTTCTTGAATTGGTATTCTTGCTTTTGCCGCTTCAACCTTTGTGGGAATGGTGGTGGAAGTCAGATATCTTCGATCCTTTCATTGGTTTGAAACCTGATTGACGGCATTACCGGGACATCTGGAGTTGCCGAGGCATTATCAATTGGGGTTGCCGAGGCATGCTTTATCGTAAGTTGCCGAGGCGTCTTTATCGTCGGTTGCCGAGGCATGCTTATTGCCGGTTGCCGCGGCAATTCCTGGTTCGGCATCTGAGGCTTTGCCGCTAGGTTCAACCTGATCTTTTTGCGGAGTTTTGTTTGACGAGCGGGTTTGAACCTCTCTAAGTTGTTGGCCACTTCTAGTGGTGATCGCCTTACATTGCTCATGGCCAGTTCCTCTTGCGACTTCAGTATCGCTAGGTAAACCTCCTTGTGGTCTAGTATTTAGATTTTGAGCGAACTGTCCGACTTGATTTTCTAATGATTTGATTGCCGCCTCTTGGTTTTGCAATCTCATCTCTGTCCTATTAATAAAAGCATCAGTTCTTTTTATGAAATTACTATTCTCAGCCATATAAGATTCAGTTTTCATCATAAAATAATTTAGAGAATTTTCCAAAGAACTAGATGTCGTCGGTTGTTCTTCGGCATCCATTTGCCGTGGCATATTCTTTGGAACCCGATGCTTGTGCATTCTGATTGTTCTAGTTTAGAGCATTGTTGCGATTACTCCATGAAAAATTCGGGTGCTTCTTCCAAGCTGGATTGTATGTATTGGACATCACGTTGTTGCTCCGATTGTAATTCCCCACAAAGAAGCTGGATTCCGGATTCTGCATACATTCAGAAGAATTATGGTTAACACCACATAACTCACAAAAGGAATCCATTACCTTGACTTCATGTGTGTTGTTTGGTTTTTGCATGTTCTGGACCATCTTGGTCAAAGTGGCCAATTGTGCCGAAATTGAATCTGATGATCCTAGTTCATGTATTGTGGCTTGGCGTCTAACTCCTCCTCTTCTAGTGGATGGGAATTGATAGTCATTCTTGGCCAGCCTGTTTAAAATTTGCATTGCTTCTTCCGGTGACTTATCTAGGAGTATGTCGTTTGCCGAGGCATCTAGCATCATCCTTGTTGGTGTATTCACGGCGTTGTAAAACATTGTTACTTGAGTCCACACGGGAATCCGTGTAAGGGGCATTTGTGTAGAAGTTCTCTATATCGCTCCCAAGCCTCGTACATGGATTCATCATCCTGCTCGAAAAAGAAGTAATGTCGTTCTTACGGCTTATCAGTCAAATTTGTAGGATTAAATCTAGCAAGAAAATCACGACAAAGATCAGTCCAAGATGCTATGGATCCCGCAGAATGCTATTCAACCATGCTTTCGCCCTATCCTCGGTGAATAGGGGAATAATCTTAATCGTAAGACATCGGGGTGACTCCGTGTATCTTGAACGAGTTGCAAATCTCGAGGAAAGATTTCAGATGTTGTCGTGCATCTTGATTCTTGAGCCGCCAAATTGACCTATTGTGTTGATCATATTAAATATTACCGGTTTCAACTCAAAGTGGTCGACTTCAATTTCAGTGCGACAACTCCCGGGTTAAGTCCATCAAGATCTTCTTCAAGATAGTCTCGAATAGTTCTGCATTTTTCGTGAAAGAATCACTCCTCCTCCGCTCGAACATCTTGATTCATATTGCCGTCTTGATTTGCCATTGCTTCTCTTATCCTTCGTCTAAGTCTTTGTAAGGTTCGTTCGATTTACGGATCAAAGGGATATTCTGGTGAAGTCGGTCTCGCCTCGGTCATATACCAATGCAAAACCAAAGTTTGTTAGCCCTTTGAATTTTAAACAAGAAAAATAAAAAGAAAGTGCAAGAAAGTAAAAACAAAGTCGCAATTGCCAATCCCCGGCAACGGCGCCAAAAACTTGTTGGCGTAATAAGTGCTACGCAAATGTGCAAGTATACACGTCGCAAGTTATAGTATAAAAGATATCGTCTCCACAGGGATTGGTGCCACTTCAAGGATCTAGTCTCTTGCACTGTAAAAGGTAAAAACACAAGTAAAGGATTATAGGAGTTTAACTAATGACTAATCTAGAAAGCAATTAAGTAAATGAAAAGATGAGATCGAATGAGAGAGAGATAGGCCAGGTTATCGTAAGTTGAGGTGTGATAGCCGATTGGATCGTTTTGGTAAAAGAGTGCACGGCAACTCGGTTGCCGCGGGCAACTTTACACAACGGGGTTGCCTTGGCAACTAATCGATGGTTTTCGGGCAACTACTTGGGCAACTACTCGGGCGCCGGGTAGCAACCTTCAAGGTTCGGCAGAGCGTTCTTCAATGGTTTCTTCTTATCCCTAAGTCGAAACTCTAGCTACTTGTGCATGCCTTGATAATACAATCCCTGCATCAATCAAGGGTGAACAACAACCAATCTTTCGCTTCCTCTTAGACGTTGAAATCCTTAACTTATTCCTGCCGGATTAATCTTCACCATCATTGATTGAATAAAGATCATATTCATTCGTTTCTTGAATCTAACTCTCCGATATTAGATAAATAGATGAAATCACGAGATCCTCTCCCAATTCACTGCAAACAAGAATAAGAATAAGAACCAAGAATGAATAAACCTTGAAATAGAAAAGTGTAAACTCTTATTACCTAAACAAAAACCAATAGTTTCTCACAACCACAAAACACAATAACCATAGCCAAGTAGATTTAGTTCATGGCTAGGTTCCAAAGAAACACAAGATAAACAATCCCTAGCATGAACCCAATCGAACAAGGAAGAAAAAATGAAGCTTGTCGAAAATCCCTTGCCCTAGATGCTTTTCTAAAAATCCCCTTGCTTCCTCTCTTGGACTTGTCGAAATTTCCCCTCTTGCTCTCTTTCTGGATTGTCGAAATCTCCTTGCTATTTATAGGGCTAGGCCAAAGTCCTTCTTTGAGGAGGAGTTTGATTTGGAATTAAATTATCTTTAAAGAATATAATTCTTTATTATAATTTTATTCCTATTAGAACTTCTCCTATCTTCTTGGAATTTAATTCTTCTTTAATCTCTGCATGGCAATCAAATTCCTTTGGGCTTGGGCCTTGCCATGTCATCTTGGGCTTGTAAAGTCATTAATTTCAACATCCCTATTGCATTTTTTTCTTTGTCGACAATTGCCATGGCAACTGGTTTGCGTCTCCTTCATGCATTGCCACGGCAACTAGCTCGGTATATCCTTCATGCATTGCCCCGCAACTAGCTCGGCATTGCTTTGGCAAGTGATCCTGCACATACACACACAAAGCACACCAAAGCAGCATCTTTTCCACAAAAACTACCAAGTTATGTAATCAAGCTCAACGATGGAAGGAAACATGGATTAATGCATGAATGGCTAACTATGCAACTAATATGAGCCTAAGTCTAACAATAATATGAGTAAAAAGGGTAAGAAAATTAGTTCTTTTGAACACTTATCAGTACACGATGGTCTATGTGGGGCGCACGCCAATGGGCTGTCTATAGCCCGAAAAATTATGAGATATGGCTATTTTTGGTCGACCATGGAGGGAGATTGCATCGATTACGCCAGGAAATACCAAAAATGCCAAATTTATGCTGACAAGATTCACGCTCCTCCGTTACCTTTATACACCATGAATTCTCCGTGGCCCTTTGCAGCGTGAGGCATGGACGTCATTGGGCAGATTCACCCGAAGGCTTCCAACGCGCACCGTTTTATTTTGGTCGCAATAGACTACTTCACCAAATGGCTGGAGGTAGCATCCTATGCCAACATCACAAGGACGACGGTATGTAAATTCTTAAAAAAAGAGATCATTTGTCGATACAGTTTTCTGGAAAAGGTTATCACTAACAACGCTTTCAATCTGAATAACAAAATGATGACGGATGTGTGCAACCAATTGAAGATAACGCACCATAACTCCACAGCCTATCACCCTAAAATGAACGGGGTAGTGGAAGCAACAAACAAGAACATAAAGAAGATCATCGCGAAGACGACGGATACCTACAAAGATTGGCACAAGAAGATGTCATTCGCTCTTTTCGCCTATAAGACATCTGTTCGCACATCGATGAGGGTAACGCTCTATTCTCTAGTGTATGACACCAAAGTAGTACTCCCCATTGAGGTTGAGATTTCGTCGCTCCGGGTCCTAAATGAAGTAAAATTGGAAGAATCCGAATAAGTGCAAGCCAGATTCGACCAGTTGAATTTCATCGAAAAAAAGAGGCTAAAGGCCATCTGCCATGGTCAAATGTACCAAAAACGGATGATGCGGGCATACAAAAAGAAGGTGCGCCTGAGAGAATTCAGAGAGGGAGATATGGTGCTTAAGAAGATCCTCCCGATTCAGAAAGATTCTCGGGGAAAGTGGATGCCCAACTGGGAAGGGACATACGTTGTTAAGAAGGCATTTTTAGGAGGAGCATTAATCTTAACCGAAATGGATGGAGACGAGTTGAAAAATCCTGTAAATTCTGATGCCGTTAAGAAATATTATGTTTAAAAAATAAAAAAAATAAAAAAAAAAAAAGAAAAAAGGAAAAAAAAGAAAAAGAAAAAGAAAAAGAGGGAGAAAAAAGAAAAAAAAGGTGGAGCGAAAACCCGAAAGGGCTTTCCAAACCAAAAAAACAATAATGGAGAGCTCAAGGCGAAAACCCAAAAAAGGGCGTCTTGAAGCAAAGGAAGAATCCGAGTCGAAAACCTGTAAAGGGCGACTCAGATGAATTTAGAGGTTGGACCTCCAGAGAGAAGAGTTGTCCCCATGAGCCCCGTAAAGAAGAAGCTCCAAGCAAAGATTCTACTCTGGCTGACAGGATCATGCATCATCCATACTGTGGATATTGGGAGGTTTTGCATTTCATGTTTGGCTTTTCCTTTTCCTCATGTTTGCCATGACCATCTCAAAATTGTTCCAAATCCTTAATCATAATAAAGTCACATTTTGAGCTCACATTCCTTGTCTTCTTGTTATTTGCCATAAACATCATGCAAATAAGTTAACATAGGCTTATGATAAACAAGAGATTTCTGAGCATTACTGTGATCTAACCCTCAAGATGCAAGTGATTAGAAAACAGTATTAACCTTTCCCTCCAGCTGCCTACATGATGTATGTTGAAACGGGACGTGCAGAAGGCTTCGAGCACCAGGGTAAGATGACCAATGGCACATGCCCTACTTGTTTAAAGAAAGCATTCAAGACAATAAGAGAGATTTCCCAGGTGAAAACCTGGAAGGGCACCTCAAAAAACCAAAAAAAACAACAAAAAAAAGAAAAAAAAACAAAAGACAAAAAAACCTCTAAAGTGAAAACCCGAAAGGGCACTTTAGAACCCCGGGCCAAAAATTTAGAAAAGAAAGGTCGGAATGGTTGAACCCGACAATGGAATAGGGTATCGCCACTAGAAGAAGAAAAAGGAGAAAGCAAGCAGCGGAGAGTCGAGAATGACTGATGGCCGAAATATGCGCACCAAGATATTGGCACTCATGCATCATGAATATTTAGACATCCCTAGGATTAGGATCATGCTAACTCATTTGTCATAGCATTTTGTCTATTCTAGACAGGTATCTACAGATTTAAAGAAGCATCGGCAACCGTTTTAGCGTGAATCCCAAATGTGAAGTCAAAGGTTCTATATAGGAAGGGCCTATGTTTTCAAATGCTCGCAGCGATGGGTTCTATATAGGAAGAATCTGCCGCTTCGAGGCTTCAGGAGCTGAAAGTTCTATATAGGAAGGACTGGTGGCTCTAGGGTGAAGACTAGCAGTTCTATATAGGAAGAACTCCCAGCCGAAAGAATTCACCCATGACACAGAAGGTTTTATATAGGAAAAACCCGTTGTGTTGAAGGCGAAGAGTCCTATATAGAAAGGGCTCCGAGCTTTACTGTCTTAGAGTGAAAGGTTCTATATAGGAAGAACCTGTAACTCTGAGATTTCAGAAGCTAAGAGTTCTATATAGGAAGGACTTACGGCTCTAGGGTTCGAAGGCTAACAGTTCTATATAGGAAGAACTCTTAGTCGAAAGAATCCGTCTGTGACGCAGAAGGTTTTATATAGGAGAAACTAGCGTTGAAGGAGAATAGTTCTGTATAGGAAGGACTCCAAGCTTTACCGTCTCAGAGTGAAAAGTTCTATATAGGAGGGACTCGTAACTCAAGACTTTAGAATGAAAGGTTCTATATAGGGAGGACCTATAGTTTCAAGATCGGAAGGTGGAGAAGTTCTATATAGGAAGAACTTACAAGCCCGAAGATTCAGCTGAGGAAAAGCAGAGAGTTTCAGAAGAACACGTGATTCCAAAGCCACAGACAGGGAAGTCGGATAAAAATGGGTGCTTATGATCTTTGCTTTGTTCCTGTTTCACAAGAACAAGCAAATAGGGGCAACTGTAATCACCCATTTTTATCCGATGTATAAACATCACGTTAATTTATGTTAGTTTAATAATTTACATAGTACTGTTGCATGTATATGTAATATATTGTACGTATGATTAATGTACGCAAAGTGTGTGTGATGTGTTATGTATGCCTTAGTAATTATTATGTGCATGTTTATATATGTTTGCATGTGTGTATTATTAAAGTCCTTATTATTATGTATACGAATGAGTATTGCATGAATTATATATATTATTATGTGTGGTCGTGTGCGAATGTGTTTTGTCATAATTGTATATATGTGTACGTAAGTATGTATGTGTATGCTATATACGTATGTGTGTCCATGTACGTGTACGCTTACATGTATGTATATATATACGTATTATTATTAGTATTATTATTATTATAAACAAATAAAATATCAAAACCCAAAAATAAATTAATTAGATATCCAACCCATGTACAAATATTAAAAACCAAAAATTTTTACATCAGGCCCGAACCGGCCAGCCCACATCCTAAAAAACCCTAACCCACATCAGATAATGGAACCCTGATGCCTTCATTTTATCTTGCGCAGCTGCAAGAGGGTCGTTGGATCAGATCTGGATCCAACGGCCATGGTTGAAGCATAAAGACCCCTCATCTGCCGCGTGAAGTCCATGCGCGGGCTGTTGGATTCTCCACTCGTGCGTGTGAGACACGTGCAAGGCCGACCATATTCTTCAGGCCACGTGGCGTGATCCTAGACTGCTACATCATTTTTGAGGCCTCATCTCAGCCGTCTGATCTTTGAGCGATCCTAGCCGTTGAATCAAATCTGATCCAACTGCCAGGGATGCGTCTGCTAAGAGATCACCTCTACCATGCCTCTGCCGCACCACCAGCCCCAACCATCGTACTCAGATACACCAGAAAACACAAGAAACACAAGCTATGTCAGTATCATTTCAAATCTAACAAAATATATATGTATTTTATAGTACTTTCTACAAAAACGATCAGAGAGGATATATGTATGAAAGGTTGTAAGAACAAAAAAAAGTAACCATTTGTATCAGTTTTTCAGAAATACAAAAAAAAAGATCCCATCCTCTTGTTCATCTTTCGAACACAAAAAAAACAAAGGTATCTATTCGTCTTTAGTGTTGCATGCATGTATATACTCTAGAGATAACATAAAAGATGGAGAAGAGTTGAGAGGTTCTTTACCCTCGTCGTCGGTGGGTCTCCCCTCGCCAGTGATAAGCCGCATCAGTTTCCAAAACTGAACATGGTGAACTGAAAAGAGGGAGAGGTTCCTTTTGGTCTCGGTCCTTTTTAAAAAAATGGTTTTCGCTTCGTATTTTCTTAGATCTAGGAAAAATGGAGTCTTTTCTTTGAATCCAAGTTGGGATTCGAGTTTGGGTTGAAGCATGGGTTGTTTTGGTGGTTTTTTTAGGTTCACCGGCATCGAGTAACGGCGGCCGGCGGCGGAGGAGACGGCGGTTGGCTGCCGATTTTTGGGTTTATTAAAGGTTTGGGGTTTGGTTTTGAGAGAAAAGTAAGGGCTAGGTGTTTTATAAAGAGGGGTTTTAAAAAATGGGAAAAGTTTGATTTTAGGCCGGATGAGGGTGTTTTATAAGTGTTTTATTTTTTAAAATGGTGAAATCGCGTCATAAATCCCTCCGCGTTTTCATTATTTTCATTTATGTCTCGCCGCATGGGATATTTGCAACCCCAATCCCCCCCCTTTTTGAAAATGTTTCAATTGGGTCCTCAAATAAACTGAAATTAGTTTTTAAATGATGAAATTACCCCCTAGTCCCACCGCGTTTTTGAAATTTTCACTCCAAGCTCGCCCCTTGGTCCAATTACATGTTTAGTCCTTTTAAGTCCCGTCTGGTTTATAATTTTGTCCCTAAATCATGTTTTTATTGCTCAAATTTCTGTCACTTCTGTTTCATTTTATTACATTTTAGTCCTCTGTTGTAATTAATTATGCCTCTTGTTTTTGTTATTTTATGGTTTTATGTCATATTTATTTTGTTCATTGCCTTAATATAAGTTTTTATATCAGCTTTGTTTTTGTTTTTGGAGTTGTTGTTTTATTGTTTTAATTTATCCGACCGTATGATGTATATATGTTCGTTTAAATATTACGTTTCAGTTTGGTTATCATGTTATACTTACGCCATGTTTCTATGTACATAAGTTTGTTATTTGTGTGTTTGTTTGGTCTTGAAGCATGATAGGAAGTTAAGTACTTTATTACATGTCTGATTTAGTTTCGTGTAACATTGTGGTGCCTAGGTTTTAGTTTTTATTTGATGCTTTTGATTCTAGTATCATGTCCAAGTTTGTCGCCTTAGTCCGTTAGTTTAATATTGTACATTATCCATGTCATGTATGTGATATAGTGTGGATTACTTTAATATGTTTAAGCATGATAGGTTTTTTCCTTATTTAAAAGCTTTATTCTTTTTCTTGCTCACGTATTTTATTAGTATTGTTTAATTTTGTGATGTTCCTTGTATGTTTTAAAACCATCTGATGTATACGTATGTTTTAAAATTATTCGCTAAGATCGCATAAGAGATATATATAAATTGTCAATGTGGTGTCCTTTTATCCGAGCATAAACGGGGCTAGTATCAGGCGTAGTGATAGTGGTTGGGCGTTTACTCTCGGATAACGGGGCCTTTAAAATCTACTCGCACTTATAACCAAATTTTAATCTAATCGTCATTTTAATCCAGAAAGGCTAATATTAATAAAGCGGTAATTATTAAAGTACCAATTTTGGGCGGTGTGGGGTGCTAATCCTTCCTCATCCGTAACCGACTCCCGAACCCAATAGTTTTCAAATCTCTGATTTTACGGTGTTCGGCCTACCTAAGTGGCCGGTGGCGACTCCAATTTCAAAACCCAACGGAAGACATTATTTTTAAAACAAAACAAAAAATAATAGATAAAACACGATTTTTTTAGCGTAAAAGGATATCGCTACATCCCTTCAGTTTTGTTTTGTTTTGTTTTGTTGTTTCGTTTTTACGATTTGTTTATAATCGTCTGTTGTTGCTGTTTGTATTTCTTGTTTGTGTTTTTATATGAATACCGGTATAACAGTGTTAAAAAAATTAACTTGGCTTGTCCTACAGAAAAAAAAAACGAGCTTTAAATAAGTGCTGGCTCTAATGATAGACTAGTTGTGAGTCCAACTGAGTAGAGGTCCAGGTCCTATGCGAAATGGAACTTTGTTGGAATGTGATAGAATGTGACCATAGTCCTTAAGTTGGGATAGGCTACACCGTAGTTAATTTCTAGTGTGAGAATAATTGCATGAATAATAAATAGTCAAACATATGTATTTAGAAAGAGAAAAAAAAAGTTCAGAATTAATTAAGAATAAGAGTCCAACCAATGTTGCACACACTAATTTTGGACCGCAAGCCTTTGTTTTGGATTAGTTTGTTAAAATTTCCTTTGACTTGCATTTCTAATAGTCTCTAAACTCAGACTCTTAATTTAATTACTTAAATTAAAATTCAATAATTAAAATAGATCTAAATTAATTTAATTTAAAATTAAATAAATCAATTAAGATAAAATTATTTTTTAACATTAAAATATTTTTACATAGTTCAATTATAATTTTTTATAGTCATGACAATTTTATCGTATTAGAATATACGTAAAAAATTATATAATTACTATTTTAATTTCCAACACGGAAATTTAAATAATAATTTATTAATTTAATTTTTCACTTTGAACTAAATTAAATAATAATTAAATTAATTTCTAAATCATTTCTTCCATTACTAAGAAATGTTGTTACTTGAATAAGTATTTTTTCTGCAAAAATATATTTCTCATCCATAATTTATCCAATTCTTTATTATTTTAACACACATCTCGTTTATGAGTTACAATGAGGTAAGGATGGCAATCGGGTTGTACAGGTCGAGTTGGCTTTTGGTTCGAGATGTTTTTGGTTCAGGTTTGATTCAAATTTAGTTCGGTTTATGTTATTGCAAGTCGGGTCGGGTATCAGATTAGTTGATCTTCAGGTCAGGTCAAATATCGGATCTGTTGAATTTTTGAGTCGGGTAAAAAATCAAATCTGTTGAATTTTTGGGTCGAGTCAATATCGGATCTGTCAATTCTTGATTTGAGTCAATATATGAAGATAATCTTTTAAAGAAGAAAAATGATATTAACCATTAAACTATTACTAAACGTGCTTGTTAATTAGAAATATAATACAAAAGGAGAATAAAACATACATATTTGAGCAAATTAAATTCGAGTTACTTTCGATTCGAGCTACTTTCGGTTCAGGTTGTTTTTCGGTTCGAGTTGCTTACGGTTCGAGTCAAATTGGGCATGGGTTGCTTTCAGTTCAGCTAAAATTCAAGTCGTTCTGCTTCGGGTTAGAATCAAATTTGGATCATCATATCGGGTCTCGGTTCAGGTATCAGATCAAGTTTGCCATGTCTACAATTAGATAGTGAATGAATCAATTGTACTTATATGATGTGATCTAAAATAATATGTAATTAAATTATGATACTACGCCTATTAATTACATGATTATTTAAACCACAAAATCATTACACTAAAATAGCATGATCGAACTCTCACACATACAAAGTTACAAAAGGATAAATTTATCCGTAGCCTTTGTTCAACAACATTGTCATAAAATATATTTTCATCATAGGATATCCAAGATTTCTTTAAGTTTTATTTGTTCATCTAGTTTGGCCACTTTTATTGCAATGTTTTATTGTAAATGATATGACGAAAATTATTTTTACAAAAATAATAATTAATTATTCATCTTAGGCGAATGACCATAGTCATGTTTCATATTCATAAACCATATACATTTAGAGGATATCTTTTTCTCTTGAGTTATAATTTCATATATATAATTGCAGCTATATCATGTATGGGATGCATATCCAACATATCAACCATGAGCTTACTGTCTTGAAACACATCGACATCTATATTTGTTAGATCAAAATACACGAGTCAGACATACGTATTTTCATTATACGTAGGATTAATGTTAACATATTTTGAACTCATAAGTGAATTTGATTGATGTTCAAATAAATTTAACATTAATTCATTTTGAATTTAGTTCAATTTGTTGTCTAACTCAATCAACATATATATATATATATATATATATATATATCAAAATTCGGCTTCTTATCCACATGCTTAGAGATGAATGATCCATAAAAATCCACGATACACACAACGCCTTAATTAATTTACATTTAACCCCAAAAAACTCACGTGGGACCCATGTGTCTTTCCCTTCCAAAAGCCAATTTTCATTTTGGACCGTTTTATTAAGTTCTTTTAATAAGAAATGTTAACAGGAAGGACGATAATATCAAATGAAAGTAATAATGGGTTTTCTTTTAAGTGAGACCCTTTAAACTCTATTTTTTTCGAAAAATAATAATTAACTAAATTATTTTACGGAATTCATTAGAAATCATCCTATTCAATAATTTAATTAAGTATTATTATTAATGTTACAATTCTATGTACTACTAGTAGAATTTCTTTTGACAAATATGTCTAATTTCAGTTTAAAATTTAAATTTATAAACTTAAAATATTAAATATTGAATTATATCTTCTAAACTTTAAAATCTAAATCATAATTTTATACACTAAATTCTAAACTTTAACCCATAAATTAAACTGGCTTGTAAAAAAAATTCACTACTAATATATAAAATATTTCTCTTATTATTATTATTTAACTTAAATTTTACTTAACTAATATAGGTTAAATTAACCATATCTCTTTTATAATTGAAAAATAATAATTAATAAAAACAAAGCCAAATTAATATAAGGGGCCTCATCCCCGTGGGATCACATTTGTTTTCTCCATAGATGGGACCGACAGGCCTTTTATAATGCTTAAAAATCGTCCTTTACACGCGTCTGATAGAAAAGCACGCTCGCGTAAATGCGGGCCCACGGTAAAGATTCGTGTCCCCTCCTCCTCCCTCAATGAGCGGACCTCACGCACCAATCAATTCGAAAGGTCAATGGATTGGCCAATCGGGAACTTGTGGGGCTCTGGACTACAATAATCTATCCGTTGTAGATTATATTCTTTTGAGCGTGTCGTTGTCGGCTCTGTCTTTACTCACACGTGTTGACCGGCCAGGTCTTTGCTGGTTGGGGGTTTCATCCGACTCCTACCTCGTAATTTATTACACGGTGGACACCACACTTTGTAAAAACTCCCATCATTTTCCCAAAATGATAGTTTGACCCCGTTATTTAATGTAGTTTTAAATTTTGTCCTAATTTTCGAAAGGTGAAATTTTGGCTGCGAATAAAATAATAGAGGGACCAAATTCATAATTTGACCTTTTAGGAATTGTTTTAAAGGATGCTGAGACAATTGTAGTCGTGTCGGTAATTCATCATTTTTTGAATTTTATGGTTTTAGAGGGATAAAAGAGTGTTATGACTTCAAGTCTAAAAGAAATCATCAAATTTTTAGCAAATAAATAAAAATTGAGGTCCTAAATTGCAAAGATTTGTGGAGTAAATGCTCCTATATTTAGGGCTTGTGGGGTTCAACACATCGGACTTTCCTTACGGATATATTCTATATAATATGACCATCCCTTTCGAATTAAAGTAATTGAATAAATCAACAAAAACTAATTTTAGGTTATATCCTTTTCATTTTATATACATATGGTGTAGGGGAGATGCAAGCTATTAGATATTTAGAGGTCGTCCTTTCAATCATAGGAATACCAGTTCATTATATTGTCACATTTTAAAGAGACAATAGACATTAATCTCACATAAAAAAAGTTTTTAGATATAAAAAAATGGTGGTGTTGTACATCCTATTAAACATATTTTCAAATAAGTTTATGGCGAGATTACGAAAGGTATGAAGGGAGATTAAGAGTTTTTATGATTAATTTCGGAGCAAATTTGATCAAGACACAAATTAGGAGAACATTTAGTTAACAAATTATATTATATGTACACCACCAATAAATATAGTAGTATATTGTAGATTATGTAAGATCACGTCAGTATTGCTCATTAATTACTTCTTAGATTGGTATTATGCCTAAATAATTATTTAAATCGGTGAAGCTAGGTGGTTGGATTTCTAATTAATCCGATGGAATCCCAATACAATGCTTATCGTAGTTCGAAAGTCTTTTCTGGTGGCCCCATGGGAAACAAATGGAAGATCTCTCCATCGAAATTCATATAATATTTCGTCGGTTTTCTACCCCATTTCTTTGTCAACTAATTAAGCGATAATCAAGCTCAATAATCTCAACTTCAAAAGCTATCAAATCTATTGGTGAATTACTTTCCCTTTTGGATCTCTATAATGTTCATATGCTAATGTCGGATTTCACTTTCTAGTTTTTTTTAAATGTGAGTACACTAGTTTTATTAAAAGAGAAAAATTTTTAAATACAATGAGAGTTTACAACTCAAATAAATAAATTTGATCCGGACATATTCTTAAAAACACAAAAACTAGCGTCTCTAGATCATAAATAGGATCATACAAAAAGGGTAAAATCCTAACTCAAATACTAGAAACAAAATAGATACAAACATCACCAACGCTCGACGATAAAAGGTAAAAAACCAACAACAAACAACATTAAAAATGCATATTACAATAACAAGGCAAGTTGACAATACGTTTATTACCGCAACTCAATCGCGAACAAGAACGATGTTTGTGAGCTCCTATCCAAATTCAGTTTGAGGGTCCAAAACATGGAGATCAACAGGATAATTAAAGAGCGTCATCTTGATAAGTCGTGGCGACTTCAAATCCAACCTTAATAAGAAAATCAAAGAAGCGGTCAAACGACCGAATAAGAAAATAAAAACGTGCCAAAAGACAAGGGATATGTGCCAAAAGGTAGAGAAAAAGTGTATCACAAGGACATAATTATTAAAATAAAAATAAAAGAAAAAAAATAATTACTAGCAGTTTACAACCAACATCAAGACTAGTACCGTCATCAACCACTTGAAAAAGAAAAGAAAAGCTACAGGCTGCTAGGGCTTTCGGTTATGCTTTCTCTGTTAGGTTTAATTCAAAACTATGGATTTCACTTTCTAGTTAATTGTAATGGGTTGATAGTTAATTTATGGTTTAAGAAGTGATTTTGTCCTTATAATAATATCAAATCAACAAAGTTGTCTGTTCATTTTAATTGCATTAATTTAGCCATCATAGTCTTCTAATATCAGTAATGTTGTACTTTTTTAATTTAATTAATTTAGCTCTTAAACCCTTGCATTACATCAATATAGTTCTTTGGATGTCGTTGACTAACATAACCAATATCACCAATCATCATTTGTCATGTCAGACACTCAATCATTAAATAATTAACATTGATTGAGTTAACATGTCTATATGCTATTTTCTTTAATAAATTAATGTCTTTCAATAAGATGATGTCCAGTCAATTTTGATGACGTGATAATACAATTGACGTGAATTTTTTAAATGTATAGTTTTGAAATAAATTAATTCTAAACTCTTCAGTTATATTATCACGTCATCAAAATTGACTCGTCATCATCGATATTACAAGACCATTGATGATAATGACTGATGTAGAAGTTGATAGTGGCCACATACACAAAATTTAATAGTTCTGTCAATCAATGATAGTTAAATGGCGAAACTGATACAATTTTAGGAATTCAAGGGAAAAATTGATGAAATTAAAAATGATGAACAACATTGTTGATTTTAGAAGACTACAAAGGCTAAATTGTTGTAATTAAAAGGGAGATACAACATTACCGATATGAGATTATTACAGAGATAAATACCCCTCAAGTCCTTAAGTCTTAATTTATTACAGGTAAATCGAATATTATTCATATATTTTATACATTTTTAAGTGTTTTGATGTAGTATATGTTTTCCGCAACATTCCACTTAGTCTCCTCTAATAGACAACATTTCTTGTTTGAGAATTTCATATCATGAGCCCATTTTATTTTCATATATGAAAGAACTTTAGAAACAAAATATTAAATATATTGGAACACATGCATAGTTTCGACACAAGTACGAAAACAAGAGGATTGCGAGACTTTTTCGCTTTCAAGCAAGCATTACAAATACAGACAGAATATTCTATAATTCGATGACATTTGGATTCCTCTTGTCATAATTTACATGTCCTATTAAAACACGTAACATCGAAAGCACTGCGTAGAAAGTTAGGTAAAAAAATTTCATCAATTTGTAAAAGCAGTATTGTCTGCAAGCTTCATGCATGTTTCAAGTTTTGACTGAAAAACATGATTGACAGGTTAGGTTACAATTTTTATATGGTCATGGAGTTTTCATTTCTTATTCAAATGCATAACTTGCAATTTATATCATTGTCGTACCCATAAATTAGTAATATCCTCTCATGATCAAATATTAAGAAGAATCAAATTATTTAATTATGTAAATATAAAAATTTATTAAGTATTTAAACTTTAAAAATTAAGAGATACGATACTTAGGAGAGAAATGAATACTTAAAAGAAGATAATGATCCTGTTTGGCAATTAGCGGATAGATGATAGCGGATTACATTAGCTGATAGTTGATTGCATTAACTGATTTTACTAGCGGATTGTATTAGCTGATTGTATAAAAATGTTTGGTAAAACTAACTAATAGCTGATAGTTGTTTGATTATTTAAACAATCAAAATGATTTATAAGGACATGATTATAGTTGATACTTGTTTGAATAGTTTATTAGTCATCAATATTTTGTATATATTAATATTAATTAGATTATGAAAATATTTTTTAATATAACATTACTAAGCATATTTGAAGGATTTATTTATTAATTTATTATTTATATAATTATTTTTAATACAATTTGATTAATTATTAAATTTAAATATAAATATAAATGTGTGAGAATAAAAAGAAAAAACAAAAGTATTAGTTTACAAATGTTACAATGTAAATACGTGAGAGCGAAGAATTAAAATAGAAAAAGTTAAATTTATGTTTTTTGGAAATTTTTTATAATTGTTAAGGGCAAAAGGGTCTTTATAACTCTAATATTAAAATTTTTAATTTTAAAAATTCTTATTAATAACTTTTTTTAAAATTAAAAGTTACACCCTCAATCCACTATTCACTAAATATTTAAATCGACAAATTCAACCGGTTTACGTACAACCTCTAATTAATTGGCGGGTCGAGGCAAGTATCAACTTGTAATAGCAATACCAGCATGACAACACGTGGAAAATAATACCTAATTAATTGGTGGGTCGAGGCAAGTATACTCACACATATATGTGTTCTACACTAGTGCAGATTTACTATTTTCCATGCTTACCTAGATGCTTGGGGGTTTAAAACGTAGGTAAAAACTAAAAATAAAGGACTTTTGCTATTGATGGCATTTAGGGATGTCAATAAATACTACATAAATTCTAATAATTAATATTTGTTTTGCTTTTCAATAGGACTTAATAGAATGTAATTAATTATGTTCTGCTTCATTAATTTAGTGTGTTAAATGTAATTAATATTCATCTAAAAAGAGTTTAGGGTTTATTATTTGTTGTTTAAGGTTTAGCGCTTATGAATTATGATTTAAGGTTTATGGTATGAGTTTAGGGTTTCAATTTTAGGGTGTATGGGGTTAGAGTTTGTGTTTAATGTTTAGGGCTTAAAAGGGTTTTAGGGTTTAAAGTTTAAGAGAGTTTATGGTTTATTTTAGAATTTTATGGTTTAACTACATTAAGCACTCTAAATTAATGGAACATAACTTTTTAGGAATATAATTAATTACATTCTATTGGATTCTATTAAAAATTAAAATAAACATTAATGATTAAAATCTATGTAATTCTTAATGCTGTTAATTGTAAAATCCAAAAATAAATTAGTAAAAAAACAAAGTTATTAATTTTTCCCCTTTCACACCGATGAAAAAGATAGAAGCAAGTGCACCATCATATATATATATATATATATATATATTAATCACTAGTTATGTCTTTCAAACAACACTATAGATTCTTTTTCATTTCCCTTTAGTTTGATGCATAGTGACTAGTAAGTAACTTTCTTTTTGAGAAAGAAATTGGTCAAGAAATGATTGACTCTATATAAAACAGGTGCATGAACCTGTAAATCTAATGACTATACCGATGTGTGAGAAAAGGGTGGCTCACTTTTGTCTTGTACCCATATGGATTATAGTAATATTCGGAATCTATGACACCAAATCTATTCTGTTCATGAGGTTTGAAAAGTCTTGAGATTTGATTGAAAAAATATGCATGTTTTAGGTATAGATTTGTTTGGATGAGGGCCAATTAAATCCTTAGCTGCCATCCACGAGCTTGACAAAATGTTTCCTTTCTTTTTTTTATAATTATCGATAATCAATCAAGTAATCAATAAATTTAATTAAAAAAGTTTGTTACGAAAATAACTTTGTAAGTTTAATTTATCTTATTCATGATGTTATATCCTAAATATTATTTAAAAACTTAACATATAATCTCACTAAACTAACTCGTAATTAATAAATTTCCTCGTTCTTTCCTATTATATAAGTTTTGCCCACTTGCCATTGCATTTCAAGAAGTTTGGTATACCCCTTTTCTTGGGGGATGCCAACATGTCAACCAAGTTCCTTGAATGTTGAGCTTTAAATTCAGGTCAAATTAAATTGGTTCATATGATTTTTTTTTTTACTTTTTGATGTGATTAAATGATAATATTTGTTCTCTATTTTTAACCTTTTAAAAACACATATCGTGCAGACAAACTGCTCAAACGTAGGTCTTTTAATAATAACCTTTCCTTTTCCACTAAGATCAACCAAAAAATTCATATGATCATTTAGATTAGTTAAAATCTTATTAAAGATGCTTTCCCTTCAAAAGATCATCATGGAAAAGGGTTGTATAAATTAAAATATCACGTCCATATACTTGTCACCTTGGCATACACTAAATCCATTAAAATATACATGCAACAGTGTGGGTGTTCTTTAACGTATAAACTATCATAATCATCATCATTTGTTTTTCTTTCAACATTTCTATAGATGTACACATGGTAGCAATCACCATCTTTAAGAAAGAAATGGATGTGACTTCGAAGAATAACAAGAAATTTCTATCATGGTATAAATTAATGAAGTTTTGAAGGACACATGGCCTACAATTCGAAAGGCCCCTTCATTCCATCTTTCCAATCAAATACAAAATATTTTATTGCCATTCAAAGTTCATAAGAAATATATAAAAAGAAGTTAATTAAACAAATAAAGTGTAGGAATCCCTACACTTGTACTTTCTACACGGGTTAGGAGGCTTGATAGTGCTTCAGAAAGTGTGAACAAAATATAGATTTACAACAAAATATATATATATATATTATGATCTTATAGATGTGTGTCTTTCGCTTTCGTATCAAAGGTGCAAACTGAGATATTTGCTCCACCAAAATATTAATGAAATTATTAATGCCCATCTTATAAAAGTGACGCATATTAGTGACTATATAGGTTACACTTGTACACAAGGACTTGTTTATTACTCTCCAATAAGGGATAGTTTTTTTTTTACTTCTAATTTCTCAGAGTTTTGTCTTGATTAATATGGATTGACTCGTGTTGTACACCTAATTTTGATAGGTAAATCTTCTAGCAAATTTTTTTTACATATACAATACCTCAAACTCGAAACCTACTCAAATGATACAAAACTACTTTTCACTTGAACAAACCCCGTTAGTATAGTTTTTTAATCCCAATTGTGAAACTTTTCAATTAGTTGATTTTTTTTAAAATGGATTATCAAATACACCGTAGTTTACACACGTGTATATATGTGGGCCTTGGCCTCGATGGGTTAAATAAAAATAGCGAATTAACCGTCTAAAACATTATTAATTCAATTTAATCCCTTAGCCCGTTAGTAAAAAAAAATAATTCATGGTTAATCCCTATAAAAAAAACAATGCAATTTAAACCACTTTTAACACATTTTTTTAATTTTAGTCCTCAAAATTCTATAAATCTATTTCAACCCAACTATAAGTTCACAATTACTATCATGTACACTAATAGTGGTGAAACTAAAAAAAACTCCGAGATAGCCGAGTTAGGAAGTTGTCACAAATGTTTTTAATTAAAGGGTAAAATTTTGATACACATGCTATGTGAAACTAATTTTACACAAACATGCATATTTAAACTATAAAACCCAAATCCTAAATTCTAACCCTAACCCTAACTCTAAAAAATTAAACCCAAAACCTTAAACCCTATGCCCTAAATTCTATACATTAACCTTAAATTCTAAACACTACAACCTAAACCCCTAAACTTTAAACCCTAAACTAAAACCCTAACCCTTAAAACTAAAAGGCACGTATAAACTAAAGTTTACACAGCCTGTGTATCTGTTGTCACTAATTTTTTACCATTTCTTTTTAAAAAAATAATAAATAAAATAAATATGAATAAAAAATAATATTACTGAAAATATTCTTTCGAATAAAACTCAAAGGAAATAATAATGAACAAAATATTTTTTTAAAAAAGGCGGAAATGATAATAACCCAAAATAAACCCTTTTAAATAAAAAACCCACTAGAAAAAAAATAATAAATAAGGAACCCATTTTATTTTTAAGAGGCCCAAATTAACCCGTTTATCTTTTTTTAGGTTTATTCGAGACCGTTGGATCTGGGGTTGAAATTATGAGCGGATTGGATCAAATATAAAAAAAATAGGGAGAGTGGGGAAGACCCTGTGCAGCCATGCGCCTGGCGCGTGCAGCGCAAGGGGTTTCTTCCCCAAACCCCTCCCCTACACGCGAACTGCCTCTGTTGGCTGCCTTCCCCCGTCGCGCTTGGGCCACGGTGGCCGTCGCCGGTGGTGCCAAGCGGTCTGTCGTACCCTGGCAGTTCCAATGCCACCGTCGCTGCCCATCGCCGCCGTCGTTCACCTGCAAAACAAGGAAGAAATGAGTTAAACCCTAGCTCGATATTAGGAGTAAATTCATCCCCAAATCTGAGCCAAATCGGATTGTTTTCTGGAATTCAACCGAAAATCAAGTCCTCTATCTGATTTTGGCTCAAAATTAGGGATAAGAATCCATTTTTTGCCTTAAATCCCAATCTCCCAAACCCTATAAATAGTACCCCTTTCACCATTATTGAACACACAAGCATCCAAACACACAAGAAAAAATTCATCCGAAAATACCCAGAAAAATACTCTGAAAATCATTGGGAGGTTGCTGGAATTTGTTCGAGTTTTGTGCAGCATTGGTTCAGATTTTCGCGGAAAGTAGAAGCTAGCAATTCGCCGTTTCATCAGTATAATTCCCTCTTTTTTTCATTTCGAATTTATTCATTTTATTTTTTTGGTTAATGCTCTTCTTTTTCATGATATATTTGGTGTTGCTTTGGATGTTTTAATCTTGTTTGTTTGGTTGATTTTCTAATATTTAGTGTTATGTGGTTGTTTTGGTAGAAAAAAATAATAAAAAGGAAAATGTGTTTTTTTAAATAAAAAGGTGTTTGATCCACTTGACTTTTAAAATATGTGAAAATTGTGTTTGTGAAATAAAAGGGTCAATTAGTTTTAAAACCACTTTTTTATACCTCCTTCAATATGAAAATAAATTTTAAAATTATCATAATAAGGTCACTTAATTACTACAACCCATTTTGGTCCCCTTTTAAAATAAAAGAGAAATTATTTAAAAAATATAAAAAAAAATACAAAATAAACTTTTTAAGGGAGTAGTTCTTTAGATTAAAAAGTAAGGCCTTTATCCTTTTTAAAAAAATAAAATAATTTTTTTTAAAAATTATATAAAAACAACAAAGTTCTTTCTAAAAATAATAATAATAAACTAACTTTTTTTTTGAAAATACAAGATAATAAACACCTCTTTTAAAATAAAACTCGTTTTCCAAAATTATCAAAAAAGCATAAAAAGAAAGGTATCGAAATATTTAAACAAAAAAAGTAAAGAGCTTTCAAAATACAAGAAAAAAAGAAGTAATATTTTAAATAAAAAGCTTTAAAACAAAAAGAAAGAAAATAATATTTCGAATAAAAAGCTTTAAAACAAAAAAGAATAAGAAAACCCTTTCAAATTATTAAAAAATAAAATAAAGAATAAAAGCTTTAAAACGTAAAAAGTCAAAAAAAATATTTTAAAAGCTTTAAAAAATATAAAAAAATAAATCCTTTTCAATTTATAAAAAAACTCATTGAATATAAAAAGAATAAAAACAAACAAAAACCTCCTTTCAAATAAACTCAAAAACTCAAAATATGGTTTTTAAATAATAAAAATCTTTTTAAAATAAAATAAAACAGAACCAAGCCCATAAAAAATTTTGAGTTTTAAATCGTGCTTCTTTTCTTGTTTTGTTTTCATTAGCTTTAGTATTGAGTTGGCCTTAGGAATATGTTCTTCAAACCTTAGATAGAGACTTCTTTGTAACAAAACTTTCTTTAAAATATAATAAAACATACTTCACAAAATTTAAACCCTAAAATAGGAAAAATACTTAGACCCTTTCAGGATTAATAAATTTTAACTTAGAATAAATAAAAAATTTCAACAAATCAAGTTTCTTTGTTTGTAAAAAAACGAAATTAAAGTAATGCGGTGTCTTACTAAACGGAAATGACGGGTTAGCGCCATAAGTGTTGGCGGTGATTGAAGTTCATTTTCGGATAGTAAGCCCGTTAAAGTAAAATTAAACTTATGGACAGACAATAATTTAAGCTTTACATCGATTCGCAAAATCCGACTTTAAAACCTTTTGTAACCGACAAGGTACCATTTTTTTGGCGTCGTGGGAGTGCTAACCCTTCCCCACGCGTAACCGACTCCCGAACCCGTTTTTGTGTTTTCGCAGACCAAAATTGTTATTTTAATAAAATAAAATAATTTTATTAAAATAATCCATTTTTAGGTGATGCAAGTACACCTTCCAAAGAAAGATTGGTGGGGACTCCGTTGTTTTGGTTTTATATAAAAAAAAAGTCAATATCTCCTTAAAAAAGGTTGCGAAAGTATCAAAGTTATTTCCAATTTTAAAACCCAAAGTTTTACAAACACAATTGATATGAATAAATTTGTTTTGAAATTTTAGATTTGGTATTTATTTAGAAACCATCCGTAATGATTTAAACTTCAAAAAGCAAATCATATTTGTTTATGTTTCAAGAAATAGGAAATGACATTCTTCAAAGAATAATTTGGTATTTTTCTAGAGAAATTTTGTAGCAAAATTCACTGGATAGATTATCCTACAAATTAAAATCAAATTCAGTACTACCGACAACCAATTGGTCTAGTGGGATGAGACATTATATTCTTTAAGCAATGTCAGAGACTTTAATCCTAGAGTTGTGAATGGAACGATTGAGTTGGAAGGGTCACCCCATAATAAGTCTCCGTAGTGTCCGAATTTGTCAACTAATGTGTTAAAAACAGGTGGTTAAACCAAAATCAAATCCAGCACTTGATGCAATGACTGTTCCAATTTGAGAGCTTACCTTATCCAAAAGTATAGATCCAAACCCAAATTCATATATAAATAAATATTAGGCCCATTCATACATAGGCCTTGGTTTCAATCTCCACTGCAAATTGCAATGAAACTTAGTGGACTTGAAACTTAGCGCCCATCAAATTTAGACTCAGTTCGAGAGCGGGCCCAATGTTAATTTGCATAAATTAAAACATATTAAAATTTTTAATATTCATATTTAAACTTTAAATTGTTCTCTTAAATAAGAAAAAAAAATCTGATTTTCTAAAAATTATAGTATAAGATTTTTTAGAATAATTTATACAAATTAAAGGGAAATATGTCTTTCAAAGGGAAATAAATGGTCAATATTATTTTAGAGAAGAGTATTTTTATAAATAAATAGTCAAAATAATATAGTAATGATAAATAAATAAAATATTCTTATTGAATAAAGAGGAGATACAGAAAAAAATAAAAATATTCTAAAAAAATTAAAGTATACCAATTACAATAACCGATTATTTCTCTTAATACATTCTCTCTCTCTCTCTCTCTTTTTACAAATTCTAATTTTAATCCTAGTCCTACTTAAAGGAGAAGAGAAAGAAAAACTTTAAGGGAAAGAAGGAAGTGCTCTTAGTGAGTCTAGAACTCATGACCTAAGGAAATATGAGAGAACAACGATGAGCAGCTTGATCTACCTACCAAATACGTTTGCTCTAAAACTTTCAAATTGCACAACCTAGACGCTAAATAATAAAATAGTACTATACAAAGAAAGAGTTCAAAAACTTCAACCAAACAACTCGAAAAATGATAAATAAAAACAAACATCAATATCAACAGTGAAGAATAATCACCATACTTTTTTTTAACATTCAATGTACAATGCTATGCTACCCATACCCCTTCCCTCTCACAAATTAGAGGATATGAGCGTTTAGGCATGCTTGATTCCACGTCCTTCTGTATATTGTATCAACGACAAAATAATTGAACTATACTCGATCAAGGACACTATAATACTTTTAATTGTACATGTCATTTATCCTAAATTATAGGTCATCCACGTAGGATGATTTTCATAAATATTTCTCATTATTATAAGAAAATATAGATACGATTTCTACTTGTAATAACCATAGTGTATTATCACTATAATTATACATTATAGGTGTACCCTTTCCAAATATAATACCAAATTCAACTAGGCATTGATTGCTGATCACTCGTCCACTATATTTTTATGGCCTGAAACGTGTTATACACGCCTGCATTCATCATAGTAAAAAATGAAGAAAAAATTACTAGAGTCTAAAGAACGGCAATCTAATTTAAGGTTAAAAGATGATAAGTTTTGAAATTTGTGTAACAATCTAAAATGTTATATTTTTTTATAATTTTTAGTTGTTTTTTTCAACAAGTTTCAAAACTTGGTCTTTTTAAGGTTAGTGGTTTTTCCGACAAGTTTCGAAACTTGAGAATAATCATAAAAAACCCTAAAATATTATAAAAACTATCCAAAACCTTAAATTAGGATGTTGTAAGACAAAACTATCCAAAACCTTAACAACTATTGTTTGCAGTGCTGGAGCTCACAGTGCCTTTTCTATTGAAGTTTACAAGAATTGAATGATGATCTATCATGTTTTTCAAAAAAAAGAATGATGGTCTATCATGGAAATTTTTGGGAAAAAAAGATAGTGGGAAAGAATCATATATGACAAAGTCAATGTAGGAATAAAAAAGGTTAGCACTTAGCATACTTGAAGCTTTTTATTGGGTTTTCTTCACTTTGGAAACACTATCATAAAATGAACTCCATCATGCGTGATCATCATCATTTCTATTTTTGAGGATGGGGGATATATGTATATATATTTCACATACGGACTAAATCTCGAAATTATATGATATATATACGCTGGCAGTTAACATATTACGTATTCGTAAATTATTGTAAAATTTATTGAGGAAATCTCAGATATTGTTATTATTGCAAAATACATAAGCGATCCTCTATTCAATAGAATTCTTCGAGTGTGTGTTTGGATGTAATTATATAAATGTGGCATGTGTTTGTCAATCGGTGAAATTTATAGGTCGTGTTGAATTGATACATTGCCTCATATTTTATATTTTATGCTATATATTTAATACTAGAGATGGATAGCCCACAAATTTGGAATGCTAGTATAAAATTATATAAGATGTTTATTTTCATATTTTTTTATTAGTAATTTTATTACCGAATACTTAATTATTTAGATGTTTTGAAGTATTTTTTTTATAATTTTGTATAACAGTTAATATTATTTTAGGATTTGAACATATACAATTGTGTGATTAAAATTTACACTTTCAAACATGACATAAGAAATTAAAACGTAATTATCTCTAACAACATGTCAACGATAGGAATTACATTTCCATGCATATGTTGGCTTTCAAACACACCCTAAACCCCTAAATATAGTGATTATCCAAATATGCTACGTATAATCACAAACTTATACTTAAATCCACTTTAATCTTGATTAACATCAAATCCCAGATTTAGTCTCGTATAACCCTTTTTAGTCTTCATTTATTAAAAACTATCAGATGACTTTCCATGCACAACCATACAAATCTTGACATCAAGACCTGTGTTTCTGAAGCATCCAACCTTGTTAACATGACAATTAATGCATATAATCAGACAAAATACCAGAGGCAAATTGATAGACAAATTAGACGTACGACATTGCCCTTATATTTTCCTGGATGGACATACAAAGCAGACTAATTTTGTAGCTTACGATGATTGATGAAGATTGATATGCACAAAAGGAGTAGTCAGTAATGTTCATAATTCAGGCTAAAATTTCTGGATTTGCAAGCAACGGCCATTAACAAAGGATAACGGTGACCACAAAGCTGAAGGAACACAAATCTTGACATGAAGTATCCAATCTTAGCAATTAATGCCTCCAAGGAATAATGCATATAATCAGACAAAATACCAGAGGCAAATTGATAGACAAATTAGACGTGTTGGGAAGGCAGCATCTTGGAGACGATGATATGGCCGACGGATTCTTTATACATCATCTATCAAGTGAGCGGGTGGACTATTGTTGATATGGGAAAGGTCTTAAGTATATTATATGGATAGTTTTCAACATTTTTGACGTGAGAGGGCAATGGATTAGGTGCAGCTTTGGAAGGATATGTTTTGACAAATCTTGGTGTTTAAGAGGCGATTTCATTGACGTTTGAGTGGATGAGGAGCGACGGAGAGATCATTCGTTGTTCCTTTTTTTTTATCAGGTTGCCTAGTTTGTCGATTTCATATTTTGGTTGTGGTGTGTGATGGTGGATGGGACATTTATGGAGCATGTCGCATGCGGTGTGGCAGCAGTGTTCTACACTGGTTTGGTGCTGTTTTCGGCGCCTAAGTTTTCCCCTGGATGGCTCGTTTGGGGTCAATATATTGAACATTGATTTGGGATGTTCGTTTATGTTTTGATTTCTTTTGATTTTGAAGTGCCATTTCTCGGCAATTCTCTTAATCTTGTTTATTTAGACGTTTTTTTTGTCTATTTAATAGTCATTTGCTGATCATAAAAAAAATTGACAAATAAGACTACGTAGGCCGTAAATAAACCGAGTTTGAAACGAACAAATTTCTGTTCATAATCGTTTGTTTATTTTTTAAGGTGTTTGTGTTCTTTTAAATTTTTAATATTGTCATCGTATTTGTTTGTTTGTTGTACGTATTTGTTTGTTTGTTGTTGAAGGTGTCCGTATCAGTTTGTTTAGCATGAACATGCTCGTTTATTACTACCTTCACATTTTGAACTACACCACAATGGTGTAATTACACTGCTAGTTCTTAAGCTCCTCATGCTTCAAATTTTGAACTTCAAGGTCCACCTTGTGTTCAATTTAGTCACTAACATCACCAATAATTAAAATATAAAAAATAAAGGGTAAGTTACAATAGATGCCACCGAACTATAGTTGATGACTCGTTTTTGCTATTGAGCTTCTAAAATGTTCAAATCTAAAATTAAACTTTACTTTCCGACACGTTTATGTCACTCCACCGTTAACTCTTTAACGGGACGATGACGTGGCTAACGGCTCGATTATATAGCTGTTACACCAAAATGACGTCGTGTAGATAGAGAAAAATGTGAAAAAAATGCACTCAAAGGGATTTAAACAAGAAACTCTTTGAATTTAAGGGAAGCACCTAGCCACTAAGACAACTAAATATTTTTTATTTAATTCTAACAATATAATATATATAAATAACATAAATAAAATATTTTTATATTCTAAATAATATTAATATAAATAATATAATATACATAAACAAACAATATACTTCTACATTTTAAATAATATATAATATTATTTTAAGAACTAAAAAACTAATTTTCAAAACAACCCACAAAATTATCAAAATTTCTAAAAAAAACACAAAACCCTAATCCAAAATTCTCTAATCTATCAACTATCGTCGCCGATCTTTACGCTTTTATTATCGTACTGAAGTCGTCTCCTCTCGTCATGCACGCCGTCCACAAGTCATTCATCACACAATTTCGTTGTTTGACTGAAACCTTCGTGTTTGGCGTTCGACGGTCGATTGACATGTCGTTCGTTGATTTTCGATGAAGGAAGAATAAGACAATCAGTCGTGAGGGTCCAACGAAGAAAGGAGTAGGTGGAGAGTGACGATCGACGGTAATGATGGGTAGATTTCAAGATTTGGGGTCTTAGTTTTTTTTTTAAAATTTTGGTGTTTATTTTTTTAAGAAATAATATATCTATATTGAAACTAATATTGACATATAAAATTAATATATTTATATATAACATATTTATATTATTTACATATATTAATATTGTTTATTGTATTATTTATTTTATAAAATAATTTGAATTAATCTAGAGGGCAAGTAGACATATATATTATTTGTATAAAACATTTTATAATCTTAATTTGGTTTAATAGTTAAATTTTAATTTTTTATTCTAAAGGACTTGAGTTCAAAGCCCATCAATTTTACTCTAATAAACGACGTCGTTTTGTGTCATATTAGACATCAAAACAGCCGCACTAAAACGATATTAACAGTGGCCCGTCGTTAGCCACGTCACTGTATCATCAAAAAATTAATGATTGAATAATATAAACGAGTCGAAGTTGGCGTTAAATGGATTCAACAAGCTTTCCATAGGCCGTGGTCTTAGTGGAATATTTTCATGGACATCGATAGGCTGATTAAAAAAATAGACAAGGTGCGATTCGAATACGTGCCTAGATCCTTGAACGTTATGGCAGATAGCTTAGCTAAGGATGGATTATCGCGTCAGACCCTTTTTAAAGCATGGTGGTAGTCTAAAAGTATAATTGTTTGAGTCTGGGCTGTGCTTAGAAAGTGTTATGTTGAGTTCTTTGTAGTTTGAGTCACAAGTAATGGCTGCTTAGCTTTGAATCTGTAGCTGCTGTGGGGTTTGAGCGAGTTTATCTTAGATCTGGCAGCAAGGTGATTTTCTGTTCGATTTGAACTCTTTTCCTTTACTTAAGTTTAGAGAATTTTTTTAATGAGGTCCTCATACAGGCTTAGGCGTGTATGATTTAAATTTTAATAATATCATATTTGTTGAAAAAAAAAATTGAACATTTTAAAAGTTCAGTTGCAAAAACATGTCGATAAACGGCTATAGTTTGGAGAAATCATGTGTAGTTTACCCAAAAATAAAAGAAAAAGAGGAACCAGATAAATGAGCTTATAACAAGTCGATAAACGAGCTTATAAATGAACTAATAAATGATAAATATAAACGAATCGAACACACATCTCTTTGTATTTATTTATTTATTAAATGAATATAAAAATTTTATTCGAACTCTTTTATTTAACTTAATAAACGAATACAAACTAACGTTATACAAACAGTTCATCGAACCCTCTATTTATTTATGGGACGAGGTTACCCTCTTTATTTTCATATATGGACATACAAAGCAGGTTAATTCTGTAGCATACGATGATTGATGAAGATTTGACATGCAGAAAGGGAGTAGCCAATAATGCTCGTAATTCAGGTCAAAATTTATGAATTTGCAAGCAACGGCCATTAACGAAGGATAATGGCGACCACAAAGCTGAAGAAAAACAAGTTGCTAAAGTCTTTTGTCTTGTTAGGAAATGCAATCACCTGACCCTATCTGAATCATCTTCTACCTTTGCAGTCCAATCAATTCCAATTCTTATCCGATATTCATTATGATCACTCGGTTCCAATTAAATTGAAATTCAATCTAAAATATAATAATAATAATAATAATAATAATAATAATAATAATAATAATAATGTGATCCGACCTTATGCCAAACCCAAAAAAAAATCCTGCCAAAACCAAAAATTACAAGGAACAAGAAAATAATAATAATAATAATAATAATAATAATAATAATAATAATAATGTGATCCGACCTTATGCCAAACCCAAAAAAAAATCCTGCCAAAACCAAAAATTACAAGGAACAAGAAAATCAATCATTAAATTTGTAGCATTGGGGGTCCCAAGAGAACTGTTCGAATCATATCTTCAATCATACCAATATCTCTTGCAGCATGGGAAACAAAATCCCATGTTGTTTTGGTAAACTATATAAATAGTCACATAATTTTTAGGACGTTTTTATTTTGGTGACAAGCTTTTAAAATTTACAATATAGTCATTAAATATTTAATCCATTTACATTATGGTCATTCCGTTAATAACCTTTAGAAAAACTAACGTGCCATGTTATCTTTCCTTTTTCTTCAACTCTGATTACCCCTCTTGTTTGAAAAAGAAACAAGGGATGAAGAAAAAGCTTTTGCTGCATCTGCTTCTTTTCCTTGTTTCCCTTGCTTCTGTTTATGAAACCACTGTTGTTTTTGTCATACAAGGCTCTGTTTCATCTCCCATTTCCAGTTTCATCTATACTTCAATGGTTGTTTTCTCTCTAGGTTCTCCTGTTTGTGAAGCTGTCCTGTTTCGTCTCTCCTTTAATTCTGATTTTTTTTGTTATGCTGACAAAACACGGATTCAACTTAGAAGCGAGGGGCACAAAAGAATGGATCCGCCCAAGAAAATGTTAAAGGTTCTCTTTATTGCTGGTTCTTCATTGAGTGCAATTATCTCTTCTTTGCTTTGTTTTGTTACATGGATAATGTTGCATCTATAGTAATTTCTTTCAAATCAGTAATGTTGTTTCTTTTTTTTAATTGCATCAACAGGAAGATTACGAGAGCTAATTAATTGATGCAATTAAAAATGAAAGAAAATATTGTTGATTTAAGATTACTACATGAACAACGTTACTCATCAAACCTTAAATTATTATCGGTAAATCGAGTATTATTTATATATTTTATACATTTTCAGTGTTTTAATGTAATATATGTTTTCCACAACATCTCATGTAGTTTCCTCTAATAGAAAGCATTTCTTGTTTGAGAACTTCATATCATTAATACATTTTATTATCATATATGGAAGAACTTTAGAAACTAAATATTAAATATATTGGAATACATACATGATTTCATTAAACACAAGTATGAACACAAGAGGATTGCAAGACTTCTTCGCTTTCAAGCAAACATTACAAATACAGACAGAATATTCTATAATTCGATGACATATGGATTCCTCTTGTCATGATTTACATGCCCTATTAAAACACGTAACATTGAAAGCATTGCGTAGAGAGTTAGGTATAAAAGTTCCATCAATTTGAAAAAGCAGTATTGTCTCCGAGCTTCATGCACAGTAGCGGAGCTAGGATTTTTATATAGTATGATTAGAGTAAAATATGAGGTACGAAAATTCCTATACTACTATAATATAAATATTGTTGACTCCATCCCCCAACAAATCAAGTGTAGTCAATTCTAATATTTCATATGAAAAATTCTATACTAATTCCTTGAAAACCCCATCTAACTCTTTAAAAATCACACACCAAAACAAATCAAGTATGGCCAATTGACCCCTAATTTATATGTTGCTCCGCCACTGTTCATGCATGTTCACGTTTTGACTGAAAACATTAACATGTATAGTGACTAGTAACTAACTTTCTCTCTGAGAAAGAAATTGGTCAAGTAATGATCGACTATATATGTATAAAACATGTGCATAAACCTGTAAAAGTCTAAGGACTATAATCAAGGCCATCTCAGATATTTTGAGGTCTTGTACGAAAACTCAAAACCATCTCAAATATTTTTGGGGCCTTGTACAAAAACATTATAAATCATGAGTTAGATATTATATTAAATTATATTTTGATTGTAAAAAGTCATCTCTATGTTACTTACTAGTCACTATACATGTTTATGTTTTGCGGTCAAAACGTGAACATGCATGAAATTATGAAATTTTAGATTTTTATGGCGTGGTACACTAATAGTGGTGAAACTAAAAAAGTCAGCACTAGCCGAGTCAGGAAATTGTCAAATGTTTTTAATAATTTTAGAACCCAAAATTTCACAAACACAATTGATATGAATAAAAAATTATGAAATTTTAGAAAATTATGAATAAAAATTTTCACAAACTTCAAAAATCAAATCATATTTCTTTATTTTTCAAGCAATAGAAAATGATATTCTTCAAAGAATGAGTTGGCAATTTTTCCTAGAGAAATTTTGTAGCAAAATTCACAAGATAAATTATCCTACAAATTAAAACCAAATCCTACATTATCCAAAAGTATAGATCCAAACCCAAAGCCTTATAGAAATAAAAATTAGAGCCCATACATTCAAAGGCCTTGATTTTCTGCAAATTCCAACGAAACCTAGTGGACTTTGAATTGTTTTCTGCTTTTATATATATATATAGCTACGGGTATTCGATCCATTGTTCAATTCATACGGATTGATTGCTGGTTTATTATAAAACTCTACGATGTTCAAATTCAAATCTCTAATCTTATTTAAAAAAAATAATACTTTAACCCGATAGATCAATTATTAAAATATATTAAAAATTTAATATTCATATTTAAACTACTAATTGTTCTCTTAAATAATAAAACTAAAAATATGGCTTTCAAAAAAATCTAAGTGCAATATTTTTTAAAACTTGCGATATAGTATAAGATTTTATTAAAAAGAAATTTATACAAATTAAAGGGAAATATCTGATAAATATTATTTCAGAAAAAATATTTTTATAAATAAATAGTCAAAATAATATAGTAATAAAAATGCTATATTTTGATACATAAGCTGTGTAAAAAAATACACAACCTTTCTATAAAATTTAAAACCTAAATCTCAAACCTTAGCACCCTAAAACCTAAACATTAAACTTTAAGCCATAAACCTTAAATTCTATACCCTATACACTAAACCCCTAAACCCTAACCTAAAACCTTAAATTCTAAACCTTAAAATTAAAAGGCTTGTGTGAACTAAAGTTTACACAAACTTATATATCAAAGTATTTTTCAAAAAAAATATTCTTATCGAATAAAGAGGAAAACAACAAAATTACAATAATATCAAAAACAAGCACAATAACCGATTATTTTTCTCCTAAAATTATCGAAGTAAACAAACTAGACTCTAAATAATAAAACAATATTATACAAAGACATGGTTAAAAATTTTCAATCAAACAACTCACAAAATAATATATACAACCAAACATCAATGTCAAAAGTGAGAAAGAACACATAATGTTTTTAAGGGAAAACTACATATTTAGTACTTCAATTATGTGTACGTTACTGTTTTGGTACCTCAACTATTATTTTTGGCAAAATAGTACTTAACGTTACGTTTTTGTTTGTTTTGGTACCCCGGCCTTTAAAAACTAACAAAGATGATGTGGCTTGGTATAGTCACAGTTTTAGTTGAAAATACTAATAATATATATATATATATATATTATCAATTTAGTCCAAAATCTATCAATTTAAAACATCATCTTAATTTTGGGGCTACAACGTCATCTTAATTTTGATAGAATTTTGTCTCGTCCATTTCTCACCCCTCGTATTCTAGTCGGTATCCCAATCGTGAGGTTTGGGTCCTCCAATAGACCCCGCATTAGCCCACCATTGATTCACAAATCCTAAAGTTTTTAGTGTTGGTGTATCAATTATTTATACATGTCTAGTGGCTAATGATACTTATACTGTTTCATCTTAAATGGATTCGAATCTTAGTTTCGGAATATAATATTCAATGTATTAAAAAAATATCCAATGCACTAGCAGAAAAAAGTTTCCAAAAGTGGGCTAGTTTTAGAGTTTGTGGTTATGGTTAAAGTTTAGGTGCATAGAAATTAGGGTTTAGAGTTTAAATATTATAGTTAGTGTTTAGGGTAATAGAATTAGAGATTTAGATCTAAATTCTACACCCTAGACCTAAACTCTAAATTAAATCTCAAACCACTAAAATTAACATTCTTGTAAAAACCTTTTTTTCTCCTGTCACATGTACTTTTTTCTCACAAACGAACAAACTAGATGTGTCGAAACACCAAAAGAGAGAGAAAAAATCGAAATAATAAAAGGAAAAAAACAAAAAAGAGGAAAAAATTAGGGTGAGAGGCCAACCGCCGAAAGAAGCTGCGGTTGGTCGACCCTAGGGTTACACAACAAAAGGGAGAGAGAGAAATGAGAGGGAAAAAAAAACAAAGAGAAAGTTCTTGCGATTTTGGAGCAAATTGAATAGCCCACATGGAATATTATCACAATAATTATACATTATAGGTGTACCCTTTTCAAATATAATACCAAATTCAACTAGGCATTGATTGCAGATCACTCGTCCACTATATTTTTATGGCCTAAAACGTGTCATACACGTCTGCATTCATCATAGTTATGCTTCCCATTAGCCCCATTTGATGTCTATCTATCAGAGTAAAAAATGGAAAACCCTTAACTCCTCATCAATCTTAACTATTGTTTTGCAAAGCTTGAGCTCACACTGCCATTTCTATTGAAGTTTACAAGGAATGAATGATGGTCTATCATGGAAATTTTTGGCAAAAAAAAAAGATAGTGGGAAGGAATCATATATGACAAAGTCAATGTAGGAATAAAAAGGTTAGCACTTAGCATACTCGAAGCTTTTTATTGGTTTTTCTTCACTTTGGAAACACTATCATAAAATGAACTCCATCATGCGTGATCATCATCATTTCTATTTTTGAGGATGGGGGATATATGTTAAGATGTTAATTATTGCAAAATGCATAACTGACCCTCTATTCAGTAGAATTCATATGTGTTTGGATGTAATTATACAAATGTGGTATGTTTTGTCAACCAATGTAATTCATAGGTCGTGTTGAATTGAATGTAATTGAAGATTGTTACTTTAATACGATTAACATCAAATTTCAAATTTAGGCCTCGTTCGGCAAGGATTTTAGAAAGCCCGTTTAGGTAGAAGTTGAATTTTCAGTTTTTTCGAAACACCCGTTTGAGCACTAAATTAGGTGGGAAAACGCTCGTTCAACGTGTTTCGTTTGCCCGTTCGACACCCAATGCTCGTTTGAGAAGCATTCTTGAACGAAGCATTAATTATTTTTAAACTTTCTACTCTCCATTTATTAAAAAAGGTATAATGTCAAAAACTACCCCTAATATTTGACTGAATAGTCATTTTGACCCATGTTTTTAACTAATTTAGCTTCCAACATTTTATTTTGGGTCAAAATGACCCATTTGTGGATGAAAATTGTTAGTTAACTTACATTAAATGATTTGAAATGACTTTGAAAAGTTACATGACAGTGCACGTTGACATGACAATGTCATATAGACAAAATCTTAAAAGAATGTCATATCTGTCAAAAAATAAATTTATAAAATTATATAAAATATAAAATTATTTTTCTATTGGCGTGTCATTCTGTCAAGTCATTTCAAGCTATTTACCGTCAGTTGACTATCGATTTTCATTTGCAGAGGGACCATTTTTACCCAATATAAAACATTACGGGCTAAATTGATTTAAAAAATAATAGAGACCAAAATAACTATTTAGTCAAGCAGATATTTTTTTGAAATTGTGCCATTAAAATAATATTCACACCCACACAAATTTTGACACCAAGACTTGCTTTTTCTTGAGTATCCAACCTGAGCAATTAATGCCTCCAAGGAAAAATCCATATAATCAAACAAAATACCAAGGGCAAAAACTGTTCATAATTCAGGATAAAATTTTCCTGGATGGACATACAAACCATATTAATTTTGCAGCTTACGATGGTTGATGAAGATTTGACATGCACAAAGGGACTTGCCAACAATGCTCATAATTCAGCCTAAAATTATTGGATTTCAAACAATGGCAGCTAAGAACGGGGAAATGGTTACCACAAAGCTGGAGAAACACAAGTTGCTAAAGTCTTTTGTCTTGTCAGGAATGCAACACATGACCCTATCTGATTCATCTCCTACTTTTGCAGTACAAGCAATTCCAATTCTTATCCAAATATTCATTATGATCACTCAGTTTAGATTCATAGTTACGTTGGATTAGAGCAGATTGGTTATGAATGAGTGAACTCTATTTTTTCCTTATTCATACTGTCTTAAAATTTTAAATATAGGGAAACAAATTTCTCTACTATATATGTTTTTTTTAAAATAATTATCAACAAATACGATTTTATATAAAAAACTGTTACATAAAACAAACACCTTAACCTCGTCAAAACAACAGTTCAATGTTCACTCTAAAAATAGGAGAGAAACACCTCAAATCATACATGTTAAAATCAACAAATACCAATTTATTTAAAAATATGTTATACAAAACAAAGACCTTAATCATACAGCTATGTAGTATCTTGTCAAAACAACGGTTCAATGGTCATTTTAAAGAACGAGAAAAACACCTCAAATTATACCCGTCAAAATTAATATTATTCAAAGCAAGTACATTAGGCCGATTGGCCAAACTGTTCATCTTTGTTTCTTTATATTCTCTTAGATCATGGGTTTTAGACCCACTAGAAACAACTCGTCTCTTTTCCTCTCTCTTCCAGGTAGGATTAGAATTAGGATTTGTCAAAAAAAATATTATTCACTTTGATTATTATTATTATTTTAATTATGTGTCTTATTAAAAATCTTCTTTATCTAGATCAAATTAAAATTTAATTCAAAATAATAGAAAAAGAAAAAATAAATCAAAATGAAATAGGGTTTTGCTATACACAACCCTAAGTAGGGGTGCATAAAAATATCTGATCCAGTCGATCCGATCTAATTATCTGTTGATCCGATCTGATTTTTTATTTTTCAGATTGGATACGGATCACAATATTTCAAGTTTCAGATTATCCAAAAATTTTAAATTTCATTAATATTAATCTTGTTATATTTAACAATTTGATGCTTGTTATATCCAAAAATTCAAAATTTTCATAGCTGCGAATCTTGCTATATTTAGCAATTTGTTGCTTGTTATATTCGAAAATTCAAAATTTTCATAAATACGACCGTTGAATCCAAAAAATACTTAAATTAAATTAAATATTTGGATAACCGAATATCTAAATATCTGATCTAAGTATGCGATATCCGAATATTCAGATATTCGATTTTTTTTCTGGATATGGATTGCTATTTTACCAATTTGAAATTTCCAGATATCTGATTTTTCGAATCTGATCTGATATCCAAAAATGAACGCCCCTAGCCCTAAGGGTTGCATATAAGAACTACTAGATTTTTACCATTCATGCTTATTTTACTTTTCAATGGAATCTATTAGAATCTAATTAATTGTATTTGTAACCCCCTAGACCCGCTTATGCGTTACACCTAATTAGTATGTCACATTAGGGTCACAAGAGCGACCCATAGTAAAAACTCAAATAAAATTCTTTTCTTTCAAATACATTTAAAACCGTAAAATAAAAATCTTTGTCAGAACGTTATTATAGAAAATTATAAAAAAAGAAATCCAAAAGTATATTACAGACTCTGATATAGAATAAAACACGATATACATGCCCACTAATTATATCAGTACCGTACTTTGCAAGCAACGCCAAGGGAACTTCAGACACTGATGTCGGTCACTGAACCATGATAAATCACTTTTAACTTGTGATGGTAAAAGCAACGTGAGCTTGGAAAAGCTCAATAATACAAAACTACCAAATGATGTTGTAAGCACATACAAGTATAAGGCAAAGCATGAAACTGAAATATCGATCATGGCATCATGGTTAATCAGTACTTCAACTTCTTAGTATTAGTCTGGCATTCTACACTCTAGAGAAATCAGAAAGGAGAGAGATTTTACAGGAATTAAGCCAGAGGGTTAATGTATATCATCAATTGCAGATCGAGGAAATAGACATAATGATTCAAATATTTGTAGGATTTCAACAAAGACAAAGGATGAGATAAAAAATTTAGTATCAGCCTAACTACCCTCTAACCGTACACTGATATGCAGTATCCCAGAACTATATCCAGAAAGACTTACCCTAGGCCCATTAGGCATAGGAGCTTACAGAAAGACTTACCCTAAGCCCATTGAGCGTAGGAGCTTACCTAAGGGGATACCTTAGGTCCAGAAGGTCTTACCAGCTTAATCAGGGCTAAGTCTACAGATCTTCAATCATACCCCAGATGATATACCCCCAGATAAAAAAAATCAATTTTTATCTAGTAAATAGTAATATCAAAAAAACATGTATCAGAAAACGTGAGCCAAGAATTGTGCTTTCATTTCGGATAACAGATTCATACTCTTAAATCGGAACAGGTAGAATTCACGATTCAGATAAGAGAAACTTAGTTTCAAATCGGAGAGAAAATACATGTGCAAGAAACTCACTAGATGGTTTAATTTATCACTCAGAGGTCCGAAATAAACACAGAAATGAGACACTGAAATATAGTCTATTCTAGACTAATTTTAGAATTAATGGCCTTATTCAAAAGAATTTGATAGATATTGACTTTATCCAGGTGTTCGGAAATTATACCTTAAGATCATTTAGAATTTTCGGTATATCATGATTATGGAGGACTTCAGATATATTAGGATATTTTTTTTGGAATTCAGGTAGATCATGATCAATCAAGATTCTGGACTTATTAGAAAGATTCTATACAATTAGCTCATAAGGGTATTTTGTTCATTTTAACTTTTAAGGGTAATTTCATAATTTAGCCCAATAAGGGTAGCACAGATACTTGCAATAATCAAGACTTCTAACGGCTTATCCATCATCCAAGTCCACTAGAACTGAAAATTCTCATTATCGCGGCACTTACCAAGTAGTTGGACATCTGATTTTTACATGAACTCAAACCTTAGCACCGAATGTACCTTTTAGAAGAACATGTTACTCTTACAATAACAATATACTTTCTCCAAATAAATCAAACATTCCATCATATAGTAGTCTTCCAATATTACATTAGTGTGAGAAACGACCAACAAACACGGGTCGTGTATTACAACTTTTTAAGGCTATTACATTCGTTTGGCTTTATTGGTATTTCTTATTCCAAGTCTTAGAGGTGTTTTTAGTCATTTTAGTATTCAAGGGTATTTTAAACACTTCGATGCTCGGAGGTGTTTCAGTTATTCTGATCCTTCCAGTCCTTCCAACTATTCATTCATTTTAGAACTCGAGGGTATATCCATCATTTCGGTTAATTTATAAATTTGGTGTCTGAGTATATTTCAGTCATTTCAATTAATTCAATCTTTTCTATCATTAATTTATTCAGAATTATGGAGAACTCCCAAAAAAATTATAATCAGAGACTTATTCTAAATTCGGGAAGAATCCAAGTATTTTACGTTCTAAGAGTTATAAATTTTGTTACCGTATTCTTGCAAGTAAATCAAGTTTTTCAGATAAATTAGTCGTTATACCAGATCAAGTGTAGGTTCGCAAAATGATTTTATTGTTAGGGGTATTTTAGTTATTATTGCATCTCATGGGCATTCTCGTCATTTCTTAGCTTAGCATTTCAGAAATTAAATCATTTGTAAGCATAACCAGATTTAAGGTATAATAGTCTTATCAATTATTCTTGGATCTCAAAAATTCTTACAGGTCACCCATCTTACTAACCGAGCATTTTAGTCTTGACTGGTTTACAATCTTATTTTTTTTTCCGCAATCGATTAGATATTAACAGAATTTACCATATGCTTAAACATGATTATGCAAGCATTTACCAGATACCAATATATTTCATAAAGCATGGATGAGATAGTAATATATTACCTTGACTCTGAGCAACAACGGCCGACCCATGATACACCATTCGATCACTCTCAAACCCGAACTCGATGTCTCTTAGCCTCTCAAATGCAAAGATATGTGAATACCCTCAATTACACAAATTCCAAAATCAATCCTTATTCACATTGCTCTTAATCTGAATAATGAAGCACATAAGCATATTCGGGTTCAATATCAAATTTAGAGGCTTTCAGGTTAGAATTTCACGAAATAAACTTCAAAAACAAACTTAGGAAATCGAAAAACATAAGATGTGACTTTTCAAAGAAAGTCAACTTTTGGTCAAAGTCAATACTGATGTCAGCAGTCAATGCTGACATCATCGATTAACACTGACTTCATCGGTCAATACTGACATCATCGATCAATAGGTCAATAGGCCAAGTTGAGTTTACAGGTCAATCGGGTTGACTCAAGCGAGTTGACTCACTAAGCTGACTCGTTCAACGGGTCAGACAGGTCAGATATGGTCGGGTAAACGGGTCAGATTCTGGGTTTGAACCATACTGGTTTGGGGCTTTGGGTCTTAAGTTGGCTGGCTCACTCAAAAAAATAATAGACCCGATTTGTTATTAAACTGGTTAGGGAGTTGGGCTAGTTTACTGACTCGATTCAAAAAGCCAAATCGGGTCCAAGGCTAATCAGGCCGGTTCAACCTGAGGCTACCGTCTGAAATGGTTGAAAAGTGCCTTGGACGGCGTGTGACGCCCACATACAACCTATTTGGTCAAAAAATGTTCCTAAACGCAGAAAACATCAAGCAAAACCCAACCATTTCAACTCTAAAACTAAAATAAGGCAGAATCAAGTTAGAATCCTTACTAACTTACCAAAACGTAGAAGATACAACCAAAATGGTGTAACTCTGACGACGTTCAGAATGTTATCGGACAAAAGATTCAAGGGTAGGGTTTTGGTCGCCTTGGTATGAGAAAGACGACGGTGGGGCTGACGTCTCGAACGGATGGCCACGGTGGTCGAAAATGGTGAAAAATAGAAGGACGACACTTGGTTCCTTGCCAAAACTTCAAATCGTTCTACACGGGTGACAACGAGTATTTACAGCGAGTGGTGGTTATGGGTGAGGTAAGGATACGACGGTGAACACAACGATGGCGATGGTGAACGCCACAGATGACCAGAGAAGAAGATTGAAAGCGGTGATAAAAGGTGGGTAAGGGAGAAGTGTAGAACCTTTTGGGTTCTCACACTCTCGAACCGACAACAATAATGGGGTAGCTGGAGAGTCATATTAGATTTTATTATTTTTGTCTAACCCTTGCCATAAGATTTAAAATTTAAATATGGTGAGACTTATTAAAGTACATTTTTAGTCTAATTGGTTAAACTACTGGTCTTGGCAACCAAGGTCACGGGTTTCGAACCCCTTTAAATGCAGTTCCAATTTTCCCCAGAATATACATATATTATTATTATTATTATTATTTAGGTGTGTTATAGTATTCCTAAAAAAGTAAACATTATGTAAAATGGTTTAAGGTTTAGAGTTTTATGATTATATAATTTTAAGGTTTAAGGTTTTATGATTTTATGGGTTAGGGATTAAAGTTTTATGATTTTAGGATTTAATGTTTAAAGTCTATTTGTTATGATTTAAGATTTTATGATTTTTAGGGTTTAGTATTTATAGGTATTGTTTAAGGTTTGAAGTTTAGAGCTTTAATGTTTAGGGTTTAATTACATTAAACACCATAAATGAATAATGTTTAATTTTTTAAGAATATACTAAAATAAACATTAATAATAAGTTTCTAGTAGTTCTTATATGCAACCCTTAGAGATATGTAATTTAGGCTAATAGAGGTTATCACGATTTTGCTTAAGACGTTAACTGCGAGTTCTTTCTACTGGGATGTGGCCTCTTCACTAGCATGATCGTGATCTCTCTGCTTCTGTTCTAACTGAAGTGAAAGTATGTAGCATTGCCTTGCTATCTTTTGACCAACCTGCATAAAGCCTTCCCCTTAAGGTGTGGGGAACTTGACTTGTAGGCGGAAAAGGGATTCTATTATTCTAGCTTTTCTCATCAAGGGTCTCCCAAAAATAGCATTGAATACAGATGACTTATCGATGACTAAAAAATTAGCCATCTGTGTGACTTTATTATCACCATCTCCCATAGTTACGGGGAGTCGGATGGAGCCTTTTACTTCAATGGGTTGGTTGCTAAACCCATACACTGGGCTGGCCAACTTTAATTCCAAATTTGGAATTCCCATTTGGTTGAATGCATTCCATCTCAATACTTCCACAGCACTACCCGTATCCACCAAAATTTTCTTTATAGTAAATCTTATTTTCCTTGTTGTAATGATGATATAGTTATTGCCTTCTTCGTCGATAATATTATTCTTTTCTTTTTTAGAGAATGAGACTCGCCATGAACCTCTGTATTTTGGTTTTTTCATCGTTCATGCTGAAACTGACATTATTCCCTACATATATGCATTTCGCTTGGAGCTTGATTGGTTCCACTTTTAGTCTATTTCGATTAATATATGTATGATATCCCTATTATCCTAGTTGTTTCTTCTATTGTCCGATGGTCTGGGCTAATGAGCCTCTCCGTTATCTTTGACTTGTCTGTAGCAAGAAACTAAAAATCTTTTCAATTGCACCCTTCTCACTGCGAATTCAATCACATTCTTCAAATGTACGCAATCATCTGTAGAGTAACCCTAAGCTTTGTAAAACTCGTATCTTCGTCTAAAACACTCCCTGTGGAGGCTTTCTCTCATCGGCAACGGTGGTATTAAGATTCCCATATGTTCAATCTGGTGTAATATTTACGAAGGCAACTCTGTTAACTCATGATAGGTTCTATACGCGGATAACCTTTCTTGGGTTATCTCACACTGCTAGCCTTCCTACGTATGCCGCTATAATTGGCCATTATTTTAAACATACTGTGGTCTACGACAGAACTATTGGCCCCCTCTACCAATTCTTTGATGAAAATGGGGTCTGCTGCATTTGAGGCCGCGATCGTCTTGCCTATGGCCCTCATGCTGTCTGCCTCCTTATTTTCAGTGTATGGCTAAACCTTCTCATATAACTCTAATAACTTTGTTGGTGGTTGATACAGTAAATTATACTTTAGATACTGATGAGAGGTGTCGACAATGAAAGCGAAAATAACAAACTCGTTGGAGGCTTCTTTGGTCTACATGGTTCAGCTTGAAATTGTTGGAAAAATCATGTAAAAATTCACCTGCCTTCTGGATGACTGGCATAAGATACGCTGGTAACTTTTTCAATACATTATTCTCTAAAAAGCAGCTCATAAACAGCTCTGCCAGCTAATCAAAACTAGAAATTGAGTTTGCCTAGAGCTGAAGATACCAGGCTTGAGAAGAGTCCCTAAGGGTCATTGAGAATGTTCAATATTTAACCTAATCGAAAGCACCAAACAAATCTATGTGGTTTAAAAAGTGTGACAAGTGATCCTGAGGGTCGCTTCTTCCATTTTATATTAGCTTCGGTACCTTGAAATACGTGGATACATGATGCTCCAGGATATCTTCAAATAAAGGCTCATTTATGTACCTTCGAGAGTTCTAAGAAGGATCATCATGTCGAATGCTCTGATGTTCTAAAAAATTTTCTACATTCTCTGTGAAACTATAGTTCATATCCTCTAAATCTTTATAACCCTCTTCCAGCTCTTGAGGATGTTCTCCCCCAGCGTCCTATTGAGGAGAAGTATGCTCTTCTTGAGTCGCTTTGCCTCTAATCTTTCTGGATAACTACCTGATTAGTCTCTCATTCTTCTCTTTTATGATTCTGTGTTGTCTAGCCTGCTCTTGAATATACTTTTGTTGCTGCTCAAGCTACTGTTTTGAGAGCAATAAAGCTTTGTCTATGCTCTTTATCTTTTCCTACATTTCCAAAAATTGATGGTTGTTGCCTTTCGACAGAGATGTCCATCTCGTTTGTTGTGTATCTAGCCCTACTGTAAACTATAGGGGAGGCTGATCCCAAAACTATTGTCAAAAACTCTGCTGGAGTTGTCATAGCTGTTGCGTGGCAACTGTCGTCAGTTGCTCCATTAAAACATCATCCTCGCCAGTTATTGTCGCCGACGGAGCTGCCAAGGTGTCCTCTTCTGCTGTTTTTTCCTTCGGGTACTTTTGGTCATCTCCTCCAATCCTCAAAGATTTTTGGGGTTACCGATGAATCTAAAGGTCGCGTGTTTGGTCCACGCTCGCTGCACCAATTGTTAATTGCAAAAGTGAACATGAGTTGGAGGCGGTGACCCAACAGTGGTCGGGATAATTGTTCTGAGTCGAAGCTCGTATATTGCTTCTATTTAGTGGACAATGGCCTCTTTGGTTGTAGATCTCCCGTTTCTCTTATTCCATGTCCTTTTTATACTACTCGGACATGTGTTATACTACTCGGACATGTGTTATGATCAGGTAATCATTGCGTGTTGATTAGACTGGCTATGATGTGACGTCCTAGGTTTATATTGTTATCGGCAGCGATCTCGTGCATCGTCGCACGATTGCTGGGGGCGATGTTGTTTGTTGTCTTACTTGTTCGCCATCTGCTGCAAAGGATGCTAGATAGACCGTGGATGGTCACGTGCATTGTCATGTGATCGTTGGACATCCTTTGTGCGATACTGTTCGCGACCTCGTTTGTTTTTCGTGGGTTGTGTGGCTTTGGCACGTGGCAGTAGGTATTTGTAGGCACTAAAAAAGTTGTTTATTAATTATATTGTGGTAATACAATAAATAATTGTTTAAGTCTAATCCAACTTAAAATATGGAATTCAAATTTTATCAAAGTCAGCCAACTCATATTTATAAATTGATTAATTTAAATCCGATTAGATCCACTTATATTAGATTTATTTTAAAAAATTTAAATGAGTTCACCCGGTGTGAATTAATGGACGAGATTAAACTCTTCTCTTTTTCCCTTAAAAATCTTCACATTTTTTACTTTTTATCTCAATTATTAATTTATCTCATCCAAGGATACAAAAAATGTAAAAGTCGTTTAGTTTTACAATGATTTTGTACCATTGAATGAATGTAAATTGATGGTTGAGGTTAAAAAATAAAAATTAGAAGGTTTTAAGGGAAAAAATAAGTGGATAATCTCAACCATAAATTTACACTCATCTAATGGTTCAAAATCAGCGTAAAACTTTTTAGTTTTTACACCGTGTAAGTAGATCCTAACTCGTATATATATACGTGGAGGTAGGATCCTCCTACACCATGTAAAACTTTTTAGGTTGTACACCTTTTTTGACAGTTGAATGAGGGTAAATAGATGGTTGAGATTAATAGCAGGGAATGAGAAAATTTCTAAGGAAAAATAAGAAAATAATCGCAGTCATCCATTTAACCTCTTCCAACAATCCAAAAAAAAAATACATGGTATAAGTGGATACTGAGCATATATATATATATATATATTCATAGATTTTAGGTACTAATGAAATTGCATCATGTCATCGATTTTTAATGATATAAAAATATTATTAAGTACTCGTCCTTATCAAATCTGGCTCCAACTTAATTTAAGTTTAATTAAATTATTTAAAGGATAAATAATTAAAATTAAAAAAAAAACACTAGGCTTTATTGGGGGGAAAGGAATCTCTTAGTTCGGACATCCCATTGATGAAAAAGTTCAAGATTTTAAAATATCAAATCTGAAAAAGAATTTAAAGGAAAAAATAAATTTTAAAAATAACACAATAAATCAAAAACTTTAAAAAGATAGGCTCTTGAGTATAGCACGATTGACATTGTCGTTAGTACAATATGTAGAAGGGCGTGAAATATAATATGTTAAACACTTAATATCTATTGTTTATGATGAAGAAGAGTTATGATAGTATAGCCTTATAGGTATTGTAGACTAAATATTAAGAAAGTGATAAAAGTCACTAGTTTTATTAAAAGGAAGAAATACCCACAATTACAATGAGGGTTTATAACTATAAGCATAATTTAAACACTTATATGGACATTTTTCTATAACCATTAAGACAAAAATTAGTCACTTGAGATTATATAATGGCCATACAATAAAAAAGTTAAAAATCCAACCAAAAGATAGATAAAACAGTATCAAAAATTGTTGATTGAAGGACAAAGTCATTAACACTAATATTAAAAAAATGCATATAACTCTTATGGCACGTTGATAAAATGATTGTCACTGCAACTTAACTAAATATTTTCTTTCTTGGTCTTTCCAAAAAGAAAAAGAAAAGTGCCATAAATTACTATTTTCCTCTATTTAGGTTTAGAGAGATTTTAACGAGACACATAATTCAAGTGAAAACTCGTTCAAAGCTTTATTAATAAAATTAATTTACCGAACAAAAAAATTATGATGTATAAAAGTTTTTATCTCGATGTGATTAAATACTTTCTTCGTAGACTGCTAAATTCTTGGTTTTAATAATAATCAATTAAAAGCTAACAATCTTAACTATATAAAAATTAATAACATATATTTTTTTTAAATAGTCTTAATGTATAGATAATATATGTTTATATATTTTTTGCTTAAGAGTTAAGGGCTACTTTTGCCCCTACAGTAGTCTCAATTTATCGATTTCGCCCATTTGGTATTTTCGCATCAATTTGGCCCCTGAAATAGTCGAATTGCATCATTATTTGCCCCTTGACTAACAAAAGTCAACGTTGACCATTACGGTACTGGCGTGGCAGTCTACGTGTGAATATGACGTGGCAGAGGGGCAAAATTGATTTTTTTAGGTAAAATAGTATGAGTAAGAAAATTTTAAAATAACATAAAAAAATTATTAATATATGACTAAAAATAAAATAAAAATAAGTAAAATTATAAAATTAAAATATCATAAGCTAATAAATTATAAATTATTCAATAATTAAAATTTGAAAATATTTATAAAGTATTAAAAATATAAAAGCTTTCATAAAAAAATTTGGACGATTTTAGTTTTCTTTCTCTTAAAAGAATGTGAGGGGAAAAAAATCCTAAAATAGGGTTAATGTGATTCTCTCAACCGAACAATTTTTTTTTACCCCTTTTTGGTGCCCCTATATATGCCCCAATACTAAAAATTAAACTCTACACTCTAACTCTATTTTCTAAACCCCAATTACTTGAATAATTAATTTATACGAATACTTTTATGTTTCATAATCACTTTATGTTGATAAAATTTTCAATTAGGGTTTAGGAGTTAGAGTTTGAGATTTATGGTTTGAGATTTAGAAATTAGTGAAGAGTGTAGAGTTTATTTTCAAGTTTTGATTTTTGAATAATTTATAATTTAATAGCTTTTGATATTTTAATTTTATAATTTTTACTTATTTTTAGATATTTTATATTTTATTTTTAGTTATATATTAATAAAATATTTTTTAAATGTATTATTAATTTTTATATCATTTTAGTATTTTAATATTTTCTTAAAATTATTTTTTTGCCTAAAAATTTAATTTTGCCCTCGTACTCAATCAGAAAATTAATTTTGCCCTTAAACTTGGTCAGAAAATCAATTTTGCCTCTATGTGACGCCATCTTCTTACGTAGACTGCCACATCAGCACCGTAACGGTCAACGTAGGCTTCCGTCAGTTAATGGACAAACGGTGATGCAATTCGACTACTTCAGGGACTAAATTGACGAAAATACCATATGGACGAAATCAATAAATTGGGACTACTACAGGGACAAAAATAGCCTTTAAACCTATTTTTTTAAAGCCTTTGATAAGGTATACATACATCTTGCAGACAAATTTGTTATGCTCGGTTAATTACATATTCACCTTTAAAAGAATGTTTACCAACGGAATCTGAATTTTTTTTCCATACTCTAAATCTCTCGTTGACTAATTATACGAAGAAGAAAATAACTTTTAAATCATGCAATGCGATGTAATGTTAAATTTTGAAAGACCTAACTTAAAACTAAAGAAAGAGTGAAATTAGCATTTTTAAATAATAATAATAATAATAATAATAATAATAATAATAATAATAATAATAATACACATTCCCTATATCCTCATACAAGTAGTTAACGAAAAATCATTAGCTAATCAAATTAAGATTAGTACTTCGGTATACTAATTTTAGTAAGCAAATTCCGAATGCATGGTTTTCTACAACGTGGGTCATCTCGAATAATGTGGAACGCGATCCAATGAAATTTTCAAATGATATATTAAGTTATAATACTACACAACTATTTATAGTTTTTAGCGATGTCCCCTCTCGCTAAAAAAGAGTGTTTTATTTTATTTTTATTTTATTTTAAAAATAACGTCTTCCGCGTGAAATTTTAGAAAACTCGTGTTTTATTTAAAAATAGAGTCGCCACCGGCCACTTAAGGTGGACCTGACACCGTAAAACCAGAGATTTAAAATTGATGGGTTCGGGAGTCGGTTACGGATGGGGAAAGATTAGCACCCACACACTGCCCAAAATTGGTATTTTAATAATTACCGCTTTATTAATATTAGACTTTCCGGATTAAAGTGACGATTAAATTAAAATTCGGTTATATGTGCGAGTAAATTTTAAAGGCCCCGTTATTCGAGAATAAACGCCCAACCACTATCACTACGCCTGATACTGGCCCCATTTATGCTCGAATAAAAGGGCACCGCATTGACAAAATATATGTTCGTTATGCAAACTTAAAAAAATATGGCAAATATAAATAAATACATTGCGATAAAAATATAAATAAATACTAACATAATAAAATACTAATATAACATAAATAAAATACTAATCTAAAACATACATACATAACTATTGATTTAACACATAAATAAAAACAAATCTAACATAGATAAAATACTAATCTAAAACATACATACATAAATATTAATCTAACTCATAAATAAAAACAAATCTAACATAAATAAAATACTAATCTAAAACATACATACATAAATATTAATCTAACTCATAAATAAAAACAAATCTAACATAAATAAAATATTAATATAAGACATAAATTTAAAACATAATAAATACTAATCTAAAACATAGATAAACATACAAATTAAAAACACGATTTTAAATTAACTACTACTTCATTAAATCATAAAAATTACAACATGAATAAAAAGGAAAGAAAATATACCTAACTAGGAGTTCGAATGACGAACCCCGACTGGACCCCACTGAGATCTACCACGACCTCTCCAAAAAATTAACTAGATCGGATCCAAAATAGGACCCCGATCGAACCGGTTAGGACAGAGGACACTATCCTGGTCCTGGGCTAGCCGGGAGCCTAAGCTCCTTTATTTGGCCTGCCCACCGTCGATTCCATTGCTTCTCAATTGCCCCCACTTCATGCCTATTTATAGGCAATTGGGTGATTGTGGGGTTGACGTGGAGCTTCCCCCACCATTACTTTTTTTACACTTTAATTATTTTTTTATATTTTTTTATTTTTATATATTAATAATAATATTATTACAACAATACTAGTAACACTAAAACCCGGACAAAAATGAGTGATTACAGTTGCCCCTCTTTGCTTGTTCTTGTGAAACGAGAACAAAGCAAAGATCAAAAGCACTCATTTTTGTTTTATCTGGCTAAACTTCTTTCATTTGGACGTGTGTCTTCTTTCTTCGGTAGATCTTCTTTCTCTTCGGCGCAAGTCTCCTTTCTTGTCTTGATTGATCCACCTTGTCACTCTAGGAAAGCAAAACCTTCAAAATGGGGGGTTGTTTGTTGGGGAAGCCAAACCGAGTCTCACTTGCTACATTATTGATAATAAGCTAATACCTAAAGAGAGTTCGACCCAGCTGCAACACCGACGGAGAGACAGAGTCTACAAAATTCGATCCAGCTGCAACACTAACGAGGAGGCAAGACCGATAGGTGAAAGTTCTGATGTCTGATCCAGCTACAACTCTGACGAAGAGGCAAGATCAGAAAACTTTTTCCCTTTTTTTCTTTTTCTTTTTCTTTTGCTTTTCTCTACTTTTGTTTCTTTTTCATATTTTTTCTTCTTTTTTTCTTTTTTTTTTATTTTTCTTTCTTCTTTTTTTTATTTTTCTTCTTCTTCTTTTTCTTCATTTTTTTAAGAAACAACATTGATAAAATTTGAAAATTAGTAAATTTTGACCAAGCTACAACACCGACGAAGAGGCAGGATCAAGAGTTAGTAAATTTGGTCTAGCTACAATACCGACGAAGAGGCAAGACCGGAAGTTAGTGAATTAAGTTCAGCTACAACACCGACGAAGAGGCAGAACCGAAAGTTAGATTTGACCAAGCTACAATACCGACGAAGAGGCAAGGTCCGGGGATTTGATCCAGCTACAACTCTAACGAAGAGGCAGGATCGGATAGTTGTTCCTTTTTGTGATCAAGCTGCGGCTCTGACGAATAGGCATGATCAGAATTTGGTTGAAAGTTCATTTTTTCATTTTTTTCATTTTTTTGTTTTTTTGATTTTTTTCTTTTTTTTTTGCTTTTTTTTCTTTCTTGTTTTCTTTTCTTTTCTTTTTTTCTCTTCTCTCTTTTTTAGATTTATTCTTTTTCCTTTTTCTTTTTCCCACTTTTTTTGATACAACATTGATACAACTAGAAAGTTAATAAATGTTGAGCAAGCTACAACACTGACGATGAGGCATGGTCTAAAGTTAGTAATGTTGATCAAGCTACAACACCGACGAAGAGGCAGGATCAAGAGTTAGTGAATTTGGTCTAGCTACAATACCGACGAAGAGGCAAGACCATAAGTTAGTGAATTTGGTTCAGCTACAACACCGACGAAGAGGCAGAACCGACAGTTAAATTTGACCAAGCTACAACTCCGACGAAGAGGCAGGATCGGAGTGTTTTTCGACCAAGCTACAAAACCGACGAAGAGGCAAGGTCTGAAGATTTGATCCAGCTACGACACCGACGAAGAGACAGGATCGGATAGTTTTCTTCTTCTTCTTTTTTCTTCATTTTTTTGATTTTTCCTTCATTTTTGCTTTTTTCATTTCTTTTCTTCTTCTTTTTTTCATTTTTTTCAATTTTTTTTTTTCTTCTTTTTTCTTTTTGATTTTTTTCTTATTTTTTCCTTTTTTGTTTTTTTTCTTTTACTTTTTTTCTTTTTTATTTTTGGATTGTTTTTTAGCTACAATTATAATAAAAAGGCAAACTCCGAGTAAAATTTAGGTCTAGCTGCAACACCGTCGAAGAGGCAAGACCTGAATAGGATTTAATCTGCTACACCACTGCCGGAGAAACTGGATCAGCAAAAAGTGAAACCCGCTACACCACTAACGGAGAGACAGAACCGAATGGAAAATCTAATCTGCAACACCACCGACAGAGTCAAGATCTAGTTTGGATTTGATCTGCTTCACCACTGATGGAGGGACTAGATCAGCAGAATATGGGATCCATTACACCACCGGCGGAGAGATAGGATCTGGATGGAAAATTTGATCTGCAACACCACCGACGGAGGCAAGATCTTCATTAAGTTGGCGTACCACCACTGACAGAGGCATGATTTGCAAGATGTTGGGTGACTGCGCCACTGACAGCGAGATAATTTTTTTGAAAAATTTGCCCCGCTTTTCTATCGACAGAGGGCATGATCTAGAAAGAATTTTTGTTGGCATCCGTCACACCATCGTCGGAGGAACCAAATCCTACAAAAGAAAAAAAAAGCATTGGTCAGTAATTGTCAAAGATTTGTCGTTGATACCTTTTATTTTGGGTGTTCCAGCATCTTCTTCGTGTTTGTCCTCATTTAAGATTAGGGTTAGCTCTCTTGTTGTTGCCCCCACGGCTGAGGATGTTCGGTCTCTTTCTTGAACCTTTTTGTAAGAAAAAATGCATGAATTTTATGCCTAAATGCATGATGACTTAAATGTATGCACCTAATCTAAATGATATATGCAAGAATGATGCAATGCAAGCTAAATGCAACTAAATGCCTGAATGGGACATGATTTGACTTTTTGGTCTTCAAAGGGATGCCCCTGACTCTTTACTGGTCCCGTCAGGATCTTGGTTTTTTCACGCGGCGGTGCCCCGACTTTGTCCTGGGTTCGATCAGCTTTTATTTGAGTTGATGCCCCAAAATTTTGTTCATTACATGACATCGTCTGACACTGCTCTTGAATTTGACATTTTGAGTGCGGATTCTGTTGTCCCTAGGTTGGGCTCATAAATTGCGTGTTGGTTCATGGCAGTTCATTACTATTATTATTTTGGATTAGGTGCAGTTTTGCAGACTGTGGTAAAGGATTTGAGAGTTTGACTCGGTAATGAAGGATGGACCTTGGCAAAGAATGCCCCTGGACTGGGACCTTGTTAGAGGCATAATGTTTGTAAAAGATGTGGAGGGTGCTTTTGGACATGCCCCAAGATCAGGCTCTTGTAGAGGTTCTGTAAGGTGATAGATCGACCAACTTCGTTGTATTTAATGGGGCAACCTGAGGACCAGTTTTATTATTCTGAAAATGAATGCAATCAAAATGTGTCCTAAATTGATGCAATGCAAAATTAAGATTGTGATGATGTTGTGCAATGATGCAGGTGAAATCAATGCGATGAGAATAAAATGAAATGAGTTAGTACCAAATAAAATGATTAAATAAAACAAATGATAAATATAACAAAAATAGAGTAATAAAAACTATACATAAACAATAAATAAGGCACCAGAGCCTAAATAGGGTGACCACTAATCGGGAAAAGTTTCACATGGCTCTAAAGGGTTGGCTCCTACGTCTCACTATATGCAGTTTTGGTGCTAAGAGGTACCCGAATTGTCCTTGCTGTCCTCTACTAAGAGTAGAAAGGCCCCCAGTCATCACCCATTATAGGCTCCTTTCAACCAGGTTCAATTCTGGGAGACCCATTCGCTTATGCCTGAACGAAGGAACGATATCCTTACGAAAGCATAAGGTACTCGAACCCCGAAGGTACTTGCTAGGCCTACACGGGAGAACGATATCTCCACGAAAGCATTAGCGTTTTCCCCTCACTTAAAAAAATACGGGTTTATATGCCAAATTTTAAATGTGTTATAATACATGCGCAATTATAACCGAATGCTAGTTTAATAGTCACTTTAATCCGAAACTTCTAATATTTGTAAAGCGGTAATTATTTGAAAAAGCTCGACTCTCTTTTTATTTTGAAAACTAAAAAAATGCTCCCCAACGGAGTCGTCATCTGTAGCGATGTCCCCTCTCGCTAAAAAAGAGTGTTTTTATTTTATTTTTACTTTATTTTGAAAATAATGTCTTCCGCGTGGGATTTTAGAAAACCCGTGTTTTATTTAAAAATGGAGTCGCCACCGGCCACTCAAGGTGGACCGGACACCGTAAAACCAGAGATTTAAAATTGATGGGTTCGGGAGTTGGTTACGGATGGGGAAGGATTAGCACCCCCACACCGCCCAAAATTGGTACTTTAATAATTACCGCTTTATTAATATTAGACTTTCCGGATTAAAGTGACGATTAAATTAAAATTCGGTTATATGTGCGAGTAAATTTTAAAGGCCCCATTATTCGAGAATAAACGCCCAACCACTATCACTGCGCCTGATACTGGCCCCGTTTACGCTCGAATAAAAGGGCACCGCATTGACAAAATATATGTCCGTTATGCAAACTTAATAAAACATGGAAAATATAAATAAATACATTGCGATAAAAATATAAATAAATACTAACATAATAAAATACTAATATAACATAAATAAAATACTAATCTAAAACATACATACATACATACATAACTATTAATTTAACACATAAATAAAAACAAATCTAACATAAATAAAATACTAATCTAAAACATACATACATAATTATTAATCTAACTCATAAATAAAAACAAATCTAACATAAATAAAATACTAATCTAAAACATACATACATAAATATTAATCTAACTCATAAATAAAAACAAATCTAACATAAATAAAATATTAATATAAAACATAAATTTAAAGCATAATAAATACTAATCTAAAACATGGATAAACATACAAATTAAAAACACAATTTTAAATTAACTACTACTTCATTAAATCATAAAAATTACAACATAAATAAAAATGAAAGAAAATATACCTAACTAGGAGTTCGAATAACGAACCCCGACTGAACCCCACCAAGATCTACCACGACCTCTCCAAAAAATTAACTAGATCGGATCCAAAATAGGACCCCGATCGAACCGGTTAGGATCGAGGACACTGCCCCGGTCCTGGGCTAGCCGGGAGCCTAAGCTCCTTTATTTGGCCTGCCCACCGCCGATTCCATTGCTTCTCAATTGCCCCCCACTTCATGCCTATTTATAGGCAATTGGGTGGTTGTGGGGGTTGACGTGGAGCTTCCCCCACCATTGCTTTTTTTTTTTACACTTTAATTATTATATATATATATATATATTATTTTATATTAATAATAATATTATTACAACAATACTAGTAACACTAAAACACGGACAAAAATGAGTGATTACATTAACCAAAAGTTAAATTAAAAAAAATCAATTGAGAATTCATACACATGATATTTTTACGTGATTGAAACTTGAACATGAGAATTAAAAATATTAAAACCTTACTATGGAACTAGACCTTGTATCAGAGAATACTTAGCATCAAGCATGGATAATTTGTTGTAAGGATTGGTTGGTTTAGAGGTAAATTTAGTTAACTTAGAGCTTAAATCGGTAATAATTCAGACGCTATTGAATGTAGGTCAAATTGATGGATCACCTAATGGATATCCAAGTCAGCATTTGAAGCAATTTATGGAGGTTTGCCAACTATTTCAATAACTTGGTGTGACTGAAGAGACAGTAAAACTGAGGCTATTCTCATTTACTTTGAGAGATGGAGAAAAATTGTGGCTAAGCTCTTTGCCACCTGGCTTAGTTACATCATGGGTAGATTTATGCCAAAAGTTTCTTCTGAGATTCCAACCACCTAAACTTAATGCCAAGCTGCAGACTGATATTATTACCTTTAGGCAAGCTGATGATAAGACCTTTTATGATGCCTGAGAGTGATTCAAGGACCTGTTGATAAGATGCCCCATGCATGGACTTTCTACTCGGACCCAGATGGAGACATTTTATAACGGACTCAACACTCATGCCAGAACCATTGTAGATGCTTCGGCAAACAGTTCGTTGCTAGATAAAAATTACATGGATGCCTATGAAATCCTTGAAAGGATTGCCACCAATGACCTTCACTACCAGACTACCAGATTGGGAACCGGGACGAAAGTAGCTAGAAAATTGGAGCTTGATGCATTGTCATCTATCAATGCTCAAATTTCCAACCTTACTAATATGATAAAGACAATGCAGAAGCCTACTGAAGTTCGAGAAGTGAAGGCATTGCAACCATTTTGCACTATTTTTGGAGAGGATCATAACGTGGAGGAATGCTCAGCAAACCCAGAATCAGTGTATTTTGTGGGCAATTACAACCGCAATATCAAACCACACTCTAATACTTATAATGCAGGGTGGAAGCAGCATCCAAACTTTTTATGGGCGAATTAGGGAGATAACCAACTCAATGTCTAGCGTCAGAACACCAATACACCACCAAAATTCAACCAGAATGTGATGCCACAAAGAGCACAAAATAATTTCCATCAAGGGTAGAGATCTACCAATGAGAATATCCTAATGAAGTATATGGAGCGTAATGATGCAACTGTTCAGAGTCTAGTAGCATCTATGAGAAACTTGGAGGTCCAGCTAGAACAGATTGTCAACTCACTCAATACCAGACCTCTAGTACCTTTGCCAATGATACAAAGAATGCTCGACAAAAAAATAAACAATGCAAAGTAGTCACCCTCTAGAGTAGCAAACAAGTCTAGAATAAAACACTTGTTAAACAGCCAATTGTTTGCTATGAAGAGAAATTAGTGCCAGTAGATGAACCCAAAGAAGCTGAGAAAAAAGAAGCAAGCATGAGCAATGCTAGATCTCAATCTGATGCCAACATCACCTCGACAAAACTAGCAGAGCCATCATTTGCTTATCTACCACCACATTTTCCACAGAGGCTCCAAAAACACAAGCAAGATCAGCAGTTTAAGTGTTTCTCGAAAGTCCTTAAACAACTGTAGATTAACATACCATTAGTGGAAGCTCTTGAACAAATGCCTAACTACGTTTAAATTCATGAATGACATCTTGTCAAAAAAGAGGAGACTAGGTGATTTCTAGACTATCGCACTTAATGAGGGGTGCAATGCAATAATAACCAAAAGATTACCACCAAAATTGAAAGATCTTGGGAGTTTCATTATTCTATGTACGATTGGTAATAAATTTATGGGTAAAACATTGTGTGATCTGGGAGCTAGCATCAATTTGATGCCAACGTCAATTTTCAAGAAACTTGGTATTGGAGAAACATAGCCTACCATAGTAAAACTTCAATTGGTATATTGATCTTATGGACATTTCAAGAGTAAGATTGAGGACGTGTTGGTAAAGTTAGATAAATTTATATTCCCTATTGATTTTATTATTTTAGAGTATGAGGTTGGTATTGATGTCCCAATCATATTGGGAAGACCATTTTTTCCACTGGTAGAACATTAATTGATGTCCAAAAAGGTGGGCTAACTATGTGTATGAATAACCAGCATGTTACATTTAACGTTTTTCAAGCTCTTAAGTGTGCAGATAAACCTAAGGAATGCTAAGATGTTGAGCTAATAGAGTCTATTTTTAACGTGAACATAACACAGATCTACCAGAGAATAGAAGTTGATGCCATGAAACAATATGATAAATATATGACGAGTGAAGAATTTGAAGAGCTAACCATGCTGAATGAAGTCATGAGTTATTTTAGGAGACTTGAGTCACTTGAGTTGGCTGGTAGAGAAATCAAGGTACTTAAACCATCTATTGAGGAGCCACCGAACTTGGAACTAAAACCATTGCCAAGTTACCTCAAATATGCGTACCTAGGAGACAATTCCACTTTGCAGTGATAATTGATACTAGTCTGACTGAGGACCAGGAGAAAAGATTTTTAGAGACGCTAGGAAATTACAAGCCTTGGGGTAGACCATAGCTAATATATGAGGGATAAACCCAACAATCTGCATGCACAAAATTATTCTAGAGGACACTCATGGTAAAACAATCGAGGCCTAGATGAGACTAAATCCTATCATGAAAGAAGTATTTGAGAAAGAATTCATAAAATGGCTGGATACCAGGATAATTTATCGCATTTCGATAGCTCACAGATCAGCCTAGTGAAGTGTGTGCCAAAGAAGGGTAAAATGATTATGTTTTAGAACAACAAGAACGAACTGATCTCCTTGAGGACTGTGACGGGCTGGAAGGTGTGTATAGACTACATGAAACTAAATAATGCCACCCAGAATGATAATTTTCCACTGCCCTTTGTCGATCAGATATTGGACAAACTGGCAGGAAAGGCATTTTATTGCTTCTTGGATGTCTACTCGGGTATAATCAAATTGCCATCGCTGTAGAAGATCAGGTAATGTAGCACGTCTTGACTCTTCTTGGTTGTTGTTGAAGACAACTCTCTTTGATTGTACGATCTAGGCAGGCAATAAGTATTCCTGCAAGTAAGAGGGCTTCAAAAAGAATGTTTAAAGGTATGTGATGTAAAGTAGAACAGGGTGGGTTGAAAATAGAGAAACAAAAGGGTGAATTTGTAAGATAGTGATGGTGATGGTGTAAAGGATGTCCGGGTATGATGATGAAAGGGGATGAAAAATAAAGATAGTATTAAAAGGAATTCAAGGAAGAAACTATGGTATAAAGAGCATAACCCCAGACTTATAAGAACTCGATTGAGAGTGGTAACAAGGACTTTGACCCACTAGATAGCAATCTAGGGACCAAAAGTATCAAGGGGAATAGATTGGGGTGACGCCACAAGTACAAGTACTTGATAAGTCGATAAAGTTCAATGAAGAACTTGAAGAGAGAAAAATCTCACAAAAGGTAATTTTATAAAATGTATATGATATGCCTTACAAAAGCCAAGGTATTGGCTATTTATAGTTTTCTAAGGGACATGGTCGAATGGCTATGCAATGGTTCAACTAGTGCTTTTGTTCCTTTAAAAATACATGATTTAAATGAAAATGGGTTACAAGGGTCATGACCGAAGATATGGTATTGGTTCGGGCCAAAATGAAGAGGCCTTGATGCTTTGACCGAATGCATGTGTTGGGCGAATGCATGTGTTGGTTTGGTTAGAGTGGCCTTGATGCTTTGACCAAATACATGTGTTGGTTCGGTTAGAGTGGCGCCAAAGTGAAGGGGCTTGATGCATTTCCCTTCTTGGCCGAATAGTTAGGTGATCGGTCATGCTAGTTAGCTCCCATAGGTCCTTAGCTAGGTGCTTAGTGACCTTCTAGCTCATCAGCTCACACTCCAGCTCTATCTAGCTAGCTTCACTCTACTAGTCAGTTACCTGGTCATTAGCTCTCATTCAGCTACTTTTATCTCTCGTACCTAGCTAGCCTTCTTATGTCATGAGCTACCCTTGAGCTACTTGAGTGCCATCTTAAGTCCTTGAGTTGTCCAAGCTTTTATTTCCAAGCCTTGTACCTAAAAAGCATAAAAATACTTAAATGAGCTAAATTGTAGCTATGAACTTAAGTACAAATATGTTAAGTATGCAATGCAAACATAACTTAATGTAAAGATGTATATTATACATTCATTCATATAACTTATGTAAAATAAGGATTAAAGTGCTCGAACATAATCCTTAGTATAAGATGCATGTTATAAATTATGTTAATGACACAATAAGGCATGTTACGCATCATATTAGAACTGAGTATAGCATGAATAAAACAGATAACATAAATAAGTAAAAGATGTGTAAAGAATTTAAAAGCCTCTCTTCTTCTATCCCTGTTATTATAGATGAAAGGATGATGATGAATAGGTGCCCAAGTAGGATTGTATCATCCCCCTTCTTTTAGGCAATTTGTCCTCAAATTGAAGTTGTTCTTTAATGGATACTTTCTTGTCGTAGGGGTGGTTGAATCCTCATTTTGTCTTTCCTTTGGTCGATCTATCATCGATTTATCTTACAATGTAAAAGAAAAAAGAGTTTTAGAAAATGGGGTTAGCACGAGACACATCGATCATAGGTCATATCAAAAAACACTTCCTAATCATCTCTCTTGTTGAATAGGCATTTGTCTTTTGGGTCCCTTCTTTAGAATGGTTTGAAGTAACATGTCCTTCGGTGAAGGGTGGTGACTTTGTGGATCTTTTTCCACGTTGTTTGGCACATTCACGTTCCTTTCTCATGGCCTCTATGCTTTTCCTTATGTGCATTTGATACATTTGCACTTCATTTGGTGTTAATGGAACCAATACGAACTTTTGTCCTTCATGTTTAAAGGAATACTGATTAGTGTAGCAATCATGGATCGTTCTCTTTTCGTATTGCCATGGCCTCCCAAGCAATAAATGATTGACATGCATGGGAACAACATCGCACAATACCTTATCCTTGTAGTTTCCGATGGAGAACAAAAACAATGCTTGCTTTGTCATGTTTAACTCGCCACCATCATTAAACCACTGGAGTTTGTATGGTTTGATTTTTTTATCATTTTTAAGCCCAAAGTCTCGATCATGATAGTGTTGGCTACATTAGTGCAACTTTCGCCATCAATAATCACAAACCATACATTCCCATTAACGTTGCACCTTATATGGAAAATATTTTCCCTTTTCTGCTCCTCGATGGTGACTTGGGTATTAACAAGTCTCTTGACAATGGATATTTCTCCATCAACAGTAGCTACGATTTCTGGTTCTTATTCTTTTTCATAATCTTCTTTTTTTTCATCCTCATAATCGAAAGCAACCTCATCGTTGTCTAATAGAAGTATGGTGTTTTGATTTTGGTATTGATTTGTCGTATGTCCCCGCCCTAGGCACTTAAAACATTTGATGTCCCTTGTGCGCTCATTTGTCGTAACTTGCTTCCCTCGTCTGGCTTCTACAAATACTTGCTTCGATTTAGAAGATTTTGTCAGTTTCTTGATTTCTAGGGGTGTAGACTTTCGGGCATTATTTTAAGTCCACTTAGAGGTATTAGGATGGTTTCTACGTAGTGTAGATCATCTCTTTTACTGTCGTTTAACTTCATATCCATATATATCATTTCGTCTATTTCAACATAATGTTGCAACTCTACCACGCCCGCAATCTATCGGTTGAGTCCTGCTAAAAATCTGGCCATGGTTGTCGTTCTATCTTTATCTACATTGGCATAGATCATGTCACCTCCATCTCCTTGTAGTAGTCTTCCACACTCTGATTTCCTTGCCTTAAAGTTTAAAGTTTCTGGAAAAGGTTTCGGTGGTAATATGTAGGGATAAACCTTCTCCTCATAATGCTCTTCATATCATGCTACGTCGAGATTGGCCTTTCTCCGTTTCTTCTCCTAGATAAGGTTAATTTATCCAACCAAATTAATGCATAATCAATGAATTCCATGGCTTTCAATATTAACTTTTTCTGTTCAGAGTAGTTGTGGCATTCAAACATATGGTCCACCTTCCTTTCCCAATCAAGATAGGTCTCCAGATCAGTTTTCCCTTAAAATAGTGGTATGGTGACTCGGATGTTGTTGAGGTTGTCATCAAATTGGGTACGCCCCCTTGATATCTAGGAGCCATTCTTTGGGATGCTTGTTCAACCTCTTCATCTTTTTTATCATCCACGTACTCTTTATCTTGATGTATACGTTGGTTTTGCCTTCCAAGTCCTCGATTAGTACCTTGTGATCCTTCTAGCCGGTCCATTCTTTCATTTATGGGCTCAAGATCTTCTCGCAAAAATCCTTGCATTTCCTAAATCATTGCTTGCATTTGGAGATTCGGTTATCCTCACTCTAGACGTGAATTTCCAGAATTCTAAGATATTGTTAGAAAATAAATAAAAGAAAATAAAGCTTAGCAACACACTTAACAAAACCTCATGGTTCACTCTAAAGAAATTTAGATTACACTCCACTCAACACTCGTGTTTGCACTCAGGATGTTATTGGCTTTTATAATCTGCTTTTGATCTCACGCGCTCAAATTGCTTTTTCCCACTCCTTTCTCTCTTGTATAGTTCTTTAGAGAACTTACTCAAGACTTTGGCAAGTGATGTGCTTGTGCATCGGCTAAAATGGTTAATGTAGGGAAAGAAAACAAATATACTGCAATAGGTAGGCTTAGAATAGAAAGAAAATAACAAAAGATTACTTACCAGACAAGAAAATCATACAACCTTCCTTAATCAACAATCAAAGTCTTGAAGATGGCTTCAGGCTTGATGTTGAAGTTGATATTGTTGTGTTTTCTCACCCTTGCTTGCTTGTGCTTTTCGAATCTCTTTTTTAATACTTTCAAATTCTTTTTGAAATAAATAATTTTAATTTTTTATTATCTACTTGCACAAAAATTTTACTTACAAGGTAGGCACTTACTTACTTCCACCAAAAGCTCTGATTACCATATGATATAGCATGTCCTGACTCTTCTTAGTTGTTGTTGAAGACAGCTCTCTTTGATTGTAGGACCTAGGAAGGCAACAAGTATTCCTGCAAGTAAGAGGGCTTCAAAAAGAATGTCTAAAGGTAGGTGATGTAAAGGTGAAAATGGTGGGTTGAAAATGGAGAAACAAAAGGGTGAATTTGTAAGATGGTGATGGTGTAAAGGATGTTCGGGTATGATGATGAAAGGGGTTGAAAATGAAGATAGTATTAAAAAAAATCAATAAAGAAACTATGCTATAAAGAGCATAACCCCAGACCTTATAAGAACTCGATTGGGGATGGTAACAAGGACTTTGACCCACTAGATCTAGGGACCAAAATTATCAAGGGGAATAGATGGGGGTGACGGCACAAGTACAAGTACTTGATAAGTCGATAAAGTTCAATGAAGAACTTGAAGACAGAAAAATCTCACAAAAGGTAATTTTATAAAATGTATATGAGATTTCTTACAAAAGCCAAGGTATTGGCTATTTATAGTTTTCCAATGGACATGGCCGAATGGGTATGCAATGGTTTGACTAGTGCTTTTTTCCCTTTGAAAATGCATGATTTAAATAAAAAGGGGTTACAAGGATCATGACCGAAGAGATGGTGTTGGTTCAGCTGGTTTGGGCGCTAAAATGAGGAGCCTTGATGCTTTGGCCGAATACATGTGTTGGTTCGGTTGGAGTGGCGCCAAAGTGAATGTGGCTTGATGTATTTCCCTTCTTGGCCGAATAGTTAGGTGACCGGTCATGCTAGTTAGCTCCCTTAGGTCCTTAGCTAGGTGCTTAGTGACCTTTCAGCTCTTCAGCTCACACTCCAGCTCCATCTAGCTAGCTTCACTCTACTGGTCAGCTACCTGGTCCTTAGCTCCCATTCAGCTACTTTCAGCTCCCATACCTAGCTAACCTCCTTATGTCATAAGCTACCCTTGAGCTACTTGAGCTGCCATCTTAAGTCCTTGAGCTGGTCGAGCTTCTATTTCCAAGCCTTGTACGTAAAGAAAACATAAAAACACTTAAATAAGTTAAACTGTAGCTATGAACTTAAGTACGAATATGCTAAGTATGCAATGCAAACACAACTTAATATAACGATGTGGATTATAGATTTATTCATGTAACTTATGTAATATATGGATTAAAGTGCTCGAAGATAATCCTTAATATAAGATGCATGTTATAAAGTATGCTAAAGACACAATAAGTCATGTTATGCATCATATTAGAACTGAGTATGGCATGAATGAAACAGATAACATAAATAAGTAAAATATGTGTAAGGAATTTAAAATCTCCCTCTTCTCTCATCCCTATGATTAGAGATGAAATGATGATGATGAATAGGTGCCCAAGTAGGATTGTATCATCATGAAAAGACTATGTTCACCTGCCCATGTGGGACATTTGCCCCTATGGTTTTAAATCATTTAACGAATTCAAACTCACAAACATAATATAATTTTAAAATTTTGATTTTAAATCATGCACTAACTATAATTTAAAATATATACAAATTGTTGTTAACTTTAATTTAATTATTAGATTTATTTAATTGGGTTAGATGTTTTTATGCATCATAATTGTGCCATGTTTGAGTCCCCTAAAATCACATTTACTTCCTTTTTCCTGGCATTAACAATCAGATAAGACATATATTAAATTTTTTACTTCATATCACAATACCTTGCTTGGCCTAGTGGCAAATGCGTTTCACCCCCACTAAGGGGTTCTAAGTTTGAATCAGTGTAGGGTCACTTTTCTTGCTTTCATTTTTCCTTTCTCCAATTAGGTAAGGTGGTGACACATGTCATCACCTAATTGAATAATTAATTTATTTTATTAAATTAAAATTATGACCAAATTGATAGATTGTGTAAATAACGGGAACCAAAAGTGTAATTATACCATTTTATTTAACAGCCACGCCAACCTCTCCGTTATTTTTTAACGGTTGGTGGCCTGATTGGAATCACTTAAATAGTTACATGATAAATTTGCCAAAATTGAAAGCATAGTGGTCAAATTGACACCAACCTTATAATTAAATGGTCATATGTGTAATTTACCCTAAGTTATAATACTACACTACTATTTATAGTTTTTCAAAGAATTAAAAAAAGTTAAATTAAAATAAATTTTCAATTGAGAATTCATACTCATGATATTTATACGTGATTGAAACTTGAACATGAGAAGTTAAAAAAATTAAAACCTTACTATTCTAAAAAAATATTAAAACCTCAAGTTTATCATTAAACTAAAATCTTAATAACTTGAATCTATTGAGTGATTCTAATGGTAAAAGATAATGTTGTTCTTCCTAGGTGACTCGGGTTCGAACAGTTTAATTTGCATGGTGTGTATATATTTTCAAAAGGCTAAAAGTAAAAAACATATATTACCATATAATTGTATAAAAATATTTGGTTAAACAGAAAAATAGTTGAAAATGAGACTTACTTGAGGAGTGCACTAGACTAGACATTGTCCTTAAAGATATTTTGCGGCTAAGTGTACCCTCTTAAAAATGAGACTTACTTGAAGAGTGCACTAGACTAGACATTGTCCTTAAGGATATTTTGCGATTAAGCGTACCCTTCAGGATTCAACAAGCACTTCTGCTGAAGCAGGCAACAGCAAGAGCAAAAATTAATGAATACTTAGCTTTAAAACATTCTAAAAGTGAGAGAGATGAGAAGAAAGTAAGTAGATGATTTTACTTTTTGATATTTTTGAATGTATATGTGCATGGTATTTATAGTATTATACATGCTCAAAAAGGATATTTAAAAATAACATTAATTATGGGCAAATTTGTCAAAAATAAAATGAGTAGTTAAGAATATAGATATTTTAATTTAAAATAAATAGTTAAAATTAATAAAAAAATGAATGGTTAAAAATAAATTTTTAAAAAATAATAAAAATAGATCGGGCCTCTAATTTATGCGTATAAAGAAATCGGCCGATTTTTACTGAATTAGACTTATTGGCCAAAGCCCATGTGCGCGCGACCAACATCATGTTTTTCTCTTACAATCACAATACCAAATCTTTATGTTTAAACCCAAAATAAATGATACGAAAGAAAGAAAGATATGAGATTCTTTAAAATATACCTAGTAATGTTATATTTTTACAATAATAATCACACCAAAATATCTTAAAAAATCTTATTAACTTTAAATAATACGTCTTAAATTACATAAAACGAAATTAAAAATTAAAATTGTTTTCAATAATTATCTCATATAGTACAAATATCATTGTTCGAAGTCAAGTTGGAAAATGTTTACTGAGACCACAATTGAGGGTCAATTTTAGTTTATTATTATTGCTTGGATGTAACTTGTCGCACGTGTAGGCAAATTGAAGAAGCACAATCAAAATTGGATATAGGAAAACGAAACATATTAAATGGCAATGTCTCTATAGTCAATATTCTCATACTAGGGTTGTCTCATTGACACATTGTGCCCTATCTCTTCTCTCCAAAAATATTTATGCTTTTTTATTGCTTTATCAAATCACACCCCCGCACTAACATGTTGCTCCAAGAAATAAATAATTTGATATTACTTAAGTAGATTACACGTTTAAAATTTTATATATACAAAAAAATATTAAAAAACTCACATACCAAAACATGTTGTATGACGGATAAGTTTGAATTAATTAGAACAAAATTCTGAAAAACTAGAAGAACAACAGGAAAAATAAATCGCTCACCCCCTCTCAAAGAAATTAAAATGTGCAAGTGATGGGGAGAGGGTGGTGGAGCACTTGCACACCCTTGGCCAATTTTCCACTCAAAATATTCATGACAAACAAACCAAATTTTATGTTAAAAGAAATTATAAAAGTGTTGGAAATTTCAGTTTTAGAAAGATTTTGGGGGTGAGTTTGATAATCTTTTGTAGGGTCATTGTCATATTTTACTTTGGAATTGGACCCCCTCTTTGGGGTTGGTAAAAGGGTGAATTGGGAGCTTAGGTTTCAAATCTTTTTGGTTTGTTTATTAGTTTTAGAGCAGACAACTAAATCTTGGGGTGGACCGGCATTTTTATTGAGGAGAAAAATAGGGCATCAACTTGTTGGAAATTCATTATCAAGATGATGGTAACTGGGTTTTTTTTAGGTATGTAAGTCAAAACCTACTCTTAGTAGTATTATTCCTAATGTTGAAATCAGATTCTTTTATCGAAAATATAATATATTTATATTACGTCAACATTTGATGATATTGGTGATTTTTTATTTTCTAAGGTTTTTACTCGTGTAAACGCTTTGACTAGTCTTTCGCGTTCTGTTGGTCCATATAAGAGATAAATGTTAGCTATAAATTTTAAAACTGCTCTATTTTATTTTATTTTTTGCTTGGTAAAGTTTATCTTTATTAAAAAAAGTTAAAAATCAACTATTGTGGACAGTAGATTGATTAGAATTACAATAAAACCTAAACAAAAGAACTTCTTACACTAGCAAAGACGACAACAACAAAACAAAAGCTAAAGATGACACCTAAAAGAAATAAAATCACACCTGATAAAAGATACATACAATTGAAAATCAACTCCCACGGAGCTTTAGTCATCTCAAGGCCTTAGAACTCGAACAACAAACAACGAAAATCCGGTAGAAAAATTGCTACCTTATACCTTCATAATATCAACCATGCAGCATCTAGAATCATAAAGTCTTTAAAGCTGCTCTATGCTCAGAACGATAATCGAAGCCTCGACTAATGATTAAGGTAGAATGATTTTGGTGGTTCTAATTCATGAGAAATGATCAATTCTATTAAGAATTTGGTATGCGGTAAAATGACCAAAACGATAACGACATAGACCAAGACATGCACAGGAGACAAGATTTAACGTGGTTCAGCATAGTCTACCTCCACGGATGAGAGAAACGAACAATCCACTAATAACGTAGAGAACCCGAAGAGTAGAAATACATGATAACTCATGTAATCCTAAAACCCGGTGTACAAATCTCATGACCCGGTTGAACCAAAACACTATTCCCAACATCTCTACAATACCCATCTCTACAACGTAGTCACAATAGTTGTAGAGATCCTAAAAGTGGTTACATCTCTCCAGAGTAATTCCCTCTCTCTCTCTCATTCTCTTGTTATCTCATAATTCAAAAGGTTAAACCTAGTCTATATTTATAGACCCAAATACTTGGTCACCAAGAAACCTTATTCAATAAGATCTCTACCTAAAATAGATATTTACACATTAAAGTAAATCCTAATTACCAAGTAATCTTCAACCACTAGAATTACAATAAAACTTAACTTAATTACCAATTAGAATTTGAGTCAAAATATAACAAGTTCCATGATCCTGCTCTTTATGAAAAATTCTTTGGTATCTTAATTGAGATGTGTAGAAATTTATGGAAATCGTCCATTAAAATGTATAAATGAAGTTTAATTCAATATCCAAATTTATCATTCTGTTTTGGTTCATTTAAATAAAGATATCGATGTTGGAAATTTGCACATATTCTGACTTTTTGATATCTAAGTTGTATTATGTTATTTTATTGGGTAGAGTACAACTGGTAACTAAACTATTTTAAAATAATTTTTTTGGTTATTAAAATTTTGAAAGTTACAAAGTGATTGTTAAACTTATCGAATTGTTACAAAATAATCGTTACACATTTTAAAATAGTGATAAAATTTGATAGGTTTAAGGATCGTTTTGTAATAGTTTGATAAGTTTTAAGATTATTTTGTGCTAATTTAATAAAATTTAATGACTATTTTATAATAGTTAGATAAATTTTAATGAACATTTTATATTAATCTAGTAAAATTTAATCGTTATTTTATAATTTTTAAAACTTCAGTAGTTAAAAAAAAATTGCATGACAGAGAATAATAGTATCGTCCTTAACTCTTTTTAACATAACTTTATTAAAAATATATAAAAACTTATTCCAAAGGGATTCGAATTTCGATTAACAAAAAAGGTTTTATTGAGACCGCCGCCATTGCTATCACCGTCACCGTCGGCTAATTCTCCCGCTTTCGATTTAATTTTTTCTACTACAAGATGATGGTTTTGTGGGTAATGGTTGTAGAGTGGATCAACACAGAAGAGCCGCTTGATTTCATAAGATCTTCCGTCCTTTCTTGTTACGACATAGAATTAAAGTAGTTTTTATAGGGTAAAATATACTAGAGGTTACTTAGTTATAGATTTAGTAACAGAGATAGTGTTAAGATTTAAGGTTAGATGCAAAACATAAATATTTAAAAGTGAGGGGTAAATTTATAATTTTTAAAAAATTATATAAGAGGATAAAACTGGAAAAAAATTGGGGTGGGGGCAATTTTTCCTCCCACCCCATATAGCTATGTCCATGTTTAGTAACAAACATGTCATTCTTCTTTAAAAAGTAACAATTGAGTCACTCAATTATAATTAGGAACAAACAAGTCACTCTTCTTTTAAAAGTAACAATCTAATCACTCAATTATTGATTATCAGACTGATGAACAATAAAATAGAGTGTGGTAAGTGGTCAAAATATGAGCACTTTAATAGTTCGATGGTCTGATTGATAAGTTTTTTAGTTGGGTGGTCAAAATAAGAATGACCCTATAACTAGGTGGTCACCCGAGTAGTTTACCCTTTTTAAATACACTTTTGGTAACTTTTTTACTGAAAAATTCTATTTAGGTCATTTAATTTAGATTTTTTTTACATTTCTTTTGGATAAATATGATTTTATGTGTCCCGAAAAGTAGTAAAACTGCTACAATGTACATCTCAACAACTATTCACATCTCTATGTAATACCAACCCCATTATATACAAAGATTAATGCTAACATTACTGAATCTGTTCGCAGATTTTTCAAGCAATCGATATCATTTGCAACCCACAAGCTTGCAAAACAGAAGACCAAACACTCCTAGTCCTACAAAACACACAATCAAAGAATAAATGATCATGTGTTTCATGTTCCCTCCCACAAAGTACATACTCTCCGACAACTTGCGTACCAAATTACAACAATTTATTTTTAGTGGGAGGCCTAGTCAAAACACCCATCCACGCAATTACATTTTTTTTTTTTTACATTTTATCACTAACACTAACATTTAAAATGATTTCTTGACATTATGAAATTTTGCTTAATTCGATCAGGATTTCTTGATTGACTGATAATTTGTAATAACTACTTAAAGGGTAAAATACACAATTCATCATTAAACTTTTTTCTCACTCCTATTTTGGTCACTGAACTTTAAAAATTTTCAATTTGCTCACTGAATTTTAAACATTGGACTTTTTGGTCACTCATCCGTTTTCTCATTACCATCCCGATGACATGGCTTATTTTGTTAATATTTAGTTGTGACATAAATTTTTTATTAATATTGTATTGACATGTAAGATTTAAAATAAAATATAAAATCCTTAAATTATACTCTGAAACCCTAATAACAAAATATTAAACCCCAAATTCATACCCAAACCCCAAATCTCAATGACATCACCCTCCCATCCCCAAAACTTCATTGTCTTCCCTCCCCAAACCCTCATTGCCAAACCCTTACCTTCCTAAACCCCAATCAAACATCACCACCCCCTTAGCTTCCCAAAACTCCAAACAAACATCACCTTTTACCTTCCCAAAACCCCAAACAAACATCACTGTCTCACCTTTACATTCTCAAAAATCCCAAACAAAATAAATTGCAGCAAGTAAATAGTGAAACAAAAATTCAAACTATTTATAAAAAAATAAAATAAAAAATGTTGAACAAAAAATTGAAAAAAAAATGGACAAAATGCCATTATTTTAAACATTCCAACGGTGGAGAGGACCCTTTTACACCGAGGAGCAATATATCTTCGTTCGGGCTCCATCTGATGCCGGATGGTGTAGATCAGGAAAAAAAATCAAACCATTCAACATTAGATTCGTGGAGTTTAGGGTGTTTTCTTGTTAAATAGACATTAGATTCAAGATTAGGAGGGCGAAATAAGTTTGGAGGGAAATTTTGAGACTCATCACCCGCCGTCGACGACGGCCGACATGGTGGTCGGTCGTGGTGAGTGGTGGCCGGAATTTGAGCATATGGAGAGAAAAAAAGAAATGAAGAAGAAAGGATGAGAAAGAAGAGAAGAGAAAATGAAGTGAAAAAATAAAAATAAAGTTTTATAGGGATACAAAACGACGTCGTTTTAGTACAGTGTGTCATGACATAACACCGTTAACTATTTAACAGCAAAGTGACCAAAACAGGAGTAATTCGAAAGCTCAGTGAGCAAATTGAAAATTTTTAAAGTTGAATGACCGAAATAGTAGTGGGAAGATAGTTGAGTGATGAATTGTGTATTTTACCCTTACTTAAATTTATTTGTTTTTAATAGTTTTCTAATTATATATATAAATTCAAATTTAAAAATTATAATTACACAAAATATGATTTTAGTTTCATAAAATAAAACAGTCGAGGCTTTTCTTAAAATTTTAGGTATTAATTAAGCATACTTTAACATAGATAACAAAAAAAATTATTGTAATGGTTTTTTTTTAAATAGAGTGAAATTGTTAATGAACCATTGAGGATGGGGGATCAAATGAGCATTATAAATTTTGATGAACGTAAAAGGTTATAATTAGATTGGAAACATTGAAGCTTGGAAATATTGTCGAGGGGACTTTTACTCTTCTAAAACATATTTCCTATATTAACACCACCACTTTTACTCTTTTAAGTAGGGACTGGGAAGTGCATTTCTCATATTAGTCGAACGGGAAATGCCGTTGCGGATAGATTACCGAAGATAGCTAGAGAACAAGGTCCAGGGGAGTTTGTACATGATCATCCACCAGCGGAAAGTGATGGCTTTGGTTGCGGCAGATCAACATGAGCATTAGAGGGTTTTTTTTTTTTTTGGTTTATTTGGTGTTTGTGTAACTTCTAGTTATTTTTTCGGTTGTTCCTGTAATTGACTGAAAGTTAATTGCATTGTTACTACGAGTACTTTTTTTTTCTATTTAGGTTTAAAAAGATTTTTAACGAGGCTCGTAATAATATCCCTTTATCCATAAAAAAGAAGATTGTGCTAGCATGTTTGATACTTTGTAACTTCGTTTGCAGGGGCAATTATGATGATCTTTACTTTGTAAGGTAGATGAAAAAGAATAATGATCAAGATTTAGATGATGAATTTGGTCGAATACCAACAGGCAACAACTAATGATAAGGAGTGTATGTTTGATGTTAGAGATAGAATAATCCAATAAATTTGAAATGTTATAACAATTAAATGCATTTTATGCTACTAAATATAACATAAAATCAAAATGTAATTACACTTTGTCCATCGTTATAAAAGACAAAAATCACACACTGTTAGTTAAATATGTACAGGGGTTTAGAATCCTTGTGATTACAAGAGTGTGTTTAGTAATAATTAAGCTTTAATGTAATTATTTTGTGTTGTCCAAACCTACTTTTAAAAAGTTGGTTGAAAAAATCTCTTTGTTCTTTATTTTTTCGCTGGTTTTTTTTAGTTTTTTTTTAATTTATATTGTCCGCGACCACACCAGTCATTTGTTGGTTGTTGATCTCTCCGTCGTCGATGAATTATTATTATTATTAGTTTATTTTTATTTATTTTTATTTATAATAAGAATTCTTTATGTTTTGAATTTTTTATTTTAGCACATTTTTAAACGCCTTGTTTTGTATGCTTTTGTGATACGATTTTTCTCTGACTTGTAGCACGTTTTTCAATTATATTATAACATGATTCTCGTCTACCTCTATGGTGATTTGACTAGGGATGAACATTTCACCCAACTCGGCCAGATTGATTTTTTTTGTAAAAGAATTTGGTTTAGGGTGAAAAATATCTGACCCGACTTAACACGAGATTAATAGTATAATTTTCTCATAGATTTTTATGAATATTTTTAATAATGACCCATCTTTATATTTTTTACAATTCAGTCCTTAAAATTGAATTTTTTGTTTATAATTTAGCCCCTAAAATTATTTTTTTACAATAAAGTCTCTAAAATTAAATTTTTTACAATAGGTCCCTACGATTGTTTTTTTATATAGATCGGGTCAGGTCGGGTTGAGATATATAATTTTCGGGTCTGGTCAATTTTTTTAAAGTATGAGTCGGGTTTAGGTTTAAGGTAATTATTTTCGGGTTTGGGTCGGAAAAAAAACCCGACTTGACTTGTGCCCATCCCTAGGTTCGGCGTTCATGCAAAGATCATCACAACGCACAATCTTGATCAAGAAAAATCGACAAACTCGTATAGTTAGATCTCCTTTTGTGATAGTTTATCGATATTTTCAGAACTATTAGTGGAACAATTTGCAAGATTGAGTTTTTATCAATTCTCCTACATTACTACTTAAGTCGTTAAACTTATAGTTAGATAAAGACACGAAGATTCATTCGTTGGATTTCTATGGATAATGAAAGACATAGTTAAGTGAATGTTTTGGGTTTTCTTTTATTTCGCACACTTTGAGCTTCGTGCTTTTATTTTTTTTTCTATGTATGAGATTTCTTGGTGAATACAACCGTTCAATCTATCTTCATGTTTTTTTATGCTTTGTTACATATTTCCTTATTTTAATGAAATTGAATTTTTTTTACAACTAGAATGAATATGTAAACACTTAATTATCTAATCAAATTAAGTCAAAATCAAAAAATATTAAACTTAATAAATCAAAATCTATCAAGTTTAATCAATTTTAAACTCAACCAACATTTTACTCTCCTAGAAAAATAACCATATTCTAAACCAAACAAAGAACAAGCGAGAGAATAGAGATGAAAATAAAGTAAAACAAAGCACAAAAAAGAAACAGTTGTCATGTGTGTCTTCTCCGACTTAGTGCTCCATCTTTTGATGTCATCCCACCACTTTCTTTATCTGCTCATTTCACCAGCTTTTTCCTGTTATTTTACTTGCTTAAATAAATCAATCACAGCCTTTGATTCTTTATGGTCACAGAAATCCAAGGGTTGAAAATTAACAAACTTGTACTCCTCTTCTGCCCTGTCTACCTAACTGGTCTAACAAGCAACCTACCCACCAATATCATCTCTCATTATTAATCAACTGTTAATATTTTTTTTATGGCTAAAAGCAATGGTATGTAATAGAAAGATTAGAAGTACACACGACCACCCAAAAAGTTATTTTTTTGAGTTTTTAAAAATAAAATTAATTAATGTTCTAATTATTTTAATGGAAGGGTTAGGGAAATATATCTGGTTTGTCTGCCAACAAAACAATATTAAAGTTTAAAAAGAAAAAAAAATCATACAAAGAGCAAGAAAAGAAGAGAAGACAACAAGAGAATTTATGAAGGATTTTTTTAATATTTATTTTTTTGAATTGCATTGATTTGATTAAATAAGTGGGAATGTCTGTTTTAAGTTGAACATTGACTACAAGAACCAATAAAGAAATTTTTAGACAATATAGGAACAATGAAAGCATTTTTAAGGTATCAATTCTTAGGTTATATATCTTTATAGGCGTTTCTTAAAAATAAATAATTTAATTGTTTATGAAAACCATAAATTTAAAATAATATTTGATGTTTTTTAATATTTTGGGTCTATTTTACAATTTATGTTCGATGTTTATAATGGGCTCTTCTAACAATTTTTAAGATTTGAATCCAACATTTGTCCTTAGAAATGTAATGTATGAAACTAACGCAATGGAAAACTAGAATGAACCATAAGTATAATAATGATAACAGAAATATTCTTTTGAGTTTTTGAAAAAAAATAATTTAACACTTAAGTTTTTTACACTTAATTATGTCATTGTATTTAAAAAATTGATTCAATTAAGCTCTCGAATTGAATTGAATCAATTAATTTTTTTTGACTAATTTTGATTATTAAAACTTAACATCATTTTCCTTCGGATAGTATAGCCACATGAAACACTACAGTTTTGCCAAATGATATTTATATTTTTTAAAAATAATTTTGGTTATGAAAATAAACTTCTAAAAATTCTTCAAAAATATTTTTAAAAAATTTGTAAATGTCAAGTGATGAAATTGTAGTGTTTCTCTTGACATGGATGACAAAAATGTTAAAATTTAAACGGTCAAATAATTTAATTGATTCAATATATCAGTTTGAGAGTATAACTAATTCAATTTCTCACTTAACACTTTAAAATAAAAAATAATTGATAATATTTTAACTGAATTAGTGATAGGTTAACATGTAGGACTATAGGTGCATGATGAGGGCATTTTGATTTGTAGCATGAAAAGCACCTAAGTATCAATCTTATAGCAAACAGAATGTGAAGGGCATGAACCCAATGGAGCCAAGGGTAAATTTACCTACATTCTGGGAGTTATAATTTGAGGGGGAAAAGGTTATGGGCTCAACGCAATGCATATGGTTAAAACTTTTGGGGGAATATTAGCTTATAATTATTACCCACCCTACCTAATTACCTATGCCCATCATCTTTTTACTCAAAATGCTAATAATTATGTTTAAGTTCACATAAATTTATAATTTTAAAATGTGCAACGACATTAACATTAATCGAACTGACATTTAATGATAAAATACTAGATTTTCAGTTACTTTAGGAGTAATATGAGATATGATAAATATTATTATTATTTTAGTTGTACTTGAAAAAAAAAAAATAAGGAGTTAATTTCAGTTATTTATTTTACTCACCCAACTACCTACAAAATGTGTAAAACTATGAATTTTATATTTTGTGTAATGAATCCTGTCCCTATTATTATTATTATTATTCTTTTTAGACCAATGTTGGATTAGCTTTTACCCCCACAACATCAAGAGCATTTGTTTGGGAATTGAAGCTTACAAAAAGGAATCACAATGTCTGGGCAAGTGTAGAAAGTGACTTGTCCTTTGCAATTGTCTTAGATCAAGGGACAGAGAAATTACAGTTTTTTTTTACTGCTGATTATTATTATTGATTCAAAATCACTGAAGCACATGACAAGAAAATATGAGAATTGCTTTGACTGCTAGAGTCCCAGAAAATTGCAACGACACCTCCAGCTTTCAATGGTTTTCCGAAGTACACTTGATTCATTCTATTGCTGATGCACAATTGCGTATCATCCATTCTGGTCTTTTCTTGGTCGGCATTTGGATTGGCTCATCTTGATGCTGAATGCATGTTTTATTCCTAAAATATTTCATTCCTTTTTTATTATTTTGGTTCGCAAAGTGACGTCAATTATTTAATTTCACACATATGTATATAGAGAAAGGCTGGCACATGAGAGCAAATTATATTTAGTTAGTTAATCAAGTTACTCGTATTTTTATTTTTTTGTGTTTCCTTAAGTCACGAGTTCTATACTTACTAGAAACACTTATTTCCCTTAAAGTCTTATATTTCTCTTCCTTTTAAGTATGATTATAACTATAATTAAAATTTATCAAAAAAAAGGTCGGCACATGACACAAGAAATTATGAGACATACAGTAATTTCACATAGAAAAATTCTACCACGCTCGACGAACACCGCTGAACACCACTAACGCTGAACATCGTTGAACACCATTAAATTGATTAATAAAGATTAAAAATCTCAAGGATTCAACATATAATTATAAATTATTAAAATAACAATTCAATTAAATTATTTTTCATATATATTATATTTGTATTTTTTAAATAATTAGATCAAATATCAACCTTAATCAATTTAAAAATAAAAACCCAAAACTCAAAATCCTAAACCCTAAACTCAAAACTATATTCATCAGTAAGCGCTTGTCCCCTAAAAATTAGTACAATCTTAAAAAGAAAAAAAATAGATTAAGATCGAAAAATGGATGCATCCGTCAAAAAATAGCAAAGGAACACTACGAAGAAGATGCACTGATTGCCGATCTCCTCCATTCCCAATACCAAGATCTAACTTCAATCAGATAAACACTAAGCAAAAGATGCACATATCCAACAACACACTTAGACTTGCAGAGCAATTTGGATAAGATGCTAAACGTCTGACAATGTTCACATCAATGGTTTTAGGGTTTATAGTTTAGAGTTTCGTGTTTAGGGTTTATGATTTATGATTTTAAATTTAGGATTTTGGGTTTAAGGTTTATGGCTTTTTTTTAAATTGACTAAGGTTAATATTTGATCCAATTATTTTAAAAAAATAAAAATATAATATATATAAAAAATAATTTAACTAAAATTTTATTTAAAATAATTTATAATTATACGTTGAGATTTTAAGATTTTTAATCTTTATTAATTAATTTAATAGTGTTCAGCGTTAATGGTGTTCAGAGGTGTTCATCGAGCGTGGTAGACTCATCCTTTCACATAACATTGTTGTATGTATTATCTGTCAATTAAAAATAAATATTTTAATTTCATATATATATATATATATATAAAAATTAACATATGATAATATTTTATACTTCCATGCGTGAATCAAAAAATAAATGCAATTTCATATTTTACAAAAATATTGACACATGTGCCACCTATACTCTCCTTAAAGCAATTTAGGGTTACTATAATAATACAAGAAACGAAACTCAACACTAAATAGACATTTTAAAATTACAAACATATCGATTATAAATTGATATAAATATTTTTGGATCCTTAATAATTTAAAATTAAATAAATTAAGAACTCTAAAAAAATCAAAATATTTTTATTTTTTAAAAATTCATAAATTTAATAAAAATAAACAATATATTCAAAAAATTATTGAAAATAAAAATTAATGTAAAAAAATAAAATGTATTAGAAATTATAAAATTATAAAATATAAATATAAAAGTTAAAAAATATTTATAAAGTATTAAAAAAAACTGAACACTTTCGTCAAAAAAATCTTTAATTTCATCAGTTTGAGTATTACAATTTGTTAAATAAATTTTCGGTGGAATCAACATTTTATTAGAGTAACAATAAAATTTAGATTTTCTTTCGCTTTTCTAAATCAAATTGATGCTAATTAATATTTGATGTAGAATAGAAATCATATGGCTCTTTTTGGTGTTTTTATTTGTGTCCTTACACTAAAAAATTAAGTTTTGAGTTTAAAGTTAGGATTTTGGGTTAGAGTTTATGGATTTGGTTTAGAGTATATTTTTTAAAGTTTAAGGTTTAGGATTTTTTTGGAACAATTTCTACCTAAGTGTGGGGAAGGGAAATTTCTACCAATGATATAGGATTTAGAATTTAAGGTTACGACCTATAATTTAATTTTTTTAATATTAGGGCATAAAAAGGGACATAAAATTTTTGTTCGAATTTTTAAGGTTCACGTTGAGGATATACATCATGTGTTGCTTGCGTCTCTTTGGCAGCATTTAGTTCCAGCCGAGAGATTTGACTCGTTCATGTATGTAAATACTAAAGACTGGATTGTGTTGAATTTATCCGACCCACAATATTTTACTAAATATATTGTCGATCGGGACTCGAGATTCGGAATCACTTGTTTGTGTTCGTATTTGGCTTAAGACAGTCAGGGCAATCAAGTTTGCCAACTCGGTTTGCACAAGGGCACTCGCATTATGCACTTCAGATGGTTTCCTGATCCCCTCCACCAAAGGTGAATTCAGATGGACGCACTTGGAACTCACAGGGACAGGGGCTGCCACTTCCAGGGTGTTGTGCGGTAATGATCGGGGCAGGTGGTAGTCGGGTTACAATCAAAACATTGACATAATAACGATACTTGATTCTGAGTTATGGGGAGCATTCGATGACCTAGCCGTCGCATTGTCCCTCGGCTGTCGAAAAGGATGGCTTGGAAGCAATGAATCTACTCATGGAGGTCGGAATTCTTTGATAGGATCAAATCCGCGTGGGATGACTTCGGATTGATATGTCCTTTTTATTCATTGTTATAGGGAGGGGAACCGCGTGGCCGACGTTATGGCTAGCCTTGCTTGAGGAATGAGCTTTAGTTTGCAAATCTATGAGCCACCTCCCGTGAAGTTGATCATATTTTGTACGAGGATGCTCATGGTGTTGGACACTATGACAAAATACGACGTTATATATCTCACACATTTTTTATAGAAGCGATTAGTTTTATTAAAAAAAATATTCAAATTATAATAATAGTTTACAATCATAAATATAAACTAAACATATAATTTGGACATTTTCTAATAACCAATGACATAATAAATTAGTCACTTTAGATCATACAAGGATCATATAATGAAAAGGTTAGAAACTCAATCAAAAGACTTGAACAAAAAATATATACAACTAAATATGGCTGTATCGGCAAATGAACCGCAAAAAGGGATCACACTACTGAAAACTCACCGACAACCGCAAATCAGAGCCGAGCGCCATGAGAAAACCATCCACAAAAGTAAATTGTGTATTCAAATCCAATTTGAAGGTCTAAACTGGAGAAAATCAACAGGATAACCAAAAAATACCATCTTATCGGTCAAGACGATATTAAATTTAATTCTGTAAAATAAAAATTTAAAAAACAGCTAAAAGAGCGTAAAGAAAGATAAAAAAATGTGCCAATAGATAAAAAAAATATGCAAAAAGATAAAAAAAAACGTGCCACAAGATAAAAAAATATGCCACAAAAACAAAACTATTCCTAACAAAAAACTAGATAAAAAAATATAAATATAATATAATAAAACTTTAAAAAAATTATCAGCGATCAACAATTAATACTAAAATTAATAGCGTTATTAGCGATCAAATAAGATGGAAAAGTAAAATTGCTGTTGGAGAGAATTCTTTTAAGAAAACCCTAGTTGGTAATGGGTTTGATTTATAAATGACGGTGTAATCATTCCGTTATCTCGCACATATTAGCATGAATATGAAATAAAATTCAATTCTTAATAAGTACATTAGATTTTGTTACACACCTTAGGGTGAAATGAAATGAAACATTTCAAGTAATTTTTAATTAAAATTTAATGATAGTAAAAATTTGTATATAAAACTACTAATTGTGTATTCATCTTTAAATAAGATATTTCAGTTATTTTATTTAAAGGTTAATATAAAGCATGAAAAGATAAAACTACCCGTATAATAAGAGATTAAGTTTTATTCAATTCTTTATGTAAACAAAAGTTGGCATAAAGTCAAAAAATACATCTAACGTTTGACTGAGTAGTCATTTTGATCATTATTTTTTGAAATAATTCAACCCTCAACATTTTATTTTGGGTTGAAATGACACCTATGCGAATGAAAATTGTTAGAAAACTGACGGTAAATAGTTTGAAGTGACTTGACAGAATAATAAGTCAACAGAAAAAAAAATATTTTATATTTTATATAATTTTATAAAATTATTTTATGACTGATGTAACGTTTTTTCAAGACTACACATTTGTCTATATGATATTGCCATGTCAGCGTGTACTACCATTGTCATACCCGAATTTTGACCGGGCTTGATAATAAATAAACAATAAATACTAAATACTATATATATATATATATTAAATAAATAAATAAAACTCAAAATAGTCCAAAGTCCATGTTTGAATGTCCAAATGCATACAAAATACCCCAAAGCCCGGATTACAAATTTAAAGGCTCGGTTTACATCCAATACCCCATTGCAATATCCAACAAACACAAAACCGATTGTTTTCCCGCCCAAATATAAGCTTTATCAGATAAAAGCCCAAACAAACATAAATTGTTTGCCCCACCTAAATTGGCCACTTGGCTCCCGGTGAGTGGCCAGTTTCTTGTTCACATAGATTCATCCCCACCAGCTGGCCATGCTGACGTTATTTGATAATTTACCTATAAATAGGGAGAGAAACTTTGTCAGAGTTCAATAATGGCCATTAATAATTATCATAAAAAATAATAATAAATAATAAACTAATAATGAGGAGAGAGAAGCTCACCTCGGGGTAGCCGAACCGCCTGGAGTGTGAACAGCCGTCGGGAATTTCATCGGTCGCCGAGAAGCTTGACGGTCATCGGGAAGCTCATCGGTCAGAATCATAGCAACCACCGTCAGAAAGGTATATTTCCCTTCCAATTCACTTTCCTGTAAAAAAAAACAGAAATAAATAATGTTAGTTTGCATATATAAAGAAAACAGAAATGAAATTGAAATATAAAAAAGGTATCGGAGCAAGTTTCATGGTGGCCGGGGTGTTTTTAGGGTTCGGCCAGAGTTGAAGAGGGTTCGAGTTGGGTAGATTTAGGTTTAGAACGGGGAAGATCACGTGTTTCTGATGAAACGGGTGAGTTTTTAAGGTTTATGATTGAATTTTGGGTAGATTAGAGTTTCGGTATGGTGGTTGACGGTGGTCGAAAATCGCCTCACGGCGGCCAAAAATCACCTCATGGCGACCGGCCGAAATGAGGCAATGACCAGAGATCAGGAGTGGTGGCCGGCGAACGGCTGGGTGTTACCGGAGTATGACGGCTTTAGATTTAACGGTGGAAGGCAAGGCGGGGTTAGATCGGAATCTAGGAAATCTTCATCCAAATTAAAGGATTTTGATCCGTTTAGGGGAATTTTTGGGGGAATATGGTGTTTTTTAGAGAGAGATAGAGAGGATTTCTGAGTGAGCTCGAGCTAGTGAGAGAGTGGAAAATTTGAAAATGGGAGAAGAGAGGCAAATTTTGGCCGAAAAGGGGTTTATATACTTAAGAGGGAGCGACGTCGTTTTAAGGGGAGGGTCAGTTAGGATCCGCGTGTTTATAACCGGGTCGGGTTGGATCCGCGTCCCTTCATACGGATATAATTTGGTTTTGGCCCAAGCTTTTACTTTTATTCATTTTGGTCACTATTTCTCTTAAATGAAGTCACAAATTTTGCTTTTCCCTCAATTAGGTCCCCGAATCCCATAATTGTTCCTCTTAGGTTTGAATTCTTGTAATTGGGTCATCTTGGGTCTTGTAATTTGGGCATTTGATTTTGTTTTTGTTACTATTTGGTCCATGCTAATAAAAAATAGTTTTAATGTTCAATTTTTTATTTTAATTAATTATTTAATTCTTTTATTAAATGTGATTAATTTATATGTATGATTGCATATTTTAAAATCAAGCCTATAGTATATTTGTTAGATAACTAAATGCACCTAGATTTAATAATTGTTTAGAGCCTTTAAGTTTAGGTTCTCTAATTAGGATTCAATAATTAAAATAGAATAGATAATTATAGTAATTAAATGTCTTAAATATATGATTTAAAATCCTAATTTGGATAGTGTTCTATTGTTTACAATGGGGTGTTATCTCAACATGGATTTAATGAATATATTTGATATATAAATCACATATAAAATTGAATATTAATTTAGTTCTTTAATTGACATTAAACAAGAACACATTGTAGTTAATTGAATGTATATCGAATAGAATCTTTAAGGTTCAAATCTGGATGGTGTTCCATTGTTTACAATGGGGTGTTATCTCAGCCTTAGTCATAAAGGTGAATATTCGATGCACATTTTCACTTATAACATTGAATAATAAATTGTTAGAGCCTTAATTAGGAATAGAACTTTAATTAATTAGAATGATTAATTAATAGGAATATGATTAATTTAAAGGCTTTAAATATATGGAAGGTGTTCATGAAAATGACATTTTCTCATAAAAAGCCCTTAAATGAATTAATATTGATAGATTTAAACAATTAATTAAATAGAGCCGTTTTAGGAATAGAACTTAAAATTGACAAGACAATAAAAGACCATTCATTAAAAACCTTTTATGTTGGAAATTCATTTTTAAAATACGAATGGGGGTGCCACCTAACGAGGTGTTTTTAATCTCGTATTCGAACAAAATGAATTTCTTTATAAAATGATATCTACATTCGGAATTTAAATTCAGTTAATAATTATGAGATAAATTAGATTCAAATTATTAATAAAAAATGCCACGTAAAATTAAAGGTACTGATAACGGGCGTTCGTAGGGGTGCTAATCCTTCCCTACACGTAACTGACTCCCGAACCCAATTTTAAGACAAAATCTCTGGTTTGTTTTTCAGTGTTCGGTCTACCACGAAGTGATCGGTGGCTACTACAAAATGTTTTATAAATGATAAATAAAGCAAAATCTGATTTAATATGAAAAACCTTAAATTTTCAGAATTAAATTAAAAATGACCAAAAACCCTAATTTTTCAAAAGAACAATCGTTAGGCTATTTTTACACGTCCCGGTTTCAAAAAATGGTCGCGACAGCTTGGCGACTCCGTTAGAAATTTTAAAAACCGATAGTCAGTCCTAATTAATTTTACGTGGCATTTTGGCATTTAGGACATTAATTTGAATTTATATTTTCCTATAATTATCGGATAATTTTTTTTTGAAAAATGCAGGTAGCTTTTTCTTATGTGATATAAATTGTCATTCATGTATAAGCCTTCTACCCAGGCTTTTCACCTTTAAGTGGGAGTGAGGCATGATCTTACGTGAGTTATTCAGCTCTGTGATCGGGTTTTGTCCTCCTTTCGGTATACCAACCTTATATACCGTGAGGTTACGCCTCCGCTATAAGGGGTCGTATACTCCTGAATCGATGTCTTACTAGTCCAGTAACGACAGTTCGGGTACACAGAGTCTAGATCAAAGCCCACATGCTGTAATAGAAGTCTACCCCACTAGAGCCAGACAAGGACCTATGACAGGGTGTTGATGATTTAAATTTATTTCTTTGGTTATTCTTGTGTGCAAAATAAACTGTTCTTTGGTTATTTTTACACAATAAATTGTTTTTCCTGTAATAATTATTTTTGCTTACAATATTAATTCACCATATTGACACAATTTCTGTTTTGTTTTGTTTTGTTTTCTTGTGTGGGTGTGCTGCATCACATTGAATTTATAAGAGGTATCGGTTCAAGAATTAGTCGAGTAGGTAGTGGCCATAAGAGCTGAAGGGTTCGATAGACAGGTGGGGGGATAATATGTCACTGTGGACTGAATTCAAGAAGACTTAATTCAAGCACGAAGATAATATCTGTGGAGTCCAGATGTTAGTAACGCAAGATTGTACTAGAAATTTCTGAACGAGATGAAGTTTTGCCAGAGCCAAGTTTAACTTGAGAACCATAAGACAGGAATACGAAGAGTCATTTCCAATAAAATGCTCGAATTATAGCGTTGCTGTCAGACAGTCAATTGGATCAATAGTTGTTTAGGACCGTGACCTGTGTATGAAGCCTGATATAATTATCCGTTTTTTAGGAGGATACATGTAACACCAACAATAGAGAAATACGAGGTTTTTCTAGGGGTCAAGAAGGACAGAGTTTATACAAGTCTCAACAATGGTTCAAGTTTCAAGATAGACTTAGTAGAAATTACAAAGATAAGCAAGATGCAGAATTTGGAAAAACAGTGATAACTAGAGAAAAGATAGAGGACGAATAAATTAAAGGGGCATTCAAGACGAATAAATTAAAGAGGCATTCAAGAAGAGTAAATTGAAGGGCCATTCAAGGGTTGTTGCCGATAAATAAGAACTCGAGGAAGAACAAAAGGCTTTAAACTCAGAGGCAATATCCAAGATTCATAAATGATGAAATTTACCGGGGAACACCATAATTAGGGGAAATGTTGATGAAAATGATGAGCTGAGAAAAGCGTCAGAATCAGGAAACGCTATACAATAATTGAAAGATCGACTCGACAGTTTTGAAGAGGAACCACAAAGAAGGAAAAAACACTAAAAATCAAGCTAGGCCAGTAATCCAGGCTATCCAGAAATAGAGTTGTGAAATGGTTAACTTTAGGAGCCAAGTGAGGGGAATCACCTGGTATGCGCAGACTGCGTTCGATGGAGTCGGGAACCTGCAACCGCATTCTGATATTGACACCGAGCTAGGGCAAACGTTGATTTAGGGGCTGAACAAAGTGATCAACCGAAGGAGCTGAAGCTAGTGACATGTTGCCCTTTCTCTGTATCCGACCCTTTTAGTTAGATTGGCGTTGTTCTAATGACTAGTTCTTGAAATCGATACCTCGTGCATTACATCATTTAAACATTTAAAAATTGAACCTTTGTTTAAAATATTGTGTTTTCTTTTTAAAAAAGTAATAATAACATTACATGTTGTAATTTAAAGCTTACCCTGCTTGAGCCAGACAGGAACCTAGGTCAGGTGTTGTAAATTTAAATATGCTTACCTAGTTATTCTATTTGTTCAATATAACTTGTCTTGCTGTATGTATTTAATTTAACTTTGCCTTCGAGATTATTTCACGTTACTGACTTATTTCTTTTATTTTTGTTTTGTATTCCGTTACATCATATCATCATTACATAGAGGTATTGATTCAAAGGTAGTTGTCATTAGAAGACGATCATGATGGATAAGAGGATTCATAGGTCGATAGAAGAGAGTGCAAGTATGAAGCAGCGTTTTGGACAAACAACATAAGGAGTGAAGGGCAGTTCATCCAAGTGTTACACATCAGATTATGTTAGTGATGATGCTGACAAGAGTGAGATGCGAGAGCTGAAAAGATAAATGGATGAGATGATGACTATGACGACGGCTATGACCAAGGAAAATGGGCATACTGAGCTGAAAGAAGAAGTAAACAAAAAATAGTACATGAATAAATAGTCGAGTTGGCGCACTGATACAACTCACATCAATAAACCAAGTTGAGGTGTAATTAAATCAAATCCTAAGAAAGTGATGACATGCCAAAGAGAAATGCAAGAAAGAAAAAAAGATGGATGGTCATTTAATACAATCCTGATGACATATGCAGAGCTACTTCTGATACTAATAGAGAAAAATCTTGTGGCCCAATCCCCATTTAAGCCTACAGTGCCTATAGTGCCTTTTTTACTCAAAGGTTATAGGATTACTACAGCATGTGATTACCATCAATGGAGTTTAGATCATATTACTGAGAATTGTGAGGCTTTGAAGAACAAGGTTGAGAATCTTGTTAGATAAGGCATGTTGAGTTTTGAAGATGGATGGCCCAAATTTCATAAAAGCCTGACAATTAATAGAACACCTGGAGATACAAAAATGAAGAAAAATACAAGCCCATCAGAATCAAGTAAGGGACCAATGCAAAGTTCAAATTCTAGCGTTCCCTCAGCCAATTATCATGAGACAGAAGATCACAAACATTATTTTGATCCAATCACCATTTCATATAACGAATTGTATCATTAACTGTTAAAGGCCCGATTGGTGTCCCCATTATTTCTTGCACCTTTGCAACCTCCGTATCCAAAATGGTACAATGCCAATGTACACTGTGAATTTCATGATGGAATCCAATGACATGCTATTGAGAATTGTCTCGCCTTCAAACGCTGAGTTCAAGCTTTCTTAGAATTTGGAAAGTGGAAATTTGGAACAGAAAACCAACCTTATTCAATGGATGGATATGAAGCTTAAGATGACGATACTCAGAAAGAAGAACATCAATTCGAATATGAAGCTCAAATAAGCAAATTAAAGCAAGAGAGATGATTTGAATGAGGAGCTGAGAAACTTGCAGTCTAACTATTAAGAGCTTTATTCGATGCTCAAGAATGCCAGTTTGGGTATAACTCTGGAACAATCGAAGAAAAGGATTAAAGAGCTGAAACATGAAGCTGAGTACTGGAAAAAGAGTTTTGAGGCAAGTGAAGGTTGAGTCAATATACTTTCATGTGATCTGCAGGCAATGGAGCTGCAACGCAATACTTTTATGGACGATCTAAGGGTTAGTGAAGCTAAATGTGAGATGATAAAAATGTACATGTAGATGTATGAGGATAATGCTATCAAGTTGAATGACAGTCAAGCTGAAAACGAAGCACTAAAGAAGAAGGTATACGAATGTCTCAAGCTTATGCTAATGTACAAAGCTCTTGTTGATTATATTAAGAAGGACTATCTAGAAAGTGAGGAAAAATAATATGCCCAGTTTCAGAGATCAAGAGTGAAAATTCGAGAAAGGGATAACGACATGAAAGATGTTGTTATTCAAGCAAAAGAAGTTGCTCAACAAGTGGCAGATCTAGCTGATGTAGCAATGGCACTAAGCCAGAAAATTGATCTAGCATTAAATCACGGAGGAAAGCTGACTTGGCTCTTAGAGGAAATAAAGAAGTTGAGAGTTAGAGCTCACCAATATCTGTAGTATCTAATATCTAATGTATTGAATCCTTTTACTTCAATGAAAGTTGTTCTATGATAGTCACTTTTAGAATCAATACCTCCTGCATTCATACATTCATGCATTGCATATTTTAATATAACATTATCATGTAATGACATGGCATTAACATTCATAATCTAGAGCGTCAGAGTTTCAACAAGAGCAATCTGGGAATTAGTGGAAGTTTGGGAATCTATTATCATGGATAGAGACTCGGAAGGAATTGAACAGACTCAAGAGGGGTTACAAGAACGGATGACCAAGCATCAACAAAATGCGAAGAACTACACTGTTACACCATGTTTGACAATTTATCTTGGGGCATCTAACTCAAGCACAAAGACAGAGTCTGTAAAGCCCATTATTCTATGATCAATGCTCGAGCAGTTGAAAGACAGTTATGCTAGACTTGAGGAAGATATCAAGAAAAGAAAAGGCGTCGATAATCCCAAGTTTGATGCGAAAGAATTCAATTTAGTCCCTAATCTAGTTATTCCGCCTGAATTTAAAGTCCCCAATTTTGAGAAGTATGATGGTTCCAGTTGTCCTAAAGTCCACTTGGTAATGTTCTGTAGGAAAATGAAAGGGTATTTGGATGATGATAAATTGTTGATTCACTATTTTCATGATAGTCTAGCTGGACCTGCCGCATTGTGGTATAACAGATTAAGTCGAGAGCAGATTCGATCATGGGAAGATTTGGCCAAAGTATTTTTGGGGCAATACAAGTATGTTATAGACCTGGCTCTAGATCGCTATTTTCTGCATAACGTGAATATGAAGGCCAGCGAAAGTTTTAAAGACTATGCATTGAGGTGGTGAGGATTAGCGGCCCAAGTTTAACCTCCCATGACAGAGAAAGAAATATCTCTTATGTTTCATCAAACACTTCAATCTTCTTTCTTTGAGGAAATGCTTGTGAATTCAAGGTGCAGTTTCAGTGATCTCGTGGTGATTGGAGAAGCAATAGAAATAGGGATCCGACAAGGGAAAATTAGATCAAGATTCGAAGACCATGATGATCAAGAGGCAAAGCAAGGGAAATAGGTGAATGAGTGTAATGTTCAAAGTTTTCAGAGTCGCAAAAGAAAGAGGCCAGTTAATTCATTAGAACGACCACGAAAAATTCCTCGAGCAAGTGCAAATCTAGAGATCTTTGGAGTGTCTATTTCAGACTTATTACCTCACCTTATTGAAGGACAACATGTCATTCATAGGCCAATGAAGGTGGTGCCAAGTCCATTTGCCCATAGCTATGATCCAGACAATGTTTGCGACTTTTATATGGGAGTACCAAGACATGCTACCAAGAAGTGTAGACCTTTGATGAAAGAAATTAAGAAGCTAGTTAGTAATGGAATCTTGACACGAGAATTAGTTCAACAATTGCAAGGAGTGGGGTAGGCCATTAGACCAGTCAAGGAATCAGAGAATCAAGACGAGTGCTTCCAAGATTGTCTGAAATTCTAAGAAGTTAGTGCTACCCATATTGTTGCATCATGTGGTTACAACCTATAGGGACCATTGCTGAAATAACACTAGAAATAAGTCTGCTACTCATGGTCTGAAAGTAGTAGAAGTTTTTTCTGAAGGCATATGCCATGTTTGTTGGTTTTCATTTCATTGAAGGAATACTTTTGAAATAAATAAGTATATGTGTATCTCTTCTTACCTTTGTGGCCCCAAGATGCCAATTGCAAGATGCGACACAGATTTCGATACAAAAAAATCATTTGGATGTTATGAAGACGATGAGGTGAAATTTGTTTCTCAGTCTACTCTGGTCAACAAGGCAAGAAAATGTCAGATCACCACGCCTTTGATGATGTTCGATGATAAATCTTTGAAATTCATAAACAATGAAGTGGACTAGACGATTTTAACCAAGTAGAGTTGCTTGGAATTGAAGTTCTAAGTGTAGTTTTCTATACCTTAAAAAGCACAATAAGAGAGAAAAAGAAGAGAAAAAAAGAAAAAAGAAAGAAAAGAAAAAGAAAGAAAAAAGCAAGAGAAAAAGTGAGGAAAAAGAAAGAAAGAAAAAATTAAAAGAAAAGAAAATAAAGTAGAAAATGAGAAAAAAAAGAAAAAAAGAAGGGGTGAGAAATAATGAAATATTTAAATAAATAAGTCTCGGAGCACTCTAATGGAGCTGTGGGAGATGTCGACAAATCTAATAAGGAGCCATGTTTCACCAGTCCAATACCCAAGCGTCAGAGATGTATCTTTGAAAACATGTCTATAATAATATAATAATAATAATTAATAATCAAAATCACATGCACATATAGAATTCTATCCTTAGAATGATATTTTTGCACTCTACTGGTTAAAGAAGTTCGGAAAGCTTGAACATATTTATAAATGGAAAGAAATGAGGAGAACGAAAAAGAAGTTGTTTCTGACTAGATCAAGCAACACGGTAATCAAAGGGTGTGAACCGAGTGATTTGGAAGAAATTTTAACTTCAAAAATCAACACAACATTCAAAGGACTATAAGAGGGTTGAATCAAAGACGCTCTTGCACTTGGTATCCAGGGCATCCTATTTTGTTTTCTTTATTTTACCCAATTTTTTTTCGGGTCTTGGAAAGTATCCTTCATTGAAATACCGATAAGCAGGCTGACATTTTTACAAACAGACAGATTTTCTTGGTAAATATATGACCGAGTATGAGACTCTTATATGTTCGACAGTCTTCTGGTTAGAAAGATGAATCATCTATCAAGGGACTTGGAGACGACAATGGCAAGAATGAAAAGTTTAGGGACCTGAAAAGTTCAAGGACTTGAGGCACTTGTTCACCCAGATGATGGAAGAAGGGGAAATTCTATGAAATGAGGTAAGGAAAAAAGATTAGTGGGGCATCATGGTGCATAAGAGTTCAAATCATAATAAGCAAGAGAGGGAACAGAGCTTGAAAGAATTCGATCACCAAAAAGGGTCAAAATAGGCTCAGAAAGAAAAAAAATGGAGCTTAACAACAAAGATTCTAGGGTAAATTTTGACGACAGAAGCTTAAGATAAATCTCAAGAAGATCGGGTCAAGAAAGAAGATCAAGTCAAGAAAGGAGATCAAGTCAAGAAAGAAGATCAATCAAAGAAAGATTCAAGGAAAACAATTTGTTGTAACTGAAACAAGAGGCAAAGAAGATTAGAGCTCATCCGAGTGGCCCTCAGTTGTCACAATTCATGCATAGTCAGGTATCTATAGGATAGAAGCATACTAATTCATGCATTCAAATCATTTTTGTACATTTTTGTAGGAATTTACAAGAATCAGCAAAAAATAGACAAAGATTTCAATCTACAACTTCAGATTGGAGAACCAGAACTAGCAAAGATTTCAATCATTTTGAAGCCAAGATTTTAATCCGTTTGAAGAGGCAGATCTCAAAAAAAATTTAATTCGTTTGAAGAGACGAGTCCTAGCAAAGATTTTAATTCGTTTGAATATGCATGTCTCAAAAGATTTTAATTCGTTTGAAGAGGCGGATCCCATCCAAGATATTAATTTGTTTGAAGAGGCGGATTTCAGTAAAGATCTCAATTTATTTGAAGAGGCAGAACCCAGCAAAGATTTCAATCCGTTTGAAAAGGCGGATCTCAACAAAGATTCTAATCCGTTTACAGAGGCAGATTTCAGCAAAGATTTTCTAATTGTGTGCACAAGAAAGGAAGTGCATTACAATTCTAAATCCTTCGGGTCATCAGTAAGTCATTCGGGCATGATGTTAAATCCTTCGGGTCGTCAGTAAGTTCTTCGGGCATGATGTTAAATCCTTCAGGTCGTCAGTAAGTCCTTCGGGCATGATGTTAAGTCCTTCGGGCCATTACTTTTGGGAGTGATGTAATTGTTTGCACAGGAAAGGAAGTGCAATGCAATTCTAAATCCTTCAGGTCATCAGTAAGTCCTTTGGGCATTATGCTAAATCCTTCGGGTCGTCAATAAGTCCTTCGAGCCATCACCTTCGGGAGTGATGTAATTGTTTGTATAGGAAAGGAAGTGCAATGCAATTCTAAATCCTTCGGGTCGTCAGTAAGTCATTCGGGCATGATGTTAAGTCCTTCAGGCCATCACCTTCGGGAGTGATGTAATTGTGTGCACATGAAAGGAAGTGTATTACAATTCTAAATCATTCGGGTCATCAGTAAGTCCTTGAGGCATGATGTTAAGTCCTTCGGGCCAATACCTTTGGAAATGATAAGAACTTTTCGAATGTTATTGCATGTCAACAGAAATATTAACCCTTTGGGCCCTGAGTTCAAAAAAAAAAAAAAAAGAAAAAAAAAAGAAAAAAAAAAAAAAGAGAAAAAAGAAAAAAGAGAAAAAGAAAGAAAAGTTGAAAAGAAAAAAAGGGAGAGAACAAGAAAGAAAAAGGAAAAGAAAGAGGAAAAAAAAGAAAGAAGGGAAAAAAAGAGATGAGAAAAAAGAAAAGAAAAAGAAAGAGAAAAGAAGAAGAAAAGAAAGAAAGACAGAAATGGTTCAAGTTGTCGGATTAGAAAGCAAGATAGACTAACTTCAGGCTCAAATGAGGAAGATTCTCAGTTTCAATGTCTTTTATGTTGGAAATTCATTTTTAAAATACGAATGGGGGTGCCACCTAACGGGGTGCTTTTAATCTCATATTCGAACAAAATGAATTTCCTTATAAAAGGATATCTACATTCGGAATTTAAATTCAGTTAATAATTATGGGATAAATTAAATTCAAATTATTATTTAAAATGCCATGTAAAATTAAAGGTACCGATAACGGGCGTTCGTAGGGGTGCTAATCCTTCCCTACACGTAACTGACTCCCGAACCCAATTTTAAGACAGAATCTCTGGTTTGTTTTTCGGTGTCCGGTCTACCACGAAGTGATCGGTGGCGACTCCAAAATGTTTTATAAAGGATAAATAAAACAAAATCCGATCTAATATGAAAAACCCTAAATTTTCAGAATTAAATTAAAAATGACCAAAAACCCTAATTTTTCAAAAGAACAATCGTCAGGCTATTTTCACACGTCCCGATTTCAAAAAATGGTCGCGACAACCATATAGGGTTTTCACATCATTTCAAGCCATTTACCTTTAGTTGACTGACAATTTTCATCCGCAAAGGTCCAAAACGACTATTCAGTCAAATGTTGGGAGCATTTTTGGTTTTACGGCAAAACAAAGCTTTATTCAATTCTTAAATTTGACTATTTTTCGGACATTAGTCCTTAAGGTTTTTTTTGGTGATGGTAAGTTAATCCTTCATTATAATGCCTTAGTTTATGGTTTTTTTTATAGAAAATTTTTGATACACAGGTCGTGTAAACTTTACACGAGCCTTTTGGTTTTATGGTTAAGGTTTAAAGTTTAAGGGTTTAGGTTGTAGGGTTTAGAATTTGAGATTAGTGTTTAGAATTAAGGGTATAAAGTTTAAGATTTAAGATTTAGTTTTAAGGTTAAAGAGTTAGAAATTTAAAATTTAAGTCTACTAATGTAAATATGCATGATTGTATAAATTAATTGTACACAACTTTTATATAAAAATTTTCCCTTTTTTATCACTTGTAATAATAGTAACTATTAGTGAGAGTAATTTTATTAGAATTGCTATTTTATATACGTGGATGAAAAATATTTTACAAGGGAAAGTTTAAGATATTGACAAATAACTTTATTATTTTTAAAATTTTGAAAATAAATGAAAATAACACTTATTTTTTTAAATAATCTACAGGTGATTGTTGACATAGCGATTTAAACTCATATCTCTTAGAATGAACATCATCTACTTTTCCTACTGGGACACTTGTTGAGTTCAATAGCACTTATTTCTTAAAGTATGTAAAATGAAAACAATTTAATAAAATTTTTAATCAAATTATTATCCGATTAAATTGCGACATCAAAGTAAATAAAGGTTTTAATACTTAGTATAGATAAAAATAGGGTAAACTATGTAGGTAGTCACTAAATTTTTAGAATATTTTTACTTTGGTCACTAAACATTTAAAAGTTGTGTTACAATCACTGAACTTTGAATTCATTTTCATTATGGCCATTGCAGTTAACTGTCGTTAAAAGTGATGACGTATCACGTTAAAGTCTTACTCCCAAAACAAAATCCTAATTCCCCCCAAATTTGCAGCCACCATGAAAACCAATTTTTTTTTATGAACAAAGTTGTCACCGGTCAATTCTAATGGTGGGAAGGATCTGTTTGGAAGATTATCATAGTTTTCTTTCAAGTTGATCAGTAAATTTTTTTTAACTTTTTCTATCGAGATTTTTTAATGAGTTTGAATTGACGAAAGGGAAGAAAAAAAACAGTTTGGTAATATTCTTGACCGGAAAAACCACCAGACGACAACAGAAATGTTGACAAAAGATGATAGTGTAATAAAAATAAAAAATAAAATTTTTTGATCTGTTACTATTAATTGTAGGATCAATTTGAAATTAAACTATATTAATATGCCAAAATAATGCAAGTTTTAAAAATTTGCTGATCAAAGTGAAAACACCAAAAAGTTTAACAGCTACCGGTAGAATTTACCCTAAAAATATACAAATTATATACTAATTACAAAATCAGCTTTGTGCTCATGACTCCCCTGCAAATTGCGAATGAAAAGAAAGAGATAAACTTTTCTTTTGTTTTTTCCAAAAAAAAAAAAAAAAAAAAAAAATGAAAAAGTTCAGAACCCGACAAAACTATACTTCCATCCGGCATCAGTGGCATCCCCGTAATTTTGCCTATACTCTCTGCTTATGTCTTAAAATCAACCCTGCTGTGGCGCATTTTAGAAGAAGAGAAGAGAAGGTGAGAAGCCCACAAAACCGAGAAAAGAAAAGCTCATCAATTTTCAACTCAAAATAGAATCCCAAACCCACCAAATCTCTATCGACTTATTCTTTCTTTCTCTCTGTTTTTGTGTGGGTATTTCCCCCCTTGTTGTGTTTGCAAGTGAAAAAAAAATGGAGCAAACTTTGGCTATCTTCAAGCTTGAAGCTTGTGGTATCATTTAGGAGAAAAAAGTTTCTTTTTAACCCTTTTGTTTGACTCAGTTTAGTAGTCTTTGTTAAAAAATAACAAAAGGGTTGATGGGGAGAGGTTGTAGGAGGATGATAGCAGGAAATTTGGATCCAGAAAGAAAAAGAAGCGGTGGGTTGAGAACAAAGCAGGCTGGTAGAGGCTCTTGTAGAGGAAGTTAGCTTTAGTTGCTCTTTTTTTTCATGTTTCTTAAATGTGGGATGTTATAAAAATTGCACCTTGAGTCTTTTTATTTTGTTGGTTGCTTTGCCTCAATATTAAATATATGATCTTTGAGAAGAAGAAGAAGAAGAAGAAGAAAAAGGAGAAGAGCTATGGGTGGTTTGTTAAAAGAAGCTTTGAAGTCACTTTGTGGGCTGAGTCAATGGTCTTATGCTGTTTTTTGGAAGATCGGCTGCCAGAATACTAAGTAAGCTCCTTTTTTTTCCTGCTTCATTTGTTTGCTTGTTCTTTTTCTTGGGGTTGTTTGGTTGTGGAGAAAAATGAAGGGAAAAGAAGAGAAATTTTAGTGTTTTTTCTTTGATGCTTTGCATGTTTTTGCTTTGGTCTGGTTACACAAGTGAAGTGAAGTTTTACTCAATCTAAGTTATGCTTGTATCTTCATTTGGTTTAGCTAATAAAGTAGAAACAAAATACCCCCCGCCCCCTTTTGGAGGGTTGGATTCCATTTTTAGAATATCTAGCTCTTTAAATTGAATCTATGGTTTTTCCTCCTACGTGATGGGGTTAAAAACTGAACTTTTTATTGATTTTCTTGGCAACCAAACAGATGAAGAGATCCACCATAGCTGAAAGTATTTTCTTGGATAGTACTTTTATCTTGTATTTTTTCTTTTATTTTGATTTATAATCTGATGCTGCTTTTTCTTTTCTGCCTTTGGCACTTTGTGTTTTGGATTATTCTGTTTTGTCTTAAAGAATCATAGTGAAAAGTAGACGTGTATTTTAAGTTTGACATGAAACCTTCTTTGTATTGGACCAGTTCACTGCTTAAATCCATTAATTCAGAAAATTGTTTCCCTTTGTTTGATCCAGTAGAATATGCTATGAATTACTTTTGTCTTGGGCTGCTGGAGAAAATGCAGAGAGAAGAAACAATATTAGAAACTTGGACAATTCACTTTTTTTGTTATGTTTTCTGAACTTGTTGCTCCCAATAGGATGAGATTTCTTGGAGTTAAATGACATCATATTCATTTATTTTCTCCTTCATAAAAGAAGAAAAATGTTTCCTCTTCCTGGGCCTTAACCGTATGTTATACGCTGTGCAGGTTACTAATTTGGGAGGAATGTTACTATGAACCGGCACCGTCTTTGGTCCCTCCATGCATTGCCGGACTTCAGAACCCTGGATTGTTATTCGGTGAGCAGGAGGGATGCTGGGGTTCGGAAACGTCCTCTCAATTTGGGAGTCAAACATGGGACGACAAAGTCCATTTGCTGATAAACAAAATGATGATAAATAATCTCATTATTATAGTTGGCCAAGGGTAAGCTTTTCTCCGCTTTCCAGTTTTCCACTTGCAGATTATTTATGTATTTTGTTGTAAAGTTCTTTTCCTTATTTACTCGAGAAAGGAATTGCGAGAAACTGCTTCCTTTGTTTTTCAGGTTAGTTGGGCGAGTTGCATTTACTGGTAATCATCAGTGGATTCTTGCTAATAATTACATTACAGAGGCCCATCTCCCAGAGGTATATTACTAATTGTATCTTCCGAGTGCCGAGGTAGTGTTATGTAGTAAAACATAGCTTGGCATAATTTTTGTGTGGATGCTTCTAGGTTCTAAATGATGTCCATCTCCAATTTTCAGCTGGCATGCAGGTTTGATAATTTCTTCAACTCTACCTCATTATTTGTTTTCTTGTTATCCCTCTGCTTCATTTTTTGACTTCCATCTATTGCAGACTGTTGCGGTTGTTCCGGTTCATCCTCACGGTGTTCTTCAGCTTGGTTCTTCCACGACCGTAAGCAACTTACTGTGCATGCTTGATTTTATAGTATATTAGTGGCCTTGAAGCTCAAGTGTTTACATGTTCTTCCTTCTTCAGATTTTGGAGAGCATGGGATTTGTGAATGATGTGAGGAGTTTAATTCTCGGTTTGAGATGCATCCCGGGAGCCCTTCTCTCTAACAGCTATGGAGCGAATGAATGCATTGAGAAAACCAGGATTCCCATTTCCTTTGAAAATCCCATTTCAATGGATTCAGCTGGAATTTGTAGGCCTACAAATTTCATGGCTTCAGTTTCCGATGGCTGCAACCAACAAAGCAATTCATCTCAGGCTTCCATGGTTATTGGCCAATCATCTTCCCTGATCAGTCCAGAGATGAAGCCAAACATAAATTGTAGAAGTCAAATGGAATCCAGAGTTATCGGTGCTGAAGTAATTAACTCTAACTCAGCTTTGTGGCTGAACCCTCAAGTTTCTTTTAGCAACTCCCAGCCTGGGTTCAATTGTCAGCCAATGATCGGTCAACCGATTGCCTGTCACAGCAGCATAAAATCAATGGAGCAACAAGTTTTATCAGATGTCCTACAAAATCATGTTATCAACAGCATTACCGCATCGAATAGTCAAATGAAACCAGAATCAATCCCTGGCATTGTTCCAAACTTGCAAAAACTCGGGGTTCAGCAAGTTGGTTCGTCTAGGGTGGAGGTTCCTTTATCCATCCCGACTGATCAGTTAACAACTACTTGTATGCTTTCGGGACTTCCTAATCAAGGACATGAATCTGAGAATTTTAGGTTTATTCCGAAGAAGGAAAGTACAGATAATGATTTGTTTGAAGCACTTAGTATCCCATTGCCCCATGCTGATGACTGCATGCCTTTTGCTGAGCAATTTTCAAGTGCTTTTCATGATTGCCTGAAGCATGAAAGTGAAAGTTCAAGTATTAGATCCTTGAATGTTAACTACAAAGATGCATGCATCCAGCCTCCATCAGGGGATAATTTGTTTGATGTATTGGGAGCAGATTTGAAGAGTAAATTACTCGGTGAGAGATGGAATAATGTTTTTGCCAAGGGACAAGATTTGAAGATGCAAAATGTGGGCAAGGATACTTCAATATTTAGGGATATGCGTAACGTGTTTCCAAATCATTGTTCTGCTAATGACGGGATTTCCAACCGGGGTATTTACTCTCGGGTGGGTGAAGATCATCTTTTGGATGCCGTGGTTTCTAGTACCCATTCTGCCGCGAAGCAGATGTCAGATGATAATATGTCCTGCAGGACTACATTGACAAAGTTCAGTAACTCATCAATTCCTAGTAGTTCCGCTACCTTCGGTCAGGTTAATATTTCCAATCAAGTTCGTGGGGAGTTGCTAGGTGGCCTTCCTAACTCTCTGTTGAAGGGAGGAACTCTTCCATCCAGTTCTTATCAATCTGGCTGTAGCAAAGATGATGCCGGAACTTGTTCTCAGACTACCTCAATGTATGGGTCTCAAATCAGTTCATGGGTTGAGCAGGGTCATAATTCAAGGGGTGATACTAGTGCCGCAACTGCAAACGCAAAAAGGAACAATGAAACAACCAAACCAAATCGCAAAAGACTAAAACCCGGAGAGAACCCTCGACCCAGGCCAAAAGATCGCCAGATGATCCAAGATCGAGTAAAAGAGTTGAGAGAAATTGTACCGAATGGAGCAAAAGTAATGCATCTTTTTAACTTGACATGCCTAAATTCTTTGCTATGCTTCTACTGTAATGAATAATCATTAATGTCCATCCGTTAATGTGATTTAACAGTGTAGCATAGATGCTCTTCTCGAAAAAACCATCAAACATATGCTTTTCCTACAAGGCGTAACAAAGCATGCAGACAAGTTAAAACAAACTGGAGAGTCCAAGGTATGGTGATTATTTTATGCTCGGTACCTAGTTCTATTTACCCAACCTTCTATTATGTTTATTTATCAAATCTTGTATCAACTGGTTGTGGTGACATTGCTATCTCGGATGTGTAAGAAGCAATGTTTTTTACATGCATACTATATATTCTGTGATGTCTTTAGTTCTAAGATGTTGCTGTTGTTTGAGCTTGCAGATAAAGGAAAACTTTGAGGGAGGTGCGACATGGGCATTTGAGGTCGGCTCACAATCTATGTTGTGCCCTATTGTGGTTGAGGATCTCAACCGACCTCGTCAGATGCTTGTAGAGGTGGTACTCTTTCATGTGAAGTTGCCTTAAAGATCAACTTGTCTTTCTTGTTCCATATGTGTGACTGCATTTTGTTTATGTCCCGTGACAGATGCTTTGTGAGGAAAGGGGTTTCTTCCTTGAAATAGCAGATATTATCAGAGGGTTGGGATTGACCATCTTGAAGGGAGTTATGGAAACTAGGAACGACAAGATCTGGGCACGTTTCACTGTGGAGGTAAGATCGTTCGAGTATCTGACTCCAATATATTTTTGTTCCGGTCAATCTTGCCAATTCAATTTGTCTAAAGAGTTGTCATTGAAGAAGCAATGTGATATCAACACGCCTAATACTTTTTCATTTCATACGACAATAGACTAGTAATAGGATATGAGATCTGATTAATGTTATGCAGTCCAATTACATTTCTACTGTGGTATCTTCATTATTATTTGTTTCTTTGCATGACAAAAATATGGTAAACTATTTCTTTGAATTGTTGTTTAACTTGAGTTTCCCGTGCAGGCAAACAGGGATGTTACGAGGGTGGAGATATTTATGTCACTTGTTCGTCTTCTGGAGCAAACTGCAAAGGGAAGCAGCACTTCATCTGCCAATGCTTTCGATGGCAACAACATGGTGGTTCAGCACTCTTTTCCCGAAGCTGCATCTATCCCGGCAACTGGTAGGGCCACTAGTTTACAGTGAACCATCGTCCAACCTGGTATTCCGGTTCATAGACATGTTAAGAGCAGGCCCTAGCTTTGCTTGCCATGACTAACATACAGTCTGTAGGTTTTGGGTGGTTCGGATCTTGACTAACGGTTTTTGTTTCCCAGACTGACCTCGTTTCCAAGAGGTAATGAAAGCTTGTCAACAGCCTGTATTTGGATTTTTCTGGACCATTTGATGGAGAAACCTGCAGGCATAATAGTCGAGGGGGTTTCATAATGTATAGAGGAGTGGGGACATGAAATGAAGGGTATGGGGTAGGTGGTGTGCTAGATTTCTATCATGTGGTGTTTGTGTTTCAGATTTTAGTTGCGTGTTTTAGTTGTTTTGTTGTGCCGTGTGATCTGATTGTGTTAATAATATGTAGGGGTTTGCCACCAGGCAAAGGACTGCATTTTGTTTTTTGCTGCTAATCTATGCATCCGACAAATGTTGAATGTGACTTCACAAGAATGATTGTACGAATTAAGTGGATCAAGCTGTGAGTTCATATATATCTTTGAACAATGATTAAACATTACGAGAAATAGGAGCAATCAATCTACTCTATGTATCTTCTGTCAACTCAGTCTCCAAGATTTCCCAGGGACCTCACGAACATTGACATCAATTGAAGTGTACTAAATTGATCGAATGTAAACATGATTGTTCGAATTATGTAATTTTTTGTATTTTCTACTGTATCAGTTAATGTGAACCATGGAATTCATGGATCATATAAGTAGATACAGTTCAAGTTCCAACCAGCTGTGGGATATCTGAACCATGCAGCTTCCGTCACGTTGAATGGGGATATAAAAAACCTATTCTTCTGCTGAATGGTATACTTCAAATACGCTAAACTCAGCACTATTTAAATCCAAATAACATTGGAATAAACGATATCCGGTTTCACTTTTACAACTGCAGACAATTTTTATTAGTAAAAACGTACGAACAACTCAAGCTCGTTTCGGGGTGTGTCTAGGATGTGGCGCCTTAATTTAAGGCTAAAAAAAGAAGCAACATAACATGTAAGAAAACAAGCAACCTAAAATGTTACCATGCAACCTACAATGTTATACTTCTCGATAACATTGTAGGTTGGTAATTTTTTTAACAAGTTTCGTAATTTGATTTGTGGTTTTATGACAAGTTTTAAAACTTGTTGTGAAAACACAGAACCTAAAATGTTACAAAAAATATAACATTTCGGTTGTACGATAATATTTTAGGTTACGCCGTTTTTTAGTCTTAAATTAAGCTGATGTATCATAGAATCACCCCGTTTCAAGCCTTTAAGTTGGATGAAGTTATAGATTTTGAATGGAAATTTGGAATTGCAAATATCAACCAACTTTTTCAGGGATGGATTGAGGGGATGCTAGAGGGGTAATTCGCACCTCTCGGAAATTTCTTTTTCTCATATATTTTAATTTTTTTTATATTTTATATTTTGATAATCTGATCTCACATCTTTAAATTTTTTAAATTTCTATATAGAAGAGTTCGCATTCTCTAATATAAAATCTTATGTCCATCTTTGCACCCTTCTATGCCAGACCTGTTGGTGGTATATCTGGTCTGGGTAGCCCTGTTTGACCCCATTGGTCCCTTTGGCACTTCCCCGAAATTTACTCACGTGGTTCCCATATCTCAATAATTCTCGTAAGTAACATTCTGACAGTCCGAGTTGTAATAACGCGCATTTAGAGCTCCAAATAAACCCATCTTTGCTTATAAATACTTGGATTCTGAAACAAATCTATCAATCTCCTGAGTTATTCCTTCTATAAACACCTGGTTCACTCCTTTTCACTCTCTTCGTTTCTGAAATATCAAATGGAAGCAGTGACATCTCCCCAGCAGGAGTGTTATGGACCCATAACTCGTGGGAGCCAATGGCTCAAGTCATTGCCGAACAAAGTTTGTAATAAAACAATGGAGATTGCAAGGAAGACGAAGAAACTCGGACAAGATGATCCTAGAAGAATAGTTCATTCCCTGAAAGTTGGACTAGCTCTTACACTCGTTTCATTGTTCTACTACTTTAAGCCACTCTATGATGGTTTTGGAGACGGTGCAATGTGGGCTGTTCTAACTGTTGTTGTTGTCCTAGAGTTCTCCGTAGGTAATAATACGTTATACATAGCAGTGTTATAAATTGCAATCTTGTTCACTTTTTGGAAACTTCAAACTAATTTCCTTGTTTTTTCTTCACTTCTGCAGGTGCAACACTTGGTAAAGGTTTAAACAGGATGTTAGCCACATTAGTAGCTGCTGGCTTGGGCTTCGGAGCTCACTGCTTAGCTACTCTTTCTGGAAGGAAAGGGGAACCCATCCTGATAGCAACTTTTGTCTTCATTGTAGGAAAATATATTCTCATATATAAATTACAGATAATTGAACAAATTCAAAGTAAAGGATCTATGGAGTTACTTTCGGTATGCATCTTAATCATAATGGTTGTTTTTGCAGCTGTGATTATGACATTCATGAGATTCTTCCCTAAAATGAAAGCTAGATATGACTACAGACTGTTGATATTCATATTGACCTTCTGCTTGGTATCGGTATGGGGTTACAGAAATGACCAAGTGCTGCAAATGGCACATGAGAGGTTTTCCACCATCTTAGTTGGTAGCTGTGCTTCTCTCATTGTTTGTATTTGCATTTTCCCTGTTTGGATTGGTGAGGATCTTCACAATTCGGTAGCTGCAAACGTTGGAAAGCTTGGCAATTTTCTTGAAGGTACCGATACTACTCTTTATGTTTAAAGATTGGATTATTGATTGTTTTAACCCCAGAATTACTGATTGATTTAATGTACACAAAACAACTTTTGGAGATGAATATTTTAAATTATCTGAAAAATCCAATGAGAATAATAAGTCGTATCTCAAAGGATATAGAAGTGTTCTAACTTCTAAAAACAGTGAAGAAACTATGGTAAGTGATGAGCTTAATTAACATTAAGGCATTAATTAGTTGATTATGTTCAAAAAAAAATTTAATTAGTTGATTGAATTGAAGTGGCTTATTCAATATATTAATGTCCATTCTCTCCCTGCAGGCCAATTTTGCAAGATGGGAACCAGGTCATGGTACCGTCATCCATGGAAAATGTACCTCAAAGTCGGGAGCCTTACTCGGGACTGTGCTTACAAAGTTGAAGCTCTTAACAGCTACCTTAACTGTAAAATCCAGCTATAGTAAATATCATGGTCAACAACGTTTAAACATATCATTCATTCATTCATCCATTCACCAACTTATTCATATGTTGTTTTATTTCTGGTAGAGTCCTGCAGAAATCCGTGGCAAAATCCAGGGGCCATGCAAAAGGGTTAGCCTGGAATGTAGCCGAGCTTTGAAGGAAATGGCATCGACATTTCGAAAGATGGTTCGAACAAGATCAGCTGTTATGCACATAAGTTTTAATATAATATTTTACGATTGAACTAGAAAAGCAAAGTACTAAAAAATATAATATTTAGCTTTATTTGGTACTAGTGAAGTGGCTTATTCAATATATTAATGTCCATTCTCTCCCTGCAGGCTAATTTTGCAAGATGGGAACCAGGTCATGGTACCGTCATCCATGGAAAATGTACCGTCATCCAGGTATGGTAATCAATACTGTTTAAACATAGCGTTTAACGAAAGGTTTCGAAATAACACTTGTCATTTATTCATTCATCAGCTAATACAAGTGTTGTTTTGTTTCACGTAGAGTCCTGCAGAAATCCGTGGCAAAATCCAGGAGCCATGCAAAAGGGTTAGCCTGGAATGTAGCCGAGCTTTGAAGGAAATGCCATCGGCATTTCGAAAGATGGTTCGAACGAGATCAGCTGTTATGCACATTGAAAACTCAAAGAAAGATGCAGAAGAGCTCAAAAGCCTCCTCAAAACAAGGCTGTGGGAAGAAGCAGATATACTAGAGATGATGCCGGCTGCTTCAGTTGCATCACTTCTTGTCTGATCAGTGGCATGCAGTTTCCATTTTTATGATTCTTTGTATCCGTCACGAAGGTTACTCGGTGACCGGACAAGTTTTCTTCGGAACATCATCGATGGTCTGGTGTTTTGTAGATCATCCATGTCGTGGAACTTATCTGCCTTTTGAATTCGACTGATGGTTCTTTATGCAGCAGCCAGCAAGTGGGAATTGTTTGATGTAGCATCCTATGTTACATATTTCAGTAGCTCATTTTGTTTTTGATAAAATAATGAAATAAACTAACACCTAACCAAGACTAACTTGCTATGCTACTAATATCCTCATGCGGTAATGAGAGGATTTCATCTGGTGGAGCAAAAAAATAACGACATTCCAAGTCCCCTTCTGAAGCAAGCATAGTCAATCCGTCCGTCAATTTGTTACCTTCGCGCAAAACATGACCAAATGAGACTTCCCAATCACTTTGAAGCAAAAAAGCGATATGTTGAGCTATCGTAAACACTTCTGCACCATGATGGTATGATCGAAATAAGCAAAAGTTGGGCTTCTATGGCAATCTTTTTAGAAAAACCAACCATCCACCCTCCCACGAAGACCACCCATCACATAAAATACGAGCTCAGGGACGGAATCAAAAGACAACGGGGCGCAGAGAAAATTTATTTATATGTACAATTTTTTGCATTGTTCACAAAATATCCGGGATTACCTAAGTTGATCCTCATCCAATCCTTAACTGCCATGGACAGGAACTCATCCATTCTCTCAGGTCGTATCAATATCTGCCAGAGCGCATGGATCCTTGGCAAAATCGAAGTAAATGAATGATCCGTATCCTCTATCTCCAACTCACAAATCGGACATCGCCCATCCGTTATATGCTATTTTGTTACCGTCATTCATTGCAATGAAGACAAGGCCGCCTTGGTTTCAAATGCACATCCAAGCTCAAACTTTACTCTATTTCACCAAGGGCTCACAGTTGCATCATGGAACTAGGAGTATTAGGGACAATTGCACCCCTTGAAAATTTTAAATTCTTTTTTAACCCTTTGACACACGTTGTCTCACCATCTGCTTTTTCAGTGGGACAACTTGTTGGATTCCTAACATAAAATCATGCTTATGTATCTGCAATATATCTCTTGAACCCACATAAGTTACTTGAACTAAATTTGAGCATTTGTGTTTGGTTCCAATTATTCAGCTTTTGGTTAATATTGTTACCCTTTGCTATCCCCTGAAATTGTAGTTAGTTTTCTCTAATCTTTAATCTGTTTATATATTTCTGCAATGATTTTTTTTATTATTGAACACTACTATTTCAAGGACTGTAGTAGCTATTGGAGATTAAGAATGGGCAAACTTTGTAATTGTCATTTGAACTCTATGGCTCTGGGACTGGGATGATGCTTCTTTAGCCAACCTTAAGGCATCCACCTCAAAGCTATTTGTTGGATGGGATAGATGTCCTTCCCTTGAAGGGCTTTTAAAAAAAAAATCCATTGCCGGGAATTGAACCCGGCCAGATATCCTAACCCTGGACGAAAATGGAATTGATGTTTTATGATTGGAGCAGTGTTACCTAATTCGCCCAAAACCCCATGAGTTTCGATTGGATTCGTGCATTCCAATTCACGGTTCGTTTCCGTTCCAATTCGTTTAGGAACGCGAACTGGAACGAACAAATAGATGTACCAAAATTCCTTTCTCAAAAAGTATCGAAGAAGCTTGCAGAAAAAAAACTATCGAAGAAGAAGATGAGGAAAAGGGGAACGGATGAAGAAGAAAAGGAAATGAATTTTGGGTAAATTGTACATATCGTCATCTAATTATCATTTCACTACTATTTTGATCACTTAATTTTAAAATTTTTAATTTACTAACTAAACTTTCACATTACTCCTGTTTTAGTCACTCTGAATTATTTTATTATTATTTTTTATGACATGATTTATTATTATTATTAAATACAAAAATAATTTAAAATAAAAATAAAATCACATTTTATTATTATTGAAATAAAATAAATAAAAATAAAAAATCTTAAATCATAATATCATATCTTAAACCCCAAACCCTAATTCCTAATTTTAATACCAATTTAGAAATCCCAAAACAACGTGATTCTTTTTTTAGTACACACCTTCACCCGTTCGGACCTTTGTCACTTCGGATTGACTTTAAGGTGTTTAAGAAGTGCGTAGTAGTGAAAATCTTTTAGAAAATTATGAAGAAAAGTCGCTATATATATATATATATATGCTATACATGTTTAACAAACATGTCATGCACAGCATAACACAACAACTCCCGTTCATTTTATTTTTATTTTTTATAAATATATTTTAGCTTTTGTTTCCCCTTCACACCTTGGATACTGAGAGTGGTAGAGGATTGGTGAAAGTTCGACCGTTGATGGTGTGGTTGAAGAATAAGAGAGGGTTTTGGGGTTTATGGATTGAGATTATAATTTGGGGTTTAAGGTTCGGTGGGTTTAGGATATACTTTTATTTTTTGTTTAATAGTAATAAATTTTGATTTTATTTTTTATTTTAAATTATTTTTATAATAATAAAAATGTCATGTCATAGGAAAATAATAATAAAATAATTCAGAGTGACTAAACATGAGCAATCTGAAAGTTAAGTTAGTAAATTGAAAATTTTAAAAGTTGAATGACTAAAATAGAAGTGTGAAGATAGTTGAGTGAAGAACGGTATAATTTACCTTTTTTTAAACTTAGAAGTACGTGTGCACCCATTATTTATGTCAAAACCTTCCCAATAATCTTTTATTTTCATAAATTTTAACTTATCTTCTTTGTTAAAAAGATAAATAAAAAAATAACTTTAAATACATAGTCTTTCAATAATAATTTTATTATTTAAATAAGTTTAATAATTATTTTATAATTAACTTTAAATATATAATCTTAACCTATGCATTGTTTCAATAATGAACCTTAGTACTCCTTGCGCTATTTTATAATATGAATCAAACCGTTTTGACAACAGAGAGAATAGATCAGAAGGTGGGAAGCCTTGTCCTTTTATTATTGTTATCTACCATTAAATTTGTTGAGGTATTTAAAATTTGCAGAAAAGAAAAATAAATAAATGAACATATAGATAATTTACTTAAAAATTTATAAGCGAACTAAACAAAATATCATCACGAATTATGATCTCAAATTGCGTTCTAAAGAAGACTACCCCTAACGAACTGCAAACGATAAAACTAATGAATTGCGACCTCGTACCCTTTCCTCGAATCAAAATTAATCGCGAATTAGGTAATACTGGATTGGAGTAATATAAATATTAAACGTGCAGTAGCAATAAGGCAACCTCAATCTCAAATGCACGTATAAGCTCATGCTTTACCCTATTTTAATTTCACCATGCAGTCGCAGTTACGGAGAGACTCTTGAACCGATATTCGCTATACTGGTAATAGCCAGGTAAATCCAAAATTACTTGATGGAACTAAATTTGAGCTTGCCTTTCTTGTTCCAATGATTCTGGTTTTGGTTAATGTTATTACTCTTGCAAATCCGTGGGTTGTTTCAATTTCAGCTTCTTTTTCCATTGTTTCAGGCGGAAATTTTCACCCTATACTAAACCCCCAATGCTTCCACAGGAAAGAAAAATAAAACCCCAACTTGTTAATAAAATTGTCAGCTTTGATTCGGTTCCATGATTGCTACAATGTCAGGTTTCTGTGACTTCAACAAATGCCTCCCAACTCGTTTTTCCACTGTCTGTACGGCTGTACCGCCACGTGATTCTTATTTCTTAAAGTACATTGTATGTCACCCGTTAATGACTTCATGCCACTTCGTCTACTAAATTTGTCTGCGCCATGTGCCAGTGCTGGCCTTTCTTCATTTTCTCTGTTATTACCTAGTATGGGTACGGCAGTCGTACGATATGGGTACCAGTCGAGGATGTCCCTTTTACATGGGTATGGCGAAAAATAATTATGTCTAGGAGATTACATAAGACATCAGAAACGGATATTCATTTATAAATTAATATATCGTTTAAATCTCCCCTAATGATGTGAGAATGACCAACACACCAGAATTTTTTAACAGGTGCTCAAAACTCCCGTGGGACAAACCTAGCTCTAGTGAGTAATTTTCATTTTAGCCCTTTCATTTTTTAAAATATTCTATTATTATTTTTATTATATTATTTTATAACATAAATGTAATTTTAATTACTATTTAACATCAATCGATTCTATTTCTTATTAATAATTTGTTTTTTTATATAAATAAAGTTTTATTATCTTTCAACTATTATTTAAACTAATCTAATTTTTTAATATAAACAAAATTTCAAATAATCTGTTTTTACTTCTTAATCATCTGTTTTACATAAATAATTTTTTATATTTATTGTATCTATACCTTGTAATTTTAAATTTATCGTTTTTCATCTCGTATCAGTGCAACCTAGGTTATTACCTCTTACATTAAATTTGGTTGAAACCATGGGCAGCAGCAAACCACTACTCAATATTCATTTACGTCCCTCTCATCTATCCACAAAGTTCAAACTGGCACCAACACGTGAATTAAGCGATTGAGTTCTGATGCTTGAAATCTCTTTCCCCATAACATTCAACATTATAATTCTTTATTTACAAAAGGGTGTAAACCCTCTCTCATTCTTTAAGATTCAAATCATTTTTTTAATATCATAGTCGGCTGAATTTATTAGAAAATAAAATAAAAAATTTAAAAAAAATGATAGCAGAAAAATAACAAAATAAAAAGAAATTAAAAAACTAGAAAATTAAACAACGAAATATCATACTAGCAAAACACGTCCAATGATATGCAATGACAGGTATGAGATGAAACTAGAGAAAGAAAGCATGAAATAAAACTTCTTGCTTCTATCCATTTTATTTTTTTTAAGATCGACTAAGAGTAGTGACAAAAAACCAACAACCTTAAAAATAACAAATTGCTTTGCGTTGCATTGACAAATAAACCAAAATGAGATCAAAATACTGAAAGACCATCAATAATTGAAAATCAAAGCCGAGCATCGTGAGAAAACCATCTACGAACACAAATCTACCACAAAGGTAGGCAGAAATGTTCTATAAGAAAGAAGCATGCCACAAAGTAGATAAAAACTTGAAGAAAACCAAAACATAAAAAAAAACAAAAATTGAATATAAGAAATCAAAGGGGAGGAATACCAACGGTGGGCGACCAACACTAATGATAGCAATGTTGAAGATCAATGAATGTCTATTATTGTTTTTTTTTAAGTTTTTTGTTTCTTTATATGTAATAAAATTTAGGCTTAAGGGCTACTTTTGCTCTCGTAGTAGTTTCAATTTATCGATTTCGCTCATATGGTATTTTTGTATCAATTTGGCCGCTGAAATAGTCGAATTGCATCACTATGGTATTTTCGCATCAATTTGGCCCCATGGTATTTATCATTAGTGGATCTCGGTTGACCTGAATTTTTTTTCTTACTACAATATGTTGTTGGAGTCAATCGTAGAAAAAACAAGTTTGCGATATCTATTTTCGTATTATTGATGCATATGAATATATGATATTTATTTATTTTTATATTATTTGATGCATACGATATTTACTTTTCATATTATAGGTTGATGACAAAAAAGACCAAAACAAGACTACAAGACAATCATCAAGTACCACATATTAGATTGATTTGGCTACAAAAGTGTTGAGAAAAGAAATTGTTACCTGTTAAGCTATTATTATAGTTTTATAATAGTATGTTTATTGTTGGCAAAACAAAATTTATTATTTATTTTTGTAAGTTTAGAGATTTAATGTTAGATATTTATTTTAATGTATTGAGATTTGTTTGTTATCTCATGAGGATTCACCGAAATTCACGGGAATCCGCACGGAATGTGTATGAGGATGAAAAACCCCTGAAACATTTAATGAGATTTTCTGAAATTGTACTCGTAAATGTTAGAATAGAGTGAAAAATGTAAAACCCTCCTTAACTAATTTGTTTGATTGTTAAGAAAATAAAAGGAAATAACCATACAACGTTCTATTTTTTTCTCAGATCTTCTATGAGTACCTATTTCACCGTAACCCATTAACCAAACATAAAGAGCCTATAGTCCGAAGACTATATATGTAGTTTACCCTTTATTTATTTATTCCGCCACTATAATGACACAATGTGACACCGACATGGCAGTGTTAGAATCCTGTTGGATCGAATCTGGTTGTTCGGGTAAGACTGTAGCGTTACTCTTCCTAAAAGATGCGGCCTCCCCCAATTCATTTACTGCTTCAGAAATTTTCTCAATGCAATCTATGATTTCCAGCAGAAATGATGCAACTGAAGCAGCCGGTATAATCTCTAGTAAATCTGCTTCTTCCCACAGGCTTGTTTTGAGGAGGCTTTTGAGCTCTTCGGCAGCTTTCTTTGAGTTTTCAATGTGCATAACAGCTGATCTTGTTCGAACCATCTTTCGAAATGTCAATGCCATTTCCTTCAAAGCTCGGCTACATTCCAGGCTAACCCTTTTGCATGGCCCCTGGATTTTGCCACGGATTTCTGCAGGACTCTACCAGAAATAAAACAACACTTTAATCAGTTGGTGAATGGATAAATGAATGAATGAATGATATGTTTAAACGTGGTTGATTACGGTATGTACTATACCTGGATTTTACAGTTAAGGTAGCTGTTAAGAGATTCAACTTTGTAAGCACAATCCCGAGTAAGGTTTAGGTACATTTTCCATGGATGACGGTACCTAAACGGACCATGACCCGGTTCCCATCTTGCAAAATTAGCCTGCAGGTAGAGAACGAGAATTGCAATATTGAATAAGGTACTTCACTTCAATCAGCTAATTAATTAATGCTGATCACTTACCATAGTTTCTTCACTGCTTTTAGAAGTTAGAACACTTCTATATCCTTGGAGATATGACTTATTATTCTCATTGGATTCTTCAGATACATTGAAATATTTATCCCCAAAAGCTGTTTGGTGTACATTAAATCAATCAGTAATTTTGGGGTTAAAACAATCATTAATCCGTTCTTTAAACGTAAAGAGTAGTATCGGTACCTTGAAGGAAATTGGCAAGCTTTCCCATATTTGCCGCGACAGACTTGTGGAGATCCTCACCAATCCAAACAGGGAAAATGAAAATACAAACGATAAGTGAAGTGCAGCTACCAATTAAGACGGTTGAAAACCTCTCACGGGCCATTTTCAGCACTTGGTCATTTCGGTAACTCGATACGGATACCATGCAAAAGGTCAATATGAATATCATCATTCCGTAGTCATATCTTGCCTTCACTTTTGGAAGAATCTCATAAACGTCGTGATCGTAGCTGCAACAAGAACACTTGATAATTGAGAAGCTGAAAGCTTGAAACCACCTCCATGAATGCTTAATATGAATATGTTTTTACCTCTAATGTAGACAAAAGTTGCTACCAAGATGGGTTCCCCTTTACTTCCGGAAAGAGTTGCTAAATGGTGAGCTCCGGTGCCCAAGGCAGCCGTGAATAATGTCGTCAACACCCTATTTAAACCTTTACCAAGTGTGGCACCTACAAAGTTTAAACAAACTATGAAATTAGTTTAAAGTTTCCAGAAAGTGAAAATGGTGGCAAATTCAAGCATTGCTATCTATTACCTACGGAGAATTCAAAGATAAGTACAACAGTCAGAACAGCCCACATTGCACTGTCTCCAAAACCATCATAGAGTGGCTCAAAGTAGTAGAACAATGAAACGAGCGTAATAGCTAGTCCAACTTTCAGGGCATGAACTATTCTCCTCGGATCATCTTGTCCGGGTTTCTTCATCTTCCTTGCAATCTCCATTGTTTTATCACAAAATTTGTTCGGAAGTGCCTTAAACCATTGGCACCCACGAGTTATGGGTCCAGAACTCACCTGCTGGGGAGATGTCACTGCTTCCATTTGATATATATTGAGAAATGTGAACGAACACAAGCGATTTCGTCTGCCTCGTCAATTCTATTGATCAACGTGTAATTAATTTGTACATAATTTTTTTTATACTTCACGCTGTTTCTCATTTTCCTTCAAACTTTCATTTTCTTTGTGAAGTTCTTATGTCAGATTTTTCTGTCTTTCTCCTCTTGTTAAAATATCTTTGAAGTATCCTATAAGGTGATATTTTCTTCATCTCTTGTTCTTCCCTCTTTTTAAATCCATTTTCATTAAAACCTGAAATCATGAAGCTAACCATTAAGTAAATAAATCTTAGTAACAAAGACGAAATATAACTATATTCTTTTGTTCAGGGATTGAGGAATCTTTACTTGATGCCAGTATAGGATCTACATCTACAGTTTTCTAGGAGTTTTGCTGCTTTTTGAATAAATGAAACACAACACTTATCTAAAAAAAAAAAAAATACAACTGTATTTTATTTAATATTCAATATAATATAAAATACGACGCTCTTTGATTTTCTGATTTTTTTATCTCCATGGATATTTATGGTTTAGAGTGTGTTTATACTTTGTAATTCTTCCTTTTGATTAATGAAATAAAGTTAAATTTATTCGTTCAAAAAACTATTTAATATAATATACTCCCTCTACCCATTCAATATGTCCAACATTAACTTTTTTAGGGTCAAATTTTTTGAACTTTGACTCATTATTACATAAAAATTATTATTGATAAAAATATGAAAAATATGTTTTAAAAACTTTCAATCAAGTAGTTTAAAAATATATTTTTTTATAAAATTTAATTAATTGAAATGTTTAAAATAATTATGGTCAAAGTTTAAAAAAAATGACTTTTAAAAAGCCAATACTGGAAATATTGAATGGGAAGAGGGGGTAATACTTTTATTAAATGAAATTTTAGTTTTAATTATTTTATTACTAACTTTTATTTAATATTACTTATAAAAAAATAATATTATCAATAATAATTATAACATTGGACTAAAATATAAAAATTAGATATAAATATGATCAATTTTGGATTAAATAAAAAATTTAAGGACTAAATTGAACAAAAATAAAACTTAAGAGACTTAAACTGCTATTTACCCCTTTTCATTAAAGCGAGACAATAAAAATGTGACAAGCGTCGTAATTGTCAAATAAATTATCCTTAATCTCAGATAAAATAGATAAATAATGTAGTAATAGAGAAGAAGGGTTTTGATTCTGACTTTACTAAGAAAATTAAGAAAAATGGGGGTTTTGATTAAGCGAATTAAGTAGAAAATATAAATAAAGTGAATTGAAAAATAAACTTAGAAAAATAACGAAAGTGAAAATTTAAGAAGAAAATCAATAAAATGGAATAGCCTCAAGCTTCGCTTTGCCTCAATTTCGACTGATCATCGAAGAGGATTTTACTCCGGATACATGCCGGTTACAGCCTACAAGGCCCAACCCTTGTAACTTACTTTTCTCTTCGGTAAACCAACAAATCAAAGCCAATCTTTGATATTCAGTCCTTATTTGGACTAACCACGACTATCGTCGCTAGCACCAATACAATTTTAGTTTTTTGAAAAGCCCGACTCGAGTTATGTTGTCTCAATGAGAATCGAACCCAATCTCAATTTTCCTTAGCGAATCCGCCGCTAAGCGTGTTCATAGGAAGTCGAATATGCTACAAGCTGATCCTTCCTCCCAACAGTAAATCAAAACAACATTCGAGTCAAAGTGCACTTTTTGAAATGAAAGTATAAAGATTTTTAAAGGAAAGGCCGATTGCCAATCCGTGTTTGCAGAAAATTGAGAAAGATATCTGAAAAAATTAGGTGTTTTTCAATTCTCACAATCGGAGTTGAGACATCGCTTTAAGCATTCGACTAATTAGAAAATTAGCAAAGCATGATAAAAATCATACTTAAATCATTCTTAGCATTTTAAAAGAAAATAAATGAGAACTTAAAAATAAGAACGTAAAGAAAAAGATAATTTTATAGAACTTAGAAAGCAAGAACAAAACTAAGAATGAAAGATGATTTTCTAGCTTACCCCGAGAGGGTATTTATAGTATTCTAAAACCCTAAAAATAACCTAGAAATAATAAAAGATAATTCTTGAAAATATTCATATTAAATCCTAAAAACAAAAGATAATTTCTAATTTAAATTTTAAATGCAGCTGATCCACTCATCCGTCCTCGTTGACTATACCTTCTAGAAGCCGCTGACTGGACCTTCTAGAAGCCGCTGACTGGATGCCAAGTCAGACGCTTCACTCCCACTAGCCCAGCCTTGATTCTAGAAAATAAAACTACAGAATGTAGTCTTTTAATTGCAATTTCCAGAATTGTAGTCCTACATAGAAAACGCACAAAAACATCTAGATCAACAACATGAACTAACCATTAAAGGCATAATTAAAGATAAAACAGTAGCCAAATAAACTACTTATCATATTCAATGATTGTCCTTAGGCATGCCTTAGTCAAAGAAATCTTAAGTTACCAATCCGTAATCCCACAATATGTCAAGGAATACCAAATGAATCAATGATCACATCAATTTTCGGAAACAAGGTGACAATCAAGAAAATAGACTCAACTAGTAACAAGTTTAAGCAAAAGCCGAGACATTCCATTTATCCATTAATTTCAACGTAACAAGATTCAATACCTCACAAGAGTTCACTAGTTATCGCTCAATGCATTTTAGGTAAAGGAAACGCTCAAAGCCAAGATTGAGAAAGACATTACCATAGGCTTGTACGAAAATCGAGTAGCCACTACTTAGAATGAACATGATGTATAATAAGGTTGTAACGGGGCTTAGGTTGGGTTAGGGGTAAGGCCAAAAAGTGGGTTTAAATGTCAAGATAAAAGATGCTAAAAGAAGTTCAAGCTACAAAATCCAATAAAGTAAACAATTTTGAAGAAGCGTAAGCAATTAACCTTTTTTTCTTTCTTCCTTTTCCTTGTTGTTTCTCTGTTTTTTTCTCTCCGTTTTGTTCGAACACTTATTTACTGTTTTTTTTTTTTTTTTTTCTCTTTTTATGTTTTTTTCTCAAATTTTTTCGTGGAACAAATCGATCTATGTCTTGACATGGGTATCAAAAGAGGGTAAAAATAAAAGAGGCTTCGATTTAGTAATGGGGTAAAACAAAGAAAAAAGGGTAAAGGCACAAAATTGGTTCACTAATGGATATAAATGGGTAGGCAATTTGGGTAGAGAAGTGGGTTAATCCTAAGTTCCCTAATTATATTAAAACATCCAGTTCAACGTGTAGTCTTGACATGCATTTAATTATAAGTTCTAGAACATCAAAATTAATCCAGCACACTTAATCAAAAACACGAGCAAGAATAAAAAGTATGCTCGTTTAGGCTCAAATCTCACAAGGAGGTGCATTGTGCATTGAATCAAGAAACATATCAACCAATGAACTCATGGAATATCAAGCAAAATTTAACGAAAAAAACACCAATCTTGCCATTTTACCATTATGCACCCTAAATCCGATTAAAGTGTGATCACAAACTCATAGGGTATTCAAAGAAACAAAGCAAAAATCAAGATTAATAACAAGAGATTCCAACAATTCAACCAAGGTAACTTAATTTCAAGCATATAAACAAAAGAAGGTAATTCGATGCAGGCGTTCTCTACCCCCTCACTAAAAGCATATTGCCCCAATATGTAAATGAAAACACAAGAGAGGGAAAAGAGATACTCCCCGTTCTAACGATGGCCGCGGCCATGACCACGTCGGGATATGCCCGAGCGACGGTAAGATAGAATCTCGACAATGTTGGTTTCGATGGAGTTGAGCCGACTGTGTACTTCGTGGATCTCGTTGTGTACGTCCGACTGTGGGTTCTCATCTTGTGCTGGTTGCGGTGTGGTCCTCCGAATGAAGACACGGGCATTACGTGGTGTAATGTTGCCGGGAGGAATGATATAGGGTGCATCGGGGGTGTTGGCGAGAAGTCTCATTGTGTCTAAGCACCGTGCATCTAAAGCATCCATTGCAAAAGCGTAAGTAAATTGTGCAGTGTTAAAAGTCAATGAAAAAAGATGAGATGCAAGATGAGTAATATAAGGTCTGAGAATGAGTGGGCAGTTGGATCGTATAGCACACTCAAAAGCGCGGGCGAACCAGAAGCCCAAGTTTACCTTGGTACCGATTTGTATACACCATAAAAAGAACAGTTCAACCTTACTTAAATTTGACGTAGTATCGTTACGTTCGGAGTAGTTGTATGCTAAGAACCGGTGAATGTAGCGAAGCGCGGGGTTGTGTATACGACATCCTTTCGTTGAGCGGATATCGAAAGTTGAACTCGCCAGGCCAGTAAGTCCTTCGTAAGCAAGGTCAGTATCAAAATCCCGAGGAATCTCAAGTAAAGCAGTTAGATAACCATGATCCGTGACTTCCGTCACGAATCTTATAGAAAAATTAAAATTCGTAATAGACATCCTAAAATACTGTCCCAACAATCGAAAAGAAATAACGTCTGGCGAATTTGCAGTAACAACTCGATCTTGTAGAAATGAAAATGTAGCGTAGAATTCAAAAATCAACTCATAGTATGTACTACATCTAATCTCAAAGTATAAGGTCCAGCCAATGGCATCGAAAAATTGTGTGACAGATTCATGCAAATATAAAGTGTCGAGAGTTTGGGAAGGAATATATTTGCAAACATGAAACTTACGATGCCGAACGCTATTAAATTGCAAAACTTCATCGTCGCCAAAGTGCAAGTATCCTTGCAAAACTTCCTCGATCGAGAACAAAATAGGTTCGGCCACGACGATGACGCTCGGAGCGTTCGTTGCGATCAGGTATATTAGTGGGTATAGTGCTGTCGCTTGAACTGGCCGTAAAGAAAGGCGAAGCAGGCCGTTCATGGCCAGAATGTTGTTTCTCTGTCGATGGACCCCCATAGGAAATCCAGTATCGACATCCTCTGTATAGCCAAAAATCGGATGGTATATTAGCAAAGGTTGAATGGAAATCGGACCAGAGTTTACCTCTTCGGCCTGGTTTGGCACTGATGAGTGCATGAAATAGGAGGGGGCAGCATCCGACATTGAGCGAGACGAAGCGGCAACAGGAATCGATCGAAACGACGAGGACGATGCCAGTTGTGAAGGGTGGTTTTGCTGTGACTGGAAAATATCGGCAGTACTGTGGTGTCATGATGAGCGGGAGGAATAGCTGACGGATAATGGTGGTACGGTCGGCAGCATGAACGGGTGAAGGCTCGGGTTTGACCGGAGGAGTGGCATTTGCTTGCTGTCGTCGTCTACCACGGCGAGAAATGGAGGTGGCAGTGCGAAATCAGAGTTGCTGGGCACTTGGATGAACTGCGATGGTGCTAACCGACAACGTCCGTCGGTAACGACCAGTTCTTGTGGAAGCTGACAGGCCTGGTCTCGGGTGCGCACCATGGTGGGGAAAGAATGGTTGGCAGTGGATGAGGATGAATAACGGCGGGGTAGGCTTAGGAAAATAAGTGGAGATTAAGTTTACTAGTCATGTGAAGGCATAAAGAAAAGGAAAAAGAATTTGTTTAGGATACGGGAACATGGCTGCTCAAATAGTTGTGAGGTTCACGGAGGGAAAAGAGAGGGAGAGTGGGCGGGAAATAGTTTTGAGGTGTGCAAATATGCGTCGCATGAAATTAGGATCATTTATCTAGTGCTGTTCACGATTCCTCTACTTTCCCGAAGGACGAATTTTCACCATATTAGATCAAGAACGTTGTATCCGAGGCTGATTAGCTTTGAACGAAAAATACTTAGCACCTAAATTCACAAAAAACGTCATAAATATGAAATAAAAATAGGGAGATTAAGCGAACAAAAGTAAAAATGGGTTGCCTCCCATTAAAGCGTTTTGTTTAACGTCGTTTATCTCGACGACCTGATTCAGACTACAGGCTCTTCCAAATCGAGTTCTTCGACTAAACCAACTGGAGTGTTTTTATAATACGATTTAAACCTTTAACCGTTAACTTTAAACTGCGTCCTCGAGTCATCTCTGACTTCGATCGCACCATGAGGAAAAACTTGAGTTACCGTAAAAGGTCTGAGCTACTTCGATCTAAGTTTTCCTGCAAAAAGTTTAAACTTGGAATTGAAAAGAAGAACCTTTTAACTGACAGAAAAAAAATTTAAAACAAATATTACGATCATGGATTTTTTTGTTTTTTCTTTAAATATTCGAGCGCTATCGTAAGCGTTTCTACGGATCTCTTCAAGTTCTTGAATATATAGTTTGCGCGTGACACCGATGGCATCCATCTCTATGTATTGCTTGACTGACCAATACGCGCGATGTTCAAGTCTACCGACAAATGGCACGGTTTACCGAAGACAAGGCGGTATAGAGACATCTCAATGGGGCCTTTATACGTGATTCGGTATGCCCATAATGCATCGTTAGCTTGATACTCCAATCTTTACGGTTTGGTTTGACGATCTTCTCAAGTATTGTTTTAATTTTGCGATTTGATACTTTTGCTTGCCCATTTGTCTGCGGATGGTAAGTCGTGGCAACTCTTTGAGTTACTCCAAATTTCTTCATAAGGGCTTCAATTATTCGATTGACAAAATGAGTTCCTCTATCGTTTATTATCGTTCGCGGTGTGCCAAACCTGGAAAAATGTAATCTTTTAGAAATTTAACCGTGGTTTTAGCATCGTTATTTCGGGTAGCCTTTGCTTCTACCCACTTAGATACATAATCTACAACAAGAATTATGTAAGTATTTCCAAATGAAGAAATAAAGGGACCCATATAATCAATTCCCTAAACATCAAAAATTTCGCAGATATGAATTGGATTGAGTAGCATTTCGTTTACGCGACTGATGTTTCCTACGCGTTGACATCTTTCACAACTTTTACTAAATTAATAAGAATCACGAAAGATGTCAGGCCAAAAGAAACCACTTTCAAAAATTTTATGGGCAGTTTGCTTTGGTCCAAAATGACCGCCACAAGAGTATGAATGGAAAAATTTTAGGATTGAGTTTACCTCATCATCGGTGACACACCGCCAAATTACCTGATCCGAGCAGTGCTTCCAAACGTACGGATCATCCCAAATATAAAATCACGATTCTTGTTTTATTCGGTTAACTTCAACTCTCGGCAAATCTAATGGTAACTTACTTGTAGCCAAATAATTGACTATGTCTACGAACCATAGGGCATTTTTTTTGCCACCATCAAGCTCTCCTCAGGGAATTTATCTTGAATCGACAGATTGGATATGGAGAGGGGAATACGACTCAGGTGATCAGCTACTAGATTTTCGCACCCCTTTTTGTCTTTATTCTCTAAATTGAATTCTTGAAGAAGCAGAATCCATCAGATGAGTCTTGGCTTCGCCTTTTTTTTGCTCATTAAATATCTCAAGGCGTATACGGTGAAGTCGTCCATGAAAACCTCGATTCTTTTCTCGACGTAGTCTGAGAAAATGCTAAGCATGCATCTCTAGAATGTGGCAGGGGCGTTACAAAGGCTGAATGACATTCGTCGATAAGCGAAAGTTCCAAAATGACATGTAAATGCCATTTTTTTCTTGATTTTCTGGTGCCACTAGAATCTAGAAGAAACCTGAAAATCCACCAAGGCAATAATAATGAGATTTACCGACTAATCTTTCTATCATTTGATCTATAAAAGGAAGGGAAAATGGTTTTTTCGAGTTAGGGAGTTCAACTTCCTCTAATTGATGCAAACTCTCCATCTATTTTGAACTCGTGTAGGGACTAGTTCACCTCTTGGATTCTCAACTACTATCACTCCGATTTTCTTAAGAACCACATGGACCAGACTTACCCAGTTACTGTCAGATATCAGATAGATGACGTCCTCATCAAGAAGCTTTTGTATCTCATTTTTTCACGACTTCCATCATCGGACGGTTTAACCGGTGTTGACCTTCTCGTGATGGTTTCGCTCCCTCTTCGATCTTTATTTTGTGCATACAAGTCGAGGGACTAAGTCTCTTAATATCAACAATAGTCCACCCAATAACCTCTTTATGTGTGCGCAACACAGTCACCAAGTCATCTTCATCTTCTTTTTGCAACTTATTTGAGATAATCACTGGAAAGGTTTCATTTTCACCCAAAAATGCGTGTTTTAAATGTTCCAGCAATTGCTTCAAGTCAATTTGAGGGGCCTGCAGTATGAAAGGAAAAATTTTAGAGTTTGAGTGTATAAGGTGTGAATCAGAATCAATTGAATTTTTTTTCAAACTCCATGATCTCTTTTTCAAAGTCCTTCAATTCTCTGCATAGATTATCAACAAAGTTAGATTCTATGAATTCTTCAACGGCAGGCTCAATAACATCAATAAAATTAATACTAGCAACATTATCTGGATATTGTATTGCTTTAAAACGTCAAACTTGACAACCTCACCGTCGAAATCCATTGTAAGAATTCCGCTTCTTACATCGATTTTTGTATTCTCCATGCTAAGGAAGGGATGGCCGAGAAGGATTTCTGAAGAAGTGTTTGATCGGTCGTTTTCCATGTTGATGATATAAAAATCTGCCAAAAAAATAAGTTCATTTACCTTTACTAAGACGTTCTCAAGGAGTCCTTCTGGGTATATCACGGATCGGTCAGCCAGCTGTATCGTCACTCTCGTATCCTTCAAAGGCTCAGCAGAAAGTAAGTTGTACAAGGAAAGAGGTATAACATTTATAGAAGCGCCTAAATCACACATGGCACGTTTAATCCCAATCTTATCGATTTTACAAGGAATAGCGAACACACCTTGGTCCTTTAACTTTGGCGGAAGCTTTCGTTAGAAAACGGTTGAGACATGTTCCCCCAAATTCACCTTCTCAATTTCGGCAAGTCTTCTTTTATTTGTGCATAAATCTTTTAAGAACTTGGCATATCTTGGTACTTAACAGATTACTTCAAGAAGTGGGTGTAGCGATATCCCTTTTGACGTTCGCTAAAAAAAGGGGTTTCAAGGTATTTAGTTTCGGGTATTTAAAAAATATTTATTCCGCGGGGTTTTATAAAAAACCGTATTTTATTTAAAAATGGAGTCGCCACCGGCCACTAAGGTAGGCCGGACACCGTAAAACCAAAGATTTTAAAAAATATTGGGTTCGGGAGTCAGTTACGGATGGGGAAGGATTAGCGCCCCCACACTGCCCAAAATTGGTTCTTTAATAATTACCGCTTTATTAATATTAGACTTTATGGATTAAAGTGACGATCAAATTAAAATTTGGTTATAAGTGCGAGTAAATTTTAAGGGCCCCATTATTCCAGAGTAAACTAATAGACCACCATCACTGCGCTTGATACTGGCCACGTTTACGCTCGAATAAAAGGGCACCGCGTTGACAACAATATATCTGAAATGCAACTTAAAACATGGCAAATATAAATAAATAGAATGCGATAAAAATATAAATAAATGCTAACATAATAAAATGCTAATCTAACATAAGTAAAATACTAATCTAAAATATAACTTTAAAACATAAATAAATACTAATCTAAAACATAAATAAACTTACAAACTAAAAAAAGAACGCAATTGTAAATTAACTAATACTTCATTAAATCATAAAAAAAATTACAACACAAATAAAAGGGGAAGAAAATATACCTAACTAGGAGCTCGAATGTCGAACCCCGAATGAACCCCACTGAGATCTACCACGACCTCTCCAAAAATTAACTAGATCGGACCTAAAATAGGACCCTGCTCGAACCGGTTAGGACCAAGGCACTGCCCCCGGTCCTTGGCTACCCGAGAGCATAGCTATCTTATTGGGGCTTGCCACCGATTCCTTTTTTTGCTGCCCCCCAAAATGGTCTCCCCATGCCTCTATTTATAGGCAAATGGGGGTTGCTAAAGGGGTGACATGGAGCTCCCACATCCATGCATTAATTTTTTTTTAATTTTGCAATTTTTTACTTTATTTTTTTACTAATAATATTATTACAATAATACTAATAATACTAAAACTTAGACAAAAATGAGTGATTACAATTGCCTCTCTTTGCTTGTTCTTGTGAAACGAGAACAAAGCAAAGATAAAAAGTACTCATTTTTGTCATTTTCCTTGTCTATTTGCGGCCTCAGAATCAGGAGATCTTCTGAAACTTTTCGCTCTTCCTCGGGCGAATTCTTCGGGTTTCCTGTTTGTGGTCTCAGAATCACGAGCTCTTCTGGAACTCTTCGCTCTTCCTCGGCCACCTATTTGACCTGTATGCACTTAAATATTAGTCTTGAGAAGACATCCTTACGAAAGGATTATATTAAGAAATTTGTTTAAAATAAACCATCCTTATGGAAGGATAAAAATAAAATTGAATTTTAAGAGAAATATCCTTATGAAAGGATAAAATTAGAGATTTAAGAAAATCATCCTTATGGAAGGATAAAGTTAAGAAATTTAGTTTTAAGAAAAACATCTTTATGAAAGGATCAGATTAAGAAATCTAAGTTTTAAGAAAAACATCCTTATGAAAGGATCAAATTAAGAAATTCAGTTTTAAGCAAAACATCCTTAAGAAATGATTAAATCAAGAAACTGGTTTTAAGAAAAATATCCTTATGAAAGGATAAAATTGAGAAATTTAGTTTTAAGAAAACATCCTTATGAAAGGATCAAACTAAGAAATCTAAGTTTTAAGAAAAACATCCTTATGAAAGGATAAAATTAAGAAATTCAGTTTTAAGGAAAACATCATTAGGAAATGATCAAATTAAGAAATTGATTTTAAGAAAAACATCCTTATGGAAGAATAAAAAAAATCGGGAAATCTGGGTTTAAATAAAAATGGTATCTCGTTTTGAGACTACCAAAAGGAGAAATTATCCTTATGAAAGGATCAAATTAAGAAAATTGATTTTAAAAAAAACATCCTTATGGAAGAATAAAAAAATTGAGAAATCTGAGTTTAAATAAAAATGGTATCTCGCTTTGAGACTACCAAAAGGAGAAATTATCCTTATGAAAGGATCAAATTAAGAAATTGATTTTAAGAAAAACATCCTTAAGAAATGATTAAATTAAAAAACTGGTTTTAAGAAAAATATCCTTCTGAAAGGATAAAATTGAGAAATTGATTTTAAGAAAAATATCTTTTAAAATGATGCCTCGGCTCTATCCGTCTTGACATCAAAAGAAATCCATCAAAGGTGATGGGTCGGGAATTCAAAATCTTGATTTGAAATCGTGAGATAATCTCTCTTTTTTCTTCTTTTTCTTTTTTTCATTTTCTTTCTCACTTTTTTTTTTTTTTTCTTTCTTCTTCTCTCTTTTTTTTTCTTCTTTTTCTTTTTTTTTCTTTCTCCTGACACTCGAGTGCGTGTCTTCTTAACAGGTGCAAAGGTGCACAAAGTCCTATGATAAAGATGATGCGTGAGCATATTTTATGATGCAAAGGTGCAAAATTTTATTTTTCTTCTTTTTTCTTCTTCTCTTCTTCTTCTTTCTTTTCTTCGGGGTAGGTAGGCTTTATCTTGTGACTACAACCATTTCTCATTCTTATGCCTCGATAAAATTTGCCTTAAAAACTTTATTGTCCCTTCTCTGTTTGAACCTTCTAACCAAGTGACCTCGGTCGATATCAACTCTTCGCTTAAGAAAAATCCTTTGACTTTTTCATTAATCAAATCCTCTCATCTCTGTGTCACTTCTGGTCTCTTCTAATTTGAACTCCCATATGCATGAGATCTTTGCTATTTTATGGGCAATGATGCCCCACTCGCCTTGGATTCTTGTGAGCAAAATATCTTAATTTTTCACGGACAATGATGCCCCACTCAATCATGATTCAACTCATCGTCATTTTTTCTTTTTTTTGACCCTACATGCGGAGTCTTCATCTATCTTTTCATTAGGGCTGGCAAAATGCCCCCACGCCCTGAACTCATCTTTAATCTTCTTGCAACACCTTGACGAGAACTAACTCTTGGTCCCTATAATAAAAATGTTAGTATTTTGGAAATAAACTGAGAAATTTAGGAAAAATATGCCAAACATCTTTAAAAATTGATGTTTTAGACGAAATGGTAAGGAGGAAAATACCAAATATTTTCAAAAACTGAATGTTTGGAGTAAACGATAAGTATTAAACAAATTAAAATTCGAAAACTATCAAACTTTTGTGGAAAACTAATGTTTGGAATAAATAATAAAGATTAAAAGAATCGACAAAAAATGTCAATCAATGTTCGATCCCAAAATAACAAATGCACTAGAAAATTTGTCTATTTAGAAAATCTTGCCTATTTTGGTGATATAAGCATATGTATGGTCTCCCCTAGTCCATTTAGGCTTTCGAGAGGAACGTTTCCCATATCTAATTTCTAACCCATTTAAGGTGGCTCTCTTAATCTCAATAACTCACCATGCCCCATTCTTCCCTCATTTGGGTGTCGATCAAGCTCTTCGAAGTTTGACGTTCCTTGAATCAAGGTTAACCCTTATAGGCGGGGAGTAATATGAAGACAAACTTATCAAACTTAGATATCCACATATGATCTAAATGGTCATTGTAGGCTTCTAATGTAGGCTATGGTTCATGGTTATGAAAGAAAGGATATATAGGCCCAAATAGAGTGCTTAAGGGTGATGAAACCAAGGATCATTTCTTCTGGTTAAAATATCTTCTATGCGTTTGTTGATCAAAATGTGCTCAAATAAAAAAATTCTTTGATTTATTTCTTGGATCGCTCTAGACTGTCCATTTCTGGGTTTTTACCCTAGAGTTCATTTCTTTCTTTGTAGCTTTGAAATCCGTATCTTGCATCTTGAAGAATGTTGATGCGTTTCGTATTCACATGTAATCGAATCTTCTCTTGTTATCGTTTATTGCACTTTCTGATGGCGCTTTTAATCTTCATTGCTTCAAACTTCTTGTTGGCACACTTTCAATTTGGTTTAGCCAGTCCTTTTGAGCAAAAATTTCTTTTACTGGCTTATTCTGATATTTCTCTTGGTCTTCGTGTTTAGGACATTGATTTTCATTTCTTTCGCTTATTCATGGAACGCCATCATTGTAATGCGGTCAAAACTGGGCGATTTGAACAAAATCATCTTCTTTTTTGCCCTAGTGTGAGGGTGATCCTTGGTTTGGGTTCAAATGAAAAGAAACGAACAGGCTCAAAGGGGGACAACAAAAGGATATTTTTTATTATTTGTGAAGGGGATTGAAGGAATGCCGTTCATCATCCCATACATGGATGTCAAAATAGTCTTCAGAGGGTAGAAGTTTAGGGTCAACACTTGATTCAATGATCTTAAGCAACAAGTGCCTGAGAAGAAAATTTCCTAAAATGGGAACTGCCCATTATCTACACACTTGTTTTTTTCCTCTATCGGCCTAAATGGACTAACAGATACTTGCATTCGCAATGACCTAATAAAAAAATGGTATGTACATGTGTATGCTTTTTCATAAATATGTGTATATGCGTATGGAAAAAACTATCCCATAACAATGAACAAAGAATGCAAATATGCTTTCTAAATAAATGAATATTTCATTACGACAAAAATAACTTCATTCTGAAAAAATATGACTTAGCATATAGATTTCTTTTGTATTTTTCCTAAATGCACAGGGATCAACAGATTTGAATTGCCTTTACCGGTAGTCGTTTGCTCCGAGCTAGTTGTACCATTCCCCTGGGTACAATCAGTTTATACCAATTATGACATTGGATTTTTCCAAAGGATTTATTTTCCTTTGACCATTCGAAAATGGATTTAATTTACAGTTCTGTTTATAGATTTCTTTTGCATTTTTCCCAATTGCACAGGGATTAACGATTTTGAGTTACCTTTACCGGTAGTCGTTTGCTTCGGGCTAGTTGTACTATTCCCCTGAGTACAATCAGTTTATACCAATTATGAAATTGGATTTTTCCAAATGATTTTTTCCTTTAACCATTCGTAAAAATGGCTTTTCGATGGATACTTGAATTATCCATTGTCTTAAACTTTACCGTGTTTAACCACGTTATGCCAACATTTTTGTCGGACTTGTTAAACTCTATTGAACTCTTTCCAGTTTTGTGAGCATGAAAACTCACAATCAACTTTAAAAAAAAATCTTTTTCTTATTTCATCCTTAAGAAATGATAGAACTAAGGAATTCTCCTATTTTCAGAAAAACAATCCTTAAAAAGATAGAATTGAGAAAAACTTCTTAAGAACTATGAAAAACGTTTTAAGACTGGTAGGATTAAAATATCTTTAAGAATTTTTTGAGAGAAAAAAAACGATCATTGAGAAAGGACAAGATTGAAAATTTTGGTTTTTGAGAAAATTAATTGAGAAATTCTTCTTCCCCTTTTTTTGAGAAAAAGAAAAAAATCTTAAAAGAGGAAAGAATTGAGAAATCCATTTTTTAACAATATCCTTATGAAAAGATTTAATTGAGAAATATTTCCTTTGAAAAATGTCCTTATGAAAGGATTAAATTAAAGGCTCATATTAAAAGATGTCCTTGTGAAAGGATCGAAAAAAACTCTTATTATTATTTTTGAAATAATGTCCTTATGAAAGGACTTAACAAGTGTATTTGTGAAGTGATTGAAAAACTTCGCTAAAAAATATTTATTCTCGTGAGATGATGAAAAAGCTCAAAAATGTCCTTGTGAAGGGACTGGATCTAAGAACTTGTTAAAACAAATTGAAATGTTCATTCATTTTTTTAATCGCCCTTATGAAAGGGCTGGATTTAGAAATTTGGTTGAAAGAATATAAAAGTTCATTCTTAAGAAAAATGTCCTCAAAAGGATTTACCTTTTCTTAAAAATAATTTGTGAAAGAATTTTTTGGTATGTGATTTTATGCAAATGAGATGCATGCACGTGCTTCCGAGGTGATGTAATGTACGAAATGTAAAAATCATAACAATAATCAACAAATGCAAGAATGAATGCAAATAAAGACGTTGATTTCGCTGGTAATCACCCTTTCGAACGACTTTCATAGGAATTAAAAGGGGTCTAGAGTCTGGAGCCAGAAAAGAAGACTTCTACAGATATGCCCCTCTACATGTTTTTGGGTCACACTCAAGGAAATGAAAATCTCGGTTAAAATCACTAGTACCGGGTTCACCTTCCGCTTCATGCATTCCAACAGATCCAAGATGGCTACGTCGATGTTTCCAAGAACCCTCAAGAAAATGATCAAACCCTATATCCCTAAAGAGAACATGTCCATCTTCATCGCCTCATCCGAGTGTGCGGGTACGATGTCTTGGATACACTCCCATGCACATGCTAGGCTGTCTCCTCAACTCTGAATTAGGCCGTTGAGTCAATCGTCACTCATCCCTGCAAAGGTTTTGAGCTTCAATGGATAATTCTAGTTCCTTGGCGGCTTCGTATAGATCCAATCTTTTGAATATTTTTCTTGTTGAGAAAGGTTGTGTACTCTTCTATCGTGGGTAGCATGTGATGTCCGTTGAGAGTGAAACAACAAAAAGTAGGATTCCAAAGCTGGAAAATGGCTCGGAGTAAAGGCTGATTGACTCGAACATACATTAGCTAGGCTATGTGGCCATAACTGTTGGAAAACAGGTCCTATAGTCTTCGGTCCCATCTTTCATAAATCTCTTTAAGCTCTCACATATCATTTTGTTGTAGGCTCTCGTGTGTATACTTTGGCACTACACGTTTGCTCGGCAAACTGTTACCTCAGACCCGTTGATTAACCTCTGACCAATGTCGCACGACTAGGTTGATGTCGTCCTCCTTAAGATACCTTTTTTACATGATGAAAGATTTTCTGATCGGACAAACCACTTGAATCAACACCTTATGTAATGTAGATGCAATGATAATGCAACAAAAGTATGTGTAAAATAAAAATAAAAATAAAACACAAAAAGAAATGAGTTAGTATCGGATAAAAATAATAAATACATAAATAAAAGGTAAATTTAAATAAAGCAAACAAACAGAATAACCTTATATATATCCTGTCTAAACACTTAGGTTATCTGCATGGCTTTAAAGGGGTGGGTTTTCTATATTCTCTACATGCAGTGTTGGTGCTAAGAGGTACCCAAACCGTCCTTGATGTCCCCTACTAAGGGTAGCAAGACCCCCGATTATCACCCATTATAGGCTCCTTTCAACCGAGTTCAATTCAGGGGGACCCATTCGCTTATGCCCCTACGAAGGAACGATATCCTCACAAAAGCGTAAGGTACTCGAGCCCCAAAGGTACTTGCTAGGCCCATACGGAGGAACGATATCCTCACGAAAGCATTAGCATTTCCCCCACTTTAAAGGACGGGTTTATATGCTAAATTTTAAATGCGTTAAAATAAACGCGCAATTATAACAAAATGTTAATTTAATAGTCACTTTAATCCGGAACTTTCGATATTAGTAAAGGGGTAATTATTTTAAAAAGCTTGACTCTCATTTGTTTTTGAAAAACAAAAATGGTCCCCAGCGGAGTCACCATCTGTAGCGATATCTCTTTTGACGTTCGCTAAAAAAATGGGTTTCAAGGTATTTGGGGTCTTTCGGGTATTTAAAAATATTTATTATGCGGGGTTTTAGAAAAAATCGTATTTTATTTAAAAATAGAGTCGCCACCGGCCACTAAGGTAGACCTGACACCGTAAAACCAAATATTTTAAAAAATATTGGGTTCGGGAGTTAGTTACGGATGGGGAAGGATTAGCACCCCCACACTGCCCAAAATTAGTACTTTAATAATTACCGCTTTATTAATATTAGACTTTTCAGATTAAAGTGACAATTAAATTAAAATTTGGTTATAAGTGCGAGTAAATTTTAAGGGCCCCGTTATTCGAGAGTAAACTGATAGACCACCATTACTGCGCTTGATTCTAGCCACGTTTACGCTCGAATAAAAGAGCACATCATTGACAATAATATATCCGAAATAAAACTTAAAACATGGCAAATATAAATAAATATAATGCGATAAAATATAAATAAATGCTAACATAATAAAATGCTAATCAAACATGAATAAAATATTAATCTAAAATATAAATTTAAAAGATAAATAAATACTAATCTAAAACATAAATAAACATACAAACTAAAAAAAGAACACAATTTTATATTAACTAATACTTCATTAAATCATAAAAAATACAACACAACTAAAAAGGGAAGAAAAAATATACCTAACTAAGAGCTCGAATGACGAACCCCGATCAACCCACTTGAGATCTACCACGACCTCTCCAAAAATTAACTAGATCGGACCCAAAATAGGACCCTGATCGAACCGGTTAGGACCGAAGGCACTGCCATCGGTCCTTGGCTACCCGAGAGCATAGCTCTCTTATTGGGGCTTGCCACCGATTCCTCTCTTTTCTGCCCCCCCAAAATGGTCTCCCCATGCCTCTATTTATAGGTAAATGGGGGTTGCTAAAGGGGTGACGTGGAGCCCCCACATCCATGCATTAATATTTTTTTTTCAATTTTGCAATTTTTTTACTTTACTTTTTTTTACTAATAATATTATTATTACAATAATACTAATAATACTAAAACTCGGACAAAAATGAGTGATTACAGTGGGTATTAATATCCACTTTTCGAAATATATCTAAGATTTTCCTCTCTTCAGCGTGCTTATCTCGTTTTATTAACCTTGGTGGAAAAGAGGGTGGAACGGCGTAGGGAGAGGGAGTGGGAGATGAGTCAGGCGTACCTTGTAGGGTGGACAATGGTTATTTTTCTTCATCTTTCTTTTGGGCGTCTTTCTCTGCAGTTTTTGGTACGACAACGGTACCACTTCGGAGAGTGATGGTGCTAACATTCTCTCTCAAATTTGGCTTCGATTGAGAAGGTAATTTTCCTTGAGACTCGAGTCATCCTACTATCTGAGCCAGTTGGCTCATTTGCTTATCTAACTCTTATAGATGAGCTTCAGTGCGATTTTGAAATATCTCTTAAGATAGTGCCAACCGTTCGACGATAGACTCTAATGATGACTTTGGTTGTTGATACGGCTGCTGTGGAGGCAGCCTCGGCTGATATGCTTGATTTGGTCTCTAGTTCTCTACATATAATCAAGCTCGGATGATCCTTCAATCCCATATTGTATGTGTTTGCGTTTGGATTGTAAGGCCTCCGAGAAGGTCCACAAAATTACCTCATTGCATTTACTTGTAGAAATATCTTCCTACAAAGATCGGACAACAATGTGGGATGGTCCAACATTGTACATATTCTACAAAGCCTAGCTTTACCTTTTTTAATCGCAACAAGGGATTGAACTATGTCAGCCAACTTATCAATTTTATGTTCCAAGGAAATCAGATTTACCTCGTGAACTCGTCGAGAGGTTTCTTTGGAAGGATAAACTGTTGGGAGTTAGCGGCAATAGTAGAGATTAAATTCCTTGCCGCGATCGGAGTCATGTTTACAAGTGCCCCTTTATTTGCTGCATCGATCATCTTCATCTCCATAAGGAGTAAGCCTTTGTAGAAATATTGGAGAAGTGTTTATTACGATGATCAGTATTGTGGCCAATTTACACAAATTTCTTGAACCTCTCCCAATAGTCATATAATGATTCAAGCATCTTTTTGTCAAATTCCTAAGATGCTTTTTTTTAGTCCACTCGCCTTGGCTGCGGGGAAAACCTGTTGAGAAAAAGTCGAGGCATATCAGTCCATGTAGTAACCGAATTAGACGGTAAATCAAATAACCAATCCTTAGCTAAATCGGCTAAGGATAAAAGGAAAGCCAAGTTTAATTTGGTCTTGGATACTCTCTTTGGTTTGTGTACTCTTCTATCGTGGGTAGCATGTGATGTCCGTTGAGAGTGAAACAACAAAAGTAGGATTCCAAAGCTGGAAAATGGCTCGGAGTAAAGGCTGATTGACTCGAACATACATTAGCTAGGCTATGTGGCCATAACTGTTGGAAAACAGGTCCTATAGTCTTCGGTCCCATCTTTCATAAATCTCTTTAAGCTCTCACATATCATTTTGTTGTAGGCTCTCGTGTGTATACTTTGGCACTACACGTTTGCTCGGCAAACTGTTACCTCGGACCCGTTGATTAACCTCTGACCAATGTCGCACGACTAGGTTGATGTCGTCCTCCTTAAGATACCTTTTTTACATGATGAAAGATTTTCTGATCGGACAAACCACTTGAATCAACACCTTATGTAATGTAGATGCAATGATAATGCAACAAAAGTATGTGTAAAATAAAAATAAAAATAAAACACAAAAAGAAATGAGTTAGTATCGGATAAAAATAATAAATACATAAATAAAAGGTAAATTTAAATAAAGCAAACAAACATAATAACCTTATATATATCTGTCTAAACACTTAGGTTATCTGCATGGCTTTAAAGGGGTGGGTTTTCTATATTCTCTACATGCAGTGTGTTGGTGCTAAGAGGTACCCAAACTGTCCTTGATGTCCCCTACTAAGGGTAGCAAGACCCCGATCATCACCCATTATAGGCTCCTTTCAACCGAGTTCAATTTGGGGGACCCATTCGCTTATGCCCCTACGAAGGAACGATATCCTCACAAAAGCGTAAGGTACTCGAGCCCCAAAGGTACTTGCTAGGCCCATACGGAGGAACGATATCCTCACGAAAGCATTAGCATTTCCCCACTTTAAAGGACGGGTTTATATGCTAAATTTTAAATGCGTTAAAATAAACGGCGCAATTATAACAAAATGTTAATTTAATAGTCACTTTAATCCGGAACTTTCGATATTAGTAAAGGGGTAATTATTTTAAAAAGCTTGACTCTCATTTGTTTTTGAAAAACAAAAATGGTCCCCAGCGGAGTCACCATCTGTAGCTATATCTCTTTTGACGTTCGCTAAAAAAATGGGTTTCAAGGTATTTGGGGTCTTTCGGGTATTTAAAAATATTTATTATGCGGGGTTTTAGAAAAAATCGTATTTTATTTAAAAATAGAGTCGCCACCGGCCACTAAGGTAGACCGGACACCGTAAAACCAAATATTTTAAAAAATATTGGGTTCGGGAGTTAGTTACGGATGGGGAAGGATTAGCACCCCCACACCGCCCAAAATTAGTACTTTAATAATTACCGCTTTATTAATATTAGACTTTTCAGATTAAAGTGACAATTAAATTAAAATTTGGTTATAAGTGCGAGTAAATTTTAAGGGCCCCGTTATTCGAGAGAAAACTGATAGACCACCATCACTGCGCTTTATTCTAGCCACGTTTACGCTCGAATAAAAGAGCACATCATTGACAATAATATATCCGAAATAAAACTTAAAACATGGCAAATATAAATAAATATAATGCGATAAAATATAAATAAATGCTAACATAATAAAATGCTAATCAAACATGAATAAAATATTAATCTAAAATATAAATTTAAAAGATAAATAAATACTAATCTAAAACATAAATAAACATACAAACTAAAAAAAGAACACAATTTTATATTAACTAATACTTCATTAAATCATAAAAAATACAACACAACTAAAAAGGGAAGAAAATATACCTAACTAAGAGCTCGAATGACGAACCCCGACTGAACCCCACTGAGATCTACCACGACCTCTCCAAAAATTAACTAGATCGGACCCAAAATAGGACCCTGATCGAACCGGTTAGGACCGAAGGCACTGCCATCGGTCCTTGGCTACCCGAGAGCATAGCTCTCTTATTGGGGCTTGCCACCGATTCCTCTCTTTTCTGCCCCCCCAAAATGGTCTCCCCATGCCTCTATTTATAGGTAAATGGGGGTTGCTAAAGGGGTGACGTGGAGCCCCCACATCCATGCATTAATATTTTTTTTTCAATTTTGCAATTTTTTTACTTTACTTTTTTTTACTAATAATATTATTATTACAATAATACTAATAATACTAAAACTCGGACAAAAATGAGTGATTACAGTGGGTATTAATATCCACTTTTTGAAATATATCTAAGATTTTCCTCTCTTCAGCTTGCTTATCTCGTTTTATTAACCTTGGTGGAAAAGAGGGTGGAACGGCGTAGGGAGAGGGAGTGGGAGATGAGTCAGGCGTACCTTGTAGGGTGGACAATGGTTACTTTTCTTCATCTTTCTTTTGGGCGTCTTTCTCTGCAGTTTTTGGTACGACAACGGTACCACTTCGGAGAGTGATGGTGCTAACATTCTCTCTCAAATTTGGCTTCGATTGAGAAGGTAATTTTCCTTGAGACTCGAGTCATCCTACTATCTGAGCCAGTTGGCTCATTTGCTTATCTAACTCTTATAGATGAGCTTCAGTGCGATTTTGAAATATCTCTTAAGATAGTGCCAACCGTTCGACGATAGACTCTAATGATGACTTTGGTTGTTGATACGGCTGCTGTGGAGGCAGCCTCGGCTGATATGCTTGATTTGGTCTCTAGTTCTACGCATAACTGAAGCTCGGATGATCCTTCAATCCCATATTGTATGTGTTTGCGTTTGGATTGTAAGGCCTCTGAGAAGGTCCACAAAATTACCTACTGCATTTACTTGTGCAGAAATATCTTCCTACAGCATCGGACAACAATCTGTGGGATGGTCCAACATTGTACATATTCTACAAAGCCTAGCTTTACCTTTTTTGTCTGCAACAAGGGATTGAACTATGTCAGCCAACTTATCAATTTTATGTTCCAAGGAAACTGTACTTACCTCGTGAACTCGTCGAGAGGGTTCACTGGAAGGACGAAACTGTTGGGAGTTAGCGGCAATAGTAGAGATTAAATTCCTTGCCGCAGTCGGAGTCATGTTTACAAGTGCCCCTTTATTTGCTGCATCGATCATCTTCATCTCCATAAGGAGTAAGCCTTTGTAGAAATATTGGAGAAGTGTTTATTCTGACAGTCTGTATTGTGGCCAATTTACACAAATTTCTTGAACCTCTCCCAATAGTCATATAATGATTCAGCATCTTTTTGTCAAATTCCTAAGATGCTTCGCCTTAGTCCACTCGCCTTGGCTGCAGGGAAAAACCTGTTGAGAAAAAGTCGAGGCATATCAGTCCATGTAGTAACCGAATTAGACGGTAAATCAAATAACCAATCCTTAGCTAAATCGGCTAAGGATAAAAGGGAAAGCCGAAGTTTAATTTGGTCTTCGGATACTCTCTTTGGTTTGTGTACTCTTCTATCGTGGGTAGCATGTGATGTCCGTTGAGAGTGAAACAACAAAAAGCAGGATTCCAAAGCTGGAAAATGGCTCGGAGTAAAGGCTGATTGACTCGAACATACATTAGCTAGGCTATGTGGCCATAACTGTTGGAAAACAGGTCCTATAGTCTTCGGTCCCATCTTTCATAAATCTCTTTAAGCTCCCACATATCATTTTGTTGTAGGCTCTCGTGTGTATACTTTGGCACTACACATTTGCTCGGCAAACTGTTACGTCGGACCCGTTGATTAACCTCTGACCAATGTCGCACGACTAGGTTGATGTCGTCCTCCTTAAGATACCTTTTTTCCATGATGAAAGATTTTCTGATCGGACAAACCACTTGAATCAACACCTTATGTAATGTAGATGCAATGATAATGCAACAAAAGTATCTGTAAAATAAAAATAAAACACAAAAAGAAATGAGTTAGTATCAGATAAAAATAATAAATACATAAATAAAAGGTAAATTTAAATAAAGCAAACAAATATAATAACCTTATATATATCCTGTCTAAACACTTAGGTTATCTGCATGGCTTTAAAGGGGTGGGTTTTCTATATTCTCTACATGCAGTGTTGGTGCTAAGAGGTACCCAAACTGTCCTTGATGTCCCCTACTAAGGGTAGCAAGACCCCCGATCATCACCCATTATAGGCTCCTTTCAACCGAGTTCAATTCAGGGGGACCCATTCGCTTATGCCCCTACGAAGGAACGATATCCTCACAAAAGCGTAAGGTACTCGAGCCCCAAAGGTACTTGCTAGGCCCATACGGAGGAACGATATCCTCACGAAAGCATTAGCATTTCCCCCACTTTAAAGGACGGGTTTATATGCCAAATTTTAAATGCGTTAAAATAAACGCGCAATTATAACAAAATGTTAATTTAATAGTCACTTTAATCCGGAACTTTCGATATTAGTAAAGGGGTAATTATTTTAAAAAGCTTGACTCTCATTTGTTTTTGAAAAACAAAAATGGTCCCCAGCGGAGTCACCATCTGTAGCTATATCTCTTTTGACGTTCGCTAAAAAAATGGGTTTCAAGGTATTTGGGGTCTTTCGGGTATTTAAAAATATTTATTATGCGGGGTTTTAGAAAAAATCGTATTTTATTTAAAAATAGAGTCGCCACCGGCCACTAAGGTAGACCGGACACCGTAAAACCAAATATTTTAAAAAATATTGGGTTCGGGAGTTAGTTACGGATGGGGAATGATTAGCACCCCCACACCGCCCAAAATTAGTACTTTAATAATTACCGCTTTATTAATATTAGACTTTTCAGATTAAAGTGACAATTAAATTAAAATTTGGTTATAAGTGCGAGTAAATTTTAAGGGCCCCGTTATTCGAGAGAAAACTGATAGACCACCATCACTGCGCTTTATTCTAGCCACGTTTACGCTCGAATAAAAGAGAACATCATTGACAATAATATATTCGAAATAAAACTTAAAACATGGAAAATATAAATAAATATAATGCGATAAAAATATAAATAAATGCTAACATAATAAAATGCTAATCTAACATGAATAAAATATTAATCTAAAATATAAATTTAAAAGATAAATAAATACTAATCTAAAGCATAAATAAACATACAAACTAAAAAAAGAACACAATTTTATATTAACTAATACTTCATTAAATCATAAAAAATACAACACAACTAAAAAGGGAAGAAAATATACCTAACTAAGAGCTCGAATGACGAACCCCGACTGAACCCCACTGAGATCTACCATGACCTCTCCAAAAATTAACTAGATCGAACCCAAAATAGGACCCTGATCGAACCGGTTAGGACCGAAGGCACTGCCATCGGTCCTTGGCTACCCGAGAGCATAGCTCTCTTATTGGGGCTTGCCACCGATTCCTCTCTTTTCTGCCCCCCCAAAATGGTCTCCCCATGCCTCTATTTATAGGGGGGTTGCTAAAGGGGTGACGTGGAGCCCCCACATCCATGCATTAATATTTTTTTTCAATTTTGCAATTTTTCTACTTTACTTTTTTTTTACTAATAATGTTATTATTACAATAATACTAATAATACTAAAACTCGGACAAAAATGAGTGATTACAGTGGGTATTAATTTCCACTTTTTGAAATATATCTAAGATTTTCCTCTCTTCAGCTTGCTTATCTCGTTTTATTAACCTTGGTGGAAAAGAGGGTGGAACGGCGTAGGGATAGGGAGAGGGAGTGGGAGATGAGTCAGGCGTACCTTGTAGGGTGGACAATGGTGACTTTTCTTCTTCTTTCTTTTGGGCGCCTTCCTCTGCAGTTTTTGGTACGACAACGGTACCACTTCGGAGAGTGATGGTGCTAACATTCTCTCTCAAATTTGGCTTCGATTGAGAAGGTAATTTTCCTTGAGACTCGAGTCATCCTACTATCTGAGCCAGTTGGCTCATTTGCTTATCTAACTCTTATAGATGAGCTTCAGTGCGATTTTGAAATATCTCTTAAGATAGTGCCAACCGTTCGACGATAAACTCTAATGATGACTTTGGTTGTTAATACGGCTGCTGTGGAGGCAGCCTCGGCTGATATGCTTGATTTGGTCTCTGGTTCTGCGCATAACTGAAGCTCGGATGATCCTTCAATCCCATATTGTATGTGTTTGCGTTTGGATTGTAAGGCCTCTGAGAAGGTCCACAAAATTACCTACTACATTTACTTGTGCAGAAATATCTTCCTGCAGCATCGGACAACAATCTGTGGGATGGTCCAACATTGTACATATTCTACAAAGCCTAGCTTTACCTTTTTTGTCTGCAACAAGGGATTGAACTATGTCAGCCAACTTATCAATTTTATGTTCCAAGGAAACTGTACTTACCTCGTGAACTCGTCGAGAGGGTTCACTGGAAGGACGAAACTATTGGTAGTTAGCGGCCATAGTAGAGATTAAATTCCTTGCCGCAGTCGGAGTCATGTTTACAAGTGCCCCTTTATTTGCTGCATCGATCATCTTCATCTCCATAAGGAGTAAGCCTTTGTAGAAATATTGGAGAAGTGTTTGTTCTGACAGTCTGTATTGTGGCCAATTTACACAAATTTCTTGAACCTCTCCCAATAGTCATATAATGATTCAGCATCTTTTTGTCAAATTCCTAAGATGTTTCGCCTTAGTCCACTCGCCTTGGCTGCAAGGAAAAACCTGTTGAGAAAAAGTCGAGGCATATCAGTCCATGTAGTAACCGAATTAGACGGTAAATCAAATAACCAATCCTTAGCTAAATCGGCTAAGGATAAAAGGGAAAGTGCGAAGTTTAATTTGGTCTTCGGATACTCTCTTTGGTTTCGTGCTTAAAAACCATATGAAATTCCTTAAGGTGTTTGTGCGGGTTCTCATTGGGTAGACCATGGAAAGTCAACAGAAGATGGATTAGGCCCGTCTTCAGTGCGAATGGTGTTTCTCCATTCGGGAATGTGATGCACAACGGTTATTGCTCCTGAGGTGCCGCGACAAGTTCTCGAATAGTTTGGTCTTCGTATGCCATCAAAATATGCTATACTTTATCGTGTATGAATTGGGATTCTGCGTCAGATGTTGCTTTAGGATTTAGATTTGATTGGCGTTGTCGTTGTTCTTGTTGTTGTCGCTGTCTTCTTTCTCGAAGTGTTTGTGCATGTAGTCTTCGAGCTAATGATTCAATCTCTGATTCAAAATTTGCTTATTCTCTCAGATTTTTCCAAGTCATAAATCAAAACAAACTTTAATCAGTAACTTTGCCGAAGTCCCTGGCAACGACACCAATTTGAGAAGCATCGTAATTGTCAAATAAATTATCCTTAATCTCAGATAAAATAGATAAATAATGTAGTAATAGAGAAGAAGGGTCGATCCACAGGAACTAAGGAGCATCTGATGTAGAGAGGTTTTAATTCTAACTTTACTGAGAAAATTAAGAAAAATGGGGGGGTTGATTAAGCGAATTAAGTAGAAAATATAAATAAAGTGAATTAAAAAATAAACGTAGAAAAATAACGAAAGTGAATTTTTAAGAAGAAAAACAATAAAATGGAATAGCCTCAAGCTTCGTTTTGCCTCAATTTTGACTAATCATCGAAGAGGATTTTACTCCGGATACATGCCGGTTATAGTCTACAAGGCCCAACCCTTTTTAACTTACTTTTCTCTTTGGTAAAACAACAAATCAAAGCTAATCTTTGATATTCAGTTCTTATTTGGACTAACCATGACTATCGTCGCTAGCACCAATGCAGTTTTAATTTTTTGAAAAGCCTGACTCTGGTTATGTTGTCTCAATGAGAATCGAACCCGATATTAATTTCCATTAGCGAATTCATCGCTAAGTGTGTTCATAGGAAGTCGAATATGCTACAAGCCGATCCTTCATCCCAACAGTAAATCAAAACAACATTTGAGTCAACGTGCACTTTTTGAAATGAAAACGTAAAGACTTTTAAATGAAAGGCCGATTGTCAATCCAAGTTTGCAGAAAATTGAGAAAGATATTTGAAGAAATTATGTACTTTTCAATTCTCACAATCGGAGTTGAAACATCGCTTTAAGCCTTCGGCTAATTAGAAAATTAGCTAAGCATGATAGAAATCATACTTAGCATTTTAAAAGAAAATAAATGAGAACTTAAAAATAAGAACGTAAAGAAAAGGAGAATTTCATAGAACTTAGAGCAAGAACAAAACTAAGAATGAGAGATGATTTTCTAGCTTACCCGAGGGGTATTTATAGTATTCTGAAACCCTAAAAATAACCTAAAAATGATAAAATATAATTCTTGTAAATATTAAAATTAAATCTAAAAACAAACTATAATTTCTAATTTGAATTTTAAATGCAGCTAATCCTCTCACCCGTCCTTGTTGACTAGACCTTTTAGAAGCCGTTGACTGGACCTTCTAGAAGCCGCTGACTGGATGCCACGTCAAACGCTTCCAGCCTTGATTCATGCCCACTAGCCTAGCCTTGATTCCAGAAAATAAAACCACAGAATGTTGTCTTTTAAGTGCAATCTCCATAATTGTAGTCCTGCATAGAAAACGCACAAAAACATCCAGATCAGCAACATGAACTAACCATTAAAGGCATAATTAAAGATAAAACAGTAGACAAATAAACTACTTATCAAAATGTCACGTGACATGAGCTGAATTTTAACTGGCTAAATTTATTTTTAAAATGATTAGAGTAAAATAGGTAATGTAAATAAATATTGCGGAGTAAAACGTCTTAATAAATTTAGAGGGTAATTAGGTAAATTATATGTTATTTGAATAGAAAAACAAAGGAAATTCAATATAAAAAGAGGGGAAAAGCAACCAAATGCTTCAAACGCTTTAACTAAGGGTCGGTTCAGCTTTGAGTTTCAAACTAGTTTTTTGCTACCAACTAAAAGGTTGGGCCGAGCGATTAAAAAATTGTATTGTTTCAACCAACTTTTGTACCTGATTTGGTCTTCAAATCAAGCTTTTAAAAACGCTGAAATTTTTAGATTCTCTTCAAACCACTGTTCTCACCGTTTTTCACCTAAAATCCTGTTTTAAAATCATTCTTAAACGGAGCCTAAGAGAAAACTCTATTAAATGATAAAAATTATGTTCCTCAAGCGGACCAATAAAATATATGGGACATACATAAAGCTTTCTACCACCCAAGATATGGACTTAACCAATTATATTAAGGGTAATTATTCCATTTAAAAACTTCATTTAGGGTTTAGGGTTTATGAGTTTAAGTGTAGTAGTTTTGAATTTAGGGGTGGTTGATATAATTTCGGGTTTACGGTTAAAATTTAAGGTTTATAGGTTAAAACCTAAATTCCTAACCATATTATCCTAAACCCTAAATTATATCTCTAAACCCTAAATTGTAACTACAATCCCTAAATTCTAAACTCATACACTAAAACCCCTAAACTCTAAATCTTAAACTAAAACCCTAAACCATAAAATTAATACGCTTGTAGAAATAAAAAAATTTAACCGTATATGCATGAGATAATAATCCTTATATTAATATAAATCATTTACTTTTTCATGCCATACTTACACATAAAATATCCATGTCATCTGTTTTAAAATAAGGTAATATTTTAATACCAAAAGATAACAAAGAGAAGAAAGAAATTGACATAAATTTCTTTTTCTCTACTTTTCACTTCTACATTTTCCTCCATTAATGCATTCACTTGTATTAAAAAAACGTTGTTATTCCTTTTTGGGTAAAGAAAGCTTCAATTCTCCCTTAGTTTTTTTTTTTTTTTTCTTATTACTGCTAGTAATTGTTCACACCAAAACTTGGTCTGCTTTTACATTTTAATTGCTTTATTACTACTACTTCAAATGTTAACCCAATTGCTCATTCTTTTATCTTTTGGTTGTACTCTCAGTTTTCAGAGCTTTGTCTAAAGTAATTCGGACCGACCTGCGTCGCACATCTAATTTTAGTAGGTAAGTCTCTCAGCAAAAATTTTCTGCATACACAAAACTTCGAACTCGAGATATAATTACGAGACACCAAGCTACTTACCTCTTGGACCAACCCGTTTATCTTTCTTTAAATCCCCCTCCCTTTAGGTGGGTACTTTGGTCTTAACATTTTAGGAAAAACAAATGCTTCCTCAATCCACATCCGTTCCTTGTTTTACCATTGCCTGTCTGTCTACAATATTTTTACCCGGATCCGATACTAATAAAATTAAAATCCTACTTGTGTGAAGTTGGAACGAAACATGATTTTATTGAAACATATGTATGCAATTTACGTGCACTACGAAATTTATTAACTATTTGTTTTACTCAATAAAATTATTATAATGTGATCATTAATATAATATTTATATTAATAATGAGATAAATATATAGTTTTTGCAAATTTTAGATAGTGTAACAAACATAATTCTATAGTTTTTGTGCAGATATTTTTAATTTAATATTAAACAAAAATGTAACTCAAAGATAATTTGGTAAATTTTATTTCCAGATAATCTTATATTTCACCAACCAAACACAATAATCTTACATTCCTACCAAATAAACCAAACAACGTAACATAGCATTCTCAGTAATGTGTTAGGTAATGTTACGTTTCGGAATCTTATTCCTAAAGGTAATCTTACATTTTATAAACCAAATGCACCTTAAGTATTTTAAAATGATGACATGAGTCAACAATCTCTAGAGCAAGTGGTTAAAAGCTCTCAGTTGACACATTTCCCTCCCTCCAGGTTGTGGGTTCTAGACCCATTAAGAGCAAATTTCCCATTCCCCTCCCCTAAGTAGGAATTGTTCAAAAAAATAGATGACATGATCATGTTTATGTGTAAGTATGACCTGAAAAAAAAAGAATGTTAATTATTTCATACGCATGCGGTGAAAATTAAAAATTTCCATAAGCGCCTTAGTTTTAGGGTTTAAAGACTTAGTTTAGAGTGTATGATTTAAGGGTGTACGTGTAGGGGTTTAGAATTTATGGATATTGGTTAAAATTTAGGGTTTAAGGTTATAATTTAGCGTTTATAGATTAAAACCTAAATTCTCACCATATTACCCTAAAAACTAAACCATAACCTTTAAACCCTAAATTCTAACCACTATCCCTAAATTTTAAACCCCTACACCTAAATTCCTAAATCATACACCCTAAACTAAGTCCCTATACCATAAAACTAAGGCGTTTGTAGTTTCAACCGCTAGTGTATTGAATATAAATCCAAAAAAGATATGATGTATATTAATTTACTTAGTTGGGTCCATATCTTAGGTGGTATAAAAGTTCTATGATATAATTTTTCAATTGGAGAGAAGAAAAAACAAGATAAATACGGTTTTCATTTCTCTCCATAGACGTATATATTATATATATTTATTTATTTATTTATTCTGACACTATAATGACACAATGTGGCACCGGCATGGCTGTGTTGGAATCTTGCTGGACTGTTTCCCGTTGGATAGAATCTGGTTGTTCGTGTAAGACTGTAGCATTACTCTTCCTAAAAGACGCGGCCTCCCCCAATTCATTTACTGCTTCAGAAATTTTGTCAATGCACTCTATGATTTCCAGCAGAAGTGATGCAACTGAAGCAGCCGGTATCATCTCTAGTATATCTGCTTCTTCCCACAGCCTTGTTTTGAGGAGGTTTCTGAGCTCTTCGACAGCTTTCTTTGAGCTTTCAATGTGCATAACAGCTGATCTTGTTCGAACCATCTTTCGAAATGTAAATGTCAATGCCTTCAAAGCTCGGCTACGATCCAGAAATAAAACAACATCCGAATAAATTGATGAATGAATGAATGATATGTTTAAACGTGTTTGATTACGTTATTTACTATACCTAGATTTTACTGTTAAAGTAGCTGTTAAGAGATTCAACTTTGTAAGCACAGTCCCGAGTAAGGTTACCGACTTTGAGGTACATTTTCCATGGATGACGGTACCCAAACGGTCCATGATCCGGTTCCCATCTCGCAAAATTAGCCTGCAGGGAGAGAATCAACATTGCAATATTGAATAAGTTACTTCACTTTCAATCAGCTAATTAATTAATGCCTTGATGTTAATTAAGCTCACTTACCATAGTTTCTTCACTGTTTTTAGAAGTCAGAACGCTTCTACATTCTTGAAGATATGACTTATTATTCTCATTGGATTCCTCAGATACTTTGAAATATTCATCTCCAAAAGATGTTTCATGTACATTAAATCAATCAGTAATTCTGGGGGTTAAAAGTTAAAACAATCAATAATCCATTCTTTAAACGTAGAGATATTCATTGGTACCAACCTTCAAGAAAATTGGCAAGCTTTGTCATGCTTGCCGCGACAGACTTGTGGAGATCCTCACCAATCCTAACAGGGAAAATGCAAATACAAATAATAAGAGAAGTGCAGCTACCGATTAAGATGGTCGAAAACCTGTCACGGGCCATTTTCAGCACTTGGTCATCTCGGTAACCCGATACGGATATTAAGCAGAAAATCAATATGAATATCATCATTTCGTAGTCATATCTTGCCTTCACTTTTGAGAAGAATTTTATAAACGTCGTAATCACAGCTGCAACAAGAATCACGGTAATTGAGAAACTAAAACCAACTCTATAGATGCTTAATTTGAATTTGTTTTTACCTATAATGAAGACAAAAGTTGCTACCAAGATGGGTTCCCCTTGCCTTCCGGAAAGAGTTGCTAAATGGTGAGCTCCGGCGCCCAAGGCACCCGCCACTAATGTCGCCAACATTCTATTTAAACCTTTACCAAGTGTGGCACCTGCACAAGTTTAAACAAACTATGAAATTAGTTTAAAGTTTCTAGAAATTAGTGAAAATGGTGGCAAATTCAATCATTGCTATCTATTGCCTACGGAGAATTCTAAGACAAGGACAACAGTTAGAACAGCCCACATTGCACTGTCTCCAAAACCATCATAGAGTGGCTCAAAGTAGTAGAACAATGAAACAAGCGTAATAGCTAGTCCAACTTTCGGGACATGAACTATTCTCCTCGGATCGTCTTGTCCGAGTTTCTTCGTCTTCCTTGCAATCTCCATTGTTTTATCACAAAATTTGTTCTGCAATGCATTGGGCCATTGGCACCCAGGAGTTATGGGTCCATAACTCTCGTGCTGGGGAGATGTCACTGCTTCCATTTGATTTATATTTCAGAAAAGAGAGACAAGTTGTACTTGTATATGGAGGGGAAAACTCTGAATTTTGATCAGTTTAGTTTCAGATTCCAAGTATTTATAAGCAAAATTGGGTCTATAAATGCGCGTTATTAATACTCGAACTTTCGGACACTGTAAAAGACAGTGAAGACCAACACATGCGAACTTTCGGGGGAGGTGCCAAAGGGACCAATGGTGCCAAACAGGGTAGCCAAATACCAACGACGAGTTTGTCTAACGACTAGAGAGATGAAACAAGGGTTATAAACGAATCGAACATTCAGTGAATTGTTCGTAAAACGTCCGGTGGGAAGTTTGTTTATTATTAAACGAACGAACATGAATAATATTTTATTTTCATTTAATGAAAAGAACGAGCACGAACAATGTTACATTTTGACTCAAATTTTAATTGGTAATTAAGTTGGGTTTTATTGTAATTCTAGTGGTTGAAGATTACTTGGTAATTAGAATTTACTTTAATGAGTAAATATCTATTTTAGGTAGAGGTCTTATTGAATAAAGTTTCTTAGTGACCAAGTATTTGGGTCTATAAATATAGACTATGTTTAATCCTTTGAATTATGAGAGAACAAGAGAGGGGATTACTCTGGAGAGATGTAATCACTTTTAGGTTCTCTACAACTATTGTGCCCACGTTGTAGAGATGTGTATTGTAGGAATGTTGGGAATAGTGTTTTGGTTCCACCGGTCATGGGATTTGTACACCGGGTTTTGGGATTACATGGGTTATCATGTATTTGTACTCTTCGGGTTCTCTACGTTGATAGTGGATTGATTTCTCTCATCCGTGGAGGTGGGCTATGCTGAACCACGTTAAATCTTGTCTCTTGTGCATGTCTTGGTCTATGTCGTTATCGCTTTGGTTATTTTGCCGCATACCAAATTCCTAACAAACAAAGAGCTCGTTAGTTCATTTAAGTTCGTGAATATTGATAATCCGTTTGTTTATGGTCGTTTAAATTTATTCACATGTCCGTTTATATTTATTATTTTTCCTAACAAAAGTATTATATTTAAAAAATTTAAAAATATATATTAAAAATATGAAATAAAAAGAAATAATTAAACAATACTCGAACAAATTAACTTTGATGTTGCAGCTTATATTAATGAATTTTATGTGGTTACTGTTGTTGTGGTTTATGTTCGTTTACATTCGTTTGTGTTTGTTTTTTTTGTCATTTTGACAAACGAACACGAACAAGCTACATTCTTTAACGAATGAACACGAACAAGCTACATTCTTTAACGAATGAACACAAACAAAAGATTATGTTTGTTTAGTTGTTCGTGTTCGGTTAAAATTAAACGAATGAACATAAACATACTCTCGTTCGTATTCGTTCAGTTCGCTTACAAGCTTAGATGATACGCTAGGTGTCTTAAGTAAGATTAAAAGTTCTAATCTTGATATTGTGAATGAAAAAAAAAATTAGAATGACCAATCCACTTTGAATTTCTATAAAATTTTATTCAGATTACAGCGTGTGCGTAATACGAAATTATTCCAAACTTCAGTTCAACATCTATGACCTTTCCACCTTGGCAAACCTAAAGTTGAAAGGTATTTCAATCAATCAATCTTATATATATTTTTTCAATATTTTAATGAGATGATAAGTTGTCAACATATAGAATTATATGCAAATAATATATAAAATACAAACCCATAAAATAATTGTGTGAGAATCGTCTGTAGTTATAAAGCTGATACCAAATCTCTTAAAAAGATTTTGATTTTATCCTGCAGAAATCCGTGGCAAAATCCAGGAGCCATACAAAAGGGTTAGCCTGGAATGTAGCCGAGCTTGGAAGGAAATGTCATCGGCATTCGAAAGATGGTTCGAACGAGATCAGCTGTTATGCACATTGAAAACTCAAAGAAAGATGCAGAAGAGCTCAAAAGCCTCCTCAAAACAAGGCTGTGGGAAGAAGCAGATATACTAGAGATGATACTGGCTGCTTCAGTTGCATCACTTCTGCTGGAAATCATAGATTGCATTGAGAAAATTTCAGAAGCAGTAAACGAACTGGGCGAGGCCGCATCTTTTAGGAAGAGTCATTCTACAGTCTTACCCGAACAACCAGATTCGATACAACAGGAGACAGTCCAACAAGATTCCAACACAGCCATGCTGCCGGTGCCACATTGTGTCATAGTAGTAGCGGAATAAGTGTGTGTGTATTGTGGAGAGTGAAATGAAAACTTGTATGTGTAATTTTTATTCTCTCAACAATTTTGTTCTGCTTTTTCATATTTCTTAACCAAAGAAATCATATCGTCAATTACTTTTCCTGGTAACAATTTTTGTGTCCATTTGAACTCTATATTCAGCAAGTGGGAATTGTTCATGTTTGCTATGAGTTGATCTGGGCATCGATCAAACTCAGTACTGCTCTCTTTATTGAAATAGGTAAGGAACGAGATTGTAGACGTTCAGACATTTGATAGAAACTTTTTGGCAGACTGGAAGCATTCTGTTACTCTTACAAACACTGTCTGTAAAATATTAGCCAAGACAATGGAAAAAAATAAATTCCATTGCCAGGAATTAAACCCGGGTCTCCCAAGTGAAAGCCAGATATCTTAACCACTGAACGACAATGGAATTATTGGTCATAAAATTTAAATGATTTATATATTCAATATAAAGAAGCAATGAAGGTAGCCCCAACCTTTTTTTATTTGACAGCCACTTTTTTATATCCCAAGTGCCATAGTTTCCTCTAATCTATAATCTCTTTATATATTTCTGCCATGATTTATTTCTTATATACTACTATGTTAAGGACTGTAGTAGTTATTGGAGCTTAAAAATGGGCCCACTTCATAATTTTCATTTGATTAATTGTGATACTAGGACCAACTTTCCTTCTTTAGGAAGTCATGATGTGTACCTCAAAGGCAATTTTTGTTCATCAACTTGCATTTTTTTGGGATATATATAAATAAATATTGTGTGTAAATGCTTTATATTTTGAGAGCTAAGGGTTGGAACGTTAATGTAGATGGACATGGTATGATCGAAATAAGCAAAAGTTGGGCTTCTATGGCAATCTTTTTAGAAAAACCAACCATCCACCCTCCCACGAAGACCATCCATCACATAAATTACGAACTCAGGGACGGAATCAAATGACAACGGGGCGCAGAGAAAATTTATTTATATGTATAATTTTTTGCATTGTTCACAAAATATCCGGGATTACCTAAGTTGATCCTCACCCAATCCTTAACTGCCATGGACAGGAACTCATCCATCTTCTCAGGTCGTATCAATATCTGCCAGAGCGCATGGATCCTTGGGCAAAATCGAAGTAAATGAATGATCCGTATCCTAGTACTCAAATCGATTCATTGCAATGAAGACAAGGCCGCCTTGGTTTCAAATGCACATCCAAGCTCAAACTTTACTCTATTTCACCAAGGGCTTGCATCATTTACCAAGGAGTACTAGGGGACAATTACATCCCTTGAAAATTTTAAATTCTTTTTTAACCCTTTAATAAAGCACACTATCCACTTTTTCATTGGGACAACTTGTTGGTTCCTAACATAAAACCATGCGTATGTGTCTGCGATATATCTCTTGAACCCACATAAGTTACTTGAACTAAATTTGAGCATTTGTGTTTGGTTCCAATTATTCAGCTTTTGTTAATATTGTTACCCTTTGCTATCCCCTGAAATTGTAGTTAGTTTTCTCTAATCTTTAAACTGTTTATATATATATCTGCAATGATTTATGATTGGAGTAATATAAATATTTTATGATTGGACGACAACGGAATTGATGTTTTATGATTGGAGTAATATAAATATTGAACGTGCAGTAGCAATAAGGCAACCTCAATCTCAAGTGCACGTATAAGCTCATGCTTTACCCTATTTTAATTTCACCATGCTGTCGCGGTCACGGAGAGACTCTTGAACCAATATTCGCTATACTGGGTCGTCATGTTTAATTCAATTTTGTGTCTCGGTACGATTCTTGAATCTCGAGTCAAGTTTGCTATGAGTTCCTTGTTTTGTCCCCTTTGACCCAGCTCCATCGTTCGTACCTGCCTCCTCCACTAACTGCACGGCTGTACCGCCACGTGATTCTTAATTCGTAACAGCCCAAGGTCGTCTCACATAACTGATGTTTTCGGGACAAATGCGACTTGCATACGTGTTGGGATCGTGTAATCACTCATTTTTGACCGGGTTTTAGTGTTATTAGTATTATTTTAATAATAATAATATTAATATAAAATTAATGAAAAATAATAAAAAATAAAAAATATATTATTAAAAAAAAGGAAAAATTATGTGGAGCAGGGTACTTCACGTCACCCATTGCATCCCACCCCTTGCCTATAAATACAAGGCAGGGGCAGCCAATTTCACACGCCCAATTGGAAGAATGGCACGCCAAAAAATTGCCATGAATTGGCAATTGAATTGGGACCCAATTCATGGGAGCCATGGCTGGCCGCAAGGCTGGCCGGGATTGGGGGCAGTGCCTTCGGCCCCAGTTGGTTCGATCCAACATTCGATTGGGGTCCTATTTTAGGATCCGATCTAGTTAATATTTTTGGAGAGGTCGTGGTAGATCTCGGTGGGGTTCGGTCGGAGTTCGTCATTCGAGCTCCTAGTTAGGTATATTTTCTTCCATTTTTATTAGTGTTGTAATTTTTATAATTTAATAAAGTATTAGTTATTTTAAAATTGTAGTCTTATTTTTTAGTTTGTATGTTTATGTTTTAGATTAGTATTTAATGTGTTTTAAATTTGTGTTTTATATTAATATTTTATTTATGTTAGACTCGTTTTTATTTATGTGTTAGAATAATATTTATTTGTGTTTTAAATTAATATTTATGAATGTTAGTATTTTATTTATGTTAGATATGTTTTTATTTATGAGTTAGATTAATATTTATTTATGTATGTATGTTTTAGAATAGTATTTTATTTATGTTGAATTTGTTTTTATTTATGTGTTAGATTAATATTTATGAATGTTAGTATTTTATTTATGCTAGATATGTTTTTATTTATGAGTTAGATTAATATTTATGTATATATGTTTTAGATTAATATTTTATTAGATTAGTATTTTATTATGTTAATATTTATTTGCATTGTATTTAAATTATTTGCCATGTTTTATATTTTGCTCACTAAGTTTGCATAATGGGATATATAAATTGTCAATGAGGTGTCCTTTTATCCGAGCGTAAACGGGGCCAGTATCAGGCATAGTGATAGTGGTTGAGCGTTTACCCTCGGATAACGGGGCCTTTAAAATTTATTCGCAATTATAACCGAATTTTAAACTAATCGTCACTTTAATCCGGAAAGTCTAATATTAATGAAGCGGTAATTATTAAAGTACCAATTTTGGGCGGTGTGGGGGTGCTAATCCTTCCTCATCCGTAACCGACTCTCGAACCCAACAGTTTTTTAAATCTCTGGTTTTATGGTCTCCGACCTACTTAAGTGGCCGGTGGCGACTCCAATTTTTAATAAAATGCGGTTTTTAAAAAAAAACCCACGGAATAAACGTTTTATATCCGAAAAATCACAAACACTTCGAAATTTTTTAGCGATAAAAGACATCGCTACAGATGGCGACTCCGCTGGGGAACATTTTTGTTTTTCAAAAACAAATGAGAGTCAAGTTACCGCTTTATTAATATTATAAATTCCGGGTTAAAGTGACTATTAGATTAACAGCCCAAGGTCGTCTCACATAACTGATGTTTTCGGGACAAATACGACTTGCATACGTGTTGGGGTCGTAGTTCCAATGATTCTGGTTTTGGTTAATATTATTACTCTTGCAAATCCGTGGGTTGGTTTCAATTTCAGCTTCTTTTTCCATTGTTTCAGGTGGAAAATTTTCACCCTATACTAAACCCCCAATGCTTCCACACGGAAAGAAAAATAAAACCCCAACTTGTTAATAAAATTGTCAGCTTTGATTCGGTTCCATGATTGCTACAATGTCAGGTTTCTGTGACTTCAACAAATGCTTAAAGTATCCGTTAAAAATGGCACCCAAGATCCCCTCGGTAGTATTAAGTTGCGGCCATTGCGACGTGATTTTAAATGCGGTTATGGTTTAGGGTATCCTCCAAAACCGTTATGATTGCGCCTGTAATTTAATATTATCCGGTAAGAAATGGAAACAACAGTAGTATAACCCGTTAGACCTGGTTCTCAGAAGTCAGAACCATCTCCCCTTGGTTCCATATTTGGGAGCACGAGTTTCAGCTTTTCTCTGTGTTTTAACAACTTTGACACAGAAAGGTTTTTCGCAGCTGCTGAGGTATGAATTCCCTTTGACCCAGCTCCATCATTCAGAACTGTCTCCCTTGTCGTTTTTCCGCTGCCTGTACTGTATATATAGAAATACTGATTTTGTAAGTATTTTAGTGGGTACATAAAAGTTAAGACCGAAATTCTTATTATTTTTGTAAGCATTTTTGTATAGTCTCATTTTAGTCTTATTTTAGGCTGATTCACCCTAGAATCACCTGCAGTGCTGGCCTTTCTTCATTTTCTCTGTTATTACCTAGTATGGGTACGACAGTAGTACAATATGGGTACGAGTCGAGGATGTCCCATTTTCATGGGTATGGCAAAAAATAATTGAGTATGTCTAGGAGATTGCATAAGACACATCGAGAATGGATATTGAGCTTCACGCAATTATCTCAAGTCATTTATAAATTAATATATCGTTTAAAACTCTACTAATAGTGTGAGATTGACCCAACACATCAGAATTTTTTAATCGGTGTTCAAAACTCCCGTAACCCATTAACCAAACATAAAGAGCCTATAGTCCGAATTTAGTTTTACCAACAATAAACATACTATTTTAAAACTATAACAATAGCTTAATAGGTAACGATTTCTTTTCTCAACACTTTTGTAACCAAATCAATCTAATATGTGGTACTTGTTGATTTGTTTGAAAACCCCCTGAAACATTTAATGAGATTCTCTAAAACTGTACTCGTAAGTGTTAAAATGGAGTTAAAAATGCAAAAACGTCCTTAACTAGTTTTTGTTTGATCGTTAAGAAAAAAATAAAAAAAAACCATACAACGTTATATTTTTTTCTCAGATCTTTTATGAGTACCTATTTCACCGTAACCCATTAACCAAACATAAAGAGCCTATAGTCCGAAGACTATATATGTAGTTTACCCTTTATTTATTATTCCGCCACTATAATGACACAATGTGACACCGACATAGCAGTGTTAGAATCCTGTTGGATCGAATCTGGTTGTTCGGGTAAGACTGTAGCATTACTCTCCCTAAAAGATGCGGCCTCCCCCAATTCATTTACTGCTTCAGAAATTTTCTCAATGCAATCTATGATTTCCAGCAGAAGTGATGCAACTGAAGTAGCCGGTATCATCTCTAGTAAATCTGCTTCTTCCCACAGGCTTGTTTTGAGGAGGCTTCTGAGCTCTTCGGCAGCTTTCTTTGAGTTTTCAATGTGCATAACAGCTGATCTTGTTCGAACCATCTTTCGAAATGTCGATACCATTTCCTTCAAAGCTCGGCTACATTCCAGGCTAACCCTTTTGCATGGCCCCTGGATTTTGCCACGGATTTCTGCAGGACTCTACCAGAAATAAAACAACATATGAATAAGTTGGTGAATGGATGAATGAATGAATGATATGTTTAAACGTTGTTGATCATGATATTTACTATACCTGGATTTTACAGTTAAGGTAGCTGTTAAGAGCTTCAACTTTGTAAGCACAATCCCGAGTAAGGTTTCCGACTTTGAGGTACATTTTCCATGGATGACGGTACCTGAACGGACCATGACCCGGTTCCCATCTTGCAAAATTAGCCTGCAGGTAGAGAATGAGAATTGCAATATTGAATAAGGTACTTCACTTCAATCAGCTAATTAATTAATGCTGATCGCTTACCATAGTTTCTTCACTGCTTTTAGAAGTTAGAACACTTCTATATCCTTGGAGATATGACTTATTATTCTCATTAGATTCTTCAGATACATTGAAATATTCATCTCCAAAAGCTGTTTGGTGTACATTAAATCAATCAGTAATTTTGGAGTTAAAACAATCATTAATCCGTTCTTTAAACGTAAAGAGTAGTATCGGTACCTTCAAGGAAATTGGCAAGCTTTCCCATATTTACCGCAACAGACTTGTGGAGATCCTCACCAATCCAAACAGGGAAAATGAAAATACAAACGATAAGTGAAGTGCAGCTACCAATTAAGACGGTTGAAAACCTCTCACGGGCCATTTTCAGCACTTGGTCATCTCGGTAACCCGACACGGATACCATGCAAAAGGTCAATATGAATATCATCATTCCGTAGTCATATCTTGCCTTCACTTTTGGAAAGAATCTCATAAACGTCGTGATGGCAGCTGCAACAAGAACACTTAATAATTGAGAAGCGGAAAGCTTGAAACCACCTCCATGGATGCTCGATATGAATATGTTTTTACCTATAATGTAGACAAAAGTTGCTACCAAGATGGGTTCCCCTTTCCTTCCGGAAAGAGTTGCTAAATGGTGAGCTCCGGTGCCCAAGGCAGCCGCGAATAATGTCGCCAACACCCTATTTAAACCTTTACCAAGTGTGGCACCTACACAAGTTTAAACAAACTATGAAATTAGTTTAAAGTTTCCAGAAAGTGAAAATGGTGGCAAATTCAAGCATTGCTATCTATTACCTACGGAGAATTCAAAGATAAGTACAACAGTCAGAACAGCCCACATTGCACTCTCTCCAAAACCATCATAGAGTGGCTCAAAGTAGTAGAACAATGAAACGAGCGTAATAGCTAGTCCAACTTTCAGGGCATGAACTATTCTCCTCGGATCATCTTGTCCGAGTTTCTTCATCTTGCTTGCAATCTCCATTGTTTTATCACAAAATTTGTTCGGAAGAGCCTTAAGCCATTGGCACCCACGAGTTATGGGTCCATAACTCACCTGCTGGGGAGATGTCACTGCTTCCATTTGATATATATTTCAGAAATGAAGATTGATAGCTTCAGTTTCAGATTCCAAGTATTTATGAGCAAATATGGGTGTCTAAATGCGCGTTATTTCAACTTGAACTCTCCGACACTGTTAAAGAATTATTGAGAAATGTGAACGAACACAAGCGGTTTCGTCTGCCTCATCAATTCTATGATCAACGTGTAATTAATTTGTACATATTTTTTTTTATACTTCACGCTGTTTCTCATTTTCCTTCAAACTTTCATTTTCTTTGTTTTCTACACCATTTGTTGCTTTATTTTTCTTTCGAGAAACACAACAAAATTGAGAATATCTAAATCTTGTTTTGAGATTCCATGGGAATGCAGGATTTCATGAAGACTTTGATTGCAAAAATGATTACTTCATGTTTGAATTTTTGTGAAGTTATGTCAGATTTTTCTTTCTCCTCTTGTTAAAATATCTTTTAAGTATCCTATAAGGTGATCTTTTCTTTATCTCTTGTTCGTCCCTATATTTTAATCAATTTTAATTAAAACCTGAAATCATGAAGGTAACCATTAAGTAAATAAATCTTATTAACAAAGACGAAATATAACTATATTCTTTTGTTCAGGGATTGAGGAATCTTTACTTGATGCCAGTATAGGATTTACATCTACAGTTCTCTAGGAGCTTTGCTGCTTTTTGGATAAATGAAACACAACACTTATCTAAAAAAAACTAAAATACAACTGTGTTTTATTTAATATTTAATATAATATAAAATACAACGCTCTTTGATATTTTTATGTTTTTTTACGGAAAAAACTTCAATACACAGATAAGGGTTAGTGATTTGGGCTGTAAGGTTTATAATTTAATATTAGTGTTTAGAATTAAGGGTTTAGAGTTTAGAGTTTGGGTTTAGTTTTTTAGGGTTTAGGTTTAATTTTGACTTATAGTAGAAATAGGCATGCTTGTGCCTGTGTATCAAATTTAAACCCTTTTTTATCTCCATGGATATTCATGGTTTAGAGTGTATTTATACTTTGTAATTCTTCATTTTGATTAATGAAATTTAGTTAAAGTTATTCGTTCAAAAAACTATTCAATATAATATAATATAATACTTTTATTAAATGCAATTTTAGTTTTAATTATTTTATTTCTAACTTTTATTTAATATTACATATAAATAATATAATATTATCAATAATAATTATAACATTGGACTAAAATATAAAAAATAGAAATAAATATGGTCAATTTTGGATTAAATCAAAATTTAAGGACTAAATTAAACAAGAATAAAATTTAAAAAAACTTAAAATGCTATTAACCCCTTTTCATTAAAGCAAGACAATAAACATGTCACGTGACATGACCTGAATTTTAATTGGCTAAATTTATTTTTAAAACGATTAGGGTAAAATAGGTAATGAAAATAAATATTGCGGGTAAACGTCTTAATAAATTTAGAGGGTAAGTAGGTAAATTATATGTTATTTGAACAGAATAACAAAGAGAAATTCAAGATAAAAAGAGGGGAAAAGCAACCAAACGCTTTAACTAGGGTCTGTTTTGTATTGAGTTTTAAATTAATTTTTTTACTGCCAACAAAAAAGTTGCATCGAACGACCTAAAAATTGTGTTGTTTCAACCAACTTTTATAATTGATTTGGTCTCTAAATCAAAATTTTGAAAACATTAAAATTTTCAGCTTCTCTCCAAATTATTGTTCTCATCACTTTTCACTTAAAATCTCGTTCCAAAATCATTCTTGAACGAAGCCTAAGAGAAAACTCTATTAAATGATAAAAATTATCTTGCTCAAGTGGACCAGTAAAATATATGGGACATACATAAACCTTTCTACCACCCAAGATATGGACTCAACCAAATATATTAAGGGTAATTATTCCATGCAAAAGTGCTTGTGGAAACTTTGTTTGCACAATGCCTTAGTTTTAGGGTTTAGGGATTTCATTTAAGGTTTAGGGTTTAGGAGTTTAAGTGTAGTAGTTTTGAATTTAGGGGTGGTTGATAGAATTTCGGGTTTACGGTTAAAATTTAAGGTTTATAGGTTAAAACCTAAATCCCTAACCATATTACCCTAAACCCTAAACCCTAAATTCTAAACTCATACACTAAACCCATGCACTTTAAATTCTAAACTAAAACTCTAAACCATAAAATTAATAGTCTTGTGGAAATAAAAAGTTTCAACCATATATGCATGAGATAATAATCCTTATATTAATATAAATCATTTATTTTTTCCATACCATACTTACGCATAAAATATCCATGTCATCTGTTTTAAAATAAGATAATATTTTAATACCAAAAGATAACAAAGAGAAGAAAGAAATTGCCATAAATTTCTTTTTCTCTACTTTTCACTTCTACAATTTTCTCCATTAATGCATTCACTTGTATTAAAAAAAAAACATTGTTATTGCTTTTCGGATAAAGAAAGCTTCAATTCTCCCTTTTTCTTATTACTGCTTGCAATTGTTCACACCAAAACTTAGTCTGCTTTTACATTTTTATATGCATAAAGTCTCTAATTCGAGACATACTTAAAAGATATCAAGCTACTTACTTTTTAAACTAAACCTTGATAATTCTTTAAATCCCCTCTCCTTAGGTGGGTACTTTGGTCTTAACTTTTTAGGAAAAAACAAATGCTTCGTCAATTCACATCCATCTCTTGTTTTACCAATGCCTGCCTGTCTACAGTAATTTCCTTTTCTTTTTGTTATGTTTGGTATTAAAATATTATTTTAAGCGAGTGTTTAGTTTGCAAAAAAATCATTATCAAGAGAATATTTTTTTCTGAAATTATATACCCACGTTTGGTTTGGAAACATTCTCTCCAAATGGTAATATTGCATTCTTAACAGTAATTTTTTCACTACTTGTGGAAATATGATTCCCTTAGATTTATTAGGTATTTGTCAATTCTCACCCCTTTGGATTATATTTTCCCCTAAATTAGTGGATTTTGTTTGGATCCTTTGTTGAATTTTTAATTAGGTGATTAAATATTTGTGTTGTAAATTAATTAAATATTTTTATTTAATATTAAATTAATATTTAAATAGTGTTACACACATTTAAATATTATTTAAATATTTATATATATTTTTATTAATATTATATTTATGATGTTTATAGTTATATGTTGGGATTGCATAATGCTTGAGAATTAATAAGTTAGGAGTTGATGTTTTTAATTTAATTTTTTGTTTTATAAGATGTTTATCATCTTATAAAACATTTTAATATGTTAAACTTATGATCTAAAGTTCTTATAACTATTTACAACAATAACGAGGGTATGTAAATATAATATATATATATATATATATATATATTTTGATGAAAAAGGGAATTTACCATGTGTCTCATCAAAAACCTCTCTAATCTTAGATGGAGGAAAAGAGTACACATGGTAAATGTTACAATAAAGCAAAAGAGACAAGCTCAACCAACATTAAACAAAGGTAATCTTACATTTTATAAACCAAATGCACCTTAAGTATTTTAAAATAGATGAGATGAGTAAACAATCTCTAGAGCAAGTGGTTAAAAGCTCTTAGTTAACACCTTTCTCTCCCTCTGGGTTGTGGGTTCTAGGCCTATTAGTAGTAAATTTTCCTGACCTGGGAAAAAAAGAAGGGTAATTATTTCATACACATGTCGTGAAAATTAAAAGTTTTTATAAGCGCCTTAGTTTTAGGGTTTAGAGACTTAGTTTAGAGTGTATGGTTTAAGGGTATAGGGACACAATGTGGCACCGGCATGGCAGTGTTGGAATCTTGCCCTGTTTCATTTACTGCTGATTGTTCAGGTAAGACAATCATTTTTCAATGCGGCCTCCCCCAATTCTATGATTTCCAGCACAAGTGATGCAACTGAAGCAGCCGGTATCATCTCTAGTAAATCTGCTTCTTCCCACAGACTTGTTTTGAGGAGGCTTTTGAGATCTTCGGCAGCTTTCTTTGAGTTTTCAATGTGCATAAAAGCTGATCTTGTTCGAACCATCTTTCGAAATGTCGATGCCATTTCCTTCAAAGCTCGGCTACATTCCAGGCTAACCCTTTTGCATGGGCCCTGGATTTTGCCACGGATTTCTGCAGGACTCTACCAGAAATAAAACAACACCTGAATCAGTTGATGAATGAATGATATGTTTAAACGTGGTTGATTACGGTATGTACTATACCTGGATTTTACAGTTAAGGTAGCTGTTAAGAGCTTCAACTTTGTAAGCACAATCCCGAGTAAGGTTTCCGACTTTGAGGTACATTTTCCATGGATGACGGTACCTGAACGGACCATGACCCGGTTCCCATCTTGCAAAATTAGCCTGCAGGTAGAGAATGAGAATTGCAATATTGAATAAGGTACTTTACTTCAATCAGCTAATTAATTAATGCTGATCACTTACCATAGTTTCTTCACTGCTTTTAGAAGTTAGAACACTTCTATATCCTTGGAGATATGACTTATTATTCTCATTGGATTCTTCAGATACATTGAAATATTCATCTCCAAAAGCTGTTTTGGTGTACATTAAATCAATCAGTAATTTTGGAGTTAAAACAATCATTAATCTCTTCTTTAAACTTAAAGAGTATTATCGGTACCTTCAAGGAAATTGGCAAGCTTTCCCATATTTGCCGCGACAGACTTGTGGAGATCCTCACCAATCCAAACAGGGAAAATGAAAATACAAACGATAAGTGAAGTGCAGCTACCAATTAAGACGGTTGAAAACCTCTCACGGGCCATTTTCACCACTTGGTCATCTCGGTAACCCGATACGGATACCATGCAAAAGGTCAATATGAATATCATCATTCCGTAGTCATATCTTGCCTTCACTTTTGGGAAGAATCTCATAAACGTCGTGATCGCAGCTGCAACAAGAACACTTGATAATTGAGAAGCTGAAACCATGAAACCACCTCCATGAATGCTCAATATGAATATGTTTTTACCTATAATGTAGACAAAAGTTGCTACCAAGATGGGTTCCCCTTTCCTTCCGGAAAGAGTTGCTAAATGGTGAGCTCCGGTGCCCAAGGCAGCCGCGAATAATGTTGCCAACACCCTATTTAAACCTTTACCAAGTGTGGCACCTACACAAGTTTAAACAAACTATGAAATTAGTTTAAAGTTTCCAGAAAGTGAAAATGGTGGCAAATTCAAGCATTGCTATCTATTACCTACGGAGAATTCAAAGATAAGTACAACAGTCAGAACAGCCCACATTGCACTCTCTCCAAAACCATCATAGAGTGGCTCAAAGTAGTAGAACAATGAAACGAGCGTAATAGCTAGTCCAACTTTCAGGGCATGAACTATTCTCCTCGGATCATCTTGTCCGAGTTTCTTCATCTTCCTTGCAATCTCCATTGTTTTATCACAAAATTTGTTCGGAAGTGCCTTAAGCCATTGGCACCCACGAGTTATGGGTCCAGAACTCACCTGCTGGGGAGATGTCACTGCTTCCATTTGATATATATTTCAGAAATGAAGATTGATAGCTTTAGTTTCAGATTCCAAGTATTTATAAGCAAATATGGGTGTCTAAATGCGCGTTATTTCAACTAGAACTCTCCGACACTGTTAAAGAATTTTTGAGAAATGTGAACGAACAAAACCGATTTCGTCTGTCTCGTCAATTCTATTGATCAACGTGTAATTAATTTGTACATAATTTTTTTTATACTTCACGCTGTTTCTCATTTTCCTTCAAACTTTCATTTTCTTTGTTTTCTAAACCATTTGTTGCTTTATTTTTCTTTCGAGAAACACAACAAAATTGAGAATATCTAAATCTTGTCTTGAGATTCCATGGGAATGCAGGATTTCATGAAGACTTTGATTGCAAAAATGATTACTTCATGTCTGAATTTTTGTGAAGTTGTTATGTCAGATTTTTCTGTCTTTCTCCTCTTGTTAAAATATCTTTTAAGTATCCTATAAGGTGATCTTTTCTTTATCTCTTGTTGGTCCCTATACTTTAATCAATTTTCATTAAAACCTGAAATCATGAAGGTAACCATTAAGTAAATAAATCTTATTAACAAAGACGAAATATAACTATATTCTTTTGTTCAGGGATTGAGGAATCTTTACTTGATGCCAGTATAGGATCTACATCTACAGTTCTCTAGGAGCTTTGCTGCTTTTTGGATAAATGAAACACAACACTTATCTAAAAAAAATAAAATACAACTGTGTTTTATTTAATATTTAATATAATATAAAATACAACGCTCTTTGATATTTTTATGTTTTTTTATGGAAAAAAACTTCAATACACATACCTTTTAGTTTTAAGGGTTAGGGGTTTAGTTTAGGGTTTAGAGTTTAGGGATTTGGGCTGTAGGGTTTATAATTTAATGTTAGTGTTTAGAATTTAGTGTTTAAAGTTTAGAGTTTGGGTTTAGTTTTTTAGGGTTTAGGTTTAATTTTGACTTATAGTAGAAATAGACATGCTTGTGCCTGTGTATCAAATTTAAACCCTTTTTTATCTCCATGGATATTCATGGTTTAGAGTGTGTTTATACTTTGTAATTCTTCATTTTGATTAATGAAATTTAGTTAAACTTATTCGTTCAAAAAACTATTCAATATAATATAATACTTTTATTAAATGCAATTTTAGTTTTAATTATTTTATTTCTAACTCTTATTTAATATTACATATAAATAAAATAATATTATCAATAATAATTATAACATTGGACTAAAATATAAAAATTAGAAATAAATATGGTCAATTTTGGATTAAATCAAAATTTAAGGACTAAATTAAACAAGAATAAAATTTAAAAAAACTTAAAATGCTATTAACCCCTTTTCATTAAAGCAAGACAATAAACATGTCACGTGACATGACCTGAATTTTAATTGGCTAAATTTATTTTTAAAACGATTAGGGTAAAATAGGTAATGAAAATAAATATTGCGGGTAAACGTCTTAATAAATTTAGAGGGTAACTAGGTAAATTAAATGTTATTTGAATAGAATAACAAAGAGAAATTCAAGATAAAAAGAGGGGAAAAGCAACCAAACGCTTTAACTAGGGTCTGTTTTGTATTGAGTTTTAAATTAATTCTTTTACTGCCAACAAAAAAGTTGCGTCGAACGACCTAAAAATTGTGTTGTTTCAACCAACTTTTATAATTGATTTGGTCTCTAAATCAAAATTTTGAAAACATTAAAATTTTCAGCTTCTCTCCAAATTATTGTTCTCATCACTTTTCACTTAAAATCTCGTTCCAAAATCATTCTTGAACGAAGCCTAAGAGAAAACTCTATTAAATGATAAAAATTATCTTGCTCAAGTGGACCAGTAAAATATATGGGACATACATAAACCTTTCTACCACCCAAGATATGGACTCAACCAAATATATTAAGGGTAATTATTCCATGCAAAAGTGCTTGTGGAAACTTTGTTTGCACAATGCCTTAGTTTTAGGGTTTAGGGATTTCATTTAAGGTTTAGGGTTTAGGAGTTTAAGTGTAGTAGTTTTGAATTTAGGGGTGGTTGGTAGAATTTCGGGTTTACGGTTAAAATTTAAGGTTTATAGGTTAAAACCTAAATCCCTAACCATATTACCCTAAACCCTAAATTATAACTATAAACCCTAAATTCTAAACTCATACACTAAAGCCCATGCACTTTAAATTCTAAACTAAAACACTAAACCATAAAATTAATACTCTTGTGGAAATAAAAAGTTTCAACCATATATGCATGAAATAATAATCCTTATATTAATATAAATCATTTATTTTTTCCATACCATACTTACGCATAAAATATCCATGTCATCTGTTTTAAAATAAGATAATATTTTAATACCAAAAGATAACAAAGAGAAGAAAGAAATTGCCATAAATTTCTTTTTCTCTACTTTTCACTTCTACAATTTTCTCCATTAATGCATTCACTTGTATTTAAAAAAAAAAACATTGTTATTGCTTTTCGGATAAAGAAAGCTTCAATTCTCCCTTTTTCTTATTACTGCTTGCAATTGTTCACACCAAAACTTGGTCTGCTTTTACATTTTTATATGCATAAAGTCTCAAATTCGAGACATATTTAAGAGATATTAAGCTGCTTACTTTTTAAACTAAACCTTGATAATTCTTTAAATCCCCCGCTCCTTAGGTGGGTACTTTGATCTTAACTTTTTAGGAAAAAACAAATGCTTCGTCAATTCACATCCATCTCTTGTTTTACCAATGCCTGCCTGTCTACAGTAATTTCCTTTTCTTTTTGTTATGTTTGGTATTAAAATATTATTTTAAGCGAGTGTTTGGTTTGCAAAAAAATCATTATCAAGAGAATAATTTTTTCTGAAATTATATACTCAGGTTTGGTTTGGAAACATTCCCTCCAAGTGGTAGTATTGCATTTCTAACAGTAATTTTTTCATTAACTTGTGGAAATATAATTCCCTTATATTTTTTAGGTATTTGTCAATTCTCACCCATTTGGATTATATTTCCCCTAAATTAGTGGATTTTGTTTGGATCCTTTGTTGAATTTTTAATTAGGTGATTAAATATTTATGTTGTAAATTAATTAAATATTTTTATTTAATATTAAATTAATATTTAAACAGTGTGACACACATTTAAATATTATTTTAATATTTATATATATATTTTATTAATATTATATTTATGATGTTTATAGTTATATGTTGGGATTGCATATTGCTTGAGAATTAATAAGTTAGGAGTTGATGTTTTTAATTTAATTTTTTGTTTTATAAGATGTTTATCATCTTATAAAACATTTTAGTATGTTAAACTTATGATCTAAAATTCTTATCACTATTTACAACAATAACGAGGGTATGTAAATATAATATATATATATATATATTGATGAAAAAGGGAATTTACCATGTGCCTCATTAAAAACCTCCCTAATCCTAGATGGAGGAAAATAGTACACATGGTAAATGTTGCAATAAAGCAAAAGAGACAAGCTCAACCAACATTAAACAAAGGTAATCTTACATTTTATAAACCAAATGCACCTTAAGTATTTTAAAATAGATGAGATGAGTAAACAATCTCTAGAGCAAGTGGTTAAAAGCTCTTAGTTAACACCTTTCTCTCCCTCTGGGTTGTGGGTTCTAAACCCATTAGGAGTAAATTTTCCTGACCTGGGAAAAAAAGAAGGGTAATTATTTCATACACATGCCGTGAAAATTAAAAGTTTTTATAAGCACCTTAGTTTTAGGGTTTAGAGACTTAGTTTAGAGTGTATGGTTTAAGGGTATAGGTGTAAGGGTTTAGAATTTATGGATATTGGTTAAAATTTAGAGTTTATGGTTATAATTTAGCGTTTATATGTTAAAACTTAAATCCTCACCATATTACCATAAAAACTAAACTATAACCTTTATACCCTAAATTCTAACCACTATCCCTAAATTCTAAACCCCTACACTTGAACTCCTAAATCATACACCCTAAACTAAGCCCTTGTACCATAAAGCTAAGGCGTTTGTAGTTTCAACGGCTAGTGTATTGAATATAAATCCAAAAAAAGATATAGTGTATATTAATTTACTTAGTTGGGTCATTATCTTAGAAGGTATGAAGTGTCTATGATATAATTTCTTGGTTGAGGAGAAGAAAAAACTAGACAAATACGGTTTTCATTTCTCTCCATAGACGTGTATATATTTTTTATATATTTATTTATTACGACACTACTATGACACAATGTGGCACCGGCATGGCAGTGTTGGAATCTTGCTGGACTGTTTCTCGTTGGATCGACTCTGATTGTTCAGGTAAGACAGTAGCATTACTCTTCCTAAAAGATGCGGCCTCCCCCAATTCATTTACTGCTTCAGAAATTTTTTCAATGCACTCTATGATTTCCACCACAAGTGATGCAACTGAAGCAGCCGGTATCATCTCTAGTAAATCTGCGTCTTCCCACAGGCTTGTTTTGAGCTCTTCGGCAGCTTTCTTTGAGTTTTCAATGTGCATAACAGCTGATCTTGTTCGAACCATCTTTCCAAATGTCGAGGCCATTTCCTTCAAAGCTCGGCTACATTCCAGGCTAACCCTTTTACAAGGCACTTGGATTTTGCCACGAATTTCTGCTGGAGTCCACCAGAAATAAAACAACATATGAATAAGTTGATGAATGAATGGATGAATGGTATGTTTAAACGTGTTTGATTACGGTATTTACTATACCTGAATTTTACTGTTAAGAGCTTCAACTTTGTAAGCACAGTCCTGAATAATGTTACCGACTTTGAGGTGCATTTTCCATGGATGACGGTACCCGAACGGACCATGACCCGGTTCCCATCTTGCAAAATTAGCCTGCAGGGAGAGAATCAACATTGCAATATTGAATAAGTCACTTCACTTCATTTCAATCAGCTAATTAATTAATGCCTTAATGTTAATAAAGCTCATCACTTACCATAGTTTCTTCACTGCTTTTAGAAGTTAGAATGCTTCAATATCCTTGAAGATGTGACTTATTATTCTCATTGGATTCTTCAGACACTTTGAAATATTCATCTCCAAAAGCTGTTTCATGTACATTAAATCAATCAGTAACTAGGGGGTAAAAGTTAAAACAAATAATAATCCATTCTTTAAAGTAAAGAGATTCATTGGTACCAACCTTCAAGAAAATTGGCAAGCTTTGCCATGTTTGCGGCGATAGACTTGTGGAGATCCTCACCAATCCAAACAGGGAAAATGCAAATACAAACAATAAGAGAACCGAACTACCGATTAAGATGGTCGAAAACCTGTCACGGGCCATTTGCAGGGATACTAAGCAGAAAGTCAATATGAATATCATTATTCCGTAGTTATATCTTGCCTTTACTTTTGAGAAAAATCTTATAAACGTTGTAATCACAGCTGCAACAAGAACCACAATAATTGAGAAATTGAAACCACCTCCATGGATGCTTAATATGAATTTGTTTTTACCTATAATGAAGACAAAAGTTGCTACCAAGATGGGTTCCCCTTGCCTTCCAAAAAGAGTTGTTAAATGGTGAGCTCCGGCGCCCAAGGCACCCGCCACTAATGTGGTCAACATCCTATTTAAACCTTTACCAAGTGTTGCACCTGCACAAGTGTAAACATAGTATGAAATCAGTTTAAAGTTTCCCAGAAAGTGAAAATGGTGGCAAATTCAAGCATTGCTATCTATTACCTACGGAGAGTTCTAAGACAAGGACAACAGTTAGAACAGCCCACATTGCACTGTCTCCAAAACCATCATAGAGTGGCTCAAAGTTGTAGAACAATAAACAAGCGTAATAGCTAGTCCAACTTTCAGGGCATTAACTATTCTCCTCGGATCATCTTGTCCGAGTTTCTTCGTCTTCCTTGCAATCTCCATTATTTTATCACAAAATTTGTTCGGCAATGCCTTGAGACATTGGCACCCAGGAGTTATGGGTCCATTACTCTCCTGCTGGGGAGATGTCACTGCTTCCATTTGATTTTTATTTCAGAAATGAGAGACAACACTTGAGATCGAAAGAATGAATCAAGTGTTATACTTGTATATGGAGGGAAAAACTCTGAAGACTGATCGTTTTAGTTTCGGATTCCAAGTATTTATAAGCATAAATGGGTCTATGAAAGCGCGTTATTACAACTCCAACTCTCGGACACTGTAAAAGACAGTGAAGACCGACAACACCAGCTACAAAGAATTATTGAGAAATGTGAACCAACACATGCGAACTTTCGGGGGAGGTGCCAAAGGGACCAATGGTGTCAAATAGGGGTAGCCAGATACTAGCAATCAATTAGTCTAATGATTAAAAAGATAAATCGTTAGGTCTTTTAAATAAGATTATAAGTTTAAATTTTAATATTGTAAAAGAAAAAAATTAAATTGAAAGGATCGATCTACTTTGAGTCTCTGTGATGTTTGATTCGAATTAATTAAATATGAGTGGTTAAACAAAAAAAATAAGAATTGCCAAATAATAGAGTACTAATGAGCATGGAACATCGTGTGTGTATATATACGAAATTATTTCAAATTTCAGTTCAACATCTATGACCTTGCCACCTTGGCAAACCTAAAGTTGAAAGGTCATTCATCTTATATATATTTTTCAATATTTTAATGAGATGATAAGTTGTCAATATATAGAATTATATGCAAATAATATATAAAATACAAACTCATAAAATTAGGGATGAATCAAGAGGTGCGATTATCCTTGAAAATTTAAAATTCGTATATAAATTAAAAAGGTTTTAATTTTTTTTTATATAAAATCTATCAAAAATATATTTTCGCCCCATCTAAAATTTTATAGGTCCATCCTCTAACATAAAATCATTACGTCGCTGCATAAAATAATTGTGTGAGAATCGTCTGTAAGAGAACACTAAACTATATATATTGCCTGCAATGGAATCAATACAATACAAGATCAATTCCCAAAGGCAATATCTTTCCTTGTTGGGAATGAAAAGTAAGGTTAACATCAAAATACTCCATGTTAAACGGCTTCGGCATTGTGCATCTAGTGGGATTCTGAAAGTGAGTTCAATGTGGGTTTTTATTTTATTTTTGGAGCTTAAAAATGATAAACTTAATATTAATTATTAGTTATTTTAGTGGATGTAGGGGAGAAGTTAAACGGCTTCGGCATTGTGCATCTAATGGGATTCTGAAAGTGAGTTCAATGTGGGTTTTTATTTTATTTTTGGAGCTTAAAAATGATAAACTTAATATTAATTATTAGTTATTTTAGTGGATGTAGGGGAGAAGTTAGAAGTTGTGGCGTTGGAGCTTTAGTATTAAAAGTGAATGGAGTTAAATGGTGGATGACAATTTTCTTTAAAGAATTTTAATTATTTTTTAAATCGGTGTCACCCCAAATCATGGCTTCGTCCATATATATATATATATATATATTTTAGAAAAAAATAGAATAATTGTGAATTTGCACCCACTTTCTTTCAAAATTTATGTTTTGCCCTCACCCCAAATCATGGCTTCATCCATGTATATATATTTTTAGCTTAAGAGCTACTTTTGTCTCTATAGTAGTTTTAATTTATCAATTTTGCTACTATAATATTTTTACATCAATTTGGCCCCTGAAGTGGTAGAATTTCATCATTGTTTAGGGTTTATGAATACTTTTATGTTTCATAATCACTTTAGATTGATAAATTTTTTATTAGGGTTTAGGATTTAGGATTTGAGATTTAGAAATTAAGGTTAGAGTGTCAGTCAAGGGGCAAATAGTGATGCAATCCGACTACTTCAGGGGCCAAATTGATGCTAAAATACCATATGGTTGAAATCGATAAATTAAGACTACTACAGGGGTAAAAGTAGTCCTTAAGCCTATATTTTTCATATAAGATGCATAAATAATTTCTCAAAATTTTTTGGTGTAAACTAACACACTATTGTCCTAATGGCTCCGCCAGTGGAGAATGAAACATTAGATTTTTAAATTAGGTAAAAATTTTAAATTTTAATGTTGTAAATAGAATAAACTGGGTTAAGAGGTTATTTTTCACGATGAATTTTTATGTTATTCGACCTGAATTAGTTAATTAATAAATTAAATACAGATAATCATATTAAACAAAAATAATAAAGTAAATAAAAAGGGGTGAACATGAAAAGATGGGAGAATTTTAGGTTGCCCTACAGTTTTTGTTTTTAGCATTTTTGGTGGTTGGTTCAACAAATGTATCGGTTCAAGAAATACATTGTGAGCTTGCTGGAGGGGGTTGCTTAAAGAAAGTACAGGGAAGGAGAGTATCCTAGTTCCAGTGAATGTGGTCAATATGATTTTTTGCAACATGTGTTTATCATGTAAATAATTTCACAACCAACCTAAATTACATTTTTGTCCAGGGACAATTGTCGGTCGCTAAACTCTTAGGGGATAGTTTTGAATTACACTTAAAAATATAGTTTATGACATTTTGCCACGGATTTCTGCTGGAGTCTACCAGAAATAAAACAACATCCGAATAAGTTGATGAATGAATGGTATGTTTAAATGTAACACCTAGTTTTTTTAAAAATAAAAAATAATAAAACAAAAAAAAGAGGAGAAAATGCTGATAAATTGTAAGGTTGATGGTTGTGGGAATCAAAACCCACAACCTAAGGGTGCCAAGGCTAGTGACCCAGCCAATTGAGCTAAATAGCTCTTGGTGTCTAAATCACCCAAATTTTCCTTTGTGTTGTAGTCTGTCGGTTTAAACCGATAATAATAATAAAAGCATGAACCTACCCATCTGTCCCAATTAACGACCTTCGAATAAAAATTTAATTCTAGATTTTTCCCTCACCTAACCCCTCGTCTTCTCAGCTCCGACAGACATGATCTTCGTCGCCATTGGTCGGTGGCGTGCACCGCAGTACCAAAATAACCATCTCTTTTGTTCGAGCAAAACCCTACCAACCACGCGTCGATTGGTTATCCTGACGTCATCCAAATCCGATTTAAATCTCGTTAAAGCTCCTCCTAGAATCGTTTTTGTTTTCCTTAGTTTCTGGCCACCTTCGTTGCCATTTGGGGCACGTCGACGGTCCAAGTGTGTTCAGCTTGAGGGGGAGCAAAACTCTGGTGCCCGATTATTTTTTCAACATCGGAAAGGATTTCGTCGGAGCTACGCCATTTCTGACCATCATTTCTTTATTTTGGTTAAATCCAGTAAGTATTCCGACTTGTTTCGTGTTGTTGATGAGTAGATTGAATAGTTGTGCCGACGAGCTCTTATTTTCCGATAGAATCGGTGCAAATCGTGTCTCGGGTGACATTTTTCGGCGACCATCCGATGATCGAGATATTGAAGGTGAGTGGGCCGGTTCAAATTACGGCCCTATAACTTGAGCTGGCCTGAACCGGTTAAACTGGTCCGAGCCCAATAGCACCCTAAAACTGACCAAATTCGAGTCCGATCCGATCCTAACCTGACCTGTATGACTCATTTAACCCGAACCCGGTCTGAGTCAACTTAGTGAGTCAACCCGTCCGAGTCAACTCAGCGAGTTAACCCGTTCGATTCAAATCATCGAGTCAACCCATCTGAGTTAACTCATCGAGCTAACCCCTCCGAGTCAGCTCATCTGAATCAACTTAGTTGACTTTAACTGTTGACTTTGACCGTTAATTGTTGACTTTGATTCATGACCATTGACATTGACTTTGACTGTTGACTTTGACCAAAAAGTTAACTTTTTTCAAAAACCCTTATTTTAAGTTTTTTAACGTCCCGAGTCCAATTTTGAAGTCCGTTTCATAAAATTCTAACCCAAAAGCCTTTGAATTTGACTTTAATCCCGAACTTGCATATGAATTAAGTTATTCATTTAAGGGTGTTTTTATTGAATAAAGGGCTAATATGAACTCTTGTGTAATTAAAGGTACCTGAAACTTGCCCGACCATTTGTCTGCTCAGCCTAGCTCCTCTCAATTCGCTCATCAGCACGCACCCATAGTTACTAGTATGATCTTAGAATTCTAGTAAAATTATTAAGATAGAATTTATTTCTTGTTTTATTGTAACCTTGTTCAGCTATGATCTAGGATCTAGCACCGCTATAGAGCGTAGCGAGGCAAGTGCCCAGTAGACCTTTCTGACCAACTTTTTGAGGTGCTTTCCTTGTGTGCTAAAATTACGGTTTTGACTATATTATCTGAAATAATCATATGCACATGAATCTTTCTCTGATTGAAAGCATGAGGAATTTTATATGAATTGAATACCTTATTTGTTTTGGAATCATGATATTGTTATTTGATTAAATGCATGACTACCTTATATGCATTGAAAGTATACCCATATGTCTGACTTGAAAACATGATCTCTGGTTACCGTTTTCTGCTATAAAACATGTCTACCACATGATTCCTGATATTGATGTATGCTGTACAAAAACTGATTTTTATATAGGGTATGCTATTGAGGATGTGTTATAAAGTCTTTGTAGGTTCAACCCTGATCCAGCTGGTAATTCGTTATGGACCCAAGGTCGCCCCTTGGGTAGGTTCTAACACTTCGGCCCTGGTAATTCTTTATAGACCTAATACAGCCCTTAGGTTGGCTCCTACGCCCATTGGGCCTAGGGTAAGTCCTTATGGATACAGTTTTGGGGAACTACATATCGATGTAAGGTTGGAGGGTAGTTAGGTAAATGAATCTTTGGTGGCTCTTGAAACATGTTTTACTGAAATGATTATTACCTATCTGAACTATTCATATGTTTTTATGCACTTACTGGAACACACTAAGTTCCCTAGATCATAACCTCAAACCTTTTCATTTCAGATACTTTTGGATAGGCTTCCTAGACTTGGCGCTTGGGGGATCGACACATTTAGTACACATATTTTGTTGTAATGTTTCTATCCACCATATTGTCTTTATTGGGTGACATGAGCCTATATTTTGATATCGTATGCTTTACTATTTTGCCCAGTGTGGCCTGTTTTGTACCTTAATTCTGATATCATATAAAATGATTATCCTAATTTATCTATCTATTGTTTATAATTGCAACTTGATTTGGATTTGTAATCTTAAATATTTTTATGGAAAATTTGTAGTATGGAATATGACCTCCCGAAATTAGACTTAACGCATATGCGGGTCTAGGGGGTTACATTTAGTTGGTATTAGAGCCTTTGGTTTTATAAACCTCGGACTGTGGACGGGTCCTAAATAGGATGTTTTTTTTATAATTTTTTTAGAAATGTTATTCAAAAAAGCCATGTCATCAAATTTTATATGTTTAACTATGTGCGATACCGGATTACCTCTGACTCCTTCTAAAAAATTTTATGTCTAGGTGATTATTGACCGACTCACCAAGTCTGCTCATTTTATTCCTATTCGGGTTAATTATTCTATGGATATGATGGCTAGATTGTATATCTATAAGATTGTCAGACTGCATAGTGTGCATTTTTCTATCATCTCTAATCGAGATTTGAGGTTCACATTCTGAATTTTTGCAGGCTTTGTAGGAAGCTTTGGGTATACATATGAATTTTAGTACATTCTTTCATCCGCAGACTGATGGTCAGTCAGAGGGGGTAATTCAGATCCTGAAAGATATGTTGTGGGGATGTATGATCAACTTATGTGGAAGTTGGGAGGATTTCTTGCCCTTGGGTGAGTTTGCATATAATAACAGTTATCAAGCTAGTATCCATATGGCACCGTATGAGGCTTTGTATGGTCTTAAGTGTCGTACTCTTATCTGTTGGACTAAATTATATAATAAAAAACATTGGGTCCAGAGTTGGTCCAAGAGACTGAAGAGACTGTCAGATTGATCCATGATCGTCTGAGAGAGGCCTTTGACAGATAAAAATCTTATGCTGATCGCAGGAGAAAAGATATTGAATTTGAGTTCAATGATTAAGTTTTTCTAAATGTATCATCATGGAAGAAAGTTCTGAGATTTGGGCGCAAAGATAAATTGAGTTTGAGATTTATTGGGTCGTATCGTATTGTGAAAAGAGTTAGATCGATTGCCTATAAGCTTGAGTTGCCTCATCAACTTAGCCGTATTCATGATGTATTTTACATGTCTATGCTGAGGCAGTACCATCCAGATCTCAGTCACGTCATTCAGGTTACAGATGTGGAGTTGAGGCTAGACTTATCCTATGAGGAGAAGCCGATACAAATTTTAGATTTTGATGAAAGAGTTCTGGGAATAGACGTATTCCGATGGTTAAAGTTCAGTAGAGTAACCATATCCCTTTAGAGGTCACCTGAGAGACCAAAGAATCCATGAGGGAACAATTTTCACAACTGTTTGATTCAGGTAAATTTCGAGGCCGAAATTTCTTTTTAGAGGGAGAATTGTAACACCTAGTTTTTTTAAATAATAATAATAAAATAATAAAAAAGAGAGAAATGGGGATAAATTGTAAGGTTGCTGGTTGTAGGAATCAAACCCACAACCTAAGGGTGCTAAGGCTAGTGACCCAACCAATTGAGCTAAGTAGATTTTGTTGTCTAGATCACCCAAATTTTCTTTTGTGTTGTAGTCTGCCGGTTTAAATCGATAATAATAATAAAATCTTGAACCTACCCATCTGACCCAATTAATGACCTTCAAATAAAAATTTAATTCCAAACTTTTCTCTCACCTAACCCTTCGTCTTCCCAGATATGATTGCCACGATCTCTGTTGGTCAGTGGCATGCACCACCGGTACCAAAATAACCATCTCTTCCGTCCGAGCAAAACCTTACCAACCACGCGCTGATATGTTATCCTGGCGTCATCTAAAATTATATTTAAATCTCGTTAAAGCTCTTTATAGAATCATTTTTATTTTCTTCAGTTTTCGGCCACCTTCATCATCGTTGGGGCAGGTCGACGGTCTGAGTATGTTCAGCGTGAAAAAGGAGCAAAACCCTGGTAGCCGATTTTTTTCCGACACCCGAAAGGATTTCGTCAGAGCTACACCATTTTCGACCATCTTCTCTCTACTTTGGTAAAATCTTGTAAGTATTCCAGCTTGTTTCTTGTTGTTGATGAGTGGGTTGAATAGTTGTGTTTATGAGCTCTCATTTTCTAGTAGAATCGGTGCAAATCATATCTCTGAAGACCTTTTCATTGACCGTATGACGATCGGGATATTAAAGGTGAGTGGTTCAGTTCAAATTATGGCCCTATAACTTGAGCTGGCCTGAACCGGTTAAACCAGTCTGAGCCCAATAGCACCCCAAACATGACCAAATCTGACCATGACCTGATTCGATCCAATCCTGACCTGTCTGACTCATTTGACCTGAACCCAGTCTGAGTCAACTCAGTGAGTTAAGCCGTCTGAGTCAACTCAATGAGTTAACCCATTCGAGTCAACTTATCGAGTCAACACGTTTGAGTCAACTCATCGAGCCAACCCGTATGAGTTAACTCGTTCGAGTCAACTCAGTTGCCTTTGATTGCAAAAATGATTACTTCATGTCTGAATTTTTGTGAAGTTGTTATGTCAGATTTTTCTGTCTTTCTCCTCTTGTTAAAATATCTTTGAAGTATCCTATAAGGTGATCTTTTCTTCATCTCTTGTTCTTCCCTCTTTTTAAATCCATTTTCATTAAAACCTGAAATCATGAAGCTAAACATTAAGTAAATAAATCTTATTAACAAAGACGAAATATAACTATTTTCTTTTGTTCAGGGATTGAGGAATCTTTACTTGATGCCAGTATAGGATCTACATCTACAGTTCTCTAGGAGCTTTGCTGCTTTTTGGATAAATGAAACACAACACTTATCTAAAAAAAATAAAATACAACTGTGTTTTATTTAATATTTAATATAATATAAAATACAACGCTCTTTGATATTTTTATGTTTTTTATGGAAAAAACTTCAATACACAGATCTTTTAGTTTTAAGGGTTAGGGGTTTAGTTTAGGGTTTAGAGTTTAGGGATTTGGGCTGTAGGATTTATAATTTAATGTTAGTGTTTAGAATTTTAAGTGTCCGGATGTTAAAAAAGTTAAAAAAACAGTTAACCAATACAAATTTGACACGTGTCTTTTTTATTTTTTAAATTATTTTTTGTTTAATAATTTAAATTTTTACAAAAAAATTGAAATTAGAAAATTTTCTAAAATAGTTTCTAAATCCCTAAATCCCAAATCCCAACAGCTGTCGCCACCGCCGCCGTCGCTGGCCTTACCATTTTGGTCGCCGGACCCAGCCGACCATTTCCCCTCACTTCCCGTCGCCGAAAACTGGCGAACGGTGTGTTAATCGAACAATTATTTAATGTTCGACGTGAAGTGTTCGATTCGTACACCGTTGCCGGTTTTCGGCGACAAGGGTTGAGTGAAAATGGTCGACTGAGTCCGACGACCAAAAGGGTAAGGCCGGTGTCGGGGGCCGGCGGCGGCAGGGGTGGGGATTTGGGATTTAGAGATTGATTTGAATATTTTTATAAATTTTGGGTTTTTTTATAAAAATTAAATTTTAATTTTTTAAAAAAATAATTAAAAATTTAATATTTTATGCCACATGTCGCATTTTAAATAGATAACGGTTTTTTTAATAGCCGAGAACCTAAAATTCTAACTTTTGAAACTTTAGGCACCTATTTTTACAAAAAAATACTTTAAGCACCTAAAATTCAAAAATGGTATACTTTGGGCACTTATTTTTCATTTAAGCCAAATGTTAATTAAGCTCACTTACCATAGTTTCTTCACTGTTTTTAGAAGTTAGAACGCTTCTATATTCTTGAAGATATGACTCATTATTCTCATAGGATTCTTCAGATACTTTGAAATATTCATATCCAAAAGCTATTTCATGTACATTAAATCAATCAGTAATTCTGGGGGTTAAAATTTAAAACAATCAATAATTCATTCTTTAAACGTAAAGAGATTTATTGGTACCAACCTTCAAGAAAATTGCCAAGCTTTGTCATGTTTGCGGCGACAGACTTGCGGAGATGCTCACCAATCCAAACAATAAGAGAAGCGCAGCTACCGATTAAGTTGCTACCAAGATGGGTTCCCCTTGCCTTCCGGAAAGGGTTGCTAAATGGTGAGCTCCGGCGCCCAAGGCACCCGCCACTAATGTCGCCAACATCCTATTTAAACCTTTACCAAGGGTGGCACCAGCACAAGTTTAAACAAACTATGAAATTAGTTTAAAGTTTCCAGAAATTAGTGAAAATGGTGGCAAATTCAAGCATTGCTATCTATTGCCTACGGAGAATTCTAAGACAAGGACAACAGTTAGAACAGCCCACACTGCACTGTCTCCAAAACCATCATAGAGTGGCTCAAAGTAGTAGAACAATGAAACAAGCGTATAGCTAGTCCAACTTTCGGGACATGAACTATTCTCCTCGGATCGTCTTGTCCGAGATTTTAGTTCGATCAATTAAACGAACGAACATGAACAATATTTTATTTTCATTTAATGAAAGGAACGAACACGAACAAAGAGCTCGTTAGTTCATTTATGTTCGTGAGTGTTGATAATTCGTTCATTTATGTTCGTTTAAATTTATTCACATGTCCGTTTATATTTATTATTTTTCCTAACAAAAGTATTATGTTTAAAAAATTTAAAAAACATATATTAAAAATATGAAATAAAAAGAAAAAATTAAACAATACTCGACCAAATTAACTTTGATGTTGCAGCTTATATTAATGAATTTTATGTGGTTACTGTTGTTGTGGTTTATGTTCGTTTATATTCGTTTGTGTTTGTTTGCGTTTGTTTGTCATTTTGACAAACGAACATGAACAAGCTACATTCTTTAACGAACGAACACAAACAAAAGATTATGTTTGTTTAGTTGTTCGTGTTCGGTTAAAATTAAACGAACGAACATGAACATAATCTCGTTCATGTTTGTTCGGTTCGTTTACAAGCTTAGATGAAACACTAGGTGTTAAGTAAGATTGAAAGTTCTAATCTTGATATTGTGAATGAAAAAAAATTAGAACGACCAATCCACTTTGCATTTCTATAAAATTTGATTTAGACTAATCGGATATTGGTGGTTAACATAAAAAATAGGGGTAGCCAAATAATATAGTTCTAATAAGCATCGAACAGCGTGTGTATATATGAAATTATTCCAAACTTCAGTTCAACATCTATGACCTTGCCACCTTTGGTCATTCAATCAATCAATCTTATATATATTCTTTCAATATTTTAATGAGATGATAAGTTGTCAACATATAGAATTATATGCAAATAATATATAAAATACAAACCCATAAAATAATTGTGTGAGAATTGTCCGTAGTGATAAAGCTGATACCAAATCTCTTAAAAGGATTTTTTTGAACGGTAAAACCGTATAATTTTATTAATTATTACCATACAGTACTCGATAAAGGTTTGGGCCTTATTAAAAAATCTCTCTAAATCTAGTTGGAGAAAAAAGAGTGCACCAATTAAATTTCAAATATGTATTAACTCGAGTCGAAAACAATTTCAGTACACCCATACACAGTTTTACCATGCCATAATTTACTCAAACCAAAACCTATCAAACTCACATGCCACTCAGTTTCCAGAGTTGAATTTTTCACCCACCATGCCACCACACAAGAGCTGATCATACAATGACCAAATCTGCCTGTCTATTAATGCCTTTCTTTGCTAAACTACTAGCAACACTGTTCTTCTCCCTTCCGATCAATTTTAGCGTTTCACCACATTTGTTCAAAGCATCCTTGCATGCTTCAATCAAATCTTTAAACACAGCCGGCGCAGGACTAAGATTTTGTATCCAGGAAATAGCATTATTACAGTCGAATTCAACCACAATATTTGTATTAGTATTCCAGCTCGACTCTGAAAATAACAGGCAAGCTTCCTTGATCGCAAGCAGTTCCGTCGATTAAGGATCTGACCTTCCAATAGATTTAGAGAATTGAAGCAAAATTTTACCATTGTGGTTTCTAAGTACTCCTCCAATACCCCATACCCAAAACTTCCCAATACAGCCTCATCCGTATTGAATTTTAAACCACCCCTACAAGGCGGACACCAATCTCCACCCTTACCCCGCATTGGAAATGACTTTGGAAGAGACCAGATCTTCGGATTCAAAATGAAGCCGCTTATTGAGAATGGTAAGTCTGGCCACTTTGCACTGCTCCACCAACCTAGTCTGAGCCAAATGAGATCAAGAATTTTCTCTTCATCCCACGAATTCCCTCTAAATACGACATCATTCCTGCATACCCAAACAGTCCAAACAATTACAAAGAATGCCATTTTCCATAAATGTTCGATCTGCAACAATAGGCAACTATCAAACCATGCTAGGAAAAAACTCCACGCATTTTTCGGGAATACCAATTGAACCTTCCAAAACTCACACCATCGACCCCAAATCTTCTAAAACTGTACGGCTGTACCGCCACGTGATTCTTATTTTGTAACAGCCCAAGGTCGTCTCACATAACTGATGTTTTCGGGACAAATACGACTTGCATACGTGTTGGGGTCGTTGTTCCAATGATTCTGGTTTTGGTTAATATTATTACTCTTGCAAATCCGTGGGTTGGTTTCAATTTCAGCTTCTTTTTCCATTGTTTCAGGTGGAAAATTTTCACCCTATACTAAACCCCCAATGCTTCCACACGGAAAGAAAAATAAAACCCCAACTTGTTAATAAAATTGTCAGCTTTGATTCGGTTCCATGATTGCTACAATGTCAGGTTTCTGTGACTTCAACAAATGCTTAAAGTATCCGTTAAAAATGGTACCCAAGATCCCCAGTATTAAGTTGCGGCCATTGCGACGTGATTTTAAATGTGGTTATGGTTTAGGGTATCCTCCAAAACCGTTATGATTGCGCCTGTAATTTAATACTATCTGGTAAGAAATGGAAACAACAGTAGTATAACCCGTTAGACTTGGTTCTCAGAAGTCAGAACCATCTCCCCTTGGTTCCATATTTGGGAGCACGAGTTTCAGCTTTTCTCTGTGTTTTAAAAACTTTGACACGGAAAGGTTTTTCGCAGCTGCTGAGGTATGAGTTCCTTTTGACCCAGCTCCATCATTCAAACTGTCTCCCATGTCGTTTTCCGCTGCCTGTACTGTATATACAGAAATACTTATTGATTTTGTAAGTATTTTAGTAAGTACACAAAAGTCGAGACTGAAATTATTATTATTTTTGTAAATATTTTTGTATAGCCTCATTTTAGTCTTATTTTAGGCTGACTCACTCTAGAATCACCCACAGTGCTGGCCTTTCTTCATTTTCTCTGTTATTACCTAGTATGAGTACGACAGTAGTACGATATGGGTTACGAGTCGAGAATATCTCATTTTTATGGGTATGGCAAAAAGTAATTGAGTATGTCTAGGAGATTGCATAAGACACATTGAGAACGAATATCGAGCTTCACGCGATTATCCCAAGACATTTATAAATTAATATATCGTTTAATTCTCCATTAATGATGTGAGATTGACCCAACACACCAGAATTTTTTAACTGGTGCTCAAAATTCCCATGGTGCTCAAAATATTCTATTATTATTTTTATATTATTTTATAACATAAATGTAATTTTAATTACTATTTAACATCAATCGATTCTATTTCTTATTAATAATTTCTTACTAAAATTTTGTTGTTGGAGTCAATCGTAGAAAAAACAAGTCAGTGATATCCATTTTTTGTATTATTGATGTATATGAATCTATGATATTTATTTTTTTATATTATTTGATGCATACGATATTTACTTTTCATATTATAGGTTGATGATAAGAATGACCAAAACAAGTCTACAAGAAAATCATCAAGTACCACATATTAGATTGATTTGGTTACAAAAGTGTTGAGAAAAGAAATCGTTACCTATTAAGATATTATTATAGTTTTAAAATAGTATGTTTATTGTTGGTAAAACTAAATTTATTATTTATGTTTGTAATTTTAGAGATTTAATGTTGGATATTTGCTTTAATGTATTAAGATTTGTTTGTTTTTTCATGAGGATTCACCGGAATTCACTAAAACCTGCAAAGAATGTGTATGAGGACGAAAAATCCCTGAAATATTTAATGAGATTCTCTGAAACTGTACTCGTAAGTGTTAAAATGGAGTGAAAAATGCAAAACCGTCCTTAACTAGGTTGTTTGATCGTTAAGAAAATAAAAGGAAATAACCATACAACGTTATATTTTTTTTCTCAGATTTTCTATGAGTACCTATTTCACCGTAACCCATTAACCAAACATAAAGAGCCTATAGTCCGAAGACTATGGGTGCGTTTAGCATTGCTTTTCAAACCAGCTTTTGGTTTCAAAAGCTGGTTTGAGACCAAAAGCAATGCTAAACAGATAATTTTTGGAGAAAAAATTACGTTTGAAAAGTGCTTTTAAACCCAAGCGTAAAAGCTGAAATTTTTAGCTTTTGCGGTTGGAAAAGTGCTTTTGGGAGTCAAATTACAATTTAAACTTTCATTTGCTATTATTTTATTTATAATTTATAAACTTATATTTTTTTTACAAATACATAATTATATGATTCATTTATTAATATTTTATATTTTATCATAATTTATTAATATTTTTCAAAAGCACTTTTCAAAAGTACTTTTGGAGAAAAAACTGCTTTTGAAAAGTGCTTTTCAACCCAAACGTATTTATTAATAAAAATATTTTATATTTTTATAATAATTTAAGTTGATATATTTCATATATTATAACATTAAAAATTTTGAATATCATATATATATATATATATACATACACATATATATAACTTACAATATCATGTCTAAAATGGTCATTTATCTTCTTAAAAGCAATTTTTGACAGCAATGCCAAACACTAAAATCTTACGACCAACTTTTTAAAATTTCTTTTTAAAATCTCTTTCCGACAGCACTTTTAAAAATTACTTTTCAAAAGCAACGAAAAACTAGCCCTATATATGCGGTTTAACCTTTATTTATTTATTTATTTATTTATTTATTTATTTATTCAGCCACTATAATGACACAATGTGACATCGACATGGCAGTGTTAGAATCCTGTTGGATCGAATCTGGTTGTTCGGGTAAGACTGTAGCATTACTCTCCCTAAAAGATGCGGCCTCCCCCAATTCATTTACTGCTTCAGAAATTTTCTCAATGCAATCTATGATTTCCAGCAGAAGTGATGCAACTGAAGTAGCCGGTATCATCTCTAGTAAATCTGCTTCTTCCCACAGGCTTGTTTTGAGGAGGCTTCTGAGCTCTTCGGCAGCTTTCTTTGAGTTTTCAATGTGCATAACAGCTGATCTTGTTCGAACCATCTTTCGAAATGTCGATGCCATTTCCTTCAAAGCTCGGCTACATTCCAGGCTAACCCTTTTGCATGGCCCCTGGATTTTGCCACGGATTTCTGCAGGACTCTACCAGAAATAAAACAACATATGAATAAGTTGGTGAATGGATGAATGAATGATATGTTTAAACGTTGTTGATCATGATATTTACTATGCCTGGATTTTACAGTTAAGGTAGCTGTTAAGAGCTTCAACTTTGTAAGCACAATCCCGAGTAAGGTTTCCAACTTTGAGGTACATTTTCCATGGATGACGGTACCTGAACGGACCATGACCCGGTTCCCATCTTGCAAAATTAGCCTGCAGGTAGAGAATGAGAATTGCAATATTGAATAAGGTACTTTACTTCAATCAGCTAATTAATTCATGCTGATCACTTACCATAGTTTCTTCACTGCTTTTAGAAGTTAGAACACTTCTATATCCTTGGAGATATGACTTATTATTCTCATTAGATTCTTCAGATACATTGAAATATTCATCTCCAAAAGCTGTTTTGGTGTACATTAAATCAATCAGTAATTTTGGAGTTAAAACAATCATTAATCTGCTCTTTAAACGTAATACAAACGATAAGTGAAGTGCAGCTACCAATTAAGACGGTTGAAAACCTCTCACGGGCCATTTTCACCACTTGGTCATCTCGGTAACCCGATACGGATACCATGCAAAAGGTCAATATGAATATCATCATTCCGTAGTCATATCTTGCCTTCACTTTTGGGAAGAATCTCATAAACGTCGTGATCGCAGCTGCAACAAGAACACTTGATAATTGAGAAGTTGAAAGCATGAAACCACCTCCATGAATGCTCAATATGAATATGTTTTTACCTATAATGTAGACAAAAGTTGCTACCAAGATGGGTTCCCCTTTCCTTCAGGAAAGAGTTGCTAAATGGTGAGCTCCGGTGCCCAAGGCAGGCGCGAATAATGTTGCCAACACCCTATTTAAACCTTTTACCAAGTGTGGCACCTACACAAGTTTAAACAAACTATGAAATTAGTTTAAAGTTTCCAGAAAGTGAAAATGGTGGCAAATTCAAGCATTGCTATCTATTACCTACGGAGAATTCAAAGATAAGTACAACAGTCAGAACAGCCCACATTGCACTGTCTCCAAAACCATCATAGAGTGGCTCAAAGTAGTAGAACAATGAAACGAGCGTAATAGCTAGTCCAACTTTCAGGGCATGAACTATTCTCCTCGGATCATCTTGTCCGAGTTTCTTCATCTTCCTTGCAATCTCCATTGTTTTATCACAAAATTTGTTCGGAAGTGCCTTAAGCCATTGGCACCCACGAGTTATGGGTCCAGAACTCACCTGCTGGGGAGATGTCACTGCTTCCATTTGATATATATTTCAGAAATGAAGATTGATAGCTTTAGTTTCAGATTCCAAGTATTTATAAGCAAATATGGGTGTCTAAATGCGCGTTATTTCAACTAGAACTCTCCGACACTGTTAAAGAATTTTTGAGAAATGTGAACGAACAAAACCGATTTCGTCTGTCTCGTCAATTCTATTGATCAACGTGTAATTAATTTGTACATAATTTTTTTAAAACTTCACGCTGTTTCTCATTTTCCTTCAAACTTTCATTTTCTTTGTTTTCTAAACCATTTGTTGCTTTATTTTTCTTTCGAGAAACACAACAAAATTGAGAATATCTAAATCTTGTTTTGAGATTCCATGGGAATGCAGGATTTCATGAAGACTTTGATTGCAAAAATGATTACTTCATGTCTGAATTTTTGTGAAGTTGTTATGTCAGATTTTTCTGTCTTTCTCCTCTTGTTAAAATATCTTTTAAGTATCCTATAAGGTGATCTTTTCTTTATCTCTTGTTCTGTCTTTCTCTTGTTAAAATATCTTTACTTGATGCCCGTCTAGGATCAAGGTCTACAGTTTTCTAGGAGTTTTGCCTCTTTTTGGATAAATGAAACACAACACTTATCTAAAAAAAAATACAACTATATTTTATTTAATATTTAATATAATATAAAATACAACGTTTTTTGATTTTCTAATGTTTTTTTATCTCCATAGATATTTATGGTTTAGAGTGTGTTTATACTTTGTAATTCTTCCTTTTGATTAATGAAATTCAGCTAAAGTTATTCGTTAAAAAAACTATTCAATATAATATACTCCCTCCACCCATTCAATATGTCCAGCATTAACCTTTTTTGGTCAAATTTTTTGAACTTTGACTCATTATTTCATAAAAATTATTATTGATAAAAATGTGAAAAAATATGTTTTAAAAAATTTTAATCAAGCAGTTTAAAAATATATATTTTATAAAATTTAATTAATTAAAATGTTTAAAATAATTATGGTCAAAGTTTAAAAAATTGACTTTTAAAAAGTCAATATTAGACATATTGGATGAGAAAGATGGAGTAGAACTTTTATTAAATGATATTTTAGTTTTAATTATTTTATTTCTAACTTTTATTTAATATTACATATAAATAAAATAATATTATCAATAATAATTATAACATTATATTACATATAAATAAAATAATATTATCAATAATAATTATAACATTGGACTAAAATATAAAAAATTATAAATAAATATGGTCAATTTTAGATTAAATAAAAAATTTAAGGACTAAATTGAACAAAAATAAAAACTTAAGGGACTTAAAATGCTATTGACCCCTTTTCATTAAAGCGAGAAAATAAAATAAAACATTTCAAAAAAATGGTAGCAAAAAATAACAAAATAAAGAGAAATTAAAAAACTAGAAAATGAAATAACGAAATATCATACCAGCAAAATACATCCAATGATATGCAATGACAGGATGAAATGAAAAACTAGAGAAAGAAAGCATGAAATAAAACTTCTTGCCTCTGTCTACTTACACACTTAAGATCGAAGTGGGAGTAGTGAGCGAAACCAATAACCTTGCATGCTGCTTTGCGAAACAGATCTAATTGCATTGACAAATAAACCAAAATGAGATCAAACTACTGAAAGACCACCAATAATCGAAAATCAGAGCCGAGCATCGTGAGAAAACCATCTACGAACGCAAATCTACCACAGAGGTAGGCAAAAATGCTCTATAAAAAGGAAGTGTGCCACAAGGCAAAGGAAAAGCATTCCACAAAATAGATAAAAATTTGAAGAAAACCAAAACATAAAAACAAGAATTGAATATAAGAAATCAAAGGGAAGGAATACCGATAGTGGGCAACCAACACTAAAATTGAAACTACTACCGATTAGCCAAAAATAAAAACAAGAAAATTCTAAAGAGAAAAAATGAAAAAAAAACCCCTAAAATCACAATATTTTCAATTTTTTTTGACAAAATCTAATTCTTTTTTTTATATATTATTTTTATTAAATAAAAAATTAAAAGACTGTGATCACCGTATACCTCATTAAAAAAATCATTCACATTAAAAAAAGGGGAAAAAGAGTAATCAAAGACACATCGGACGCCTAATACAACAAAATTACTCCAGCATCTGATTATCACATACACCATACATAATCATCATCACCCTAAATCATAGCAAAGTCTCCAAGAAACATTAAAACAGATCGCACTTTTCTGCTTGCAAAACACCAAACCATGAGAGCCTCCTCAGCTGAACCAAAAAACACCTAGACCACTTGCGTTAGGCTAACAGTGAGTTATCACGGAAACCAAGTTAGAGCCGCCTCTTAATTTCTATCCAAGAAACAACAAAGCCTCCCATACTCTCTGACTTTCCAATCGAAAAAACCACAATACACTCATAAGACTGAAAACACTGCAGATCAAGGAACCGAAATACTATATTCCTGAAGGCATCTTCAAAAGATCATCACCAAAGGGCTTACTAACTCATCATAAGCAATGCAAGATAAAAAGCAAACCAAAGAAGCTTCAACTCCCACACTCCAGCAAGTCCACTACACAGCTACCCTTGACAGAACATCAAACAACCAAAAAAATATCTCCACTCAAAAGACTCTAATCGGATACACAGCCCCATCTCACTGATCCGAAAGCACACTAATTATTTTGCATCTCCGCTCTATCTGTTTACGAGCGATGTCTAAATTGGTAGGGGACACTGCTTCGATATCTAGTGTGGCATTATCCTTTCCCAACTTCTTATTTCTTTTAATGGCACGATCTCTGCGTTTCTTCTCTTTCGCCGAAATAGCCTTGTCCTGTAATTCCGACATTGAAGCATACTTTCTCGTGGATTTACAGTTGAGATCCTGCATTTCCGGGAATATATTACTCACTGAATTTGCTCTGTCAACCATCTCAGCCCACGAGACTTGATTGCCTAAGCCCTTATGACGAACGTCCTCCAACGCACGGGATCTGTCATAAGCTCGAGTCGCATCAGTACCCATGTCGTTCAACTTAATTTCTTCTTCAATTAGATTTTGTCCACTTTTTGCAATACAATTTTGGGGATCCTCTGAAATATCCATAGCCTCCTGCTGGATAGGAGCTGGCACATCAACACAATTTACTTGACCCTCCAAATATGACTCCACCTCCTGATTTGTCTCCACGCAATCAACGGGCAAAAGGAGTTGTAAGTTTTCCACACCTACCGAGCTGACCCTGACAGGCTGGAGTACAGCCTTTGTACCATGAATCAAGTCATTGCAATAAATGTTATTATAATCACCCAAATCCGTCCGGTGCTCTATTTTTTCGTTTTAATTTAATTTTTTTATTTTATTTTAGTTTTGAAAATGCCCGCCCGGTCTTGTAATTAAAAATATAGAGTCGCCAGCGATCATTTTAAAATAGGTAGACCGAACACCAAAATAAAATCAGAGAAAAAAATTCGGATCCGACAATCAGTTACTGATGGGGAAGGATTAGCACCTCACACCGCCCAAAATTGTTACATAGCCGATTATTTAATGTCTTGGCGTTGAAAATTACGAATTCGATTAAAATTTAAAATATGATTCCTATATGCACGAAAATATTGAGAGGACCGCATCCCTATGCGCCCGAGACACGATTTCTCGTTTTCTTAGAAAAATTCGAAGAAATCACATCCCTATACGTCCGAGATATGATTTCTCGAAATTTTAGAAAAGTAAAGAACTGATTTTTAAATTGTAATTTTTTGTTGTTGTGAAAATCGAATATGAATGCATGTAAAATATTGATAATATTTTATATACTTATATTTTTATATTTATATAACTTATAATAGTAACATATGTATTTTAAATATATCAAAACATTTTAATATACTAAATTATAATTATATATTAGGTATTAAAATATCTAGATGTACATTTGTAAAAACATGAAAAACATATTTATTTTAAATAAAATATATTTGATGCATATACTTAAAAACATATTAGAGCATAATAAACAAGACTGTATTTATATATATCATGAACATATATATATATATATTTATAATTATGTACAAAATAAATACATATATTTAAAAACACATCAAATAATATATAACAAAAAATATGTATATATAACACAACATAATAATATTATAAAACTTTATTATATAAATATGTATTATATTATATAATAAATATATGATAAATATGCATATAAATATAATATATAAATAATATATATATATATACATGAATGTATACATACTATATGATATACAAAAATATAATATATAATAGGATACCATATATTACATAATATATACATATTATATACCATAATATATCATACATATATATATAACATGATAAATACATATTTAATATAACAAAATATATATAAATAATACAGAAGGGACTGAAATGAAAAGTTCAAAAAATGACAATGCTAAAAATGCTAATAAAATAAATTAGAGGTTAAGATTAAACAAATCAGTGGCTAAATTGAGTAAAAAGAAAAATAAAAGGCTAAAAAATAAATAAAATGACTATTAAATGCGCATAAAACACAGAAGGGTCGAAAGAGTAATTATCCACTGACAATAATGAAAACGGGTTTAAAATCCAGGGACCAGAAGGGTAATTTGACCATTGACCCAAAAACGCGAATCCTTCCTCCAGGTCGGGTCACCGCGCGGGCTGGGCGTCTGAAACGATGTCGTTTTGCAAGTGCCGGTTTAAAACATAGGGATTATTATTTTTTCATTTCGAGCCAAAACAAAACCCTAAAATATTTTCTTTCATCTATTATCTTCCCAACCAAATAAGGCCGCCGCTCTCACCATTTCTCAACTCGACGGCGTGACGGTGACGGAGAGGGAGCAACAGCGGCACAACCGGTAAGCTTTGAAGCCTTTTTCTCCTCCCTTTTTGAGTTGTTTCGAATTTGAAAAAAGTCGTAAGCAAAGAAAGAAAAAAAAGGTAATAGCTTAGATCTGAAGTTCTTTTGTGTTATTGATTTTTTCTTACAATCTCTTTGATTTCGGATACAAACCCTTTTTTTTACAGATTTTTTAGAACTAAAATCCTCTCTTTTTCTCTATTTTTTTCGAATCCCCCACCTTTTACATTTGAAACTTCATGGGTTATATAACCCAAATTTACAAATAAAATAACAACCACTCCCCTAATTTTTTTATTGCTTGTTACAGATTTGCATTGATGGGGAAAGATGCGGTCAGATTTTTAGGGGTTTACTAGGATAGGGCAGGGCGGCTGATAGGGTGGTGGTAGGTTTAGGACATAGGGTAGGTTTGGTTTAGGGATTTAGGATTTGGTTGAATTTAATTTAAGGTTTGTTTTAGGGTTAAATTAATTAGGGATTTGGTTTAATTTAGGGTTTTGAATGGTTTCCAGTGACGAAAACAGCAGCGGAACGGCGGCGACGGCGCAAAACGCTTGTAGTGGCAAATGTGTTTAGGGTTAGGGTTTTGTTTTTAGGTTTGTATTTGGGTCGGGTTTGATGGGTTAATGGGTTTATTAGGTTTTGAGCCGGGTTATTTTGGGCTTGGATCCGGGTTGGGTTACCCAGACCCAAAACGGGTTATGACAGCTGCTCTTCTTTGCTCATTGTTGTGTAACGTCAATAGAGCAAAGACTAAAAATGAATCATTTTGTCTGGTTCGGTTGAGCTTCTTCTCTTGATATATGTCTTCATTCTTCGGTAGATTTTCTTTCTCTTCGATGCATGTCTTCTTTCTTGACATAATTGATCTACTTTGTCACTTTTGGGGAAGCAAAATCTTAAAAATAGGGGGTTGTCTGTTGGGGAAGCAAAATGAGTACAACCTGCTACATTATTGATGATGATTTAATTCCTAAAGAAAATTTGACCCAGCTGCAACAACAACGAAGATGCAAGGTCTATAAAATTCGATCCAGCTGCATCACTAACGAAGATGCGGGATCAATGGATGAAAGTTCTAATGTCTGATCCAGCTACAACTCTGACGAAGAGGCATGGTCAGAAGATTGAAAACTTGATTTTTTTCTTCTTTTTTCTTCTTTTTTTGCCTTTTTTTTTTTTTTTTTTTTTTTTTTTTATTTTTTGATTTTGTTTTATTTTGTTTGTTTTGCTGTAGCTTTATTTTCTATTGAATGGGTGACCCACTCCATTGGAAGTTCAAGGAGATAGGGGTCTGTTGTTGTGATTTCATTTTCTGTTGGGTGACCCGCTCTATTGAAAGTTCAAGGAGATAGGGTCAGACGTTGTAGTTTATCTTCTATTGGGTGTCATGCTCCATTAGAAGTTCAAGGAGAAAGGTTCAGATATTGTTGTTCATCTGCTCTATTGGAAGTTCAAGGAGATAGGGTCAGTGTTGTAGTTCATCTTCTATTGGATGTCTTGCTCCATTGAAAGTTCAAGGAGAAAAGTTCAGATGTTGTAGTTCATCTACTCCATTGGAAGTTCAAGGAGAAAGGTTCAGATGTTGTAGTTCATCTGCTCCATTGGAAGTTCAATGAGAAAGTTTCAGATGTTGTAGTTCATTTGCTCCATTGGAAGTTCAAAGAGAAAGGTTCAGATGTTGTAGTTCATCTGCTCTATTGGAAGTTCAAGAAGAAAGGTTCAGATGTTTTAGTTCATATGTTCCATTAGAAGTTCAAGGAGAAAGGTTCAGATGTTGTAGTTCATCTGCTCTATTGGAAGTTCAAGGAGAATGGTTCAGATGTTGTAGGTCATCTACTCTATTGGATGTTCGAGGAGAAAGGTTCAGATGTTGTAGTTCATCTACTTCACAGACTTGTGTTGGTACTCATTACGCTGTCACTCCAAGGAGATGGGACTAACGTATCTTTATTTTGAATATCTAAGGCCTCCTTATGGGTTCGTGCCTTGGAGATGTTTGAAAAAGACCTTTTCAAGGCGTCTATTTGGGTTTTCACCTTGATTTTCGTATTTCTCTATTTTTTTTGAAAAATTTCTTTTTTGATTGATTTTTTCTTTCTTTTTTCTCTTTTTTTGTTTTGAATTTTTTATTGCATGCTGAAACTTTTCAAAAGTGACTTGCTCCTTCGTGTTAAGGATGCCATACCACTCTTGCTCCACTCTTTCCTCTCAAAGATGCTGGAATTTGCCAACAGTGATCTGCTCTATCGTGTCAAGGATGCCATACCACTTTTGCCCCATTTATTTCTGTCAAGGATATTGGAACTTGCTGATAGTGATATGCTCATTTGTGACAAGGATGCCATACCACTTTTGCCCTATTTCTTTCTGTCAATGATATTGGAATTTGCTGAAACTTCGTTCTGAATTCCAAAAGCGTCCCTTTTGGGTTCTTGCTTTAGATATTTCCAAAAAGATCTTTTCAATGAGTCATTTCAGGTTTCTGCCATGATTTTCTTCGATTTCACATTGAGGGATCAATCTCCTTGTGGTTCAACTTTCTTTCTTGATTGAGAACTTGCCATATTTGATTCATTCATGTTTTTATACATGGCAGAGTATATGCTCTTGTTGATGGTTGCACTCTATTTTTATGGTGTATGTATACAATTAACTTAAATGCTTGATGTAGAGATGAATGACATACAATGCAGTTGACTATAGCTTGACTTTAAAATGAATGCCCTGTGACTTTAGCTAGTCATATCAAGCCTCTTAGCATTATTCTCTTCATGCCCCAAGTTTTGTTCCGTTGACTGATGAGGTCAAACTTGTCGAACGATGTGCCAACTTCTCTCAGGTTTGATTGTCTCTTTTGGAAATCACCTCTACAGGCGAGTGTCAACTTTTGAGTGTCTTCTTTTCCTAAAACCTGAGTTCTATTAAGCTCACTCTTCTAATTTTGTGATGTTTGTGGACAACGATGTCCCACTAATATTCTTGTTCCTCGATCCAATATATCGAGTTTGCCTTATTTTGGACACTTAGGGTGAGAAAGTTTAAAGTGCAAAAACTTGTGAAAATGAGTTTTTTTTTTGCAAAAGATCTTGTGAAGAGTTTAGAAGAAATAATTAAATTTTTCAAAAATGTGAAATTTAAAAATCAAAATTGAGCACTCAAAAATCAAGTGCAAAAGGTATTTTTTCTTCAAATTGACAATGAGCAACCCGAATGAAGCATATGTTTAGATGATAGAAAGGGTTGCAACGACACAAGCACACGTGAAGTCTTTTCTAGCCTATTAGGCTTCTAAGAGAAACATTTCCCATACCTAATTTCTACCTCATTTAAGTGGCTCTCTTGATCTCACTAACTCATCATGCCCCATCATTCCCTCATTTGGTGTCGATCAGGCACTTGAAGTTTGACGTTCCTTGAAGAAATGTTAATCCTTATAGGCGGAATATATTCTGAAGACAAAACTCAGACATCCATATATGATTAGAATGATCTTTATAGGCTTGTAATGTAAGCTATGGCTCATGGGTATGAAGAAAAATGATATACATGCCCAAATAAGTGTTTAAGGGTAATGAAACCAAAGATCATTTCTTCTTGGCGAACTCACACTTCTGCATTTGCAGTTTGGATGTACTTTGATGAAATGCTCTTTTTCTTTCATTATTTGGATCGCTTTAGACTGCCCATTTTTGGGTTTTCACCTTAGAGTTCATTTTCTTCCTTTGTAGCTCTAGGACATATAGCCTTTAACCGATTTGCGCCTTGGTACGACATTGATGTGTTAAAGTTGGCATAAGCTTCCAATTAAAACCTCAATTCTTGTATTTCTTGATTTGGGTATGCTCACATGGAGTAAACTCTTTCTTTCATTCCTTGGATCACTCTAGACTGCCTATTTTTTAGGTTTTCACCCCTAGAGTTCATTTCCTTTCATGTTTAGGAAGATGTAGATGTGAACTATTCTGCAATCCCGACTAGACATTGATTCTTGCTTCTGCTTGAGAGTAACCAGTCCTCCAAGGCTCTTGCTTTTCCTTTTATTGCACTTTTTGACTTAGCGTTTTCTTTCTTAATTGTTTCAGCCTTCTTGTTGGCAATTTTCAACTTGATTTGGTCAGCTTCTTTGAGCACAAACCTTTCTTTCATTGTTCTCTTCTGATGTTTCTCTAACCCTTGCATTGAATGTATCTGACCTCGCTTCTTGCCCTAGTTGGAGCACTATATGTGTAGCATGATCAAATCGAGCGGCTTTTATTTGCAAACAAAATTGTTGCCTTCTTTGCCCCTAGTGTGGAGGTTATCCTTGGTTTGGGTTTTATTAAAAAGAAACGTTTAGGCTCAAAGGGGGACATCAATGGATATTTTCTTATTTGTGAAAAGAATTGAAGGAATGCCATTCGTCTTCTCACATACGGACATCTAAATAGTCTTCAGGGGGTAGAAGTTTAGGGTCAACACTCGATTCAAGGACCTTAAACAACAAATGCCTGAGAGGGGAATTCACTCAATGGGATCTGCCCATTTTCTGAACACTCGTTTTGTTGCTTCTGTCTGCCTAAGTAAAACAAAAAATATTCACATTTGCAGTATCCTTGCAACATTTGATTTCTTTTAAACATAGGCTGCTCGAATTTGATCATTGGATTTGAATAAAAGGCACTCTTTCAATTGATGTTCAAAGACCTGATAAAAATGATATGTACATATGTTTGGGAAAACAAAAACCAACGCATAGAAATGAATAAAATGTTTAAAGAATCAAAGAATACAAATTGTTTGTCAAATGAGATGTAAAATAAAATTTATTTTATTAGAACAGGTAAACAATAGTTTTTACAAAAGCTCCCCATTTTGTTTTTCTCTTTTTTCTTTTTTTCACTTTTTTCGAAGGAAACTAAACTCACACAGTGCATGAATAGACAGATCTCGTTCTGAAATTACAGCCATTCCAAAAAGCTTGCCCTATTTTTCTTCCAACTTTTTTATAGGGTGGACCTTCTCTTTTACTCTCCTCTTGGAAGGATCTAATCATCTAATCCTAACATGATGGGTTTAATTGGACCTAAGTCAGATGTCCTAAGGTGAATTACCAAAATCGGTCTATTTATGCAAATGCAATATATGTAATGAACATGTTATGTTGCTGAAAGTGCAAAATGCAGTAAAGATACAATGCTAATATGTAAATATAAATGCAAAAAAAAGATTGATTCTCGAGTGGACATCTTAGAACAACTTTCATAAAAGGTCATGTTACATCAGACATTAGAGTTACAGATAATGTCGAGCTCTAGCGCCCAGCTTCTGTAACTTCTGCAAGAGCCTCGCCAACTTCTCATTTTGTTTTGGGAGCTCATCGTTTTGACTCAATTCTGTCACTGCATTAGCCAAGTCCGTCACGTATCGGGCGACTCTTCGTGCTTTAGCAATAATATCTTTCACGTAATTGTCTTTTTCTTTTATCTTCTCTGAAGACTCTTGAAGATTCTTATACATCTTGTCCCCACCAGGATACATAGATAAGGACTATCGTGGGCTTCACAAAGAATAACCTGCTTCAAACTAAAATTCCTCGGAATACAATACCGCCCCCGGAAACACAGTACATCATTCTAGTCAATAGAGAAATTCTAAGATGTACCTTTTTCAACCTCTCTCATATGGTGCATCAAGAAATGATCACTAGGTGGCTCAGCTCGAATATCAGAAATCAGAGTAGGTGTAACCCAAAGTTCTGCTAGAAGACTACCATCCTCATAAAAACTTATCTGGGCAAACAAAGATCTCAAATCTGAAATGGCATTATGACTCAAAGCGTCGGCAACAACATTGGCCTTGCTTGGATGATACTCAATTTCACAGTCACAGTCCTTAAGAAGCTGTAACCAACGTCCATGTCTCATGTTCAGCTTCTTCTGAGTGAGAAGATACTTCAGATTCTTATGGTCTATAAAGATATAACACTTATCTCCATAGAGATAGTGTCTCTAGATCCTGAGAGCAAAAATTATAGCATCAAGCTCAAGGGTAAGGTACACTCATGCGGTTTCAATTGTCGGGACGCATAGGCTACTACCTTACCATCATGCATTAGAACACATCCCAATCCGGTATGAGAAGCGTCACTGTAGACGATGTAAGCTTTCTCTGGCTGAAGCTGATTTAGGACATGTACTTCAGTCAAAATAGTCTTAAGCTTCTCAAATCTAGTCTACTGGGACTCAAACCAGACAAAAGGAACATCTTCCTCAAAAGTTTAGTCAACAGAGCTGTGATGATCGAGAATCCCTCAACAAACCTCCGATAATAGTCGGCTAAACTCAAGAAACTTCGGATCTGAAAAAATAGAACTGATTTTTGAATTGTAATTTTTTTGTGAAAATATAATAGTAACATATGTATTTTAAATATATCAAAAAAATTTAATATACTAAATTTTAATTATATATTAGATATTAAAATATCTAGATGTACATTTGTAAAAACATGAAAAACATATTTATTTTAAATAAAATATATTTGATGCATATACTTAAAAAACATATTAGAACATAATAAACAAGACTGTATTTATTTATATCATAAACATATACATATATATCTATAATTATTTACAAAATAAATACATATATTTAAAAACACATAAAAAATATATAACAAAAAATATGTACATATAACACAACATAATAATATTATAAAACTTTATTATATAAATATGTAATATATTGTATAATAAATATATGATAAATATGCATATAAATAGAATATATAAATAATATATATATACATGAATGTATACATATCATATGATATACAAAAATATAATATATAATAGGATACCATATATTACATAATATATACACATTATATACCATAATATATCATACATATATATACCATGATAAATACATATTTAATATAACAAAAATATATATAAATAGTACAGAAGGAACTGAAATGAAAAGTTCAGAAAATAACAATGCTAAAAAATGCTAATAAAATAAATTAGAGGTTAAAATTAAACAAATCAGTGGCTAAATTGAGTAAAAAGCAAAATAAAAGGCTAACAAAATAAATGAAAGGACTATATTAAATGCGCATAAAACACAGAAGGGCCGAAAGAGTAATTATTCCCTGACAATAATGAAAATGGGTTTAACATCCAGGGACCAGAAGGGTAATTTGACCATTAACCCAAAAACTCGGATCCTTCCCCGGGTCGGGACACCGGTCGGGTCGGGCTTTTGAAACGACACTATTTTGCAAGAGCCGGTTTAAAATATAAGGATTATTATTTTTTCATTTCGAACCAAAACAAAACCCTAAAATATTTTCTTTCATCTCTTCCCCTCCCAACCAAATAAGGCCGCCGCTCTTACCATTTCTCAACTCGACGGCGCGACGGTGATGGAGAAGGAGCAACGGTGGTACAACCGGTAAGCTTTGAAGCCCTTTTCCCCTCCCTTTTTGAGTTGTTTCGAATTTAAAAAAAGTCGTAAGCAAAGAAAGAAAAAAACGGGAATAGCTTGGATTTGAAGTTCTTTTGTGTTATTGATTTTTTCCTTACAATCTTTTTGATTTCGGATACAAACCCTTTTTTACAGATTTTTCAGAACTAAAATCCCCTTTCTCTCTATTTTTTTCGAATCCCCTCCCTTTACATCTGAATCTTCATGGGTTATATAACTCGAATTTACAAATAAAATAACAACCACTCCCCTAATTTTTTATTGCTTGTTGCAGATTTGCATTGATGGGGAAAAGATGTGGCCAGATTTTCAGGGGTTTGCTGTGATAGGGTAGGGCGGCTGATAAGGTGGTGGTAGGTTTAGGACATATGGTAGGTTTGGTTTAGGGAATTAGAGATTTGGTTGAATTTAATTTAGTGTTTGTTTTAGGTTTAAATTAATTTGGGGATTTGGTTTAATTTAGGGTTTCGGATGGTTGCCGGTGATGAAAACGGTGACGAAACGACGGCGGCGGAACAAAAGGCTGGCGGCGATAGATGTTTTTAGGGTTAGGGTAGGGTTTTATTTTTAGGTTTGTATTTGGGTCGGATTGGATGGGTTAATGGGTTTATTAGATTTTGAGCCAGGTTATTTTGGGTTTGGTTCCGGGTTGGGTTGCCCAAACCCAAAACGGGTTACGACAGTTTTGATTTAATGCCCCGTTTCCCGAGAACGATGCACTGTCTGGCACATTTGAGAATTTTTCCACCGTGAATCTAGGCCATCAGACACCCCCAAAGGTGGAGTACTAAAAACTGCAATCTCTCCATATTCTAAGCTATCATTTTGTTTATCAGGCTCCACCCCCTGCACCGAATCCACATTCAAAGTTGCTTCAACTCCCATAGACTCCTCTAACCTATCACCTTCAATCTGAGCCTGTGCATCGGTCCGCGGGAAAACTCCCTCTAGACTGTTAACTGCACCAGTAGTACAATGCTCCAACACGCCACCTTCCAGATTGAACTTATCAATGGACTTATATACTTCCACTTTCGATCCTACTTCCGGCAGCCGATTTGATATATTCCCCAGATCATTACAGATTTTTTTTTCCGACGAACTAACATCATCTGAACCAAGATTTGGAAGAAGAGACCTCATCCAGCCATAAAGAATTTGGGCGAAATGCTGGTTCAATCTCAAAAGCTCTCACTCGATACGACTTAGAATCAACCAACAGTTCTATTTCCTCATCAATTCGACTAAGCTTCTTCGTTAATACTTGGAACACCGCTCTTGAAAATGAACTTGGCTTGACAGATTTTTCGTCAACAGAAACAAGATCCCCCCATACTGAAGCCAGATTCTCAAAAGTACCCATACACCATGCATTTATCGGAATCCCATAGCAAGCAATCCACACTCTCCGATTGCACACTTCCAAATCACTCGACCAATCCCTTACCTCATTAAACCACACTCTCAAGGCTCCTCCATGCACTTCCATAAACTTGAGCTTGCTATCCAGATCTTTAAAAATTAATAGGAACATAAATCCGGAGACACTCGTGAGGGTTACGCCAATGATCCCAGCATCATGCAGTTCCTCTGCTAAGATCCTTACTCTCATAACCTTTTTGCTCCACCCAACCGAACAGTATTTCAGAGATTCGAATTTTACAAGATCAATCTCCCCGATGACCTGGTTCGAAATGCTCTTCTTTGGTTCTGGACTAAGCTTATCTGGAATTCTCGGCTTTGTTATCCCATCTTTCATATCTATTCCTATAACGAGGCGTGAAACATTCTTATAACCATACAACGTTCTATTTTTTTTCTCAGATCTTCTATGAGTACCTATTTCACCGTAACCCATTGACCAAACATAAAGAGCCTATAGACCGATGACTATATATGTAGTTTACCCTTTATTTATTTTTTCCGCCACTATAATGACACAATGTGACACCGACATGGCAGTGTTAGAATCCTGTTGGATCGAATCTGGTTGTTCGGGTAAAACTGTAGCATTACTCTCCCTAAAAGATACGGCATCCCCCAATTCATTTACTGCTTCAGAAATTTTCTCAATACACCCTATGATTTCCGATAGAAGTGATGCAACTGAAGCAGCCGGTATCATCTCTAGTAAATCTGCAACTTCCCACAGGCTTGTTTTGAGGAGGCTTTTGAGCTCTTCCGCAGCTTTCTTTGAGTTTTAAAGGTGCATAACAGTTGATCTTGTTCGAACCATCTTTCGAAATGCCGATGCCATTTCCTATAGAAAAGATGGGTTAATTCAAAACGAATAAACAAATATAAACGAAAATAAATCAAACACAATTATAAGGAAATTTACAAAATCGAAATAAACCAAAATAAATCATGTTGACGCTTGCAGTTACATTTTTTTTAAGATAGATTTGACTACTCATTGGTGCTTGAGTTCGTCGGTCGTCAGTCTCCCAGGATACAAAAACGAATGATCTTCTACAGTAGCACTTATGTAGAGATTACGAACAGAACTCTTGCCTTCGCCTATCACCAAAAAGACTATGCAATTTTTAAGAGTAGAAAATTTCTGAGTTGAGTTAAAATTAAAAAAATGGCTCGGTATTTATAGGGGAATGGAAGAGAAAAAATGGAAAACGAAATATTCCGTATTAATGGCCATTTACCCTTAATCTGATTTAATTCGGAAATAGTCAATTACTGTCATTTTAAAACGGATATATTTTCTTGAATTGAACCCGATATCTTTTTAATATTCGAATTTAAGGAAGCTAGAAATTATCCCTTTTAAATTCGGAATATTCAAAAAAGATATTCCATTTGTAAGGAAAAAATTATTCGAAGTGGGTCAATATCCACAGGTCCACGTGTGGCCTGACCTATCCAGACATTTGTGTCGTCCACGTCGTGCGGTTGCACCCAACCCTAATGGGTTCGACAGCTTCGATTCGCACCCCCACCTGTGCCTGCGCGCGAGGCACAATTTCAATTCAAATCATTCAAAGACCGCAAAGTGGGTACGTGTATATAAACACTTCCCATTCCATTTATCCCATCAATGCGGGATAATGGGGTTTCATTTTCCTTACTCAACTCACAACCACATTACTTTGAGCATCAATTTCTCATTCATCACTCAACCATTTTGAGCATATGAGATATTGTAACCTCCTAAATTCAACCTAATTTCTTAAGTTGAATTTTGGAAGTCAAGTTAGGAAGCTTGTCTCTCAAGAAATGTTATTAGGTTTAATAATCAGATTACAGTTTATTTATTGCATATCAGAAAATACAAATATATATATAAGTTTATATAAAAACACAGTCGTTTAATATAATTTTAAAAGTTCATTTAATATCCAAAAGAAAATTCAAGTAATGTATGTTAAATCAATAAATCCCCAAATAATAATATCCAAAGTCCCAAATACAAAGTAAATCGAAATAATATAATTAAGTTTAAATGTCCGAATAATCATACTGATAAATGTGGATAAGTTTGAAGATATGAAATCCTCCAAGTACCGTACGCCTAAGCCTAAGTATCTGAAAGATGAACTATGAGGAGTAAGCTATGAGGCTCAATGTGTCTCTAAAGTGCAGAAGAAAAACACATAACAAAAATTCGAACAACAAGCATAGTTCAACAATCATTCCTATATACATATGCATATAATAAGAGAAAAAAATGTAATTTCATGCACCCATCTACACACACCATCTGAAGAGTAAGGTTCCCCAGAACCACTCTAACTACATCGCCATGATCTGAAGTGGAACTCGATGGAACCACTAATCCGAAGTAGACTTCAGCCTGAAGGGTTAAACCATTGAACTTCCTTGTATAATTTCCCAACCCAAATGATATGGCATATTCCGATTTGTTTTTTCTGAATCCAAATATATGTCTGGTCAATTATTCAAGTTGCGTACAGTATAAGTCCGATAATAATTGAATCTAATTCTGATATTTGATGCGTGACATGTTATCATGCAAATCATATCATAATTCACATATGCATACATACACGCATAACGTAGAGCACGAAAGTAATATAGCACAAGAAGAAACAGACCTTAGGGAGCTAGTAACTCAACGTCGAGAGTGACGTCTCCCATGCTCAGCTCTAGGATTAGGTCGGTAAGAATCAACACATACGAGGATAACAAAACATAAATATCTACTACTATGCCACACTAACATAACCACTAAACGAAACCATACTCACGTGCAGAACTCGCAGGTTTTGCAGAAAGAGGTCGAACAGGTGGAGGATGAAGGTTTCCAGTCTTTGAGTCAACGTCACCTGAACATAATAATAGTCGAATCAGATTCTAATATTCATAATTTTTAGAATATTAAAAACAATTAATTGTAGGTAGTAAAATGGTCTTTCGGGTTTGAAATTGGGAAAACGGACAGCGGATTTGGAATCAAAACATCGAAAAACATATAGGATTTCGAACGACAGCAAAAAATGAACACACAAGAGGGGTAGAGGGGACGGTAGCGCAAGGATTTTGAACGGATCCAATGGTGGTTCAATCGCTAACGTCGAGTAAGAACAATAAAGCAAGGGATGAGTTTTGATCGCGACACAACAAGGAGAAGGATGGTGAGGTCGGTGTTACTCACGGACGGCCGTTGAGTGGTCACCGGAGCTTCACCAAAATTGCAAGAAAAATAAAAGAAAATGGGTTTAGAAACCAGAGAGTTTGGGTATAAAAGGGTATAAATACCCTTGCCAAAAAGGGTAAATTACAACCAAAGGCACCCAACTTCACCCGCATTACACAAAGGTCACTGAAGTTCTGAATTTCACAATTAGGTCACTAAAATTTAATTAGGAATTCAGATTTGAATTCCCAAAAATTAGGGTCACAAAATGGGGATTTTACTCTAATTAGGGTTTTTAATTTAGGGGGAAATTAGGGTGTTACAACTCTCCACTCCTTAAAAGAAATTTCGGCCTCAAAATTTACCTGGATCAAAGAGATTGGATATTGAGCTTTGATAACAGCCTTGGGCTCCCATGTAGCCTCATCAAGACCACGATTACGCCCCAATACCTTGACCATCTTAATGGTCTTCCTTTGGAGAACTTTCTTGTCCTAAGCAAGAATCTCAACTGGCTCCTCCTCAAAACGCAACTCGGGACGAATCTCAATCTCTTCCACAGGAATAATATGAGACGAATCAGCATTATAGCATCTCAACACTGAGACGTGGAAGACATCATGAATACGCTTAAGCTTTGGAGGTAACTCAAGCTGATAGGCAACTGGTTCGACCTGACGAATAATCCCATAAGGGCCAATAAAACGAGGACTCAGCTTGCATTTTTGATCGAAATGAAGTACCTTCCTTCACGGAGATACTTTTAAGAAGACCCAATCTCCTACCTCATACTCAATGTCCATACTTCTCAAACTGGCATAAGACTTCTGTCTATCAAAAGTAGCCTTAAGTCGATCTTGAATTAATCTAACAATTTGCTCAGCCTCATGTACGATATTCAGTCCCAACAATTTGTACTCATTAAGCTCGGTCCAACCAATAGGTGTACGACACTTACGCCCATATAGAGCTTTATACGGTGCCATCTTGATACTAGCCTGGTAGCTATTATTGTAGGTGAACTCCGCAAGCGGTAAGAAATCCTCCCAATTTTCTTTGTAATCCACAACACAACCCCTCAACATATCCTCAAGAATTTGGATTACCCACTCAGACTGGCCACCTGTCTACGGATGATAAGAAGTACTGAAATTCAATCGAGTACCCAAAGCAACATGAAGAGACCTCTAGAACTACCTCAGATTTAGAATAAACTAGAATATCGTCTATAAAGACCATAATAAACTGGTTGAAATAAGGTTGAAACACTCTATTCATCATATCCAAGATGGTGTCAAGAGTTTAAGTTAACTCAAAGGGCACCACAAGGAACTCGTATTGACCATAACGTGTTCAGAAAGCTATTTTAAATACATTAGAATCCTTAACCTCAAGTTAGTAATAACCAAATCTCAGGTTTATCTTAAAAAACACCGTAGCTCTTCGGAACTGATCGAAGAGATCATCAATATGTGGAAGATGATACTTGTTCTTGATTGTTAGCTTATTCAGTTTTCGACAGCCGATACAGAACTGGAGTGTCCCATCCTTCTTCTTGACAAACAAAACAAGAGCTCCCCAAAGACAAATACTGGGTCGGATAAATCCCCTGTCTAACAATTCTTGCAATTGTATCTTCAATTCTTTAAGTTCTTTCGGTGCCATCTGGTAAGGTTCTATAGACACAGGAGCTGTGCCTGGATAAACTTTAATACCAAATTAAATCTCATCACGCTTTGGCGGAACACCAGGCAATTCTTTCAGGAATACATTGGGAAAGTCTCTTACAACCCGGATCTTATCCATCCTAGAGTCAGACCATCTCGGATCAAGAATATAAGCAAGGTAGGTAATAGACCACTTATTGATCATCTTCGCAGCTTTGAGAGTCGATATTACATTAAACAAAAAACTTCTACGCTCTTCGATAAGAACTACCTCACGATCATCATGAGTTTTTAGGGCTGCCTTTTTCTTTTCACAGCCAAGATTGACTCGGTAAGCAAACAACCAATCCATGCCAAGAATAAGATCAAATTCCCCAAAAGTTAACTTCATTAAATTAGCTGAAAAGATTTCCCTATGAATCTCAAAAGGACAATTTTTGTACACTTTGGTGACCTCAGCAGAATTTTCCATCGGACTATGTACAGTAACAGAATTAGCGATGTCCTCAACGGAGATTTTAAGACCCCCAGATACAGAACTCGCCACATAAGAATGAGTATAACCATTATCCAAAAGTGCAAAGTAAGAGATAGAACGAATAGAAAAAGTACCCGCAATAACATCTGGCTCATCTCGATCCTCATGTCTCCTAATAGCATAAACCAACCCTGGCTATCTCGCCCTTAAACCAACTAATCCTCTTTTCTGAGCAGGCCTACCTCTACCAGTAGTACCCAAAACAGCAGATCTACCATGACTTCTCCCTTTAATAGAAGTCTTTACATATGTCTGAGACTGACTGGGAACATAAGCAGATGGAGGTGACGCTGAACAATCTCTAAAAAGGTGTTCAAAAGAACCGCATCGAAAACAAGCATCACTCTATCTCCTACACTTACCTGGATGCCATTTCTTGCAAAAGAACACTGTGGCACCCCACGAAAACTAGTCGAACCTCCAACACCAGCGCTCAGAACAATAGATATCGTTGGTCTAGCTCTGGAATATCTCTGATGGTCGCACTCATCTCTAGTCCTCTTCCTAGACTGATTCCTTTAACTGTGCTGAACCGATGCGGTCGACTGTCTCCTAGCCAGATTAGTACCCTGAGATTCTTATTGTTTCTTCATAGATTCAGTCCACTCAGTAGTTCTGGCCCGTTTGGGGATCTCTTTATACTTCGTATCCTAATTAAAGCAACCTCAATCTTAATAGAAAAACGCAACCCTCTCAAAAACCAGTCACTATTCTCTTTTTCTGTGGTAACCAACCCCGAAACATATTGGAGAAGTCTCAAAAATTCTATCTCATAGTCATTAACACTCATATCATTCTGCTCCAGATTCATAAAGTCATCCCATCATTTTGCTAAATACTCAGACCCAATATACCGATCCTGGAATGTCTATTTGAAAAACTCCTAGGAGATCTAACTGGCTGAAACAACTCTTTCCTCTGTATTCCATCAGTTTTAGGCCTCACCCTGCAGCAATGATACAACGGATCTCAATTTTCGATTAGCAAGATAATCCATCTCAACAAACAATCGATGCAGCTTCTTCAGCCAATACTCAGCATTAGTCGGGTTTGTACCCGTCTTGCCATCAAACATGGTTATTCTGGCAGCTAAAAACTCGGTAGATATAGGTTTCCTCACACCCTCAGACTGGCGGAGGTAACGAAGCAACTCTCTCTACACTATAACAGAATTCACATCCACTTTCTCACTATCTCCGAAATCATATGGACCAACACTCTGCGTCTGTTAAATATGTGTTGCATGCTAAAATTTATTCTGATTCACAGGTTGCTCCCCTACCTCAGCATCATTTACCTCATCATGATTCTGTGGCAGGTCTACAGGAGGTGGAGCGTCACTCTCTACAGTAGTAGCACAACTTCGGCCTAGACCATACCCGGTCGTTAATCTAGAACTCTTACGAGGTGGCATAGTAGTCTATCACAAAAAAATAATCCTAAATTGGAGTTGGTACTTGAATTTTCTATTCAAAATAAGCATAATCTTTACAAATGTTATATTTATTAGAAAATCCAATTTTGCCCAAAAATATTTAGTATGCATGCAAAATCACTTATGGTTTAAAATTTTACGCGAGCCGTACAATCCGAGGGTTGAACCTGGCTCTAATACCACTAAATGTAACCTCCTAAATTCAACCTAATTTCTTAAGTTGAATCTTGGAAGTCAAGTTAGGAATCTTGTCTCTCAAGAAATGTTATTAGGTTTAATAATTAGATTACAATTTATTTATTGCATATCTAAAAATACAAACATATATATAAGTTTATATAAAAACACAGTCGTTTAATATATTTTCAAAAGTTCATTTAATATCCAAAAGAAAATTCTAGTAATGTATGTTAAATCAATAAATCCCCAAATAATAATGTCCAAAGTCCTAAATACAAAGTAATTTGAAATAATATAATTAAGTTTAAATGTCTGAATAATCATACTGATAAATGTGGATAAGTCTGAAGATATAAGATCCTTCAAGTACCGTACGCCTAAGCCTAAGTATCTGAAAGAGGAACAAGGTGAGTAAGCTATGAGGCTCAGTGTGTCTCTAAAGTACAGAAGAAAAATGCATAATAGAAATCCGAACAACAAGCATAGTTCAACTGTCATTCTGATGCACATATGCATATAATAAGAGATAAAGAATGTAATGTCATGCACCAATCTCCATACACCATCTGAAGAGTAAGGTTCCTCAGAACCACTCTAACTACATCGTCACCATCCGAAGTAAAACTCGATGGAACCACTGATCCGAAGTAGACTTCATCCTGAAGAGTAAAACCACTAAACTTTCCCGTACAATTTCCAAACCCAAATGATATGGCATGCTCTGATTTATTTTTTCCAAATCTGAATGTACGTCTGATTAATTATTCAAGTTGTGTATAGTATAAGTTCGATAATAATTTAATCTAATTATGATATTTGATGCGTGATATGTCATCATGCAAATCATATCATAATTTACAGTTCATTCAACCAGTCACATATACATACATATATACATACATACATACATAAACACACACATAACGCAGAGCATGAATGTAATATAGCACGAGACACACCTTAGGCAGCTAGTAACTCAATGTCAACAATTACGTCCCCCACGCTCAGCTCTAAGATTAGGTCGATAAGAATCAACACTTACGAGGACAACAAAACATAAATATCTACTACTATACCACACTAACATAACCACTAAACAAAACCATACTCACATGCGGAACTCACAGGTTGTGCAGAAGGAGGTCGAACATGTGGAGAAGGAGGAAGGTTTTCAGTCTCCGAGTCAGCATCACATGATCATAATAATATTTTTATCAGATTCTGATATTCATAATTTTCAAAATACTAAATACAATTAATTGTAGCTAGTAAAATAGTCTTTCGGGTTTGAAATTGGGAAAACGAACATCGAATTTGGAATTAGAACGTAGAAAAATGTAAAGTTGACTTTGGCTGAAAAAGTTAACGCTGACATCATCAAAAGTTAACTCTGACATCATCCAAAAAGTCAAAGCTAACGTCATCAAAAGTCAACACTAACGTTAGCAAAAAGTCAACATTGACGTCAGTAAGGGTCACGAGTCAACGAGTTCGGGTCATTGGTTTGGTCTAGGCTTTTCACAGATCTAGGTCCGATTCGACATCTCTCTCATTGGGCTCACTAACCAATTTGGGTCAAACCCAAAACCACACTAGACGAATCCCCCTACCATGACAATCTAGAACTTAGGGTTTGCTACCCTTGACGCCCTTGACGGTGCGACTCATCGACAACCTCACTCCGGTAACCCCAAAGGTAATATTCTGACCATAACCATGGTCTGGAACACTCACACGCACAACACGCATAAAAATGGAACCGAAACAAATGCAAGGATTTTGAACGGATCCAACGGTGGTTCGGTCGCTAAAGTCGAGCAGGAACGATAAAGCAAATGATGGGTTTTGATCGCGACACAACAAGGAGGAGGATAGTGAGGTCGGTGTTGCTCACGGACGGCGGTTGAGTGCTCACCGAAGCTTTACCATAACTGCAAGAAAAAAATAAAAGAAAATGGGTTTAGAAATCAGAGAGTTTGGGTGTGGGAGAGAGTGACTATTCTTTTCAAATGGGAGCTGAAAGGGTTTTGGTTATTATAAAAGGGTATAAATACCCTTGCCAAAATGGTAAATTACAACCAAAGGCCCTCAACTTCACTCACATTACACAAAGTTCACTGAAGTTCTGAATTTCACAATTAGGTCACTAAAATTCAATTAGGAATTCAAATTTAAATTTCCAAAATTTAGGGTTATGAAATGGGGATTTTATTTTAATTAGGGTTTTTTAATTTAAGGGAAAAATTAGGGTGTTAGAGATATCGTTGTAAAGGTCTTGTGGAGTAGAATATGACCCAATAAAATCATTATTTGAATCTCCACCTTTACCCTTTCGAATTATGGCTCAAAGTTGCCTATTCCTCACTGTTTTTCCAACAATCACCCAAATGAATGAAATTGATGATTTTATCAAAAACATTTTGACTCGATGTGGTGATAGGTTCTACGATCGATAACTGCATAGGATAGGTAGGTTTTCTCCTTTGAACCATCCCTTGTGAAAGTATATTTACTTTACTAGCTAACCAGTAGATGTGATGTCTTTGAACTGTTCAATAGTTTTGTAATACTCGTATTTTGTTCGGGTTTCGAATATATAAATAAATAAGGCCAAAATATACAATATAAGTAATAAAATAAATAAATAAATGTCCAAATGTCCATTTATATGCCCAAAATCCGTTTTACAAGTCAAAAGCCCAAATATAAATCCAAATGCCTAATCTACATCTGTTTCCCGTCCAATTACAACTAGTTACAACCCATTTTCGGAAATGTATAACCCAAACAAACACAAAAATGATCTAAAGTCTATTTTTCTTGCCCATAAAGCGCCACGTGGCACTCTCTCATTGGTCCGAAAGGCCTTCACACGGATTTTGTGTTTTCTCCCATCTGATCTGGATCCAGCTAGCATAGTTGACATCAGCGACTCTAACCGAGAGAGAGAAACTTTGTCAAAAAGAATAATGAGTAATTAATTAACTATTAAATAATAATAATAAATATTATAATAATAAGGAGAGAGAGAATTTTAACTCGGGAATACCACTGGTCGTCGGGAGCTGAGCCACCCGAAGCAAGAACGTGGCCGAAAGTTGAAGAGACGTGGAAGCGTTCGTCACCGGTCATCGAAAATGTACTATTTCCCGATTTGTTTTCCTGCAAATAGAAATAAATATGTTAGATTATAAAACAGTAATAAAGAGTAAAAAGTAGAAATATAAAAAGGGAGAGGATAGTGGTGGTCGGAGTTGTTTTTTGAGTTATAGAGGAGTCGAATAGGGTGGTTATGGGTAGATCTAAGTTTAGATTCGGGGAAGATTGGGTATTTCTAATGAAATGGGTTAGATTTTAGGGGTTAGGATCAAAAAAAAGGAGAAAATTTTGGGTAGGTTACAGTTTTGGTATGGCGATTGGCGGTGGCCAGAAATCACCTCACGACGGCCAAAAATCACCTTACGGCGGCCGATCGAAGTGAGACAATGTTCGGAGTTTATACGGTGGCCGAAAATTGCCATTTGGCTGCAAAAGTCGCCTGTAGCGGCCGGGATTCCAACCCCAATTGCCAGCGAACAACCAATGGGTGGCCGAAGTTGGTGGCTGAGGATCTAGGGGCGGAGCTCACGGTGGCTTTTGGCCGGAGTATTTGAAGTTTATCACATTCGTGAACAACAGTGATGAACACCAAGTGAAACTTGGTGGTTTCGATATGTTTTAGAGTCTTTTTCTGGGCAGGGGGATTTTGATTCAGAGAGTAAAGAGAGAGAGAAAGAGAGGTGAGAGAGTGGAAATTGAATAAATGAAATGTGAAAGCCGGTTAATAAAAGTTAGCTTTAATGTTCAATTGTTTTAATGTTCAATTGCTTTCAATTGGGCCCCTAGGGTTTTGTAATTGAGCATCATAGGCTTTGTAATTGGGCATTTGATTTTGTATTTGTTCCAATTTGGTCCAATGTTAATAAAAGTTAGCTTTAATGTTCAATTGTTTTCAATTTAGTCATTATTTATTTGTCTAATTTAATTTAATGCAATTAATTTATGTTTGATGCATATTTTAAATTAAGCACATAGTTTTGCATATTAGACAATTTAACCACCTAGGTTAATTAATTAGATTAATGCCTTTAGATTTAGGTTCTTAAATAGAAATTAAATAATTAAATAGGATAGATAATTGTAGTAATTAAAAATATATTAAATATAAACTTTAAAATCCCAATTTGGACGGTGTTCCGTTGTTTACAATGGGGTGCTATCTCAACATGGATTTTAATGAATATACTTAATATATTTACACTTATAATTGAATATCAAATTAGTTCTTTAATTGACATTAAATGATTAATTAGAATACATTGTAGCTAATTAAATGTATATCGAATAGAATCTTTGAGGCTCAAACTTGGATGGTGTTCCATTGTTTACAATGGGGTGTTATCTCAACATTGGTCATAAAGGTGTATATTCGATAAACATTTTCACTTATAATATTGACTTAATAAATTGTTAGAGCCTTAATTAGGACTAGATCTTTAATTAATTAGAAGGATTAATTAATTAGGAATATGATTAATTTAAGGGCTTTAAATATATGGAAGGTGTTCAAGCAATTGGCATTTTCTCATAAAAGCCATTAAATTAATTAATATTCATAGCATAATTAATTAATTAATTAGAGTCGTTTTAGGGTAGAACTTAAAATTGACAAGACAATAAAAGGACATTCATAAAAAAACCTTTTATGTTGGAAATTCATTTTAAAATATGAATAGGGGTGCCACCTAGCGGGGTGCTTTTAATCTAGTATTCAAATAAAATGAATTTCCTTATAAAATGATATCTGCATTCGGAATTTAAATTTAATTAACAATTATGGATAAATTAAATTCAAATAATTATTCGAAATGTCAAAATGCCACGTAAATTAAAGGTACCGATAACGGGCGTTCGTAGGGGGTGTTAATCCTTCCCTACACGTAACCGACTCTCGAACCCACTTTTTAGACAGAATCTCTGGTTTGTTTTTTCGGTGTCCGGTCTACCTCGAAGTGGTCGGTGGTGACTCCAAAATGTTTTTTACGAAAAACCCTAACTTTTCAAGATTAAATTAAAAATGGCCAGAAAACCCTAATTTTCCAAAAGATCGATCGTCTGGCTATTGTTCACAACCGATTTCAAAAATGGCCGCGAAAGCTTGGAAACTCTGCTGGGGAAAACTTAAAAACCGAGAGTCAAGCCTAATTAATTTTATGTGGCATTTTGGGCAGTAATTTGAATTTAATTTTTCCATAATTATTGGATGAATTTTTAGGAAAAATGTAGATAGCTTTTTCTTGTGTGATATAAATTGTCATTCATGCATAAGCCTTCTACCAGGGCTTTTCACCCGTAAGTGGGAGTGAGGCATGATCTTACGTGAGTTATTCAGCTCCGTGATCAGAATTTTGTCCTCCTTCCGGTATACCAGCCTTATACACCGTGAGGTTACGCCTCCGCTATAAGGGGTCGTATACTCCTGAATCGATGTTTTACTAGTCTTGTAACGACAGTTCGGGTACCCAGAATCTAGATCGAAACCCACATGCTGTAATAGAAGCCTACCCCATTAGAGCCAGACATTGACCTAGGACAGGTTGTTGCCTATTTAAATTCACTTCTCTGGTTATTTTTGTGTGCAAGATAAACTGTTCTCTGGTTATTTTCACGCAATATAAATTTTTTTTCTGTAACAATTATTTTTGCTTACAATATTAATTCACCATACTGACACAGTTTTTTTGTGTTTTGTTTTGTTTTGCGTGTGTTATGTTTACATACATTGCATTCATAAGAGGTATCGGTTTGAAGATCAGTTCAATAGGCAGTGGTCATAAAAATTGAAGGGTCTGATAGACAAGTGGGGGACAATATGTCATTGTGGACCTAATTCGAGAAGACTTAATACAAGAACTTAGACAATATTTATGGAGGTCAGATGTCATCAATGCAAGGTTGTACCAGAATTTTTTGAACATAATGAAAGTTTGCCATAACCGAGTTTAATTTAAGATCTATAAGACGGGAATACGAAAAGTTATTTTCAATAAGATTTTTGGATTATAGTGCTGCTGTTAGATAGTCAAATGGATCAATAATTGTTTAGGGCCGTGACTTGCTTATGAAGCCCGGTATAATTGTTCGTTTTTCTGGGAGGATGGATGTGGCACTAACAATAGAGAAGTACGAGGTTTTCTAGGAGTAAAAAAAGGACAGGATTTATACAAGGCTTAATAACAATTCGAGTTTCAAGATACAGTCGGTGGCATTTATAGAGATAAACAAGATGCAGTATTCAAAAAACAATGATAACCAGCGGAGGAATAAATAATAGATAAATTGTAGGGGCATTCAAGGGTTATTGTTGACAAGAAAGAACTCGAGGAAGAGTAGAGAGATTTGAACCCAAAGGCGAGATCCAAGTTTCACAAGTGATGAAATTTACCGAAAGACACTATAATTGAGGGAAAAGGTTGATTAAAAATAAAGAGTTGAGGAAAGTGGCGAATTAGAAAATGCAGTACAACAATTGAAAGACCGGCACGTAAGTTTCAAAGAGGTACCACAATGAGGGGAAAAACATTGAAAATCAAGTTGATGCAGTAATCCAGGTTATCTAGAAATAGAGTGGTGGAATGATTAACTTTAGGAGCCAAGTGCGGGAGGTCGTCTGACATGTGCAGATTTTGTTTGATGAGGTCGTGAACCTGCAACAATATTTTGATATTGACACCGAGCTAGGGAAGAAGTTGATTCAGAGGCTGAACAAAGTGATCAACCAAAAGAGCTGGGGCTAGTGAATATTGCCTTTTCTTTGTATTCGACCTTTCAATTAAATGGGTGTTGCTCTAATGACTAGTTCTTGAAATCGATACCTCATGCATTACAATATTTAAACATTATGTAAGTTAAAAAATTGCAACCGTGTTTAAAATATTTTATTTTTTATAACATTGCATTGATTTAAAATTTATGTTTTGAAAAGCACGGGTAACAGATTTATTAAGGTTGAACAGCCTCAAAGGTTGTTGAGGGCTACTTGGATCGAACGAAGTAAAAGGTTGATCAATCCGAGAACGAGATGAAGTACGACCTAATATGAAGCACTAACAAGAGTGATCAAGGTAGAAACTCATCTTACATAAGGGTTCGTTCTGAAATGACTCTTAAAAAAGTAAAAAAGCGAAAAAAGAGAAAAAAAGAAGAAGTCAAAAAAGAAGAAGAAAAATAAAAAGGGAGATAAGAATATAAAAGCCAGGAAAAAGATAAGTAAGTTCATACCAATACAGCCAGTGGCATATGTGAAGAATCTAGAAGAGCTGAGTTCAGATTATGGTGAGAACAGTGGAATGCTTGACTTAGAGGCACTGATTGATTTTAAAAATGTTGAAATGAAAGAAGATCGGTGAACAGATATAGGAAGATCGAATGAATTCAAGTTTTGGAGTTTGGCCAAAAGCTTTGATTGATCAATGGTTCAGTAACAGACGGATGACATAATGGTCTTAACAGAGATAAGGGGCAGAAGAGTCTAAAGCGATGAATGCTGAGGTCAGTTGAATATTGATGTTTGCTCACAAGGGAGTCAATTATAAGAGAAGTAGAGTACATATACAAGACAAAGAGACAGAAGAGGTCAGAAAATAGGGAGACATTTATTCCTATCCAATGTTACATTCAGATTTGTGGCTCTACCTTATTCAAAATCACTTTCAGATAATGGCCCCATTGAAGTTTTTGGTCTCATCCAGGTTGGGTATTTATGTTCCGAAAGTAAGAAACCCAGTTCAATCGAAAATTATTGTTTGTTGGAAGAATTGAGATAAGATGAAAAAGACAGAAGTTATGACAAACTTTCGTGAATAATTCGCTGCAGTCTGGGTTTGTTAGAGTCAAAGTAATATTTTGGCATTTTTTCTGCAATATTTTCTGTACTAAAGAATGTTCCAACGAAAGATGTTCAAGATGCTCCTGTTAGTAGAAAGTTCAAATCTAAACTGGATCTCAAATTGCTTGAAGCTTCACCGTATCATGAGAAATTATCAGAGCCCATTAATTAAGTTGTTAGAATATCAAAACTATTGTGAGTTATGGTTGAAACATTAAATATTGTTACACTTTCATGCTGCAAATTCAAAGCTTTCTGAATTGGGAGATTTTGGAAGTTGACACTGAAGATTAGCTATTAAGATATGTAACTTAGAAAGTAGTCCCCTGATTGGACAAAATGCAATTAGATTGCTCGAAAAACAAATGCTGAAAATGTCAAGTGAAAAGAGAGGAAAAGTGAATGAATGTAATGATCGAACTCCCTGGGTTATAAGAAGGAAAGGTCAACTGACTCATTAAGTCTATCATGGAAGATTCACCGGACAAATGCAAATTTTGAATGCCCATTTCAGACTTATTTTACCCCTAGACTGGTGAAGAAGATGTCAAGCCCATCTGCCCATAGTTATGATCCAAATAATATTTGCAAGTTTCACATGGGGAACCAGTATGTGCTACCAAGGAGTGTAGGCCCTTAATGGAGGAAATCAAGATGTTGGTTAGTCAGAGATCCAGAATGAATGCTTCCAAGATATTCTGGAATTTTGAAGTCTGTCTCGTTCATGTTTATGTATCAAAAGGATACAACATGCAAGAATTATCTCAAAAGTAGTGTATGAAATTAACTTTGTTACTTCAAGCCCGACGATTCTCTTGTATTGCTTCAGAGATGATTTCAAAATGTAAGGTCATGGTTGCAAATGGTCGACTACTCACGGGGAGAATATGGCTGAGTATGGGGCAATAATCTTTAGTTGTCATTTCTTTATTCAGAAAAATCGTTTATAAGAGGTCATGGTGACGATGAATTACATATCAGCCAGTTTAGAGACTTAGCAGGTTTTGCCACAGAGTTTGGGTGGTTCTGTAAAATTAAAGATGAACTTGGTGAAAGTTCAAGAATTTGAAATGTCCAAGGACTGGGAGCATTTTTTCTCCCTAAATGATAAAGGTGTGGCAAACTTAATATTGTAAGAGACCAGTGGGGCGACATCGAGGAATTTGATCATTGAAGAATTAAATATCTGTTAAAAAAGAATGAGAGTATTAGAGCATGAACAAGAATAGGCATGTCTTTGTAATGGTGAAGAAAAACAAAGAATTGACGATAGAAGCGCAGGGATCAAAATTGACTCAGGTCTTGATTAATGGTCAACAGTGAACCACGGGATATCTGTCTGCAATTCTAGTATCGTTGCGGAGTAATATCCTGAACCATCACAATTGTTTTTGCCCACGAGCATTGGGGGTCCTTTGTAAGGGATGCTATTTTAGTTTATTTGCTATAATGCTTGTTTCTTATACATTTCTCAAATGGCAAACATCTTGCATTCTTTGATTTTTTTAGTATTTCGTTCATTCTTTTTTATGGGTTAGTTTTTGTTCTCCCATACATATATGTATATATCTTCACTAACATTTTCCCTCAGGTCTCCGGATGTTGATTGTAAGAGTGACCTTGAATCAAATCTAGAGATCAACTTCAGAAATGTGACTTTTTTTTCTACTTTATTTAGGCCAATGGGAAGACATTAATGAGTGTTCAGGAATCACGGGAAAAACCCAAATACAAATTTTGAGTGAATTACCTCTCAAGCATTGTTGGATAAGGACTTTGAATAAAGTGATAACCCAAAACATCTTCCACATAAAGACGGCTTTCCTTCGAAGATATCCAAGTATGGGAGGACATTTGGCATTCCTTCATCTCATTTCACAAAGAAAGAAAATAAGAAAAAATATCAATTGTTGTCCCCTTTAAGCATGAGGATTTTCTTTCGATTCAACCCAAACCAAGGATCACCCCTACACTGGGGGCAAAGAGGATGAAAGTTTGTTTGCAAATGAAAGTGTTCGGTTTTGAGCATGCCATGATAATAATGCCCTGTGAGTTAGGGGCAAAATAAACGAAGGTGAATATATCTAGCACAAAAGCCAGAAAGGAAAGATGAATGAAGAAGAATACTTTGAATTCATTAAAAAGGAAAAAAAAAAGAAAAAAGAAGAAAAAGAAACAGTGGAAAGTTTGTGTTCAAAAGTCAATTGAATCAAGCTGAAGCACATAAAGCACTAAAGTTGAAAAGGTGCAAAAGAAAGCAATTCATTTGTGAGAAATCTTTTATTCAAATAAGCTTCTACCTAAAGGAGCAGTGGAAGATTGGTTTCAAAGAAGGGAAATGAACTTTAGGGTGAAAACTTAGAAATAGGCAGTCTAGAGCGATCCACAAAAAAAAAAAAAAAAAAAAAGAACATTTCATCTGAACGTATCCAGATCAGTGTAGTATGATATTTACTTGGAAGAAATGATCATCGGTTTTATTACCCTTAAGTATTTATTTGAGCCTATATATCATTTCTTTGGCAGCCGTGAACCATAGCCTACATTACAAGCCTTAAAAGACCATTTTGACCATATACGGGTATTGGAGCAAACTGAGTTTGTCTTCAGAATACATCCGTTTATCAGGGTTAACCTTTCTTCAAGGACTTTCAGACTTCTAATGCTTGATTGAGATCAGAAAAGAGGGGAAGGATTGGGGCATGGTGAGTTAGTGAAGTAAAGAGTGCCACCTTAAATAGGATAGAATTAGGAACACGGGAAATGTTTCTCTCAGAAGTCTAATAATTGAGAAGGGGTCACATTAGAGTTGATCTTTGCAATTTGGTTCGAAGGCTCTGTTGCACTTAATATTTAGGGGGCATAATCTTGATTTTTTATGTGTTTTCCATGACTTATCAAATTATTCCAATTTCTCAAATCTAGTGAAATAATATTTTGAGCCATTCACTTATCTTTTCAACAAGCATCTTGCAGATAAATTGATTAGATACAAGAAAAGCAAAGGATTTTGTGGGTATTATTATGATGTACTAATCTTTTAAGTGCAGGCAGAGCAGGAGGTGGCCTCGATACTTGTTTAATGATGAAAAGTATGACGAGGGAAATATGCAATTTTGAATGACAATAACATTCAAGCAAGAGTTGCAAGAAATGATACAAGTGATTCTGGGGAAAAAAGAGAGAGCAAGATACATCTTTTGGGAGCAAAGATGCAGCCATATCAATCCGTTGAAAGTTTTTGCTAAAAAGCAAGGCAAATGAGAGCAAATATAGCAGTTAAAGTCAAGCCGGAGTGGGGCAATGTTGCAAAAAGAACCATACAGAACATCACATGCCGGTAAATAAGATATGCAAGCTGGAACAACAGTGAATCATGATCTCTTTTAGAGCTATAAGAAAGAATTTTGTCAAAGAAGTTGAACGAAGATATAACAAGAGTGGCTTTCTAAGAAAAGTGTGATCCCCGGTATTTAAATTGTAAGAAATACATGGGGAGATGCAGTAAAAAAGGGTTTATGTGCTTGATCCATGAAGGCAAGGAAAGCTCTACCAGAATGTACAAAAGGAAACATTGTTGCAAAAAAATGAAAAAGAGAAAAAAGAAAGAAAAAAAGGAGAGAAAACTGAGGTGAAAACCCGAAAGGGCGCATTGAGAAGAAAAAGAAGAAGAAAAAATTTAAAGTGAAAACCTGAAAAGGCGTTTTGGAGCAAAGATGTAGAGATCCTGAAGATTGAACCTGAGTGTGAGATGAGTTACGCTGCTGAAAGAGGATGTTTAAATGAAAGATGAAGCGAAGAAATTTGGAGCTTCCCTAAAGATGAAAGTTTGTCCAAGTGGTCATCAAGTGACAACATTCATACATCATATTGATAATCATACATAAGTAGGAGCATGCTAATTCATACATTCAAAGTATTTTTGCATATTTTGACAAGAATTTTGCAGATTCAATCAAGGAAAGACATGAATCAGTTTATAGCTTTGAGATTTAAAAAAGTAAATCCAATCAAGAATGAGCAGAGATCTCAAGAAAAGATCTAATTAAGAATAAATAAAGATCTTGAAGAAGAATAATAAACAATAAAAATGAGCAGAAATCTTGGAGAAAAGATCTAGCTAAGAATGAACGAAGATCTTGAAGAAGAAGATACAATCAAAATGAGCAAAAATCTCAAAGAAAAGATCTAGCTAAGAATGAACGAAGATCTTGAAGAAGAAGATACAATCAAAATGAGCAGAAATATCAGAGAAAATATCCAGCTAAGAATGAATGAAGATCTTAAAGAGAAAGATTCAGCAAAGAATGAACAAAAATCTTGAAGAAAAAGATCTGACAAAGAGCGAGCATAGATATTAGAGAAATAGATCTAGTAAAGATTTCAGTCGTGTTTGTGAGAAAGCAAATATATTAATGCATGATTTTCTGTTTGTAGGTGCAGATTAACAAGGATATTTCATTTACAGAGGCAAATTTATCTAAAATATTCCGTTGGTAGTGGAAGATCTCAAGATATTTTATTTACAGAGGAAGATTTCTCAAGATATTTTGTTGGCAAAGGCATATCTCAAGACATTTCGCTTGCAAAGGCGGATTTCCCTAAAATATTTCGTTTACAGAGGCAGACTTCTCTAAAATATTTCGTTGGCAGAGGTGGATCTTAAGATGTTCCGTCAGAAGAGGCAGATCTCAAAACATTCCACTTACAAAGGCAGATTTCCCTAAAATATTCCGTTTGCAGAGGTGGATATCAAGATATTCCATCCACAGAGGCGAAATTCTCTAAAATATTCTGTTGGTAGAGGTGGATCCCAAGACATGCCGTTTATGATGGCAGATTCTCCTAAAACCATTTACAGAGGTGGATTACTCTAAAATATTCAATTTGCAGAGGCGAATCTCGAGATATTCAGGTTACAGAGACAAATTTCAATATATATTCCACTTACAGAGGCAGATTTCAGTAAGACATGTTGTTTGTAGAAGTAGATTTCAGTAAGAGGCTACATTTATATAAGCGGACTTTAACAAGTATTTCGCCTACAGAAGTAGATTTCAACATGACATTTATGAAGGCAGATTTCAAAAAATATCCCGTTTACAGAGGCAGTGTAGCGATGTCTTTTTTTATCGCTAAAAAAACGAGGGGTTTTCGAAGGGTTGAGAGGTGTTTGTGATTCTTTTGGATATAAAATGTTTATTCCGTGGGGTTTTTAAAAAACTGCATTTTTAAAAAAATGGAGTCGCCACCGGCCACTTAGGTAGGCCGGACACCATAAAACCAGAGATTCAAAAAATGTTGGGTTCGGGAGTCGGTTACGGATGGGGAAGGATTAGCACCCCCACACCGCCCAAAATTGGTACTTTAATAATTACCGCTTTATTAATATTGGATTTTCCGGATTAAAGTGACGATTATTTTAAAATTCGGTCATAATTGCGAATAAATTTTAAGGGTCCCGTTATCCGAGAGTAAATGCCCAACCACTATCACTACGCCTGATGCTGGCCCCGTTTACGCTCGGATAAAAGGACACCGCATTAACAAGTTATAAATCATATGCAATCTAATTGGTAAAAATATAAAACATGGCAAAATATTTAACTGCAATAAATATTGACATAACAGAATACTAATCTAACATAAATGATATACTAGACTAAAACATGCATATATACATATTATTCTAAATAATAGATAAAAACAACTTTAACAAATTAGAATAACAATGCAGGAATAATTATGTCGTATATAGACGAACAAATATTTCAAAAAGACATACATGCTAGTAATAAAACATATTTCAACATATATGGAACAATATATTATGCATAAAAGAAGACACACTAACACGTAACCTAAAAGCCAAGAAAACAAACAATACGTACAAAAATACAAGAATATGTTGTTTTACGAGTCAAATAGAACATAACATGTTTTAATACGAATAACTGGATAAAAAAAATACATGACTATTATAAGCTTAACACACATATACATATAAACATAAAATACGAGGCATATACGAGGGACATAAAATGAAATAATAGAATATCAACATATACGATCATAATACGAACATGAGTATTTACAAAGAAATAGGACTGAAATGAAAGAAAAATAAAGTTAGTGGCATAAATTAAAGAACAATAACATGTAATTTAGGGACGAAAATGCGAAACAAACAAAACCTAAAAGGATCAAAACTGTAATTAGATCAAGGGGCAGACCCAAAATGAAAAGTTCAAAAACGCGGGGTGGCTAAAGGCGTAATTTTACCATTTGAAAACTGATTCGGTGTAATTTAGGGACTGGATTACAAGATTTTGAAATATCAGGGGGACTGGGATTGTAATTATACCATGCGGCAAGACAAAAACGAAAATATTGAAAACGCGGTGGGATTAAGTGTGTAATTTACCCATTTAGCAAAATAATAATACCTATATAAAGGCTATTTTTAGACCGAAACCAAATTTTCCCCACTTCGTTTCATTCTCTGATTTTCATAACTCATCCCCATTCTTATTTTCTCTCAACTGATCTTATGAAACCCAGAATCCGGCGGCCGGCCGCCGTGTTCTCCGCCGCCGGCCGCCGCTAACCGGCGCCGGCAAGCCTCCAAAACACACCAAAATAACCCCCTTTTCTTCCTCAACATGAATCCGTGGTTGGATTCAGAGGATACACCCTTATTTGCCCTAGATCTAGAAAATACGAAGCGAAAAAAATATTTTTTAAACCAAAACGAAACTACAAGGGGTCTTCCCCTCCCTTTAGTTCACCATATCAGGCTTGGAGAAGCCGAAAGGCTTATCACTGAGGAAGGGAAGACCCACAAACAGCGATGGTAAGACGACTCTCTTTTTTTTTGTTTCTGTTTTCCTCTTTCGTATATGCATGCAAAAATAAAAAAGAGAAACGAGTATTTACCACTGGACTTTTCTTTCGATTCACTTGAATGTTTACAACTTTCAGTTTTTTGTATTACAAGATCTCTGTTACCACTCTTTTTTTTTGTTACCCCTCTGTTATCTCCCGTTACAAAAGTCCCCGTTTCATATATATCATTGTCTTTGTTTTGGTGCAAGTTGCATCTTGCTTTTTCAGATCTGAACTGACAATTTTTGCTTGTTGTCTTGGGCATGTTTTGAACACGGGGGTTGAATATCGGCGTGGTGGCGGTATGGGTGTTCTGTCAGCGGCCAGACGCGTTCTCGGGCGTTAGATCAGATCTGATCTAACGGTCGAGATGGCTTGAAGAACGAACGGCCTGGATGAAGCCTTGATTTGATGAGACGGCTTCAGATCTCACCACGTGGAGCTCCGCAGTCGAGGAGTCAGAACACGTGGATCTTACGCGCGCGTGGGATATTAAAGCGTCCGCGCGTGGACCACACGCGCGCGTGGCACTCGAACGGTCCATACGTGTGGAACACACGGCTAGCAGATATTTTTGACTTCTTGGTTGTATCGTGGCCGCTGGATCAGATCTTGATCCAACGGCCCACAGTTACCTGCACACCATAATTGTAATTAGATAAGATTTGGGTTTGGGCCAACCAGGCCTTGTAATTTGTTTGTAATTGGACTTGAACTTCATTTTTATTTGGGTTTAATATATTTGATTTTTTTTATCAGCCCATTAATAATAATATAATTAGTATAGCAATACACATACATACAAAAACGTATACTTATATTATACAAACATTAATTAATATAACATTCTAGCATACGTACGTATAATCATACATATAATTAACATAACATTTATATACACTAAACAAATACACTCGTACTAAATAGATACGTACGCGACATACATACACCCTTAATACGTATACATACATATCTTATAATATACATGCACACCACACCTTATATACATATTAGTAACATTCATATAATATAATAAATATACATGCAATATTAATATATATTTACAAGTGAAAATGAGTGATTACAGTTGCCCCTCTTTGCTTGTTCTCATGGAATGGGAAACAAAGCAAAGATTCATAAGCACTCATTTTTATCAGACTTCCCTGTTTGTAGCTTTGGAAAAACGTGTTCTTTTGGACATCTCCGCTCTTCCTTGGCTGAATCTTCAGGCTCATAAGTTCTTCCTATATAGAGCTTCGTCACCTTCCGATCTTGGAGCTACAGGCTCTTCCTATATAGAACCCTTCGCTCTGAAACCCCGAGTTATGAGTCATTCCTTTCACTTCGAGACTGTAAAGCTTGGAGTCCTTCCTAATTAGAACTCTTCGCCTTTCAACGCTGGTTTCTTCTATATAAAACCTTTTGCGCCGCTGATGGATTCTTCCGACTGGGAGTTCCTCCTATATAGAACTGCTAGTCTTCAAACCTTGGAGCCGTCAGTCATTCCTATATAGAACTTTTGGCGTCTGAAGTCTCAGAGCTACAGGTTCTTCCTATATAGAACCTTTCACTCTAAGACAATGAAGCTCGGAGCCTTTCCTATATAAGACTCTTCGCTTTCGACACAACAGGTTTCCTATATAACCCTGTGTCATAGGTGAATTCCTTTGACTGAGAGTTCTTCCTATATAGAACTACGAGTCTTCACCTTGGAGCCGTCGGTCCTTCCTATATAGAACTTTTCGGCGTCATGAAATCTTGGAATTACAGATTCTTCCTATATAGAATCTTTCACTCTAAGACATTAAAGCTCGGAGCCTTTCCTATATAAGACTCTTCGCTTTCGACACAACAGGTTTCCTATATAACCCTGTGTCATAGGTGAATTCCTTTGACTGAGAGTTCTTTATATATAGAATCATGAGTCTTCACCTTGGAGCCGTCGGTCCTTCCTATATAGAACTTTTCGGCGTCATGAAATCTTGGAGTTACGGATTCTTCCTATATAGAATCTTTCACTCTAAGACATTAAAGCTCGGAGCCCTTCCTATATAGAACTCTTCGCTTTCGACACAGCATGATTTCCTATATAATCTTGCATGTCATGGGTGAATTCCTTCGACTGGGAGTCCTTCCTATATAGAACTGCTAGTCTTCACCCTAGAGCTGTCAGTCCTTCCTATATAGAACTTTCAGCTTCTGAAGCCTCGGAGTGGAGGATTCTTCCTATATAGAACCTCTCTCTGGAGCTTGAAAACATGTGCCTTTTGTATGTAAAAACATTGTCTTCTCATTCGGGATTAACACCACGATGGCCATCGATGTCTCTTTGAATCTGCAGATACCTGTCTGAGATGAAAACAAAATGCTATGACAAATGAATTGACATGCTCCTAATCCTAGTGATGTCTGACTATTCATGATGCATGAGTGTCAATATCTTGGTGGGCTTATTTTGATCCTTATTTGATCTTGATGTTCGCTTTCTCTTTTCTTACGGGCATCGATACCCCGCTTCACTGTCAGGTTCAACCATCTCAACCTTTGTTTTTCTCCAATTACGACTTGGAATTCTAAAGTGCCCTTTCGGGTTTTCACTTTAGAGAGTTTTTTTTTAGGGTGCCCTTCTGGGTTTTTCACCAAAGAGATCTCTTTTGTTATCTCGTATGCCTTCCTTGAATAGATAGGACATGTGCCATTGGTCATCCTACCTGGTTGTTTAAAGCTTCCCGCCTTCCCTATCGATAGCCATTATGTAGGGAACTAGAGGACGGAGTTAACATCGTTTTCTTTGATCACCTGCATTTTCAAGGTTAAATCATAGTAATGCTTCGAAATCTCTTGTTTCATTATAAGCCTATGTTATCTTATTTGACTGAAATTGACAATAAGGCCAGGAATGGATGTCAAAAACACGGTTTTATTACGATTAAGGGCTTTGGGATATCTTAAAAGAAAGGTATGACACATATGAGTTAAGTATGAAAATACAAGATCCCTCATTATCTTCGATATGAATGATACATGATCCTGTCAACCGGTGTAGAATTTTTTTTTGCCTGAAGCCTCCTCTTCATGATGCTCATGGGGATACCCTTCTCTTCAGATATTCAACTTTTCAATTTACCCAAGCCGCCCTTTGCGGGTTTTCAACTCGGGTCCTTCCTTTGCTTCAAGACGCCCGATTTCGGGTTTTCGCCCTGAGCTCTCCATTTTGTTCTCTTTTTTATTTTTCATCATCATTTTTTTAGAGATAGTACTTCTTGACGGCATCAGAATTTACGGGATTTTTCAGCTCGTCCCCATCCATTCCTGTTAGGATCAGGGCTCCTCCTGAGAAGGCCTTTTTTTTTACGACGCACGGTCGGTCCTTGATTGGGCATCCATTTTCCTCGAGAATCTTTCTGGATAGGGAGGATTTTCTTGAGTACCAGATCCCTTTCTTTGAATTCTCTTGGGCGCACCTTTTTGTTGTATGCCTGTACCATCCGTTTTTGGTACATCTGACCATGACAAATGGCCTTTAGTCTTTTTTCGTCAATGAGATTTAGCTGGTCGAGTCTAGCCTGCACCCATTCAGCTTCTTCCAATTTTACTTCGTTTAAGACCCGGAGAGACGGGATCTCTACCTCAATTGGGAGTACTGCTTCGGTACCATACACCAAGGAGTAGGGTGTTGCCCCTATTGATGTGCGAATGGACGTCCTATAGGCAAAAAGGGCAAAAGGCAACTTCTCATGCCAATCCCTGTAGGTATCCGTAGTCTTCGCTATGATCTTCTTTATGTTCTTGTTTGTCGCTTCCATCGCTCCATTCATTTTAGGACGATAGATCGTGGAATTATGGTGTGTTATCTTGAATTGAGTGCACACGTCCTTCATCATTTTGTTATTCAGATTAGGCGTTGTCGGTGATGATCCTTTTCGCAATCCGATCGACAAATAATTTCCTTCTTTAAGAACTTACAAACTGTAGTCTTGGTGATATTGGCGTAAGACGCCGCCTCCACCCCATTTAGTGAAGTAGTCTATGGCGACCAAAATGAAACGGTGACCATTGGAAGCTTTCGGATGGATCTGCCCGATGACGTCCATGCCCCACGCTGCGAAAGGCCACGGAGAATTCATGGTGTGTAAAGGCGATGGGGGTGCGTGAATCTTGTCAGCGTAGATTTGGCATTTGTGGCATTTTCTGGCGTAATCGATGCAATCTCCCTCCATGGTCAGCCAGAAATAACCATATCTCATAATTTTTCGGGCTATAGACAGCCCGTTGGCGTGCGTTCCACAGATCCCGTCATGTACTTCGTTTAAGATTTCCTTCGCCTCCCGGGCATCCACACATCTCAGCAATGTTTGATCATGACTTCTCCTATATAGGATCTCTCCATCTAGGACATATTTTGTTGCCATTTTCTGAGCGTTTTTTGTCATTGTCGTTTGCCCCTTCGGATACTTTGAAGCTTGACATATTGCAGGATATCATAGTACCATGGATTTCCGTCAATCTCTTCCTGTACATTACAACAATGAACAGGCTTTTCAAACGTCTGCATCTCAATGGGCTTCATTTCTGCCCCGGTGTTTGTTTTAAACATGGATGCCAAGGTTGCCAATGCATCCGCCATCGATTTTTTCTTCGGGGCAGGTAATTAAAGTTGACTTTTTCGAACTCTTTGATGAGCTCTTGGATCCATTCGTGATATTTGACCAACTTCGGGTCCCTGGTTTCCCATTCCCCGCGCAATTGGTAAATGACTAAGGACGAATCTCCGAACACTCGAAGTTCCTTAACCTTTCTCTCGATGGCTGAGTTCAGTCCCATGATGCAAGCTTCGTATTCAGCTATATTGTTTGTGCAGAAGAATTCCAATCTGCTGGTGAAAGGATAATAGACGTCCTCAGGAGAAATTAGCACTGCCCCTATCCCATGTCCGAGGGCGTTGGAGGCTCCATCGAAGTAAAGTTTCCATGACTTATCATCTGAAACCTCTTCTTCGGTTGTAATGCACATCAAGTCTTCGTCTGGGAAACTAAAGTTCAATGCCTCATAGTCATCCGAAGCACGACTAGCTAGGAAATCTGCTACGGCACTCCCCTTTACGGCTTTCTGATTAACGTATACGATGTCAAATTCGGATAAGAGCATCTGCCATCGGGCCATCCTTCCCGTTAGTGCTGGCGCTTCCATTAGGAACTTCAATGGGTCTAGCTTGGATATCAACCAGGTAGTATGGTACAGCATGTACTGTCTAAGCCGCTTGGTAGCCCAAACTAGAGCACAACACAGCTTCTGCACTGGCGGGTACCGCGTTTCGCAATCATTGAATTTCCTGCTTAGGTAATAGATGGCTTGCTCCTTTTTTCTTGACTCATCGTGTTGCCCCAGTACGCATCCCATTGAATTCTCAAAGACTGTTAAGTAGAGAATTAGCGGTCGACCAGGTACTGGTGCGACTAAAATTGGAGCATTTGTCAGGTACTTTTTGATCTTTTCTAGGGCTCTTTGACATTCTTCATCCCACATGCCAGGATTATTCTTTCTAAGAAGTCTGAAGACCGGGTCGCATTGGTTGGTTAATTGGGAAATGAAACGAGAGATATAATTCAACCTCCCCAGGAAACCGCAGACTTCCTTCTGCATGCGGGGTGGTGAAAGGTCCTGGATGGCTTTCACTTTATCCGGATCAATCTCAATCCCTCTTCTGCTTACCACGAATCCTAAGAGTTTTCCAGAAGTAACAGCGAAGGTACACTTGGCAGGATTGAGCCTCAATTGGTACTTCCGTAGTCTTTGGAATAGTTTTCTCAAGTTTTGTAGGTGCTCCTCCTCTGTTCGGGATTTGGCAATCATATCATCCACGTATACTTCTATTTCTTTGTGCATCATGTCATGGAAAAAAGTCACCATTGCTCTTTGGTATGTTGCCCCTGCGTTCTTTAGCCCAAACGGCATCACTCGATAACAAAAAGTGCCCCACATGGTTATGAATGTGGTCTTCTCCATGTCGTTAGGGTCCATCTTTATCTGGTTGTACCCTGAGAAGCCGTCCATGAAGGAAAACCATGAATGTCCTGCGGTGTTGTCAACCAGCGTGTCAATATGTGGTAAAGGGAAGTTGTCTTTAGGGCTGGCTTGGTTCAGATCCCTATAATCTACACACATACGAACTTTCCGTCTTTCTTTGGTATTGGTACAATGTTTGCAACCCATTCGGGGTATTTGGCTACTCCAAGAATGCAGCATCAAATTGCTTTTTCACTTCTTCTCGGATCTTTAACAACATATATGGTCTCATTCTCGAAGTTTTTCTTTGTCTTGGTTTGCACTCCGATTTTGTTGGCAATTTGTGCACCACTATGTCGGTATTCAACCCTGGCATATCTTGATAAGTTCAGGCGAAGACATCCTTGAATTCTGAAGTAGGGCTATCGGGTTCATGCTTGGTTTTTGAGGAAATCGTCGTTCCTACTTTTATTTCTTTTCTCTCTTCTTCAGTCCCCAAGTTGACAATTTCTGTTTCTTCTTGGTGGGGCATGATCTGCCTTTCTTCGTTATCCACCATTCTCTTTAACTCTTCCGGGACCTCAATTTCTATCTCATCATATCCTTCCTCAATTCCCTCTGAGACCTCAGGGCATTCGAAATTCACTCCAGGATTGGATCCGGTATCATTCATATCGTCAATCATGAGCGACTGCATTAAATGAGAATGAATTGTATTAGGAAAGAGATGGCTTTATATGAAGGGAATGAATATGAAGAATGCATGAATGAAATGAATCTTTGGTCATTTTTAAGAAAGTGGGGATATTTTCATTTCAATCAAAAAGTTAACATAGGTGCCCCATACAAGAGATCCCCATTGTTTATAGGCAAAAACAAAAGGCTGATTCGGAGCATTACTCTGATCTATTCCTAAAAACTACAGGTAGATCAATGCAGCTCCAGTTATCGAGTATTTCCCCGGGACGGCAAGGGCGGATGTTGGTCAACATTTTGCTGTCTCGGTCCTTTTCAGCTATCATGTTGATGTACATCCCTTCAAATGATTCATTGAGTACTTCCTCCTGGTTAAATTCTTCATTTTTCTTTATTGCCTGTCCAATATCTTGACCTGGCTGGTAGAACCCTCCGGAGACAAAAGTGGCTTTCAAACTAGGAAAAGACATCGGCCTCCACGGAATGTCTTCTCCTTTAGATCTGGCTTTTCTTTGCTCCTTCTTCCTCTTATATTCCTCTTTCTTCTGTTGGACACTTGGTTGGTAACCCAGCCCGAAACGATCCTTCTTGGTTATCATATTCTTGGGTCTCAGGTTTCCTTGTAATTTCTTCCCAGCCCCTTTCCTATTTTGGCTCCTCGGCCCAGAGTTTCTGCGACGGTCATCTTAGTACAATTAGATAAACTAGGGTAGGGGATCCGACTTCCCTCTAAAACGAATGTGGCATTTACTAGTTCCAATGCTCGGAACGAGCATTCCGCAGCATCTTCATCATTTTGAATGTAGGGGGTGTCTGATGTCACTGAAGCAACAAATTCATGCTTTGCCTCTACTGTGACCAATTTGCCTTCAACTACAAATTTTAATTTCTGATGCAATGATGAGGGGACAACTCATGCGGAGTGGATCCACGGTCTTCCCAACAAGCAGCTGTAAGATGGTTTTATGTCCATCACCACAAAATCAATCACATATTTAGTTGGTCCGATCAATAGGGGCACCTCAATTTTCCCCATTGTTCCTTTTTGCGTACCATCAAAGGCACTTACCGAGTTGTGGCAGGGCTTTAGGTGCGAACCATCTATTGGCAATTTTTGTAGGGTTACCATAGGCAAGACATTCAATGCTGACCCGTTGTCGATCAGTACACCTGGTAATACATACCCTTTGCAGTGGATATTGATGTTAAGGGCTTTGGTGGACCCCATTCCTCTCTTCAGGTATCTCATCATCATTGAACGTGATATGATTATAGGCAGTAATATGCCCCACTATCATGTCCAGGTTTGATACAGAAATGTCTTGGGGCACAAAAGTTTGATTCAGCACTTTTAATAGCGTCTCCCGATGCTTCTCTCAACTCAAGAGTAATTCCAAGATTGTGATCTGGCGGTTGCTTTTCGTAGTTGTTCCACTACACTGTACTCGCTATGTCTCAAGAACTTTAGAAATTCTTTGGCCGGGCCTCGATTTATCGCTCATTTATATTTGGGGAGGTTCTTCTCCAAATATCTGCGTAGGGCTAATCTTTGTACTCTTCCCTTATCTTTTTCATCCGCTTTCAAAGCCTCGGAGGAATAACATCGGCCGCTCCTTGTGAAATGGCCTGCCTCACCAACGTTCACATCGTTCTGGCTTTGTTGGTTTTTCAGCGTAGGCTCTTTTACCTGATCGTGTTCTGGTTTTTCTGGCATGGTCACATTTACAGCATAATTCCAGGGAATTTGTCGCATATCTTTGAATGGGAATGGAGATGGTGCTGAAATGATGATCTTGGGACTTATTTTGCTGGTTTCTCCTTGGGAGACACCCGCATTCCCCGGCCCGGGAGAGATGATAAAGGTCTATTCCTTCCCGTATTTAGTTTTGGGGCTATCCGTCATGTGTACGTCCGACCCCTTCTTCCCCATGGGCTCTCAAAGAATTCTATTTGTTTTTCATTCATCAATTCTGCACCAATTTCTTGAACTCGTCACATTCTTGGATATCATGCCCTTGATGCGGTGGAATTCGCAATACTTTCCACATTCTTTCCGCCTTGTTATCATGCCTTTGTCGATCACACGGGCCATGCATAACTGTTGAAATACCCACCGTAAAGGAGACTTGATTTCTGACACATCATCCTTTATCCTCATGGTAAAGCATTCTTCGATGACATTTACCCCTCTGCTCCCATGATTAGGCAGCGGGTTATTGGCTATACTGAGCTCTTCAAACTTCAATATCCCAGAATCGATTAAGTTCTCGCGCAAGCTTTTTTTGAAGGCAAGGCGGTTCTCGGTGGGATGTCCGGGGTACCGCGTGTGATATTCGCAATGCGCGCTTGGATTATACCAAGGCGGGAAGGGCGGATTGACAGAGTAACGATGTATGGTCGGACCAGTCCGCTTCATACAACCGGGAATAAAGTTCGAGTACTGAAACAGGTAGGGAGTGAAAGTTCTCCTCTCTTTTCTTTTTTCGTGACTCTTTCATCTCTTTGATTCGAGTTTTGTGTTTTTCCCACAGGTGCTTGTGGCTGTGAGACTGTGAAGTTCTTCGGGGCGGTATAGGTGCTGGTGGTGTTTACTTCATTTCTCTTGTTATACTTTCGAGACCCTTCCCCACCATCAATTCTGCCGCTCTTAATTGCCAGTTCGAGGGACTCCCCAGTCCTGATTAAGTCGGCAAAGCACTGCGTTGTGTTATTAATAAGGCGATCAAAGAGTGCCTCTTTCAGAGTATTGACAAATAATGGTGTGATTTCATGCTCCGGGATGGGTGGCTGAATTTGGGCGGCCACTTCTCTCAATCTTTGGGCGTATTGTCGCAGGCTTTCGTTGGACTTCTGCCCCATATTTTCTAACATAATTCTACTAGGGGTCATGTCTGTTACATGTTTGTATTGCTCAGTAAATGCTTTAGACAGATCTTTCCATGTCTTGACATTTGCCTTGCTCAACTAAGTGTACCAACGTAAGGCCGCTCCAGTTAGACTATCCTGGAAACAATGGATCAGTAGCTTTTCATCCTTATGGTAGGTCGCCATTTTTCTACAGTACATTGTTATGTGTGCAGAAGGACATGTGGTTCCATCGTATTTATCGAACTCTGGCGTTTTAAATTTTGGCGGCATGACAAGATCAGACACCAGACTTAAGTCGCTAGCGTCATTTCCTGATTCTTCATTTGATTGTAACGCTTTAAATTTTTCCTCCATGAGGCGAAATCTTTCTTCCCACTTTTTTCTACCTCATTCCTGATTCTTTCGACCATGTTCAGGTCCGGCACTTCTTCTTCATAAAGTGCTTCAGTATCGAGGGGTTGAGTCTCAGGTGCCCCTACTTGAAAGCTGGAAGACATTCCTGCATGGTCAATAAACACCTTCCTAGCCTGGTTTGGTGCAGTTGGTTGAACCTTGTAGTGAGCCGGGGTACCTTCTGGCTCTTGAACATTTTCTCCTTCCACTCTTTTTCCAAGACTCTTTGCCAGCAATGCGGTTATGTCAGATACTATAGATGTTCGCGATTGCGCAATCTGATCACTAAGGCTTCTCTGGGCCTCTTCAAGCCTTGTCTCGAGCTCTCTTTGCCCTCTTTCTAGACTGATTATTCTTTCTTCCATGAGCTTTCTTTGTAGCCGGGTAAAGTATGGGTGATGAATGATTGCGGGTTAACTACACACAATGCCACAATATTCATATTGTTAATATGGTTGCAAAAAATAAATGCATGTACAATGATGCGAATGTTATGATGCAAATGCAAGAATGTATGCAGATAAGGTACTGATTCCGCTGGTAATCACCCTTTTGAACTACTTCCACGAGAATTAAAGGGTCTTGATTACAACAAAATTCGTGTTACAAAGTAAAGATCCCTAGTACAAAAGATCTAATTACAACACAGAGTCCTATAGATAGGCTCTAGCTCTATCTCCTAATTTTCCAATTGCCTTGAGCAGCTTGAGGAACCTAGGAGCTTCTTCCATTCCCGGGGCTATGAAAGGTCGGAGTGTCTCAGCCTCGACAGCTAAATCATTCACATGCCTGGCGACTCGCTGTATGTCCACCATTAGGTTTGCGTAGTACGGGTCTCTGTCATGTACCATTCGAGCAGCGTCGCGTAGTCTCTTCTGCCAATAGGTGTCCCCTCCGGCTGCAGCCTCCTCGAACACATTAATTCTTTCCTTGTAATCCTCCACAATTGCTTCGAGGGACCCAATTCGTGCTTGTAACACACCCACTTCGCGTTCTCTTTCTTGCAGCTCAGCGAAGTTATTCCTGCGGCAGTACATTCGAAGTGAGTGTTCGACTTCCGCCACCTTTCCTTTTAATTCGCCATTTTGACTTTGGCTTCGCTCCAGCCTTTGAATAGTGTCATCGTACAGTTTTTGCATCTCTAACAGTCTATTTTGACTACTCATGGACTTTCTTTTCCATACGGCGACGCTTTCTCTCTCATGATGGACAGCTTGTTTTCCCTTGCTGATTTCTTGTCTGAATCTTTCTTTCTCTTGATCAATGGCCTTCTTGGCGGACCGTTTTTCTTCCTCCATAGCCAAACGGCAGCTTTCTATCTCTTTCTCGATCGCTCTTTTGTTGATTTCTCGTTCTTCTTCCACCAAACGGATGCCGTTCATTCTTTCTCTTTCCACAGCTATAAACTGACTCCAGCCGGCCTTCTGTATTTTTGCTTGTAATAGAAGGGCATCTTTTTGATAAAGAGTGTTCTTGTCGCTTAAATCTGCATTTAATTTCTTCAATTGCCTAATGATCCCGTCCCGCTCGTCAACTTCTAAGCTTGCTTTATAGAGCTCGCTCGCATGTTGGGTCTGTTGGATGTCTATTTTCCTTTTAACTTCTTCGAGTTCACTCCTTAAGATGTCGGCTTCAGACGGTACCACCCTTGTAAGCTCTTCGAGTGACACTGCTGGTCCTTGATCAGATTCAGGAATCACATTATTAACCCTCAAACGTCTCCAAAGATCATAATCTGGGGTAGTCATGTGCTCGGTATCTCCTTCCACCCTGATCCGGTAACAATGATCCCAAGCCCTCATGATGGTCTGAATTTTTCCTTTGAACTCCCCTTTGAAAAGAAATTCAGTTTGACTTAATCCGGCGGTATTGGGAATGAACTGTCGTGATCCGAACTGCCGAGACACTAAAAGCAGAGCACAAGCGATCCCTCCATGCAATCCCAACATCATCAGCCAGTTGAAGTCACCACAACTGTATAGAAAATAATTAACTTTACCGAGCCATGGGACCCTCCATGCTATGTCTTCATCTTGAATGTTCCTGAAGAAACTGGTCCACATTTTTGTTTTCAAATCCTCTCGCCATTCCTTTGCTAAGTATTCTCGTAAAGGCGAAAAACCTTGGAAGGATATCCCCGGCAGGACTCTTGTCGGCGTCTTCCACATGTGACTCTGAATCCATACTTGTAACAGCTGTGCGCATCCTCGAAAACGTCCTTCTTCATGTTTCCGGCTAGCATTTAAGGAAATGAAAGTCTCGACCAAGATTGCTGGTACTGGGTTTGCTTTCCGTTCAAACAAATCGAGAATGGCTATGTCAATGTTCCCGAGTACTCTTGGAAAGATCATCAATCCATATATTCCTAAAGCGAACAAGTCCATTTTCTTTGCCTCGTCTGGATGTGTCGGTATGATGTCCCGAATACATTCCCATGCAAAGACTGTATTGTCTCCTCGGATTTGAAGGAGGCCACTAACCCAATCGTCACTCATTCCCGCAAAGGTTTTGAGTTTCGCACTGTAATTCTGATTCCTCGGAGGCTTCGCGTAGATCCAATCTTCCTGAATGTTTTTCTGGTTAAGTAAAGCAGTGTATTCTTCTACCGTAGGCATCATGTCCTGCCCATTGAAGGTGAAGCAGTAAAAAGCCGGATTCCAGAACTGGACTATAGCTCGGAGTAGGGGCTGGTTAATCCGAACATATAACAGCTGTGCGATGTCGCCATAACTATTGCAGAACAAGTCTTGTAGTCTTCGGTCCCATCTTTCCCAAATGTTTTGAAGATCCCATAAGTCGTTCTGTTGGAGACTCACATAGGTGTATCCTGCTATTACGCGTTCGTTCGGCAAACTGTCCCCTTGGATTTTCTGGTTGACCTCTGACCAATGTCTGACTGACAAATTAAGCTCTTCTTTCCTAAGACACCTTTTTTTCCATGGTGAAAGACTTTCTGATCAGGCAAACCACTTGATCCAGTACCTTTATGTGATGCAAATGCAATGATGTATGAGAAAAAACAAAAGCGAAAAGAAAACAAGTCAGTACCAGATAAAATTGATAAATATATAAATAAAAGGACAAAATTAAACAGAATAAACACACAAAACAACCTTATTTATCCCGTCTAAAACACCTTAGGTTATTCGCATGGCTCTAACAGGGTGGGTTTCTATGTTCTCTACATGCAGTGTTGGTGTTCGGAGGTACCCGAATTGTCCTTGCTGTTCTCTACTAAGAGTAGCAAGGCCCCCGATCATCACCCATTATAGGCTCCTTTCAACCGGGTTCAATTCAGGGGGACCCATTCACTTATGCCCGTACAAAGGAACGATATCCTTACGAAAGCATAAGGTACTCGAGCCCCGAAGGTACTTGCTAGGCCCATACGGGAGAACGATATCTCCACGAAAGCATTAGCGTTTTCCCCCACTTAAAAAGACGGGTTTATATGCCATATTTTAAATGCGTTAAAATAAACGCGCAATTATAACCGAATGTTAATTTAATAGTCACTTTAACCCGGAATTTCTAATATTAATAAAGCGGTAATTATTTTAAAAGCTTGACTCTCATTTGTTTTTGAAAAACAAAAAATTATCCCCAGCGGAGTCGCCATCTGTAGCGATGTCTTTTTTTATCGCTAAAAAAAATGAGGGGTTTTCGAAGGGTTGAGAGGTGTTTGTGATTCTTTTAGATATAAAATGTTTATTCCGTGGGGTTTTTAAAAAACCGCATTTTTTAAAAAAAAATGGAGTCGCCACCGGCCACTTAGGTAGGTCGGACACCATAAAACCAGAGATTCAAAAAATGTTGGGTTCGGGAGTCGGTTACGGATGGGGAAGGATTAGCATCCCCACACCGCCCAAAATTGGTACTTTAATAATTACCGCTTTATTAATATTGGATTTTCCGGATTAAAGTGACGATTATTTTAAAATTCGGTCATAATTGCGAATAAATTTTAAGGGTCCCGTTATCCGAGAGTAAACGCCCAACCACTATCACTACGCCTGATGCTGGCCCCGTTTACGCTCGGATAAAAGGACACCGCATTAACAAGTTATAAATCATATGCAATCTTATTGGTAAAAATATAAAACATGGCAAAATATTTAACTGCAATAAATATTGACATAACAGAATACTAATCTAACATAAATGATATACTAGACTAAAACATGCATATATACATATTATTCTAAATAATAGATAAAAACAACTTTAACAAATTAGAATAACAATGCAGGAATAATTATGTCGTATATAGACGAACAAATATTTCAAAAAGACATACATGCTAGTAATAAAACATATTTCAACATATATGGAACAATATATTATGCATAAAAGAAGACACACTAACACGTAACCTAAAAGCCAAGAAAACATACAATACGTACAAAAATACAAGAACATGTTGTTTTACGAGTCAAATAGAACATAACATGTTTTAATACAAATAACTGGATAAAAAAAATACATGACTATTATAAGCTTAACACACATATACATATAAACATAAAATACGAGGCATATACGAGGGACATAAAATGAAATAATAGAATATCAACATATACGATCATAATACGAACATGAGTATTTAAAAAGAAATAGGGCTGAAATGAAAGAAAAATAAAGTTAGTGGCATAAATTAAAGAACAATAACATGTAATTTAGGGACGAAAATGCGAAACAAACAAAACCTAAAAGGATCAAAACTGTAATTAGACTAAGGGGCAGACCCAAAATGAAAAGTTCAAAAACGCGGGGTGGCTAAAGGCGTAATTTTACCATTTGAAAACTGATTCGGTGTAATTTAGGGGCTGGATTACAAGATTTTGAAATATCAGGGGGACTGGGATTGTAATTATACCATGCGGCAAGACAAAAACGAAAATATTGAAAACGCGGTGGGATTAAGTGTGTAATTTACCCATTTAGCAAAATAATAATACCTATATAAAGGCTATTTTTAGACCGAAACCAAAATTTCCCCACTTTGTTTCATTCTTTGATTTTCATAACTCAACCCCATTCTTATTTTCTCTCAACTGATCTTATGAAACCCAGAATCCGGCGGCCAGCCGCCGTGTTCTCCGCCGTCGACCGCCGCTAACCGGCGCCGGCAAGCCTCCAAAACACACCAAAATAACCCATTTTTCTTCCTCAACATGAATCCGTGGTTGGATTCAGAGGATACACCCTTATTTGCCCTAGATCTAGAAAATACGAAGCGAAAAAAATATTTTTTAAACCAAAACGAAACTACAAGGGGTCTTCCCCTCCCTTTAGTTCACCATATCAGGCTTGGAGAAGCCGAAAGGCTTATCACTGAGGAAGGGAAGACCCACAAACAGCGATGGTAAGACGACTCTCTTTTTTTTGTTTCTGTTTTCCTCTTTCGTATATGCATGCAAAAAAAAAAAGAAACAGTATTTACCATTGGACTTTTCTTTCGATTCACTTGAATGTTTACAACTTTCAGTTTTTTTGTATTACAAGATCTCTGTTACCACTCTCTTTTTTTTGTTACCCCTCTGTTATCTCCCGTTACAAAAGTCCCCATTTCATATATATCATTGTCTTTGTTTTGGTGCAAGTTGCATCTTGCTTTTTCAGATCTGAACTGACAATTTTTGCTTGTTGTCTTGGGCATGTTCTGAACACGGGGGTTGAATATCGGCGTGGTGGCGGTATGGGTGTTTCCGCGTGACCAGAGCGTTCTCGGCCGTTAGATCAGATCTGATCTAACGGTCGAGATGGCTTGAAGAACGAACGGCCTGGATGAAGCCTCGATTTGATGAGACGGCTTCAGATCTCGCCACGTGGAGCTCCGCAGTCGAGGAGTCAGAACGAGTAGATCTTACGCGCGCGTGGGATATTAAAGCGTCCGCGCGTGGACCACACGCGCGCGTGGCATTCGAACGGTCCATACGTGTGGAACACGCGGCTGGCAGATATTTTTGACTTCTTGGTTGTATCGTGGCCGTTGGATCAGATCTTGATCCAACGGCCCACAGTTACCTGCACACCATAATTGTAATTAGATAAGATTTGGGTTTGGGCCAACCGGGCCTTGTAATTTGCTTGTAATTGGACTTGGACTTCATTTTTATTTGGGTTTAATATATTTGATTTTTTTATCAGCCCATTAATAATAATATAATTAGTATAGCAATACACATACATACGAAAACGTATACTTATATTATACAAACATTAATTAATATAACATTCTAGCATACGTACGTATAATCATACATATAATTAACATAACATCTATATACACTAAACAAATACACTCGTACTAAATAGATACGTACGCGACATACATACACCCTTAATACGTATACATACATAGCTTATAATATACATGCACACCACACCTTATATACATATTAGTAACATTCATATAATATAATAAATATACATGCAATATTAATATATATTTACAAGTGAAAATGAGTGATTACAGGCAGGTTTTAGCAAGATTGTTTCATTTGAAGAAATGGTTTTCAGCAAAAACTTTGTTTAATGCGGGCATGATGTTAAGTCCTTTGGGTTGTCACATTTAGAAATGATGATAATTTTTCGAGGGCTGTCAAAATAAGATAGTGGGGTATGTTGGGCCGACTTTTCAAAGAAAAAGAAAAGAAAAATAAAGAAGAAAAGAGAAAATGAGGAAAAAAGAAAATCTATGCTACTTAATCGAAAGGCCAGATAGATCAGCAACGTGCAATGAGAAAGATATTCAGTTTAATCAGACACATATATTCCAAGCACAGAAGAAATTGAACAACAGAAAAAGAGAAACAAGAAATGAGATCCCATATGTGTTTCAGATAGAAAGATTAAGATGTTTTAGGCAGAAAAGTAGTGACATTAAAGAACTTAGTTTTTCAAGCGAGAATTTGAGAATATTCATATTATTTCAGATTGAATTCAAACTAATTGATGATGTTTCTTTTTGCAGGATTAGTTGTTCCCCATAGGAGAAGAGAATCAGCATTGCTAGAATCCAGAGCTTAACTATCAAAGAATTCATAGTTCATAATAAGAAGAACTCGCCAAGAAAAATTGAAGAACTCATAATGAGAAGAGTTCGTTTGTTGAGAAATGAGAAGAGTTCCTAATAAGAAGAGCTCATTTGTTCGTGCCTTTATAGAGAGGTAGATCGGTAAAATTGAAGAACTCCTAATGAGAAGAGTTTGTTCCAGAATTCCTACTGAGAATAATTCGCTCAGCAAAGACTGAAGAACTCCTAATGAGAAGAGTTCGCTCCATAATTCCTAATGAGAAGAATTCTTCCGGGAAAGAATGAAGAATTCCTAATGAGAATAATTTGCTACAGAGTTCCTATTGGAAGAACTCGCCTGATGAAGAAAGAAGAGCTCATAATGAAAAGAGTTCGTCCTTTTCAAGAATGAGGAAGTTCCCAATAAGAAGAGCTTACTTATTCAATGCCTTTACAGAAAGATAGAGTAGTAAAAAGTGAGGAATAAAGAATTTCATAATAAGAAGAACAGCTTCAAACCTCAGAAGGTGGAGAATTTCAAGGAATAATTTCATACCTTGAAAGATAAAGAATTTCAAGAACAGCTTCAGATTCTATAGTTCGACAGAGGGATGAAGAATTTCATAATAAGAAGAACGACTTCAAACCTCAAGAGATGAAGAATGACAAGAGCAATTTTGAGCCTTGGAAGATGAAGAATTTCATAATAAGAAGAACAGCTTCAGATTCCATAGTTTGGCAGAAGGTTGAAGAATTTCGAAATGAGAAGAACAGCTTCAAGCTTCAGTAGTTTAGAAGATAGCCAGTGGATTCAAACAAAATCTGTGTCTTTTCAGTCTTTGTCTGCTTCTTGTTCCACAACAATAAGCAAAGAGGGGCAGCTGTAATACCCGTATTTTGTCCGAGGTTCGAATATATAAATAAATAAATAAGGCCAAAATATACAATATAAATAATAAAATAAACAAATGTCCATTTAAATGCCCAAAATATGTTTTACAAGTCAAAAGCCCAAATATAAATCCAAAGGCCCAATCTACATATGTTTCTCGTCCAATTACAACTGGTTACAACCCATTTTCGGAAATGTATAACCCAAACAAACACCAAACTGATCTAAAGCCTATTTTCCCGCCCATAAAGCGCCATGTGGCACTCTCCCATTGGTCCAAAAGGACTTCACAGAGATTGTCTGTTTTCTCCCATCTTATATGAATCCAGTTGGCATAGCTGACGTCAGCAACTCTGACCCCTATAAATAGAGAGAGAAACTTTATCAGAGAGAATAATGAGTAATTAATTAACTATTAAATAATAATAAATATTATAATAATGAGGAGATAGAGGATTTTACCTCTGGAAAACCACTGGTTACCGGGAGCTGAGCCGCCCGAAGCCGGAACGTCACTGGAAGTTGAAGAGACGTAGAAGCTATCGAACGACCACCGTGGAAGCGTTCGTCACCGATCGTCAGAAATGTACTCTTTCTCGATTTGTTTTCCTGCAAAGAGAAATAAATATGTTAGCTTATAAAACCACAATAAGGAGTAAAAATAGAAATATAAAAAGAGAGAGGAGAGCGACGGTCAGAGTTGTTTTCTGAGTTATGGCGGAGTCGAATAGGGTGGTTATGGGTAGATCTAAGTTTAGATTCGGGGAAGATTAGGTGTTTCTAATAAAACGGGTTAGATTTTAGGGGTTAGGATCGAAAAAGGAGAAAATTTTAGGTAGGTTAGGGTTTCGATAGGCGATTAAGGATGCTCGAAAATTGCCTCATGGTAGCCAAAAATTGCCTTGCGGCTGCAGACCGAAGTGAGGCGATGGTCGGAGTTTATACAGTGGCCAAAAATTGCCATTTGGTGACCGGAGTCGCCTACGACGACCGGGATTCGAACCCCGGTTGCTGGCGAACAGCCAATAGATGGCCAGAGTTGGTGGTTGAGGATCTAGAGGCGGAGCTCACGGTGGCTTTTGGCCGGAGTATTTGAAGTTCATCACGTTCGTGAAGAACAGTGATGAACACCAAGTGAAACTTGGTGGTTTCGATCTGTTTTGGAGTTGTTTTCTGGGCAGAGGACATTTTGATTCAGATAGTAAAGAGAGAGAGAAAGAGTGGTGAGAGAGTGGAAATTGAAGAAACGAAATATGAAAGCCGGTTTTGGCTTTGAAAAGGGATTTATATATCACTTCCCAAACGATGTCGTTTTGGCAGCGGTTTGGGAGACCCGCGAAGTAAATTCGGGTCGGATTGGTAACCCGCGTGTTTTTATATGGGGTACCATTTGGTTTTGGCCCAAAACTCTTCTTTCTTTTAATTTGGTCACCTTCCCTTATAATTTGAATCCCTAGATTTGTATTTCTTTCAATTGGGCCCCTAGGGTTTTGTAATTGAGCAATAGAGGCTTTGTAATTGGGCATTTGATTTTGTATTTGTTCCAATTTGGTCCCATGTTAATAAAAGTTAGCTTTAATGTTCAATTGTTTTCAATTTAGTAATTATTTATTTGTCTAATTTAATTTAATGCAATTAATTTATGTTTGATGCATATTTTAAATTAAGCACATAGTTTTGCATATTAGACAATTTAACCACCTAGGTTAATTCATTAGATTAATGCCTTTAGTTTTAGGTTCTTAAATAGAAATTAAATAATTAAATAGGATAGATAATTGTAGTAATTAAAAATATATTAAACATAAACTTTAAAATCCCAATTTGGATGGTGTTCCATTGTTTACAATGGGGTGTTATCTCAACATGGATTTTAATGAATATACTTAATATATTTACACTTATAATTGAATATCAAATTAGTTCTTTAATTGACATTAAATAATTAATTATAATGCATTGTAGCTAATTAAATGTATATCGAATAGAATCTTTGAGGCTCAAACTTGGATAGTGTTTCATTGTTTACAATAGGGTTTTATCTCAACATTGGTCATAAAGGTGTATATTCAATATACATTTTCACTTATAATATTGACTTAATAAATTGTTAGAGTCTTAATTAGGACTAGAACTTTAATTAATTAGAAGGATTAATTAATTAGGAATATGATTAATTTAAGGGCTTTAAATATATGGAAGGTGTTCAAGCAATTGGCATTTTCTCATAAAAGCCATTAAATTAATTAATATTCATAGCATAATTAATTAATTAGAGCCTTTTATGGTAGAACTTAAAATTGACAAGACAATAAAAGGGAATTCATAAAAAATCTTTTATGTTGGAAATTCATTTTAAAATACGAATAGGGGTGCCACCTAACAGGGCACTTTTAATCTCATATTCGAACAAAATGAATTTCCTTATAAAATGGTATCTACATTTGGAATTTAAATTCAATTAACAATTATGGATAAATTAAATTCAAATAATTATTCGATATGCCACAATACCACGTAAAATTAAAGGTACTAATAACGGGCGTTCGTAAGGGTGCTAATCCTTTCCCTATATGTAACCGACTCCCGAATCCACTTTTTAAGATAGAGTCTCTGGTTTGTTTTTTCGGTGCCTGATCTACCTCGAAGTGATCGGTGGTGACTCCAAAATGTTTTTTTACAAAAAACCCTAACTTTTCAAGACTAAATTAAAAATGGCCAGAAAACCCTAATTTTCCAAAAGATCGATCGTCAGGCTATTTTTTACAACCGATTTCAAAAATGGTCGCGACACATTTGTCTAAACGATGATATACTTCACACAGCTGCCTCTCTAACAAGAGTATTTGTTCTCATAGTTATGTCCATATAGTCGTGGGCATCGCCTGGTTCTGCAAGAGTTTGAAAGAACTATGTCCAGTAGTCTCCGTGAAGCGACCCCACTCCACTCTTACATAGGTGACTTATGTTGTTCGGCTCACCGAAGCACGCAATGGTCTTTAAAAGCTTTGTTTAGCCTATACCCCTTTTGATCACTGTATACATCATAGGAACATACTTGAGGATAGGTACCCCCACAGTGACTAAATAGGCCTATGCAATTAGGTTGTCCCTTTGAACCTAGATCTTGGGATCTCCAGTCAACTAGGCATGGTTTTCCTTTACATAGTGTCTTTATTTCCTATGGGCGTTAGTCATATTCCTTTAGATGTTTTCTCAACTAGATCTCAGTTTAACTCGTTGGTTAGTGGATCCATAATGTTATCATTTGATAACTCTATTTGAGATCAATTATCTAATGGTATTTTGTCAACGAAGCATATGTCTCGACTTACCATTGTACATAAAGCTTTGTGCTCTACCAATTTTTGGTTTTCAATATATGAATATTGTTGGCACATGCTTTGGCCATTCAAGAATAGCTTCTAAGACATTTTAAAGTCATTTGACTTTTTCTCCAGACTTGTCTAGAGCTAAAACTCAGATTTCATTATGAATTTGGTTGTAATCGTTTGTCTTGAGAAATCCCATGACATAGCTCCTTTCTTCGATGTGAAACATATTCACTAGTGCCTTTGATATCTGGTATCGAAGAATCCTTGTGGAATAATGCAATTCAAATCTTTAGTATATCTGAGATATCCCAGCACTCTCACAATTGTTATCCAGAGGTTTGACCCTGGATTTGTGAATCTGCTTAAAATTGCTCACAGTGAAAGTAATATTTTGTCTAGTACAATTTACTATGACATTTGCATATTCCTTTTGAACAAGTGTTGGCTCATATTTATTTGGAGTTCTGGCTATGTCAGAAACATCCTTGCCAAACTTCTTTTTCTCCACGTAGTGTGACTATGTCAATATGAGACCTTTAAGTGACCGTTTGATTTGGATGCCCAGAATCAACACTATCAATCTCATATTTCCATGTCAATCTTGAATTTGACAAATCTTTGGTATATTTACCATGTCATCAACATAGGATCTATATCCTAGTTTATACACACATTTGTCACACTCTTATAACAATATCTTTTATTAAACGTATAGACTATTTTTCATTGATAGTCTCTAAAGTTCATTTCATTGAACTTGGATCAACTTCCTTAATTATACAAGGAAATACATTTTCAAAGAATGAGCCATTCTTTGATTCCATTATCATATTTTTGTGGACACAAGAAATTGATATCCTTTACTATGTCGTTGAAAATACAATCCACTTATTTTCATTGACTTTGGTAATGGGGATATTACCTTTGCAGGACACCCCACATTTTAATGTAGTTGTAGGGAGGTTTTATTTCCTTCCACAACTCATATGGTGTCTTGTCTCTTTCATTTTGAGATACCTTATTAAAGGTAATTGGTTAATAGAACAATTTTCCCCACATGTTAGGCACATTTTGAAGTTTCAATTTTTATCTTCAAAATCATTGTACCCTGTGATGTTGCAGCATTACTCACATAGAGCTTTTCCCAAAATTAATCTATTTATTAAGTTTGCTTTTCAACATCCTACTTATAGAGAATAATTTCTCTATAGCATCTTTGCTTTTAAGCAATACACTAGTTTGTTCTATCATGAAGGTAATAACTTCCCTTCAAACAATAGTCCTCTATATCAATTGTTATGACAAAATTTTGTCACAACCTTGATCTCATTAGGAAGTCTATAGTCCGAAGACTTGTTCCCTATCTTATGGCATTAAAGAATTTCCCATGAGATTTAGCTTTTTGATCACACCGCCTAATTTGTGGTTTGAAGTCATTTTTTGACTTCCACTACGTTTGCCCTAGCAATATTTGTCTTAGCAATATTTGCCTTAGCAATATTTGAATATGGTAACAACATTTACCTTATCCTCTCAAATAATGGGAATAATCTTCCTTTTTAGATATTTGACCAAGTTTACCATGGTCAAATATGCAACATATTTTGAAATTCTTTCAAATGAATTCCACTGGTTTTCCCATTGTGTTACATAGCTACAAACCAGAAACAGACTATTATGAATCTGTTCATTGTCAGGAATTTAGTCTAAATCCAAAAACAGAGACAATTTCTAACTTTTGTTAGACGTCAAGAATTTAGTAAACTAAACCTAAAACAAAAGTTCCCACGGTCTAATAGAAAGAACAATAATGACCAGTGCACCAGGTAAGTAACTTTTAAAAAGAGAGGTGGTGCACTAGGCACGCTTAAATACCAAGTTTTTCAAAGAATCAATCCTAGACATTTACTCTCATATTGTCTTGGAATCGTCAATTTTTGGATTCTATTCTTGAAATCATTCCAAGCATGAGTGATCAATTAAAATCACTGCCTTTGATCCACAACAATTTGGAATCAATCATTAAAAATTTGGTAACTAAGAATTTCTTAGCAGCAACATCTTCCATTTATGGTCCAATGACCCTCACAATTCTTTAGCCATTTTTAAACACTGTGCACTTCATAGCATGCATCAGAATATGCTTTAAGAATTTAATTTTGACATAGAGAACAAAGTTTTTTTATGGTTTGATTCGAGACCGTGATCGGAATCAGCGCTTTGAATTTGGTAACCAATGTTACTTCCAGAAATAAATTCATCGATTTATTTCCAAAATAGAATCATACTTGATTCTTAAGAAATAATAAATTTGAGTTGTTTCTTTTTTCAAAATAAATTCAACAATTTATTTCAAGATTGAATCATTCTAGATTCCCACAAAAATAAATCTGACGATTTATTTCCCTTAACAAGATAGAATCAACGCATGATTCTAGCATAGAAATAAATTTAATGATTTATTTCCTTTGTTATATCTTCTGTTAAACATTGGGATTAGTAACACTAAAACTCAAACCAGAGATACTAGGACAACAAAAATAAAAGGAATTAATCCCTTAATTTTGTTGATTCTTAATTTAGAAATGATCACGTAAATACGTTAAAACGACAAGAATTAAATCCCGAAACAAATTATTTACGATATCTTTGTTTTCAAAACAAGTCATGAAAATTCTCATGGTTATCCTACACTTTCTCAGGGAAAATTATTAGTTGAAATAATAATCCAAAGTGTTTCCAAACACAAATAATAATTATTTCAATAATTATTATTTCACAAGAAAAAGATATTCCTTTCTCATGCCATATTTAAACTTCAATATTAAGGCCAATATTATTTACAAAAAAAATAAAATCGCCTTAAACATAATAATATCATAATATTATTACCAAACTAATACCATGATTTAAGGTATTAAGATTAGCATAATACATGCACACATGTATTTATATAAACCATTAAATTTCAAAATTATTAAGAAATATTACCTTAATAAGATATACACATATATGGTATTGCCACAAAGATACCATATTAAAGGCCAAAACTTATTTAAGGAATAAACGATTACCTTAAATATATGCCATAATAATACTGTGAATTAAGGTATTAATTTACCAAATCCATGCACACGTGTATTATTTCTTTCTTAGCAAATAAGCAATAGACAAAGTTATTTACGGAATCCACGATTATCTTAAATATACATATATGATTTTAAAATTGCCATATTTCATAGCAAATAAACAATTTAATCACGTAATGAATAAATGTCATATTAGTTCGTTAGTTGCCACCAATAGACAACTTGCTTTAACCTTTTATTTCCATGATTAAGGTTTTACCATAACAATACATGCAAACATGTATTTACATATGATTTTAATCTTGCTATAAGCTAAGGTATTAAATTAAGTATTCTCATAATACATACCATTTCATTTATTTTGATTTTGATATTTCACAAAAGTTGTAACCTTAGTTACTTGTAACGACAATTTCTGTAAAATAGATTTGTCCCCTTTTTGAGATTTGAGCAAACCCGTTTAAATGGCGGGAAAATTTTCTAAAAACGATTTTTTTTGCTCTCTCAGTTTTGAAGAATAGGTTTAGCAAACCCTTTTTGTAATCGCATTGGATTGTAAATTTGTCTTAAGATTGTAGGAAAAATGGGTTTATCCAAAATGAATAAACAAATATAAACGAAAATAAATCAAACACAATCTTACAGAAATTTACAAAATCGAAATAAACCAAAATAAATCATAATAAATCATGCTGAGGCCTGCAGTTACGCAGTTTTCTTAAGACATATTCGACCACTCCTTGGTGCTTGAGTTCGTCGGTCGTCAGTCTCCCAGGATACAACAACAGATGATCTTCTACAGCAGCACTTATGTAGAGATCACGAACAGAACTCTTTCCTTCGCCTATCACCAAAAAGACTGCAATTTTTAAGAGTAGAAAATTTTCGAGTTAAGTTAAAAACTAAAAAAATGGCTCGGTATTTATAGGGGAATGGAAGAGAAAAAAAATAGAAAACAAAATATTCCGTATTAATGGCCATTTACCCTCAACCCGATTTAATTCAGAAATAGTCAATTACTGTAATTTTAAAACGGATATATTTTGTGAATTGAACCCGATACCTTTTTAATATTCGAATTTAAGGAAGCTAGAAATTATCCCTTTTAAATACGGAATATTCAAAAAAGCTATTCCATTTGTAAGGAAAAAATTATTTGAAGTGGGTAAAATATCAGTAGGTTCTCGTAGGGCCTGACCGGGCCGAACATTAGCATCGCCTACGTCGTGCAAGTGTGCCCTAACCCGAATAGGTTCAAAACAAGCTTTGATCCGCACCCCTTACGCTTGCGCACAAGGCAGAGTTTCCATTCAAGCCATTCAATGACCACAAAGTGGGTAAGTTTATATAAACACTGCCCATTTCATTTATCCCATCAATGTGAGATAAGGGGGTTTCATTTTTCTTACTCAATTCACAACCACCTTACTTTGAGCATCAATTTCTCATTCATCACTCAACCATTTTGAGCATATGAGATATCGTTGTAAAGGTATCATGGAGTAGAATATGACCCAATAAAATCATTATTCGAATCTCTACCTTTACCCTTTCGAATTATGGCTCAAAGTTGCCTCTTCCTCACTGTTTTTCCAACATTTCCTTCAAAGCTCGGCTACATTCTAGGCTAACCCTTTTGCAAGGCACTTGGATTTTGCCACGGATTTCTGCTGGAGTCTACCAGAAATAAAACAAACCTACGAATGAATGAATGAACGTCTACACCTGGATTTTACTGTTAAGAGATTCAACTTTGTAAGCACAGTCCCGAGTAAGGTTTCCAACTTTGAGGTACATTTTCCATGGATGACGGTCCCTGAATGGACTATGACCTGGTTTCCATCTTGCAAAATTAGCCTACAGGGAGAGAATCAACATAGTAATATTGAATAAGTCATTTCACTTCATTTCAATCAACTAATTTATTAATGCCTTAATGTTAATTAAGCTCATCACTTACCATAGTTTCTTCACTGCTTTTAGAAGTTAGAACGCTTCTATATCCTTGAAGATATGACTTATTATTCTCATTGGATTCTTCAGATACTTTGAAATATTCATCTCCAAAAGCTGTTTTGTGCACATTAAATTAATCAGTAATTCTGGGGGTTAAAACAATCATAATCCATTCTTTAAACGTAAAGAGATTCATTGGTAGCTACCTTCAAGAAAATTGGCAAGCTTTGTCATGTTTGCCGCGACGGACTTGTGGAGATCCTCACCAATCCAAACAGAGAAAATGCAAATACAAACAATAAGAGAAGCACATACATTGATGGAGATGGTCGAAAACATGTCACAAGCCATTTGCAGCACTTGGTAAGCTCGGTAACCCGATATGGATACTAAGCAGAAAGTTAATATGAATATCATCATTTAGTAGTCATATCTTGCCTTCACTTTTGGGAAGAATCTTATAGACGTCGTAATCACAGCTACAACAACACTACAAGGAGAAGCACTTTTAGTGACAGTGAAAATTTTCACTAAAAATATTAAATTTAGGCACTAAAATGCATAATGACAAAATTTTCAAGTCGTCACCCATCGTCACTAATAACTCCATATCTATTATATTAGTGACAGTTGTACCAAAAATTGTCACAATTGTGAATTTTTTATGACTATCTTTTCGACACTAATAACTCTATCTTTCGTGATGATTTTTTTCGACACTAGGAACAAATGTTGTGATAAAAAAGTTTGTCACATTTTTTATCTTTTGGGAGAAAATATTTGACACTACAATCAATAAAAATTGTGATAAATTTGTTGGACACTGAAAATATATTTTATGACCAACAATGTTGCCACAATAAGTATTTTTTTCGTGACCAAATTTTTGACACAATAATCATTAGCGATTTTAATAATTGCATTTTTCACAGAAAATATATTTTGTGACAAAGAAAATAAGTCACAATGACAATTTTTGTGAGCAAGTAGTGGACACTATAATCATTAACAATGGTGATAAATTAAATAGTCACAATAACTCTTTGAATTGTGACCAATTTATTTGATACTAAAAAATAAAGTTGTGACAAAAAAAACTCGTCATAATAACTATTTTTTATTATTAATATATATACTCTAAATGTATTTTCAATGGTTATAGAAAAATTATCACATATGTAATTTTATTAGAGATAAATGCCTCATTGTTGGTTATGTAATAGTTATTTAGATTTATCTCGTCACTAATCAATTAATATTTTTTTACATCTAAAAATTTTAAATTATTAAAAATACCATTCGTGAATAAAAATATAATTGCATAAAAGTGCTATCCCTCCTTCATTTTTCTCAATATGGATGGATAATTATAATATTTTAAAGTGAATAAATAAACTAAATTGTAATTAATATTAAACCATAAAAAATAACATTGAAAATAAATTCTAAAAAATTAAATAGTTCCTAATATATATTTAATCTTAAGATACCAAATATCTAAATAGAAGTCCAAGCCAAGTACTCCGCACCAAAGTTCACTCTTCAACATTTTCCTACAAAATATAGACAATAATAGAAAGAATAAGTTAATTAGTATACAAAATTAATTGTGTCATTTGAGATAAAATTGATAAAATTAGTTAAAAATGAAAAATCTTTAATTAATTTGACTGAGATGCATTAACCAACACATTTACCAAATAGAAACAAACTAATCAATAATTAAAACTAAAGAATAAAACAAGCAATCGATGAGAGAACAATGCAAATTCTCAAAAACAATCTAACACCAAAAACAATATTAATGGTATGAAAAACGTACAAAACAAACAGCTGAAAATACAATTATCATTCTAAATAACTATGAAAACATATTCAATTTGATGAAAAAATATAAAATAAAATAAATATAAACATGAAAAAAAACAATCAAATAATCATCATTCTAAATAGTTATGAAAACACAATCAATTTATTTTTAAAAAATAAAACAAAAGTTTGAAATCATACATAACAATAAAACAAGATAATAAATCCATGAATGATATTTTGTAAAACTAAAAGACATAGAAAAAGAGAGAAAACACCTTACCGTAAATGAATTCGTCGATTTCTTGAAAGAGGAAAAAAAGAGAAATAAAATTTGAAGAGAATAAAAGAAGTTAAATAAAAGTTGGAGAGAATGAAAGAAGCTAAAATAGGATGATTAATAGAATTAAATTATATATCATGGAATAATTGGTGGTGAAGTGGATGCTTATGGTGATTGTAGTGGGAAGCAAGTGTTTTAACAAACATAAAACACCTTTTAATTTTCACTTAATATTTTAAAAATTATTTTTATACTATTTTTAGAACTTGTTGATGATAAGTAACCTTTTAAGATATAAAATGATATTTATTTTCTAGTTTTTCAATTATATTTTCTTTAAATAATTTTACTATTCACAATCCTCTAAATTAGGTGCTCCGAAATTTAAATTACAAATTTTAATAATAATTTTATATATAGTTTAATTAACTAAAAAAAAAAAGAAACAAATAAGATTATCGTTTTCCCTACAACATTTTTGTAGAGTTTATTTTTTGTGTGTACGTAAGTTAGAATTTGTGGAAGTTTTTTTATCACTAGAATTTTGTGTTAAGCTAGATGACCAAAATAAATTAAAAATGAGCTGAGAGACATATATTTTGTATTGAAAAGGCTTAAATTGTATTATAGAATTTTTAAAATGGTTAAAAATTTAAAAAAAAAATAGAATTTTTAACATAAAACAGTCTTTAAATAATATAAAATATAATCAACTTCTCGAAATTGGTTATGGATTTAAAAAAAATCAAATTTTATTATTTAATATGGCTTTGGAGAATTTAAATTTTAGAGTTGATTGTAGATTTTAATATTTTTCATAGACAAGTATATTTAGTATGATATAAAATAATTTGTAAATTGTCAGTAAATTACTGGTTAGCTATGTAATATTTATTTTTCTCTACATTTGATGATTATTGGTTACAACATGTCTACCAATTGCATGATGAAGCAAGTGATTTGGTCAACAAACAACTACTTAATCTAGCTTGTGGACTCGATAAACAAAATTTTCGTTATACAAACAATCTTAATTTAATTACCCTAGATTTACTTCTATTAATGATGAAGATGATTGAACGTATACTATTTAAAGTTTATTTCTAAGTCTTAGTATTAGATTTTTCTTTCAGATTTTATTATTTTATTTATTAAATAAATTTTTAATTTGAAATATTTTATTCTATATTTTTTTATTATAATAAAACTAAATTTTGTATGTTGTCATAAATTCTTTATTAATATTTTGATGAGTTTGAAATAATTTTATTACTTATTAATATTTTTTTGCAAAAAATTTATATTGTAATAAAATCTATTTTAATGGTCACAAAAACAAGTTTACATGTAGAAATTTTAATTGTTACAAAAACATGTTTATTATTGTGACAAACCAATTCGACATTAATTCAAAATGTATAATAGTGACAAAAAAGTTGTGGCATAAAGTAAAATTTTAAGTGAAAATTAATTTTTTGACACAACAATTTAAAATAACAGTGATAACTCTGTATGTTGACACTATTATTGTACTCCCACCAAAATACAAGTTGGCGCCAATATGTGTCCTTTATCAGTGACGAAGTTTTAGTTACAAATAAAATCATGTCACAAATATTCGTTGCAGTGATAATTTAACTGTAAAAAGAAATGTAATGGTCACAATTATTTTTATATCAATGACTAAATATCAATGTCACAATTACTTATATCAATAGTGTCATAAAAATATTGTCACAAAAAAAATATAATATTTGTGACAAAATACCTCAAAGTCACGATAAAATTGTCACTAAAAAACACAATTGTTGTAGTGCAAGAACCGCGGTAATTGAGAAACCGAAACCAACTCCATGGATGCTTAATATGAATTTGTTTTTACCTATAATGAAGATAAAAGTTGCTACCAAGATGGGTTCCCCTTGCCTTCCGGAAAGGGTTGCTAAATGGTGAACTCCGGCGCCCAAGGCACCTGCCACTAATGTGGCCAACATCCTACTTAAACCTTTACCAAGTGTGGCACCTGCACAAGTTTAAATAAACTAAGAAATTAGTTAAGTTTTCAGAAAGTGAAAATGGTGGCAAATTCAAGCACTGCTATCCATTACCTACGGAGAATTCTAAGACAAGTACAACAGTCAGAACAACCCACATTGCACTGTCTCCAAAACCATCATAGAGTGGCTCAAAGTAGTAGAACAATGAAACAAGCGTAATAGCGAGTCCAACTTTCAGGGCATGAACTATTCTCCTCGGATCATCTTGTCCGAGTTTCTTCGTCTTCCTTGCAATCTCCATTGTTTTATCACAGAATTTGTTTGGCAATGCCTTAAGCCATCGGCACCCAGGAGTTATGGGTCCATAACTCTCCTGCTGGGGAGATGTCACTGCTTCCATTTGATATATATTTCAGAAAAGAGAGACAACACTTGAGATCGAAAGAATGAATCAAGTGTTGTACTTGTATATGGAGGGAAAAACTCTGAAGATTGATCGTTTTAGCTTCAGATTCCAATTATTTATAAGCATAAATGGGTCTATGAATGCGCCTTATTACAACTCCAACTCTCGGACACTGTAAAAGACAGTGAAGACCGACAACACCAGCTACAAAGAATTATTGAGAAATGTGAACCAACACATGCTAACTTTCGGGGGAGGTGCCAAAGGGACCAATGGTGTCAAATAGGGGTAACCCGATACTAACAACTAATTGGTCTAACGACTAGAGAGATAAATACTAGGTCTTTTAAATAAAGTTATAAGTTTGAATTTTAATATTATAAATAAAGAAAATTAATTTGGAAAAATCGACCTATTTTGAGTATCTGTGAAGTCCGATCCAAATTAATTAGATATTGGTAGTTAAAAAAATAGGAGTGGCCAAATAATATAGTACTAATCGGCATGGAACAACGTGTGCGTATATGCGAAATTATTCCAAACTTCAGTTCAACATCTATGACCTTGCCACCTTGGCTAAAGTTGAAAGCTTATTCATCTTATATATTTCTTCCAATATTTTAATGGATGATAAGTTGTCAGGATATAGAATTATATGAAAATAATATATAAAATATAAACTCATAAAATTAGGGATGGATCAAAAGAGACTGGAGAAGACGGCATTCTCCTTGAAAATCTAAAATTCGTATATAATTTATAAATTTTTTAAAAAATATATATGTATTTTTCATTAAAAATCTATTTTCGTCCCCTCTAAAATTTTATAGGTTCGCTCCTTAATATAAAATCTTCTGTCTATCACTGCATAAAATAATCATGTGAGAATCGTCTATAGTTATAAAGCTGATATTAAATCTCTTAAAAATATTTTGATTTTATCCGTCTTAAAGATATTATATTAAAAATTATAATTTTTAAAATTAAAAATAATGTAATAATTACGAAACAACATTTTTAAACATAACACAACAAACATAAGTTTTAACATTTTATGATTCAACTAAAGAAACAAAATATTAAAAAATATATAATAATTTAGATTTATTTGGTACTAATTATCAGTGTTATTGAGAGTTGGAATCAAAATATAAGAGAACACTAAAGTCTAAACTATATATATATATATATATTGCCTGCAATGGAATCAATACAAATATACAATCCAAGATCAATTCCAAAAGCCAATATCTTTCCTTGTTGGGAATGAAAAGTAAGGTTAACATCAAAATAGTATGTTAAACGGCTTCGGCATTGTTCATCTAGTGGGATTCTGAAAGTGAGTTCAATGTGGGTTTTTATTTTATTTTTGGAGCTTAAAATGATAAACTTAATATCAATTATTAGTTAGTTTAGTGGATGACTGGATGTAGGGGAGAAGTTAGAAGTTGTGGTGTTAGAACTTTAGGTGTTAACTCATATTTTATTAAAAGTGGGTGGAGTCAAATGATGAACGTCAATTTTCTTTAAAGAGTCATAATTATTTTTTTAAATTAGTGTCGATTTCTTTTTAAAACGATATATAGAGAGAGGGGGGACGAAGCTGCATCGACAATGGAAGGCAGGGACGGATGCATGACTTTATGTTAGGAGAGCAAATCTATAAAATTTTAGGGGAGGCAAACTTATAAACTTTTAGGGGTGAAAATAGATTTTCAATAGAAAATACATAAAAAAAATTTAAATCATATATAAGTTCCAAATTTTAAAGGGGGGCGACCACCTCCTCCAGCCCCCTCTCAGTCCATCCCTGATGGGAGGGGCTCTTGCCCCATGCAAGATTTTTTTTTGTTTCTTTATATTTTTCTGAAAATTTTATTTAATTATGAATTTGCTCCCTTACCTTTCAAAGTTTTTGTTTTGCCCCTACCTCAAATCATGGCTTTGTCCCCCTCTCTTTTATATATATATATATAATTTTTCAAAATTTTTGGGTGTAAATTGAGATCCTATTGTCCTAATTGGCTCAGTCAGTGGTAAATGAGACGTTAGATTTTTTTAAAATTAGGTTCGATATTTAAATTTTGATGTTGTAAATAACAAACTGGATTGAGAGAGTTATTTTTTATAATGAGTTTTTACATTATTCGACCTGAATTAGTCAATTGATAAATTAAATACAGATGGAAAGATGAAAAGATGGAAGAATTTTAGGTTGCCATACAATTTTTGTTTTTAACATTTTTTGTGGTTGGTTCAACAAATGTACCGGTTCAAGAAATACATTGTGAGCATGCTGGAGGGGTTGCTTAAAGAAAGTACAGGGAAGGAGAGTCTCCTAGTTCCGGTGAATGTGGTCAATATGATTTTTTGCAACATGTATTTATCATGCAAATAATGTCACAACCAACCTAAATTACATTTTTGTCCATGGAGAATTGTCGGTCGCTAAAATCTTAGGGGATAGTTTTGAATTACACTTAAAAATATAGTTTATGACATTTAATAGGTCGTTCATGGTGGAAAAATGGATAATATTTATCTTAAGAGACTTGGGTTCAATTGCTTTGTCTATAAAGTGTGTATTATCAAAGGGTTTAGAATATCTATAAACAAATATTACTTTATAATCACTTTTAAACTATTAAAAATGTCGCATCATTAACAATCTGTTAGGAAGAGGGTAATGGCCTCGTGACAAGTGGTATCGGAGCGACCCTTTAACTGCTTGATTTCACGCCGAGCGCCCATGAGTGGGGTAGGCAAGGTAGACAAGTGTGACAAAGTGGCCCATCACGAGAGCGGAAGCTCGTGACGAGGGCGTCACGAGATTGAGTGAGGGAGAATGTCACGCCTGAGAAGAAGCGGGGTCATTGATCCCACATCAGAAAGGAAAAGGGAGGTTTTAGAATATAAATACGGTGGCGTTGCACACCTATCAAACGTGTCTTTTGGGAAGAGGATAATGACCTCGTGACACAATCCTTAAGAGATTGTTTTTAAGCTATAGTATAGGTACATGTTATTAAGATATAAGGGTACAATACATCACGTAAGTGACATATCTTCCATTGAATTTTTCATCATCACTGTTGATAATAAATTAATACCGTTACTTAAACTTTGTTTTTGTTGCATTTTGCAATTGTAAACCCGTTGTCATTTAATTTTGGTGCCAAACAAATATTGATTTGGCACATACAGGCGTTTTTCCACCACCATTTAATGTTTAAATGCCCGTTTACTGACAGCTGAAAATTTCAGCTTTAATCTTGAAACACTCGATGTGAAAATTTCAGATCACGTAGTTACCTACAAACATCAAAGGAAATGAAACATTTTCCTCAACTAGAAAACCCCAACAATTTTGCGTATAGTTCTGATGTTAGTTCCAACTGCACTAGAACTTCATTAAACCAATTTCTAAGCATGGTATACTGATATATATATATATATATAGAGGAAAATATTATGAAACTACACAAGCTTTTTAATTTTAAGGTTTAGAGATTTAGATTGTAGTTTTGGATTTAGGGGTTTAGGTTATAAGGTGTAGAATTTAAGGTTTATGGTTAGAATTTAGAGTTTAGGGTTTAAGGTTTATGTTTTAGGGTGTTAGGACTATGGATTTAAGTTTTAGATTTTATAGTTTAGCTATGAAGGGTTGCGTAATTTTTTTACACAGCTTGTGCATCAAAATATAACCCATTTTTATATGGGCTTAATTTTGATACACAGGCTGTATAAAATTTACTTTACACAAGCCTGCATATTTATACTATAAACCCAAATCTTAAATTGCTAAACCTAAAACCTAAAAAACTAAACCATAAACTCTAAACCCTAAATCTAAATACTAACCTTAAATTCTAAACACTACAACCCAAATCTCTAAACTCTAAACCCTAAACTAAACCCCTAAAACTAAAAAATTTGTGTAAACTTTAATTTACTCGGCCTGTATATTAAATTTTTTCTCTTTTTATACCCTTAAAAAATTATGAATGTACTCCTCTTTCCATTTTATTTGTGGGGTTTTTTTTGACTGAAATATTATTTGTGGGTTTAGCACCCAAAATGTTACTGGGCCAATCATGTGTGCAAGCAAAGTTGTGGTAGGCTTGTGTCTTAAATCAAAGTTTATTTGTTTGAGGTCAATTTTAATTTTTGGCCTAATTATATTATTAGTTTTATACTATGCATAAGTTATGAATTTAGCCATGATAATGTAATTTGATTAATTTAAATCTTTGTACTTTTCAAACTTTAAAATTTCAATCCTAACACAAATAGTATAGACAATATTACTAAATTTTGATCTCCACCCAATAATAGTCGTTAAATGTGTTAAATCAAAATACATTTTTCGGTATTTTGCGTAAAATGTAGCTTCAGTTCATGTTCTCCAAATTGAATATTTGAAGTCTATGTAAATTAGTCATGTTGTTATGTATCATTTGGGTTAGTATCAAAATTTTAAAAGTACATGGACAGATATTAACCAAATTAAAGTACATGGACTAATGACATAATTTGAAGAAAAAAAATGATACATTACACCAAACAGTCACGACTATGCACACGGGGCCGATCCGGTAAGATATCAGGTGTTATACTAAATTATGGCATAAAGTTAAAAATGTCTCTAACATTTGGCTGAATAATCATTTTATTCTCTTTTTTTGAAGCAATTTAACCCTAAAGTTTTAATTTAAGTCAAAATAGTCTGTTTACGAATGAAAATTGTTGCTCCATATTCTTTTTTTAAGCAATTTAACCCTCAAGTTTCAGTTTGAGTCAAAATAATCTCTTTACGGATAAAAACTGTTAGTCAACTAACGTTAAATGTCTTAAAATGACGTGACAAACCTACATGATAGTACACGCTGACATTATACAAAGATATTGACTTGAAAGAATGTCACATCAGTTAAAAATGATTTTATAAAATTATATAAAATATAAAATTATTTTTCTATTGTTCTGTCAAGTCATTTCAAGTTGTTTACCATTAGTTGATTAACAATTCTTATCCGCAGAGGTGTCATTTTAGTTAAATTGCTTCAAACAAAAAATAAGGGCAAAAATGACTTTACAATTAAACGTTAGGGATATTTTTCGACATTATGCCTTAAATTATTAACACATAATGTGACAAAGAATTGCATCCATATTTTTTTAACATTCTAATATGAATACAAGGTGGTATATGTGTTTGGTTTTAAATATAAATAAATTCACGCTCAATTGCACACTACGCTGCTCAAATCCGGATCACATACAAAACATACTATGAGATCGCTAAAAAAATTTGATACACGAGTTGTGTAAAAAAAATTGCATAACCCTTCATATTTAAACTATAAAATCAAAAACTTAAATTCCTAACCCTAACACCCTAAAACCTAAACCTAAACCATAAACTATAAACTCTAAACTCTAATCATAAATCCTAAATTATATACCTTACAACATAAACTCTTATCCCCTAAACCCTAAAATTTTATTTTTTTAGCATTTTTAATATTTTCTATACACATATATTAAAGTATTTTCACACATATATATATATGTTTAGCATTTTTTTAATATTTTGGAGTAACATCTTTTAAAATGCAACATTATTTTGGGACCGATGCCCGCATATGTAATGTCAATGAATTTTTATTGTTTCATATAAATTTTTTTTTATTTTTTCAATTATTACTAAAAATCCAGGAGGGAAAAATAGTTGTTATACAAAACAATAATGAAATAAAATGTATGTAGCTCATCTAATCCTAAAAGAAATGACAAGTGGAATTTATACTACTAATGATTTAAAATAACAAAGAGTAAAGTTTACGTCTAATAATGCGTTAGTATGGATGCCGAATCATAAAGTTAATGGGTAGAATATATAACATATATAATACATGGCAAAATAATTGAAATTATATTAATATGATTTTTTTGTTCAATTGCTTTTCTATGAATATTATTTTCCAAATAAAATTTTAAATACAATAAGGTTAGATAAATTATTTCATGTATTAATGATAAAAAAAATTACAAGCGAGATTATATTGTAATCATGTGTGGTGTGTCCTTTAATTATTTTTAAAAAATAAAAAATAAGAACACATGGCACCTATACAACTTGAAATAACTTTTTCTATCATCAGTGTACGAAACAATAATTCATATACTTGACTGAGAAAAAAAATAATGAAGGGAAACGTTAACAATTTGACCACTCTCATTCTAGATTTATTTTTCATAAAAATTAATAATAATATAAATTGTTTCGTTGGATAGGTGAAATCCTAGGTTTCTTCCACTTAATTATAGTGAAGATTTGTTTAAACATATGGGACCTTTACCTAGATCTACTATCATTTAACTAAAGCATCTTCTTAATAAAAGGAAAAAAGTATCCCCATCGTAGGGCTTTAGTTAGAATTTATCTCCAAAGACATTATTATACTTTTTTTTGAACAACCAAAGACATTATACGTCTTTCGTATAAATATGGGATCTTAATGAAAAAAATAAAATATTTCATCCAATATATATATATATATATATTGATTGAATGATATTTTATTCCTTATTTTTAAGTATTTTAGTTTTCAATATTTTAATTTTTATAAAATAAATTAAATTTTAAATGAAAATCGTCAATTGACTAACGATTTTATATGTACTTATTTATTGACATCATATTATGTCAAGTTAACAAACAATTTAAAAGTTTAACAATTATAAAAATTAGGTTTAACGGTTTTTAAAAAAACTTTTAGAAGAAAAAAAAATTAAATTGACTCTTGATTTTTGTACCCAACTAAGTTTTTGTACTAAGAAATTGAATTAAATAAATTTTCAGGCTAAAATAATCATATCAATTTAAATTCTTAAATTAATTTTGACCATTTAGTGTTAATAGTTTAAGCTTACACTACCGTGTGACATACAATGGTGTTGCTACGTTGACTTTCTAGATTTTTTAGTTTTAATTTTAAAAATAACAATAATTCTAAAAATATTAAAAGTTAGTATAAAATTATTCTTGAGTGCTCGATATATTTCATTATATTAGTCAGGATAGATTTAAATAATGTAATATGTATGATTGAAGAGGAATTTGGATAATACAATTATTGTACTTTAAAAAAATAATTTAGAGATTTATTGAATACACATATAATTACAAAAACTTTGTATTTATATTCTCTTCCCATCTCTAGATATGATGAATGTTCATTTCAAAAACTCAGAAAATATCTTAGTTTAAGATTCGACCAGTAGCCACCATATTTGTCACTGTTCGTTGCCACCGTATCGGGCCGCCATCAATCACCGCCCATTGCCGCCAGCATATGTTTTAGTCCTTCTGAAAATTTCATCAACAAAACAATCTCATTTACAATATCAGCGTTTGGAACCTTTGAGTCAGCTTTCCTTGTTCGAAATCCGCTGCATCATTTGGAGAAATAGTAAACAAATCTCTAACAGATTGGGTCTTCTGTTGTAGAGGAAATGAAGAGCAAAACTGAAACTTACACAAAAAAAATTCTTACTTAGGAATCATCCCAGCTCATACATAATTTGGGACGGTCAACGATATTGATCCATCGAGAAAAAGGTTCAAATTTTAAGTTCAAATTTAAGATTTTCAAGTTCGTTTCGGAGAAATTTGAATCGGTAAAGAGAAATAGGAGAGCAAGACAAGTTTGTTGGAGGTTTGCGGAAACATGTGATAGTGTGACGATTTTCGATTTGAGATCATTGCGGAACTTTGAATAAAAGTTTGAGGAGAACAACTTAAATCTTTTTTAAAAATTGAGATTTAAACGAAAATTTTTAAAAATTTGAGGGTTTAATTAAAATTTTTAATAATTTTGAGAGAATTAACAAAATCAATTAAAAATTTTGAGTGGGAATTTAATTAAAAATATTCAAAATTTTGAAGTTTAATATGCATTTTTAAAAATCTTGAGGGGACTAAATTAAAAATTTAAAAAAATTTAAAGGTAAAATTTGAATTCTTTAAAGTTTTAGGAGTTTATAACTGCACTAGTCTAAGATCCGTCTCTGTTTGAGATTGAAGAAATTGATCAGATACAAAAAAAGGGAGATAAGAGCTTTGTTTTTGTGGCTTTAGTTCGTCGGTGTTACCAAAACGACGATAACGGCAAAAGAATGACAACGTTAAGGTTTATGAGAAGCAGATTTGAATTATTTTAGTTGAAGAATTGAAAAAAAAAAAGGAAAAAGAGAAAGATTCTTTTAAATTATATTTTTGAATTTATATATTTTTCATAATTTTTAATTTATTCACCGACGTTAAATTATACCATCTCAACAAATAAGAACATGTCTCACGTTAGTAACAATGGTTGATTTTTAATCGATTAATAGTTTTTATCTACAATTAAGATTGAGTAATTATTCTATGTACAAGAAGTTTAAAATATGTTTTACAAATAGATTAATTTTAAGGGTTTAAGATTTAATCCAAGTTTAGCTTCCATGTGTTTAGGTTTAAGGGATATAATTTAAAATTTGTGGTTAGAAAATAAGGTTTATTGTAGGATTTAAGATTTAGGGTTAAAATCTAAATCCTTGTATTATCCTTATCTCCAAACCTTAAGTTTTAAACACAAAATTTTAGCTATTAACCCTAAATTGCAAATCCTTAAATATAAACATATCATCTCTAAACCCTAAACTAAATCTTTAAACCTTAAAACTAACTAATTTGTGATTTTTTTATGAGTCTACCACGGGAGATACACGCCGCTGAACACCACTAACTCATTGCACCGATGAACACCATTATATTTGTAATGACTTATAAATAATTATTAAAATTCTTAAAGGCTCGACATGTAATTAATTATATTTTAAAATAAAATTAGAAGAAAATATATCATGAATCATTCTCACCACATCATTCATGGTCCTATCTAATTAAATAAAACTACATCATCTTTATTTTCCATGTAATATTTTATTATAAGTTAAAAGTTACAAATCATTTTTTTCGCATGCCTTATATATTTATTCTAATATGTTAATGAATGAAATCGTTTAAACAAAAAATATCCTAAAAAAACTTAACCCATGAATCAAAAAAGACAAAATAAAAAATTATAATATGTGAAAAGCCCTAAAATTAACATATTCGTTTAAATCTCAAGCAAACGTCGCTTTTTTCGCGCCAAATTCTACGACGGTGCTGGTCTCTTGAATTTCATATATAATATATATATATATATATATATATATATATCATTTTGCTGAAATCCCTTCACTTGATTTTCCCATTCCCAGAAATAGAATCACATTTCCCCCAAAAACTTTAAAAATCCAAACCCACGATCATTTGCAAGACTTGAGGCTCATAATCCATGATTCATGAATATGGGAAGATTCTGTCTTTGTTTGTTCACTGGCTGTTAGATTATTGAATCTTAAATGTGCAGTTTGTGGTATTAGTGAATCATTTATGTTGATATAAAATGTAAATTCTTCATTTCTATTGATCTTTTCTATGATGTTCTTAAAAATTGAATCTTGGGTTTATAATTATCTATGAATTATCAGTTTTTGATTCTGATTCGGGTTTGGGTTCGCTCTTTCTTGCTTGTTTATGTATTAAAAATATCTGGGTTTTGGTTTTCAATTATTTATTTTCACTTTTTTTTTTTTTTTTTTTTTTTGCACTGAAAATCTTGGATCTAATTAAAAAATGAAGGTGATTGAAAAGATCCGGTCTTTACAACAGAACCAAGGGAAAGTGGTGTTTTCCTTTGAGTTCTTCCCTCCAAAGACTGAGGATGGTGGCTCATAATCCATCTTTCTGCGACATCACATGGGGTTCGACCGCCGATCTCACTTTAGACATTGCTAACACGATGCAAAACATCATATGTGTCGAAACAATGATGCATCTCACTTGCACCAACATGCCTGTTGAGAAGATTGATTGACCATGCTCTGGAGATGCAACCCCATCTAAAGTGGCCGACGTCGATGAGATTCAAGAGGCCAGCACGGCAGTAGAATTTAGCGAGAAAAACAATGGCGTTATATATTAATCTTAGGGTTTTTAACATATTATAATTAATTATTTTATTTTTGTTTCTTTTGATTCATGGTTAAATTTTTTGGGTATTTTTTTATTTTAACGAATTCATTAACATATTAAAACAAATATGTGAGGCATGAGGAAGATGATAATGATTTGTAACTTTTAATTTTTAAGAAAATATTATGTGTAAAATAAAGATTATGTGGTTTTATTTAATTGGCTAGGATCATAGAAGATGTGGTTATGGTTCATGTGATGTTTTCTCCTAATTTTATTTTAAAATGTGATTAATTCCATGCCGAATTTTTTTAATAATTATATAAAAGTCATAAAAAAATTAATAATGTTTAACGATGTATTACGTTAATAGTGTTCAGCGATATGCGTCGCCCGTTTTAAAATTTTACTTTTCTTTCACCGAATATTTTCTCATTAGATTTATTTTATAAATTCAAACGTTAAAATTAAAATATTTCAAAAAATATATAATAATATTACATCAAATGTTAATAGCTGATTTTGACATTATAGCTAACGGAAACATAATTAAAGTAATCTGTTCCTAAAATTCCAACCTAAATTATCGGATCTTCTTAAATTGTGAGACCCATACTCACTCCACATTAATTTTCTTTCAATAATCTTATCCAATTTGTTAACCTGTTTATTTAATTCTTTGCCAAACACTACTGTTAAAGCATCCAAATGTAATATTTTTTTACTCTTAAAACGATACCTAATTTTATTAGGATAAATTACACTAGCAGCCACCAAATTATTGTTTTTTTGCTTATTTTAATCACTAAACTAATTTTTTTAGCAAAAACATCACTAACGTTATATTTCGTTTCTATTTTAATCTTGACTATTAAAAACTTAACGATTCTGCTAACGTAATTTTTTATTTTATTTTTATGTCATTTTTTCTTATTCCTAAGCAATTTATATATTATTTTTATAATATTTTTATTCAAGTCAATAGGATGACACATGTTACCACGGCTAGAATAAAAGGAAGGAAAAATACAATCCATTTTGCAGTTAAGGAGAATCGATCCAAAATCCCCCTTGGATTGGGATTTAATGCTTAACCACCAAGCTAAGCTTGGAAGTTTGCTGAAGTCATACTGATGAATCATATCCTGGCGGTTCTAAGAATACCAGCTGAACGCGCCAGCGGGTTTATTGCCCTTGGGGAGATGGCTGGTGTTTTGGACGGAGAGCTTGTCCACTATTTGCCGACAATTACCTCTCGCATACATGATGCAGTGAACTGAGTAGCATAAGTATCATGATGTACGATTTCACTTTTTGTTGCATTCTTGTGTGTTTATTTTGGAGTACGAAATTTCTGTTGTTTTCATTTGATAAGGAATACGATTTCTCACAGTTTGCTTCCATATGCTTTATTTTCAGATTGTTCCTCATCGGGGTGGACTCGCTTGAAACTTTACATTTCCCAGTAATGGCGGACTATTCTTGAAGAAAACAATTACCAGAAATGAATGAATGCTCTTTATGCAGAGAGTCATGTTCTTATTAGCTGCGGAGTATGAGTAACCTGAAGTCATTCCTAATGTGAGAATGGCCATAGCTTACTGTTGGTTTTACAGTTTTCAAATCCATGAGATAAATAGAGTTTTAGTAAAATTTTGGCAGACCCCCAAACTTAGCTTGGTGGCTAAGCGTTAGACCCCAAACCAAGGTGTCCTCGGATCGATTTTTCTTTGCAGCATTATTGATTATATTTTTCCTTCCTTTTATTCCAGCAATAGGTGGTCATCCTATTAATTTGAATAGAAGTATTGTAAAATAAAATATAGATTGCTTATGAGGATAAAAAATGACATAATTAAAAAATAAAATAAAAATTTATCAACAAAACTGTTAAATTTTTAACGGTTGGAAAAAAACAATAGTTTGATGACTGCTGTGTAGTTTACCCATTTTATTAAAATAGAAAAATGTAATAATGCAACCACTCAAATAGAGGAATTTGGCGACTATGTCCACCAAAAGCCAAACAAAGAAAAAAAATTCAAAGTAGCATTCTTTTAAATTTGACGCCCATCATCTATAGTAATTCAGTAACCGTCAATAGTATTTTTTGTCTCTATTTAATCTAGACTTTTTGAGATGATGTAGAAGTGGCGAGCGAACAAAAATAAACTTATAGATTACTTCGCAAAAATAGATATGAATACATCGACAAACAATCACAAAAAATCTAACCTTTGAAAGACCACCGACAATAAGAATATAAGAATAATATTTTTTAAATATGCTGATGTGATTACAAAGTAGTATTTATTCAAATTTTTTAGCCTTTAATAATACACAATGCACATATATACTCAAATTTAATTACCTAAATAAAATATATCATTTTTTAACATGGACCAAGTTCAGAATAATATTTTTTTGAAATAGGCAAAGGTAATACTTTTTGAAAGAATAATAAGAATTATTCACGTAGTTCTAGTTAAAAAAGAAACGTATTTTTTTAGCATTAAAGAAAAGTATATTTAGCGGTTTTAAATATTTTTAAAAGAATTATTAAATTATATTAAGAGTTATATTTTGATATATAGTTCTTGTAAATTTTTTTTACACAATCTTTCTTCAAAATTTTAAAAATCCTAATCTTAATATCTTAAATTTTAAATCTTAAGCTCCCTCTAACCATAAATCTTAAATTCTAAAACCTATTACTTAAACCACTAAACTTTAAAACTTAAATTAAACCCTAAATTTGACAAACACATATAAACTTTAGTTTACACGGATTGTATATTGATTTTTTTCTTAAATTAAATATAATAATTTTTTGTTATATTTTGTCAATCACGCTGTATAAAAATTGTCACACAACACACCTTTAAAATCTAAACTTTAATCTTAAACCCTATAACCTAAATTCTTAAACTCTAAACATTAAATAATATTATCTTTAAAATATGAATTTAAATTCTTTTATTAAAAATATAATTTGCATCGCCATTCCACTCAACTATTATTATTTTAATAAAACGTAATCCTCTAAAGAATAGAGATACATGCATTAAATGTAAACTTAAAAACATACTAAATATGCAGTTAATTTTTTTAATAAAATTAGAAAATCTATATTAAATAAAATTAAAATTTAATTATTTTTTTATTTCAAGAACTTTAAAACATGCATAATGATTTTGTCGGTCAACTGTGACCTGTTGCTGCTTGTCGGTCCTTTCTTCTCTAACGCCACCTTTCAAGGCAAAACCCCATCAACTTCACCCACGAAAAGTTCATGGAACACCAAAAATCAAAGAGATGGACACTCACTCCACTTTACTAGTTATAAATTTTGCATCTTTTGAGGCTTCAAAATGTCACATTAAACAAAGAAGAAATTTCAGTAAAGGAAAGATAAACCATTTCGGAAAATCCAATATTTATCTTTCTTTTACCCTCTCACTTTAATCACTTGTCTCTTTCTTGAACTAGAAAAAAGAAAAATCCCATTTTTTTGTTTTAAATCTGGGATTTTTTTCAACATTTTGTACCAAACTTCATTTTCTATTTCCTTTTCTCCTTGTAATGATCAAAGCCTATGACTTCCAGGTTCTGTTCTTCTGCCTTTTAAACACGATTACAATTTTGGTTCTGCAAATCTCCTGACTGTTAGAATTCTCGTATTGGTTTTCTTTGAAACTCCATTGGAGATTGTAAAGTTCTTTCCTTGGGAAAGGAGCAACCTTTGACATGGAATTTGTTCACCAATGGTTGTTCTATTTTGGTGTTTTCTTATGTTCCTTTACTGTTGTTTACACTGCAACAGATCCCAATGACTTCAAAGTCTTGAATGATTTCAAGAAAGGTCTGGATAATTCCGAGCTACTTAAGTGGCCCGAAAACGGCGACGACCCTTGCGGTCCACCTTCTTGGCCTCATGTTTTCTGTTCCGGCGACAGAGTCACTCAAATTCAGGTCCAAAATCTTGGTCTCAAAGGACCTCTTCCTCAAAGCTTCAACCAGCTTACAAGGCTCTATAATTTGGGACTTCAAAAGAATCACTTTACCGGTAAATTACCAACCTTTAGTGGTTTATCAGAGTTGGAGTTTGCTTACTTGGATAACAATGAATTCGACACTATCCCTGCTGATTTCTTTGATGGACTTTGCAGCGTGCGTGTCTTAGCTTTGGATTATAATCCCTTTAATACAACGACCGGATGGTCTATTCCTAAGGAATTGGCTAATTCAGTTCAATTGACAAACCTTTCTTTGGTTAACTGCAATGTGGTTGGACCGTTGCCTGATTTTCTGGGGAAGTTGCCTTCTCTTGTTGCACTGAAACTTTCTTATAACAGATTGTCCGGTGAGATTCCGGTGAGTTTCGGTGAGTCTCTGATGCAGATTTTGTGGTTGAATGATCAAGATGGTGAAGGATGACTGGTAATATCGATGTGGTTGCCAATATGATGTCCTTGACTCAGCTTTGGCTTCATGGGAATCGGTTCACCGGGACAATCCCGGAGAATATTGGGAACTTGACTTCTTTGAAAGATCTTAATCTCAATAGGAACCAGCTTGTTGGTTTGATTCCGGAGAGTTTGGCTATTATGGAGCTGGATAACTTGGTCTTGAACAATAATTAGCTGATGGGTCCGATACCAGAGTTTAAGGCCGGTAATGTTTCTTATGCTTCCAATTCATTTTGTCAATCTAAACCTGGGGTTTCATGTGCCCCAGAAGTTACTGCACTTTTGGACTTCCTTGGTGCTATGAATTACCCTATAAATCTTGCTTCTCAATGGTCTGGTAATGAACCTTGTACGGGACCGTGGATTGGATTGAGTTGCAATGCAAATTCTCGGGTTTCTATTATCAATTTGCCTAGACATAATCTTAGTGGTACACTTAGTCCTTCGGTTGCGAAGTTACAATCGTTGATTGACATTAGGCTGGGGGGAAATAGTATACATGGTAATGTTCCTGAAAATTTTACCGAACTGAAAGCTTTGAGAATGTTGGATCTGAGTGGAAACAATCTTGAGCCTCCGTTACCCAAATTCCGTGATAACATGAAGCTTGTAATCGAAGGAAATCCTTTGTTGTTAGCTAATCATACAAGAGGATCTCCTTCCCCTGCTAGTAGTCCATCTCCTGCAAGTTCAGACTCTCCACCGAGTGATCAATCAAATGGTACCGAGTCACCACCATCCGGCGGATCACTCTCCCCGAGTAGAGTTAAGCATTCTAATTCATCTATTGCCCCTACCAGTCAAGGTGAGTCCCTATCAAACGGTTTCCAAAGATTTAAGGTTTTAATTGTTGCTGGAGGTGCAGCTGTTGCCATCTCGGTTCTTCTGGTGATTCTGTTTTCTATATTCTGGTGTAAGAAGAGAAAAAGAGCTTCCGACTCTCCCAGTTCCATGGTGGTTCAACCAAAGGACCCAACAGATCCTGAAAACATGGTTAAGATAGCTGTTTCGAATAACACCACCGGAAGTTTATTTAGTAAAACTGTGACAAGCTCCGAAAGTAGTAATAGCAGTGCAACACAAAGCTCTCATGTCATTGAGAGTGGTAACTTGGTCATTTCTGTTCAAGTACTCCGCAAAGGGACCAAGGATTTCTCCCAAGAAAATGAGCTTGGCCGTGGTGGGTTTGGAACTGTTTACATGGGTGAACTGGATGATGGAACAAAACTAGCAGTTAAGAGGATGGTGTCTGGAGTGATAAGCAGTAAAGCATTGGACGAATTTCAGTCCGAAATTGCCGTTCTTTCTAAGGTCCGGCACCGACATCTGGTTTCTCTCTTGGGGTATTCCGTTGAAGGTAACGAGAGGCTTCTTGTCTATGAGTATATGTCTCAGGGTGCTCTAAGCAAGCATCTGTTCCATTGGGGGACTCTGAAATTGGAACCTCTATCTTGGAGAAGGAGACTCAGTATTGCACTGGATGTTGCCAGAGGAATGGAGTATCTGCATAACTTGGCACGGGAAACTTTTATCCACCGAGATCTCAAGTCTTCCAACATTCTTCTAGCAAAAGTTTCCGATTTCGGGTTGGTGAAACTCGCTCCCGATGGAGAGAAGTCTGTGGCAACTAGGCTTGCTGGCACATTTGGATACCTAGCACCTGAATATGCCGGTGAGTAATCTAATTTCATCTCCAAATATTTGGTCTATTTTGACATTGAAAGAGTGATGACAACTGAAAACCAGGTCATATTGAATTTATATTTTCGACAATATGTGTTTGTATATCTTACTTAAAGTTCGTTCTGTTGGCTGCAGTAATGGGGAAAATCACTACTAAAGTGGATGTCTTCAGCTATGGAGTGGTGTTGGTGGAACTATTGACAGGATTAACAGCTCTCGATGAGGATCGACCAGAAGAAAGCCGTTATTTGGTCGAGTATTTTGGCCGAATCAAATCAAGCGAGGAGAAGCTCATGGCTGCAATTGATTCCGCTTTGGAAGTGAATGATGAAACTCGTGAGAGCATATCCACCGTAGCTGAATTAGCCGGGCACTGCACTGGAAGGGAGCCTTATAATCGGCCTGACATGGGACATGTGGTGAATGTTCTAGCACCCCTAGTAGAGAAGTGGAAGCCAGTCGACGATGAATCCGAGTGTTATCCTGGCGTCAACTTCAACCAGCCACTTTCCCAGATGTTGAAGGTTTGGCAGGCAGCAGAAAGCCAAGGCCTGAGCTATACAAGTCTGGATGATAGTAAAGGAAGCATTCCGGCAAAACCTTCCGGATTCGCCAACTCCTTCACATCTGTAGATGGTCGATGATGGTAAGTAAGCCCTACAGCAACGAAATTTAGACCATTTTGTCACCAATTATATATTTTACTGCTCAAACATACTATGCCAAACATTGTCTTTGGATTGTCGTAAGTAGCACAAGTAAGTTTACTTCCATTGTTCTTGAGATATGAACATGTCATTCAAAGGGGTGTAGATAGGGAGATACTGTTTTCGATATTTCTTAAGTCGATGAGTCAATTTTCAAATTTTATGATGAAACGACATGAACATGATACCAATATATGAATTTCCGGGCTCCTTTTTTCTTTATACATTGGCTTATAATTGTTTCACATGGTGCTGCCGATGTCTCTGTTTCTAACATATTGATTTGTGTAGAACTGTAAAGTCATCCGCATGCCGTCAACTGTCAAAATTACAGTTAGTAATTCCAACTGCATTTTTCTTTTGTCTATACAAAGGATAATGCTTTATAATTTTCTCAGCCGCCCATTCCCTAATAGTCAAATATCTTTCTCGGTGCAATAATTCAAAACAGAAGAAAAAAACTATGGGTTGAAACCATTCATTCATGGCGATTAGGATTTTATGTGAGATGGGTGGTGCTTTTCATTACAGTTTGGAAAAGGCATGAGCCGAATCTGTTCCTATTTAACATTTGATGTCCCCACTGTGCTTTTACTTTTGCTTTTTAATGTTTCGGTCTTTGTTGTTCCAACTACCTTTGGTTCTTTATGGAACTTTTCCGTGTCTTACGCCATGGTCCATGGTAATTCTGCTCATTTGTTTTGCAAAGGGATAAGTAATTTTTAGTCCTTGAATTTGATAATTTTTTAAATTTAATCACTGAATTCTTGTCAATATATTTGTTGACATATCCTACTCCTACATAAAGGGGAAGAGAATAAAGACTCAAGAGAAAAAGGAATATTCATGTTAGGTCTAAAACTCATAATCTAAATGAAAATAATGGAGCTAATGAGAAGCTCTAGTCACTCAACCATCATTAATTTCTCAATTTTTTTGTCAATATTAGTTTCTGAACTTTATAAATTTTTAAAATTTTAATCATTTGGACGTGTCTTTATAATATTGTGGCAAGTGAAATTATATTGGAGTGTCACATATTCAAAACTATAAAAAAAATCAATTTTAGTGACTATTGTGGAAAAAAAATATTAAGGAGTAAATTAGAATTCATATACTAAATGTTTATCCCTTTGCAAAGAAAACATTTACTCTTGTATATATATTCTTATCTTTTATTCTATGCATGGCAAGGGGTAATTTATATTCTTAGTTTTCACTTTCATTTAGATTATAAACCTTTAATTTTATCAAATTACATTATCTTATTTTTATTATTAATAAAACAAGTCATTTATACAAATATTTTAAATAATTTTAATAAAAAATTAGAATTTACACTTTTATTTAGCATATTTTTCACATACCAACTTTAAATAAGGTTTAATTGATCATTTCATTATTTTTGTTAGAGTTTTCTCAAATATTTTGTCTAAATAAATTCAAAGTAAAATAATTGAATTTTCTATAATGTTCTAACAAAATATATTTAAATTATCAATTAAACAATATTTGACGATCATATGAAAAAAATGTTAAGTAAAAGTGTCAATTTTAGTTTTTTTCGTTAGAAATTTTCAAAATGTGTTAGTATAAGTGATTTAATTTATTAATAACAAAAGTTTAATGTAATTTGATTAAATTAAAAGTTTGTGATCTAAATGAAAATTGAAATTAAATTCAGTGATTTAGAATGTAAATTACCCTATGGTATGAGTATTATCTATTACTCATGTTTTGAGCACATTTAAAAACATTAGTATTCATAAACGAACTTCAGTTTGTAATTTTAGTCATTCACAAATTTAGTTTGGATAAAGTGAAATAATTAAAAAAATGAATAGGTATTATTTTTACTTGAGATTGTACTCATCTTTCTAATTCTATGAAGTTTAAATTTGTATTAATTCTTTTTTATGTTTTTGACAAACTATTTTTAAACTCGTGTAACAATTATTATTTTCCCTATATTATTACCTTTGTATCAAATGTAACTTTATTAATATTTTGATACATCCTAATCTTTTATTATCAACTATCGGTTCATCTAACGAGATAAGACCGTAATTTTTTTAAACAAGGTTCAAAGTCTAAATTCTTACCTTATTAATGGAGCACTTGGATTAAGAAAATCTTCACTATAAAAAATCTCCTCAATAATTGCTTCAGAGTAAATAAATTAAGGGTTTTGCTATATGCAACCCCTGGTGAGCATATAATAACCAACCAGATTTATAGTCAATAAAATCTACTAAAATGAAATTAATTACATTCTTAAAAGGTTATACTTTATTAATTTAGGGTGTTTAATGTAATTAACACTTAATTTAGGTGGTTATAAGGGTTAAGTTTTAGTGGTTAAGATTTAAGGTTTAGGTTTTAGGGATTATATTTAAGGGTTATGTTTAGGTTTTTAGGGTCTAGTGGTTTTAGAGCTTATGTTTAAGGTTTACGTTTAGGATTTTATGTGGTTGTAGTGTGTGGTTTAGGGTTTAGGTTATATTGTTTAGGGTTTAAGGTTTATGGTATATAGTTTACATTTTAGGGTATATAATTTAGGGTTTATGGTATTGTTTAGGGTTTAGGGTATGTAGGTGAGGGTTTAGTTAGACGATATTCAAATGTCATAAATTTTATGTTTGTTTTTAGGATAATTAATGGAATAATATTTTGGCTTAAACCAAAAAAGCCCTCAAACTATGCATTTTTTCTGCTTTTGGCCCTTAAACTATTATTTGGGCAAAATATGCCCTTAAACTATTATTTTTGGGCAAAATAGACCCTTAAACTATCATTTTTTGTCACTTTAAGTCCTTAAACTATTTTTTGGTCAAAATAAGTATTTAAACTATATCATTTTCTTCTTTTAGTCCCCAAAACTAGGGGCTTTCAAATCCGGGTACACTGGTATTCGGGTACCTGAAGTACCGGGTACCCGGATCTTCGGGTAGTAGAAAATGCGGCCCGTGTCCCGGCCCGGTTTTTACGGGTACCCAAAGATTCAGGTATTTGGGTACCCGGATATAAAAAAATATATATATATTTTTAAATATAAAATATTTTATTAGTTTAGTATAAAAATATAAAAAATATGTATTTATTAGTTTAATATAAAAATATAAAAAATCTTAGATTTTTTATTAGTTTAATATAAAAATATGTATATTGAATATAAAAATATTAATTTTAAATATATCCGGGTACCCGATTGTAATCGGTACCCAAAATTCTTAATTTTGTGACCCGAGCCCGACTCGAGAAGTGACGGGCCAGGTACCCGACCCGGGTAAAAAAAATTCCTGGTAAATACCCGGTTATTTATGTTCGGGTAATCGGGTCGAGTATTTTTGAACACCCCTACCCAAAACTATTAATTGGTCAAAAAAATCTTTGTGATGTGTCAACATCTTATTAGTCAAAATAATTTTCTTTTGACTTAAATAATTATCGGATTTAAAATGACCAGAAATGATAGTTTATGGGCTTATTTTGATATATGATATTTTTAAAATTTAAAAAGAACATAAATATTTATATATGTTAGAAAAGCCTATAAAATGACATTTTTGTAACTATGGACTTAAAGTGACCAAAAATGGTACTTTAAGGGCTTATTTTGCCCAAATCATAGTTTGGGGCTTAAACTGGCCAAAATGATAGTTTAAAGACATATTTTGCCCAGATCATAGTTTAAGGGCCAAAAGCAGAAAAAATGCATAGTTTGAGGGCTTGTTTTTTGGTTTAAGCCATAAATATTTTTTATATTTTTATACTAAACTAATAAAATATTTTATATTTAAAAATATATATTTATATCCGGGTACCAAAATACCCGAATTTTTGGGTACCCGCAAAAACCGGGTAGGGACACGAGCCGCATTTTCTACTACCTGAAGATCTGGGTACCCGGTACTTCAGGTACCTGAATACTCGTGTACCCGGATTTGAACACCCCTAGTTTTGAGGACTAAAAGAAAAAAATGATGTAGTTTAGGTACTTATTTTGACCAAAAAATAGTTTAGGGACTTAAAGTGACAAAAAAATAATAGTTTAAGGGCCTATTTTGCCCAAAAATAAGTGTAAGGGCCTATTTTGCCCAAAAATGATAGTTTAAGGGCTTATTTTGCCCAAATCATAGTTTAGGAGCTTAAAGTGGCCAAAATGATAGTTTATGGGCCTATTTTGCCCAAATCATAGTTTAAGGGCCAAAAGCAGGAAAAAAAACATAGTTTGAGGGCTTGTTTTTAGTTTAAGCCTAATATTTTTTGTTAAGTATTATTATATCTACAATTTATTCTTAGTAGATTCCATTAAAAAGGAAATAAACATTAATTATGGGAATATAGTAGGTTCTAAAAATAGCCCATAGGGTGGTGTATAGCAAAAATCCATAAATTAAATATTGGCCATGTTTGGTAAATAGCGATTTGAGCCAAAATTAGAGGTTTGAGCTAATATTAGAGGTTTGACCAGTTAGATTTGCTAATTTCTATGTTTGGTGAATAGCGGATTGGAATAGCGAATTTGGATAAAACCTCTGATTTTGAAGAAGCTGCTAATGAGAGTTTTTGAAATTAGAGGTTTTAATATAAAAGTTATAAAGACTATTTTACCCTTAATAATTATAAAAAATTTCTAAATAACCTAAATTTTAACATTTTCTATTTTAATTATTCACCATCACGTATTTATATTGAGACATTTGTAAACTAATAATATTTTTTCTTTTTATTCTCACACATTAATATTTGTATTTAAATTTAATAATTAATAAAATTGTATTAAAAATAATTATATAAATAATAAATTAATATATAGATCCTTTAAATATGCTTAATAATGTTTTATTAAAAAAAATTCATAATCAAATTAATTAAACAAGTATCAAATATAATCATGTCCTTATATATCATTTTGCTTGTTTAAATAATCAAGCAACTATCAGATATCAATTAATTTTACCAAATACTTTTATGCAATCAGCTAATACAATTCTCTAGTCAAATTAACTAATGTAATCAACTATCAGTTATCAACTATCTGTTAATTGTCAAATAGAATCATTGATAATTCTTATGAAAACGGTAAAGTTCTTAATTTAGGAAGCTAGGAAAAAAGCAACAAAGAAAAGAATCTTTTCATCTAACAAAAGCTACAAGGAGAGAAGAGGATTCAAACCCCATATAGTTCGTTGTTTCAAATCATATCAAACACGATCATATGAATTGATATCATTATTTGTATACATATAAAGTTGAGTTTAATTTTACTTGTACGTATAAAATGTCCAAAAATTTTCGAGTTAGATTTATTTTCTTCTTTAAGGTGCATTTATATTTTGATGTGACCTAAGGTGGCAGTCAAGAAATTGATTTATTAATTTTTCCTTTTTAGTGTTTATATTTATGTTTCACAACAAAAAATTAAGTTTATGGTTAATATTTAAGATTATAATTTCGTATGGGTTTAAAAAATTAGAGATAAAATATATTTTAAGATTTAATATTTAAAATTAAAGCTTAAAATTTAATTTTTTAATATTAAAATATAAAAAAATATTAAAAAAATAAATAATTTTGTCCGTAATATACATATCACCCCAAGACCATTGCCACTGGAATATCATTTTATCACTCCTTGGTGGTACCAGACCTTTTCTTTTAATATTATATAAAAAAATACAAATATGAACTAACATGTCAAATCTTATTCAATGTATTAAATAAGATTATAATTCGAGAAATAATATAAATTGATCACGTTGATAATATCTATTTATGTAAAACATTTTTTTAAAAAGGGGTAAATTATTTGTTTAGCCATTTAACTTTCAACATGTTTTTATTTTAATCACTTGGTTATAAAAAATCATTTTGATAACTAAATTTTTAAATTTTGTTCGTTTAAGTTAGTTGGATGTTAACTCTTTAACGTCATTTAGAAATTATGTACAAAAACCTTTAAAGATTTTTGATGAATTTATGCAAAATCACCTGAAATTTTCTCTCAGAGTCTCAAATCCAATTTTCAGAATTCTTGATTCATTGACGTAAGAATATTTTTTTTTTGAATTTAATGGTGGAGAGGTCAAAGAGTAGCAAAGAAATATATCTTGATTTCATGCTAATCATGATGTAGATGTTATAGATCAAACCTAGATAAGGTCAAAACTTTGGTTTGAGTTTTGGCAATTTTAAAGAAAATCAAACTACAAAGAAGAAAGAAGGGGACAAAGGAGAATATTTTGGTGCTAATTACATTGTAAACAACAGTCAGTGACGGTCGAATGACAATGAAGAAATATATCGGACAAGGGAAAGGAGGATGCTAAAATATTAGGTTAATTTTATAAATAAAAAAGTTCAAAACACAACGTTTTGGTACTACAACGTCATGATGTTGAAGAATTATCGTCCGGGTGAATTGAACAAAAAAAGTCAAAAATTTAATGATCAAATTACAAATTTTTTATCGTTAAACGAGCAAAATAAAAGTACAATAAAAATTGACCGACTCAATAAATAGTTTATCCTTAAAAAATTAATGCAATCTCATACATAATAAACTTTGTTCACGCATTTTAATTCAGTTTACAAACAAAAAATGATTGAAAAGGATATGAAAGAATGAAACCAAAAGATGTACCCTTTCATGGCTTAGACATACATAGCTTGCACAAGTTCTACGATCTAATGTCTCCGCACTCCCCCCCTCTCTATCTATTCCTTTATTTCTAAATCTGACAAGTGATTGCAGTGAAAAATAAAAAAATATTCCTCTTAAAAAAATTTAAGTTTGAGCAATTTTGTCTGCAAGATTTATGTCTTATCAAAGGAAAATTTTATAACGGGCGTCGAACACTGCTAAACACCGCTGAACATCATTAAATTAATTAATAAAGATAAAAAATATCAATGACTCAACATATAATTAATAATTATTTAAAATAAAATTATATTTTAAATTAATTATTTTTCATGTTTTAACTATATAATTAACAATTAATTTTTTAATCATTATTTTCAAATAATTGGATCATATCCAACATATTCAATCCCTAGATAAACAAACCCTATGTAACACCCTTAATTTTTGTCCCTAATTTTGAAACCCTAAATTTTAAAATTCCTAATTTAAAACCCTAACATTTGAGAATTTCTAATTCAAAACCCTAATTTGAATTTAGGGAATTAAATGGGAATAAGTTACATTTCAGGGACCTATTTGGCTAAACTCGGATCTTTTGTGGCCAGTATAGAAAGTGGTTTAGTTTAGGGATCCTTGTGTTGTAAATTACCCACTTGTTTAGGCTATAAATTCAATTTATATTTCAGCCCTAGCCGGGATCTGCGATTTGCAGCAGCCTCCTCCCACTCCTCCCTCCAGTTCAATATGAAATCTAATCGAAAGCTCAAGAAATCAGATCCATTTTCATCCAAGCTGATTTGGAAAAAGATTATAGGATTAGCTACGAAGAACGCCAACAGATTAGCTTCCACCGTATCAACATCCAGCTTTATTTACGTCACCGGTTACGTTGCGGTGGTTTACAGTATGGAATCTGGAACCCAATCGGATCTTATGCTCTCTCATCGAATGCCTAAACCTTTGTGCTGCGCCGCCACTAGTGTTTGACGAACCCTCGAGCCATCGTTCCTTTGCAGCTGCCATGGGATTTTGGAAACCCTTGCAGCTAAGTGAGGTAGAGTGCGTTGTGGGTTTTGGTCAGTGGAGGCCCAACCTTAGTGCCATTTTGGTAGCCAAAATCTGAAGCTCAAGCATGAAAATCATTCCGCCATTCCCATGGTTCATCATTGCCGCCATTTGTCTTGCACACAATCACGTGTGGGCCCAATAATAGCCATGACTTATGTTGTTTAGATCGAAAGCTGTAGAACCCATGTCTTTTTGCAAAATTGGTTCTGGAAAAGCAAAATTAAGGTGGGGCTCTCCATTGATGCTCACACTTAATTAAGGTTCAGTCAACAAAGTCCGTTACCTTGTATCTGATTCAAATTGTTTTAACTCGTGTCCTACCATTATGGATCCGAACGTATGGGTTCCAACGTGATCTGATATGTGTCTTTGATCTACAACCTGGTTATAACTCGTGACTCGAGTCGAGTAGCCCATTTGATCAGATAAGTTGACTTTGACCCGCTGATTCTAATTTCTCAATTTATTTTACACGGTTTAATGTGAAACTTTCTGTTACCGACTCATAATATTATGTATGAATTTTTAAAGGTATTTCAAAAATTCTGTAGTAGCTGGTGTCAAGTTTTGTGACATATATTTTGGATTTCGATGATGTATTTGAGGAGTCATGAATCATGCATTAGCGAACCAGTTAGATAAAGGGATAAGTATGAGCGTGAGAGCCGCCCTTCTCAGTGATAGAGCTATTGGCTGCGTAAGGTGTGTCTCTTCCTGTGCTATAAACGTGTGTTTTCTTTCTATGCTTTATGATTGTGTGAAATGAGATTTTTATATCTTGTGTAATTTATTATGTGTTGCGATTTATGAAAATTTTCAAACATCATGCATAGCATATTGGATTGTGGTTTAACTAAAATTAGATTTATTAGATTATGAAATATCAGACTTTCAAAATTGTAAAACCTCGGATTTATACATTTTTGCAACTCGAATTTTAACAATTCAAGTTTCGGATGAGATTCAAATTTTAACGTCAACATCATAACATTGGGGTATATGTATTGAGATTGTTTGGGGAAGTTCAGCGGTTTCACCCTTCGGGCTGAATTCTGCTTCGGATCAGTGGTTTCACCCGGGCTGAGTTCCACTTCGGATGGTGACGATGGAGAGAGTAGGTTCTAGGGAACCTCACTCTTCGGTGTTTCGGAGATTGGGTATTGTGTTTTCATGTACATCAGACATCATATCATTATGATTCAGATTTAATGTGTTTTCAAAATACTTTACCAGAAAATAAAAGTACTGTTTTGATTGTGGTTGTTTGCACTCTAGAGACACACTAAGCTTTTTAGCTTACACTCCATAGTTTTCTTTCAGATTATCAGACTTTCTTAGGCGACTCGGTACTTAGAGCATCTCGTGTTTTACTTGGATATTCAATCATAAGTATGAACTATTTTTAATTAGTCTTTCAAAATATTGATTATGTTATTTGGGATAATTATGTAATTTCAGACATTAGGACTGTTTATAATCTGGGAATTATCGGATGCATGCATTTACAATATTATTTTCAGATATTTAATTGAGCTATCAGAGTAATTTTGTACGACTGAGTTTTATAACAAATGAGATTTTAAAATATGATATTTTACGATAATTGTTATTATTTAATAATAATTTTGATTTATTAATAAGTAAACCTAAATTTTGTTACTTGAGGGGAAAGTTCTCAAACTTGATTCCCAAGATTTAACCTAAGAAATTAGGTTAAAATTAGGGGGTTACACCCTAAATCATTTTCTCCTCAACATTATTGTCACTGCCGCGGTTACCCAACTGTCAGCTGGCGAGATTGTTGCCGCCGCTGTCACTCTTTAGTGCTGCCGTTCGATATAAAGCTCCGATCGAAATCTTTTTTGATAACTTTTTGAGAATAAATTTTATTTCTGATTATTATCGAAAAGATGATTGAAAGATGAATCTTAAATTATCTGTATTTCTTCTTGTATTTTTAGGGCTTTAGTAAGTATTTAAGTGGAAATAATTTTCGTTGTTACTGATGTAAATTTGCTTGTTAAGTCCTTGGTGATGAAATATATTCATACCTAAAAACCAATCCCAAAATGTGGTCAATATGTGCATTTATGAAATTGCCAAATCATGTTATGCCTTTTTAGGGTCTTTTAGTTTGTTAAGTTGGGTTAGCTTGAAGAGAATTTTACATATTAAGACATTATTAGCCTAGATATTGAGATTTTTTAGAATATAATATAAAATATCTGAGCTTTGATTGATTGGAGTCTGTTATTAGTTTCTTTTTTAAATGAGTACATGTTGATTTTTTAGGTTCTGATTGGTTAAGCATTCTTTTGCCAAGCTTGAACTGCTATATTTGTTTAGAGGGTTTAGTTTCCCTTGATTGTTTATAATGTAAGGTTGTTTGCAGTTAATATAGGCTGTAGAAAATGATGAAAATTGTTAACAATAACATCTCAACGAATTTATTAACATCTTTCTTTACCCTTTTGTGTTGTAGATAAATGGCTGGCTTTTGAGGAAATAGGAGTAGATGTAGGAGTAGGACAATCTTTGTGCTACAAATGGCATCCGTGGGCATTCCTTTGTTTGACTGTTTTTACCGTTATCAGTACTGTGTTGCAGTTAGATGCCTTGATCTATCATTTCTTCGACAAACTGCATGATCCAAATGTTCGATTGCCTAATGGTCGTTTCCTTCCACCATTATTTAACTTTAAACATCATGGTAAGAAATGATTGAGCCGCATTTTTTGTTTGTTTATAGCAAGGGTTATTGAATGTTGTTGAGATGTAGAAATGCTTGATTGTTTGATTGATGGTGTTTGTGTTGTCCATCAGAATTAAAGGGTGTTCCGATTTAGGCTCTGGTGAAATTTAATTCCGGAGCATGCGAGAAAGCAATGTCCAAATCTCGGATTGTAATTGAATGCAAAATGTAATAGAGTAGCCGAGAAAGTGTATTATCATCCGTGTTGTTTGCTTCATGTAAGCAATTTATTTTTGTTGTATGTCTATGTTATGTGAAAGCATAGATTTAGATGACGGCAACAATAATAATAATCTTGCTGTCAAACATCAAAACCTCGCAATAGATTGTAACAACATAGCGGATGAAAAGTAATATTTTAGTTTTGATATGTATGGTTTCTGGATTGGTCTATCATTGTCATATAACCATACTGATATTTTTATAGAAATAATACTTTCTTTTTTTAAATTATTCTCATTTGTGGCATATTTGTGTATAATTTTATTAAAAATTAGTATAAGTTTAATAAAAAAATTAGTATAAGTTAAATATAACATAAAATAAAACTTAAAAGTGAGAATGTATAAAACATGAGATGAGGTAGCTATTTCGATCAAAAATAAAAATAATAATTTAGGTATCGATAAGGGGAGAAAAGAAGTTTAGACACTTAAAATAAAAAATGGCTAGTTTAGACACTCATTTAATGTTAGTTGACTAATAGTTTTAATCCGCATATAGATTATTTTGACTAAAATTAAAACGTTAAAAGTTAAATTGCTTCAAGAAAGAATATGGGTTAAGTAATTATTTTATCAAACATTAGATGTATTTTTTACAATTATGTTGAATAAAACAATCACCCGGTTTCTGTTTCATTTCCTTTCCTCATTTTGCATGCCATCAGTTTGAAAGACAACAAAGAACTTAAATTAAACGCAGTTACACAACATTAAACGAATACGAGACTCAGAGCTCGACAAGTACAAACAAATGTTTTGGTAATGGAAACAAGTCGTAATCTATTCACATACTGACATTCAACATTCTAATTTTCAAGCATAAGGCGTATATGCTGAAATACAATTTCTTTCATTTCACGTTTGCTCACTGTCTATTTCATAAATAGACATGCGTCCTTCTATCCATCCCTCACAACATGATCCACAATAGTACATCCGTGTCAATTCCCAGAAATGAATATGAGTTGATAAGATATGTTGCTAACAGAGAGAACCAAGTACCTCCAACAAGGAGGCAACGAATTTCATTTGGGTCTCCTCGTCTATGGTCAAGAAGAGAGGGACATGGACAAAGAGGGATTTGATCACATTCTGCTCCGTAAAGTGAAACGAGTGGTAGTACACATAATTGCACACAAACCGCCCAGCATCATCCGATGTCATTACCTCATATCCCTTCTTTGCTAACACCATTGTGATCTCCTCAACAGGAAGAGAAGTTTGCAGGAACATAACAGAGGAAAGTCTTTAACGATGCTGTAAAAATATGAAAAGGCTATAGTATCATATGAGATTTCAACCATGCCAAGCAATAAAAGCTATACTTTAGGGACAACCGTGCTACCTTTTGTACATGTGAAATTCCACCATCTGCAGGCACAATGGAAACTCTCTGCAAATAACATATAAGTTAAACAAAAGGATGGAAGTTTGAGGGAAAGAGGTAGAGGCATGACAAATTGCATATGCACCATGAACGGGGCAATGAGATTTATCTAACTTGAGGTTTCCATCCCATCTCATCAGGGAACAAAAAATAGCTCCAGTTACGGCTTGCTGCTCAATAGCAAATCTACATGCACCACTATTGACGTCAAAACGTACCTGAAGAAATATTTTCAGAATGGACAATAAACGTTAGGCCTGAATTTGTAAGGCTATAAGTTGATTGCATAGAAAACAAGTTACTAAGATAATGCCTATTGGCAAACTCCCCTCATAAAACTATGTCGGTCTTTCGGAACCCGTCGATCAACAATTCAGATGGATGGTTAGATGTATCCCATCGATCAACTATGTTGGCAAACTCCTCTCATAATCTCTGAAACTCCATGAAATTTCTTAAAACCAGTTACATGGATGGTTACTGCTGCTGGCCCTTCGAAACCTATCGATCAACAATTCAGATGATACCGACAAAGTCTTATTTCAAGAAAACTGATATAGTTATCTAAGTACCTACATGAAGCACAAGAGAAGTAAACCAAAAAACTCTACCAATAACTTACAAAACCCGATGGAAGCAAAATATATGATCTGATCCTGATTTCAAAATCGAGAACATTTATGGTTAACAAATTTAGACTTCATAACTCCTAACTTTGTGCAGAGCCTATATAATTCTCAATAAGGAGTAAGTTGTAATTAAAAATTATCAAAATATGGTATTTGTAACAGGCCAATGGGAGAATGTTGAACGTATCAACTGGCCTTACTAACAATGAACACATTGAGAAAATAAATTTGTGATGACCAAACATTCCTTTTTGTTTTCCAGAAGATAATACTTCATAAAAGCTTCAAAACCCCTATATATTTACAAAGACTTTGTAGCAAGTTCATAAATCTACAGAAAGGAAGCAGCTGAGGGACAAAGCTGTAAGATCAAAATTGGGAGAGCTAAAAAACATTATAATCCAGTTTCCAAAACCATAAAATGAACAATCTAGAATCAAATAATCTGATCTAAGACCAATCAAATTAAGAACCCAAGAAATAATCACACAATCCAAGCCTAAGAAACGAAGCCAATATAGAAAATTGATCAAATATCCAAATTGACAAAGACATGAAAAGAAGCCCCAGAAATATAGCTAGAAAGCAAAGGCAAGAAGATTACGATCATAAGCTTTGGTCACCTGTGGTGCTTGACGGGAAAAAAGCAAGTGAGGAAAAGAAAAAATCACAGCCAACCAGTCTTATCAGAAGATTACGATCAGATTACGCGGCGACTGGCCGGTGACGACGACAACTCGAAATCAAAAATAAAAGGCAGAACTTTACCTTGTTGTGCAAATGGCGAGAAACAGTAGTCAGACTGCAGAAGGGACGAAGGCGCGACGCGGCAACTGGTTATGAATGCACGACGGTGGTGGCTAAACGGGCAAAACAGGCTCGATTAAAGCACCCTAAACCAGAAACCGATATGAACTTTATGTTGAACGACGTCACTAAAGGGTGGCGGTGGCGGCGACAATCTCCCTGGCTGACAATTGGGTAACGGCGGCGACTATAATGTCAAGGATGAGAAAAGAATTTAGGGTTTGTTTATCTAGGAATTGAGTATGTGATCTAATTATTTGAAACTAAATATTAAAAATTAATTGTTAATTGTATAGTAAAAATATGAAAAATAATTTAATTCAAAAACTATTTTTATTTTAAATAATTATTAATTATATGTTTAGTACTTGAAAATTTTAATTTTATTAATTAATTTATTGGTGTTCAGCAGCGTTCAATGTTAATAATATTTAGCAGTGTTCGGCGCACGTGATAGATTCATTGAGAAAAAATATGAACAGATATTAACTTATAATCACCTTAAGACTATTCAAGAAAATATATGCCTTTGTCACTTTCTACTACTTACCAGTTACCACATAGTAACAATCTAACGGTAAAAAGAATCTTCTCTTAGTGTACACCCAAAATGTTTCAAACTACAACAAAGAAAGAAGGTTGTTTTCTTATTCTCGGTTTCTAATTCTTGCCAAACAAATTGATTTTACTTTGTGAAAGAACTGAAGGAAAAGTATGTTCTAAATTTCCACGCATAAGATCATCAAGGGAAATACTAGAATGACACATATTTTTTATGAAGAAATTATATTATAAGTCCGTCTCGCCATGTCATTTATAGTCCTAATCAATAAAAATCATTAATCTCATTAATTGTTTCTATGTCATTATTAAGTTTAATGCTAGAATGGGTTTTGGGTTGTTTCCACCATCGGTTAGTTTGTTATATTGGTTATTAATATAACAACCCAGTGATTATTTTTAACAGAAGATCTTTCTAGCGGTCTTTCTGTTTTATCAATTGGGCTATATAAACCCTGGATGAGAATCGACCCAAATACTCTTTTTTGCCTACATTTCATCTTCTTTCTTCTATTGCCCCTTTCTCTATTAAACAATTCTCTTACAGTTTTTTGTTTCTTATCCTCTTCCTCAGATTGTCGTTCATCGGAATTTAAATTACCGGAATCATTTTTAATATGGTATCAGATCCAGGTTACAATTTTAGGACCTGTGGGTTACAGGAACAAAAACCTTGCCTTCTAACGCACGAAGGCTTCGAATAAAAGAGAGCAAATCATCGGGAGGAATAACTTCTAACGAGCTATCAAGGAGATCCATATCCAAAAGTGAACACCGAGAGAGGACAAAAGAAAACATCCCTAGGCAAGGGGAAGCTAACAGAAATTCCAAAACATGAATTGATAATCAACGATATATAAAGTAATGTAATTGGATATTGATACTGATCTTATATGTGCTGATATCATAATATAATATGATGTTACTGACATGAAAGGGAATAGTTCCAGCAGGATAATGCCAACATCAGCACTGCCAAATCTTTAATTTTCCATCGTATATGTATAGATTTGGTTGAGAAAAATACAGCAGATGCCGTTAGTATATATATATATTGCAGCACCAGAGTTCTATACATTTGGAGCTACGACTACTAACAATCACATCCATATATCTCTCTGCTCCTTTCTTTCTTTGTTTTGATGTCACCTTTAAAAATCAATGATCAAATTCAATGTTTGCTTTAGGGTTTAGGCCATTTGATAAAACACATTAGTGTCATTCAACTTAAAAGCATTTTCATTTATATAAAGAACAAAAGGATAGGAGACATGATTAAAACAAAAACTACCCTTCTCAAAAACAGAAAGATGGAATCTTACAAAGATTTATATTATAATTCACTAGGGAGGCACACACACACAAAGAACTCTAAACCATGAGCAGGCAAATTTAAGGGTTGGTCCTCGGCTTCTTAGGCCTACCACCATTATGGTGCAACGGATCAGGTCCTGATGGCACCGCCCCTTAAGTTTTCCCTTTTCCCAGCACCGGTTGTGGATCCATTGTTTACCTTCAAATCAGCTTGCATCAGCATCTGCAAGCACCGGTTCTATAGGTTTCTTTCAAGCCATGCATGAATGAAAAAGATAAGCACTAGGAAAAAACTAAACCAAATAACCAACCTTTCTATTTTGAACTGGCTTTTGCTTTACATAGAAGCGTCCATGGCCAGAAATGAAGCAAACTCCATGCAAGACCAGCAAGCATAGGACGAGCAGCACCAATGTCCTAGTTGCCATGGTAGATTAGCAAGAAAAATCTCTTAATAGCCAAAAACCAAACGAGAGAGAAGATAGATAGATGTGTGAACTGTGAAGAACACAAAGAAGGGTGGCTCCCAATTTATGTAGCATTTGAATATAGTAAATGATTGCATGGTGCAGCCATTTCCAGACATTTTCTTTGAAAAATGATTGCGACTTTCAGTTCTGATAATATGGCGCTTTTTATAAAAATGACAGTCATTGGCAACGTCACTCCACAAACGTGCCAATGCAAATCGCGCGTATCTAATCTAAAAGATGATGATAATGCCATTTATATATTTTTCTCTCTCAGAATCGTTGAACCTTGGGGGAAAAACCTGGTTATGTGTACCTTTATGGTTTCTGAATCCTTTATTAAATGCTTTTTAAGTACTGCCGTTGTAGATTTTGAAGTCGAATAAAGATTCAATTTACACTGTAAAAACTGAGCAATTTTGTTCATGGAGAGTAGAGGTAATGATGGATAATTATGGTTAAATGGTGCTTTTGTATTTATTTTGGACGTGGGATTGATTGATGGTAATTGGTAATAGGGTCAGAAGGATTTAGGGGTGCTGGAAATTTCAAATTTTTATATATATATATTTTATATTTTTTATTAATAATTTAATTTTACATTCTCTAAATTCTTATAATTTTATACCCTATATTTTTAACGTAGGTTCCTAATAATTTACGTCTCTTATATACAATTTTGGGTTTATCCCTAAATAGGGTGGCGCTTGCTGCTCTTATTCGAAGGGGGTTGTCAAAGGGTTTATCCTTTACCGTGGGCCGTATATTCCTATAGAGATGTAATCTTCCAACACTTGATCTCAATTTACCCTTATAAAATTGATAAAATTATTCTAACTCAAATTATGTAGAGAATATGTTATTTTATTTTATACTAAAACCCTTCTAAGTAAAGATGACTAAAGCAATGTTTATAAGTTAAATATATAACAGTTCATGGATTATTATTATCATATAAGATTTCATGTATACTAAATTTTAGTTTGATCAATATAATTATTATTATAGTATTCAAGAACATATAAGTTAAAATAAAACTAAAGTTATTCACGTTGACATAAAATTTGAATTTAATTGAGTAATTTCATAAATTCAATTAAGTCTCATTTAAATTATATATTAAACTTTATCTTAAAAATAAAGGGTAATTCAAATTAATCATAAAATTGTAACTCAACAAACCATTTTTTTATCAGTTGAGAGTTCAAATATTGCAAAATTCGAATTGAGTTGTGCAAACAAAATTTGGTGTCTACACATCTAAAAGAACTTTTTTTATTGATTTTATAAGTGATCTAAGTGGTTCATTATAAGCACATGTTTTCTCTTTAATTAACTTAAAAACAAACACGAATTTGTCGGATGAGTTAAATATCGATATTAAAATGTAGCGACCTTTTTTTAAAACCGTCTATCGCTAAAGAGTAGTAGTTGTTTTTCTTTTGTTTTTGGGAAAATATTTGGAAAATGAGGAGTTCTTTAAAAATTCGTATTTTTGAAAATAATAAAACATGGAGTCGCAACTGGCCACTGAGGTAGGTGGGACACCATAAAACCAAAGATTCGTTTGAAAGCATGTTCGGGAGTCGGTTACAGATGTGAAAGGTTTTGGCACCCCACACCGCAAAAAAATTGGTACTAACAGAAAAACATAATTACCGCTTTGCTAATATTAAATTTTCCGAGTTAAAGTGACGATAAAATTGAAATTTGGTTATACATGCAAGTGAATTTTAAGGGCCCCGTTATTTGAGAGTAAATCGAAAAACCAACACCACTACGTTTGGTACTAGCCTCATTTACTCCCGAATAAAAAGACACCGCATTAACAGTTTATAGATCCGGATGCAATACTAAACAAGGCATGGTATATATATATGAAGGAGACAAAAATAAAGACATAAATAATCACAAGTATGAAAACACATTCGAACCACAAGCTATACGAATACAATAAAAACATACCTAAAAGTATAAGCATATATGTACTAGTTTAACGCATCCCTAAATAAAGCATACACATCATCCAACAAATAAAATAAAACACATAACACAAACAAACAAATTAAACAAAAATATATAAGCAAGAAACTAAAATAAATAAAGAGGATTGTCAACAAATCTCATCAATATTTCATTAGATCAAATGAAATGTTACACAATAAATAAATAAGGGAAGAAAATACCAAAACCCAAATATATGCTCGATCAATCAATCCACGGATCGTTGTCGTAAGGGTTGAAAAGCTTGATTTTAAGGGTTGGTGATTCTAATGGGTGTGGGTTTTTTTTGTGAAAGTAGGATGGTGGGTAATGGGAGAGTGTTAGGGGAAAAATTATGGCCGTGCATGTGAATGGAGGATCGAGAGCTTTGTGATATTTGGTGTACGGTGAGGGGTAATTCTCGGTTGATGGGCAGTGCTGTAGGGTGGTTTTGGGAAAAATCTAGGAATGATGTCGTAAGTGTGGGGTGTGAAAATGGAATGAAAAAATCAGGGGTGCCGGCCGGTGAAGGGGAAACCAGAAATAGGGCAGTGTGAGTGGTGGTTTTTTTAGGGTAGGTTATATATATATATATATATATATATATATTATTTTTTATCCCATAAAATAGAACCAACGAGGTTCAAGATTTTGGTCACCAAGTGGTGGTTCATTCAATGGGAGTAAGGTATCCATCCATGCAATGAGAGTAAAGACTTAATAAGGAAGGAGTTGGAATATTTATTTTTTTGTATTTTTTTATTATATAAAATCATAGGTAATTGATCATATTTGATGTGGGTTATTGGGTTAGAGTATAAGGTTTTGGGTATTAAAAGGGTGATGTGGATTGATCTTATTTCAAGAATTTTAAATTAAACCTGAACAAATTTTGTCCCACTTCCTTGCCTGGAGATTCAGAGCTACGAGTTTTTCCTATATGGAACTGTTCACTCTCCCTCTGTCTGAAGCTTTAGAGCTGCGAGTTCCTCCTATATAGAACTGTTCACCCTTCCTCCATCTGAAATCATGGAGCTTCAGGTTCTTCCTATATAGAACCTTTAGCTTATCTTGAGGTGGATCCTTCGAGCTACAAGTTCCTTCTATATAGAACTTATCGCCTTGAAATCCTGGAGCTATGAGTTTTTCCTATATAAAACTCTTCACCTTGAAGTCTTTTGAGCTACGGGTCCCTCATATATAGAACTTTTCACCATGAAGTCTTGAAGCTATGAGTCCCTCCTATATAGAACTTTTCACTTCGAAATCCTGAAGCTATGAGTTTTTCCTATATAAAACTCCTCGCTTGAAGTCCTCGAGCTATGGGCATCTAACCTTTCGCTCTGAAATCCTGAAGATGTCGGTCCCACCTATATAGAACCTTTCACCTTGAAATCCTTAAGTTGTGAGCTTTTCCTATATAAAACTCCTCGCTTGAAGTCATCGAGCTACGGGCATCTAACCTTTCGCTCTGAAATTCTGAAGATGTAGGTCACTCCTATATAGAACCTCTCTTGAAATCCTGAAGCTACATGTTCCTTTTATAGAATCTTTCACTCGACAATGGTACCCCAACTTATCCTAGTGTGAGTACCGAAAACATCCACTACTTTCTGAAAGGCTGAAGAATGAGAATCCTTGAAACAATGTCCCGATTTCTGACCACCTTGGCATGGAAATGGTATCTCAATTTGAAACTACCGAAAGATTTTCAAAGATAGGGTGAGTTCAAAAAATCTTGATTCTTTACAAAGATCTACCTCTTCATAGGTGAAGTCACGAATTGAAATCTTTGATAGGATTTAGAAAGGTTTGACTTATATTATTGTTAGACTTAGGCTCATATTAGTTGCATAATTAGCCATTCATGCATTAATCCACGTTTCCTTCCATCGTTGAGCTTGATTACATAACTTGGTAGTTTTTGTGGGAAAAGATGTTGCTTTGGTGTGTTTTGTGTGTATGTGCAGGATCACTTGCCAAAGCAAGGCTAGAGCTAGTTGCCAGGGCAATGCATGAAAGAGATACCGAGCTAGTTGCTAGGGCAATGCATGAAGGAGACGCCGAGCCAGTTGCCAGGGCAATTGTCGACAAAGAATAAGGTGATATGGTAGTCGAAATTGATGACTAGACAAGCCCAAGATGACGTGGAGCAAAGCTAAATCCCAAAGGAATTTGATTTCCATGAAGATATTAAAGAAGAATTAAATTCCAAGAAGATAGGAGAAGTTCTAGAAGGAATATAATTATAATAAAGAATTATATTCTTTAAAGATAATTTAATTCCAACTTAACTTCCTCCTCAAAGAAGGACTTTGACCTAGCCCTATAAATTAGAGGCCATGCCGTCAACTCCGAGAGAGCAAGATGAGAGAATTTTTGACAAGCATCTAGGGCAAGGAGATTTCGACAAGCTTCATTCTTCATCTTTTTCTTTCTTGTTCAATTAGGTTCATGCTAGGGATTATTTATCTTGTGTTTCTTTGGAATCTAGCCATGAACTAAATCTATTTGGCTATGGTTATTGTGTTTTGTGGTTGTGAGAAACTATTGGATTTTGTTTAGGTAATAAGAGTTTGCACTTTTCTATTCAAGGTTTATTCATTCTTGGTTCTTATTCTTGTTTGCGAGTGAATTGGGAGAGGATCTCGTAACTTCATCTATTTATCTAATATCGGGAGAGTTAGATTCAAGAAACGAATGAATATGATCTTTATTCAATCTATTGATGGCGAAGATTAATCCGGCTTAGGAATAAGTTAAGGATTTCAACGGCTAAGAGGAGCGCAAGATTGGTTGTTATTCACCCTTGATTCACGCAGGGATGTATTATCAAGGCATGCACAAGTAACTAGAGTTTCGACTTAGGGATAAGAAGAAACCATTGAAGAACGCTCTGCCGAACCTTGAAGGTTGCTGCCCAGACGCCCAAGTAGTTGCCCAACTAGTCGCCCAGGCAACCATCGATTAGTTCCCAAGGCAACCCCGTTGTGCAAGTTGCCACGGTAACCCCGTTGTGCAAGTTGCCCTTGCACTCTTTTACCAAGACGATCCAATCGGCTATCACACCTCAACTCACGATAACCTGGCCTATCTCTCTCATCTAATTACATCGCCTTTTACTTATTTGCTTTCTAGATTAGTTATTAGTTAAAACTCCTATAATCCTTTACTTGTATTTTCTTTTACTTTTTACAGTGCAAGAGACTAGATTCTTGAAGTGGCACCAATCCCTGTGGAGATGATATCTTTTATACTATAACTTGCAACGTGTATACTGGCACAATTGCGTAGCACTTATTACGCGCAACAGTAGCCCCTCGTGCTATTAATGCATATTTCTATCTTCGAAGGCACCGTTGTCTCATAGCCGAACTGCAAGTTCAGTCTACTATTGTAATGAGAATCAAGGCTCTTTAGGATCGAGATCCTCAGTTATAGTCTATTGTTTCCAAGATGCTGAAAGGAGAAGAAAGTGACTTCAGAATTAATTATGAAGGTCTCATATGCTATCATGACCGAATCTGTGTACTCGATGATGAGACCATTTACACTGACATCCTAAATGAAGCCCACTAAGGTTCTTTCTCAGTACACCCAGTTCCATCAAGATGTATAAAGATCTTCGAGAACTCTATTGGTGGCCAGGCATGAGACAAGCCATTGTTGATTTCGTGTCTAAATGCCTTACGTGTCAGCGTGTCAAAGCTGAACATCATGTACCCACTGGTCTGTTACAGCCTATCGATCCCCCACAGTGGAAGTGGGAGAAAATAACCATGGACTTCGTGTGTGGTTTGCCTTTAACTCCCACCAAATATGTTGCCATATGGGTCATTGTCAACCGTTTCACCAAGTCGGCTAATTTTATACCAGTTAGAATGGATTATAGTCTTCCAAAGCTAGCTGACTTGTACATTAGGGAAGTTGTGAGACTTCATGGAGTACCAAAAAATATTATCTCTGATTGAGATCCACGGTTTGCTTCTCGATTTTGGAAATCATTGCAGGGAGCCCTGGGCACCAGAGTGAACCTTAGTACTGCTTTCCACTCTCAGTCTGACGACCAGTCAGAAAGAGTAATTCAGATTTTTGGAAGACATGCTTTGAGCATGTATCATCGATTTTGGTGGATCTTGGGAGAAATCCCTATCCCTTGTTGAGTTTTCCTACAACAACAACTACCAAGCTTCCACTAGAATGGCACCTTTTAAAGCGTTGTACAGTAGACGTTGCAGAACTCCCCTATATTGGTATGAACTCAGTGAAGGCAAGATGTGAGGCCCTGACCTACTTCGAGAAATCAAAGAACAGGTCACCATTATCTATGACCGCTTGAAAGTAGCCTTTGACCGATAAAAAGCTTATGCTGATTTAAAACGTAGAGACATCCAGTACGAGGTTGGTGAAAAGGCTTTCCTCAAAGTATCACCGTGGAAGAAAATTCTGAGGTTTGGCAAAAAGGGAAATTGAGTCCCCGATTTATTGAACCTTTTGAGGTTGTCGAAAGGGTTGGCCCGGTTGCATATCGTTTGGCATTACCCTCAGAATTAGACAGGATTCATGATGCCTTTCATGTGTCTATGCTTCGAAAATATCGACCCGGCCCTTCGCACATCATTGAACTAGAATCTGTGTAAATTTAACAAGATTTTACCTACGAGGAAGAACCGGTCCAGATTCATGCAAGAGAAGTCAAGAGGCTTCGCAACAAATCCGTACCCTTAGTCAAAGTGCTCTAGATGAGTCACTCAGTAGAGGAAGCTACTTGGGAACCAGAAGGGTTAATGAAAGAATAATATCCATATCTCTTCGGTCCAGATAAAAATTTGAGGATGAATTTTTCTTAATGGGGAGAGTTGTAACACCCTGAAAACCGGTCTAGTCAGAATTAAGATCTGACGATCAGAAATTTTGTATCAGAATGGTTCAATCAATGTTTTGACTCCTTTATTGTACTCAATTGTATTATTTTGAACCTCAATTGAGCTTAATTAATGATTTTGGACCTTTTTGAAAGAATTGAAAGTCTTTTAGTGACTAAATTGTAAAAATTAGAAGTTTGGGGGGAAATAGTGTAAAGTTTGGAAAATTGAGGGACTACCCTCGTAATTACACCAATTTGAGGTGTGACTCACCTTCTTGCTTGACATTCCCATGTGAAATGCTTGTGGAGGTTACGAAAAGACGACATATTTTCATCATTGTTAGCAAATCAAGGAAATAAAAAGAAAAAGAAGAAATTTAATGTATTTTAAGCTTACCCTTTGCCAAAGAACAACTTCCTATTGGCTTTTTAGGAGGTGAGTCTCGGCAAGCATGGTAAATAGGGAAAAAGGGGATGTGGAATTAACATCCTCCAAAACCAAGACTAAATTTCTAAGTTTTCTTCATCTTTTCCCACCAAGTTAAGCTAGCACCTCTATTGCCATCTTCAAGCTTAAGCTCAAGCAAACACCTCGATTCATCCTTTGAGATTTCCTTGATCTCATTACACCAACTTAAAGCTCTTGGATTGGTGAGTTGAATCCCTGAAACAATTTATGAATTCCATGGATATTTGAAGTTTAATTTCAAGATTAAGTCTTGAAAGTCAAATGTTAAACCCATGTGTTATTGCCTTAATTCCATGGGATTAATGTCGTCTTCAAGCTCTAGTAAGCTTGAATATTTATTTTGAATCAATAGTTTTGATTCTAACCAATTCTCATATTTTATGCCTAGCTAAAGTGTTGGAAGAAGTTTCATCATCCCCGTCGAAGGCTAAGAATAAAAGGATCGTTATCCGAGAGCCTTGAAAAGCCTCAAAGTTGAGGTGAGTGTAGTCAGAGTCTTGGGATTAGGCTAGGCGCCTTTCCCAATTTTATTGTCATTGAGCATGGTTTACCTAACATTGGATTTGTTTTAAGCCTATTGCATTAAACCCCTTGAAAGGTGTATTGGCAAGCCTCGGTAAGCTTCCTCATTGAATTATTGGTTGTTGATGCCATTCATTGAATATGGAACAATGATATTGAACCATTGGATATTGATCATAGTCCTCGAATTATTGAATATTGATCATTGACATCTAAGCATTAAGTATGAACTATTTTATAGCATCGAAAATGCCATTGTTAATGTCATTGAATATTGAACATACCTATTGAATTCTTATCATTGATATTGATCATTGCCACCGAATCATTGAACTCATCGATATCATTATCGGATCATCAAAAAAAGCCTAAGGGTCAAATTATTTCTATTGAATCATCGAATCTATTGAAATTGATAATGTATTGAATATTGACCTAAATCACCGGACCTTGGATTTGAGTGGACATTGGATACAATTGGCATGCAATTTATGAGCTAATTGGTACGGGTGAACTACGGTCCTAGGCTACGGCCTTTATATTGGCAAGGCGGAGGGAACTAGACCATTATTGATTTGGCGAGGCATAGGAATCCGCGTATCCACTATCTTGATCAATCCAAGGGTTATAAATGAATTAAACGAATCATTTTATATTGAACATTTACATGTAGCTATTGGCTCATGTAGTATTGTTATTGAACATTGATACAATGTCATTGAAATGTTGATGAAGCATGTTAATGAATGCATATTAATTATTGTCATTGGTTAAGATTACCTCACTAGGCAAATTATGCCTAATGCATTCATCTTTATGCATTTTCAGGTTAAGCAAAGTGGTCGAGGGATCAGACAACCTTATCAAGGATTTTGGCAAGTTTTTTCTAGGGTTGCAGTAATGTACACTTCCCTTACATACTCCTAGAATGGTGGCATAGTTGTTGTAGTAGTCACTTATATGTATTTTGTTATGTGTGGATTATGCTTGTGTTAAGAATACATATGTAGGCCTAAAATGACTTTTGGTATATGCTAAATTTGGTAAAAATTACTATATGTGGCTAAAAGAGTGAAAGCGTAGTAAACAGATTCGAATGACCACGAAATTTTGCATGCTGGTGGAAATATGTATTCGTAACTTACCGGTAAAATTTCAATACTTTTGGACTTTGTTTGCTAGGTTATTTCTGATTAAAACCAGACCAAAATTTGTCATTACAAGCCCGGCGTACCGGTACGGTTATGCATATTTGGGCTAAGTCAACGTAGGTCAAAATGGCGTACCGATACGGTAATGTGCGTACCAGTACAAAAAATGCTCACTGGAATTTTACTGTAGCTCGGGTACCGGTACGGGTGGTGGTGTACCGATGCCTATTCACGTCTTGAATAGGGAATTAGGGATTTTGTACCGGTACGGTAATAACCGCATACCAATACGGATGTACTAAATGTCTCTTACCAGTACAGAGGTTGGCGTACTGGTAGGTTATTTAAGTTTGAAAGAAAAATTAATTAAAGGCGTATCGATATGGCCATTCGAGTACCGGTATCGTTACAAGTAAGTTTGTTAATAATTCGGGAAAATTGTAAAGTGATCACTGAATATTGTTTAAATCAATTAGAGTTGTCAATGAACTCTGTTTGACTTGAAAATTTACAGACTTACTGATTAAGGTTCGAATTTCATTGTGGTAAGCTCAAATTTTGAAACGGACCTTTAATTTATCGAGATTATAGTTTAGTCCCCAAACATATAAAAGTTACAAATTGGTCATAAATGGATAATCGATACTGGTATCAAATTAACTAAAATTGTTTTTATTGTTTGCTAAGTATAATAACATTAATTTTTCGAATAATGAATGAAAAGTTTTGTAACCCCCTCGACCCGGCCTAGTCACAAGACCGACCCGAACGAGTCACATCAGGTTTACCGAAGTAAACTGTGAGAAGAAACCCAAAAACAACCATTTTCTTCTTTTATCTTGTCTATAGGCATAATCAATGCCCTACATGTTCATGCCAATAGCTGGTGAAACCTCAACTCAATCGGACGTCAAATTGACATCCAATTGGTCACATTGCACTTTAGGGACCTAGTTGCAATTTCAACAAAATATAGGGACTTCACCAAATTATATGTTACCATCCTTTAACTAAACAAATTTTATGCTTATATTTATAAAATTAGCTCAAAACCATCATTCGATTAATCAAAAATGCACCCACAAAACCAGAGACTAAAATGTAAGAAAATTGAACCTCAAATCCAGGACATTAACTAAAATAACAGACAACCGTATCGATACGCAGGGTATCGTACCGATACGGTGTCTTCCACTTCGTTTCGATATGCAGAGCTCTGTTTTGATACGCCTAGCTGGCAGTTCAAAAAATGTTGACAACCGTACCGATACGGTGTGGTGGTGTTTCGGTACGCGGGTTTTATCTCAAAAAGCATATTCCAATAGCATAAACCCTTACCGGTGCACCCAACCCTGTATCAAAAGCGGAAAGCTTGATTTTGCCCAGCTGTACCAATATGGCCCCCAGCGTATCGGTACTCCTGGCCTGTAATGTCATAATTAGCTAGTTTAACAAGCCTTCCACCCAACCAATGCACACTAACATGCCCCTAACAAAATCCAATATAACCAAGAGGCAAAACACAACATGGCATTACGGTTCAACAAATATTTATGGCATCTTGCATCAAACGTAAATCTATAGGCATGCAACCTAGAAACCACCTAAACAAAATACCAAACAGCAAATCATCACCAAAATCAAACCATAAAGGCCATTTACAAGTCATGAGCAATCAAACAAACTTGCTTGTACATGGAGTTCATCAAAACATCTCCCAAAGCCCAATTTGTGCACCCCATTGCCTTTATTTCTTATAGTCTGATCCAAACGTACTTTGGTAAACAATTCTTGCTAAGATCTCTTGCTTCCTGCTGCCTCCCAAGTCTTTAATTCTCTGCATTGATGGACAAAGAGAGCGTAAGCACACTAGGCTTAGTGAGGAGTGCTCAAACGCAACACACCATCAATGCATTTAAAATCGTTATTCAATAACATATTGAAAATCCCAATTCAAAACATGTTCTCCAATATATAAAACATCATGCCTTAAAAACCATGCACTTTAACACTTTCAAAACCAGCTTATTAACCCATATGCAACATGTATCATTAACCAGCAGCAAATTCCACTGCTAAACCTCAATTTAAGCCTTCTCATGCATAACAACCATATGAAAGCTTAAAGAAAAAAATGTATAAATCACATTATACAACATAAACCTTTCAATGATACATTAACCATTATATTGGTTTGCAAGTGATCATCGACCAAGTCCATTTACCAAAAGAGTTCATCGGATACACGGATTCAACAAGTGTTTACCCAACACTTCAAGCCATCTTAACCGGAATAGAGATACAATAACAATCGTGGTACATTACCAACCGGGTACCTCTACAACCCTTGGGGACACCAACCCCTTTTATCGGTTAGACGCTTAATCCACTAACGGGAGTTTACGGTACTGTTTAACCCATCTACCATTAGGGTACTTGGATAGAGTTTTCGGTACACGGATCTAAACCTTCAACATCCAAGGCGTCTTATTATAGTGCACTCAATCCTATGGTCGACCAACTATATCCGATAAAAATTTTAAAACCACATCACTTGCCAATATAATTAACCATTTACCATTACCTCACTATTTTAACAAGCATTCACCAAGACACTTTTCCAAAGCAACATCACATACTTTAAACACAAGTATAAACCACATACTTACAAGGATCACTTACCATGTGCATCTTCAGCATTTAATGCTCAAATACATTATATCAAATACTTTAAAAGATGCTTAAACAGTAGGTATCATGTACATCAAAACAAGTGCATAAAACCATTTAAAACTAGCACGACCGAGAGGGAAAAATCCACTTTTACTTACTTTTGAGTTAAACCAACGTATCAAGCTAAGTTTAAACTCCCATAAACCACTTTTAAAACATTTCAAAGCTGGAATCCACATTCTCACTCACCGATACGCGAAACCTTGATTCACTGACGCGAAATCAAGTGTCTGAAGCCTCCAACGCTTCACCAATCACTTCCGGATCAACTTCCCCTGCTTTGACCACAATACAACAGAGGATTAATGCATCTCAATGCATTCAAAACACTGCAACAACAAATCCTCTCAGATTTCCACAATATTCTCAAACTTACCCATCCATAACAACCGAAGTCATCATCCAAACCTTCCCGCACACAACCCAGCCATAACCTAACAATCTAACAATTAACACCTAAAAACAAAATCAAATCAACCTAACACCCCATGCATTCATACGGCCACCAAAACACCTCAAGAACACAAATCTAGCAACCTAAACAATTAGATATCAAGAGTTTCGGGATTCCATTGATAAAATCGACTTATCAACATCATTATACATCCAAAATATATTCAAGAACAACCCATAACACTGGAAATCAGATTCAACTCCAATCTCTCATCATTTCATCAAATTTACCCAATTAAATCCATATTAAAACACAAAATCAGATTATAAACTATAAATCAAGGATCAAATACTTGGGAATATCAATAAAGAACCATTTAAAATAGGAGATCACAAACCTTACCCATGTTATGTGATTTCTCCCTCAATTGGCTTGTTTATAGCTAAGAGAACATAAGATTTCAATGAGATTTTGTAAAACAAAGTTGATTAAACAATTACAAATAAAAAATATGAGTAAAAGAATCACCCACCTCTAGTTTTTGATAAAATCTTGAGTGTTTGGCAGAAAAGAAGTTGAGAGAAAAGAGTTAGGAAAAACACATATTCAATCCTTCTTAAACCATTTTAAAACACATGTTTAAAATGATTTAATTGAAGGGAGAAACCACCAACAAACACTTGGTAATTTAGCTCCGCAAAGATTATAAGAATTTGATTCTTTTCATTTTAGTCACTAAAAATAGTTTTCAAAAGTTGCATTTTGGTCTCTAACCCAAAATGTCACATTTCCAAATTCCAATTCCAAAAATTTCTTCCACCAAAAAATCATTACATATTAAAAGATGATTTTAACTTTTTTTTTCCATATTTTTATTTTAGCGAAAAATATACGGTCCCAAATTCGACTCAAATCTCTAACTCGGTCACCGGACCGTCTAATAACCCCTAAAATCGCTAGGCCCAAAATCGGGGCGTTACAACTCTCCCCATACTTAAAAAATTTCTTCCCCAAAATTTACCTGGAGGAAATAGGTGCGGAAATTGTTTCAACATATCCGACTTGCGTTCCCACGTGGCCTTTTCAATACTGTGGTGCCTCCACAACACCTTAACAAGATCAACCGTCTTGCCACGCAACTCCTTACTACTGGTATCAAGAACCTTTACCGGTTCTTCATCATAAGATAGGTCCGGTCTCAACTCAATCTCCTCCACCGGCATAACATGCGATGGATCCGACCGATATTTCCGCAACACCAAAACATGGAACACATCATGAATCCTCCCCAACTCCAGAGGTAACCTCAACCGGTACGCAACAAGACCCACACGCTCAACAATCTCGTATGGTCCAATAAACCTCGGGCTAAGCTTTCCTTTCCGCCCAAACCATAAAACATTTTTTCGGGGTGACACATTCAAAAACACCCGATCACCAACAACGTATTCTATATCCCTACACTTCAAATTCGCATAGGATTTCTCACTATCCACTGCCGCTTTTAAGTGCTCATATATAAACTTTACTTTTCGGTTGTGCCTCTCATAACATTAGGCATAGATACAAACTTTTCTCCCGCTTCCGCCCAACACACAGGCGTATGGCATTTCCTACCATACAACGCCTCATAAGGTGCCATATGTATGCTAGCATGATAACTGTTATTGTAAGAAAACTCCACCAACGGCAACTGCTTCTCCTACAATCCCTGGAACTTAATAATACAACACCTCAACATATCATCGAGAACCTAAATCACGAGCTCCGATTGACCATCCGACTGAGGATGATACGAAGTACTGAAATTCAACCGAGTTCCTAGAGCACGATGCAAACTCACCCAAAACCTTGCAGTGAACCACTGATCCCTATATGCAACTATAGATTTGGGCACCCCATGAAAATGCACAATCTTAGAGATGTACAAATCATCCAACCTGTCTAAGGTATACGTAGTATGCACTGGCACAAAATGTGCATACTTCGTAAACTGATCAAAAATCACCCAAATGGAATCCTTTTTGGTCGGCGTCAAAGGCAGCCTAAACACAAAATCCATGGTGATTCTTTCCCACTTCCATTCTGGTATTCTCAACAGTTGCAACAACCCATAAAGAAAATGATGCTCAGTTTTTACCCGCTGACAGAACATGCATCGAGCAATGAAATTAGCCACATCTTTCTTCAGTCCAACCTAATAGTACTTATCATTCAAACTTCGATACATTTTAGTACTATTGGGATGCATAAAAATAGACTAGCATGCGCCTCGGTCAAAATAGTATGCATCAACTCTTCATCTTCAGTACTACGATTCGACCCTTAAAACACAACACCCCATCATCATTGAAATGAAAATTTGTAGGATTCACATTCCTAATATCCTCCACATGAGGTACAAAACTCTCATCAAACGGTTGCTTCTCCTTAATCAACTATGACAAGGACGACTTTACTTGCAACTCAGCCAACCCCCATTGTCACGCGTCACACTCAAATGTACGAACATAGCCCTCAACTCCACCGTCGTCTTTTTGCTCAAAGCATCAGCAAACACATTAGCTTTACTCGGATGGTACTCAATGGCCAAATCATAATCTTTCAACAACTTCAACCACCTACGTTGTCTTAGGTTTAACTCTTTCTTGGACATCAAATACTTCAAACTCTTATGATCCATAAAAACCACACATTTCTCCCCATAGAGGTAATGCCTCCAGATTTTCAAGGCAAATACAATCGCAGCAAGCTCAAGATCGTGGGTAGGGTAGTTACGTTCATGCACCTTCAACTGCCTAGATGCGTACGCAACTACTTTACCTTCTTACATCAACACGCAACCAAGCCCAACATACGACGCATCACTATAAACAACGAACTCTTTTTTCGATTTTGGTTGAACCAAGACTAGAGCTTGTGTCAAGGCTTCCTTCAACCTTTTGAAAGCTCGTTGTCTATCTTTCGTCCACTCAAATCGAACGTTCTTCTATAGCAGCTTAGCAAAAAAAGCACCAAACTAGAGAACCCTTCCACAAACCTACGGTAGTAACCAGCCAAACCAAGGAAACTCCTAACCTCGGCACAGACTTGGGTACCTTCTAACTCATCACAGCCTCAACCTTATGCGGATCAACACTAATTCCTTCAACCGACACAACATGCCCAAGGAATACAACCTCTATAAGCCAGAACTCACATTTGCTTAACTTAGCATACAACTAATTCTCCAGCAACTTCTGAAGTACAATCCTCAAGTGGTTATCATGATCCTCCTTGGTACGAGAGTACACAAGGTTATCATCGATAAAAACAACCACAAAGTGGTCAAAAAACTCATGAAACACGCGGTTCATCATGTCCATGAAAGCAGCTGGTGCATTTGTCAAACCAAAAGGCGTCGCCAAAAACTCATAATGCCCGTACCTCGTACGAAAGGTTGTCTTGGGCACACCCACCTCTTTCACCTTCAACTGATAGTACCATGACCTCAAATATATCTTGAAAAACACTGAGGCACCCCTGAACTGATCAAACATATTATCTATTCACGGTAAGGGATATTTGTTCTTTATCGTCAACTTATTCAGTTGTCGATAGTCTATACACATCCGCAACGTACCATCCTTCTTCTTTACGAACAACATCGGCGCATCCTACGGTGAAATACTAGGCCTGATAAAGCCTCGATCCAGCAACTCCTACAGTTGTGTCTTTAATTCCCTTAACTCTTTTGGGGCCATGCGATACAGAGCAATAAATACTGGTACCGTACCCGCAAAAACCTCAATGCCAAACTCAACCTCACGGTCTGGTGGCAACCCCGACAACTCTTTGATCTAGGATTCATAACATAGGCCATGAAAGCCCGACATCCCGAATTCAACATTCGACTTGCTTCCAAAGCTAAAACAGTATTAGATAAAAACTTAGCATTCTCACCCACAACCACCACCTCGTAATTATCCGACAACCTCAAGGATATCCGTTTGCCCTTAAAATCCACCACGGCCCGATGTTCGGTTAACCAATCCATACCCAAAATCGTATCAAAACCATGGAATGGCAACTCTATCAAGTCCATGACAAACTCATGTCCCTGAACCATCAGTAGACACCTATGATACAACCTTCTAACTACGACTGTCTCCCCAAGAGAACTAGTCACTCTAACACCAACATTAAGAATTTCAACAGACATGTCAAGCAATTTGGCATGCTCACTCAAGATGTATGAATGGGTAGAACCAGAATCAACCAACGAATACAACAATAAAGACTATAAGGTAAAAATACCTGCAATCACATCAGTGTCATTGCAACCCTCACGATGCGCATACACCCTAGCCAGTCCACCTCCCTCAGGTTGGATAGCAACGATATGAGCCACAGTCCTCTGCCCACCATCTCGACGCTGAAAGTCCTGCGGCCACGACCTCCCTGCGGAGCAATGATAGGTGCAGCACCCTGCCTACCTCGGGCCAACAATGGGCAATCACATCTCTGATGGTCACCAAACGCACAACTCAACAAGTATTGGCCACCACAGGCGCATGTGACTGACCCTCCCTGGCCAAACATGGACAATCTCGCCTCAAATGATCTCGAGATCCACAAACCCAACATGTGTTAAACAGAGCTCTGGCTTGGGCACCCTGCACCTGGACTCCCAGTCTTACAACATCTCCGCCATACCTCGGCTCCGGGCAAAACCTCCTGTCACGGTGCCTCTTAGCCTGACCACCGTTTGAACCAACATTAGCAACTCTCTTACCCGAACTGAGACCTCGCGACCCAAAAACAAAAACCAGATTCTACTCTACATCCTTGGCCCGCGAAACCAACAAATCAAAATTTGTATAATCAGCATCAAGCATGTATGTCTTAACCTTTTGCACAAGCCTATAGTAGAATCAATCACATCGCTTACGTTCATCAAAAACCAATTTAGGTGCATACTGACTCAACCTCATGAACTGTACCTTGTACTCCGTAACAGATATACTACCATGCACCAGAGCCATAAACTCACGCTTCCTATCATCCTGATATTGGACTCCCAGATACTTCTTCCGAAAAGCTTCACAGAAGAACTCCCAAGTCACATCATCGATCGTCATACTAGATATCGCGGCTGTCCACCATGTATAGGCATCACCCTACAATAGGGAAATAGCACAGCCCAGCTTACGAGCATCGATACACCCCATATGGCCCAGTATCCTCTCAATACTGGCCAACCAGCCCTCAGAAGCCTCTAGCGACAAACCTCGGAACTCAACTCCGCCCAAACTACGAAGATACTCAAGCGACAAACCCTGCCCATCAACTAATGGTGTCGGTACATAAACACCCACAACTGCTGCTTGAAAAGCACAGGTCATGGCCTGAATCAACGACGTCATATCAACCATCCCTGGCCCAGCTGGCGCAGGTGGTACTTGCTCCACTACCTCAGGTGGATTAGGTGGGGGTGGTGGCAACCCTCTAGGAGGTACAACTTCCCCCTCAACATCCTGCCTAGTGGCAGTAGCAACCCTACCCGATCGCAACTATCTCTTCGGTCCCATCGTTCTAAAATATATCTAGGCATGATAATCATTTCAAACAAAACAATTAGGCCAGCTTCAAGCAAGGATCCAAGACTTTCATTTCAAAAATCAAAACTTTCCATACTATAATAATAAGGCAATGGTATCATGTACATCAAAACAAGTGCATAAAACCATTTAACACTAGCACGAGCGAGAGGGAAAAATCCACTTTTACTTACTTCTGAGTTTAAACCAGCGTATCAAGCTAAGTTTAAACCCCCATAAACCACCTTTAAAATATTTCAGAGCTAGAATCACTGACCGATACGCGAAACCTTGATTCACCGACGCGAAATCAAGTGTCTGAAGCCTCAAACGCTTCACCAATCACTTCCGGATCAACTTCCCATGCTTTAACCATAATACAACATAGTAATAATGCATCTCAATGCATTCAAAACACTGCAACAACAAATCCTCTCGGATTTCCACAATCCTCTCAAACTTACCCATCCACAACAACCGAAGTCATCATCCAAACCTTCCCACACACAACGCAGCCACAACCTAACAATCTAAAAATTAACACCTAAAAATAGAATCAAATCAACCTAACACCCCCTGCATTCACACAGCCACCAAAATACCTCAAGAACACATATCTAGCAACCTAAACAATTAGAGATTCAAGAGTTTTGGGATTCCATTGATAAAATTGACTTATCAACATCATTATACATCCAAAATATATTCAAGAACAATCTATAACACTGGAAATCAGATTCAACTCGAATCTCTCATTATTTCATCAAATTTACCCAATTAAATCCACATTAAAACACAAAATCAGATTATAAACTATAAATCAAGGATCAAATACTTGGGAATATCAATAAAGAATCATCTAAAAGAGGAGATCATGGACCTTACCCATGTTATGTGATTTCTCCCTCAATTGGCTTGTTTAAAGCTAAGCGAATATAAGATTTCAATGAGATTTTGTAAAACAAAGTTGATTAAACAATTACACATCAAAAATCTGAGTAAAAGAATCACTCACCTCTGGTTTTTGATAAAATCTTGAGTGTTTGGCAGAAAATAAGTTGAGAGAAAAGAGTTGGGAAAAAGTTACGTGAATTTCTTTGAAAAGCTAATAACTAACTTTAGATATTTAGTCCTTCTTAAACCCTTTTAAAACACATGTTTAAAATGATTTAATTTAAGGGAGAAAACACCAGCAAACACTTGGTAATTTAGCTCCTTAAGGATTCTAAGAATTTGACCCTTTTCATTTTAGTCACTTAAAATAGTTTTTAAAAGTTGCATTTTGGTCACTAACCCAAAATGTCACATTTCCAAATTCCAATTCCCAAAATTGGTTCCACCAAAAATAATTATATATTAAAAGATGATTTTTAACTATTTCCCATATTTTTATCTTATCGAAAAATATATGGTCCTAAACCCGACTCGAATCTCTAACTGGTCTACCGGATCGTCTAATAACCCCAAAAACCGCTAGGCCCAAAACTGAGGCGTTACAAGTTTAGCACTGATCCCTGTATTGTTCACCAATAACGCTCTTTGACCTGGTTCTCGACTAGGCCGAGAAGGGGTGTTATTGTAGTGGCCTTGAAGCTGATTGGTTGAGTGAGAACCCACCATATAAAACTGAGGGTCATATTCCTTCTGAGGGTTTATGTTGTAGGGGTTGTTTATCTTTCCCTTTTTTATATCATCTTTGAGGTACTCTCCAGTCATGACCAATTCTGTAAAGCTAACGACATGATGGCTAATCAATCGATCATACAACACTCCATTTAGAGTATCCACAAACATATGAGTGATTTCTCTTTCTTGAATTTGGGGTTGAACTTGAGCTGCCATGTCTCGCCATCATTGAGCGTATTGGCAAAAATTCTCATCTGGTGTATATTCTAAACTTTGCAGTAAGAATCAGTTCGGGATCATTTCTGTTATATGATTGTACTGTTTTGTAAAGGCTTTGGCTAAATTCTTCCAAGACTTGATCTGAGTCCGTGTTAACTAATTATGTCACCACACGGTAAACCCTACCAAACTATCTTGGAAATAGTAGATTAATAATTTATCGTTGCTGGTGAATCCCGCCATCTTTTGACAAAACATGGTTATATGAGCGGTGGGACAAGTCATACTGTCAAACTTCTTGAATTCTGAAGTCTTAAAATTATACGAAATTTCCAAATCTAGGACCAAACTAAGCTCCCTAGCATTTAACCCGTAAGATCCTTCTTCATCCTTCTTTGCTTGAAACATTTCCTCAAGATCCTTATTGGTTTCCTCTAATTGCTTGGAGAACTCTGCCTTAACCTTGTTTAATCCCTCTAATTCGTTTAGATCTGGAATACTATCTCTTACATTTTTCGCATTACTGAAGGTCAGACCCGGTGGAACATGAGTGGAGGCGCCAACCTGATGTGATGAAGTCAATCCTTGCGGAGGTCTTAGGTTAGTGTTGATAGAGATCGAGGAGTGTGAGGGATCTCTCAAGTTCTGAGTGGGATTTTCAACGGTGCCTTTTTCATTCGGGTTCTCATTTTGCTTGAGCTCTAACAGTTAAGACAACTCCTTCATCATATCTTGTTGGGATTTGATTATGGTTTCCCTCAATTATAGCTGAGCCCACTCTAATTACCCCCTTAGATCAGCTTCTAACTAGGCAAAACTTTCTTCTATTTTTCTTTTTGTGTCGAGTAAAGTGTGAGTGCAAAATCTTTAATTACTGTCACGAAATCCCCTATAGTTAATCTTATTGTTTAATTTATTAATGCGTGATATATGCTTCATGCAATGTGTAAAAATAAAATGCAAGGATGTATGCAAATAAATGCATTGATTCCATTGGTGATCACCCTAGAGCAACTCTCATTTGGTTGAAAAGGGTTCTCGATACAAAGGAGGCATAAAAAATCTTCCACAAATAAGTCTAGACCCTAACTTCTTCAATGGCTCTGAGTATCTGAAAGAATCTTGGTGTCTTCTCCATCCCCGAGACCATAAAAGAAATAAAGTGTTTCGGCTTCCGTGGCTGATGTCTCCACATGTAGGGCTACCTCTTGCACCCGAACCGTCAATAATGTGTTGTACTAGTTTCGGTCTTGAATAAATCGTCTAGCATCACGAAGACGCATAAATAACCTTGAACTGCAAATTTAAGTCTCGATCGAAACTTGAAACATCTCCTTCTAATGCTGATTGGCCTGAAGCTCGAGGAATTCATTCTGATTGCAATATTCTTGGAAAGGCTGACCGACTCTCTCGCATTTATTTCAAATTTCAAAAGGTTATCTTGTTATAGGCCCACCTAGGTTACTCCCTTATTATGCACTCACATGGCAAACAGTTACCTTGAACCCCTTGGTTGACATCAGACCACTGTTGCACTATTGAGTTGGTATCCTTCTTCTTGAGATACCTCTTATCCATAATCAAAGATCTCAAATTAGGTATACCACTTGAATCAACACCTTTATGTCATGCAATGTAGATGCAAAATATATGCAAAACAAAATCAAACACAAAAAGAAATAAGTTAGTACCTGATAAAATCAATAAATGCAGAAATAAAGCAAGAAATCAAATAGAGAATTAAACAAAACCACCCAATTTATATCTCATCTAAAAACTGAGGTTATCTACATAGATCTAAAAGGGGTGAGCTTTCTATGTTCTCTACATGCAGTTTTAGTACTAAAAGGTACACAAGTTATCCTCGTTGTCCCCTCCTAAGGGTAGAAAGGCCCCTGGTCATCACCCATTATAGGCTTCTCTCAACTGAGTTCAATTCGGGGGGACCCATTCACTATGTCCATATGGTGAAACAATATTCCCATGAAAACATAGGGTACTAGAGCCCTGAAGGTACTTACTAGCCCATACGGAGGAACACTATCCACACGAAATCACTAGCGTTTTCCCACTTAAAAGAGACGTGTTTAAATGTCAAATTTTAAATGCGTTAAAATAAACTCGAATTTATAAACAAATATCAATTTAATCATCACTTCAATTCACAACTTTCGATATTAATAAAGCGATAATTATTTTTTAAAAAAAAAAACTGACTCTTTTTTTATTTTTTAAAAACCAAAATCGGTCCCCAGTGGAGACGCCAGTTGTAGCGAACTTTTTCAAAATCGTCGATCGCTAAAAAGGAGTTGTAGTTTTCCTTTCGTTTTGGGCAAATACTTGGAGTCGCCACCGGCCATAGAGATAGGCCGGACACCATAAAACCAGATATTCGTTTGAAAGCAAGTTCAGGAGTCGGTTACGGATGGGGAAGGTTTTGGCACCCCACACCGCCCAAAAATTGGTACCAAAAAAAAAAAAAACATAATTACCGCTTTGCTAATATTAAATTTTCCTAGTTAAAGTGACAATAAAATTGAACTTTGGTTATACATGCAAGTAAATTTTAGGGGCCCCATTATTCGAGAGTAGACCGAGAAACCACCACCACTACGTTTGGTACTAGCCACGTTTACTCCCAAAGAAAAGACACCGCATTAACAATTCATAAATCCAGATGCAATACTAAACAAGGCATGGTATATATATGAAGGGGACAAAAACAAAGACATAAAATAATCACGAATATGAAAACACATTCGAACCACACGCTATACGAATACAATAAAAACATACCTAAAAGTATAGCATATATGTACTAGTTTAAATGCATCCCTAAATAAAGCATACACATCATCCAACAAACAAAATAAAATACATAACACAAACAAATAAATTAAACAAAAACATATAAGAAAGAAACTTAAATAAATAAAAAGGATTGTTAACAAATCTCATCAATATTTCATTAGATCAAAGGAAATGTTACAGAATAAATAAACAATGGAAGAAAATACCAAAACCTAAATATATGCTCGATCAATCAATCCATGGATTGTTGTCGTTGGGTTGAAAAGCTTGATTTAAGGGTTGATGGTTTGAGTGGGGTAGGTTTTTTTGGTGAAAGTTTAGGATGGTGGGTAATGGGAGAGTGTTAGGGAAAAAATTAGGGTCGTGTATGTGAATGGAGGATCAAGAGCATTGTGATATTTGGTGTATGGTGAGGAGTAATTCTCGGTTGAGGGGCAGTGTTGTAGGGTGGTTTTGGGAAAAATCTAGGAATGTGTAGCGATGTCCCTCTTGATAAAAAGTGTGTTTTCGAAGTGTTGGTTGTCTTTAGGATATAAAAAACGTTTATTCCGTGGGAGTTTTAGGAAAACCGTATTTTGTTTTAAAATTAGAGTCGACACCGGCCACTTAGGTAGGCCGGACACCATAAAAACCAGAGATATTGAAAACTTTGGGTTCGAGAGTCGGTTACGAATGGGGAAGGATTAGCACCCCCACACCGCCCAAAATTGGTACTTTAATAATTACCGTTTTATTAATATTAAACTTTCCGGATTAAAGTGACGATTAATTTAAAATTTGGTTATAAGTGCGGGTAAATTTTAAAGGCCCCGTTTTCGAGAGTAAAGGCCCAACCACCATCACTACGCCTGGTATTGGCCCCGTTTACGCTCGGATAAAAGGGCACCGCATTGATAATTTATATATCTCGATATGCGAACTTAGAAAAATAAAAAAAACATGCATTCAAATTGACATGTATCTAAAACATCAAACATGAATATTACAAAATTTAAAACAAGGATAACAATAAAACATGAACAAGTGCCTAGTTTATCATAAATAAACACGAAAGAAAAAGGGGAAAATTCAAAAAGAAATTAATAAATCCAATTTACACATGTTATGATGCGTATAAAAATGAACAATATGCATGACATATATATGTGACGTAACACTAAAATGACAAAGCAACATTACCACCATATTACATAAAGTTTATCATGTAAAAAAATGCACACGTATCATGCCATGGTATTAGTATGCAACAAAATTACTACCCGCTTCTAACATGAACCTAAGATGCAGAATAATAATAAAACTAAAACACATATATACATCTCATAACGCAACATATGCATAGCATACATGTAGCATAGTATTAAACGAACAAATCAAAGTAAGAGGCGAACGTAACCCACAAATTACACACATATATAAAAACATGGTATTGCATGTAACAAAAACACATTAACATATAGTCTAAGAAAACAAAAATGACATGGAAATTTACATTAGCAAACAAGAACCCATTACATGCCAAGGAAATAAGACAACATTTAAAACAAACATACATGCACCATGAACAAAAGTAATAAAAGGCAAAGGCATGGTATCACAAAGAAATGAAATGAACAAAAGCATACTAACATGTGGACGCGGTACACGAATTAAACTAAAACACAAGAAATAGGCATGTACGAACAAACTGAATGAAAGCATGATACTAAAAAACATATGTCGTAAAATATAAATATTCATGTAATAAAATGAACATAAAAACATGAAACAAAACACACTAAGAAGCGAACATGTTAGTAACATAAAATAAAAGAACAGACGTAAGTAAGTAAAACATAAAAAGGGACTGTAATGAAACAATAATGACAGAAATCAGAACAATAGAGACATGATTTAGGGACGAAAATACGAACTCAATGAAACTTGGAAGGACTTATCCTGTAAAATGCCCAAGGGGCAAACCCAAAACGTAAGAAACTGAAACGCGGAATGTCTAAATGCATAAATTTGCCATTTTGACATCTGATTGATTTAATTTAGTGGCTTAATTGGAAGATTTAAAAGAACAAGGAGGACCCGTGACGCAATTAGACCATGGGGCGGGCTCTAGATGAAAAATCCTGAAACACATAGACCTTTATGAAGTGATTATGCCATTTTTTTGTTGGTCTATAAAACAAACCCGCAACCCCCCCTTTTTACTTTTTCCATTATTTTTTTTACCCTTTGAAATATAACCCTCCCTTCAGCTCATTTGTCTCAACCGAGAGCTCTCCCTCAAACGCCCAACTTTTCAAACGGCCACCTCTATTCCCAAAAACCATCAAGCCTCCGCCGTATGCGCCGTCGGCCGCCGCTGCTCGCCGGCGCTAGCGACTACTAAAAAGACCCCAAACGACTCCCCTTTGTTATCCAAGCCCGAAACCAACCTTGGATCTGAGGGTTCAGCCCATTATTAACTTAGATCTAGGAAAACCTGAAACGAACGAAAGCATTTTTTTATTTTTTTTAAGAAAATCCGACCAGAGATATCCTCATCTCAACCAACTCACCCCATAAGGGCTTGTCGCTGGCCAGAGAAGATCCACGGTGGTTGGGTAAATTCTCAACTCTTTGTTTTCCTCTCTTTTTTGTATAAACCTGTTAATGATTTTGGAGATGCATACAAAAGAAAAAGATAGAGCTTTACCAGAAAATTATGGGTTCTTTTTTTGCTATTGATTTTTGTTTCTTTTGATGATTCATGATTTCCCCCACATGTTTTTTGATACATATATCTTCTCTCTGATATTGTTTGGTAGAAGCAAAAAATATAGTACATGTTTCTGTTCGATTTGATCTGACAAAACCCATTTTTTGTTCTTTTTCTCTGTTTTCGCATGTCCTCGGCATGGTGGTGGTTGGAGCTGATGGTACGACCGACATGGGGAGAGTATGGTGGCGTTATCGTCTTGGGTGGCCTTGTTCTTGGCCGTTGGATCATATCTGATCCAACGGCTGTGATGGTTCGATGACGGGCGGCCTAGATGAAACCTTGAAACTGGTGTAGCGGTCTGGGATCATGCCACGTGGTGCACGGCAATCAAGGGGTTAGAGGCGTGATATGTCCGCGCGCGTGGGAGGCTGAACGGTCCGCGCGTGAACCACACGCGGCATCTTAATGGTTTCTCCCCTTTCGACCGTAGCCGTTGGATCAAGATTTGATCCAACGGCCCAGGATCGACTGCGCACAATAAAGAGGGGGTGTTAGGGTTATTAAATCTGATATGGATTAGGGTTTTAGGCCATTGGGTTAGGGTTTGGGCCGAACGGCCTTGTAAAATTTTTGGGTTTTGTAAATGATGGACTGGACAGTTATTATAAATGGGTTTTATATTTTAGATCTATTTTTTTAAATTTAAACCCAATAGTAATAGTAATAACAATAATAATAATATAATAACATATACACATATACTTTATGTACATACAATCATACATGCAAATTAACGTATATATCATATACCATTCAAACACACATATACATATATTTGCTCACACACCTAATTAATATAAGTATACACACATTATACATACTACAAACATACATAGTACATGCACATGCACATGCAAACCACATATATATCACATACACACAAGCACATATATACATGCATCTTATACACACAAAATAAATATAACCAAGTACACCCTAGTACATATATAAACTATTAAAACATACGCGACATGTGACACACATACACCATACATAGTATATAATATACATGCACACATCCCACATTCTACGTACATTAAGCACGCATATAATAAACATATAATATAGTATGCATACATGCAATAATAATTCCCCCATTAATTATTATACTAATATATTAACAATATTTACAAACCGGATAAAAATGAGTGATTACAGAATGATGCCGTGCGTGTGGGGTGTGAAAATGGAACGAAAAAATCTGGGGTGCTGGGAGGTTAAGCGAAAAGTTGAAGGGGAAACCAGAAATAGGGCAGTGTGAGTGGTGATTTTTTTAGGGTAGGTTATATATTATTATTATTATTATTATTATTATTATTGTTATTATTTTATCTCATAAAATAAAACCAATGAGGTTCAAGACCTTGGTCACCAAATAGTGGTTCATCCAAAGGGAGTGAGGAATCTATCTAATGGGAGTAAAGACTTAATGAGAATGAAATTAGAATATTCATTTTTTATATTTTTTTATTATATAAAATCATAGGTAATGGGCCATATTTGATGTGGGCTATTGGGTTAGAGTGTAAAATTTTGGATATTAAAAGGGTGACGTGGATAGATCTTATTTCGAGTATTTTAATTTAAATCAGAACAAAATTTAGTGTCTACATAAACAAAAAAAAACACCAATACCTTCAAAAGATAGTAAGGTTCTATAAATTTATTATAAACCGGTCCATAACTATGATCCAGTACAAAATTCGTAATCAATTTTATCAAAGTTGCACCCAGAAAGCCAATTTATTGAGGGTAGCTTCTAGCTGGTTAAACACTCTTACTTAAGCATGATTTCTGTTCTCAAGAAAGTTCTTGACAAGTTGTGCAAGAGCTTCTACAAGTTGGATGTTTGGCTTAGGGTTCTTAGCTTCAAATCCTTTCTTGACAGCATAAGCAATGTTGGATTTTATGATGCTCGAGTTCTGGGATTTCTCTATTATGTCAAATTGAATAATTTGAACTGAGCAACCAATTGCTAGACAATCACCTTTTAAGCCTTGTGCCACTTTCATCCTCTTCTGGTCATTAATCACAGTGAATTTCTCTGTATAGCTTGAATTCCCTTCATATTGAAACAATCCACCATCCGTTCAAACCATTAAAATTCAAGAAAAATAATTGTTCATGATTTACTCAATCCATTAAACAAACTAGAGTAGTATTGATCAAGGAAATTATGATCCCCTAAACCATTAGCATAAACAACAATAGTGGTCAACAAATACTTGGTGTTAAAGGTTATCTATCACCAGCTCTAGCAAGTAGAAAAACAAGAATATTAGTCAACAAAAACAACCAAGAACAAATATTTTTTTTATGTCAAAAATACTTTCAAATAAAATTATTTTTCTGTTCTTACTTGTATCCCGCAATTCTTTTATATTTTTAAAAAAATACATTTACATTGTACTAAAAAAATGAAGAATAGACCCCAAATACCTGGACCAAACGTGACTTTGACAACAGTTCCAACCCCACCATCACCCTTCAAAACCCGAACGCTTTCGATAACATTTTTTTGAGCAGCAAGTTTTAAGATGCCCAGGTTCCTATAAACTTCCCAAACTTCACTTGCTGGCGCATGCACTTCAAGCTCACTGCTAAGATGCTTCAATGGCTGACGCAGAGAATTAACTCCGACGTAGCAGCCAAAGAGAACAAAGAAAACCAAAGAAAATTGCTTCCACATCTTCCCTTTTGGAGTTTTGCTATTTGGGTTTCTTTAAAACCTTACAATGATTTTCTGATTTCTCAAACTGTGTATATAGAGGTTAGAAACATGTTAGTACGATCATTGATGACAAATATTAAAGCCATGGTAAAAAGAAATTCACAAATGTAGAATATATTCACTATAATTTGTTGTTATAGTTTTTTGTATACAAAATAACTAATTTGATTATTTTCCACCCTCTTTTTTCTACAATAACAACTAGATTTTATTAATAATCATGGAAGATATCCCAAATACAAGGCATCCGTAAAGGAGAGTAATGGGATTAGTCCACCAAAATCTCATACAAACCTGAAGGTACAAAGAAAAATAAATACTTTTATAGAGATTAACATACCAACAAAATCCATAAGCTCCTGAGTCTCTTTGTCTCTATCAAACGAAACGCTTTATGGGGTGAAAAGGGAGTGGTGAGCGAACCAAACTATCAGGCAAATTGCTCTGCTACCCATGTCTAATTACATCGGCAAACAACCATCAACCGAGTGGATCTATCTTTCTATGACCACCAATAGAATCAAAATCAGAAACTAGCGCCGCAAAGATCTTTGTACGAGCACCAAACGACCGTTAAGGTATGCTGAAATCATGTCGCGAACCAAACTATCAGGCAAATCGCTCCGCTACACAGGTATGATTACCTAGGCAAACAACCATCAACCTAGTGGGAATCTATCTTTCTATGACCAACGACAGAATCAAAATCAGAAACTAGCACCGTGAAGATCTATGTACGAGCACCGAACGACCTCTAAGGTATGCTGAAATCATGCCAAAACGACATATAAAACAAACCACAAAATAAAGAACAAGCGTGACACAAAGGCAAAGAGAACACATGTCAAAGGAACATATTCTTATTAAAAATATAAAAAAAAAACAAGAAAATAATAAATTCCGGTGGTCGACAACCAGTACTAAGACTAGTTGTCGGCCACTGACCAAGGAAGCAAATGAAGAAGAGGATGTGGCACAAAGGTTTGGGTAGAGAAAAAACCTATACTGTAAAACTAAAATATTTTTATTTTCCACCGCTCTTATATTCAATACTCTAAACAAAAAAGATTGTTCATTGTTGCTTATTTATTTTAGAAGATTCAATATTATCTATTGTTACAATCTTCTGTTTACCAACTAATCAAATTAGTGAATTTGATTGGTCAAAACTCTAACAAAATTTTAATCTTTGATTTTTTTTACTCAAAATATTTATCAAATATAATTACAAAAAATTAAAATTTATCTAAGGTATTTGATCTCGTGACCCATAAAAATTAACTTACCAACTAAACTACATTATACTTTATAATTTTTTTTTTGTTTTTATATTAATTTAATATTAAATTGTGACTTGGCTAATAAAATCAAGTAAATTTTTTGATAAATCTTAATCTTACCAAGAGGGGAGGGGAAGGAGGAATTCTAGGGAGAAGAAGGAGAGCGCTTCTAGTGAGTCTCGAACTCATAACCTATGAAAATATTAAAAAATGTAGACAAACAATTTGGCCAATTGACCAAATGTGCTTACTCTCAAATCAAGTAACTTGTTGAAACGTGAATGTGGGTTTGTTTTATTATATGAATATAATAATGAATCGGTTAACACTCGTACCGAGAACCGAACGTGTAGAGACCTATAGGACCATGGCCTTGAAAATTTAGGCAATTTATCATTTAGTCTCTTTAATTTTTTTTAAAAATACAATTTAGCTACCACAATTTTTTAAAAATTTATATTAAAATTTAATTTTATAAATATTTTTAATTAAATTTCTCTGGATCTTTTAAAAATCCTCATAAGTCTTGCAAATTTAAAAAAAAATAACTAGACCCTAAAACCTTTTTAAAAAATATAAATTAAACCCTTCAAAATTTTAAAAATTTCACTTAAAACCGTTATTTTAAAAAAAATTAAATTGCTTCCCTCGTAATTTCCCCTGAATTCCGTCACTGCTCATACCAAATTATCATATGTTCTAAAAGTTAATATCTTTTCACCAATTATAAACGGTTGACATTATAAACCTTTATTTAGATTTTTTTATACTCATGAGTATTTGATTCATTAGTTAACTAATTTAAGATTTCTATTGCATAGGTCTATTATGGGTAGGAGTGTTTACAATTACCCGACTCATTGATCCGTCGACCAGGTAAAAAATAAACGGATATTTTTTAAAAAATTTCTAGATCGAATACCCGACTCATTAAATTTCTCTAGGTCACGGGTCAAGCCTGGCCGCAACTTTTAAATTATACAGGTACTTGAGCTGGTTATCTTTCTTTATTTTTATTTTTTATTTTTAGATTATTATGACTTTTTTTTTGTTGAAAACTAAAATATTTCATTCTCAAATATTTTTATTTCTATTTTTAGATTACTAAGTCTTTTTACTTAAAAATTAAAATATTTCATTCCTAAATGTTTTACAGTAATTTCTAAATCTCGTTCTTAAATATCTCATGTCAATGATGAGTACATGATTTTACGTTTTATCTTTAGTTGTACTTTTTTTTTTACTTTTAAAGTTTATCTTTTGATTATGTAATTTGGATTTAAACTTTATGTTTGAATTATGTTACTATGTAATTTGGACTTCCAAATTTTAATTGTGTCATTTTGAATTACTTTAAATCTTATAATTTATATAAAAAAATTGTATAAATTTAATCCGAGTACCTTGTGACCCGAAATTGTGGGTACTCGGTCATTGCGGGTACCCAACTTACGAGTACGCTATGTTAATGGGCCGGTCACAGGCCGATATTTTTAGTACTCGGAATTCGGGTACCTAAAACTTCAAGTACCTGATTATGAACACCCCTAATTATGGGAATGACCTTCTCAATCCAATTTAGGATGGCTAATTTAAGATAGCTATGGCATAGGTCTATTATGAGAATGACCCTCTGAATCTAATTTGCATCATTCACAACATCATAATTCGAACTCCTAACCTTGTTTAAGAGATCTAATGTCTCATCTACTAGGCCAACTGGTTGTTGGATTTTTAAAATTGTTCTTTTATCCGTTTAAATTTATTTTTAATGGTCTTGTTTGATACTTAGGGTGTGTTTTTTGTTGCTTTTAGCAACCTAAAATCACTTTTTAAGTGCTTTCAAAACAAATTAGGTGTTTTTGGTTGCTTTTAAAAGTTTTTTCTACCCAAACCAAAAAGCTGGATTTTATGGCTTTTGTGGTGGATAAGTTAGTTTGAAAAGTAAAATTACTTTTTTCCCTCTATTATTTAATTATAATTGATTGTTAAATTAAATTTATACATAATTATAAAATAATGTATATGTTATAGTATTTATATTGAGAATCAAAATTTTTATTATAGTTTATATTTTTAAATTAAATTTTTTATTATAATTTAAGTTAATTTATTTCATACATCAACGAATTTGAACATCACCCAAGTTCACTTATTTTACTTTACAATACTATGTCTGAAATATACATTTTGTCTTATCAAAATCACTTTTTGACATCAATGACAAACACTAACCTAACTTTTTAAAGCTACTTTTCTACCACACTTTTAAAATCACTTTTTCCACCGTACTTTTTAAAAGCAATGCCAAACTAAGCCTTAGTTGATTACATTAGTTGATAGCTGATAGTTTATTGCATTAGTCAATTTGACTAGCAGATTGTATTAGCTGGTTGTATAAATGTGTTTGGTAAAAATAACTTATAACTGATAGATATTTGATTATTTAAACAAGCAAAATGACATATAAAGACATGATTATATTGAATACTTATTTGAATAGTTTATTAGTTATCAATATTTTATATCTATTAATCTTAATTATATTATGGAAATTATTTTTTTAATATAATGTTACTAAGCATATTTGAAGATCTATATATTAATTTATTATTTACATAATTATTTTTAATACAATTTTAGTAATTATTAAGTTTAAATGATATTTGAAGCATATGTATTAATATCATATATTTGAAGGAAAAAATTTATTTAAATTATATATGAGAGTATGTTTTACTTCAAAAGTATATGTGAGTTACGTAAATACAAATATAAATGTGTGAGAGAAAAAAAACAAAAAAATATTAGCTTACAAATGTCACTGTTTAAATTAAAATAGAAAATGATAAATTTAGGTTATTTAGATATTTTTGGTAATTGTTAAGGGTGAAAGAGTCTTTACAACTCTTATGTCAAAATCTCTAATTTCAAAAAGCTCCTATTAGCAATTTTTTTAAAATTAAAGGTTTCACCCCAATTCGCTATTACAATCTACTATTCACCAAACATTCAAATTAGCGGATTTGACTGGTAAAACATTTAGTTTTAGCTCAAACCTCTAATTTTAACTCAAAACGTTGTTTACCAAACATGACCAATATCTTTTAAAAAGATCTTTTCTAGTTTTAATCTAAAACCTTTATCTATAGGTGTAATATAAAATGACCAATTAATTTAATTTATTATATAAATTTAATGCGGCATTTAAAATTATTAAATGACCAATTAGGTATGCCTAATTGAATATTGGGTAATTTACTTACCATATTAATCATTATTTTTATTTTTCATAAATCATTATTTTTAATCTATAAGTCTTGCTTAGTGCGAGTTTGATATTGTTCTTGAAAAATTTAATGGAAAATTGATTTTAAAAGTGACTTTAAAAAGTTAGGCTTAAGATTTCAATGTTCGGTTTTATTGTCAAGAAATACTTTGCTGAAGATAAAATGTATATTTTAGATACTTTATTATAAAATTTAAAATATACTAATTTAAATCATATTTAAACTCATAAAAATTATGACATATGAAATATATCAATTTAAAATATAAAAATAATTTATAGTGACTCATTATTACTTTTATATTGAAAAAATATATTTTTTAAATATTAAATATATTTTAGAAAAATATAAATTTTAAGTATATTGTAAAAAAAATTAATATAATACGTGAAGACATAATTTTCTAAAATAAAAATAACTCAATTTAATGAAACGTAAATTTTGTAATATTATAATATATGAACGATATTAATTTAAATTATAATAATAATACTTTATAATTTATTAATAATATTTTGATGTATAAAATATAAATTTAAAATATTTTAAGTAATTAATACAATTTATTTATGTTAGAATTTAAAATAAAATAATATTTAATTATTATAATTATAACTAATAAATATATAAGTAATAGAAGTATGAATGAAATTAGGGGTAAAAAATATTTTACCCCAAATGCATTTCTAACCTCCAAAAGCTTGAATTTTCAGCTTATAATTTTTTGTCATGTTTGGTAAATAGCGGTTTGAGCTAAAATTAGAGGTTTGAGTTAATATTAGAGGTTTTACCAGTTAAATCCGCTAATTTGAATGTTTGGTGAATAGTGGATTGAGGTAAAACCTCTAATTTTAAAAAAGCTGCTAATATGAACTTTTTCAAATTAGAGATTTTGACATAAGAGTTATAAAGACCCTTCTACCTAATAATTATAAAAAATCTCCAAATAACCTAAATTTAACATTTTTTATTTTAATTTTTTCCCTCACATATTTACATTGTGACATTTGCAACTAATATTTTTTTTATTCTCACATATTTATATTTGTATTTAAATTTAATAATTGATTAAATTATATTAAAAATAATTATATAAATAATAAATTAATATATAGATCCTTCAAATATGATTAGTAATGTTATATTAAATAAATTATTTTTCATATCTAATTAATATACAAAATATTGATAACTAATGAATTATTCAAACAAGTATCTAATATAATCATGTCCTTATATGTCATTTTTCTTGTTTAAAAAATCAAGCAACTATCAGCTAGTTTTACCAAACACTTTTATATAATCAGCTAATGCAATCCGCTAGTCAAATCATCTAATGCAATCAGCTATCAACTAACGTAATCTGCTATCAACTATCCGCTAATTGCCAAACAAGGCCTTTGTCTTTTATCACTTATTTTAGCACTTTTAAATTGAGTGTTTGGCAATTATTTTCAGTGCAAAAGCACTTATTTAAGCAAAAGTTAATATTTAAGCAATGCCAAAGGAAGTATACTTTGAAAAGAGACTTTTAAAACATATTTTCTCCAATTAAATTTTTATTGAATGTATTAATAGCAATTATTAAAATAGTCAATTTCCAATTAAGTTCATTAATTTAAAATTTACAAGATACTTTTTCATAATTATAAAATTGGCTTAAACCAAAAAACAGCCCTCAAACTATGCATTTTTCTGCTTTTAGCCTTTAAACTATGATTTGGGCAAAATAAGCCCTTAAACTATCATTTTTTGTCACTTTAAGTCCCTAAACTATGATTTGGGCAAAATAAGCCCTTAAACTATCATTTTTTATCACTTTAAGTCAATGGTTACAAAAATATCATTTTATAGGCTTTTCTAACATATATAAATATTGGCTTAAGGGTTTAATAAGCCTCTAAACTTTTGTAAAAAATCAATTAAGCTCACAAACTTTTTTTGCACTCAATTAAGCCCTCAAACTCAAGAAAAAAAAATCAATTTGGCCCTTTGACCAGCGTTGACCGTTAACTTTAACGTTTTTTTTTTAAATTGACACATGTTGCAACAGGTAATGTCACTTGTCATTTCTACAAAAGTTTAAATTTTAATTTTTAAAACATATATAAAAAAATTAAAAATTTTAAAAAAATCTGAAAATTCTAAAAATCATTTAATAATATAAAAAATATTTTTAAATTTTAATTTTTAAAAAATAATAAATAATTTTTTCAAAATATTAAAATATTTTAAAAATGAAAATATTAAATATTATTATACAATAATAAAAAATAAATTGAAAAAATATAAAACAATAAAATTTATTTTTGGCTTTAAAATAAATTTTATTTTTTATATTTTTAAAATAAATTTATTTTTTTATATTTGAAAAATCAAAATAACTTTTATTGTTTTATATTTTTTCAATTTAATTTTATAATTTTATAATAATATTTAATATTTTATTTTTTAAAATATTTTAATATTTTGAAAAATTATTTATTATTTTTAATACATTTTGCAATTAAAAAAATATTTTTATATTTTTTAAAATAATTTTTAGAATTTTCTAGACTTTTAAGTTTTTTTAGAATTTTTCTGACTATATATATATATATATTTAAAAAATAAAATTTAAAAATTCCTTGAAATGACAAGTGGCATTATCCTATTACGACATATGGCAAAAGAAATTTAAGAAAAACCGTTAAAGTTAACGGTCAATGTTGGTCAAAGGGTTGAATTGATTTTTTTTCTCTTGAGTTTGGGGGCTTAATTAGGTGCAAAAAAAGTTTAGGGGCTTATTTGATTTTTTTACAAAAGTTTAAGGGCTTAGTGAACCCTTAAGCCATAAATATTTATGTTCTTTTTAAATTTTAAAATATCATATATCAAAATAAGTCCCTAAACTATCATTTCGGGTCATTTTAAGTCCGATAGTTATTTAAGTCAAAAGAAAATTATTTCGACTAATAAGATATTGACACATCACAAAAAAATTTTGACCAATTGATAGTTTTGGGGACTAAAAGAAAAAAAATGGCATAGTTTAGGTGCTTATTTTGACCAAAAAATAGTTTAGGGACTTAAAGTGACAAACAATAATAGTTTAAGGGCCTATTTTGCCCAAATCATAGTTTAGTAGCTAAAAGCAGGGAAAAAAAAAGGCATAATTTGAAGGTTGTTAAGCCTATAAAATTTAAATTAATGTATAAACAATTTATGTTGATTTGATTAATGTATAAACAATTTAAAGATATTTACAAAATCGTATCAATATATGTCAACAATCTTTAGAGTATGTGGTTAAAAGCTCTTAGTTGACACATTGCCCTCTCTCCTAGATTATGGGTGCAATAATCATTATAAATAAATATCATCTTCCTTTTTTTTAGGTAGAAATTGTTTAAATTTTTAAATCTTGACTTCATCGTCTGGTGGACCTTGATAAAATATTTCATATATTATACTTAATCCTTATTTTTTTTTATAAAAGTTTAAAAAGTATTTCGATTGAATTTGACCTTCTTTGTACTTTATTCATAGTAGTCCTTGTTATTGAATGTGATCCTATTTACTCCAACTCATTGGATCGGGTAAAAAGTGTTACAAATATTCAATCTAGAATGCGTGAAGGGCACGACTTCCATCTAATCCCCATAATAAAACACGAGGTGCAAAAATTATCTTGTGGGTGCTCACTAGGCAATATTAACAACAAATCTATCACGAAGACAAGCGTCATTATATCATATGATACACTAACTATACTAAATAATAAATTTACGAGATTGAGTAAGCACATTTGGCTGGTTGACTGAATTGTTCGTCTTTGTTCCTTTATATATCTTTAGATCATGAGTTTTAAACCTACTATAAACACTCTCTTTTCTTCCCATAAAATCTCCCTTCCCTTCTCCTTTAGGAATAATCGATTAGATTTAAAATTTATTAAGAAAAAAATCTACGAGATTTCGAGGGCATTTATGGCATGTTATCACATTAAACAATCATATCAAGGCATTAGTCAAGTCATAGTCAATTAACAAAACTCATTAAGCTATTTCGATTCGGTGAAGTGTGTTGCAGTGCACTATCATGAATTAATCCGATTTCAGTTCATATTAACAAATCTTGTTCTTAATTTTCATAGAAAGTTCTAGCATCTTACCTAATCATACGCCGTCGTAAATCATACGTAGAGGTGGCAATAAGATTTTCAGGATCAATTCTAGTTCAAATTTAATTCAGGTCTATAGTAAGTTAGTTATCGAGTGAAGTCAATATCGGATCGATCGATTTTTTAGTCGAGTTAATATCAAATCGATCGACTTTCAATTCAGGTAAGTATCGAATCTGTTAATTTTTTATTTGGGCTAATATTTGGATCTTCAAGTCAGTTTCAGAGCAATCGATTTTTAATTTAGGTCAACCTTTCAATCTTCGGGTTAATTCAGGTTGAGTTGCGTATGAGTTCAATCAATATAGAATTATTGATATATTCTCATAAAAACAATTTTTTTTTTCATATCAGGTATGCATTTCTCGTCAAATACTTTTTATTGATATATAAGATTAATGATAATGTATGTTTCATATCAAATACTTTTTAAAAAAAGTAGAAAATATCAGATTAAATATGAAGATAATCATTTAAACGAGGAAAGATAATATTAAACTATTACCGAATGTGCTGGTTAACTAGTAATATTATACGAAAGTAGAATAAAACATACATCATAGTAAACTAAATTATTCGTTCACATCGATGTTTGAGTTGCTTATGGTTCTAGTTGTCTTCAGTTTGCATAAAAATTGGTTCAAGTCGATATCGATCCAAATAAATTTTGGATCAATTTCAATTTAATTCGATTTGTTTCGAGCCTCAAATCAAATTTAGGTCGTTGTGTTTAGATCTACATCAAAACTTAAATCAGAGATATCAGTTCGGATCAAATTTACCAATTCTAATCACACAACATAACAACTCGTATATACATAGCATGACATTCAAACATTTAAACTTAATTGACATTTAATTAACCCGCGACATTAGTACAATCAAAGATTTATTATATGATATTTATTTAAAATAAAATAAAATTTATTCATTGAACTAGAATTTGATTTTAATGGAGTAATTTCAAATTTTCAGTTAATTTTGTAAAAACTGCCGCTCTCTTTATAAACCCTGGCCGTTCTCTCGAATCTCAAATTCCTGCCGCCTGCAATTTATTTTTCTTCCTTTGGTTGGTGGTCGACAATTACTTTTAATATTGGTTGTCGACTATCGGATCTATTATTTTTCTTAATTTTTCGTATTTTAATAAGAATTTTTATCTTTGTGGCACTCGTTTTCTCTGTCATTGTGACACGTTTTTCTTTGATTTTTTTGTGGTTCTTTTCATCTGTCTTTGTGGCATGATTTCAGCATACCTTAGCAGTCAGTTGATTCTCGTACAAAGATCTTCACGATGCTAATCTCTGATTATGGTTCTGTCGGTGATCTTAGAAAGATGAATCCCCACTCGGTTGATGGTTGGTTGCCGATATAAGCTTGGTTCTCTCACCACTTTTTTTCACCCCGTAAAGAGTCTCATTTGCAAAGAGACAAAGAGATTCATGAAAGTTTCTAGATTTTGGTATGCTAATCTCAATGGAAGTATTTGTTTTTCTTTACACCATTGTAAGAGACTTTTAGTAGACTTGTTCTTTTTTTCTTCTCTTTTTGATGCATTGTATTATATTATCTTTCATGGTGATTAATAAAATTAGATGTTATTGTCTAAAAAAAATCAGTTTAATCTCATCTAAATTAAATATTCAACTTAATCTTAACAGTGGAGATTCAAATAAACCCTAAAATTAAACTAAAAATTCAATGCAATTTGAACTCTGGCTCAATAACCCATCCACGGAATAGTAATATTTTGTTTCTTTTCGATGCCCCTATTTTTGTCCCACACTAAAAAATTAAGTTTATGGATTTAAAGTTAGAGTTTAGAGAATTATAGGTAGGGTGTATTTTTAGGGTTTATGGTTTATGATTTAGAATTTAGAATTTAAGGTTAGGGCATAAAATTTATTTTTTTAGTATTGGGGCATAGAAAAAGACAACGAAAAAGGTAAAAGATTTTTGTCCCATCAACTTGTTTAAATATCCTAAAATTCGAATTGAATAGCCAACACAAAATTTGGTGTCTATACATTTAAAATAACCTTTGTCATTGATTTCGTAAGTGATCTAAGTGATTCATTATAAACACAGGTTTGCTCTTTAGTTAACTTGAAAACAAGCACAAATCCCTTCAAAGGATCATAAGATTTTTTAAATATATTATAACCTTATCAAGAACAATGATCCAGTACACAGATCATAATCAATTATTATTAAAGTTGCACCCAGAAAAAGCCAATTTATTGAGGGTAGCTTCTAGCTGGTTAAACACTCTTACTTAAGCATGATTTTAGTTCTCAACAAAGTTCTTGAGAAGTTGTGAAAGAGCTGCTACAAGTTGGATGTTTGGCTTAGGGTCCTTAGCTTCAAATCCTTTCTTGGCAGCATAAGCAATGCCGGCTTTATGATGCTCGAGTTCTGGGATTTCTCTACCATCTCAAATGTAACAATTTGATCCGAGCAACCAATTGCTAGACAATCACCTTTCAAGCCTTGTGCCACTTCCACTCTCATCAGGTTATAATCTCTCTGTATAGCTTGAATTCCCTGATTCAAACCATTAGAATAAACAACAATATTAGTTAAGAAATATTTTCGCATCGCACTTTTCAAAAGCAACGAATAATTAGACGTGGATACCTGGAATAAAAATGATTTTGACGACAGTTCTGACCCTGCCATCACCCTTCAAAACCTGAAAGCTTTGGATAAGATTTTGTTGAGCAGCGAGTCTTAAGATGCCCAGGTTTCTAAAAGCTTCCCAGACTTCACTTGCAGGCGCATGCACTTCGAGCTCATTGGTAAGTTGCTTCAATGGCTGACGCAGAGAATTAACTCCGATGTAGCAGCCAAAGAGAAGGAAGAAAACCAAAGAAAATTGCTTCCACATATTGCCCTTTTGGAATTTTTCTTTTTGGGATTGTTTAAAACCTTGGAATGATTCTCTGATTTCTCAAACTATGTTTATATAGAGCTTAGAAACACGTTAGTACGATCATTGATGACAAATCTTAAAGCCATGGTAAAAAGAAAATCACATGGGTAGATATCCTATATTGTTACATGTGGAAAATCTCAAAATGCCCTATTTGGATGGTTTAATATTGTGACAATAGTTTCTTATTTGGTACAATACACAAGTCAAAATATGGCGTGATCCCAAGCCAGTTTTCTCCATTCACGATATCAAAATTTTTAACCTCAGTTTTTATTTAAGAGACATAGTGTCTTATCTCGCTAGACCAACTAGTTGGTGGTGGTTAATTGTATTTATTAATAAAATATATTAAATCATTCCATATTTTTAAATTTTATTTTTATAAGTTATATTTTGGACAAAAGCTAGAAATAATTATGGGAAAATATATTTATAACATTGGACAAAAGTTAGAAATAAATTTAAGTAATTTTATATGTGTGAGAGTTCAGACATGATACTTTAATGTAATGACTCTATGACTTAAATAATTGTGTAATTAATAGACGAAGAGTCAAAGCTTAATTTCCTCTGGAGCAAGTGATTAAAGTTTTCAGTTGACACTCTCCTCTCTAAGTTGTGGGTTCAAAACCTATTAGGAGCAAATTCCCCCTACACTTCCCCTAAGTAAAAATTATTCAAAAAAAAAACTTAATTACATATTGTTTTAATCAACATCATATAAGGGTTTTTTTGGGATAAGTATCGATTGTTGTCTTTTATTCCTCATGTTTCATCAACTTTTGTTAACAAAGTTTGTAATGGTTGGGATGATTCATTAATTAAAGAGGGATCAGAAAGGTTTTAAATGTTTTCAATTTGTTGGTAGTTCAAACTACCGTTCTTTATAAGATGATTGGGTTGAACTTTGTGCCATTTCAACAAAATCACGATCAAGCAAAAAAACAATAGTGTCGACTGTCGAGTGAAGGAATTATGGAGCTGGTTGTGAAATTTATGGATTTAAAGATGTTGTGTTGGGTTTTGACGATGAATCGTGATAGTTATTCGATGTTAAGGATAAAGATGATAAATGTCTTGTGAGTTAGTTCAAAAAGTTAAAAATGGCCATATATTTTTGTATGCTTGTTGCCCTTCTCTCTTTTTGTTGGCTTTTGGTTTTTTGGGGTTTGGGTATTGGAAGGTGAAAGGTGGAGGATCTACCTATTGCAAATTAAATATTATATTCCTTAACAAACAAAATAATTAGGAAATAAAATCTAAAAAAATAATTAGGAAATCTTTTTAATAGATTTTTTTATTAATTAAAAATGTATTATATTTTTATATTGAGATTCGAACCCGTACAAGATGAGACAATATAAGCATTGTTAGCCACTAGGTTAATTAGTGGATCTCGTTGTTTCAAATTTTATTTAATTTTATCTCTTATATGATTTTTTTAAATTAATATCTTTTACTTTCAGTTATTTTTAAATGTTTAGCTTTTTTAAATTTTTAAATATTTTTAAATTTACAGTTGGGTTTTTTAGTTGACGAAGAAACTCCACAACTTGCCAACGTCACAGGCCTGGAATTTTGGCTTTGCAAACATTATGGTCCATACATGCTGATCATAACATTTATATGACGCTGTGCTCAAAGTTTATCTTTTCTCGTGTACATGTTGCAATCCGTTCTGATATATGGTATCCGAACTGATGGGATATCTAGGAGTGAAGTTTATTTTCTTTCGAATATGCTGACACGGACACAAATTTTCGGTCACCTGAATATCAATTGCAAAAAAGATCAACATTTTTGAAGAACCTTGTTGGGAGCCTTGAAACTTGCAGACTTTCGTGCTCTGTTTTTAATGGAGTCTGTCTGAATCATTAAATGTTTCTTGACTTCAAAAGATAATCGATAAATCAACTTGCTCTAACATTTTAGTGGTTCATATTTTCTTGGCTGGCTAGTTACAAAAGACAATGTTTCATGTTGTTTTCTTCAGATGACACTCAATTAGTGTATAGAAATACATGGAGCATTGTTGTTCAGATATTATTTTTGAAGAAAAACGGTTGAAATGAGATGCAAAATCAATTATTTGCTCATCTATAGATATTTTTGGGTGATACTAAGAAGTCGTCTTTTTTTCTGACATCAGATGAAAATTTTATGAAAAATTATCACATCTTTCCGACGATTTTTATAGCACTGTATATTTATTTCTATTTAAGTAAATAATTGATGGAACACCTTAGATGACCAACTTTTTTCTTTTGATAAAAAATTTGTAATTTTTTTGGGACAAATGTGATAAATTGTACTTTGTGATACTAAAATTCTTTGTTATTATTATTATTATTATTATTATTATTATTATTATATTCGAACACGCATACGATTACATAGATTACATACCTGATTTTATTTTTAGAATTAAGTTATTTCTATTATCCAGAAAGAAAAGTAAAAGAAAAAGTGATGAGATGTTTTATATGTTTGCATTAAATACAGGAGGATACTTTTTACCTTCCTCGTTGAACATAGTATTATTAGAATAAATAATATAATAATTAATTTTGGTATCCTACGTAGCAGTGCTGAGTTGTATTTTGAGCCGTTACTGTATTTTCATTTAAGGAAAAGTGGGGAAATCAAGAGGCCCTGAGAGGGAGAATACCACTAGTCCCCACATCCTGTATTTTTATTTGGGGATGTCTTTGTGTGGGAGAAACGAAGGGAGATTGATTTGATTTTGTTGGCTTTTGGGGTTTGGGTATTGAAAGGTGAAAGGTGGAGGATCTACCTATTGCATTTTTTTGAATAGTACCTATTGCAAATTAAAATATTTTATTTCTTAACAAACAAAATAATTAGCGAATAAACTCTAAAAAAATAATTAGGATGTCATTTTAATAGTGGCTTTGGATTTTTTATTAATTAAGGAGGTATTACACTTTTATACCGAGATTCGAACTCATACAAAATGGGGCAATATGAGCATCATTGGCCAGTAGGCCAATTAGTGAATCTCGTTACTTTGAATTTTTTTAATTTTATCTCTTGTATGATTTTTTAAAATTAATAATATCTTTTACTTTTAGTTATTTTTAAATGTTTGGCTTTTTTAAATTTTTAAATATTTTTAATTTTTAATTTTTAATTTTTAACTTAAAAAATAATAAGCCTTGTACTCAATATTCACCAATTGACTAAGCGGTTAAGAATACCTTTATTGTCTTTATCTTGTGTAAATTCAAATTCCGACATTTATAACGTAATATATTTCTACTTAATCACAAAAAGAGTCCTTCCTTTTAATTTCTTAGAAAATGGTCGTCGAATTAAAAAAAAAATCTATTTTATTACATTATCATCATAGTGATTTGTCACTTCAGCATCATGATTGTCAGACGTCTTATAGGCCAACAATGATTTTATTCTGTCAAAATAATCACATTTATTTTTTCTTAGTTGAAGAATTACAAAATAAGTTAAAGGAGCACATTAATTTTCTTCAAATGTATGAGGATCTTATAAACCACTATTCAAATTTACATATAAATGAAATAATTTGGGTTAAAACTTAAAAAACCAACATTACAATAAATGACATATATAAACAATTTTTAGAGCTAGTTGTTAAAAGTTATCAGTTGACACTCCCTCTTCTCCTAGATTGTGGGTTCTAGACTCATTAGAAACAAATTTTCTCTTCACTTCCCCTCCCTTTAGACAGGAATTGTTCAAAAAATTATAATAAATGACAAATGAGATAGATACAAATGATGATTGCATGTAAACATAAATTTAAATCATAGTATATGTATTACAAAATAAGATACATCAAATAATTAGGAAAATATCATAATCGAACATAGATACATTAATTGTTTGACATATTAGCATTTTATTAATTAAAAAAGGTGTGAGCATAATATTTAAAATTAATTGAACACTTAAAATCGATTTAAAATCTTATTTATTCGAATTTAATTAATAAAATTTAGAAAAATACAAAACTTTCAAATTTGAAAAGACTTATCTACACATTTTATATTTCAACATTTTAAATATATTTTTCTAAACATTGATATTCAACATTTTAAATATATTTTTCTAAGCGTTGAGGGTCAAAGTCCAAAAAATAATAGGGGTAATAGTGACTATTTAGTCTAACGTTATGAGTATTTTTTGACATTATGCCATAAATATATGTAATTATTAATTTTTGATATAACCATAAGTATGGTGTGACAATTCAAAAAAAAAAGAATATGTGCAAAGTGACTATTCAACCAAATATTAAGAGTACTTTTTTTTTGCATTATGCCATAAATATATGCATTTATTGTTTTTCGGTATAACCATAAGTATCCAATCTATTGATTGACTAATTCATATTGAGTTGTAAATGTCCACTATGAGAGCTTCCAACTCAATTTGCTTCATTCACATAATTAATATTACCCTTAATCTTATTGAATGGATCAATGTCTCATTTTTTTGAAAATATCAATGTCTCATTATGCTTGACCAATTGATATTTATTTCCTTAAATATACATAGATGAATAAAAAATAAAAACATGTACTATATATTACACATTTGATCGAAATTCATGTGCAACTTTTTGAACGTACGTTTTAATACATTTTTGTACTAACCATACCCCTTTCTTACTTATAAATCGGAGGATATTGAACGATTCACTATATTCTATCCATATTACATATTTAATTAAAAAATTTATGGATAAAATTGAAATTTATTATTATGGGTAAATAAATGGTATCCTACGTAGCAGTGCTGAGTTGTATTTTAAGCCGTTACTGTATTTCCTTTTAAGGAAAATGGGGGAAAATCAAGTGGCCCTGGGAGAGAGAAATTCGCTGGTCCCCACATCTTGGAAATCCAAAGGTGAATTTGAAGCCGTACTAGTGCAACATAGTTGCCAACTGTATCAATCCCATTCCAATGAAAGATAATATCTTTCAATGGGATCAAGGTAGTATGGTCCAAGGTTGTCTTAAAAGCCTATGAAATCCTATGAAATCAGGATGGAGCAGCATCAAAATCTTTTTTATGCTAACATGAGCAGATTTAGTACAGACAAGCTAATTCTTTTTGTATATGAAGGAGATTATACCACAGGCTCCCTAAGGTTGAGGGAGAAAACTTTAGTCCATGAAGAAACCAAAAACCCTAATTTTATCCCCTCACCAAATATCCATTTTCTCTCTACTTGAATTTGTCTTATTTTTAGTTTGGGGTTTCGCTCTTTTCGTGAGTTTTGAGCTTTTCAATGCTGTGAATGGTAGAGTTTTAGATACTGATTTTAAAATATTTGTCTTTCTGTGTGTTTAGGTATGGCATCATCTGATAAAGAGCTGGAGATGGTGTCAACGGAGGCCGAAAACAAGCTCTTTGAACCTTCGTCTTCAGTTGATGAGCTCAACACTCTCCTCGATGTGAGCCCTGGCTTCTGTTTTTTACTATTTCACGCTTGTTTATGGTATGTATGTGGGTTTTATTTTTTTAGTGAATAATTTTGGTTTTCTGATATCGAAGCATTTGATGTAGGATTAAAATTGTAATTGTTGGCATATATGTAAAATGTATGATGCTATTATAATGTATGACACAAAATCAAGTGACCAATTATGTTAGGAATGTTATAGGTATTAAAGTGTCATGAAAATAAAAGTGTAGATATTGTAAGATATATTTATAATTCAATAAGTGGTAGAGTTATAAATATTCAATAGTTGATTTAATAATCAACTATATAAAGAGGTAGTTATTCTCAAAAAATGAGTTAACTTTTAGTAGTATCAGAGTCTCGTCATGTTGAATCAGTAATAACTAATTGATTTATTTAATTTTAATTGATTCGTTTTGAATTTTTTAAGGGTTTTAATTTTGAACTGGCATTGAGTTAATTATTGATGTTGAATCTTTAAGGTTTTAATGTTTCGTATGGTTTGGATTTTGTTTTTTCTGCGCTTACTGTTTAAATAATTTCCCCTAAATTCCCGATTACAATTATTAGGTTATCAACCTTATTTGAATTTATTTTGCGATAATCTTTTGTGTGATAACCATCATGCTTAAATTTATCGAAAAGTGTGTATATGTAGGGTTATTGTGAAACTTTAAGCTGCCCAAGTTTGTTGTACAATCTTTAAGGGTTATTATATTCTTCGGCAAACATTAAAGTTTTGATGCTTTCAAATTCAATTGTTGAAGACAGTTGAATTCCCTTTTTTGCGAGATCGTGATTTTTAGATCTACTAAAATTACCATGGCTCTTCATCGATATATTTTTATGGTTTTAATTGATGACTGATATGTTTGTTTTGGATTTAATAGTAAATATATTCGATTCGGTTTGATCAAAATTTTATTTTGATCGTTAGTAAAAAAGGACTTGAACTTTGTCGTGGTAAAATTACCGTGACTTAGAAACTTTATAATCAGGTTAGCTCTTGAAGCTTTACATCCGGTTTATATCTAATAAATTATGGTTGAATTTTGTTGAATCATGTTTAGTTTTGTACAAAACATTTTTACTTAAATTTGTTTAACATTATGCTTAATTATGTCACTGATGTTCTCTACAGAATATACATTTGGTTTTGATTTTGGAAAGCATGCCATTAAACTTGTAAAATTCATATCCTATTAAGTTTGATCAAGAATTTCAATTTTGATCATCAGGTTATTATAGATATATTAAAGTTTCTTGCGATCATTTTATGAATTATTCATTTATATGATAATTTTTTATTTAAGTTAAAGGTTGGTTATTTTGAATTCAAGTTTTATTTTGGTAAATGCATGCTTAAGGAATTTTTTGAGAAACAATCAAAGATTTCAGTTTTTCAATTTCTGATAGCCCATATAAACAACCTTATTTCGGTTATTTCAGAAACTTAAGTGTTATTAGAAATTTCAGTTTTGATTGTTACAAAATTTTAAATTTGAATATGGGTATATTTATATTATATATTTTAAGATAAATAATTAAAGCATTAAGTCACCAAAGTGACCTCTATTGTAGAAATTATTTTATTTTAATATATTGAAGGTTTTCAGCATGTAAGTCGGATTATATTAGTATTAATCGGCCCAAAGGAAGGTTAATAATTAATATTATTACATGTGCAACTGTGGTAATAAATATGTGATAATTATTCAATTTTATATGTGAGCAATAAATCGGCCCAAAGGAAGATTTCTGTTTGACATGTTCTTATTATCAATGTTTGATTATTGTACCAATATATCACTTGCAAGTTAATTTTTTGTCCAAAGATGAAAAAATAATGGAGTTCCGGTATCTTGATATGAGGTTTACCTTTATTCAAATTTATTATTATTTTGGTTATCTTTAATTTGATTGAAAGATAAAATTAAGACAAATATTTTGAAACAATTAAATTCATATTTTGGCTTCGGATGTCTAATATTTTTAATGGATTAATTGAAACATAATGTCACCAAAGTGACCGCTTTGTGTAGATTAGTTTATTTAAAATATTAAGATAATTATGAGTTTTTGTAATTCATGCGTTTATTAATTGGCCCGAAAGAAAGTTAATATTTGGCAGAATTACAACGACAACTATATCGATAAATGTGTGACAATTATATGGTATTTTATGTAAGCAATACGTTAGTCCAAAGATTAATCTATTGTTTGACATAGTTTATTGTCAATGTTTGATTGCTACAACAAGAGTACCGCTTACAATTAATATTACTGTCCAAATACTTGATATTAATGTTGTGCTTGGTGTCTTGATGGGAACTAGCCATTATTTTGAATTTATTTGTTTACTTATGAATATTTATGCGAGCTTGTTTTTATTTTATTTACTTATTTTTGTTCTATATTTAGGTAACTTATCTTTGCTCTCACAATATCTGTTAAATAGATTCTACACTCATGTTTAGTGAAAATAGTTGCAAGGAATAGAAAAGACACTTACATATAGTATTTAGTTGTATGAACATAGACTTTGCACTAAGGGAAGTATAACTTGCACCTCTCACCTATCATTATCAAGAAGTGAATCAAGTACCTCAGCAAAACAATGTTGAACAACTCTAATTCAAGATAAGATAATTGTTTCAAAAGAACAAACTCAAAAACCTCAAAAAACATGTCTCATTAAAGAGGTCCATGAGACGAAGGAGAAATACTATTTGAGATTATTAGATTTTATTTTCTCAAGAAAATAAGGATAACAATGGAATGATAGAAAATGACTCAATCTTTTTTATCAGACCATAAAAGTTTTAACTCTCAAAAGTGGATTGATGTAATTCAAGAAGACTATAATTTTATGCAAGACAATAAAGTTTAAGAACTTGTCTCGTTACCTGAAGGTGCAAACCAATTGGTTATAAATGATTATTTAAAACCAAGAGGGATGCAAATGATACTGTGTATAAGTATAAGGCACGCCTTGTATCTAAAAGATATACTCTAAAAGAAGACATTGATTTTGTGGAGACTTTCTCTCAAGTTTCATTGAAAGACTCTTTCAAAATAATCATAACGCTTGTTGCATATTTTAATCTTGAGCTACATAAGATGGATGTTAAACTTGTGTTTTTCAATGGTGACATTGAAGAAACAAATTATATTGTACAATCTTAGATTTGCTTTGGTTATTTTGTCGCATACCAAATTCCTAACAAATGGTATCATGAGCTATGGTTCGAGCTGTGCGATTGAGGAGGAATTTTTGCTGTGAATTTTACGGTGCAATGTTGGAGACATGCCAGAGGAATATTGCTGTAACGAGCTTTCGGTTGCAGGGGGAGTAATTCTAAAAATTCAACGGTGCTTCAATGTATATTATGTAAGAATTAGAGTCGTTGAAGAATTGGCGGCTGTGCTTCAACGGATATTTGGCTTACGTAAAAATTGAAGCTGTTGAAGACTTGAAGATCAGTGCTCGAATAGAATTTGTGTCAAGGGGGAGATTTGTTATATTTTGACTCAAATTCTAATTGGTAATTAATTTGGGTTTTTAATGTAATTATAGTGGTTGAAGATTACTTGGTAATTAGGATTTACTTTAATGAGTAAATATCTATTTTAGGTAGAGATCTTATTGAATAAGGTTTCTTGGTGACCAAGTATTTGGGTCTATAAATATAGACTAGGTTTAACCTTTGAATTATGAGAGAACAAGAGAATGAGAGAGGAGAATTACTCTAGAGAGATGTTTCTACTTTTAGTTTCTCTACAACTATTGTGTCTACGTTGTAGAGATGGGTAATGTAAGGATGTTAGGAAGAGTGTTTTGGTTCCATCGGGTCATAGGATTTGTACATCGGGTTTTGGGATTATATGAGTTATCATGTATTTGTACTCTTCAGATTCTCTACGTTAATAGTGGATTGATTTCTCTCGTCCGTGGAGGTAGGCTATGCTGAACCACGTTAAATCTTGTCTCATGTGCATGTTTTGGTCTATGTTGTTATCGCTTTGGTTATTTTACCACATATCAAATTCCTAACAGTGTCGTTAAATATGAGATAACTTTCTAACGTAGAGTATTTTTTATTAAAAACATTAGATTTTAAAAAGTTACAATCAAGTTACTAAATTAATTGATTATAACAATTAGATCACGTGCCACCACATTGATCATCGTATAAAGTGGCCGATGAATGCCAAAATTCACCATAAGATTCACCTCGATCCTTGTTCAATTTATTATATTAAATTCTCTGAAATTTCTCTCAAAAGCCATAAAATCACGCAAAAACTTTCAAACTTTTGAGGTGGCAGATTCTTGATTTAGAAGCTATATTCTAAAGGCAAGTTTTCGGTTAAGAGGTTGACTAACCTTGTGCTCGCAGATCGATTAGGCGATGGGGATGTAGGGGTGAGTTTTTTTTTTGGAAAATAATGGTACCGCCCAAGGTACATATTTTTTTATGGTTTTTATGGCTTGATCATTTGCCTACCGTGTCATTCCTGCTTGTTCAATCTTCAATTTTTAGAGGAGCATGATATGTGTGTATGGTGTGCAGTGCATTTGGATGACGCAAATCATTTGTTGTTTGTTTGCCCATGTTTATGCGTAATTTGGGGTTGGCTGTTACAATGGTGGGATGAGTGCATACCCCTACCACGACTGTTATCCGAGTTGCTGGTAATGAAGTTTCATTGTTCTTTTTTTATACAATTGCATCAATGGTGGATGGCTTTTGTTGCCTTAGTTTTTTGGTCTCTATGGTTGGCACGCAACGAGCGTGTGTTTAATGGCAAACGTATGGGTTTTGATGAGACTTTTTTTCTTATTAAGTTACGCTCTTTTTATTGGGTGAAAGTTTTCTTAGAGGATGTGTGTTGTTACGAGTCGCAATGGTGGGGGTGCCCGCGTCGATGTATTTCCTTGGCTGGCCTAATTAGGTTAGGCAAAGTTTGAGTTGGATGATGCCTCTTCGTGGTGTTCTTAAGTTTAATACGGATGAAGCTGCTAGGGGTAAGCCTGGTTTTGCTGGTTACGGTAGGGTTCTACAAAATAAAGAGGAAATTATTTTGGTCGTGTTCTCTAGTCCATTAAGATTCATGAAATTAAATGAAGCGGAGTTGTGTGCGATAGAGTGTGCGCTATCGTTGTTTGTTGAATCTTGATGGATAGAGATAGTGAATTTAATTGTTGAATCGGATTCTATTATGGCGTTGAGTTGGATTACTCATAAGGATCGTCGCCCTTGGAAATTCTGGGATCTTCTGGTGCTTGTCGATGAACATTGTGAAGAGCTTCCGTTTGTTTGTTTTATACATGTGTTCCGCGAGGTGAATGGGGTTGTGGATGCTCTAGCAAATGAGGTATGGACCGGAAGTCTTTATTCACGAATGGTTGGTAGTTTGTGCTATTTTAGCGTGAATTGGATGGGTGTGGAAAGTTTGGTGTTGGTTGCGACCAGCTTGGTTTTTAGTGGTGTCTATTTTTGTGAAGCCAGGTTTGCTCATAAGGGACGGGTGAGATACTGGGTTTTAGCTTGGGGTAGGTTGTGGGACTAAGGGTTTGTGCACAGTCGAGGGTGTTTATTTAGGGGTAGGGTGTGTTTTTTTGTTTATTGGGTTTTGACACATTTTTTATCAATTGTCGTGATTGTACTATTTTCCTCCTTGTTAGGTTAGGGAGATATTATTTCCTTAGTTGGCCCAATTAGCGTTAGGCAAAGTTTGAGTTGGATGTTGCCTCTTCGTGGCGTTTTTAAGTTTAATACGGATGGAGCTGCTAGGGGTAAGTCTGGTTTTGCTGGTTACGGTAGGGTTCTACGAAAGAAAGAATGAGTTATTTTGGCCGTGTTCTCTGGTCCGTTAAGATTCATGAAATCAAATGAAGCGGAGTTGTGTGCGATAGAGTTTGAGCTGTCGTTGTTTGTTGAATCTTGATGGATAGAGAGAGTGAATTTAATTGTTGAATCGGATTCTATTATGGCGTTGAGTTAGATTACTCATAAGGTCGTCGCCCTTGGAAATTCTAGGATCTTCTGATGCTTGTCGATGAACATTGTGAAGATCTTCCGTGTGTTTGTTTTACACATGTGTTCCGCGATGTGAATGGGGTTGTGGATGCTCTAACTAAGGAGGTATGGACCGGGAGTCTTTATTCACGAATGGTTGGTAGTTTGTGCTATTTTAGCATGAATTGGATAGGTGCGGGAAGTTTGGTGTTGGTTGCGACCAGCTTGGTTTTAAGTGGTGTCTATTTTTGTGAAGCCAGGTTTGCTCATAAAACGGGCGAGATACTGGGTTTTAGCTTGGGGTAGGTTGTGGGACTAAGGGTTTGTGCGCAGTCGATGGTGTTTATTTAAGGGTAGGGTGTGTTTTTTGTTTATTTGGTTTTGGCACATTCTTTTATCAATTTTCATGATTGTACTCTTTTCCTCCGTGTTAGGTTAGGGAGGTGTTATTTCCTTGCCTGGCCCAATTAGCGTTAGGCAAAGTTTGAGTTGGATGCTGCCTCTTCGTGGTGTTCTTAAGTTTAATACGGATGGAGTTGCTAGGGGTAAGCCTGGTTTTGCTGGTTACGGTAGGGTTCTACGAAATAAAGAGAGAGTTATTTTGGCCGTGTTCTCTGGCCCGTTAAGATTCATGAAATTAAATGAAGCGGAGTAGCCTGTGATAGACTGTGCGCTGTCGTTGTTTGTTGAATCTTGATGGATAGAGAGAGTGAATTTAATTGTTGAATCGGATTCTATTATGGCGTTGAGTTGGATTACTCATAAGGATCGTCGCCCTTGGAAATTCTGGGATCTTCTGGTGCTTGTCGATGAACATTGTGAAGCACTTCCGTGTATTTGTGTTACACATGTGTTCCGCGAGGTGAATGGGGTTGTGGATGCTCTAGCTAAGGAGGTGTGGATCGGGAGTCTTTATTCACGAATGGTTGGTAGTTTGTGCTATTTTAGCGTGAATTGGATATGTGCGGGAAATTTGGTGTTGGTTGCGACCATCTTGGTTTTTAGTGGTGTCTATTTTTGTGAAGCCAGGTTTGCTCGTAAGGGACGGGCGAGATGCTGGGTTTTAGCTTGGGGTAGGTTGTGGGACTAAGGGTTTGTGCGCAGTCGATGGTGTTTATTTAGGGGTAGGGTGTGTTTTTTGTTTATTTGGTTTTGGCACTTGTTTTATCAATTGTCGTGATTGTACTCTTTTCTTCCGTGTTAGGTTAGGGAGGTGTTATACTACCTAGATGATAATGACGAGACAAGTAAATAAGCGCAAATGTAGAAAAAAAATAACACCAAAAATTTATGTTAAAAACCCAAAAGGAAAAAAACCACAGGCAGAGGATAAAAGCTTTCACTATGATGGAGAAAGAGATTACAACTGATTTATGATGTTCTGTCAAAACTCATAATCCCTAGTATCTATTTATAGGGATAGATTCCTTGTTTACAGAAGAAACTTGCATAGAAACAAATTATACTCAAACTGAGTTTCCTACCTTTAATTAATATAAAGTAAACAAGATTTACTTAAAGTAGGATTCTAACTTTAAACCAAATCCCAAAAGAATTTGGATCACAACTCTAACAATCTCCACTTTTAGACAAATTCCTGTCGAACAATATCTCTACATCTTCTACGAAACCCATTTAAGGGGTAGTCCTCAGCAATGAACACCGACTGAATCCAAGCCTTGCCCAAGCTTGGATGTACAAGGTAATTTAGTTTTTATGTCGGTAAGATCAACATTAGTGCCAACTTTGCTCACAATTATATCACCATGAGAAATAACACGACCCTGATCATCAATGGCACTACTGCATTTCTCATTATTTATCTTTGAAGCAAATTGAACTCTCTTAAGTTTCTCAAATCTGTTATACCCACGGAATTCAACTTTATTCTTCTTTTCAAATTTGTTATGCCCACAAAATCGAACTTTTCCTGCCTACTAGAACCGTTTTGCCCACAATTGTTATGTTCAACACAAAATCCTTTTTGCTTGATTCAGTCAAGACGCCTTCACCAGTAACATTGTCATTTGACACGCAGGAGGAAATAACGGATGCATTACCTAAAATAGTTAAACCTTGCAGAACATAAAAATTGGCTGCTCTTTTATTCCCTTTCATCATAACGAGAGCGCTTGCAAATTTTCATAGCTCCACCTTCATTAGAGTATTTGCACCCTTTTGAATCCAGAGTACCTAACGAAATCAGATTTTTTTAAAATCTGGAACATGGCTCACATTACCAAGTGTTCGAACAATCCCATCAAACATCTTAATCTTGATTGTGCCAATACATGTAACTTTACAAGAGACATTATTTCCCAACAAGACAACATCTGTAGACATAGGTTTATACGTCGCAAACCAATCTCGATTTGGACTCATATGAAAACTACTACCAGAGTCAAGAATCCACTCGTCACTAGCTATAGAGTCTTCGTCGGAAGCAACTAAAAGTTTACTATCATTATACTCCTCTGCAATATTAGCTTTATCTTCACTGGAATTTTGATTCTCAGATTCACTCTTTATCTTATTCTGTACTCTGTAACACATATATTTAATATGACCTTTCTTTTTGCAGAAATAACATGTTTTACCTCAATTTGACGACTTGGATCTACCTCTATTTTGACTGCCAAAATTACGATCACCTTTTTTTTTTCCGCGATCTGAACTAGTCGATCTATGCACTATAAGACTCTCTACTTGGAACTCGGAGCCGGTAAGATGTTGCATCTTGTCATGTGAATTCAAATTATCATATACCTCTTCAAGAGTAAGGGTATCACGGCTGTGTAGGAGGGTAAGGGTATCACGATTGTGTAGGAGGGTGCTTCTAACAGACGAATATGAAGCGGGCAATGAGCAAAGTAAAATCAAACATAAGTTTTCCTCATTGTACTTTACCTCCATTGTTTACAAATCTGAGACGATCTCCTTGAAATCGGTTAGGTGGTCGTCAAGACACGAACCTTCTGCTAACTTATGAGAGTATAGGCGTTGCTTCAGGAGTAACTTGCTGGTCAAAGTTTTCTTCTTGCAAATTTGTTCTAATTTTTCCCATAAGTCAACAGTTGTCTTCTCTTTGTGAACATCTTGCAAAATAATGTTTGATAAGTGCAAACGGATCTGAGAAATAATTGTCCTATCCTTGCGGCGCTTCTCTATATTCGACCATTCTTTCGGTATATTATCAAACCCATGTAATGCATCATCTAAATCCATCTGAACAAGAACATCTCGAGCCTTCACCTGCCATAAAGAAAACCTGATGTTGCGATCCAGTAGTGAAATTTCATACTTCACCGTCGCCATTATCCTGAGTAACCTAAAAAGCTCTGATGCCAATTTGTTATACTACCGAGACGATAATGATGAGACAAGTAAATAAGCGCAAATGCAGAAAAGAAAAATAACACCAAGAATTTATGTGGAAAACCCAAAAAGGGAAAAACCACGGGCAGAGGATGAGAACTTTTACTATGATGGAGAAAGAGATTACAACTGATTTATGATGTTTAGTCAAAACTCTTAATCCCTGGTATCTATTTATAGGGATAGATTCATTGTTTACGGAGAAAACTTGCATAGAGACAAATTCTACTCAAACTGAGTTTTCTACCTTTAATTAATATAAAGTAAACAATATTTACTAAAAGTAGGATTCTAACTTTAAACCAAATCCCAAAAGAATTTGGATCACAACTCTAACATGAGGTTTTTAATGAGGCACGCGACAATTATTGTATGGGTTTTCCTCATTCAATCATAAAAAAAACTTTTAAACTTCTTAAACCTTGATCCATGTCAACCACTGTCATATGCCTCTATTTTGAGATATGTTTTAACTATCACCAATGACAACTTCTCCACCATTCGGATCATCGAATGGAGCCCATGATCTTTGATAAGCCCAAAACCTGAAATGGATTTTCTTTTTAGTTAATATGGTAACTTGTTCGTGACTTTTTTAGTGACATCTGGTGTAATTTACCCAATATAAAAATTAATTTAAAATGTTTCCAATTGATATCTTCTAATGCTTGTTTCATTTTTAACGGTCCAGTGACATGTTTATACAATCTATTAATTGAATGACTTGTTTGTGACATTTTGAAATTGTGTGATATAGTTGTAGTCTTACTTTGGGGTGATAATGAGCTTGGCCAGCTCGCAAGCTACTCGGTCAAAGCTTGGCTCGGTCAAAGCTTGGCTCGAGACCTCAGCAAGTTGTATGTTCCATATGCACTTGTATGTTTCAATGTTGTTAACTTGTTATCATGGTTAAATACTTTAAATCCTCTTCTCCTTGTGGACTTGTATAATTTAAAAAATGTATTATAGTTACTTGTGGACTTCAAAAATAAATATTATATTTTCTCCAACAGGTTTTCACATGTTATTTGTTAAAATTCAATAAAATATTTAAAAGCAATTTAGAAAAGTAACGAGTCGAGCTCAAACTGTCCACTTCGAACTCGAGCCGAGCCTGCCCAAGCTCGAGTTCGGCTCGTTATCACCCATAGTCTTACTAGTAATTGAGTGAATTGTTTGTAAACCCATTATTCAATTACAAGTTCACATTGTGTAATTAAATTTAACATATATTAGTACTTGAGTCATATATGTGCGTAATATATATATATATATATATATATATATATATATATGCGTGTGTAGTACTTATAATTGTAATGGAATTTTTAAATAAATAAAAATATAAAAGTAAATAGATGCATATGCAATATGTTTAAAACTAAAATGAAATAAAATATGATAGGTGCAGTGGTGCATTAATGAAAAAAATATTTTTAAGGTATATTAGAGCATTATAGTGTAATTGCATAAAAGTGTAATTGTTATCGTATAATTACACTCGCATGTATTTACAACTCCTTAGTGATAGTTGTCTATGTCATGTTTGGTACTATAAACTGTAATTACACAATTACATACGTTAAAATTTTAAAAATAGTATAGATTATAAATTTGCATAGTAATAATTATGCATGTAATTACATCAATTCTAACATCTTCTCTAAGAATTAAAAAGTGTAATTAAGGGTTAACAATCTCTAAAAAAAAGTGGTTAAAAAGCTTTGAGTTGACACATTCTCTTCTCTTAGGTTGTGGGTTCTAGACTCATTAGGAACAATTTTTCCCTTCCTCCTTCTCTAGGTAAGAATTGTTCAAAAAAAAAAAAGTGTAATTAAGGACCACTAATTACATCCAAATCAATAGGACCCACAAATTACTTTGATTGTCCAAACACGTTACAATTGTGTAATTATACCAAAATTTAATTACCATGAGACTTTTCGAGCACACCCTAAATTAAAATTAACCTAACTTTACATTTTTTTAATAAAAAATGATATCATTTTTAATTATTTAATAAAACGACACCCTAAAAAAATTATTTATAAAATGACATTCATTTGTACGACAAAGACACGCTTAATCAGATACTCTTTGCTTTCAATTATTCTTTTATGTATTAAGTTTCAACAATGTGCAGATTACTTAGTCAAATTCTTTCTTACATGTCTAGGAACTTTTAAATTGGTTCCTTGGAAACTTGTTTCTTCTCCCTTTATAAGGCAACAAATTGTGAAATTTCGTTTAAAATCCCAAGGGACGAGGTGATCTGTATTTTGGCAGTAACACTAAACATGATTAATGCTATATATTTTGTCAAGTAATTAAGTCCTCATTACATAATTCTTAATCTGTTTAATGTTACACGAACAGGAAAGCAGTTATCAAGGGCATGGTAAGAAAGAATCCAGAGCATCGGCCAAGTGTAAGAGTTTCTTTTCGCTCAATTCTAAGGATTCTCCACATGCAGGACTTCAATGTAACATTTTGAGTTTTCACCTTGATTAGGCATCCGAGCTTTTGAAGCACCCTTATTTGCAGCCACATGTTGATAAGTATCATCCATCATTCAGCTGCCTTTCGCAGAACTGCTGCTTGGATAAGCATGTTACCACTGGTCGTGGTAATAGGAAAAATATGGCCGAGAGTCAGAATAGTAATAGCTCATGTAGTGATGAAGATAGTTTGGTTTCAAGTGGCAGAAACACTGCCACAACTCGAAGGAAGAAGGAAGAAGAGGTTTGCCCCATTAGTTTCTCTGGTATTTTTTTGATAAAATTAGTTTCTCTGGTTAAGTTGATGAAAAAGGAATGATGAAACCTTCTCATGTGGAACAGGGATCTAACGTTCAATCAAAGCAACCAAAATCCATCAAAGGCGTGGTAACAACTTTGAAAGAAGGGAAAGTAAGAGAAAGAGGTTCCCCCATGAGAGGTGGCCGTGCAAAAGCTGGATTGCAAAAAAATAATTTAGAGGCATCACCCAAAGTTCTCAAATCTCCTGTTGCAACTCCAGGTTCAAAACCTAATGCAAATACACCAGCTGCTTCAGCGAAATTACCACTAGATTCTGCAAAAAGGATGCCAGGATCACACCATTTGAAGCACCAGGTATGACTACCACTCAATGGTTTAATCTTAATCTAATTTTTTATTGGTATCCTCACTTTGCAAGGTTCTTGTCTCCAGTTACCTGTAATTGAATCCTCTCCTAAGACTAAACCTAGACATGAAGGGATTCCTCCACCTGCAACCGAGCCTGTTGCTGAAGACGGTCTACCTTCTAAAAACAGAACTACTTCCAGTGCTGGGAGAAGATCATCTGTTACAGTAAAAATGAAGCATGCTGGAAGTGATATTTCAGATGGGACAAGCAACAGAACCAACTTAGGATCTTCAGAAGTAAACCAGGATTGTGAGGCTATTTCTCACTAACTGCCCAATGGTCACCCTAAAAGAGCTTCTGGGGTGGTAAAACAAGATGCTGAGATAGCTCTAAGTGGAGCTACCAAGAGGTTGCAAACAGATAGCAGTACTTCTGTCTCATCTGCAACCTCAATTCAAGCATTTGAGGTTTGTGATGATGCAACCACTTTTCTTGACATGACAGAACAGACACAGGATCATAGGATGATCACCCAGATCAAGAGCTTAGAATCACGTCCACCATGCAGCTCACCTGGTCCGAAATCAGAGATGCCCGAGGTTCTGTTGAGAGAAAGCTACAGGTACGATCATGAATCTTTCATGTTTTCAAGTGGAGAATCTGGTCCAGCTAAGGCGCAATTCTCTTCAGTTGATGAAAAAGTGAGTCCAGGTGCCCCTTTGGACCTTCCAGACTTAATTTCTGAAGAAAATTTTGTTCATAAAGACGAGACTGCTGTAAGCAGGATGATTAGTAGGGATGGTGCTCCTTTAAGTCGAACAGGGATGATACTCCTTTAAGTCGAACAGGGATGATACTCCTTTAAGCCGGACAAGTAGTAGGAATGATCCCCTATAAGTAGGCCAAGTAGTAGGGGCGATGCTACTATGAGCAGCTCAAGCACTTGGGATGATGCTCCAGTAACCAGGCCAAGTACCAGTAATGATGCTCCTCTAAGCAGGTTAAGTATTACAGATGATGCCCCTCTAAGCAGGTTAAGTATTAGAGATGATGCCCCTGTAAGCTGGTTAAGTATTGTGAAAAATGCCTCTGTAAGTGGACTAACTGCTGGGGAAGATTCCCCCACTAGCAGGCCAAGTGGCACTGATGATGCCTCAGTTAGGGATGATGCCCCTACAAGCAGATTAAGCATTGTGGAAAGTGTCCCTGTAACTGAGGAAGATTGACCCACTCAGGCTGGATGAAACTGTGGCAGGCAGCCCTAGTAGTAGGATGATGTGATGCTCCTTTCAAATTCTTCTTTGCCAGCCAGTGGTGATGACAAATTCAACGTAATGGAACCTCTCTCGTCAGTAGCAGAAACTATGCCTTGCATTGCCTCATCAATTTCATCTATCCCCAAGAATCCACAACCAGATAGAGGAACAAATGCACGTGATTCAACATTCGAAACACCAGCTACTACTCTTTGTCCTTCAGCATTTGATGATGATGTTATGCATGTTATAAGGCACAGTAGCTACCCTGTTGGCAGTGAGCAGCCAGTGCTTGTGTTGCGACTATTTTTTCCGGGCCAAAAACGCTACGAAAATAATTATATTATATATTATATTAAAATAGATATTAAAAGGGGTCTTGCTTTTATGAAAATGTTAATTAAAAAGGGGGATTTTCATGAAAAGCTCGTATAATAATAATAAATTATATTGAGGAAGTGTTTCCCACTTTTATTTGAAAATTGATTGAAAGGGAATTTCTTTGGAAAACTCATATTTTTTAAAAAATATAGAATCGACACCGGTCACTTTGGGTAGACCGGACACCATTAAAACAAAAACAGAGATTTCTTTTTTAAAAACTTAGGTTCGGGAGTTGATTACGGATGGGGAAGGATTAGCACCCTCACACCACCCAAAATTGGTACCAAATAATTACTTCTTTATTAATATCAAATTTTACAGGTTAAAGTAACAATTAAATTAAAATTCGATTATATGTGAGAGTAAATTTTAAGGGCTCCAATGTTCGAGGGATGAACAAAAACTACCACCTACGTCTTAGACTGGTAGCCAAGTTTACCGTCGAAAAAGGGAGCACCGCATTAGCAATTAAATATATCGAATATGCAACTTAATAAACATAATAAATCATACATAAACATAAATAAAAGCATAAACATGACAAAAATATATATATATATATATATATTAAATATGAACAAAAAAATTATACATATACATTAATATATCATGATATCTAAACCTTGTATTAAATCTAATACAACATAAAAAGCATACTAATATTAAATAACCAATATTAAAATAAATACAAAGATAAAGATCGAATTTTACCCTCTAGAAACTCGGATAAAAACTTTAACCGATCCCACCAAGATCTCCGTACCATCTCATCGTGGCCCAAAAATTAATTCGATTGGACCAAAAAAACTTAATCGAATACTAAATCGAGCTTGGTGGGCCAAGAGCAGGGCAAGCCGAGAGCATTGCTCTCTTATTAGGCCTGCCTTACCAGGCTCTTTGCTTGGCTTGTGCCACCCTCCCCACGCTTTTTATAGGCAATTTGGGTGGGGGTGAGGCTGATGTGGAGCTTTATGCTCCACCCTTTTTTTTTTTTTTATATAATTTTTTTATTTTTTAATTATTATTATTATATATATATATTAATTTTACTTTTTTAAAATTTTTAATAATTTTTTATTAATAATATTATTATTAAAATAATACTACTGATAATAAAATTCGGACAAAAATAGTGATTTCAGCTTGAAAAAGTAGAAGTGGATGTTCAAAATGTGAATGTCGGGAAACTCATAAATGTTGCGAGGGGTGAATTGGATATAAGAAGCATGGGTAGTCTGGTGACCCCTACATCAAGTTGCTCTGAAGCAATAAGCTCAACACCGTATGTTACGGATTATTCAGATGACAAAGAAATAGATGATAGGTCTATTCCCTCTGGTGTGAAAGAAATGGATACTAGGTACTGCATTTCCTCATCTCCAGAATTCATGAATGTTGTGAGGGATGAACTGGATATGAGAAACACGACTAGTCCTGTGACTGTTGCATCAAATTTCTCTGGAGCTGTAAGTTCAACACCAAATGTCTCGGATTATTCTGGTTTCAGAGAAATGGATGTTACGAACTCCGTTCCCTCTGGTGTTAAAGAAATGGATATTGGGAACTCCATTTCTTCATCTCCAAAACCCAAGAAAGTTGTGAGGGATGAATTGGATATGAGAAACTTGACTAGTCCAGTGACTATTACATCGGGTTTCTCTGAAGCCTCAAGTTCAACACCATATATTTCAGATTATTCTGGTATCAAAGAAATGGATGCTAGGAAATCCTTCCCCTCCAGTGTTCAAGAAATGGATATCGGGAACTCAATTTCTTCAAGTTCAGAACCCATGGATGCTGTGAGGGGTGCATTGGTCCATTGGATATGGGAAACATGGTGACCCTTGCTTCAAATTTCTCTGAAGCTTCAAGTTCAACACCAAATGTTTCGGATTATTCTGGTGTTAAAGAAATGGATGGTGGGACCTCCATTCCCACAGGTGTCCAAGAAATGGATATTGGAAACTTCATTTCCTCGTCTCCAGAACCCATGAATACTGTGAGGGAGGAATTGGGAATGATTTACATGACTAGTCCAGCGATCATTACATCAAGTTTCTCTGAAGCTTCAAGTTCAACACCATCGGATTATTCTGGTGTCAAAGAAGTGGACGTCAGGAACTCCATTCCCTCCGGCATTCAACAAATGGATATTGTGAACTCCTTTTCCTCGTTTCCAGAACCCTTAAATGTCGTGAGGGATGCATTGGATATGAGAAACATGACTAGTCCAGTGACCCTTGCACTATTTCCGGGGTAAGCTTTCGTTCTCCTCTCATTGCATTGTGTAAATGTTTGAAAGCATTTTATCATTGTACATAGGTTAAAAATACAGATTGTGTTGGTCCAAACAAATGTATGAATATGCTATATGGATCACTTCAAATGCAAATCAAAGTGAAATTGTTACGAATTTTAGTTGTTGATCGAATCCTCATTGCATTGCAATATAACGATGACTGCTTTCATGAATTTCTCTTCCCCTTATCATGCATAGGCACGTAAACATTTTACATTATTTTTTCACAATCTCTGTCCATCTTCTTCAAAGACGCGGGTAAGTCGCAATCAAATTTTCCACATATAGGGATCAGAGTGCGGATATCCCAAATGTAAATCTTCATTTCATGGTTTTTGAATTTGTGCCGAGTGGTGGTGTTTTTGTCTAGACGGCAGAATGGCAAGCCAATGTTTAAAGAGGCGCACCTAGGCGCTAAAACGAGGCAAGGCGAGGGTGAAGCGCTTTATTGGGTCTAGGCGAGGCGATTTTAATGAGTTTAATTTTGTTAAAAATATATATTTGTTAAAAAGAATATATTTGTTAAAAATATGAATTGAAGTTAGATAGATATTATATAGTGTTAGTGAATCATGTGGTTTAATTTTGATCAAAAATAGACTTAAAACGAAAGAGGAATTAAAAAAAATGGGAAATCATTCAAAGTTGAGGGGCTAAATTGCAAAAGTAAGAAATTTAATTTAAAAATATGAATCGAAGCTAAATAGGTATTCTACATGTTTTGGTCTGAATTTATATTTTTGAAAATAAATTGAAGCTAAATATGAATTGAAGAAATGTTTTGGGGTGTTGATTGTGCAGGTGATGACTGATGAGATCAGGATGGCTAAGAGAAGGCTCAGACAGTCGCACCATTTGTAATTAAAACCTAATTCGAATACGAGATACTTTTGCCCTTTTGTTCATGGGAGAAGGAACAGATAGTACTTTGAAATGAGGCAACGAGGTCAAATGATTTTGGCAGATATATAACTAATCTGCCCTGGCTTAATATGAATGTAAATTTGCATCTTTTAGGGGTTGAATACATAAGCACTGAAAAATATTCATGTTTGGTACAAGAGCATTTGGAAAAAAGCCATTCGTATATGATTCATGCACAAATTATGTGTGGATCTATTTGTCTAAATGCGGATCTTCTATTCGTAGATGTATTCTCGACCTACTCTTATTATAGTACTTTATTTTGATTAGTTTTTTTTTAACAAAGCCTAATTCTAATCAGGGTTGTTTCTGAGATTTTAGTGGCCCTAGGGCGAATTTAAAAATTGGGTCATAAATTAGAAATTTAAATTGTAGTTGCGATCATATATTTGGTCATCACGGTTGTAGACACAACGAATGTTGTTATTTCTATCACTGCAGATATCGTATTTGTGAAAATTTTTAATAACATATGCTACTGTGGACATAACGGTTATATGTATTGTGGTTTTGGATGGTGTCTCTACCGTTATATAATGATATCTGTTGCGGTTACATACCCCTATTTAAATACATATCTATAATATCAAGTATTGAAAAAAAATTAAAAGTACATCTATAATAACAAATATTAAAAAAATTAAATTTCAAGAGTATGCTCATGATAATAAATAGTGGGAAAAAAATAAGTCCCCTAATAACAAGTATTAAAAAATTAATTTTAATATTTGTTGTTACTGGCATACTCTTAAAAATAAAATTATTTTTAATACTTATTATTAGGGGCCCAATTTCCCCCTAATACTTATTAATATGAGCATACTCTTACGATTTAATTTTTTTAATACTTGTTATTGGGGCCCTCAAAACTTATTCAGCTATATATGTTCATCACTGAATTTTTTTCATTTACCCATAAAAACTAAGAACTATATTTTAATTTTTTTTGGGTGTGGGCTTTGGGCAAAATAGTGGGCACTCTATTGTCGAGGATGATTCTAATTCTACTTAGAGGGGAGAGATTAGTTAGGGGAAATAAGGGGTGCTTATGATGGGTCTAGAATTTATGATCTAAGAAAAATGAAGGAATAAAGATGAGCAGTTTGACCAACCAACCAAATGTGTTTGCTCTTAGTTTTACTTATGTAATCAATTTTATGATTGTATATTTGTATTTTGAAGTTTTTTTTCGCATTTTATTGGATTAAAATGAAGTCATGTTATATTAATGTATGTGTTGTTTTTATATAACTTTTTAATAGTCTAAGGTGATTACAAAATAATAATTTTTATATGTATTTTAAATCTTTTGACAAGGCACACACCTTACAAATAAAACGATTTGAACTAGACACACACCTTACAAATAAAACGATTTGAACTCGAGTCTCTTAAAATAAATATTATTTGTTTTTCCTTTGAGACTATTTGTTGGGTTTATTTTTTATGAAATTTTATTTATATAAGTTTACACGATAATTTATTTATGTTGTTACGTTCACGTTTGTGTATTTATGTTATGTTCATATTGGTCATGTTTGATAAACAACGGTTTGAGTTAAAATTAGAGGTTTGACTCGTTAAATATGTTAATTTAGATGTTGGTGAATAGCGGATTGGGATGAAACCTCTTATTTTAAAAATTTTACTAATAAGATCCTTTTGAAATTAGAGGTTTTGACATTAGAGTTATAAAGATCCTTTTACCCTTAACAATTATAAAAAAAATCTCCAAATAGCTCAAATTTAACCTTTTTCTATTTTAATTCTTTATCGTCGCTTATTTACATTGTGACATTTATAAATTAATAGTTTTTTTTATTTTTTTTACACATTTATATTTATATTTGTATTTAAATTTAATAATTAATTAAATTATATTAAAAATAAATATATAAATAATAAATTAATATATAGATCCTTCAAGTATGCTTATTAATGTTATATTAAAAATTATTTTTCTCAATCTAATTAGTATTAAAAGATACAAAATATTGACAACTAATAAACTATTCAAACAAGTATCAAATATAATCATGTCTTTATTAAGGGTGATAATGAGCTTGACCGGCTCATAAGTTATTCGGACTCAGCTCGGTCAAAGCTCAGTTAAAGCTCGGCTCGAGTGAGCTCGACACGAGCTCGTGCTCGGCTCAAAAAGCTCGTAAACAGGCTCAAAATAATTATATATATTATATATAGTGTATATATGTTTCAATGTCGTTAACTTGTTATCGTGGTTAAATACTTTATAACCCCCTTCTCCATGTGGACTTGTATAATTTAGAAAATGTACTATGGTTACTTGTGGACTTTAAAAATAAATATTATATTTTTTCAAACAGGTTTTCACATATTATTTTTCAAAACTTCAAAAAAATATTTAAAAGTAATTTGAGGAAAGCAACAAGCTGAGCCGAGCTTAAACTGTCCAATTCAAGCTCGAGCTCGAGCCTAAAATTTCAAGTTCAACGAGCTTCGAGTTCGAGCTCAGTAATATTATTTTTGAGCCAAGTCGAGCTGAGCCTACTCGTTATCACCCCTAGTCCTTATATGTCATTTTACTTGTTTAAATAATCAAACAGCTATCAGTTAATTTTACCAAACATTTTTATACAATAAACTAATACAATCCGCTAATCAAATCAGCCATCCGCTATCCGCTAATTGCCAAATAGGGTCATTATTTATATAAGTTGTATACATTAATAATTTATTTTTGTGTATATTTAAGGGCGTTGGTTATTCACATTATGCTTTTATATGTCTTAATTGTTATGATTTTTTATTAAAATTTTACGGGTTACTTAATACTGTATTTATCTTTTTATGTGTATCTATGTATTTATACGATGTTCATGTAGTTATCTAATTTTAATTCTAATCTTATTCATTTGAAAGTCAGATTATTTGATTATATATTAATATAATATATATTATATGTTCAAATTTTTAGACTAACTTTTTATTATTATATTTGAGTATAAAGTAGTACTATGTTTGATTTTAAATTTAGGCTTAAACAAAAAAATAGCCCCCAAACTATACTTTTTTTTTTCTACTTTTGGCCCTTAAACTATGATATGGGCAAAATAGGCCCTTAAACTATCATTTTTGGCCACTTTAAGTCCCTAAACTATAATTTGAAAAAAAATAAGCCCTTAAACTATCATTTTTGTCACTTTAAGTCTATGGTTACAAAAATATCATTTTATAAGCTTTTCTAACATATATAAATATTTATGTTCTTTTTAAAATTTAAAATATCATGTATCAAAATAAGCGCCTAAACTATCATTTCTGGTCATTTTAATTCCGATAGTTATTTAAGTCAAAAGAAAATTATTTCGACTAATAAGATGTTGACACATCACAAAGATTCTTTGACCAATTGATAGTTTTGGGACTAAAAGAAGAAAAATGGCATAGTTTAGGTACTTATTTTGCCCAAAAAATAGTTTAGGTACTTAAAGTGACCAAAAATGATAGTTTAATGGCTTATTTTGCCCAAATCATAGTTCAAGGGCAAAAAGCAAAAAAAACGCATAGTTTGAGGGCTGTTTTTTGGTTTAAGCCTTAAATTTAAATAAATTTATGTATGTATACGCATTAAATTGTTTTTTGAATCACATAAAGGAAAACATGATCTAATTTTGTTTTAATAATACCACCAAGTTGTTTATTGTTGTTTTTCACGATGCAGTCTCTTAAATTTACTTGGGTGCCCACAAAAACCATTAAATAAAAATACAAGAAATCTCATCTCTGATTTTCCTTTTATTTCTACTTTTTATGACTAGACCTTCTTAATAAATTGTCTAAAGTTATCATTACTATCTCCATATATCACTACATTCTTTAGTCAAAGGATTTTTTTGTTGTTGCTATTTCGATTCTCAGGACTTTGTCATTATTAATCTTAACCGATTCACGTTGTACACTTAGTTTTGGTAGGTGAGTCTCTCAGTAAAGATTTTCTGCATACACAAAGTCTCGAACTCGATATTTGCTTAAGCAATACCAAGCTGCTTACCACTTAGATCAACCTATTGGTCAAAAGATATATCTTTAAACATTTAACACCAATTAAAAATAATATCCCTTGGAAATGCTTTTATGTTTACCCAAACTTAGAATTGTATGCAAAACCAAAAGTTGAAATCTTAAACCCTAAAACCAAAATCTTAAACATGTAAAACCCTAACCATAAACCCTAAAATCCTAAAAACATAAACCCTAAAATAATAAACATTAAACTTAAACCTCTAAACCTAAAACCCTTAACACTAAAACTTGAAATCTTAAACCTTAAAACTTGAAACACTAAAAACATAAACCCATTAAACTAAAACTAAAACCCTAAACACATAAAACCTTAAACCCTAAACACAAAAACCCTAAACCTAAAATCAAAAACAATAAAACCATAAACCCTAAAAATCTAAAACCTTAAACACATAACTTAATGTTCTAAACCTAAATTTAGCGTGTAGGGTTTATGATGTGATGTTTAAGGTTTAGGTGTTTAGGGCTTAGTGTTTTACGTGTTTAGGGTTTTAGTTTTAGGGATTTGAGTTTAGGGTTTAAGGGTTTTAATTTTTAAGGATTTAGGATTTAAGATTTAGGGTTTATGGTTTATGATTTGATGTTTAGGGTTTTGAGTTTAGGGTTTTAGGTTTTTTAGGGTTTTAGGTTTATGGTTTATATGTTTAGGTTTTTAGTGCTTTTTTTTAGGTTTTTGGGTTTTAAGATTTAGTGTTTAGGGTTTATGAGTTGAGGTTTATGTGTTTAGGGTTTAATGTTTAAGTTTTATGAATTCAAGTTTAGGGTTTATGGGTTTAGGTTTTTAGTGTTTTAATTTTTAGGGTTTAAGGTTTTAAGGTTTGGAATTTAAGGTTTATGGTTTTTAGTTTAGGGTTTATGGATTTAGTTTAAGGTTTATGGATTTAGGTTTTTAGTGTTTTGATTTTTAGGGTTTAGGGTTTAATGAATCTTTTTTCACTTTCAAACAAATAAAGTAATGAATAAATAAAATAGGTGGTGAAAAAATAACAACATATTAGGTTGGCTTAGTGGTTGTGTGTTGAGTTATTCCACCAAATGGCTTAGGTTCAAATCCTCCAAAGTGCACTTATTGTATTTTGCTTCTTTCTTATGCATTTGATTATACGCTGCCACGTGATGTGTCATCATATGAGGGTGCCACGTGGCAGCGTCTGATTGGTTAAAAATTAATATAAAAATAATTGTTTTTAAAAAAATTACGATGCCACGTCAGCCTCAGGCGTTGACCGTTAGTTGACTAACTGTTTCCCTCCAACGAGGGTGGAATTTGAATAAAAATGAAAACTAAAGTAACCAAAAGGTTAAACGTTGAGGCTACTTTTGACTTTATGCCTATGCAAAATGTATAATTACTTGAAGGTAAATGTAAATATCACATCTTCATATTTTTGTTTCCAAGAGAGTTGAATACTTGGTAGGTCCAAATGGGACAATTGCCTTGAATAGGAATGGGCATTTTACCCGACCCGGCCCGATCGGGTCAGATTTTTTAATGAAAAATTTGGGTTCGGGTCGGGTTTTTATTAAGGGTGAACTCGGGTTGGGTCAGGTTCGAATTTAGGGTGGAAAATATCTGACCCGACCTGACCTGAGATTAATTGTGTAGTTTTCCCCTAAAACTTTTAGGGATATTTATAATAATACCCCCTATTTATATATATTTTTATAATTAGGTCCTTAAAATTAAATTTTTATTTATAATTTAGTCCTTCAAATTATAATTTTTTACGATTAAGCCCCATAAAATTATTTTTTACAATAAATCCCTAAAGTTATTTTTCTTTCTATAGGTCGAGTCGAGTCGGGTTTAATATATTTATTTTCGGGTCGAATTTTTAAAAAAATATGTTCGGTTCGGATCGGGTACGAGTTTAGAGTATTTATTTTGAGTCGGTTTTAGGTGGGCCAAAAACCCGACCCGTACCATCTCTAGCCTTGAAGTAAAAGGAGTATGCACCCACCAAGATAAGGTCACACTAAACATACACACTCATATCCATCATTTTGCACCACCCATCTCACTTGATCCATTCCCCCCTCCACTCTTAAAGTCCATTTCCCAATCATACTTTTGACTTTATGCCTATGCAAAATGTATAATTACTTGAAGGTAAATGTAAATATCACATCTTCATATTTTTGTTTCCAAGAGAGTTGAATACTTGGTAGGTCCAAATGGGACAATTGCCTTGAATAGTGATAGGCATTTTATCCGACCCGGCCCGATCGGGTGAGAGTTTTTAATGAAAAAATTGGGTTTGGGTCGGGTTTTTATTAAAGGTGAACTCGGGTTGGGTCGGGTCGAATTTAGGGTGAAAAATATCTGACCCGATCTGACCTGAGATTAATTGTGTAGTTTTTCCCTAAAACTTTTAAGGATATTTATAATAATACCCCTCTTTATATATATTTTTTATAATTAGGTCCTTAAAATTAAATTTTTATTTATAATTCAGTCCATAAAATTATATTTTTTTACGATTAAATCCCCTAAAATTATTTTTTTACAATTAGATCCCTAAAGTTAATTTTCTTTCTATAGGTCGAGTCGAGTTTAGTATATTTATTTTCGGGTCGAATTTTTAAAAAATATATGTTCGGGTCGGATCGGGTACGAGTTTAAGGTATTTATTTTTAGTCGGGTTCAGGTGGGCCAAAAACCCGACCCGTGCCCATCTCTAGCCTTGTATGCACCCACCAAGATAAGGTCGCACTAAACATACACTCAAATACATCATTTTGCACCACCAATCTCACTTGATCCATTCCCCCCTCTACTCTTAAAGTCCATTTCCCAATCATACACATGGACCAAATAGCTTGCACATTAAATTAGTACCCCATCAAAACCCATACCCCCAAACTTAACACACATCTCTCTCTATATCACTCTCCTTCCACAACCTTTTTTCAGATCTTCTCATCTCCACCATGGGTTCCAACGACTGCGGCCGTCACGACGACAACCGGCAGCTCGCGAAGCGCATCTCGTTAGCCATTCTCGGGTTCTTAATCGTTGTAGCCATAGTCATTTTCCTTGTATGGGCAATTCTCCACCCTGCCAAGCCCCATTTCATCCTCCAAGATGTAACCATCTATGCTTTCAACCTCACATCTCCGAACTACCTCACTTCAAACATGCAGGTCACCTTAGCCTCAAGGAACCCCAACGACAGGATCGGCATTTACTACCAAAAACTCGATGTCCTTGCATCGTATCGCAACCAGCAGATTACCTTACCGACGTTGATCCCGCGAACCTACCAAGGGCACGAGGATGTAACGATTTGGTCTCCATTTTTGTTAGGCAACACCGTTCCAGTGGCTCCATTTCTGGTGGTAGGGTTGAACCAGGACATGAATGCCGGGATGGTGCTGCTCAAAATCAAAGTGTTCGGCGAACTGAAATGGAAGGTGGGGACTTGGATTTCAGGTCGGTATCAAATGAAGGTCAACTGTCCAGCTTATATTTCGTTTAGTGATCGAACTAAGGCCATCCATGTAGGTCTAGCTATGAACTATCAGCTTGTTCAAAGTTGCAGTGTCGATATTTCTCTCGATTAGTTCATCTTTTCCTTAATTATTGTTGCTAATGTGACATATATATAAATTATGTTTAGTCTCCTTGCTTCTGCAACTTTCTCGATTAGTTCGATTCACGTTCTCTAAGGTTAAATTAAACAGTAAAAAATTGGTAAACTCATTTAGTTGAGATGAGAAACTTTGTTCACTCTTGGGATACTCCCATTCAATGGCTAAAGACCAATTCCAGATCCCAGCAATGTTCTTCAAGCTGTAAAGATTTGTCCATGACATGTTACACGCAATTAATGCACTATTGCTTTAGCTGCTTACATAGCTTTGAAATTATTGTGGTTTGGTATGGTTGGAACTAGTCATCACTATTCCTGTTATGTCAAGTATTCTTTAACAAAATGATTATATTCGGGTTGGTTTTAGATCGGTTGATTTTAAATTTAGATATTTGGATAATTTTGGTTTTAGATTGTTTTTTATGGGTCATTTGATTTTTGACAACCAAGATTTTTGGGGTTAATTTAATCGGATTGATTTTTTTTTAAAATTTAGATGACTAATCTACTCATAAACTAACATGTGATTACATCTTTGAAGAAAAATAACTTAATTCCAACCTAACGTAATCCAGATTTGAAAAATAATAGTTTTTCTCTGCATTGTCGGTATTTTTTTTACAAGTGTCTTAGTTTTAAAGTTTAAAAATTTTCATTAAATTCTGATTATGAACCTTAAATTTTAACTGCAATTCTTAAATTCTAAACCCTTAAGCCTAAACCTCAATAAAATTTATATTATATCTTTAAACCCTAAAACTAAGACCTTGTAAAAAAACTTTTTTTAACTTAAGATGATTACAAGGTACGTATATGTTCAAACATATTCTTATGTCCTTTGATAATTCACATACATTGCACACAAAGCGATTTAAATTTGAAGTCTCTTAAAATAAACATATTTCTCTTTTTTACCGATACCACTTGTTAGGTTCTTAAAATACTTATAACTTAAAATTATCTAAACTAAAAAAACAAAAAATTAAATCGAAAATACCTAAACATAAATCAATTGAGTATCCGCCCAAATCTAAGCGATTGTCACATCTAACTAACTACTAGTTTGATTCTTTTTCCAACTAACTTGATGTAATATCTCTAGAATAATAAGCCAATGAAATGATGCTATGGTAATGAAAATGAATATTATAAACTTTTATTGGATAAATTAAGATTAAAATGTCAAAATTAAATTATAAATTAATTTATAATCATTTCCAAAAAAATAATTTATAATCAAACACAAATCCAAAAGGTCAATATATTGCTGAAGAAAAATCAAAGTTTATCAGAAAGAGTTTCATCCACATATTGCCATCTCAAAAGCCTATCTACACCACACATCTGTCACAATTTACACTGACACCGAAGCAGACTGTATGACATAGTACGCTGAAATTAATCATTATCCAAATTTTTTTCTAACAACATGACACTCTTTATTTTATTTCTAACTATATAGTACTTTAATGTAGCGACCAAAAATCAGATTGATTTTAACTCGTTTTTAAACAGTATTTTTTAAAAAGCATTAAAAATTAATGTTGAAGTCGACTTTCATTGATTTATGCACGTCATGTGTAAAAAAATATTGTTTGAAGTCGGACTATAATCTATCCAAATTTATTATTTTAATATTATTATGAATGTTATTATTTAAAGTCGGACTGTAATCTAACCGACTTTTAATTTACTACAGTAAAGTACTATATTGTTAGAAATAAAATGGAGAGTGTCATATTGTTAGAAAAAAATTTAAATAACAATATTTAGGTAATTTTCCCGACATAGTACTATTGGGTAAATATAAATATTTTGAAGGAAAATGAATATGAAAGTAAAAAAAATTTAATTAAGAGATGTATTTTTTAAAAATATTTTTTTGAATAGTTTGAAAATAATTAAAAGATAATATATTTTCTTTAAACATGCCTTGTGAAGTATAAATCTTCAACACTTTCTATAAAACAAAATATGGGAATGAAAAATCACCAAAAAGTAATTAAATTGCTCTACTAAAAATTGGAAGCATCAATTGCATTGCATGTACCACAGATTATGACATGACAGGTTGGTGCTTGTCTTGTAGCATTTGTTAGAGTAAATGTAATATTTTTGGATAAAGTACGTAAATAATGGTCGCTAAATTATCTCTAAAAATATAAAATAATTATTAAGTTTTTAAAAGTTATATAATAGTCCTTAAAATTTAGTTTTTATTATAAAATAGTAACTGAACCATTAACTATAATTAATTGGGAGACGTGGTAGTTAAGAAAATTTATATAATAACATATTTAATCCTCAATATTTACACATTCAGTCAATTTAGACATCAATAATGAGGGTTAAATTGATTAAATGTGTCAATATATGATAAAATGTTATATTATTTAAATTTCTATAACTGTCACATAACCCAATTAATGACAATTAACGGCTCAGTGACTATTTTGTAATTAAAATTAAAATTTAATACTCATTATGTAACATCTGAAAGTTTGATGACTATTTTATAATTTCAGAGATAGTTTAATGACCATTTATTGTACTTTACCCAATATTTCTCTACTGAATCTTGTGCATTTACTTTTCACCATAACCATCTTTTCTTTTTACTGCTAAGTTTGGATTGAAATGTGAAATCATAAAGATGGAATGATGAGATTCTCTCTCATCGTAGCTTCCGATCGCATCAGAACAAAGTTGAAACAGCTTTACTTAAATAATTGAGGGAATTGGGTAAGCTGATCATTGAAGATGAGGATCAGCAATACTAGAATTCGTGACACGAATACAATGAGATGGTTTCTTAATAAAATAAATCGAATATACAATAATGTTGTACAATGAAATGGTTTTTTAATCTAAAACGCACATTGCACGATGGACGAGAGCAATCAAACGACATCGTTTAGAAAGGATTTTCACGTTTTCACTCTAATCAATTATATATGTAGTGAAAGATTTACTAACTAGCTTAGCGGTAAAAAAATGTCCATATTATCTTATTTTATGTGGATTTAAATTTTGAAATTTGACTTGAGAATATAAATATATCTCTACTTAATAAAAAAGTAATAGGCATAAAGTTAAAAATAATCTCGACGTTTGACTGAATTTTGGTCTTTATTCTTTTTTTAGAGCAATTCAACCCTCAACATTTCATTTTAAATCAAAATGACCCTATCTGCGGATGAAAACTGTCAGTCAACTGACGGTAAATAATTTTGAAATTACTTGATAGAATGATAAGTCAGAAGAAAAAAATTATATTTTATATAATTTTATAAAATTATTTTTTTACTGATGTAATATTTAGTCAAACGTTTGAGGTATTTTTTAATTTTATGCCAAAATAATATATGTAATTAACTCGTGCTTGCGCTTTCTTTTCATTTCATGGTTGGCTGTAACAGATGTTTATTGAACTTCTCCGTTATATACACTCGAGACATTGTCAACTTAGTTTTGTGTGGTGGCAAATCATTCGGTTAATAATGACTCATTGTTCCTCTTCCTGTAGATTGTGAGTTCAATAATCAATACTGGAGTAATTTTCCTCCCCTCCTCATAGGTAGGATCTATTCAAAAAAATAATCAACGATGAAAGTTCATTATGGTAGAAATTTGAAAAAGACAATATAATCATTCATGGTAAAACCAATCTGATGTATAACTGTGGATCCTTCAGTGCCTCCTTAAGCTACTGGAAATGTTCTTTACTGCTTTTCAGACCTAGAGTTGTGTCAAAAGCCATGGCAACTTTTCCACCTTTGTTTTTCTTGGCCTATAATTTTAGCTTGGAAGTTACAAGTCTGTTAATTGAATTCTCTAGCACAAAAGAATTAGTACTTTTTCGAGTCGAATTTGGTTTAAGTGCTTGGAACTGATGGATCAAATGCCTTTTTGTTTATCATCAGCCAAGTTTGGTAATGAAGACTTCACAAAGGTAACATTTGTAGGCAGAGGTTGAGAGCCTTTCTTTTGTGGAATGCAGATTAGATGAACCGATCAGGTTAAGCTGCTATGGTCTCCTTCTGTATCTCAAATGAGGACTATGGTATGGCTGCTGTTGGATCACCATGGACTCGAACGCCTCCAGCAAATGCAACTGAAGTGCCTTCTGCTAACTCAACCGGGAAGTGGAAGGCATATCTAAATGAAGACTCCTCGGCTGGTTTTGTGTTAGTACAATTCCTCATACTTTGGACACTGGCATGAAGGTTCCCAAAAGTTGCAGCTTGATAACCTTCAAAGTCTGAGGAGCTAAAGAACAGGAAGTAGGTATTGTTGTATAGCAATTCGCAACCACTGTAACAGTGAGCAATACAAACGATCCACACGATCTAGTGGCATCAACCGGCATATTGTGTTACATTGACTAGCATAGTATCATATAGGGCATCATGAGATGACCGGCAAATGATCTGATGTACTTTGTTTTTACTTTGTTGAGAATTTTTTTGATGAAATAAAGATGTCAACTTGCAAGAAATGTTCAGTGCATAGCAAGCCTGATGCTGGCTGCAATTGTGTACTTTCATCAAATCAATGTTGGTCATGCAATTAACCCGATTGCAAGTACACTGAGATCAGCCAAAATCATTCTTCAGCTCCAAGAAAACATGTTCATTTGTACACTAAATATATGATGAGACATTGAATTTGGAAGTATCTACACATTTCACATATCATTTTCAACCTTCTGTCCTATCCAAGTTGCAACAACGGGAGAGAGGGCCACGGTCGGAGGAAACCTTATAGGAGATTCAGCTTTGTGTGCAGCATATGCCAAAGCAAAAGTTCCGACTCTCTCGCCGGTCGCGTCAGTCGAGATTCCCACCTGAAAAATTCCGGCTAATGGTTAGTCGTCTAAAACCTTTCATCATCAGGATTTATGAAATGAAGCATTAAGGGAAATTCCCAACCCATATATGTTGGATTTTGTTTACCTTTTGCAGCAATGCTTGAACATCAACGCCTGCAGTGATTGACGATATTGGCCCTCTAGTTTTCATTTATTTCTGGTTGGTGACAAATCCCGGAAAAGGGGGCAGCTTCTGAAATTGAGGCCAAATTTGAACGTACGTGTTCGATTCATTGTTTCGGGACACAAAAACTGTTTCCTAAAGGCCAAGGCATGGTGGTTCCGTCATGCTAGTTCTACATTATAGTATTTTTCAATTATTTAATTTTTAAAGAAACAAAGTACTAAGATGAGTTAAAAAAAACATTTAAGTTATCACGCGGATAAGTGTTGAGTACAATTACAAGATATATTGTGCTCTTAAAGAGACAATTTATGTTCGAATCTTGAAGACGACGTTGTTGAAAGGAACTAACAATTGTTAGGTGTAATGGCAAGACACATTGCACTCCCAAAGAGATAACTCATATTCACATATTGACATGACAACATTGTTGAGAGTGGGAGTCACAAATCTTGAACATGAACTATAAAATTGACTTGAACTATACCAAAAAAATTAATCGTGCAAAATTTAAACATATTAAATAATAGATTAAATTTAGGATTTATGAGCAATTTTTATTTAAATTATGAGTACAATTAAATTTGGCCGGTTGACCAAGTTGCTCATCTTTGTTCTCACATTTCCCTTAAGCTATGGGTTCTAAACCTACTAAGAACACTCTCGAGTCCCCATTCTCTTTCCCTCTAAATAAAATTAGGATTAAAACTAATATTTATTTAAAAAAAACTCTTTTAAGATAATGTCGCATAAACCAAGGATGAATGCACAGTAGTATTGGTCCTCCAAAATTAAAAAAATTGTTTAATGTTCCTTAAAAAACAAAGAAAAAATTAAATTAATACAAGGGAAAATTACAGTTCCTCAATTTTATATTTCAATTTTGATCATCTCAAATAAAATTCAGATTCTTTCATGACTTCAACAACGTCTAATATTAGAATGATGTCATTATGGATAAAACAAATTGAATTAAGACGATTATTTAATAATAAGTTTGTGTAGCGGTCAGATTAATTGACTAATGTATTAAAAATGAAGTTGTTATATAAAAATAAAAGTAACACTTATTCCTTAAACTCGACAGTTTTTCTCAATTTGATCTTTGATTCATTTTTTGTTCACATTAGTACATGAATTTAATTTTATTATTATTTTGATTGATATCATGAGTTATTCACTATAAGATTGTCAATTTCAGAACTAATATAGACATAAAAAATCCAAAGATTAAATTAAAAACTGTCGAATTTAAAAATTAAATATCATTTTATCCTAGATAATCCCAATATATTCATATAAATAAATTTAGACAAAACTCTTGTTTAGTTCGCGAAAAAGATTAATACTAGAGGTAATAATTTTTTTTCGGAATGACATTTTTTTATTTGGTTTAAGAGTATTCTCCTAAGGGGTAATAATGTTTTTTCATCCACTAATTGGCATAATGGCTAAGGATGCTCATATTGCCCACATCTTGTATGAATTCGAATCTCAACATGAGAATGTAATTCATCTCTATTTAATAATATTTTTCAATAGTGTCTCTTTTCTCCCTAAATTGTAGGAATGTCATTCTCACCAATTTTTTAGGTATTTGTCAATTTTTACTCTTTTTAACCATATTATCCCTAAGTTAATAAATTTTATTCATGTGGATCCTTTGTTGAATTTTTAATTAGATGATTGATTATTTGTTGTGTAAATTAATTAAATATTTTTATTTAATATTAATTTAATATTTAAATGGTATTACACATATTTAAATATTATTTTAATATTTAATATATTTTTATAATATTATAATTATGATGTTTATAGGTTTATATGTTGAGATTGCATATTGCTTGAGAATTAATAAGTTAGGAGTTGATGTTTTTAATTTTATTCTTCGAATTATAAGATGTTTATCATAGAATAAAACATGTTAGTGGATTAAACTTATGATCTAAAACTTCTATCACTATTTTACAACTTTTAAAGTTATTTTATTATTTACTTTAATTTATTTGACAATTTATTATAATTAATACAAATTTAGAAAATTGAACATATTAAACGTTTAGCACTTAAAAACTCACAAAAATATTTTAATAAAGAGTAATGAGGGTATGCAAATATAAAATATATTTTTAAAAAATATTTAATAAAATAATTATATTAATAAAATGATAAATATATATATATATATCTTTACAAATTTTAGATAACGTAATAAATATAGTTCTATGACCTTTTATGCATATGTTTTAATATAATAATAAAATTTTAACATATTAAAACAAAAAATATAACCCATAACAATTTGGTAAATTTTACTTCTAGATAATTTTATATTCTTTCAATCAAACATATTAATTTTACATTCTTATCAAATAAACCAAACAACGTAATGCAACATTACGTGAGTTCTATTCCTAAAAATAATTTTACATTCTGTGCATCAAACGCTTTTTTATAGTATAAGCCTAAAACCAAAAAACTAAATAAAAAATTTACATGTATGAGAACACAAAAAGTAATTCCAATGAAAATGATGACGTCTTTTTTAAAACCATTTGAGTTCAAACTTTAACCATAAAATGAATATAAATTTTATCAAAGATTAAAAAAACAATACACAAAGTATATTTGGTAAATAACGGTTTGAGTTACTATTAGAGGTTTGATCAGTTAAATTCGTTAATATTAGCAGTTTTTTTAAACTTAGAGATTTTGACATAAGAGTTATAAAGACCATTGTACCCTTAACATTTATCAAAAATCTCCAAAAATTTAAAATTAATATTTTCTATTTTAATTATTCACCCTCATGTATTTATATTGTAATATTTATAAATTAATATTTTTTATTCTCACGCATTTATATTTGTATTTAAATTTAATAATTAATTAAATTATATTAAAAATAATTATATAAATAATAAATTAATATATAGATCCTTCAAATAAACTTAGTAATGTTATATTAAAAAATATTTGTATAATCTAATTATAAATATAAAATATTGTAACAAGTATCGAATATAATCATTTTCTTATATATCATTTTGTTTGTTTAAATAATCAAACAACTATCAGCTATAAGTTAATTTAACAAACATTTTTATACAATCAGCTAATACAATCCGCTAATCAAATCAGGTAATGCAATTAGCTATCCGCTAATTTCCAGCTTATACTACTCTAATAACCTATTAAAAATGTTAGAAAACGAAATTTACATGTACGATGATGCTGGAACCTCACCTGGAAATTACCTTTCTTTGGTTAAAATATATCACCCGAGTTTCTATTATCAGAACCTAAAAAACCTTGAAGAAGACTCGTCTAGGCTTTTTAAACTTTAATTCTACCCCAAACAAAACAAATCTAATCCCACCCTGAACCCTGCAATTTAATCTCCATTTCCATTTCAGTTCACAAATTTTATAATCTTCTCCTCCAGTTCTAATTTCAATGTCTTCCAACAAGAAACAGCTGCTGAAAACCCTGTTATCTGTCAATGCAGGCTGTGGGTGTAGCAGACCCAAGCTTTCCGACGCTTACGAACCACAATCCAAACCCAACCCCAAAAAAGCTCCCCAAAATCCATCCAACGTCGCCCACTCGACGATCGAAAGCGATGATCTCACATCCACTTCCTTCTCCTTCAACAACATCGACACGATATCATCATCCTCCACCACCGAGTCCGAATTACCCGATCTTCAAACGCTTCCCAAACCTAAACTCCGCCGCCAATTCCCTAAAATCGTCAACAGCATCGCCGTGGTGAAGGATTCCAACGACCCCTACATGGATTTCCGACATTCCATGCTTCAAATGATCGTGGAGAAACGAATCGACTCCGAAGATGATCTCGCCGAGCTGCTTCGGTGCTTCTTGGAGCTGAATTCTCGGTGCCACCACCGTGTTATCGTCGAGGCTTTCACGGAGATCCGGGACCGGATTGTTACGGTGCAGGATCCGCAACCGTGCTTTGTTCATGGTGGAGAGAAATCTGGATCGTAGCTTGAGGGGAGCTCTCAGAACGTGTGGGGATCGACGATTCCCATGTGAATACATTCAATTCGCACGTGGGAAGATGCTGCCCTGCCCTGTCTAGCATTTTGACAAAGTCCAAGTGCTCTTCGTACGTAATTACTATTGGTAATCAAACAATTAATATTTATAATTTTTTATTTTAAATCTTAACCATCTAATTAATAATTTTTTATAGTTTTTATTTTCATCCTTAATATCAACAAATTCTTAATCATTGATTAGTTTTAATACCTCGAAATGTATAAATTTTCATATCTACGAACTATGCATAACCGTTGTTTCGTAAATTACGTTATTTATTAAAATATTACATTGATATGACATAAAATATTTTTATAATTAGATAAATATTATATGTTGTTTTTCTCAATTTCTAGTCTTCTTAAACGTATAAACAGATTTCCAAGAAAAAAAATTGTTAGGTTTGGCACCGAAAAAAATAGAAATAATCAAATTATAATAAAGGAAAAACACATGATGCAAGGATCTTTTTATAGAGTTTGACATAAATTTTATATATTAGGAATTAAGTTTACGATGTTTAATTTATTTAAAATTTGACTATTATATGTAGAGGTGGTAAACGGGTCATTCGGTTTGGGTTCGGTTCATTTCGGGTTTGATATTATTCGGTTTAGATTCGATTTTAGTTCAGTGTGATTCGATTTTAGTTCGGCTCTATTGTGATTCGGGTCATTTTGGGTCTCTTGATTTTTGGGTTGGTTAATATCGATTTAGTTATTTTCGGTTCGGGTCAATGGGAGGTCGGTCAATTTTAATAGAGTTTTTAGGTCGATCCGTTTTTTACACACTATATATGGCTTTATAAAGCCAATATATTTGACTTTTTCGTGAGTTGTGCGGCTGTTCATATCCTATCTTTCTTTATTTCTATTAATTTATTTTCTTTATTTTGGGTTATCTTCGGTTCGGGTTGCTTTCGGTTTGGATCCATTATGTTCAGTTGAAAATGATTCGGGTCCATTTCGGTTCAATTGAAATTCGGGTTAATTTCGGTTCGGTTCGGTTTATTTTGAGTTTCGATCATATTTTGGGTCTTGGTTCTGGTCTCGAGTCTCGCTCAAGTTTGCCAAGTCTAATTATATGCGTGTATTTTTAGTATGTGGTGTTTGACTTATTTTTTATATAAGCATAATGTCAAGAAAATTTCCTAACGTTCGATTGGATAGTCATTTTAACTTTACTTTTTTTAAACCACTTTAATCCTCAATGTTTTATTTTTACGTCAAAATGATCCTTCCGTTGATAAAAATTGTTACTGTTAGTCAACTAACGATAAACAACTTGAAATGACTTGACAGAATGACAAGTCAACAGAAAAATAATTTTATATTTTATATAATTTTATAAAAAAAAATTGACTAATGTGTCATTCTATCAAGACAACACTTTTGTCTACATGACACTGCTGTGTCAAGGTGCACTGACATATATGTTTGTTACGTTATTGCAAGCCATTTAATATTAGTTGACTTATAGTTTTTATCCACGAACGAGATATTTTGACATAAAATGAAACATGGAAGGTTAAAGTGCTTCAAAAATAAAATAATAAAATAAAAATGACTATCCAATCTAACGTTAAGAGATTTTTTGATATTATACCTCTTATATATTATGTAATGGTATCGTGTATAAAGCCATTGAATTTAGATCCAAATTTTTATAAAATTGAATCTAAATTAAAATCTGTGAGGCCGAGTCTTTGAGTTTGCCTGAACCATGTTTTAACTTTTGGTTCATTTTAATTTAGTGACACCTTTTTGCCGATGATGTTGGGTCTTTGTCCAATTTAGATTATGAAAAAGATTTTTAACGAGGTTGACTTTCGTTTATAAGAATTATTATTAGTTAGAGTAATTCAATTTCGAATGAATTTGACATTCTAGTCCAGTGTCTCTTGCAAATGAATTTGAAAATGGTGCACTACTGCCTGTGGTGTTGCGAAGCAGTAGCAGTTCCAGGAGCCGATGGCAATGCCCTCAAGTGCGATGCGTAAAGGCCAACGCTGACGGAGCGGTTCATGGGCAACAAAGAGTAGCAGCTAGGGGAGGAGTTATCTGAGGCTGGCATGGGAGTTGGATCTTTGGTTTTGCTCCTAAGCTTGGGAGTTGCTCGGTCTTGTTGGCTGAACTATGGGATATGCATGATATCTTGTCCCATGCTTGGCGCCTGGGTTTTCGAAGACTATATGTGGAAACAGACAATGTGGAGGTGGTTCAGATTCTCGGTGCTGAATCGGCATCCTTGAGAGGGAACATAGTGGTGAACATGGTGCTCGACTTGCTCCACAATGATTGGGAGGTCAGGGTTCGACACATTGTCCCGTACAGAAATGGTGTGACCGACTTTCTGGCTTGATCGGCAAAGGATTTCCAGATGGGTGAAGTATTGCTCAAGAGTCCTCCAACAGGAGAAGAAGGGAAGATCGAGGATGAGAAAGCCGTTTGTTAGGCTCTAGTTTTTCAGCATTAGCAAAAAAAAAAATCTCATTTTCACCTATTCGATTGTAACTATTCAAGAAAAAAACTAAATCGATTGTAAGTACAATGACAAAATACTTATTAATAATGAAAATAATAATGTGACGATATCTCATTCATCATCTATACATTAAAGTAATTGTATTATTAGTGACAACTAATTATCAATGTTGGAAAATTGTTGGTTTTAAGTCTATTTATCGTTATAATTTGTGAATTATTATATATAACGGAACAGAGAATATGATGTGAGGAGGTTGAAAACAAGAAATCAGTCCTCTGCAACAGTAACATCATTTATGACCAATTAACGTTACTTGTAGTAACAGGTTGACCCTTGATAAGAAATTCAAAGTATTGAAATGACGATGAATAACGTATATTGGTAAATGAATACATTATTGTTGCCAAAATCAAATTATGAATTTAAATGTAGACAACTAATTAAATTAAGGTTTTCCCCGGCCGGCTGGTTTTTTATTTTTAGAAAATGAAAAATCTCCTCCTACCGAATTGAAAACTGGGATTAAGCCGGCCGAACAAGACTATTTTATAGTCAGTTCGGGAAACTAAAGGATTCAACGCATCATTGAATAACCAATGAATTAATTAAATGTAATTATTACAAAGTAATTTTTAATTAACCTCCAATCCGTACAATACACCCGCATGCTTTTCCGGTCCATCCTCCACAAAATACACCTCCCTCATCCTCTGAAAAGCGTGCCACGTCAGCAATGAATCCGAGCCGGCCTGGTGACATTTCCCGACCGCCCGGTTCACATCCAAGGTCCGAGCCACCCTGTCCAACCCTCCGTACAGGCTCTGGCAAAATCTCATCATGTGCTTCAAATCATAAACTCTGCTCCCAAATAACACCCTGAGGACCTTCAAGAACTCATCCAAGCCGCCGGACAAGTCGCGGCGCGTGAGTATCTTAACCAGGTACCCAAAATCATACGCGCTGTGGAAAGTCACCCAACTCACCGAGTCATTACAAACCAGCCCAGACGACATCATCAACTCGGAGAACCTTTCCGAGTCGATCCCCTTCTCCTTGTTCTTCTCGAAATCGATCCCTTGCTTCCTCAAGAGGGCAATGGAATCAGGCGCGTGAACGTCACGTTCCACGTCGAAGTCGCAGAAGTTGAATTCCCAGATGAACTGATGGTCGTGGGTCCCCAGGTTTGGTAGGTTACCCGAAGAATCGGTGAGGGTGAGACCCACTTGGATCAAGTTCAAAGCATCAACGTTGGATTTGAGGATCTTGTAATGATCGGAAGGCCGAAACTGGGCGGCGTAAGGCCGGGTTGGATCCACTTTCGGCCTGAAAACAATTCCCGGGAATTCAGTGTCCATGGAAATGAAAGGGTACTGGTCGATTACTCGACTGATCAACTTGAACTCCGCTTCTAGATTATCCGACCAAACTTCCCTTATCTTCACATGTCTTGTAACCCTGTTGGAATCACCAAACCCCATGTCTGAAAACCACAGAACTGAAGAGAGAAACAAAGAAAAGAAGAGAAAAAAACTTGAGTTTTGGTTTGGAGCAAAGAGAGTGAAGGCGAGGGGATTATATAGGAGTAAAGGGAGGGGTGTGAAGGTATTGCTAGGAAAGTGGTCAAAGAGAGAGAGGGGACAAGTTTCCAAGAAAAACTGCCTTAAACGAGACGTGGGATTTGGGTGTTGTTTGTTTGACTGGAAATAAACAGTGAATATAGACTTGGTAGGTTCTAATCTTAATTCTGGTTTAAATATATTAAATGCTCATAGAATAATGAAAATATTTTCATCATCTAGAATTATAATTTTTAAGAGTCATATGGATAGGAATTGTGAGCATAGAAGAAAATGTTATTTTCACCCTTTTTATAACCGTTATGTCAAAATAATACATGAATTTAATTTTACAAATAAAAATTTAAGGTTTTGTAGAAATGGTGGCTCCCTGTTTTTCAGTTACATTTTTGTATTGTGTAATGGGATTCTGAGGTCAGTTACTCTGATTTATTTTGTTTTGGTTCATCAGAATATCCAATTTCAATTGGAGACTACTTCTGATGTACCTGACTCAGACTGAGTGACGGTTTTCACAAACATTTGGGTCTGATACGAGTTTGGATTTGATGTTATAAAATTTGAGTGAATTTCGTTTTAATTATTTTCTATTAATGAGATTTTACAATTTTTTCAATATTAAGATTTGAACCCATATAAGTAGGGCATTCATGGTAGGTTAATCGTACCGTTACCGTTTAGCTTAAACAATTGGTTATTCGTTATAAGTTATTAACCGTAACTTAAATGTTAAGAAATGATTAATCGTTAATTTTTTAAATAGTTAACTATTATAGAGGTTAACCGTTAAGAAACGGTTCAGTTACAGGTTAACATGTAACATATTTTAATTTTCTTTTCAAATATTTATTATTTTTTTACAATTATAAATCTATCTTTCCGGTAAATATTGTATTAAAATTTTCAAATAAAAATATTTAAATAGAGAGATTTTAAACACAAATTTTATACTTAGTTAAAAAATACATATAGATTAACCATTAACCATCTTTTTTAGCGGTTCGATTAACTGGAAGATGCTAGTCGTTGCCTTGCTGAAAGGAAAGATACTCATGATCAGAACGGGTCCTCTACAGAATCGTTTTCAGGTTTGTAGGGAGATAGTCTATCTGGTGCGATTCTGGTGATTGTTTCAACACCATTGCTGGAACGGCCTGGTTCTCTGATGGTAAGATCTAATTAGCGTGAGAGTAAGAAAATTAAGAATGAAAGCCTGGAAGAGATGGGCCCTCTCGAGCTAGCTGGTCAAACGGCTAATATTGTTGATGGCTCTGAACCGAATGGAAGGATTGGAAGCTTGATCTCTGTGGACACCATGGGTCCTGTTGCAGCTACTCCTCCTCAATCGGTGGAGAAACGCCCTTCTTATGCTGCAATAACATCGGGGATGGGCAAGGCACCGACTGATGGGTTCTATGGAATTAACGATGAGGACATAATTGTTAAAGATGACGATGTACGGATCGATACTCCTGACCCTTTCCTGTGATTCAGTTTTCGGACAGTGTACATGATTTAATTGACTAGAGCATGGGAATGGCAGTTATTGTTCGCTTGCTCGGACGTTCCATTGGATATAGGGTTTGTGGAATCGCATTCAATCGTTGTGGCAACCGAATGGCCAATATCAGCTTATAGATCTTGCTAACGATTATTTCCTGGTTAAGTTTCAGTCTGAGGAGGACACACGAAGGTTCTAACGGAAGGACCTTGGATAATTTTCGGTAGCTATCTTAAGGTGCAGCCCTAGAGTAGAGATTTTAAGATTTTCGAACTGCATCCCTCTCATGTTGTGGTATGGTTAGACTTTCGGGTTTGCCAAGACGGTACTATACGAAAAATATTTTTGGAAAATTGCTAATGTTGTTAGGAAAGTCATCAAAGTTGATTATAACACTGATGTAGGGGAAAGAGGTAAGTTTGCTCGACTTGCTGTTTTGGTTGACTTGAACAAACCTTTGCTTCCTTGTGTAGAAATTGATAACTTTGTGCAAAAACTGGAGTATGAGGGCTTACACCAAATTTGTTTCCATTGTGGGGTTTATGGGCACTCGAAAGAGTCATGTGGGAAAAAGAATGCTGTATCAGGTAGTTCTAATAGCTGTGTTGATAACAGTGTAAAAAATCGTGGATGCCTGGTATTGACGGATTCTAATATGTATGGCCATTGGATGGTCGTTGATAGCCGGAGGCGTCGTCTTCACAAGTAAACTTTGCCTTATATTTCTCAGAGTACCGTGCTTGTTGGCGCTAAAGCCTCCCGTTTTGCAGTTTTGGAGGAAGACTTAGGTGATGGCAAATGTACAGATGGTGATCAAGGAAAAGGGAAAAAGGTTATCCAGAGTTCGTTGCCTCCACCAAAAAATGTAAGTAGGCACAATCAGAAAGAGAATGATAGACCTGGTGGTGTGCTTCGGATGGATCCTAGTGCTGGCCCTAGTGGCTCGAAAAAAATGATTGTAATTGGAGAAAGAAGTGTGAAGCCAACAACGCCTTTGGAGGGTGGTTCTATAGATATTGAACCGATTGTTCCAGGTATCCAGCCTCATGTTGTTGAGCATGTTGCTCGGGACCATAATGCTAGCCATGTTGTGGTGGCCATTGTAGACGATGAGAGGAGTGTGCATGTGACTCAATATAGTAATGGCAAACTGAAGGTTCAGGGTGGTAAGAAAGCGAGCTTGGGGGTTGCAAAGTTTTCGCAACCGATGAAGAAACGTACAGAAACAAAGTTGCCCGCCAGGCCATTGTTATTTGCTTGGGTTCAATCCGCTTCTAAAAATGTTGCAAAAGAATCATTGTTGCCGAACCAATCTGTTGCCCCTTCAGGAGGTGTTGTGGAGTCGACGACTAGCATGGAAAGCAATGAGAGCCGTAAAATTTGTAGTGACCAAGGGCATGCTGATATGCAACAAGGACTGGTGCAGGTTGACATGGAGGTCTAGGTATTTTTTTCTTATTCTCTTAGATCTATGATTAATTTCATGATATGGAACTGCCAGGGAGCGACTAGCTCTCCTTTTCAGAGTCATTTTAAAAGAAATATTTTGGCTACTCGTCCTTCTCTTGTGGCTTTACTGGAGACGCATGTAAGTAGGAGCCGAGCTGATCTGTAGCGATGTCTTTTTTTATTTTATCGCTAAAAAAACGAGGGTTTTCGAAGGTGTTTGAAAGGTGTTTGTGATTCTTTTGGATATAAAATATTTATTCCGTGGGGTTTTTAAAAAACCGCATTTTAAAAAATGGAGTCGCCACCGCCACTTAGGTAGGCGGACACCATAAAACCAGATTCAAAAACTATTGGGTTGGGAGTCGGTTACGGATGGGGAAGGATTAGCACCCCACACCGCCCAAAATTGGTACTTTAATAATTACCGCTTTATTAATATTGATTTTTCGGATTAAAGTGACGATTATTTTAAAACTTCGGTCATAATTGCGAATAAATTTTTAGGGCCCGTTATCCGAGGGTAAACGCCCAACCACTATCACTACGCCTGATACTGGCCCCGTTTACTCTCGGATAAAAGGGCACCGCATTGACAATTTATATATCATATGCAATCTTAGTGGCAAAAATATAAAACATGGCAAAATATTTAAATGCAATAAATATTGACATAACAGAATACTAATCTAACATAAATGATATACTAGACTAAAACATGCATATATACATATTATTCTAAATAATAGATAAAAACAACTTTAACAAGTCGAATAACAAGGCGGGAATAATTACGTATATAGGCGAATAAATATTTCAAAAAGACATACATGCTAGTAATAAAACATATTTCAACATATATGGAACAATATATTATACATAAAAGAAGACACACTAACACGTAACCTAAAAGCCAAGAAAACATACAATACGTACAAAAATACAAGAACATGCCGTTTTGAGTCAAATAGAACATAACATGCTTTAATACGAATAACAGGATAAAAAAAAATACATAACTATCGTAAGCTTAATACACATATACATTTAAACATAAAATATGAGGCATATACGAGGGATATAAAATAAAACAATAGAATACATCAACATATACGACTATAATACGAACATGAGTATTTACAAAGAAATAGGACTGAAATGAAAGAAAAATAAAAGTCAGTGATGTAAATTAAAGAACGATAATAGGCAATTTAAGGACTAAAATGCGAAGTAAAAAGAACCTAAAAGGATCAAATGTAATTAGACCAAGGGCATACCCAAAATGAAAAATTCAAAACGCGGGATGGTTAAGGGGTAATTTTACCATTTAAAATCTGAATTCGACTAATTTAGTGATCAAATCGAAATAAAATGGAAAAGAAAAAGGACCGAAATCGTGATTAACCCATACGACAAGGCAAAATGAAAATATTGGAAACGCGGGGGGATTAAGTGTGTGATTTTCCCATTTCACGAAATAATAATAACTATAAAAGCCCTCTTTTTAGGCCTAAATCAAATTTCCCCTCATTTCTTTCATTTTCAGTTTTGTAATCCCCAGCCTCGTTCTTATTTTCTCTCAAATATCCCCATGATGAACCCCAGAATCCGGCGGCCTCGCTAATCGCTAATCGCGCCGTGAGCCTCCAAAACACAACGAAATGATCCCGTTTCACCATCGACATGAATCGTGGTTGGATTCGGAGGATACACCCTTATTTGCCCTAGATCTAGGAAATACGAAACAAAAAAACATTTTTAAACCTAAAATCGAAACTACAGGGGCCTCCCCTTCCTTGATTCACCATCTCTTGCTTGGGGAAGCCGAAAGGCTTGTCATCGAGGAAAGGAGACCCACGGACACAATGACAGTAAGACCTCTCTTCTCTTTTTTTTTTTTGCTTATCTCTTTGTATATGTATGCAAGAAAACAAATAAGAAAAGGAAACAAGTGTTTACCATCGGGGTGACTTTCGATTATCACTTAACTGGTTACAACTTTCAAATTTTTTGTTACAAGATCTCTGTTACAACTCTCATCTTGTTTTTTTTACCACCTCTCTGTTACAACTCTCCCTGTTACAAAAGTCCCCGTTTCATATATATCCTTGTCTTTGTTTTGGTGCAAGTTGCATCTTGCTTTTTCAGATCTGGACTGACAAACTTGTTGCTTGTTGTATTTGGCATGTTCTGAGCACGGTGGTTGAATATCGGCATGGTGGCGGTATGGGTGTTTCGCCCGTGACGCCGACGCGTTCTCGGCGATTAGATCAGATCTGATCTAACGATCGAGATGGCTTGAAGGACGAACGGCCTGGATGAAGCCTCGATTTGGTGAGACGGCTCCAGATCTTGCCACGTGGAGCTCCGCAGTCGAGGAGTCAGAACGCGTGGGGCTCACGCGCGTGGGATATCAAAGCGTCGTAGCGTGGACCACACACGCGCGTGGCACTCGAGCGGTCCATACGTAGAAACGCGGCCGTCGATATTTTTGACTTCTTGGTTGGATCGTGGCCGTTTGATCGATCTTGATCCAACGCCCTGATCACCGCACACAATAATTGTAATTAAATAGGGTTTTGGGCCTGTAATAATATTAGATTTGTAATTGGACTTGGGTGTAATTTTTATTTGGGTTTAATATATTTAATTTTTGGATTTCATTTTTATCAGTCCATTAATAATAATATAATTAGTATAGCAATACAAATACATACGCAAACGTATACTTATATTATACAAACATTAATTAATATAACATTCTAGCATACGTACGTATAATCATACACATAATTGACTTAACATCTATACACATTAAACAAATACACTCGTACTAAATAGATATGTACGCGACATACATACACCCTTAATACATATACATACATAGCTTATAATATACATGCACACACCACACCTTATATATATATTAGTAACATTCATGCATATAATATAATAAATATACATGCAATACTAATATGTATTTACAAGCGAAAATGAGTGATTACAGTTTCCCCTCTTTGCTTGTTCTCATGGAATGGGAAACAAAGCAAAGATTCATAAGCACTCATTTTTATCAGACTTCCCTGTTTGTAGCTTTGGAAAAATGTGTTCTTTTGGATATCTCTGCTCTTCCTTGGCTGAATCTTCAGGCTCGTAAGTTCTTCCTATATAGAGCTTCGTCACCTTCCGATCTTGGAGCTACAGGCTCTTCCTATATAGAACCCTTCGCTCTGAAGCCTCGAGTTATGAGTCCCTCCTATATAGAACTTTTCACTTCGAGACAGTAAAGCTTGGATTCCTTCCTATATAGAACTCTTCGCCTTCAACGCTGGTTTCTCCTATATAAAACCTTTTGCGCCGCTGATGGATTCTTCCGACTGGGAGTTCCTCCTATATAGAACTGCTAGTCTTCAAACCCTGGAGCCGTCAGTCCTTCCTATATAGAACTTTTGGCGTCTGAAATCTCAGAGCTACAGGTTCTTCCTATATAGAACCTTTCACTCTAAGACAATGAAGCTCAGAGCCTTTCCTATATAAGACTCTTCGCTTTCGACACAACAGGTTTCCTATATAACCCTGTGTCATAGGTGAATTCCTTTGACTTGAGTTCTTCCTATATAGAACTGCGAGTCTTCAGCTTGGAGCCGTCGGTCTTTCCTATATAGAACTTTCAGCTTCTGAAGCCTCGGAGCGGAGGATTCTTCCTATATAGAACCTCTCTCTGGAGCTTGAAAACATGTGCCTTTTGTATGTAAAAACATTGTCTTCTCATTCGGGATTAACACCGCGATGGCCATCGATGTCTCTTTGAATCTGCAGATACCTGTCTGAGATGAAAACAAAATGCTATGACAAATGAATTGGCATGCTCCTAATCCTAGTGATGTCTGACTATTCATGATGCATGAGTGTCAATATCTTGGTGGGCTTGTTTTGGTCCTTATTTGTTCGCTTTCTCCTTTCTTACGGGCATCGATACCCCGCTTCACTGTCAGGTTCAACCATCTTAACCTTTCTTTTTCTCCAATTACGACTTGGAATTCTAAAGTGCCCTTTCGGGTTTTCACTTTAGAGAGAGTTTTTTTTAGGGGTGCCCTTCTGAGTTTTCACCCAAGAGATTTTTTGGTTATCTTGTATGCCTCCCTTGAATAGATAGGACGTGCGCCATTGGTCATCCTACCTGGTTGTTTGAAGCTTCCCGCCTTCCCTATCGGCATGACCATTGTGTAGGGAACTAGAGGCCGGAGTTAACATCGTTTTCTTTGATCACCTGCATTTTCAAGGTTAAATCACAATAATGCTCAAATCTCTTGTTTCATTATAAGCCTATGTTAACTTATTTTGACTGAAATTGACAAGAAGGCCGGGAATGGATGCTCAAAAAACACGGTTTTATTACGATTAAGGGCTTGGGATATCTTAAAAGAAATGTATGACACACATGAGTTAAGTATGAAAATACAAGATCCTCATTATCTTCGATATGAATGATACATGATCCCGTCAACCGGTGTAGAATTTTTTTTTGCCTGAAGCCTCCTCTTCATGCTGTTCATGGGGATACCCTTCTCTTTGGATATTCAACTTTTCAATTTACCCAAGCCGCCCTTTGTGGGTTTTCAACTCGGGTCTTTCCTTTGCTTTAAGACGCCTTGGTTTGGGTTTTCATACTGAGCTCTCCATTTTTGTTCTATTTTTTTATTTTTCATCATCATTTTTTAGAGATAGTACTTCTTGACAAAGATCAGAATTTACGGGATTTTTCAGCTCGTCCCCATCCATTTCTGTTAGGATCGGGCTCCTCCTAAGAAGGCCTTTTTAAGACGACGGTCCTTCCCTGGGTTGGGCATCCATTTTCCTCGAGAATCTTTCGGATAGGGAGGATTTTCTTGAGCACCAGATCCCTTCTTTGAATTCTCTTGGCGCACCTTTTTGTTGTATGCACCATCCGCTTTTGGTACATCGACCATGACAAATGGCCTTTAGTCTTTTTTTTTCATCAATGAGATTTAGCTGGTCGAGTCCGCCTGCACCCATTCAGCTTCTTCTAATTTTTACCGTTTAAGACCCGGAGAGACGAGATCTCTACCTCAATTGGGAGTACTGCTTCGGTACCATACACCAAGGAGTAGGGTGTTGCCCCTGTTGATGTGCGAATGGACGTCCTATAGGCGAAAAGGGCAAAATGCAACTTCTCATGCCAATCCTTGTAGGTATCCGTAGTCTTCGCTATGATCTTCTTTATGTTCTTGTTTGCTGCTTCCACTGCTCCATTCATTTTAGGACGATAGACTGTGGAATTATGGTGTGTTATCTTGAATTGAGTGCACACGTCTATCATCATTTTGTTATTCAGATTGGAAGCATTGTCGGTGATGATCCTTTCTGGCAATTCGTATCGACAAATAATTTCCTTCTTTAAGAACTTACAAACTGTAGTCCTGGTGATATTGGCGTAAGACGCTGCCTCTACCCATTTAGTGAAGTAGTCTATGGCGACCAAAATGAAACGGTGTCCATTGGAAGCTTTCGGATGAATCTGCCCGATGACGTCCATGCCTCACGCTGCGAAAGGCCACGGAGAATTCATGGTGTGTAAAGGCGATGGGGGTGCGTGAATTTTATCAGCGTAAATTTGGCATTTGTGGCATTTTTTGGCGTAATCGATGCAATCTCCCTCCATGGTCAGCCCGTAAATAACCATATCTCATAATTTTCCGGGCTATAGACAGCCCGTTGGCGTCGCGTTCCACAGATCCCGTCATGTACCCGGCTAAGATCTCCTTCGCCTCCGGGCATCCACACATCTCAACAATGTTTGATCATGACTTCTCCTATATAGGATCTCCCATCTAGGACATATTTTGTTGCCATTTTTTGAGCGTTTTTTTGTCATTGTCGTTTGCCCTTCGGATACTTTGAAGCTTGACATATTGCAAGATGTCATAGTACCATGGGTTTCCGTCAATCTCTTCCTGTACATTACAACAATGAGCGGGCTTTACAAACGTCTGCATCTCAATGGGCTTCATTTACGCCCGGTGTTTGTTTTAAACATGGATGCCAAGGTTGCCAATGCGTCACGCCATCCGATTTTCTTCTCGGGGCAGGTAATTGAAGCTGACCTTTTTGAACTCTTTGGTGAGCTCTTGGATCAATTCGTGATATTTGACCAACCGGGTCCCTGGTTTCCCATTCCCGCGCAATTGGTAAATGACTAAGGACGAATCTCCGAACACTCGAGTTCCTTAACCTTTCTCTCGATGGCTGAGTTTAGTCCCATGACGCAAGCTTCGTATTCAGCTATATTGTTTGTGCGAAGAATTCCAATCTGCTGGTGAAAGGATAATAGACGTCCTCGGGAGAAATTAGCACCGCCTTCTATCCCATGTCCGAGGGCGTTGGAGGCTCCATCAAGTAAAGTTTCCATGACTTATCATCCGAAACCTCTTCTTGGTTGTAATGCACATCAAGTCTTAAATGCGGGAAACTAAAGTTCAATGCCTCATATTCATCCGAAAGCACGACTAGCTAGGAAATCTGCTACGGCACACCCCTTTACGGCTTTTCGATTAACGTATACGATGTCGGTCGGATAAGAGCATCCGCCATCGAGCCATTCTTCCGATTAATCTTTGGCGCTTCCATTAAGAACTTCAATGGGTCTAGCTTGGATATCAACCGGTAGTATGGTACAAAGATGTCTTGTCTAAGCCGCTTGGTAGCCCAAACTAGGGCACAACACGGCCTTCTGCATTGGCGGGTACGCGTTTCGCAATCATTGAATTTCGCTTATATAATAGATGACTTGCTCATTTTTTCTTGACTCATCGTGTTTGCCCAAAGACGCATCCCATTGAATTCTCAAAGCTGTTAAGTAGAGAATTAGTGGTCGACAGTCTTGCATCGTGCGACTAAAATTGAGCATTTGTCGTACTTTTTGATCTTTTCTAGGGATTTTTGACATTTTTTCGTCCCCACACGCCATGATTATTCTTTCTAAGAAGTCCAAGACCGGGTCACATTGGTTGGTTAATTGGGAAATGAAACGAGAGATATAATTCAGCCTCCCGAGAAACAATGGATTTTCCTTCTGCGTGGGGGGTGGTGAAAGGTCTGGATGGCTTTCACTTTATCCGGATCAATCTCAATCCCTCTTCTTACGCTACCACGAACCCTAAGAGTTTTCGAAGTAACGGCGAAGGTACACTTGGCAGGATTGAGCCTCAGTTGGTACTTCCGTAGTCTTTGGAATAGTTTTCTCAAGTTTTGTAGGTGCTCTTCCTCTGTTCGGGATTTGGCAATCATATCATCCACGTATACTTCTATTTCTTTGTGCATCATGTCATGGAAAAGAGTCACCATTGCTCTTTGGTATGTTGCCCCTGCATTCTTTAGCCCAAACGGTATTACTCGATAACAAAAAGTCCCCTACATGGTTATGAATGTGGTCTTCTCCATGTCGTTAGAGTCCATCTTTATCTGGTTGTACCCTGAGAAGCCGTCCATGAAGGAAAACCATGAATGTCCTGCGTTGTTGTCAACCAGCGTGTCAATATGTGGTAAAGGGAAGTTGTCTTTAGGGCTGGCTCGGTCCAAATCCCTATAATCTACACACATACGAACTTTCCCATCTTTCTTTGGTACTGGTACAATGTTTGCAACCCATTCGGGGTATTTGGCTACCTCCAAGAATCCAGCATCAAATTGTTTTTTCACTTCTTCTCGGATCTTTAACAACATATCTGGTCTCATTCTCCGAAGTTTTTGCTGTATTGGTTTGTACTCCGATTTTGTTGGCAATTTGTGCACCACTATATCGGTATTCAACCTGGCATATCTTGATAAGTCCAGGCGAAGACATCCTTGAATTCCTAAAGTAGGGCTATCAGTTCATGCTTGGTTTTTGAGGAAATTCCTGCTCTGCCTCTACTGTGACCAATTTGCCTTCGACTACAAATTTTAATTTCTGATGCAATGATGAGGGGACAACTCCTGCGGAGTGGATCCATGGTCTTCCCAACAAGCAGCTGTAAGATGGTTTTATGTCCATCACCACAAAATCGATCACATATTCAGTTGGTTCGATCAATAGGGGCACCTCAATTTTCCCCATTGTTCCTCTTTGCGTACCATCAAAGGCTCTTACCGAGTTGTGGCAGGGCTTTAGGTGCGAACCATCTATTGGCAGTTTTTGCAGGGTTACCGTAGGCAAGACATTCAATGCTGACCCGTTGTCGATCAGTACGCCTGGTAATACATACCCTTTGCAGTGGGTAGTGATGTTAAGGGCTTTGGTAGACCCCATTCCTCCCTCAGGGATCTCATCATCACTGAACGTGATATGATTATAGGCAATAATATGCCCTACAATCATGTCCAAGTTTGTTACAGAAATGTCATGGGGCACAAAAGTTTGATTCAGCACTTTCAATAGCGTCTCCCGATGCTTCTCTGAACTCAAGAGTAATTCCAGCACTGTGATCCTGGCCGGTTGCTTTCGTAGTTGTTCCACTACGCTGTACTCGCTATGTCTCAAGAACTTTAGAAAATCTTTGGCCTGGGCCTCAGTTACCGGCTCATTTATCTTTGGGGGAGGTTCTTCTCCAAATATCTGCGTAGGGCTAACTGCTGTACTCTTCCCCTTATCTTTTTCAGCCGCTTTCAAAGCCTCGGAGGAATAACATCGACCTCTCCTTGTGAAATGGCCTGCTTCACCAACGTTCACATCGTTCTGGCTTTGTTGGTCTTTCAGTGTAGGTTCTTTTACCTGATCGTGTTCTGGTTTTTCTGGCATGGTCACATTTACAGCACAATTCCAGGGAGTTTGTCGCATATCTTTGAATGGGAATAGAGATGGTGCTGAAATGATGATCTTGGGACTTATCTTGCTGGTTTCTCTCTGGGAGACACCTGCATTCCCTGGCCTGGGAGAGATGATAAAAGGTCTATCCTTCCCGTATTTAGACTTGGGGCTATCCGTCATGTGTACGTCCGCCCCCTTCTTTCCCGTGGGCTTCTCGAAGAATTCTATTTGCTTTTCATTCATCAATTGTTGCACCAATTTCTTGAACTCATCACATTCTTGGATATCATGCCCTTCAGTCTGGTGGAATTCGCAATACTTTCCACATTCCTTCTGCCTTGTTATCATGCCTTTGTCGATCACACGAGCCATGCATAACTGTTGAAATACCCACCGTAAAGGAGACTTGATTTCTGACACGTCATCCTTTATCCTCCTGGTAAAGCATTCTTCGATGACATTTACCCCTCTGCTCCCATGATTAGGCAGCGGGTTGTTGGCTACACTCGGTTCTTCAAACTTCAATATCCCGGAATCGATTAAGTTCTGCATAAGCTTTTTGAAGGCAGGGCAGTTCTCAGTGGGATGTCCAGGGGTACCGCCGTGATAGTCGCAATGCGCGCTTGGATTATACCAAGGCGGGAAGGGCGGATTGACAGGAGTAACGATGTATGGCCGGACCAGGTCTGCTTCATACAACTGGGAATAAAGTTCTGAGTACGAAACAGGTAGGGGAGTGAAAGTTCTCCTCTCTTTCTCTTTTCTGGTGACTCTCTCATCTCTTTGATTCGAGTTTTGTGTTTTTCCCACAGGTGCTTGTGGCTGTGAGACTGTGAAGTTCTTCGGGGCGGTATAGGTGCTGGTGGTGTTTACTTCATTTCTCTTGTTATACTTTCGAGACCCTTCCCCACCATCAATTCTGCCGCTCTTAATTGCCAGTTCGAGGGACTCCCCAGTCCTGATTAAGTCGGCAAAGCACTGCGTTGTGTTATTAATGAGGCGATCAAAGAGTGCCCCTTTCAGAGTATTGACAAATAATGGCGTGATTTCATGCTCCGGGATGGGTGGCTGAATTTGGGCGGCCACTTCTCTCCATCTTTGGGCGTATTGCCGCAGGCTTTCGTTGGACTTCTGCCCCATATTTTCTAACATAATTCTGCTAGGGGTCATGTCTGTTACATGTTTGTATTGCTCAGTAAATGCTTTTGATAGATCTTTCCATGTCTTAACATTTGCCTTGCTCAACTGAGTATACCAACGTAACGCCGCTCCAGTTAGACTATCCTGGAAACAATGGATCAGTAACTTTTCATCCTTATGGTAGGCCGCCATCTTTCGACAGTACATTGTTATGTGTGCAGAAGGACATGTGGTTCCATCGTATTTGTCGAACTCTGGTGTTTTAAATTTTGGCGGTAGGACAAGATCGGACACCAGACTTAAGTCGCTAGCGTCATTTCCTGATTCTTCATTTGATTGTAACGCTTTAAATTTTTCCTCCACGAGGCGAAATCTTTCCTCCCACTTTTTTTCTACCTCATTCCTGATTCTTTCGACCATGTGATAAGTGTTCAAAAGTACTATTTTTATTACCCTTTTTACTCATATTATTGTTAGACTTAAGCTCATATTAGTTGCATAATTAGTTATTCATGCATTAATTCATGTTTCTTTCCACTGTTGAGCTTGATTACATAACTTGGTGATTTTTGTGGAAAAAGATATGTTGCTTTGGTGTGTTTTTGTGTGTGTATGTGCAGGATCACTTGCCAAAGCAATGCCGAGCTAGTTGCCAGGGCAATGCATGAAGGATATGCTGAGCTAGTTGCCAGGGCAATGCATGAAGGAGATGCCGAGCCAGTTGCCATGGCAATTGTCGACAAAGAGAAAATGCAATAGGGATGTCGAAATTGATGACTAGACAAGCCCAAAATGACGTGGAGCAAAGCCCAAACCCAAAGGAATTTGATTTCCATGCAGAGATTAAAGAAGAATTAAATTCCAAGAAGATAGGAGAAGTTCTAGTAGGAATACAATTATAATAAAGAATTATATTCTTTAAAGATAATTTAATTCCAACTCAAACTCCTCCTCAAAGAAGGACTTTGGCCTAGCCCTATAAATAGCAAGGAGATTTCGACAATCCATATAGAGAAAAATAGAGAAATTTCGATAGAGAGCATTAGGGGAAATTTCGACTTCTTCTTCTTCTTTGCTTCCATTAGATTCATGGTTTGGGGATTATTCTTTGTATATCTTTTGAACCCAACCATGAACTAACTTGATCGGTTGGGGTTATTGTGTTTTGTTGTTGTGAAAAACAATTGGATTTTGTTTAGGTAATAAGAGTTTGCACTTTCAATTCAAGGTTTACTCATTCTTGGTTCTTATTCTTGTTTGCGAGTGAATTGGGAGAGGATCTCGTAACTTCATCTATTTATCTAATATCGGGAGAGTTAGATTCAAGAAACGAATGAGTATGGTCTTTATTCAATCCAATGATGGTGAAGATTAATCCGGCTTAGGAATAAGTTAAGGATTTCAACGGCTAAGAGGAGCGCAAGATTGGTTGTTGTTCACCCTTGATTCACGCAGGGATGTATTATCAAGGCATGCACAAGTAGCTAGAGTTTCGACTTAGGGATAAGAAGAAACCATTGAAGAACGCTCCGCCGAACCTTGAAGTTGCTGCCCAGACGCCCAAGTAGTTGCCCAGCTAGTTGCCCAGGCAACCATCGATTAGTTGCCAAGGCAACCCCGCTGTGCAAGTTGCCACGGCAACTGAGTTGCCCTTGCACTCTTTTACCAAGACGATCCAATCGGCTATCACACCTCAACTCACGATAACCTGGCCTATTCTCTCTTTTTCTTTCATCTATTCTTTTAGTTTATTGCTTTTACTTTTCTCGTTAATAAAAACCTCTATTATCAATTGTGTTTTTAATTTTCACAGTGCAGTAACTTAAGCAAAGTTGCCCAAACCAATCCCTGTGGAGACGATACTCGATACTCGTATCACTTTATTACTTGCGACGTGTATACTTGCACATTTGCGTAGTACTTATCACACGCAACAAGTTTTTGGCGCCGTTGCCGGGGATTGGCAATTGGTGTTAGTTGTTTTTGTTATTGCATTTTTTTCTCTCTTAGTTTTACTAACTTTTCTTTTTGTTTGTTTTATAAAAAAAAAATTTAGGTGCGCTACAAGTTAAGGGACATCAACATGTCGGGAAATAAAAGCCAATCTATTCGAGAGATGATGTTGGAAGATATGAATCAATCCAATCAAGAGTTTCTTGCACCCTTTGATGATTACCTATACCAACCGAGAAAAGTCCAAAGAACTTATACTATGGAAAAATCTTGTGCTATGTGTGGAGAACATCATGTGTTTGAAAATTGCCCTCACATTTTCGGTGCATATAACTACATGGAGGACCATAGAGGGAACCAGCAGCAAAATTCTTCATGGTATGGTCAAAAAGCTCAAAAATATTTTTACCATAACACTTTTGCCGCAGCAACAGATATGCCATGACGATGTATTCCTTTTCAAGAGCATTCCAATTCCTTGGAGGAAACGTTACTAGCTTCCTTGGCTAGACTTGACGGATCAATTGAAGAGATTCGAGAACTATCAAAATCTATGGATACGAGGATAGCTCAGTGGGATGCAACCTTAGGGGATTCAGAAGATCAATTGGGGAGATCTACATATGTCATGGATAACATGCACCAACAATTCATTCCTAGGGATACTGACGTCCCAAAGCAAGAGGATAAGGAGAAATACAAAGAAATCTCTCCGATGTGTGAGGAACAACTAGAACCTCAAAGTCAAGAGGATGCCAATGAGAGAGACTGCCCAACACATGATGAGCTTGAACAACAAATTGCCTCGGCAATGATTGAGGAGCCGAGCGAGCAATGCGCGACAACACTCGGTGAAGCTGAGAACAACAATACTATAGCAAATTCTGAGGAACCTAATGCCCAGAAAGTTATAACGTTGATGTTGAAGCAGGAATGTGTAGATTGCTCTCATCTACAATTGCCACGGCAATTACACGACCACATGCAAGATCAACGAGATGATAATACTTTGCCAATGGAATATGAGCAGGTAATAGTTGAACCTTTTGAATTCTTTAAAAACTCACCTCGTCCATTGCAGGTATGTCTTGAGGAACCGAGGTTGGTATATTTAAAGCCATCGAAATCTCTACTGATGGAGATGTTTGAGAGGCCAAAAGAAAACGGTGTTTGGATTCATAAAGCTCTTCAGAAAATTGATTCTTCCTTAACTTAAAGCAAAATTTGACAATTGATTGCCACGGCAATTGGCTCGAGCAGCAATTGCCACGACAACAAAGGCTAAATCCAACCATGATAGAATTCGACAAGAATGAGGTAATTGAATGGTTGAGAATGGATATAATTTTTCCTATTAATATATTTGTGCCTTCAGGAATAGTAGCAAGGTGGAGAGTATACATGGACTACAAGCGAACAAAGAAGAAAGACACCTCCACCATGGTAACGCAAAAGGGAGTAGTGGCAAGCACATTGGCCAAACTCTTTTTGGGCAATATTATCACCCGATGGAGGGTGCAGATGGACTATAAGAAGTATCGAAAACGGAAACCTTCAACACCGCAACAACTCTTGATACGCACGCCTCGGCAACCATGGACGCTTGCGACGCCTCGGCAACCCCGGCGCCTCGGCAACCATGGATGTGCATGCCTCGGCAACCCGACGCCACGGCAACTACGATACATTTATTTTTTTATTTTTGAACTATTTTGTTCTATTATTTTTGGTTATTTTTTCTCTTTATTTTTTAGGATATATTTTATTTTTCTTCATTATCTTTAGTTTCCAGGTTTTCTTTTCCCCAACAAGACTCACAACCACCATGCTAAGGAAATTCACTACCGACTACTTGCCACAGCAATCACAACAGAAACTGGCGATGCCCAGGCAACAACTATGGCTTCGGGAACTACTGATGCCCATGCAAGTGAACCTGCATCGGCAAACATGGATCAAATCAAAGCAATGCTATTCACACGGCACCAGCATTCAACCACCGACTGAAAAATGAATCAAGCAAACGGCACGAAGGAAACTTATCACTCGAGGTGACGACCTCTTCGACTAACTCATTTCATTTAGTTTCTTTTAAAATTTGTTTCACTCTTACATGCATTGAGGACAATGCTTCTCTCGAGTTTGGGGGGGTATTGGTTTCTAGTTAGTTTCATGTTTAGTTGCATTCATCTTTAGCAATCACATATAGGTTGCATATGTTACTTGCCATGCCTTTAATTAGATTTAATTGCTTAAGACTTGTTGAATATCCAATGATGAATTTTTTTGCACTTAATTGAAATAACCTTTAATTTTAGGATTGCATGAAAAGAACTTAGAATTTTACTATGATGCTGAATTTTTTTTACACGGTTGTGGGTTGTTGATTCAAAGAAACTTAGTGAACTTAGGTTGCTTAAAATTTGGGTAAATTTAAAATTGAAAATTAAAAGTTAATTTCTTGCTAGAGGTGCCCAAAAACTGGCTCTAGTAGTAAATACACTTTCTTGCTAGAGGTGCCCAAAAACTGGCTCTAGTAGTTAATGCACATTAAAGAATCGCTAGAGGTGCCCGAAATTGGCTCTAGTCGACTAAAATAAAATGAGGAATTGCTTACCTTGCTAGAGGTGCCCGAAATTGGCTCTAGTGAAAATAAAAATAAATACCCCGATAATTAAATTAATAAAAGCCTGTAGTTCACATAGAATCTTGAAAATCAACTTGTTCACAACTACGCACACACATTGTCACGAGCACTATAGTTTGGTTCCGGGTAATTTTTGTGTTATCCGAAAAAATTAAAAGGTGATCATACTTTGTGCCACGATTCCGAGGTTTGAATTCAAGTTTGAAGCATGTCTTTGATGATTAAAGTCTTGGCGGTGTAATTGTTAGTTTGCATTGCTTGAGGACAAGCAATAGTTCGAGTTTGGGGGTGTGATAAGTGTTCAAAAGTACTATTTTTATTACCCTTTTTACTCACATTATTGTTAGACTTAAGCTCATATTAGTTGCATAATTAGTTATTCATGCATTAATTCATGTTTCTTTCCCTTTGTTGAGCTTGATTACATAACTTGGTGATTTTGTGGAAAAAGATGCTGCTTTGGTGTGTTTTTGTGTGTGTATGTGCAGGATCACTTGCCAAAGCAATGTCGAGCGAGTTGCCAGGGCAATGCATGAAGGAGACGCCGAGCCAGTTGCCATGGCAATTGTCGACAAAGATAAAATGCAATAGGGATGTCGAAATTGATGACTAGACAAGCCCAAAATGACGTGGAGCAAAGCCCAAACCCAAAGGAATTTGATTTCCATGCAGAGATTAAAGAAGAATTAAATTCCAAGAAGATAGGAGAAGTTCTAGTAGGAATACAATTATAATAAAGAATTATATTCTTTAAAGATAATTTAATTCCAACTCAAACTCCTCCTCAAAGAAGGACTTTGGCCTAGCCCTATAAATAGCAAGGAGATTTCGACAATCCATATAGAAAAAAGAGAAATTTCGATAGAGAGCATTAGGGAAATTTCGACTTCTTCTTATTCTTTGCTTCCATTAGATTCATGGTTTGGGGATTATTCTTTGTATATCTTTTGAACCCAACCATGAACTAACTTGATCTGTTGGGGTTATTGTGTTTTGTTGTTGTGAAAAACAATTGGATTTTGTTTAGGTAATAAGAGTTTGCACTTTCAATTCAAGGTTTACTCATTCTTGGTTCTTATTCTTGTTTATGAGTGAATTGGGAGAGGATCTCGTAACTTCATCTATTTATCTAATATCGGGAGAGTTAGATTCAAGAAACGAATGAGTATGGTCTTTATTCAATCCAATGATGGTGAAGATTAATCCGGCTTAGGAATAAGTTAAGGATTTCAACGGCTAAGAGGAGCGCAAGATTGGTTGTTGTTCACCCTTAATTCACGCAGGATGTATTATCAAGGCATGCACAAGTACCTAGAGTTTCGACTTAGGGATAAGAAGAAACCATTGAAGAACGCTCCTTGAACCTTGAAGTTGCTGCCCAGACGCCCAAGTAGTTGCCCAGCTAATTGCCCCAGGCAACCATCGATTAGTTGCCAAGGCACCGCTGTACAAGTTGCCACGGCAACTGAGTTGCCCTTGCACTCTTTTACCAAGACGATCCAATCGGCTATCACACCTCAACTCACGATAACCTGGCCTATTCTCTCTTTTTCTTTCATCTATTCTTTTAGTTTATTGCTTTTACTTTTCTCGTTAATTAAAACCTTTATTATCAATTGTGTTTTTAATTTTCACAGTGCAGTAACTTAAGCAAAGTGGCCCAAACTAATCCCTGTGGAGACGATACTCGATACTCGTATCACTTTATTACTTGCGACGTGTACACTTGCACATTTGCGTAGCACTTATCACACGCAACACCATGTTCAGGTCCGACACTTCTTCTTCATAGAGTGCTTCAATATTGAGGGGTTGAGTCTTAGGTGCCCCTACTTGAAAACTAGAAGACATTCCTGCAGGGTCAATATACACCTTCCTAGCCTGGTTTGGTGCAGTTGGTTGAACCTTGTAGTGAGCCGGGGTACCTTCTGGCTCTTGAACATTTTCTCCTTCCACTCTTTTTCCAAGACTCTTTGCCAGCAATGCGGTTATGTCGGATACTATAGATGTTTGTGACTGCGCAATCTGATCACTAAGGCTTCTCTGGGCCTCTTCAAGCCTTGTCTCGAGCTCTCTTTGCCCTCTTTCTAGACTGATTATCATTTCTTCCATGAGCTTTCTTTGTAGCCGGGTAAAGTATGGGTGATGAATGATTGCGGGTTAACTACACACAACGCCACAATATTCATAATGTTAATATGGTTGCAAAAAAATAAATGCATGTATTATGATGCGAATGTTATGATGCAAATGCAAGAATGTATGCAGATAAGGTACTGATTCCGCTGGTAATCACCCTTTTGAACTACTTCCACGGGAATTAAAGGGTCTAGATTACAACAAAGTTTGTGTTACAAAGTAAAGATCCCTAGTACAAAAGATCTAATTACAACACAGAGTCCTATAGATAGGCTCTATCTCTATCTCCTAATTTTCCAATTGCCCTGAGCAGCTTGAGGAACCTGGGAGCTTCTTCCATTCCCGGGGCTATGAAAGGTCGGAGTGTCTCAGCCTCGACCGCCAAATCATTCATATGCCTGGCGACTCGTTGTATATCCACCATTAGGTTTGCGTAATACTGGTCCCTGTCCTGTACCATTCGAGCAGCGTCGCGTAGTCTCTTCTGCCAATAGGTGTCCTCTCCGGCTGCAGCCTCCTCGAACACATTAATTCTGTCCTGTACCATGCGCGGCACTCGAATGGTCCATACGTGTGGAACACGCGGCTGGCAGATATTTTTGACTTCTTGGTTGGATCGTGGCTGTTGGATCAGATCTTGATCCAACGGCCCACAGTCACCTGCACACAATAATTGTAATTAAATATGGTTTGGGTTTGGGCCCTGTAATAATATTAGATTTGTAATTGGACTTGGACTGTAATTTTTATTTGGGTTTAATATATTTAATTTTTGGATTTCATTTTATATCAGTCCATTAATAATAATATAATTAGTATAGCAATACACATACATACGCAAACGTATACTTATATTATACAAACATTAATTAATATAACATTCTAGCATACGTACGTATAATCATACACATAATTGACTTAACATCTATACACATTAAACAAATACACTCGTACTAAATAGATATGTACGCGACATACATACACCCTTAATACGTATACATACATAGCTTATAATATACATGCACACACCACACCTTATATATATATTAGTAACATTCATGCATATAATATAATAAATATACATGCAATACTAATATGTATTTACAAGCGAAAATGAGTGATTACAATCGCGTGATTGGCAAATTTGGGTTTACCTCATCTTTTCAGGTGGAAGCTCAAGGGTTCGGTTGAGGAATTTGGCTTCTGTGGAATGCGTCGATAATGGTTATTGTGCTTACTATCTCTAATCAATTTATTCATGTTCGTATTTCTTGTAATACTTTACCGTGTGATGTGTACCTCACTGTGGTCTATGCTAGCCCTTTAATATCGTACATGAAGTATCTCTAGCCTCAATTGGCTAAACTTAATCCGGAGTGTGATGAGCCTTGGTTAATTGGTGGAGAATTTAATGCAATGATGCACTATGATGATAGGAAAGGTGGTGTGATTAGCAGAAATTGTGTGAGTAGAAGTTTTGGAATTTTGTTTTTGATGAAGGGCTTCATGAAGTGTGTTTTAAAGTACCTCGTTTCACATGGTCCATGGGTAATCTATTTGAACGACTTGATGGATATCTTATGAATGGGGATGGGCTGATTTGTTTCCTGATTTGGTTGTGCATCATTTGAATCGAATTGGTTATGATCATCATCCCATTTTGCTTCGATGTTTACCTCGAAAGTAGCCAAGTGGGAAACAAATGTTTTGTTTTGTTTTTTATCATGAGGATTATAAAATGTTACTTACAAATTCTTGGAATCTGAAACTCTCGTACGAGGAGAATATTGATCTGTTGTGCAAGAATGTTCTGGAATGATCACAGTTTTGGGCAGGTTGTTAAGAAGAAAAAGAGGCTCTTAGCTCAACTTCGAGGCATGGACAAACCGTTGTGTGTTCAACACTGAATTTTTTTGTGATCTTGAACGAAAGTTAAAATCTGAGCTTGATGCGGTCCTTATGGAAGAGGAAATTATTTGGCAACAAAAGGCTAGATGTAATTGGATACTTCATGGGGATCGCAACACAAGATACTACCATGTTGTAGCTAAAGCAAGAATGAGAGCTAACATGATAACGCTTCTTAAGGATGTTGATGGTGTATGGCAATCGAACCAGGATGTTTTACAGAAAATGGCTGTTGATTTCTTCTCACGGCTTTTCTCTAATGTGGGGGTTGTTGGTTATACTTATGGCATTCAAGGTTGTTTTAAGATGTTGGAAACTAATGACATAAGAATGCTTGCGATGCCTATCTCTAATGATGAAGTGAAAACTACTCTTTTTCAAATGCAACCTTCAAAGGCTCCGAGAGTGGATGGTTTTCATGCATATTTTTATCAACGTAATTGGAGCATTGTGGGTGACTCGTTTATCATGTTGTTCAAGATATGTTTAATAGTGGGGTTGTGATGCCGAATCTGAATAAAACTCTTATTGTTCTCATTCCTAAAGAGGATTTGCTGAAATCTATAGCCCAGTTTTAGCCAATCAGTCTTTGTACAATGGTTTATAAAATTCTTATCAAAGTTCTGGTTAATCACCTTAAGCCACATATGGAAAATTGGGTATCAGAAAACCAAACCAGTTTTATTCCTGGTAGATCAATCACAGACAACGTTATTTTGACCAGGAGATTATTCATTCGATGCATATTAAAAAGGGTAAGAGATGATGGATGGCTATTAAGGTCGAGCTGGAAAAGGCCTATGATCGCTTAGAATGGTCATTTATCGATGACAGTTTATTAGAGTTGGGTATACCAAGTAATTTCCGCACAATTATCATGAGTGGGGTCTCGTCTGTTTCTACACAGATTCTTTGGAATGGTGCAAAGACTTTGAGCTTCATCCCTACTAAGGGTATCCGTCAAGGTGATCATATTTTGCCCGATTTATTTGTGTTATGTATGGAGCGTTTAGCACATGCGATTGAGAGGGGTGGAATTAGGGACTTGGAAGCCTTTTCGGTTTTCTACTATTGGACCAAGAATTTCGTACCTCTTTTTGCAGATGACTTGATTCTCTTTGTCGAGGCTTCTGGTGACCAATTTGATACGATTCAACGTGTTCTTAATGATTTATGTAATAGCTATGGTAAAAAAAAATTAGCATCTCTAAAACAAATATTTTTTTTCTCCAATAACGTTTTGCCTTGTATACAAGAAGATGTGAATGGTTTCTTTGGTTATCAGTGTGTTAGTGATTTGGGCAGATATTTGGGTGTACCGCTTCTTCATGGCCATGTCACTAGTGCGACTTATCAATACATTTTACAGAAGACATCTAAAAGGCTTTTAGGTTGGACAGGTAAATTATTTATCTTTTGTTGGCCGTATTGTCTTAGCTAAGTCTGTGATGGCTGCAATATCGATGTACATACAAGTGAGAAACGTGGATTCCATTTGGTTAATTGGGGAAATATTTGTACACTTGTTGATAATAGTGGTTTGGGGCTGCGTAAGTTAATTCATCTAAATGTTGCTTTCCTAATGAAGCTAGCATTCAGCTTTGTTTCCTGTACAACTAAGCTTTGGGTTCAAGCTTTGCGTGTGAAGTGTAAAATTAATGACATTGTGACATCTAGGTTACCGTCTGGTCGTTGTTCCTGGCTTTGGAGAGGATTCCAACTAGTTTGGAATGATGTCCGCGATAGTATTGTATGGAGTGTGGGAGACGGGGCCTCTATTGATTTTTAAAACGATGCTTGGGTAGGTGATGTTGGACCACTACGGAACTATAGGCTTGATGGTGCTATTAATAATACGATAAGTGTTCTGGTTTAATCTATGGTGCATAATGACGGTGATTGGAATTGGGAAACTTTTGTTGATTTGATTCCACGTGATATAGCTCTGAACATTGTGGCAATCAAGCCATCTATTCCTGGAAGCTTCAGTGATATGTCGGGATGGGCGATGGAAAATTCACGGAAGTTTACAGTTAGATTTGCTTACCGGTTGTGCACCGGTCCAGTTGCTCCAGTGTAGGATCGTGTTTGGCATTTTATTTCGAAGTATAGAGGCTTACCTCGGATCAAGGTTCTTTATATGGATTGTTTGCAACAATGGAATTATGACAAACGCAAAACGTTCTCGCCGGCACATTGCGGATGATCAAAGTTGTGGGTGTGTGGTGCTTTGGTTGAAGATGCTTCCCATGTTCTTAGGGAGTGTATCAAGATAAGGATAATTTGGAATCAGCTTGTGAAACCAGACAAAATGCAGGAATTTTTCAACCTTGATATGTGCAGCTGGATAGGTAAGAATCTTCACGACCCCAGTTACTTTGTTTGTTATTGATAATGAGGATTGGGATTTGTTGTTTGGTTGTTTGTTGTGGAACACTTGGCTATGAAGAAATAATCGTATTTTTCACCCGAATGAATGCACGCTTGAAAGCCTGCTACATCAAAGCCTCCGCATGCGAGATGAATGTGGACGTGCATTGGATATGCAGCCTGCTAGGCGTGAAACACCAAGTCGTGAGCCTACTATTGAGCGCTGGACGAAACCTTTCCCTGGTTGGATAAAGGTTAATACAGACGGGGCTCGGGATGTGATTTTTGGGTATGCATCTTGTGGGGGTTTTGGGAGAGATGAACATATGAGCTGGCGTTTTGGATTCTCTAAAAGAATTGGTATATGTCCAGCTTTCGAATCAGAGCTTTGAGGTGTGTATGAGGGCTTTGCAACTGCTTGGTCATTGATTTTCGACGGATAATTATAGAAAAGACAATAAATAGGTGTTTGACTGTCTAATTGACAAGAGTCTAGAGCATGTCCATTATTCTCTTAAACCATATATGGCTTCACTCCTTAATAAAGATTGGGACTAAGGATCTCTCGATAGCCTACCACAGGTTTATAAAACCCCCGTTATCAATTCTTGATGTGCTTAATGGTGACGCAGATGCTGGATCTACAAGGGCTCCAAATTAATTTGCAGGTTGTGTGTTGTTTCACTAGGTTTTGGTCAAGGCCTTTGTGGTTGTGTTTGTTTTATTGCCATGGTTCTCTTGCTTGCTTGTTAATATCATCATGGACACTCTTTTTTCCCCATCTTAGGCTTATGGGGTTTTTTAACGAGGTCCATGATGATATCTCTTCTTTATTCAAAAAAAAAAAACAATTATACCGGTTAACAGTTATGGTTAATAGTAACGGTTTATTTTGCACACCTCCTACATATAAGATGAGATGACATAGTTATCCTTAAATAGGAGTGTAACAGGGGCACTTTTCAGGAGGTCACCCATTCTACTTTTGGTATTGCTATTGTCCAAACATGCTTCACTGCGGAGTCACCTTTAACAATGACCACACACCTTTCACATTTAAATGCTCGAATTTGGATCTCCTAAAATAAATATCATCTCTTTTTTCTATTAGAATCGTTGGATTCAAGTGTTATTTGAGATTATTTTTTGTACGAATTGTTGTTAAGATTAGTTTGTATAAATGTGCAGTTTTTTTATAAGATAAAACTCCTATGTGAGAAGTTAATGTGGTTTAAAAAATACATAATAGATAATGGGTATTTTAAATAAATAAATGGGTCGACGTTAATCTTGAACATAAAAATTATAAAAAAGAGCCTTTGGGTTTGACTTATTCTAACTCAGAGTCTCAAACATTCCTTTGACTAAGAGAATATGCACGTGATTAAACACTAGATTGGTTGAACGTAATTTTATAATTTCGATTATAAACGTCAAATTTTCAGTAATAAAAATTTATTTTTATATTTAATCTTCTTGATTCCTCAAAAAGGTTAAGATAACTCGTATGATAACACGATCGGTCAATGGGCAATGATAGGCAAGTTGGTGCTCCACTCATTTATCACCCTGTTAAGTATTACCATTGTATTTCTTTGACTTCCAAGCTTCTAAATTAATAAATAAAATTTAAATATGGAAGAATATTCAACCGACTTAAGTCTGAAAAATATTTGGAAGAATTCAAATGTTTTACTAATTAAGCATGCATTAGATAGAGAAGGTAATTTCTTTTTGGAATCTATATAAATTTTGAGTCGTAATTGTTAAACCTTTGGTCTAGTCGGAATTGTTTTGTCCAAGAACAACTTTATTTTTTTATAATTTAAAGATGATTATAAGGTAATATCCTAAAATAAACATCATCTATTCTTTTGTTAAGAGCAATTGTTGAATTCGTCTAGGAATATTCATATTATAATAGATTGTTTCATTACTATATTTTATAGTATATCCTTTAGCCCAATAATCTATGGTTGGAATAGCTGGACAAACTTAATAAACTCGTTTAAAGGGGGTTGACATATCAGTCAACTAAGGAGACGAGTCAGAAACATTACCCAAGGAAGGCACCAGCCGAGTGTGCAATGAGACATGCAACCTCTGTAGGAAAAACTATTGCTGCAAAACAACATATTAGCAATGACTAGAGAAATTAAATAAATAAAAAACACATAAAATAAATTGATTACTGCACTCTGGTAAAAACTATTATCTTAGAAGTAATTTCGTCTGGATAGTGTAATCACAATAATGGACGTTGCCCTTCAATGTTAACACAGTCTTCCAAACATTTTGCACCTGAAGTGAGAAAGTGGAACTCGCTTGGTGTAGCTCTCTTCGAAGAAAACATGAAGGATCAAATATTTTGAGTGTGCAAAACAATGAATTTGAGCTCTCCATTTATAAGGCAAAGTAGGGACAAATCAGTAAATATTAGAAAAATTGGTTATCATAAAAATCTCAACCACTCCTCTAATATTCACTACATTTAGAAATAAAATCTTATTTAAAATAAATAAGCTTATTTATTTGCATTATCCAACAACCCCCACTAATGCAAACAAATAGAGAAAAAAAGCGAGAAAAGAACAACAACGAAATTAGCCGCTTAAGTACTAGTGAACGTATCTAGAACTAATACACAGTGAAATGAGTAATTCTTCTCTTAACAAATGAACGAATTTGGAACTTATTAAAATAGGAGTGAACTTACAACACACAACTAATTTCTTCTCCAAATGAGTTCCTCGATAGATCAACAATTTAGCCAATATACCTCAAGATGCCGGTAAGTGCTCTAGAAATACAACCCAAAATCTTTCACGGAAGGTGGCTAGTTCTTCACACTTACGTAGGTGATTTCATCAAGTCTATCTCAATATAGACCACCCGAATCAAGGCTATGAAATCATTAAGAGCATTTAGTAAGGTCATCCTCTCAATTATTAAAGATTTGGTGAATTCATCAAGTCCATCTCACAAGGACCACCCAAAACTTAGGATATGAAATCATTAAGAGCATAAAAACTCATCCTTTCATGTCGGTGAATTTATCAAGCCCGTCTCTCTAGGACCACCCAAATCCTGGGCTATGAATCCATTAAGAGCAAAAGTTTAACCTTATGCATGTACATTACTCGCCATAGGGATAAGTAAAGATGCACACTATGAGTCTTTTCATGGCTTCGTTTAACCACATGGTACTTAGAAAACTAAGTTGGGTATCCACCATGAATTCCTCAACCAATGAGCTTAAGCCTCATCCCCCTCGATGAATCATCAACCACTTTCCTTACTTATCTTTTACTAAAGGAATCATCAAGGTTTCTCTTTGTCCTCATGTACTCTACAATAAGTACTTCATCTTTATCAAATGTTTCATGGACTCATGTCTAATTTGCTTGAGCATTCCACTCAATATGTATGCCTCATTTTTAACTACACAAATTATAGATTGTGAGTCACATGATAAACACAAAAAATGTGAAAGTTTTTCCATAAGAAAACTCAACAAGTCGATTCAAAGAATCACACGACTTCTTGTTTGGCTAAGTCTCAAGCTACAAACCTGGACTCCATAATAGTACGAGCAACATATGTCTATTTAATAAAATTATAAAAAAATTACTCTACTAAAAGGAAATATATACCCATTAGTAACCCAGTTTGCTTCACAATCTTTTTTAAGATTATAGGATATCTGAAAATCATAACCCCAAGTTATTATCTCTTTGAGAAATCTAAGCAAACATTTTAATGTTCATTACTTGGTTGTGGGTATATCTACAACTTTTATAAAGTCAGGTCGAGTATATCAAGATTTATGAAATATTGTATCTTTTATTCTTTCCTTCAGTATTATGTTAAAATTATTGAGAGTTCTTTATGAAACATTATTTCTCTACAAGAATCATTTTTATGGAGAGATTATTATTAAAAAATATCTCATATTAGTTTTAGTATCTTTCAATTATAAAATTCTATTTATCTCATCCAAGCCATACGTTTCAAACTAAGAGGACAACATACTTTTAGTTTCATGTAGTCACATAAAATATCACTCATGCATAACTTTATATGCTACTACACAAAAAACGCATGCTATACAAGTTCATAACATAATTTTAGACACCCCACGTTTACCCCCGCATTTTCAATCATTTTCAGGTTAAAATAATAATACTCAAAATAAGGAGTCTAATTATTTTAGTATAAAGACATGTAAACATGTTTTTTGCCAACTTTACTCATATACACTATAGTAAATCCTACAATAGTTATTAAAACTCAAATATCAATATAGACATAAAATCAAATTGTTTACAAAGAATCTATATTCAAAATATCATGTCATGATTTTAAACGAGTGGTGTGACTTGCCTAAATTCAACATATTTTTATTTGGCCATTAAGACTTTGTCACAATTGAAAGGAATTTTTTATTACTCTAAATTTTCTAATAATTGGTGTTCATTACCAAAAAATATCAAATATTAAGGAGTGCATTATGAGAAATTTTCAAGTCTTTTATCTTATATATATATATTCTCTTTTATTTTATTATAAAGTTATATCAAGTTACAACAAGCTCTCTTTATCATCATGAAAATTATAAATTGAAATAGTGAACATAGTTCTGAATAATGCACTAGGTAAATTTTCAAGAAAGAGAGGTGACACCTAAGGCACTCTCAAATACCAAGGTTTTCCATAAATAGATTGCACAATATATTCCCCCACTTTTTAATATGTTTTGAGTATATAATAAAACATAATTAAAAATATAAATTGTGCTTAATAATTTTCTTAGTCTTTAAATCTTATGATTTAGTCAAACCCGTATTATTCTCCACTTTTAAAGACTATTTTAAAGGCTTACTCATTTTAAAGGACATACAATTCATGCAATAGTCAAATCATGAATTAATAACCAACAATTTCTTAAGAATTTAATCTAATATCATAGTCAAAGCTCAAGTATACTTGTTTACCTTTTTATTGGCTCAGAGATGGATGCAAATGTTTGAGTCCAATCAGATTAACCTCGAAGAGATCCACCATGTGATCTTTTAATCATCCTGTTGTCTTTAAATTTGTGTTTCTCAGATTGGCATTCTCAAATATAAAGTCTTTTCTAGAATTATTGCGTCGTGGTAAAAACCACTGCTTTAGAAGCAATTTCGCCCGGATGGTGTAATTACAATAATGGACGTTGCCCCCAAGGTTAACATAGTCTTCCAAACATCGTACACCCGAAGTAAGGAAGTGGAACTCGCTTGGTGTTGCTCTCTTCGAAGAAAACATGAATGATCAAATGTTTTCAGTTTGTAAAACAATGAATTTGAGCTCTCTATTTATAAGGCAAAAGTAGGGATAAATCTAGGGATGGCAATGGGGCGGGTTTTTGGCCGCCCGACCCGAAATTCAAACCACTCGACCCGACCCGACCCGGGAAAATTAATAAAAATTAAATATAATATATAAAAATATAATAAATATATACAAATATATTAGGTCAGGTCGGGGAAATTTCACCCTAAACCCGAACCCAAACCCGATTTTTTAAAAAAATCAGCCCCTATCGAGTCGGGTCGAGTTAGAATCTGACGGGTTCAGATTATTTTGCCATCCCTAGATAGATCAGTAAATATTAGAGAAATCCGTTATTGTAAAAATCCCAACCCTCCTCTAATATTTACTATATTTAAAAATAAAATCTTATTTAAAATAAATAAAATTATTTATTTGTATTACCCAACAACCTCAACCACACATCGACAAGACTTTTAAAAAAATGTCAAATTATTTCAAAGCTTCCACAAATTGGAGTATAGGGGTTCAATCCCTGCAATTCTTGGACAGTTTACAAGGTTGTATAAATTTTTTGTTGTTTCCCTTGTTCTTTTCTCCTTTTTGGGCTTCTGTTTTGTTCCATTTTTCTGGTTGGCTTTCTTTCTTTTGTTGTTCAAATAGAGGAAAAAGAATTTATATTTTGTGGGAGAGTCTGTGAAAATGAGAAGAATAAGTAAGTTTAGGATCAAAAGGAATTTATCTTTTTGCTGATTATTAAATTAACTCTCAATAACCAAAATGTAATGAACCGATAACGTAAATGATCAAAATATAACTTTTCAAAATCGATAAGCAAATAAGATGGACCGAAAATAAAAGTGACATTGAGTATAATTTTCTCAATGCATTTAATAATATACAATTATTAAAATATGTTAAATTTAAGGCTTAAAGCCCTTTAATTTTTTTAAAAATAATTAAATTCTTAAATTTTTTTGAGCCCAACAATTACTCCCCGAACCAATAAATTTAATCAACTAAGCTTTTGACCAATTTTAACTATAATTTTTGACGGTTTTTTCTTGGGATATTACTGCCACGTGACACATTATAGTTTTGTCATGTGACATTTACAGATTTGTTTAAAAAACTATTTTTTAGAATTTTTAAATAAAATTAAAAAATTCTAGAAATATGAAGTGATAATATTGTAATACGACATGTTGCATCAACTAATAAAAATATTGCTATATTTAATAGTCAACGTTGGCCGAAAGAGTGAATTAATGAAATTTTAGAGTATGAGGGCTTAATTGGGTGCAAAAAGTGTTCAAGGGCTTAATTGATTTTTTTTTAAAGTTCAAAGGTTTATGATACCTTTAAGCCTAAATTTAATATATAATAATTTAAATTTAATTATAGGTCTTATCTTATCTTTAATGGATTAAAATGTATTTTTAGAAATAAATACAATAATTTCATTAATTTCTAAAATGCTCTACCTTCTTGATACCCCTTTGAAAGATAGAGCATCCTTTGCATGGAAAAGCCTTCACAAGGCCCTTCAAGTGCAACGTGTCACGGACCAAACTTTTTGGACCGAGACATTAGCGCGAGCAACAAATAGGGAGGTTGTGCGCAATGCAACGGGCATGCCAAATGTGGCCCAAAGACGGAGAATGGCGAGGACCATACCTTTGGGATTTTAAAGGCATTGGCGCAAGAATCAGCCAAAGAGAGTTTGCGCGGTGGATTAAGGCTTGCCAAGACCATCACACTTGGCCCAGCACTTGGAGAATGCTAGAAAGCCCGCAAGCCCACAAGACTTAGCCAAATCCATGGAGGATTGGGAGGTAAATTGGTCAAAGCATTATCCATTTATTTGAATATAATGTGTAGATAATGTTTGTGATAATTAGAGATTTGAATTTTTGAGATTTGATCAGATAAGATAAGATAAGATCAATCTGAATTGAGAATCGATGTAATTTAAACTGAGCCGTTGGATGTAGGGAGTTCAACTATAAATAGAGGCTCCCTCCTCACTTGTAAATCATCTCATATTCATTTCACTTCACTTGAGTAATACAAGAAGCATTTACTCTAAAACTCTTTGAGTGTTCTTTCTATTGTTCTTTGTTGTTCTTGAGTGTTCTTCATTGTTCTAGAATGCCAATCTCTTTAATTGTTCTTTGATTAGTTTTCGCTTAGAACGATCTTTCGTTCGAGGGCTTGAGGAGTGTTTGATCTTCCGGAGCGAGAATCCTGTTTTGAGTTAGGTGTTTGTCGAGAGATCTTCACCTAAGACCGTGACAAGGTACTTTGGGGTGACTTAGTCGTTTTTCAACCGAGAAAGCGACTAAGGTCCGACACGATTCGTCCGGCAAAGGTATAGCCCCGCGACACAAGTGGTGTCGATGACGAGATCCATCAAAACCTCGGAGTGATTGTCGGCCGTTGTCGGCGGGAGTACTCACAAGGCTGGTTGAAGGGCGACTTAGGCGTAGGAATCAACCGATTTGCGTCGGCGTCTAAGGAAACACGGATCAGCTAGAGTCAAAATCTAGCCCCGTGACAGAGTTGGTATCAGAGCCGAGCGGTGGTAGCTGGTAGCCAGGTTCCGTGACAGTAGGCATCGGAGCGAAGTTCTGCTGATAGTTGGTATCAGAGTTGAGCGGTGATAAGTTGCTATCAGAGACGGTAGCGGGTTCCATGATAGTAGGCATCGGAGTGAAGTTCTGCTGATAGTTGATATCAGAAAGAGCCGTGAGAGTTGGTAACAGAGAGAGCCACGAGAGGTGGAATCAGAGAAGTGCCGTGATAAGTGCTATCCGAGTGAGTCGAGGAAGGGTCTTGCGTTCGAGCCAGCTCGCAGTTGCAGTCAAGCGTGGTGGTGACTTGTGTTCAAGCCAACTTGCAGGTGTAGTCAAGTGTGGTGGGTTCCAGCTTGTAGTTGCAGATAAGCGTGGTGGTGGTTTGCGTTTGAGTTAGTCGAAGTGATCAGGGATCAGACTAGTTTGTGGCAAAGTGGTGATTGAGATGGCACCGAAGAAGAAGACACTGACAATGGACGATGTAAGAAAGACTCTGAATGAATTTGACGAGAGGAGCAACCGTCTTGAAAATAAGGTACAATTGAATCTTGAATTCATAACAGTTGTGGAGGCTGGGGTCGATAAACTCTTGGACTTCAAGAAGGAGGCCGAGGTGGTGTTTGAACAACTATAGTCAGTAAACCTTGAGAAGCTGGGTTCGTTGGATATCGAGATGTTAGAGTCTCTAGAAGGGATCCAGGATGAGGTTCAATGGGCTCTTAATGGCTTGGATGTGAAGATATCTGAGCGTGGCGATTCCTTAGAGGCTGCAGTGGAAACTCTAAGAGATGAGGCCAAGAAGACCCGGAGTGTTGTGGAGTCACGTCTTGAAAAGTTCGAGTCCATGGAGGGCAAGTTCAATGACGAGGCGCAACGCATCCTCAACGAGTTGGAGGTAGTTCGAGAGAGTTGTGCTTGTGAAGCCAAGATGGTGGATTTGCAAAAAGCGGAGAGTTCTTCCAAGGAGGAAACCGCGAAGGAGATCCAAGAAGTTCTCAACTCAGTGTACGAGAAGTTGAACCAACAAGATGATTCCCTTCAAGATGCAGTGGAGGCAATGAAGGTGGAATTGGAGTCGTTGGGAAAGAGGGTTTGTAGACTTGAGAAATCCGAGGAGGAGGCCAAGCAGACCCAAGGAGTTTTCGAGTCCCGTCTTGACGAAGTAGAGTCCATAGATGACCAGTTCAAGGATGAGACACGAGAAGTTCTCAACTAATTGGTGACATTTCGAGGGAGTAATGCGAGTGAAGCTGAGATGGAAGCTTTGCGAAAAGAAGTGGATGAGCTCAAGAGGGAGCTGCTCAGTTGCAAGACGGCAATGAGCGAATGTGGTGCGCTCAAGACCTTCTTAGAGGGATTTAGACCGGGGGCGAAGCTTGCAGTGGAGCAAGGAGATGCCCAGAGACTTTCAGAGGCTTTTGTTGTTGCCGAACCTCTGACCGAGCCCGCAGGATGCAAGCAGGCGAGTGTTGAGTCAACCAGGCCCAGTTCGAGAGACAAGGGGAATGGTGAGGCTAAGTCCGTACCAGAGAAGAAGGGGAGCAAGAAGTTGAAGTGCTACTTCTGTGATGGTCCTCATTTGATAAGGGGATGTCCCGAGAAGAACCGCCTAGCTGCCATGGTGAAGACAGCAGACGAGTCAAAGGGTGAAGTAGCGAGACTTGGGGCGATTGCGTGTGTCAATGCTGCCAAGCGGAGTGAGAATCGTGGTTCGACTACGAGTGCCAAAGTAGTCCAGCCAGCAATGAGACTTGGGGCGATTGTGAGTGTCAATGCCGCCAAGCGAAGTGAGAGCCGTGGTTCGACTACGAGTGCAAAAGTAGTCCAGCCGACAATGAGACTTGGTGCGATAGCAAGTGAGGAAGCTGTCAAGCCGAGGGTAAAGACGAGGCAATTGAGGTGTTACCGATGTAAGAGACCTCATAAGTTGCGGAGATGCCCATTTCGAGCCAAGTGGTCCGAGGGACAGGACAAGGCCAAGAGTAAAGAGCCTGTGAAACTTGGTTCCGAGTTGTCTAGTTCTGCCAAGGTAAGCGGAGACCATGAGCATAATGGGTTGAAGATGTCTGGGAAGGCTGGGAAAGAGCTTGCCGAGAATGTTCGAGTGAAGAACATTACTTTTGAGACCAGTACAGTGTCAAATGGGGCTGAGCCGTCGAGGGACATAGCAACCGTTAAGATGCCACATATGGGCAAGGTGGGAAAGAAGCGAAGGACTTCGAGGAGAAGTGCTGACGCAAGTTGAAGCAACTAGAGTGTTACCAGTGTAAGGGGCCTCACAAATTGCGAGATTGCCTGGATCGAGTCAAGCCATCCAAGGAGTTGGATGAGCCCGAAGAGAGCGAGGCTGTATCGCTAGATCCGATAATGTCGAGTTCTGCCAAGGCCAAGGGGGACCGAAAGCAGAAAGGGGTAACCATGTCCGAGAAGGCTACCGAGGAGCTTGCCGAGGATGTTCGGGGAAAGAGCATCGCTTTTGAGACTATTGGAGAGTCGAAGGGGGCCAAGCCGTTAGGGGACATAGTAACCGTGGAGACACCACCAAATGGCAAGGTGGGAAACGAGCGACGAACTTCAGGTAGGAAGTGTCGACGCAAGAGAAAGCACCGAACTTCAAGGAAGAAGGATCGATGCAAGAGAGCACCAAACTTCAAGTCAGAAGGGCGGATGCAACCAGAAGCAACGGACTTCAGGGAAGAAGTGTCGATGCAGAGTAACGCAACGGACTTTGTGGCGAAAGTGCCGATGCATGCAAAGAACTTCGATGAAGAAGGTTCAATGCAGAGGGGGCCAGACTTCAAGGAGAAAGAAGGGCTGACCCATTTTAGAGTAAATGTGATCGAGGAGAAGGTACATCTCAAACACATTCCTAGTGTTTTTGGTTTTGATTTGCCGTTGTTGATGAACGTAGGTCAAGTGAGACCTAGTCTTCAGTGCGGGGGAAGAGAAGATTGGAAGAGACCTTTCAGAGTTTAAAGGGGCAAACCAGAGTTGTCGACGAATCTGAGAGTTCAGTCTGTGTTCAATGTTGTACAACTTCCAAGTCTTTGCCGCAGGACCAAGCGGGTCTGAGTCGAGGTAAATCAGAGTTTGTGGGAGAGTGCTCCTACAAGGGAGATGTATCAAGAGCCGTGTTAGCACACGATGTTCAACAACAGTTTGAGGCGAGGCGAGCAGTTCATATGGGGGAATTGCATGAAGCTGAGGCATCGACGAGTAAACAAGTTGACCCTGCCCAGGATCGTTCGAGTGCAGCGACGAGGGCGTCGCTAAGTCAAGTGGGGGAGATTGTCACGGACCAAACTTTTTGGACCGAGACATTAGCGCGAGCAACAAATAGGGAGGTTGTGCGCAATGCAACGGGTATGCCAAATGTGGCCCAGCACTCGGAGAATGGCGATGACCATACCTTTGGGACCGAGGCATTGGCGCAAGAATCAGCCAAAGAGAGTTTGCGCAGTGGAACGGGCTTGCCAAGACCATCACACTTGGCCCGGCACTTGGAGAATGCTAGAAAGCCCGCAAGCCCACAAGACTTAGCCAAATCCATGGAGGATTCAGGAGGGTAAATTGGTCAAAGCATTATCCATTTATTTGAATATAATGTGTAGATAATGTTTGTGATAATTAGAGATTTGAATTTGAGATTTGATCAGATAAGATAAGATAAGATCAATCTCGACCGTCGATGTAATTTAAACTGAGCCGTTGGATGTAGGGGAGTTCAACTATAAATAGAGGCTCCCTCCTCACTTGTAAATCATCTCATATTCAGTTCACTTCACTTGAGTAATACAAGAAGCATTTACTCTAAAACTCTTTGAGTGTTCTTTCTATTGTTCTTTGTTGTTCTTGAGTGTTCTTCATTGTTCTAGCTGCCAATCTCTTTCTATTGTTCTTTGTTGTTCTTGAGTGTTCTTCATTGTTCTTTCTATTACTCTAAATCTCTTTCGTTCGAGGGCTTCGAGGAGTGTTTGATCTTCCGGAGCGAGAATCTTGGTTGAGTTAGGTGTTTGTCGAGAGATCTTCACCTAAGACCGTGACAAGGTACTTCAGGGTGACTTAGTCGACGTTTTAACCGAGAAAGCGACTAAGGTCCGGCACGATTCGTCTGGCAAAGGTATAGCCCCGCGACACAAATGGTGTCAGTGACGAGATCCATCGAAACCTGGAGTGATTGTCGAAGCCGTTGTCGAGCAGGAGTACTCACAAGGCTGGTTGAAGGCTGACTTAGGCGTAGGAATCGACTGATTTGCGTCGAAGGCGTCTAAGGCCGCACGGATCAGCTAGAGTCAAAATCTAGCCCCGTGACAAACGCGAGGGTTACCACTGGACTCTAGGGCGTGATAGCGCAGTCCGTATGTATGCTGATAGATGTGGAGGTTCTATAGCTGTAGCCTTTCAAACCGCATACACTGACAGTCCTGTTTCCCCCATCCGCTGTTCTAACTTCATGTTGCCTGGGCAAACCCTGTGGGATGTTGACAAGGTCAATGTTGTTTTTCACCCTGCAGATGCTGCTTCAATTTTATGTGTCCCAATCTCTCAAGGCAGCGAAAACCTTGTCTGGGGCAACCATGATTCAGGTATGTACAACGTTAAATCTGGTTATCTGTTTCTCCAACGACCTCCTTCGACTGTTTGCAGGCCATCCAAAGTATGGAAGATCATCACCAAACTTCAAGCCATTCCCAAAGTCAAGAGCTTTTCTTGGCGTCTTGGTCACGAGGCTCTTGCAACAGGGAACAAGATTAGTGCTGCTGGGATTGGTTCGGGGATATACCCCATGTGTGGCTCGACATCGAAATTGCCCTTCATGCTTTCCGTGACTGTGTAGATGCAGAGGAAGCACTAATACAGGCCCAACTCCCTACTTCAATCATCAACTGTGTTGCTGGTTCACCTTTAATTTGGTTGGAAGAAGGAACATCCTCTATTGACCAGAAAACCTTCGCATGCTTCCTGTCGATTCTATGTAGTCTGTGGTATCGTCAAAATCTTTATGGCCATGAGAATCGCCTTCAGCCTATTGGAGTGACTGTTCGCAATGCTCTGGTCCTACACACGGATTTCCTCTCTGCCATTTCATGCATGGATACTCGTCCTGGCCACCCAGTTGATGCTGCAACAGTTTGGCAATCCCCTTCTCCTGGCCACATTAAGATAAATGTCGCTCTGCTATCGTTGCGATAGCTTGGGGTGACCGTGGTCGGGTTCTTGGTGGACTCGCGCAGCATGCTCCTGGTTGTCTGGAAGCAGGCTCGGCTGAGATCGCAGCAGCGATCGCGGGCCTACAACTCGCCACGGATAATGGTTGGCAGCATGTCATTATCGAGTCGGACTCCGCCATGGTGGTAAACAAGTTGAACCAGCCCCTTATACTGATAACTCGGCCCTCAGCCATCTCCTTGAACTAGCCCGCACCATTATTGAAGGCAATAGGAATTTTGTCGTTAACTTTGTCCACCGGGTCGGTAATCAAGCAGCTCCCTCTCTTGCTACTTGGGCTCTCTATAATCTTTGTTCTATTTTCTTTGACTCGGTTTGTCCCGAGGTTGTTGTACCTTATGCAAAATTGGACCTTTCTCTTATCTAATACACTTGAGCACTATTTTCCTCCTTAGGTACACCATTGGGTCTCAATGATGTTGTAGAGAGGTTTTTAATGAGGCCCGTCTTTCTTAAAAAAAAACAGCTATCAATATGTATCTACCTTTAATTGTATCGTTTAAATTTAATTCTTTTTAACATTTAATTCTTTAAGTTGATTGAGCATTAGCTGACATCGTTATTATTATTGCTGTTGTAATATTTAAAAGACTATGAATTTCTCCCCTCCTCCTAAGTAGTAATTGTTAAAAAAAGTAAAGTAATATATACATAAAAAAACCCTAGCCGCCTCATCTTATTCTTTTCTCCTAGTCGTTTATTTTTTTTAGTTTTGTCTTGGTCGTCGGCTACACCAATCTTGTAACGCCCCCATTTTGGGCCTAGGAGTTTTCCTAGTGGTTTAGACGGTCCGGTGGACCGGGATTAGAGATTCGAATCGGATTCGGGATAAAAATCGGAATAAATAATTTTGGTACGAGAAAAATGTAGGAAAATATCTAAAAATCATTATTTTGGAAATTGGACATTTTGGCTAGTGACCAAAATGTAAAGATTGAAAATTGTTTTTAGTGACTATTTTGAAAAAGGTCAAAACTTAGAATCTTTAAGGAGCTATTTTACCAAACTTTAATATCAGATTTTCCTCTCAATTAGGATTGTTTTAAAAGTGTTTTACGTGGGTAATTAAAAGGGAATTAACTAAAAGGTAGCTATTTTCTTAAAATCAAAAAGTTACGTAACTTTTCTCTCAAAGTTCTTCAGCCAAACATTCACTTTGCATCCAAAAATATGAGGTAACACTCTTAATTTCTTAAGTTTTAGTTTCTTAATTGATTCATTAATTTTGCTTTTCAAAACCTCATTTAATTTCTTTGTTTTCAAGATCTAAAGCATCCAACTAGGAGGGAAATCACTCATTAGAGGTAAGGTTCGTTCTTCTCCTCTAATGAATAGTTTCTTACTGAAATTACCAAGTATTTGATGTTTAATGTTTTTAATGAATTTTGATGAGTTAATTGTGGAAATTGCTTAAATCTAAATTGATGAGAATAAGAGATTTCCATTTTGGATCTATTTTGTTGGGTTCCTGAAGAGTTATAATCATAATTTTGATGTTTTATAATGTTGATAAGTTGATTTTAATATTGGAATTCCAAAACTATATGAATCGCTAATTTTCTAGGTTTCTAGTATTGTGTTTTTGAGAAGTTGTGGTGGTTAATTCAATGTTGGAGGTATAAGGATGTTTGAGAAGTGTTTTTAGATGTTAATTGATGTTAATCGAAGTGTTGAAACGTTTGATTATGGCTGGTTAAGTTTGGATGAGGTTTGTTGTTAATTTTGGGAGTTGTGGAGTGATTTTGGGTAAGAGACGTTGAGGTTTTATGTTGCTATGATGTTGATTGCATTTTAATGAAATGCACCTCTATTTTGTGTGATTAAAAGTAGGGGAGTATGATCCTCAAGCTTGAACGTGAGTTTCGAAAGCTTTGGAGGTGTGTTTGGCGCATCGGCAAACGAGGCGTTGCGAGTCGGTGAGTGGAAACAAGTTTTCAACTTTGTAAAAGTTTGAAAGTTGTGTTTGGGGGTTTAGATTGAGCTTGAATTGTTGATCTAAGCTCGAAAGTAAGTAAAGGATGAATTTTCTTTCGAGCTCGGATTTGGTGATAGTTTGATGCACTTGTTCTACATGTTTTGATTACCCAGTGGTTATGCATATATTGAGCATGGTTTAATGCTGGAAATTGGTTTCGAAATGATAATAATGCATTTGGGAATAATACACGATTTATTAATGTTCATAAACATTGTTTAATGCAAAGGTTAGTGTATTGGTTTAATGGTTTTGGTAGATGCATATGAAAACAGTGAGTTGATGTTGTTAAAATGAATTATATTGGCAAGTGATGTTATGAAATGGTTTGAAATTGAAATCAAATATAGTTGGTCGGCCATAAGATTGATGGTGCATTATAAAAAAAGCGTATTGGATGTTGAGGGGTTTATATGGTGTATCGAATACTCCGTCCAAGTACTCTAACGGATGAGAAGTTGTACAGTACCGTAAACTCACGTTAGTGGATTAAACATCGTACCGATGAGTGGTGTTGGGGGGTTTATGAGTATCGAATACTCCACCACGGGTGTCACAACGGTGGAGGGGTTTATATGTATCTAATACTCTCGTGTGTGAACCTTGTGTTACCGGTAGATTGTTTGTTAAGTGTTGTGGGAACAATTGTTGAATCCGTGTATCGATGTTACGTTTTGGTAAATGGAACTTGGTAAATGATCACTTGGAAGCCAACATAATTGTTTTATGTACCACGAGATGGATTATGTTGTTTAATGTGAATTAAACATGTTTTACTCTTTAAGCCTTGCATTAGTAGCAAGCATGGGAAAGCTTAAATTGAGGGTAGCAAATGAGATTTTGTTGTGGGATCCATGATACATGTTGCATATGGTTTGATATGTTGTTTTGGAAATGTTAAGTGCATGGTTTTGATAAGGCATGATAATGTGATGATATTGAAAGAGTTTTGAAACATATCTTGTAAACAAATAGTGAAAACGGTTTAAAATGCATTGATGATAGTTGTTGTTTGAGCATTCCTCACTAAGCCTAGTATGCTTGCGTTCTCTTTTCCATCAATGCAGAAAACTAAGGCTTGAGTCAGAAAAGAAGCAAGGAAGGAAACTCCAAGACTTGAACTCAAAGTATGGTTTGGATATCGAAAAATAGTAATAATGGCAAGGTGTCGATTAAGGCTTTGGAAGGGTTTTGATGAACTCCCTGTTGTTACAAGTTTACTTGCTGTTTTGGACTTGTAATATGTTTTTAAGTGACCGTGGTATGTTTGGTTTGGTGTTTGGATGTGAACTAGGGAGCATGCCTCTAGAATGATTGATTGTATATGCTAGTTGTGCTAGATTGGCTTCTAGTGCTGGTATGTTGATGCTTAAATATGTTAATGATGTTATATGATGATTAGATAAGTGTTAAGCTCGATTGAAGTTAGCCAAAGTGTCATATGTTGGACCAAGAGGTCATTACAGGCCTCTGCGTATCGGTATGGGCACCTCATGATCGGTACGTGGTGTCTGTACGAGGCTCAAAGTGTTGAATTTAAGCTACGGGTACCGGTACGCCTAGTCACCATATCGGTATGCCTTAAGGGAATTGTATGTTTGTTCCGTACACGGGTTTGAGGATCGGTACGCCCCATTCAATTTTAGCTACCCGTACCGATACGCAGGGCACCGTATCGATACACATTTTGGTTACTGGAATTCAGAGTTTTGGGAAAACAAGAAGAGAATCGGTACGGGTCAAAGTTGTACCTATACGGGGGTGGTCAACACATTGTATCGGTACTCAACTTAGTGTAACGGTACACTGAGCCGTTATATCTGTTAATTTATATCGGTCCGATCTTTATATTATGTACGCTATGTTGTTTTGTGCTTTTTGGGTGGTGTTGAAATTTGAAAATCTTACAATTTGATCCTTGTTTGATATGTATGTAATAAGTTGAGTTCGAGTGATTGTTTTGGAATAGAATTTGACCACATGTATGTAATTGGACTAATTAAAGGTTGGTAACCTTAAACATGTAAAATTGCTGAGAATTTATGGAATTTGCGTTTTGGTCCCTGAAGTGTTACGTTGTGCAATTGATTCCCATTTTGAAATCTGATTAATATGAAAAGCTATCGTTGTGTCATGTTCACATAGGAATTTAATAAAGCGCATCTAGATAAGATAAAAAGAAAAAACTGGGTACGGTTTAGATCGGGTTTGCTTCGACAAACCTAATGTATTCCTTTTATTTTGGTTTCGGCTAGGCCGGGCTAAGGGGGTTACAAGTCTTAGTGCTGGTTGTCGACCGCCGACGTTCCGTATCCTCTATACTTTTTATATCTCGCTTTAGTTTGTTATTTTCTTTCAGTTTTATCTTATATTTTTAATAAAATTCCTTTGTTTGATTTTTTCTTTTCACATATTTGTGCAAGTTCGTATGCCTTTGTGGCACGCTTTTCCTCAACTCTTGTGGCACGATTCCTCTGCCTTGTGGCACGTTGTTCGCCTACCTCTGCAGTAGATCAGCGATTGTATGGAGATTCTCACGTCACTCGTATCTGATTTGCAATTGTTGGTGTTCTTTCAAGGTTAGATCCCTTTTTTGTGGTTGTTTACCGATGTATTCATATATGTTTTTGCGAAGCAGCTTGTAAGTTTACTTTGGTTCGCTCGTCACTCCTTTATCATCTCAAAAGCATATAGTTGGATAGAAACAAATGAGTACTATTGGCGGTGCTGAATTACTATAGATATGAGTGTCAGATTCAAAAGAAGACATGTTTTGACTGTCGTTGCGACTTTGAGTTTCTTTTTCATTTTTTCTTTGCTTGAGTTTTTGGTGGACGTAGTCCCCAAATTCCTCTCTTTAAGTTGTTGCATTGTCAAAGTTGTACCTTCTTTTGTTTCAATAAAATTCAGTATCGTTTCAAGATTAGAAAAAAGGGTAAAGTATACAAATGGTCACTAAACTATCTCAAAAAATATAAAATGGTCACCAAACTTTCAAAAGTTACATAATAGGCATTAAACTTTAGTTTTTGTTAAAAAATGGTCATTGGGCTGTTAACTGTCGTTAATTGAATGACGTGACAGTTATAAAAATTTGAATAATAACACATTTAATCCTTCATATTTACACATTCAATCAATTTAGTCCTAATTTAACCCTCATTATTGATGTCTAAATTAATTGAGTGTGTAAATATTGAGAATTAAATGTGTTGTTATAGAAATTTCCGTAACTGTTATGTAACCCAGTTAATAACAGTCAACGGCTCAGTGACCATTTTATAACAAAAATTAAAGTTTAATGCTCATTATGTAACTTTTGAAAGTTTGGTGACCATTTTTTATTTTTGAGATAGTTTAGTGACCATTTTTGTACTTTACCCTAAAAATTATAAATTTGAATATATTTAAACTTATTTTTATTTGTAATTCATTCATTATGATTGGTATATTAAAAAATCATTTAATTCTTAAAAAAAAAAAAAGGGGGAAAATAAAGAAAAGGGAAATACAATCTTCCCTTTTCTTCTCCCGGGGAAATCAAACCAGACAATATCTTATATCCCAATATGAAAACGGAAACAAAGATACGAAATTAGCACAAAACTTCAAACCTTCAGACCGAAAACAAAACAAAACAAAACAAAAACTAAAACCAACCAAGCAAACAAACCCCAAGAAAATAAAGAAAGAAAAACCATTTCTAGAGAATTAAGTAAGTTGTACTTGTTTGTTTCATGAGAAAAGCAAGGAAAGAAAGAAAGAACAAACCTAGGCCATTCTTGTTCATCTCTAGTTCCTTGTCTTTTTGGTATTCTCTTCGTTAAGGAAATCAAGCAACACGGTGCTCTTGCACCGAGGGCACTTGGGATCCACTTCCGACAACATCACATACATGAGGCATCGAGGGCATCCCACCAGCACCATCGAAGTCGCTTCGGGGCTACTCGGGTATTGAGCCATCGTGGTCGTGTCGTCGGAGTCCGACGACACGCACGAGCTCTCCGGCGACACTTCCCAGGAGGAAACCGACATGTTCGGCGACCCGACTTGTTGGGTTGGCGCCCTTGGCGGTGATAAGTTCAGCGTTAGTTCCAGCTTTGGACGGCTTGCTCTTCGGCTCATTGTTTTCTGTATAATAATATTCCACCTGTGTTGATAGAAATGGATTAAAATAAGCAGTCAGCTAAAAGGAAGAACAAAAACGGAGAGCCCAAAACTGAAGAAAAATATACTATAATTCACCTCCGTGAAACTAATTAGAAGGCTTCAATTATCAAATTGAAGTGTTTGGGAACTGAGAAAAAAAAAACAGATAAAATTGAGTCTGTGTTTCTCCTGCAGATTGATTTGGGACAGCTTAAGGCCTTTATATATACAATAAGGGAAAGAGAAAAGGTGGGGATTTTTCTTTGCTTTGTAATTAATAAGGGGTAGGCATGGAGGGTAAAGAGAATTTAGGGTGGAAAACAAGTTGGATAATATTCAATAGCAGATAAATTAGAAAGGTTGAAGATGGTGACGTGTTACATATCTCATACATCGAGTATTAAACTCCAAACATAAATAAGAGTAATTGAACTCAATTACTAGGTTATTTTTGGGTTTCACGTATCTTTTAATTTATGAATTTAAAATTTCTAAGTTATTTTTATCTTCATATAAAAATTTTAAAATGTTTTTTAAATAATTAATATAATACTTTAAAAAATATTTTATAGTTTTCGTAAATTGCATCATAATCTGTAACTAATATTTTTTCTTTTATTATCACATGTTTGTTAACATATTCAAGTCAAATTTCCCAAGCTGCTCATCGTCTGTCCAAATTCAGAAAAAGGGTAAAATCACGTAATTAATACATCTATATATCACATGATCCTTTAAGTCCAACATGCATTTGCAAAATAAAATGAAATTGAAGTTGACCAATTAGTTCTAGATTCAGCCATTTTGCTCAAAAAAATGACACAAGAAAAACTTAATGTATTTACAAATAATATTTTTATTAAATATAATAATTAATTTAAGGCTTAAGGGTTTAATAAGCCCTTAAACTTTTGCAAAAAAATTAATTTGGCCTTTTGACCAACATTGACAGTTAAATAAGCCCTTAAACTTTTGCAAAAAATCAATTAAACCCTTAAATTTTTTTGCACCCAATTAAGCCCTCAAACTCAAGAAAAAAAATTAATTTGGCACTTTGACCGTTAAATTTAACAATTTTTTAAATCTTCTTGGCATGTGTCGCAACAGAGTAATGTCACTTGTCATTTCTAGAAATTTTTAAACTTTAATTTTTTAAAAATATATAAAAATCTAAAAAAATCTAATATATATATAAATCTAAAAATATATATTTTTTAGATTTTTTGGATTTTTATATATTTAATTTTTTTAGATTTTTTTTCGGATTTTTATATGTTGTGATACATGCCGAGAAGATTTAAAAAACCCGTTAAATTTAACGGTCAATGTTGGGCAAAGGGCCAAATTGATTTTTTTCTTGAGTTTTAGGTCTTAATTGGGTGAAAAAAGTTTAGGGGCTTAATTGATTTTTTTTCTTGAGTTTGAGGGTTTAATTGGGTGCAAAAATAAGTTTAAAGACTTAATTGATTTTTTTTACAAAAGTTTAAGGGCTTATTAAACCCTTAAACCTCAATTTAATGAATTCAATTTGCAATTAATATTACTTAATCGATAATCTAAACAATTATTACACCAGTTGAGCTTAAAAAGACACAAGCTAAACGATAAGAATAAGTTGATTAAAAATAAAGTATCATAAACATTATCTATAAAAAAATTAAAGAAATAAATAGTAATTACTGTGCAAGCGAGATGTTGCAAAATAGTTAGTGAATTGGGGAGGAGAAATTATATCACGGGTTTTTCTCGTCACGTCATTTATGAGATCAACCAATCAAATACATTCATTTTATTATTTTTTCTATCTCATTTTTTTACCAAGTGAATCTTCACTTGGTAAAAATTGTTTTTAAATTTTATTTACAGTAAATATGAGAAAAGGTTCAATTGGTAAAAAGATGAGACGGAAAAAATTAATGAAATTGATGTATTTGATTGGTTGGTCCTATAAATGACGTGGCGGGAAGGACCTATGATATAATTTTTCATTGGGGAGACAATTAATTAATTAATTTAGTGGCTATAAATGTTAGAAACCAACTTAATTAATTTCTGTATTTAGTTTTTTCTCTCTCTTTTTTCTGTAGGCATACGCACAAGTAATTAGAGTTTTTAGCTAACTTAGTTGAAACAAACTAAATAATAATTACTCTATAAGTGAATTAATTAATGAATAATTATTTGGTGACACTTATCATCATTTTAATATCGTTTGTGAAAAAATTTCACCATCAACGTATCTGGTAATAATCCTTGATTAAAACTCAAATTTATGATTATAATTTACCAATATTATTTTGGGATTCTTGTCGGAGTTTAAAATTCAAATCCGATTTCATTTAATTGTATATAAAAAATTATTAATAAATAACCATTTGAGTTCGATTAATCTGATTTAAATTGGTTTTTTAATCTAAAATCGATTTAATATGAATCAAACATATTAAATTGATTTTTTTTTTGTATTCGTTACTCTTCTTAATCATTCAGATGTATTATTTTCCTCCATTTTAGGTTATGAAAATTTTTAATGAGGCATTTGAATGATTCTTTTATGATTTTTTTCGCCTCAATGAAATCATACACATTCGATAAAAAAGTTGAAGGAATAATTTGACCCAATTGAAGGTTATAAAGGTAAAATATTAATGCAATGGGGTGAAAATAAAGGGGTGGTGGTTAATTTAGGTGGCGTATCTTCATTTTGTTTTGAACAATTTCTGTTGATGAAATATTACATACAACTAACTGCCAGTTCTTTTAGGCAACGGAATTTTCAACTGCCTTATTAAGATCCTTTCACTGCCATACATTTATATATATATTATATATATATATATTAATTAATGTCAAATTGTGTAGAAAGGTTGTATGGCATCAAATTTGCCTGACCAAATTGTTGGGGGTAAGTATTATTATATGTATGTATGCTTAAGAAACAAGTAAAAAGTAATGGAGGATTAATTGCAATTTAATAGTTGCCCAAAAATATTCATTGACTAAATAAATATGACAATAAAATATAATAGTGTACATTTGAACCCAACAAGTGTCCCAGTAAAAAAATAATGATATTTATCTTAGGAGACATGAGTTCAAATCGTTTTGTCTGCAAGATGTGAACATATACTACATTGTAATCACCTTTAGACTATTAAAAAAATTAAGTAATACATTAAAAAAAATATATTACATCCGGATTTGAATTTAGAATATTTTTAGCTAAGCCGGTAAATATTATCAATGAAAATTAAACCCGAGAACGGGTAATCAAAATTGAAATTTGATTATTGTGATGCCAATTAACAATTTAACACCACTGCACCTTATGATCGTGAAAATTATTACTAATCCTATGATTTTTCTTGTTATGTAGGTAAAAATAGGGTAAAATGTAAATAAAATAATTATTATTGATAAATGTAAACAATTATATAATAAAAAAAATTTGCATGGGTAAAAGTGAGAGAATGATTTTTTTTTTATTTTATAAAAAAGTAATTTAACCTTATTAATAAATTGTTGTTGTTTTATAAATTTATTTTTATCTAATTAAACTGGTGTATGATAACTTGCGACATCGAATTCCATCGAAAATAGTATAATTTTTTATGGATTTAACTCGGTAATGAAGATCTTATTGTTTTTCATCTCCAATTTACAGACGACCTCATATGCTCTGCTAGAACTAAAACCTATGTCATCACCGTTGATAATGATCGCTTAAGTGGCTGGTCTTCGAGGATTGGATGTTCCGACGGATTATTTAGGGTTTTCATTGGGTATTCAAAGGAATGTGGTCTCAATATGGATGTTTGTGTTAGAGAAAATTCAAGAAGAGACTTACTGGTTGGAAGAGCAAGCTTTTATCGTACGTGTAACACTCTTTATTCGACCCAAACGCTAATTAGGTAAAAAAAAAGAAAGGTTTAACTATAAAATAAGTGCCTAAATTATGTGTCTTTTTTGCAATGGGTGCCTAAAGTATTTTTTTTGGCTGAAATAGGTACCTAAATTTTCATTTTTGATTGAAATAGGTGCCCAAGTAGGTGTCTCAATTGACTTTAAAACAAGCCAAAAATAAAACTTTAGGGTTATCAATCAAGAGTTTGAGGACCATTTTGCAAACAATTAAAAACTTTTAAGCATTCAAGTACAAATTAAATAATCATTGTGGTATCAATATTGAACCGAACAAATAAAAACTTTTAAGCCTGATGTTTGGAAAATTTCAAGAAAATAATCAAAGTATCTCTATTATTATCATTTGTATTATGTTATAGTTAGGGTTGTGCAGAAATATTAATCCGAATAATTCGATTTTTTTATCCGATGAATACACTTTACGGTGACTATTTGGAACAAATACCAAACAAAATTAGGATAATTCTACAGTAAATGACATGTACCGCAATATACCACTATTCATATGTATCATTAACTGTTTTAATTGGAATTGAAATCCTAAGGACCTAAATTGTTATTATTCCTTTTAGAATAAAATCATAAAAATATATTTTATATTATTTTTCAGATTTTATTTTATTTTTTAATTCAAAATATACTTAAACTTTTATTACTACAATAATTCCTTCATTTACTTTAATTTCTCCACATTTGCATATTTCAACAATTTAATCCTAATTGAAAAAATAAAATAAAATTAACCCTCATTATTTACACATTAATTCAATTTAGTCCTATTTTTAATTTAAAATAATTTAACCCTAAAATCCTAAACCATATAATTGAAACACTAAACCCTTAAACCCTATAATTGAAACTAGAAACTCAAAAATCCTAAACCCAAACCTTAATCTTGAAACCCTAAACTCCAAAGTTGATTCACTAAATCATAAACCCCTAAACCCTAAAATTGAAACTAAAAACTCAAAAACCCTAAACCCAAACCTTAAACTTGAAACCCTAAACTCTAAAGTTGATTCACTAAATCATAAACCCCTAAACCCTAAAATTGAAACTAGAAACTCAAAAACACTAAACCCCAAACCTTAAACTTGAAACCCAAAACACTAAAAATTAAATCCTAAATATAAAACCCTAAACCCAAACCCTAAAATTGAAACTCAAACCCCTAAACCATAAAATGTAAACCCTAAACTTAAATACATAAACCCTAAACCCTTAACTTGAAGCCATAAACAATTAACCCCTAAACCCAAAATTTGAAACTCAAAACCATAAACCCTAAATTTGAATCTATAAACCATAAACTCCAAAATATTAAACTTGAAACCATAAACCCTAAAACCCTAAACCTAAAACAATAAACCACTAAACTCCTAAACCTTACATTTGAATAAATAAACTCAAGTTTAGGGTTTGTAGTTTCAAGTTTAGGGATCAAGGCTTCAAGTTTCAAATTTAGGGATCAATGCTTCAAGTTTAGGTTTAGGGGTTTGTTTATGGATTCAATTTTAGGGTTTATGGTTCTAAGTTTAAGTTTTAGGATTCCAAGTTTAAGGTTTAGAGGTTTATGGTTTAGGTATTCAAGTTTAGGGTTTTGATGGTTTGGGGTTTATAGATTCAAATTCAAGTTTTAAGTTTTAAGTTTATGGTTTATGGTTTATGGGTTTACTATTTCAAGTTTAGGGGTTTAGGGTTTATGGTTTCAAGTTTAAGGTTTAAATATTCAAATCTATGGTTTATGGTTATGGTTTTGAGTTTCAAATTTTGGGTTTAGCGGTTAAGTATCTATGGTTTCAAGTTTAGGGTTTAGGGGTTTGGGTTATAATTTTAGGGTTTGGGTTTTAGGGCTTAGGGTTTCATATTTAGGGTTTAATTTTTAGTGTTTTGGGTTTCAAGTTTAAGGTTTGGGGTTTTAGAGTTTATAGTTTCAATTTTAGGGTTTAAGGGTTTATAGTTTAGTGATTCAATTTTGGAGTTTATAGTTTCAAGTTTAAGGTTTGGGGTTTAGGGGTTTTGAGTTTCTAGTTTCAATTTTAGGGTTTAAAGGTTTATGGTTTAGTGTTTCAATTTTAGGGTTTAGGGTTTCATATTTAGGGTTTAGGATTTTTGTTAAATTATTTTAAAATAAAATTAGGGCTAAATTGAATTAATATGTAAATAATGAGGGTTAATTTTATTTTATTTTTGAATTAAGATTAAATTGTTGAAATGTGCAAATAGGAAGGAATTGAAGTAAATGTAGGAATTATTGTAGTAATAAAAGTTTAATTTAAAAATAAAAGAAAATCTGAAAAATAATATAATTTTTTTAAGATTTTATTTTAAAAGAGAATAATAACAATTTAGGTCCTTTGAATTTCAATTATAATTAAAACAATTAATGATACATAAAAATAGTGTTACATTGTGGTACGTGTCATTTACCGTAGAATTATCCACAAAATTAGGGATAATGTTACAAGTATGGAATATTATAATATGCACAACAATCAGTACTCTTAAATACCAAAGAGGGTATAGTGGGATCTACAATAATATTCTTAACAGTTCTCTGCCTCATGCTTTCAATTAAACCTAGAAATGTGGAGCACACTTAACATAGTGTTGTACATTAATGGGATGAGATTGGATAAGGTGGTATCATGTTCAAAATTTAAAATAATGGTCAAACTATAAATAGATCTATGCGTTTTGGCGGATTTAATCCCTCGACTAAGTTTGATCATTTCCAATCAACAATTTTCCGAAATGCATATTTTTTTAGTCTTGAGGGTAACTTTTTGAATTATTTCTACCAAATAATTTGACATGTGCGACATATATCTTGAGGCTAAGGCTTTGCTTGATAGAAAGGGAAAAAAATGGAAGTATAAAAAATTGAAGTGATAGAAAAATGAAAGGATAAAAAATATATATTTTTTCTTTCTATCAGTGTGCTTGGTTGAGAGGATGGAAAACTAAAAGGAAAATAAATTTATTTTTTCTCTATTGTTTGGTACAATGAAAAAGTGAGAGGAAAAAAAATTAAGCTTTGAAAATTATAATTTATTTTAAATTTTTATAATTTAGTATAATATTTTTAATTTGATTGTTTTTATTCAATTTAGTCCCCAAAATTTTTTATTTAATCTAAATTTGACCTATATTTGTTTCTAGTTTTTTATAATTTAATCTAACATTTTTAATATTGTTTTATTTTTGTTCAATTTAATCTCTAATTTTTTTCTTTAATTCAAAATTGACCTATTTGTATTTCTATTTTTTACAATTGAGTCTAATATTTTTAATATGATTTTGTTTTTGTCCAGTTTAGTCCATAAAATTTTTATTTAATCTAAAATTAGCCTCTATTTATTTCTAATTTTTATAATTTAGTCTAATATTTCTATAATCTAATTTCTGAGAGTTTGATTGTCAATGTAACATTTAATACACAGTACAAACGAATCTAACCCGAATATTGAATGCTACAAATGGCCCATTTAAAAAACAACCATATTTGATTACATAAAAGTAAACAATCAACATGAACATAAAGGGGAAACAATTAACTAAAGTCACCCGAGAAAATAAACCTTCAGAAACTTTAGAAAATAAACGATTTAACAAAAAGACATTTTGGTAATTTTACAAGATTTGAACCCAAAAAAACATTCAAAACTTAAATAAAAGTTTAATATAAGTAGAAACATTATATACCGTTGTTTTGCTAAAAAAGAAGTTCACATCGAAGCAAATTTAATTGAATCAGGGTTTAGAGACTAAAATATAAATAATTCATAAGTTGGATTTTAAGTTAAAACTCAATTTTAGGTCAGTTTTAGACTCATTAATTTCAATTAGACTTAATGGTAAATTCGTGTTGAAATCGAATTTGAAATATAGTGTTACTTAAAAAAAATAGTTTATGGGCCATTTTGAAAACATTCGTAAAATAAAAGGGCCATTTTTCAAAAAGTGAAATTAAACCTTCCTTTATGAAATAAAAATTATCATTGACATATAGACCAAGTTTCAGGTTAATTCGAGTTAAAACAAGTCCTTAATTGCAATTATAAAATTAGTGACTAAAATGTAAAGTTTACTATTATAAGATAATGGATTGAATTATAACATAGAGTTCAATTCCAAATTAAATAAAATTTTAGGGATTAAATTGAACAAAAATAAAATCATAGTAAAAATATTAGATAAAATTATAAAAATTAGAAATAAATAGGGTTTAATATCGGATTAAATAAATATTTTAGGGATTAAAGTGAACAAAATTATGAATATATTAATAATATTGAATTTAATAATAAAATAAAAAACAAATAAGGGTAAATTTTAGATTAAATAAAATTTTTAAGGACTAAACTTAACAAAATAAAACTATAATAAAAATATTGGATAGAATCATACAAATTAATTATAAATATGGTGAAAATAAACTTAAATTTTTTAAACATAATTTCATAATTGTATTATTAAAGTGAGATAGCTTTTACTTTTTTTTTCCTATTTTTCACCCAATTTGGAGAGAACTATTTGTATAAGAGTAAGAAAAACTACTCCCCTCCTATTTTCTTTCCTTCTAATTTTTCACTCTACCAAGCAACCCTTATATTCATTTTCTTTCCTATTTTCTTTTTCCTCCTTTCTTCCTTCCATTTTTCTTCTCTACCAAGCAAAGCCTAAATACAATTTATCAAAATGAAATCCTAAAGTTACTACCTTATAATCATTTTAAGATTATTCAAAAAAATTATAAACAATATACTTTCATAAGTATTCACTTTAATCTACTACTTTATCTACCGATTTGAACGACCACCCAATAATCAAAGAGTCTACTTAAAACAATGTGTCATTAATCATGTGGTCTGTTTATAAAATGTTAAAACTCTTATTTTTAGAGATCATGAGTTGGACTCTAAGGTTGTTATATATAAGATTTTTATCTTATATATTATCGGTAGAAAAAACTTTACAATCTGAAATGTTGTCGAGTGTTCTATTTTTTTTTAAAATTTTTAACATATTTAAAATGATACTTTATATTATCTATGAATTATTTGTGGATTTTTTACTGTTAATGTATCAAATATTAATTCATTTATAAATGAGAAATTATTTCATGCACTAACCGAAGCGAATGTATTCTGCAAGTGGGTTTGTGTTGTTGTATGTGTCCTTTGATTATAAAAAAAAATTAGGGATACATGACAAACATACAACCCCATTTGTGAAATATTTTTTTCTACCATCAGTGTAATTCTATTTACATACAAAGGTGGCTCAAAGATTTAGAAGATCAGCGCAATTTATTAAAATGAAACCCTCAATTTAAAAAAATAAATGTTTGGTGTCTTGACTTTTGAATAAAAAATGATTATAACCTAGACTTAAAATTTATGAAGTACAACAATATTTTGTTTTCCTCATGTGCTTTACCACTAGTCCATAACTAATCTTTTGTTTTCTCTTATAAGCATTCAACTTAACTCATTTTGAGATCATTTTCTAGAAACCATATATGATCGCTCCTATTGTACATGTTCAGAACCACTCAATTACGTATGCCATAATTTATTCGAACCCTCGACCTTAAACAAGTTGGGTGAAGGATGCCAAGGGTTTCACTACATCCCACCACCTTATTTGGGACAAACCTTAAACAAGCTAGGTGAAGGATTCCAAGGGTTTCATGGCATCCCGCCACCTTAACTTAAGAGCTTTACAACTACTCTCAAGGAAGTCCATCCATAATTTATTAATGATTCAAATACTAATTATAAACCTTAAACAAGCTAGGTGAAGGGTGCCAAGGGTTTCACTTCATCCCACCACCTTATTTGGGACAAACTTAAAAGCTTTACAACTACTCTCAAGTCCATCCCTAATTTATTAATGAACCAAATACTAAACATATTAACTTCCCCTTATATTTTCCTCCCTATATCCAAACAAAGCACCCATTTCCTAGGGCACGTTGTCTTTAGAAATGGGTAAGGAAATGATGATTTTTTATGAGATTTAGCTATAAACATGATGGATATTACTACTTGATCATTAAATAATGGATCTATACAAAAGGGTTGGTCTAAGTGATAAGCATTTTGGTATCGTTTAAGCAAGTCTTGAGTTCGAGTTCTTGTATATGCAAAAAATTCGGTTGTGAGACTCACCCAACAAAATCAGGTGTGCGACGCGGATCGACCTGAATTAGTCAAGGCAAAGCCCTGGATAATCGAGAGAGCAAAAAAAAAATTATGGATCTATCAACCACCCTTTACTATAATCAACCAAAAACTTCTCGGTTTTTAGATCCATTTATTATTATTGATTATATAGCCTTTACAATATATATCCTTGATTTTTCATTTTTAAATTTTGCAATTACAATTATATGACTACGATAAGAATTAATCAATATAATGCAAAATAAAATTACAATCAATAAATTTACGCCTTAAAACTAGGAGTGTTATATTTTGATTAAGTTACACGATCATAGGAGTGATCATGATAAAATTATATTTTTTTGGACATTTGAATTAATTTTAGTTTTTAGAAATGCACCAACAAATTGATGCAAAATAAATGCTTCATTAAATGCTTTTTATAGTTTATCCATGCAGTCACGGGTCTTTGCTTTTAGCTGGAGTTGTCTTCATCTTTTCAATTTCATGCATCATTTTCTAATTAATAATTTTACTTAAATTCATAATTTTTTTCCGGTATCATTACAATATAATCATAAATATAAGTATACATAATACATATTTGAATAATTATCATCAAATTAACCATCATAAAGTTGAAATAAAATATGGACTGAAAACTTATATAAAATATTTACGTACGATGAAAATCAAACGTAAATTTTTTAAAGTTCCTTAAACCTCAACTTTATCATTAAAGCAAGACTTCATTCGCTAAATACATAATTCTTTTACATACATAGATTTATTATTATTATAATTATTATTATTATTATTACATGATGACTTCTCTCAATCAAAAACCTAATTTTTATTAAAGAAACCGTGTATTTTTATTATTTGTTTTTGAAAATGTAAAATTTTAAATTACTTGAATAAAACTAGCATAATTATACATAAGGTTTAAAATGCATTAATCATAAAAGAGATGAGATATGTAATTTCATCAAAATTAATATTGCTGCGGTGGATCATTAATATATTATTGTATTCTATATAATTTATTGATTCAAATAATTAATGTAACACCTTATACAATAAGGTTTCACAACTATGTGATCTTAATTACATTTATTATTGCAGAAAAGAAGCTCAATGAAATTATTTATTTACGTTTGTACTTCAATCATATTTGTCTAATTTTGCCCGCCCTTGGTTGATAATATTAATATATCAATTTCCAATATATTTTAATAGATTAAATGTCATGGCTACGATTGAAAAAATACATTATAAAAGAAACTGGTTTTTTTTAAAAATATATTTTAAAAAACTCAAATGTCTTCGTTTGATAAATTTTCTACAGTTTCCCGACAGCTTGAGTGTATCATCTTTTTCAAAACATATTTATAATGAAATTAATATTGTATTATAGCAATAATGGCTTATAAGATTCTCTTCTACACTTGAAAATTGATGAAGCTTTGTTCACACCAAATTAGTGCTCGTTGATATTATTTCGAACCTCAAATTTGATATTTTTTAAAACATTGATATAACAAGACGTCACTATTTTGAGTTTCTTCATGACTACTCAGTTAATTATATTTTTATTTTATTTTGTGTGAATATATTACTAAGTAATTGGTTTCTACTGTGGATAAACTAAAATTAGTTACGTCTTTTTATAATGATTATATCTGAATATTTTAAATTTGAGTTTTAAAATAAGATTCGTTAATCACTTTGGTGTAAACTTTGTCTCATAATTTTTAAACTATAAGAAGAAACCCCAAAGTCATTATTACTCTAATACATGATTAATTCCGCTAAAAATATGTTTAAAGATCCAAAATTGGAAACTAAATTTTTTTGACAAAATGATCCAAAATTTTCAATACTTTATAAATATTTTTAAATATTGAATTTTTAACAATTAATTGTTTATTATTTTATACTTCTGATATATTTTAATTCTACGTTTTTTCATGTTTTAATTATTTAAAATTTAAAATTTTTAATGTTTGCTAATTTCCTTTTCTTTATTGCAGTTTTTTTATTAAAAAAATATATTTATTTTATACAAAACGTGGAAACATTTAAGATGATTTGTTGAGAGTAGCCATCGTCAAATATAGCTATCCAGGGGTTAATTTAAGGCATAAAATCAAAAAATATCCCAAACGTTTGACCGAATAGTCACTTTGGTCCTTATTCTTTTTTGGAGTAATTTAACTCTTAACGTTTCATTTTGGGTCAAATAGTCCATCTGCGGATGAAAATCTTTAGAAAACTATCAGCAAATAGTTTGAAATGACTTGACAAAATGATAAGTCAGCAGAAAAATAATTTTATATTTTATATAATTTTATAAAATTATTTTTTGACTGATGTAATCTTTTTTCAAGTCAACACATTTGTTTATATGATACTATCATGTCAGCATGCACTGCCATATAGGTTTTTCACATCATTTCAAGCTATTTACCGATAGTTGACTGACAGTTTCATCTACAGAAGGGTCATTTTGACTAAAACCGAAACGTTAGGGGTTGAATTGCTCCAAAATAAAGAATGAAAGCCAAAGTGACTATTCAATCAAACGTAGGCATTTTTTGGCTTTATGCCTTAATTTAATTATGTGTTGAACCTTCAAAGCCTTCCCATTTGAATAATTGAAATAATTAAACCACCTAAAAGCTTATATCTTTCTCCTTTTTTCCCTTTTAATTCCATGTGAATGTTTTAATTTTTTGTTCACATAGTCACAAGCATTACTATCATGCTTTAAGTAGTGAACCATTTTTTTAAGTTATGATCAAAATTTTTTGGTATCCACGTTGTTTTGATTCTATCCATTAAATTGAGATTGAATTAACCATGATATGAATGCATGGAAAAACCCTAAATTAATGTCTAACAGAGAATGCGGAATCTCATGCAACCTTGCCAATCAAAATACTTCCTCTACACCATGCGGAATCTCAAGTATTCTTCTTAAATTTCTGCTTAAAGCCCTATACATTAGGTAAACTGAAGCAATGTATCATGTCAACTATACATCCGAAGCACAACAGCCGAGTCTTGCTCATGCCGATGCATGCATAAACAGAAGCCTAAATGAATGCATGTATGTTTGAATACAGAAGCTCAAAGTTTCAGCTTAAAGCACAACATATAAGGCAAACTGAAGCAATATATAAAGGAGATAATACATTCAGTAATCCAATTCTCTAATCAATGCATTAGAAACAAACATTTAGAGCCAATTTGCAAAATCATGTATGCAATACCCATTTTTGTCCAGGCCCAAACTCAAACCCTTTTTTTAACCTGGGCCTAAACCCAAAACTAAACCCAATCCAAAAATAAAAACAAATCCATTTTATTAAAATTATTAAGCCCATTTTAACCCTTACAAGCCCATACCCCATATACCCAAACAAATAAAACCCAAATACCCAAATAATAAATAACCATAATATTAAAAAACTCTAATTACCCTAAAAATAACCTAAACCTATTACCTTTATCCCTTAGCCGTCGTCAGCCATGCCTTTTCACCCCCTATGGCGCTTGCAAGCCATGTACCGACTTCTTCGACCACCGTGGGTGGGTTGCATGCTACACGCCGCCATCACAAGATCAAGGCTACCGTTTAAAAAAAAAAAAAAACATCATTAGATTTAAAATGTAAAATCAAATCTAAAAAAATTGTATTATTTTATCCATATTTATGGGTTATAAAAACCAAGATCTACAATGTAATCGGGGTTGGGAATGAAAATAAAAAGGGTGATTTTTGAGTCTCAAAAAATAGAGAAAAACGAAGATCGAAAGGAAAAACAACAAAAAACATATTGCTACGGAAGATCGAAATGAAAAAAAAAGAAAAAAAAAGGTGAAAATAATTATAAAAAATCCTTTCAGTTTTTTCTAGATCCAAAACACTAGGAAGGGATTTAAGAAAATCTAATCTCAGATTCAATCTTAGGATAAAAAGTCGAACCTTTACCCATTTTGCATGTGCTCCGGTCGCCATTCGCGACGGTTCTTTGTCGCTGGAGAACGGCGGCCCACGGAAGACCTTAGGCGGCGACTGGGCTAGGGCATACGAGTTGAGAGAGGGCTTGAGAGAGTTTCAATTTTTTTTAATTACCACACACCAAATAATTTTTTGTCTAAAAATAAGTATTTAAAAGGCGTTCAAAACAACATCGTTTAAGGCTTACGCGACTCAACCCGGGGAGCCAGATCCGTGCGTTTTTTGAAGAATGGGAAAATTACAATTCTGGCCATCCGACTTCTGTATCCTTTATATTTCGGCCCTCCAATTCGCATTTCCTTACATATTAGTCACTTCCTTTGTTTTATTTATTTATTTGTTTAAATTATTATAATATTTATTTTATTACAATATTTATATTTATTTTATTGTGCTTATAATATTATTTTATTTTCTATTAACCCTATTATTATCATTATGTTAATTATTATTAATATTAGTATATATTATTAGTATATATTCATATTATATGTTACTTTATATTATATATATACTATTTTTTATTTGTAAACTTTTCATATTATATTTTTATGTATATATACATGTACTATATAATGTTATATATATGTATATTGTGTTATTATTTTGCTTCAGTATCTTTATGTTTTTCTTTAGATTTTAAACTCATTTAAATATTTAAGGAATATTTTCCAATTTATTTCAGAAAATGGCTAGGAAATGGTGTCCTGGCTTATTCAAGTATCATCTTCCTCAGTTGTCGTAAATAATGAAATATTCTCCTTAGACCACTTTTTCTGGGATTAAATTTTAAATTAAAATTCAATTTTTTTATTTTCTTGCAAAGACAACACTAAATCAACGCAATACCAATTTTGGGCATCGTAGAGGTGCTGATGAGCTCAAATTCATTCAACCGATATGCTTGCCAAGTGGTGGAGAAGTCAATTTTTGGGTGTATGTGGTGGTGGAAGCAAAGATATAGACAAATAGACACAAGGATTTATAGTGGTTCAAGCTTCTAACAAGCTCTACATCCACTACCTTAACTCTCATTAAGGATTTCCCAAATTCACTAAGAATTTCTTCCCCTTTTACAAGGCTTAGAAGGCAACCTTTACAATCCTAGACCCAATTACCAAGTCTAGCATCCAAAGCTTACAACCCAAGCTTTGGGAATCCTCTCAAACAAAGAAATAAAGCAAACAACAAAATCTCTCTACATGTTTGCACTCTTTAAGCTCTCACCCAAATCCTAAAACACTTGAGCATATATAAACATTTGAGCTCACAAGTGTTATCTATACAAGAATGAAATAATTAAACACTAAGACAAATTTTCATCATAATGTTGTTGACTTGAGGATCATTAGTTGTTGCTGAAGCTTGACGGGTCCTTTTATAGTCCCAATTGTGTTCCTAGCCGTTGGAGATCATTGGGATTGAATTGGAGCCGTTGGAGCCTCTATTTCCCGCAATTAATGCAGTTTTACAGCTGTCCGTATCGATACACGGGTTACCCGTATCGATACGCCCTTCTTGGAAACTAGCTGTTAAGTTCTTAGCTGCTTAACTGTATCGGTACGCGTGTACCTATATCGGTACAGGTACTAGCCATTGCGCTCAGTCTTGCTAACCGTATCGAAACACCTTGGTCTGTTTGCTAACCGTATCGGTACGCCTTGGTTTGTTTGGAAAACCGTATTGGCAAGGGTTGGTTTGTTTCGTTACGCTCTGCAATTTGAAAGACCGTTGGGAAATAGCCGTTAGGGGTAGTTAAACAGGGATCGATACGTGTACATGCGTATCGGTACGACCCTATCCGTATCGGTACGCCTAGAGGCATATTGGTACGGTTTTTTGGTTCTGGAAAATCACTGTAGTTGAAACCCTTGAACCGTATCGATACGGGGTATACCGTATTGGTACGCCTATATTGAAAACGTTAGTTTGGCTACTTTAAAACATTTAAAACATTTCCAAAACCTCTCAAAAACTTCTCAAACTTATTTTCAAGTTGTTTGGACTTAAAAACATTTTTGAATTCTTTTCAATTTAGTCCAAAACTATTTTTCAATTATTATATCAAAACAAATATCCTAATAATCTCCCCATTTTTGATATAATAAAACCAACTTGAAAAATTTGTTTTTGAGATTCTCCCCCTTGGTAAAAATAAGATTTGAATAAGAGATTTAATTATGGAAATCTTATAAGCTCCCCCTTATTCATTTGAAAATTCAATTTTTCAAAACATTCTCCCCATTTTTGTTATATCAAAAATGGTTCAAACCAAAGTTTGAAAACTTTAAAGTTCATAACAATGGAGAGTTTAAAAATTTTGACAAAAATAAGTTTTGTTTTAAAGTTGGCTTCCCCTTACTCAAACATCATTCAAAAGGTTAGTTCAACATATATGATAAACTAGTTGAATTAAAATAAATAAATCAAATTAAATTAAACAAAATTCAACTAATTTTACCACACTTGAACCAAAGGTAGGAGGTGAAGCCTTCATTCTTCAAGTGTTCTTCCTTGTGTGTATAGAACTCCCCCTTAATTTATCACATGTTGATTAAAGCTCCATCACACCTGCAAAAGACAATCATTTGATTTTTGGTATCCAAATTGCTTTGGATCCATAGGCATTAGTAGCACATAATTTAGTCCCCTTCGGAATCCATTTTTCAATTTCATCTTTTTTATTTGAAGTACTTAGTCCTTTTGGGACCCAAATACTTCTAAAAACTTTTCCATTAAAAAATCTAGGGGCACTAGATTGTCTTTGATAAAAGTTTGATTTTCCTAAATTGTTTTTCTTTTCAAGCTCTTTGAAAATCAAATCTTTTTCTTTCTTAAGATCATCTACTTCAATTTGATGATCTTTTTCTTTCTTTTGAAGCAAATTTTGTAAATCTAAGACTTTAAGTTCAAAATCCTTTAATTTTGCTTCAAATTCCAAATTGGTTTTCACAAGCAAATCATTTTCATTTTTCAATTTAGAAATCAACTTTTTGTTTTTAGAAAATGAGGCTTTAAACTCAAAAACCAATTTGTTGTAGGCATCTTGCAACTCATCAAATGTATATGAATTTGAATTAGAACAAGATGAGCTAGAAGTTACATCCCCCTCATTGAGGGCCATTAAGCATAGGTGGGCTACTTCATCTTCATCGGTGGAGTCTTCATCACTCCATGTAGCCACATATGCTTTTTTTTATAATGATCCCTTTATGTTGAAGCGAGGGCAATCAGATTTGGTGTGCCTCGTCTTCTTGCATTTCGAGCACTTGGGGGAATCCACCATCTTTTTCTTCGATTCATGCTTGGATTCTTCTTTGTTGCTTTTCATGAATCGGGCCAATTCCTTGAAGAGATATGACATCTCTTCATCTCCACTTTCCTCCTCACTTGATTCTTCTTGGTGACTTGTGGAGGATTGTAGAGCAATGATATTAACATCAATTCTTTGCTCTTGGATTATTTTCTTATTCTCCCTCTTCAAGGGTAGAGACATCATCTCATGGGTGAGAAGAGACCCTTTGAGCTCTTCAAGCTTGAGCTTTTTCAAGTCTTTGACTTCAATAATGGCTGTCTTCTTGCTCTCCCATGATTCGGGAAGTGAATAAATCAACTTCCGAACAAGCTTTTCTTCCAGAATCTCTTCTCCAAGACTTTTGAGTTGATTGACGATTGTAGAGAACCGGTCGAACATGCTCTTGATATCTTCATATGGGTCCATCTTGAAGTTTTCGTATTTGAGGTTGAGTAGACCAATCTTTGTCTCTTTCACCTCATTTGTCCCTTCATGGATCGCTTCAAGTTTGTCTCATAACTCCTTGGCACTCTCACAAGAAGATACTTTCGCATATTCTTCCGGGCCCAATGCACAAAATAGAATGTGTATGACCTTGTAATTGATTTTCATCTTCTTGCCATCTTCCGCACTCTATTCTTCCTTGCTCCGATTTGGCACGACTGGTCCATCTTCAACTATGTCCCAAAGACGATAGTCTTTACTTTTCATGAAGAACATCATTATATGCTTCCAAGAAGTATAGTTGTCACCGTTGAAGAAGGGCGGTTTGTCGATGGATAACGACATGGAAGTCGGTTGACTTGTTTGTTGGTTGAGCTTACCGGATCGCCTCAATAGGTGGTTAAACCTTCTCGATTGAGCCTCACTCTGATACCAATTTATGGGCTCGAATTTCTTTAACCGATATGCTTGCCAAGTGGTGGAGAAGTCAATTTTTAAGTGTATGTTGTGGAAGCAAAGATATAGACAAATAGACACAAGGACTTATAGTGGTTCAAGCTTCTAACAAGCTCTACATCCACTACCTTAGCTCCCACTAAGGATTTCCCAAATTCAATAAGAATTTTTCCCCTTTTACAAGGCTTAGGAGGCAATCTTTACAATCCTAGTCCCAATTCCAAAGCTTACAACCCAAGCTTTGGAAATCTTCTCAAACAAAGAAATAAAGCAAACAAAAAAATCTCTATACAAGATAGATGTTTGCACTCTTTAAGCTCTCACCCAAATCCTAAAACACTTGAGTATATATAAACATTTGAGCTCACAAGTGTTGTCTATACAAGAATGAAAGAATTAAGCACTAAGACAAATTTTCATCATAATGTTGTTGACTTGAGGATCATTAGTTGTTGCCGAAGCTTGAAGGGTCATTTTATAGTCACATTTGAGTTCCTAGCCGTTGGGATTGAATTAGAGTCGTTGGGATTGAATTGGAGCCGTTGGAGCCTCTATTTCCCGCAATTAATGTAGTTCTGTAGTTGTCCGTATCGATACACAGGTTACCCATATCGATACGCCCTTCTTGGAAACTAGCCGTTAAGCTCTTAGCTACTTCACCGTATCGGTACGCATGTACCTATATCGGTACAGGTACTAGCTGTTGCGCTCAGTCTTGCTAACCGTATCGAAACTCCTTGGTCTATTTGCTAAACGTATCGGTACGCCTTAGTTTGTTTGGCAAACTGTATCGGTATGGGTTGGTCTGTTTCGGTACGCTCTGCAATTTGAAAGGTCGTTGGGAAATAGCCGTTGGGGGTAGTTAAACAGGGATCGGTACGCGTACATGCGTATCGGTACGACCCTATCCGTATCGGTACGCCTAGGGGCGTATCGGTACGATTTCTTAGTTTTGGAAAATTATTGTAGTTGAAACCCTTGAACCGTATCGATACGGGGTATACCGTATCGATACGCTTGTATTGAAAACGTTAGTTTGGCTACTTTAAAACATTTAAAACATTTCCAAAACCTCTCAAAAACTTCTCAAACTTATTTTCAAGTTGTTTGGACTTAAAAACATTTTTGAATTTTTTTTTCAATTTAGTCCAAAACTATTTTTCAATTATTATATCAAAACAAATATCCTAACAGATGCTAATCCTTCCCCACGCGTAACCGACTTCCGAACCCAAACGTTTTAGAATCTTTGTTTTTTAATGGTGTTCGGCCTACCAAAGTGGCCGGTGGCGACTCCATCTTCCCTTTTTATTTCCCACAAAATTTCCATCCATTTTAAATTTTTACGGTATTCTAGTGAGAGTGTCATCCAGGTCTCCGATTGTCATCTCCTTTGATGACGTAAAATATATTTTTCAATACGTTATTTAAAAAAACTTTATTACAGATAGAGACTTCAATGGGGACATTTTTTAGAGAGTCGGGCCAATGTTGATTTTGTGTTGTCTTGTAAGAAAACAAAAATTTGATTTAATTTAATTTTTAATCCCTCCACATTCATGTATGAGCTTTCTATCCGAGCCCTTCACCTTGTTAAGTGGGAGTGATTACTTCATTTCGTGGCGTCTTCACCTCTGTATGGTGTTGTACTTCACTTCCGAAATTCGGTCCTTATATTTCGTAGGGTCTTCACCCCCGTATGGTATAAGGGTCGTATTTCTCTGAATCGATGTCCTAGCAACAGTTCGGGTACCGTCACTCTAGAACCAAAACTCGCATATAGTGAGCCGTAGGAGCCAACCTTTTTAAGCCATGCGAAACTCTACCTGTTTAGTGGTCCCTTTTTCGGCTTTGATGCCTTTATTTGCTATTTATGTAAGTTTTTTTACCTGTTTTAATTTTTACTATATTTACCATTAATTTATTTATTCATTTTAATTTGAACTGACCTATTTTTTTCTCTTTTTGATCATATCATATTAAACTCATTCATTTTGCATTAATTGCATGACACCATTATAACATTTTAATCTTTGCCTTTCACAAGCATGAAATACTGATTCACGTCTGGTTCCTAATTAGAAAAAGATTTGTCATCGGGAGAAAATCTAGTACCCTAGATATCGATGCAGCATTCAAAGTTGAAAATTGGTACATTTGCATTTAAAACATGCACCTTGCATTTACATGCATTCATTTTTAAAAATTTAAGACTGATTCTTGGGATGTCCCGTGATAGTGATATTGGATAGAATGAAAAGTCAGCCGATTAAGTACCCCTACGAAACTCGACACAAGACCAAAATGATGAATGAAGATAGATTGGATCGAATTGAGCAAACTCAAAAGGACATGCAAGCAGGTTTGGCTAAGAAGTTGGAGGGCCAGTTAGCTAAAGCCCAACAAGATATGAGGGAACAAATCAAGAAATACCAGCAAGACATGCTGGGCCAAATGGCACAAATGCTAGGAAATAAACTCCCCGAGCAAGAAGAGGCTTTTATTGCAAATCCTACGAAAAATCCCATTGATAGGAACGAAGGCCCTGTGTATCCTTCGGGGTTTACTTCAGATGATACTTTCTCGAAGGAATTCACTACTTCATCAGGCCGGTGCCTTTTCCCCTATGAATATATCCACTACATCGGAAGTTAAGCCTGGAGAAAATCAAGCTGAAAATTTTGTCTAAAAAATGGATCAGTTGGTCAAAATCGAGAAACCAAAATGGAGACTTCAAAAGAGATCAAGGACCGTTGCAAGTGGCTCAAGGAAAAGATGGAAGCCATAGAGGCAATGGACACCTTCAGTGGATTTGATGCTAATGAACTTAGCCATGTCCCAGACTTGGTGATACCCTCTAAGTTCAAGGTCCCAAAATTTGAGAAATATAATGGGATGAGTTGTCCCCATACTCATCTTACCATGTTTTGTCGAAGGACGACGGAATATGGTAGAGATGACAAGTTATTGATCCATTGTTTTCAAGACAGTTTAACTGGATCTGGCATCAGATGGTATAATCAATTGAGTCGTCATCATATAAAATCATGAAAAGACTTGGCCAAGGCTTTTATAGAGCAATATCGGCATGTCAGTGATATGGTGTCAAACCGTTGAACTTTACAACACATGAAGCAAAAGTCCAATGAAAGCTTTAGGCAATAAGCACAACATTGGAGGGACGTGGCGACACAAGTTTAACCCCCACTTTGTGAGAATGAGACAATGGTCATATTTATCTAAACATTGGAAGGCCCAATTCTAGATCGCCTTATAGGAAATGCAACTACCAATTTTTTCGATCTAGTACTGTCTGGTGAGCTTATTGAGAATACTATTAAGAACGGTAAGATCGACGTCGATAGAAGTTTGTCCCATAAGAAGCCATCGTATGGGAAGAGGGACAATGAAGTGAACTCTTTGGGATTTATAATGTTAGTTTTTTGAAATTGGTGACAGTGATACAACCTAAAGCTACGAGTTCCTAAGGTTCCTCAAGCCAAGATTCTAGACAAAGGAGGAATACCGTGAAGATAGAGTTTACTCCGCTACCAGTTTCCTATAGAGAACTATACAAACAATTGTACGACAGCCATATGGTGGCACCTTTCTACCAAGTTCCAGTACAACCTCCTTTCCCAAGATGGTATGACGCCAACGCGAGATGTGACTATCACAAAGGGCAAGTAGGCCACTCATCAAAAACTGCATATGCTTCAAAAAGCTTGTAGAAAAATTTATTAAGCTTGGGGTGGTAAGTTTTGAAGACTCAGTTGGGCCAGCCACAAACAAGGATCCCCTACCGAAGCATGAAAACGCCTGAGTATATCAATGATGCCTTTTTGAGAATGACATGTATGAAAGTAGCCCATGCCTAACGGGCTCAAATATTACACTGTTATGACCACAGTAGGTCTTTTTGTAGTTTTCATCTCTTTCAAAGTGATGTTCTTTTATGTATCCCACTTCTCTAAGCCCAATGACAGTGAGGGCCTTTTTTAAGGGACAACAAACACGGCACAAACGTTGAAGAAACACTAAAGTAGAAACAGAAAAAAATAAACCATAAAAAATAAAAGCAGAAGAAATAAGAAAAATAGAGAAAAATAGAGAAAGCCACCAAGCCAAGCACCATCGGTAGGAAGGAAACAAGAACTATGCCAGCAACCAAGCCTACAACTGTACATACATTTTGGGGGTCACCAGAGGATATGGACGATGAAAGAAATGCAGCGAAGATAGGCCGTCATTCGGCCACCGACAAAAACAAAAGCCGCACCAAACAGAACCTCACCTGCTAGAGAAAAAACAAGGGCAAGAGCCCAAGAAACAGAGGAAAAGAAAATGAAAGAGTGGCATCCTTCAGAAGTTGTCATCGATCGACGGCTCGCACACCATCACTGACAAAATGACGCCCTCACATGGGACAAAAACGTCAAGGAGACACTCCCAACGAGCTATACATGACCAAAAGACATAGACGACCAAGCTGAAAAGAGAAGCGAGCGAAATTGCAAACAAAAAAAGAGAAAAAAATAGGGACGAGAGGCCAGTCACCGCTCGACGACGATGATCGGCCGCAGCTGACAACTAGGTTTTTAAAGTTTTTGAAAGTAGAGAGAAGGGAGCGAAAAAGGTTTTAGAGAGAAATTTTTTATAACATGACAAAGCGGGTAAAGTATCAAAATTGTAAACTAATCTTTGTTTTAAAATTTAAAATAGTAATCAAATTTTTAAAGTTATAAATTGACAATTAAATTTTATGTTTTGTTACAAAACGATCACTTAGTAACTAAGTGATAGTTGCGAAAAAATATATATAATAGCATATATAGTCCTTCATATTTAGACATTTAATTAATTTAATCATAATTTAATTTTTTTAATAAACTTAACTATCATTATTTATACATTTTATCAATTTGATCTTATTTTAAAATATAGATAATTTAATAATTTTCCTCAAACCACCCTGTGGTTGAAAGAAAATAAATAAGGTGAAAGAAAATAAATAAAAGAAGAAAGATTGATAGGGGACTCAAACCTGAGTTTGAGATGCCAATTGAGTCAAACCTATTCCTTTGACATAAATTACAACAAATTAAATATAAATCTTACATTTGTTACAAATTAAATTTCAATCCTGTTAATTAATTTGGATTCTCATTTTTTTTGGAATTTTAAAAATTCCTAAAATAGTCCCTAAATCTCAAAATCTCAAATTCTCACCATTGCCACAGCTGATCACCGTCATCGAGGCCTCCCCTCTAATCGTCAGATTCAATCAGTCATTTTTCCCAATTTTTCGTTGTCGAAAACTGACGAACAACAGATATTGAACAAAAAATATAAAATCGTCATTCGACTGGCACGCCGTTCTTCGATTTCTGACGACGATAAATTAAGAGAAATAGTTGGCTGGATCTGATCGTAAATTGACATCGATCAGAAATCATCGATAGGTAAGATTAGATATGAACTCCCTAACCTCAGTAGGCAAAACCTTGAGCGAAATCGGTGTTGATTCATTTAAGAAATGTTCAAGATCATAACCACGAATCATCAAAACAACCTGCTGAAGCCACAATAGAAAGTTCGAATCAAAGTCGAACACTAATTTTTTTTTTAGTGAACATCGGACTGCTAGATTGACCGAATCCATCAGTAGTTGCATCGCTTTCCATTACAACAAGTGAAGGAGATCTGAAAAGACGACTAGCAACAAATTGATCGAAATGAAAAGAACAAACAAAGCACAAGGACAAAGATTACCGCAGGATCGACGACGAAAATACCATATTAAAGATATTCCATTGAAAAGAATACTAATAACAAGAAGATAACTGTCGACGTCATTTTTGTCCGGGCCGAAATAAATTTAGTCTTTAAAATTCTATCAAACGTTTGGAGTCACTATCAATTGTTTTGGGTTAAGTACGACAGAAAATTTGTAATACCGGCCTGCATCAACACCGAGATCGTCGCCGAATTCGAAACCCAATTACGAATGAGGAAGGTTATAGTACCCACTACGCCTATAAATTGGTACCTATGGGTTTATGTTGTCTAAAAAATGCACAAACCAAATATTAATAATAAAAAAATAATAATAATGAAAAGGAATATAATAATAATAATAATAAATACATTAATGAAACTGAAAAAGTGGCTCAAATGTTGGACCCATTTGTGGGTTGCTGTAGCAGGATCAAATGCGGAACAAATTTAAATGACACATACGTATCATCTTCTACAGATCCTTATACGGCACGTTTTGAGGCCAAATGCATCCCCCTCCTTTTCCTTTTCATTATGCGTTTCTTCTCCAGGTTTCAAGAGAAACAAAATTTCTCTCAAATACTATCATCCATGGCAGCGTCATCTTCTAGCCATTGTCGTCGCTACCACCGCTGCTGCCGTCAGTGCACAGCCTCATCTCCGGTCTATCAACATCGTCCTCGCACGCTTCTTTTCATCACCGTCATCGTTGCTATGGTTTCCATCTCCGACGAGTACATACTATCATTCCCCTATCTCTTTTTATTCGGCAAGCTCCTTTTGAACATGGACTGAAAAAAAGGTGCGATACTACCATCGTCGTCACGTGTTCGTCCACTTTCTCCAAGCAGCGACGATGGTGGTGGTCACTTTGGGGTTTCGGGTGATGTGTGAGGTTTAAGGACCTCTCGGGTTAAGGGCAACGCAGTTTCTGGTGGTGGATGATGGCGGTGAGGAACTCACTTGGAGCCATGGCCAAAAGGCTACAATCTCCCTTCGTTCACTTGTGGTTGCCCCTTGCTAACAGTGTCACGGTGACCTCTCCTAATTCGTGGCTAATCCCCCCTCCTTTGTAGTTTCCAGAGTCCAATCATTTTTTCTAATCGTGACCCCCTCCATGTTCGAATAGTCTTTCCAGTGTTTTCGTTCTGTATATGTCTCTCCCCCTTTTTAATTGTTGTGGAGGTATATATATCCAAGAAACGTGTACTTAACTAACACTTGAGTTAGTTCAGTTAGTTAAGCCTAACGGACTGATTAATAACAGCTATCAATAAAAACTGCTGCATAAATGCAATAAAATCCGCCGCAAACAGTGCAGCAAAAACAACAATCATGCCCGCCTAAACACAGCAGCATCACACGGTTCAAACAGCCCATAAAATACCACACCAACACGGTGGAATTGGTGATTATAAGTTATATGAACTTCGCAATAGCAATTACTGGGTGTAATTGTAAACAAAAGCAGGAAGACGTTGAGTTATATGAACTTCGAGTGGAGTTGCTTTAGGACTTGTCATTCCAGCTCCCTCACGCATATCGACTGCTTCACTTGAGGGGGTCTCAAACTCGAACCAATGCAATACATTTAGCCAGTGTAAGTTGCAAAATTTGAAACGCAAATGAAACTCCAGGGCACATTCTTCGTCCACTTCCAAATGGAATCAGTTCAAAATTATGTCCCCTTACAACAACGTCTTTGTGGCTAGTCATGAATCTTTCGGGTCGAAATGCAAATGGGTTTTCCCATACGAGTGGATCGCGATGAATTTTTTGAAGATTGATAATAAGCCAAGTGCCAGCGGAAACATGATATCCATTGACCGTGCAGTCTTCAATGGCTTCATGAATCACAGAGAGTGGAGCAGCAGGATATAGACGTAGCGTTTCCTTAATGACGGATCGAAGGTACACTAAGTTTTTGGTGTCTTATTCTTTCACCATTAGTCTATCTTTACCGACATGGATGTTCAGTTCTTGTTGGACCTTGTCCAATGTGTAATAACCCGTTTATCCATATACCCAAACCATTTACCCAATATCCAGACCCGGTCCATAACCCGACCCGGATCCAAGACCAAACCCGATCCGGAACCAAAAAACCCTAAAAACCTAACCCTTCAGCCGCCGCCGTCCATCTCCGGCAACCAACCCAACCGAAATGAACCAAAACCCTAAACTAACCCTAAATCTGGTTCAAACCAACCCTAAACCCTGACCCTCTGTCAATCCAACCTAAACTGACATCCCAAATCAACAACCCATACCCTATCAACAACCCGATCTGTTGAACCATGTCCTGACACCCTCAAATCCGGCCATCCCACATCACCAAATCTGCAGCAATAAACAATTGGGGGTAGTTGTTTTTTATTGTAAAAAATCGGATTTAAAATCCGAATCAAATCTGTAAAGGAGGGGACCCTTTTAGTTCGAAAAAAAATAGAAAGGGGGGATTTTGAGTCGAAAAAAAAATGTAAAGTGGATGAAAAAATTTGAAGTTTTTTGAGTGAAATACAAAAATATTTCCAGAAATTTCAGAGCAACAAAGCAATCTTCATTTTTTTTATCTCTAATCAAGTATAAACAAAAGCGGTTTTTTCAGTTTTAAAATAAAAAACTTTGTCTTGATTTAAATTTTAAAATTAAAAAAAAAAGAAGGAAAGGAAAGAAAAGGTTCGAAAGCTTACCCTTGTTGCCGTTGCCGAGTCTTCGCCGTCGGATCACCACACCGGTGAGCGGCGTTTGGGCAGAAGTGAGAACGCCGTTACATAGGGAGAGTGAGGGAGAAGAAGAACTAGGCAGATTAGGGTTTTCCCTTTTTTAAAACAAATTTTAAATCAAACACAACTAACCCCTTTGATTTAAACCAGTGAGATACAAAACGGCGCCGTTTCAGGTGCATTACCCGCGCGGTGACCCGGATCCGGGGAGGATCCGCGTGTTCGGGTAATAGGTAAATGTCCGGTTAAGTCCCTCCCTTTTTATCCCGCCTTAATATTGATCCAGGGGACAATTGCACTTTTGGTCACTGTAGCTTTAATTTTGTTCTATTTTCGCGTTTATTTATGATTTTGTCCCTTTAATTTACTGTTTTTTCAGCACTTTTATTTCATGTTATTTATATTTCAGCCCATGCATTTTGTATTTGTTTCATTTTAGTACTTTTCATATTTTTTCATGCCATGCAAATTATTAATTGATGCATTTTAGTCCCTAATCTTTAGCTTTAGATTTTAGTAAAGCATTGCATTATTATTATTATTATTATTATTATTATTATTATTATTATTACATGTATATAATATATTATTATTATATAAAATAGTTTATTTTATATGTTAATATAATATGTAAGATATATATACATATACTTTTTTTACCTAGGATTCATATTTTTATGTAAAATATATATATATATATATATTATACTTTTGTATATATAAGATTTTATGTATATATATAAAATAAAGTATAGTATTTTGTTTAATTATTATATATATAAAATAATAATAAATACTTATTTTTGTTAATATATATATAACTACTAACTTAATATATATATAGGAATATTTTTAATACATATATAGTTTTACTTTAACTATTATATTTTAAGTATATATATAAAATAATAATAAATATTAATCTTTATAAAAAAATAATATATATAAACTATTAACTTTATATATAACCTTTTTGATAAATATAAAATATATTTTACCTTAAATAATATTTTTAAGTATATATATTTATATAATTTTGCATCATAATAGGAATTAATGGTGTAAAGAATTAAGGTAATATTCTTTTATTTAAGGAGTTTGAGAATTAGTGTCCCGGACGTAAAGGGATGGGACATTCTCGATATCCCTAAATAAAAGAATATCATTACCATTTTAGGATACGATATTTAAGGGAATTTTCTTTTATTTATAGAATCGAGAAACCATTTCCCGGGCGTAAAGGGGAGTGAATTTCTCGGTTATTCTAAATAACCGAACGTTTCTTTAAATATTTAAAACATTTTCATGCATTTAAGAATCGTATTTTAAATTTTATTTGAATTCGAAATTTTCAACACCAAGACATAAAATAATCGACTATGTGCCAATTTTTGGGAGGTGTGGGGGTGCTCATCATTCTCCGTCCGTAACCGACTCTCGGACCCAAAAAATTTTTATCTTTGGTTTTATCAGTGTCTGGTCTATCATTTTTAAATGATTGGTGTCGACTTCACATTTTAATTTTTAAGTCGGACAGGGTTTTTTAAACAAAATTAAAATAATCAAAAAAAAAATTTAAACCCGAATAAAAAAAAGCACCGGACGAGTTTGGGTGATTACACAAGGCATCACGGTTGTTGAGTAATAAAGATAAAAATCCATGTCATTGTAATCGATGTCGTATCTTCCGCCGCTAATATAAGAGCCTATCAGATTATGACCATGAAAAGATAAGTAATGAATTTCCATGACACTAAGACTAGAATGGGCAAGCAACAAGGGATTTGGATAAAAATGGACGTACGAGAGTGGTGGCTTTGTTGATCGTATCGGCATCGTGCTCCTCCGAATCACGGAGAATAGATAGCATCACTCCCATGAGATCTTGCTCACTGTTCGCCTCATCTTCAGCCCTCTTACGCTTGTTCTCTTGTAGCCATCCTTCAGCAACTTGGTCCAATTTTTTCGCTATCTTCCTCATGGACTTCTTTTCTCCACCGACGTCCAACCATCCCAGAAATGGCAGCACATCGGACACCACAAACTTTCCAACCACATCAAAGAACTCGTTCAATAACTTCTTCTGAATTCCATCTTCTCCACTGAAACTCGATATTCGCTTCCCTACCATAACCCTCATACTCACGTTAAGAGTAACATCTCTAAACCATCTCGTCATATCTACCAATTTCTTTTTATTACAGAGCTGGTATAACTGTTGCATGGATGTCTTTATCTCGGATTCCCGAACATGTTTAAACGAGTCGAGTCGGTGATTCGAGAGGAGGCCAGTTGTGGCACACCTGCATACTTGACGCCAATAAGGTCCATAAGGCGCGAACATAATTATGGCATTGTTGTAACCCAAAAGCTCCATGTTTGCTACCTTTGGACGACCGGCAAATGCTTTATCATTTGTGGTGAGACATTCTTTGGCAATCTCCCAACTGCTCACCACCAAAGCTCTACGCACACCCAATCTGATTGTGAAGATTCTTCCATATTTGTCGGCCATGTTAGCCAATATTATTTGAGGTGGTTGGGGTCCTCTGAGGAGGCTGAGGTGGCCGATTACTGGCCATGCTCCACCAGCTTGTGGTGCCGTTTTCCTCTTGTTTATGTTTTTTGAGGCAGTTTTTGATATCCAAAGAAGAGAGAAAAGAGAGAGTAGTAATAGTGGAAAAGCAAAGATTAGAATGGTCGATGTTGCTGGGAATGGATGAAATGATGCCATAGTTAAATTGCTACTCAACTATCTGTGGGCGATTAAAGACGGAGGAGATGGATTTATAGTCGATAAAGTGGGGACGTCATGTCAGATGCCAAATGCCTTAAAATCAGATGGAGAAAGGAAAAAATCATTTTTTTCTTTTGTTGGAAAGATTGTAACATGTTTCTAGTAGTTTGTTTATATGCTGCGTGTGTTATCAAAAGTAAAAATTGAAAAACCGATATTATCACGTGACTACACTAGAACGGTAAAAATAGATTAATTATATTAGGTAATTTCCCTTAAAATTATTAAAGAGTAAAAACTAACAGTTGAATAATAAAAATATAATTATATAAAGAAAGAGTTCAAATATTTAACCAAATAATTCGAATAAATAAAAGATATATAAACAAACATCGCTACCTGAAATATAAATACCATCAACATTAATATAATTTAAACAAAACTAGGTGTAATTCAAAGTTCATCTGAAGCCAATCATTATCAAGATTATAATTGGAAACACATGCACAATTAAAACAAGTTAGCCAATCAAGTCATCTAATCCAAACATACCATATTAGTGGTATATATGCACATTATTTATTGATGATATGTGAAAAATATGTTAACTGAAATGTCAATTTCAGTTTTTTATAGAAGCCGTTAATATTATTAAAAAGAGAAAATATTCAAAATTACAATAAATGTCTACAATCCGTCATACCTCATTTTGTCCGACCATTGTTATTATCCATTACTATTACTATTATTATTATTATTATTATTATTATTATTATTATTATTGATGATATGTGAAAAATATGTTAACTGAAAATTTACTATTACTATTATTACAATAAATGTCTACAATCCATCATACCTCATTTTATAGAAGCCATTAAGGACTATATTAAAATTATAGAAACATAGTTTGGTGACTAAATTGTAAGAATTGAAACTATTGGGACAAAAGTGCAAAGAATGGAAAGTTAAAAGACTAGTTTTGTAATTAGCCCCTAAAGGGATTAGTCACTCCCTTACGTGGACTATTGGGGTGAAATTCCTTCACAAGAAGGAATGGTGAATTGATTATAGCAAGATAGAAATAAGGAAAGAAAAACTTACCGTAGCTTACATTGTCTTCAACTTTCATCATCATCTTCATATTACAATTGAGCAAGCACCTTTCCTTCCTCTACATAAGCAAGCACCTCTATTGGAGACTTAACCAAGCTTAAGTTTTCTTCGATTTTTCGATTCCATATCGTTCCTATCGATCTAGCAAGGTAAACACTTCTATTGATTATTGGTTTTCATGACTAATTCATGGTGAAATCCAAGTTACAAAATCACCTAAACCCTATTGATTACCCATGGATTCCAAGCTTAAAACCTTATTGTTTTTATAGCTAGAAATTACTATAGAATTTATTATTGTTATTGGAAAACGTTGGAAGCATTATAACCTTTTGTTTCCATGTTTTTATATAGCTTAAGATATTGAAGATGAAGAATCACATATTCCATCAAGGTCAAACAAGTCAAAGGGCAAAGGAATCACTATCTAGGAGCTTTGAAAGCTTTGGGAGTATCGGTGAGTGTAGTCAAAGTCTCGGGATTGGCTAGGTGCCTTCTTAATTTCATTATTATTGTTTATTGCATTGCTAACATTGTTTCAAGGTATTGTTGCATCGAAACCTCTTTAGAGGCAACATAGGTATGCATTGATAAGTTCATTGCATTAGTATTGTCCGTTGAGCCATTGTCATTAATGTCATCAAAATATTAATAGATTGATATATTGTTCATTGGACATTGATACTGAATTATTGACATTGATATTGTCATCGTCATAGTCATTGAACATTGGTATTTCCATTGTTATAGTTATTGACATTGTTACTGCCATTGTCATTGAAACATTGGTTATTGAATCTTAGTATTAATATTGTCACCATTGAAATACACATTGATCATTGATATTGACCATTGCATTGGCAAGATCATTGTATTGATAAAATTATTGTATTGACAAAAACTATTGGAGCTAAGGCTCAACTCTCTACAAGAACACTTGCTATTGCTACAGTATGAAATGCTTTAAGTTGCTTAAACAATAAAAGCCCTTGGACACTTTCGCATGGTATATGGTAAATTGGGACTACAGTCCATGAGCTACGGCTCAAAGGTTACGACCCTAGGTGAGAAGGCTGGTTTGGTTGGAGGGTACGGGGAAGAATGAAGTATTGATCATTGTTATCGCATTGACACAAGCCATTACTTTGTGTTTTGAGCTTGTTTAAACACGAACCAATGCTACCTATGTCCAAATGTGATCCAAGGTGAAAAATGTTAAAAGACAATTAAAATCATTAGCAAGACTATTGTATGAATAAGCTTGACTAATGTTAAAGCATGGTTGGGGTGCATTTACATTAATTTGTTAATATGGATATTATGGACATTCACTATATTGAAACATTGCTATTGACATTATTGACATTCATAGTATTGTTCATTGGATTGTTATTGGCTACCTAGGCTATATAAGCCTAATGCATCTTATCTTCATGCACTTTAGGTTAAGAAGTTCAAGGAACGAGGATCATGAAATGAGTCAATTTTGGCAAGTCGCAACAAGTCAATGTAATGTAAACTTTGTCTTTGAACTCCTAGAATGGTGGCATAGGGTCTAAACATGCATAAATGGTCATTTTGATGTGTATATATGATCAGTATGTGCTTGTCTATGTTTGAGGTAAAAATGGACTTATAATGGTATTATTTTTTTGTAGAATTGGCATATTTGGCACCAATATTGATAAACATAGTAAACAAATTCATTTTGTCATAAGATTTGACATACAACAAGTTAGACATACAAAAATATTGTGAGTAAAATTTCACGGTCATTGGATATGGTTTAGGTGCCTAAAATGAATAACAACCAGACAAAATTTGTCATTGCAAACCCTATCGTACCAATACGGGTAATGGTGTATCGATACGAGCATGCATAATTTGACAAGGTTAACACGGGGTATCGATACGTACTTAGGTGTATCGATACGCATTTTTAACACTGGAATTTTTCTGTAGTAGCGTATCGATATGGATTATGGTGTGTCGGTATGATAATTGGTTACTGGGATTTATAAAATAAATGGAGTACCGGTACGGAGGGGGAACCGTACTAATCCCTAGGGATATTAAGCTTGGTACCGATACGACTTAGCCTATACCGGTACGGTAAAATGTTACTGGAATTTGAGTAGTGCATAGAGTATCAATACGATAAGGCTCATATCGGTACCAGTTTTAAATCCTAACAGTAATAATGGTCAGGCATACCGATACGGTCTATCGAGTATCGGTACCGATACGGGTAATTTATTTAAATGATCAGGTCAAGCTTTAAATTATGGCAAAACGGTCATTAATATTGTAAGAGTCAATTGAAGTTATAATTGAACATGGAATTCATTGAAAATTTGCTGGTAAGATGAATGGACATTGAATTACACATTGATAAGGTTAATTTATAATAATGACCCAAGAATTTCAAAAATTACAAAATAGTCCCTAAACTCATAAATGTTACAAATTGGTCTATTGTAAGATAATTATCGTATTGAATCAACTCAAGATTATTATTGTATTGTATAGTCATTGACTGCATTATTGAAACATCGTTAAATCACCAGAATTATTGTATTGATCACCATTTTCGTTCATCGATAGCATCTCAGACTCGATTTTCTACCAGATCGAGAAGGTGGTGTTACATTTGTGATATCAGATCTAAAGTTTAGTCGATTCTAGGACCAAACCGAGGCCTGTTATATATCATTACATTGCATATGCCACCTAGGAGTTTATTATTGTGTATATTTTGTGACATACAACTAAACTAATCATTTTCTTTATATAATAAATATGTGTAAGTCAAATGAACCTCTCCAAAATATTGAGCATTCTATTGGATCCTTGATTTGTAGCAAGAAGATAAGAGGGAAGATCCTCTTAACCCTCAAGAACCCAAACAAGAAGTGTCAAATCTCGAATTCTCGACACAAACTGTATAGTTTATGTGTTATAAGAACATGACTGAAATGTTCAAGCAATTTATGGCTACCCTAAAGACTGAGCTCACTACACAGCCATCTGTGACTGTTACCTCAATACCTCGAGCCCCTATCGACAAACTTTCCCAGTATAGAGATTATATGTTTACTGGTAAGGAAGGTGATAGATCCTGGATCCATTCATTCCTTTATAAGTATCGTATTGATAAGGAAGTTTAAGTTACGAACTGAGCCTATAGCTACTAAGATCACAGTAACAAACCTATTAGGTGATAGTGTGGTGATCATGTCAGTATGTAAGAATTGGCCCTTAATGGTTCAAGGTATTTCTTTTTTGGCCAATCTCATGGCCCTCCCTATGCATGAATTTGATGTTATATTGGGGCTTGACTGGCTCAGTGAGCATCAAGCTTCGGCAGATTGTAGTAAGAAGAAATTATACCTCTGAGATCGTGGTAAGGAGAACATAACTCTTATGAACTCTGAAGGTAGTAACCCATTGTTGTATGCTATCAAAGGTAAAAGCAAGGAATAACCACAGTTGCAAGACATCGACATTGTACAAAAATTTCATGATATGTTTCCCAATGAACTTTTAGGTTTGCCACCTACCCATGAAGTTGAATTTGGGATTGAAGTGCAACCTAGAACTACCCCGATTTCCATTGAACCCTATAGAACGGCTCCGATAGAGCTCAAGAAACTTAAAGCCCAAATCTAAGACTTGTTAAACAAGGTTTTCATCTGACCAAGTTCTTTATCCTGGGGAGATTTGGTCCTCTTTGTCAAGAAGAAAGATGGATCTATACGTCTTTGCATTGATTACCGAAAATTGAACAAGCTGACAATCAAGAACAAGTATCCTCTCCCTGAGGATCGATGATCTTTTTTTATCAGCTTAAGGATGTCACAATTTTTTCCAAGATTGATTTGAGGTATAGATATTATCGTATGAAAGTTAAAGAATATGACGTACCGAAGACTGATTTTTATACAAGATATAAGCACTATAAATTCTTAGTGATGCCCTTTGGGTTAACCAATACACTGATTGCCTTCTTAGATCTCATGAATCAGGTTTTTAGACCCTATCTTGACAAGTTCATAGTGGTGTTTGATGAATGTTCAAAAGTACTATTTTTCTTGCCCTTTTTACTCATATTATTGTTAGATTAATTACATTTGTAGTTATTCATGCATATTTTCGAGTTTCCTCCGTTATTAAGCTTGGTATTACATTTTGGTTGGTTTTCGTAGAAAAGTTGCTGCTTTTGTGTGTTAATTTTGTGAAGGGCAAGATTGCCTTGGCAAGCAGGAATTGCCGTGGCAATTAAGGAAGAAAATTGAAGGGTCTACCGTGGCAATTGAGGCTGATTTCTGAAGGCCATGCTGAGCTGATTGCTGAGGCATGTCGGGACCAGTCCATCTCAATCAGGATAAGTACGAAAGTCAAGGGATAAAGCCCTCAAAATTAGGACTTCCACGTAGAGTTTGAAGGGGATATGAAGTCAGATTTGTGAGGAGTTTGAGGATAAAAATAAAAGGGGTTTAATATCTTTTTTCTCCAATTTAATTCCAACTTTACTCATCCTCATCAACAACTAATCTAACCTAATAATCCCCTATAAATAGAAGACAAATCGCAGTCACCAGAGGAGAGGAGAAACGGACGAGAGAGAGAGAGAGATCGCAAGGCTTCATCTTCTTTATTTTTAGTTTATGCGATTCATGTTTGGGAATTATTCTTTATATATCTTTTGAACCTAGCCATGAATTAATGTAATTGGACTGGGTTATTTGGAGTTTTTGGTTTTGATAAACGATTGAATTTGTTTAGGTATTAGAGTTTGCAATTTTAATTCAAAGTTTGTTTATTCTTGGTTCTTAATTTTGCAAGTAAATTGGGAGAGTATCTCATGAATTCATCCATTTATCTAATATCGGGAGAGTTAGATTCAAGAAATGAATGAACATGGTTTCCATACAATCAATCGATGGTGAAGACTAATCTGACTTAGGGATAAGTTGCGGGTTTCAACGGCTAAAAGGAGCGCAAGATCGGTTATTGTCCACCTTTGGTTCACGCAAGGATATATTATCAAGGCATGCACAATTAACAGTGTTTCGAGTTAGGGATAACTAGAAACCATTGAAGAACGCTTCGTCGAAATTTGAAGGTTCTCGCCCAATTGCCCAGGCAATCGTTCCATTCCCAATTGCCCAAGCAATCGTAGAATTGCCCAGGCAATCTGACTAGAGCCAATTGACGGAATGATTGAACGGCTCTAGCAATCAATTACCACAATGGTCCATTCAGTCATCACACCACTACTCACAATAACCCGACCTACTCTCTTATTTGATTCCTCTATCATTTATTTTAATTCTTTAGGTTTAGTTATTTTGTCTCAATTCATCATTACTATTTATTTCTTTAAACAATTGCAGTGACTTAAGCAAAGTGGCCCAAACCAATCCCTGTGGAGACGATACTCGATACTTATCATATCGCTTTATTACTTGCGACGTGTATACTTGCACCATTTGCGTAACACTCAAAACACGCAACAAGTTTTTGGCGTCGTTGTCGGGGATTGGAAATTAGTGTTAGTTGTTTTTGTTATTGCATTTTTTTATTTTTACTAACTTTTCTTTTTTGTTTGTTTTATCAAAAAAAATTTAGGTACGCTATAAAGTTAAGGGACATCAACATGTGGGGAAATCAAAGTCGATCTATTCAAGAGTTGATGATGGAAGATAGAAATCAATCCAATCAAGAATTTGTTACACTCAACGATGATTACCTATACTAACCGAGAAAAGCCCAAGAAACCTATACCGTGGAAAACTCTTGCACTTGTTATGGAGAGCATCATGTGTTTGAAAATTGCCATCAAAATCCTGGTGCATATGGCTACATGGAGGACCATAGTAGGAACCATCAGCAAAATCCTTGGTATGATCAAAATGCTCAAAAATTTTTTTACCATAATAGATTTGTTGCTGCAATAGATATCCATGGCAATGTAATCCTCATCAAAACCTATCAAATTCCTTGGAGGCGAGGATAGCTAGATGGATGCACTCATGAGCGATTCGATAGATCAAATGAGAAGACTCACTAATGCCACGGATAACGTGTTCCAACCATCAAGTCCTAGGGATACTGACGTCCCAAGATAAGAGGGCAAGGAAAATACAAAGAGAGCTCTCTGATGTGTGAGGAACAACTACAACCTCCAAGTTGAGAGCATGCCAATGAGTAAAATTGCCAAACACTTGATGAGCCTGAGCAACAAATTGCCATGACAATAATTGAGAAGACTGAACAGAATAATGCCACGACAACACTCAGTGAAGCTGAGAACAACAATGCTACATCAAATTCTGATGTCCAGAATGTTACATTGTTGATACTGAATAAAGAATCTGAAGATTGCTCTTATCCACTTTTGCCACGGCAATTGCACGACCAAATGCATGACCAACATGATGGCAACACTGTTTTAATGGAATATGAGCAGGTGATGATTGAACCTTTTAAATTCTTTAAAAACTCACCTCATCCATTGCAGGTATTTCTTGAGGAACCAACGGTGGTAGATTTGAAGCCATCAAAATCTCTATTGATGGAGATAGTTGAGAGGCCTAAAGAGATATGATTTATAAAGCTTTTCAGAAAATTGGTTTTTCCCTTGACATTCATAGAATTTTGGCAGATGATTGCCACGGTAATTGGCTAGAATAGCAATTGCCACAACAACGAAGGCTACAACCAACCATGATGGAGGTCAACATGAATGAGGTAATTAAATGGTTGAATGTTGAAATAATTTTTTCTAATAATATATTCATGCCTTCAGGAATAATAGCAAGGTGAAGGATATACATGGACTACAAGGGAACACGAAAGAAAGACACATCCACCATGGTAACGAAAAAGGGAGTAGCTGTGAGCACATTGGCCCAACTCTTTTTGGGCAATATTTTCACCCGATGAAGGGTGCGGATAGACTAAAAGAAGTATCAGAAATGAATCTTCTCATGCTTTATTTTTATCTATTTTCGTTTTATCCTTTATTTCGATAATTATCCTTTTATTTTTTAGAATGAGAGTTTCAAGGAATAAGGAGTTTCCTTACTTCCTTCCTCTCTTGAACTCTGAAGTTTTTCCTTTCTTGTTTACTTAGTTTTTCCAATCAAGAACCTCAAAACCATGCTCGGAGTAAGTTCGTCCCAAGTACTCGAGTCTTCTTGTAGACGATTTGTGTCTCCATTCATTGAGAGGTGATTTATAACTGGGAGACATCTCATGGGTAAGGGAATTTTATTCTTATATTTCTAATCTGGATAACCCTTGTGTTTATGTGCAAGGTGGAGCGATTCTTGTTGATGTCATTGCCATCAACACATATTTTACGAATCATGAGCGAGGAACCAACGAGAGAACCAACGCTACTAAATAAATCCCATGCTCCGATAATTGCCCAGGCCACCAAAAATTCCTCGGTAATTCATGATGCCTCGGCAAGTCCTGATGCCCAGGCAAGCGAACCTACCTCGGTGAACATGAATCGAATCAAAGAGATGCTCTGCCCACTATCCCATAGATTGGAACAAATGGAGGCTCATCAATTGTTATTCATGCGGTACATGAAGGACCACAACACAACCATCACTCAAGTGATTTTGGAGAAGTACCGTGATAGCACCATGCATTTCCCAGTGTTTCTGCTACCAAACTACTTGCCCCGGTAACTAAGGATGTCGCAGCAACTGCTGCACATGATAAAGTGACATCGCCACCGGCTGCACCACCAAAGACGAAGCGTAAAGCTTCAATCATTGAAGAGGCCGATCAAGAAAATACAACAATCGATGAGGTTGCGGAAGTAAGGGTTCAAGTCGCACCACCAGCCACACGCGCTCAACCACCATGAACCGCAAAATGAATCAAGCATACGGACCGAAGCAAACTCATCATCCAAGGTGACGACATTTTCGACAAACTTATTTGCATTTTTAATTTTAATTTTGTTGCACTTGCACGCATTGAGGACAATGCTTCTCTTAAGTTTGGGGGAGGGTGTTGCTTCAAGTTAGTTTCATGTTTAGTTGTATTCATTTTTAGTAATAGCATATAGGTTGCATATATTACTTGCCATGCCTTTGATTGGATTTAATTTGCCTAGACTTGTTGGATATCTTATGATGAGTTTACCACTGCATTTAATTGATAGAACTTTCGATTTTAGGATGCGCATAGATAACACTTAGAATTCGACTATAATGCTGAATATAATTTTACATTGTTGTGACTTGATTGATTAAAGGAGACTTAGTGAACTTAGGTTATTTAAAAATTGGGTTGATTGATTAAAATTGAAATTGTTAGTTGATAAAAAAAATTGCATGCCTTGCTAGAGGTGCCCGAAACTGGCTCTAGTAAAAGAAAAATACCCCGGTATTTAATTTGATAAACCTATCGTTCACATGGAATCTTGAAAATCAACTTGTACACAACTCCACACACACATTGTCACAAGCATTATAGTTTCGTTTTGAGTAATTCCTGTGTTATCCAAAAAATTGAAGGGTAATCATACTTTGTACCACGTGTTGCGCGTAATAAGTACTACGCAAATGTGCAAGTATACACGTCGCAAGTTATAGTATAAAAGATATCGTCTCCACAGGGATTGGTGCTACTTCAAGAATCTAATCTCTTGCAATTGTAAAAGTAAAAACACAAGTAAAGGATTATATAAGTTTTAACTAATAACTAATCTAGAAAGCAATTAAGTAAATGAAAAGATGAATTCAATTGAGAGAGAAAGGCTAGGTTATCGTGAGTTGAGGTGTGATAGCCGATTGGATTGTCTTGGTAGAAGAGTGCACGGGCAACTCAGTTGCCGTGGCAACTTGCACGATGGGGTTGCCTTGGCAACTAATTGATGGTTGCCTGGGCGACTAGTTGGGCAACTACTTGGGCGACTGGGCAGCAACTTCAAGGTTCGGCGGAGCGTTCTTCAATGGTTTCTTCTTATCCCTAAGTCGAAACTCTAGCTACTTGTGCATGCCTTGATAATACATCCCTGCGTGAATCAAGGGTGAACAACAACCAATCTTGCGCTCCTCTTAGCCGTTGAAATCCTTAACTTATTCCTAAGCCGGATTAATCTTCACCATCATTGGATTGAATAAAGATCATATTCATTCGTTTCTTGAATCTAACTCTCCCGATATTAGATAAATGGATGAAATCACGAGATCCTCTCCCAATTCATTCGCAAACAATAATAAGAACCAAGAATGAATAAACCTTGAAATAGAAAAGTGCAAACTCTTATTACCTAAACAAAAACCAATAGTTTCTCACAACCACAAAACACAATAACCATAGCCAAGTAAATTTAGTTCATGGCTAGGTTCCAAAGAAACACAAGATAAACAATCCCTAGCATGAACCCAATCGAACAAGGAAGAAAAGATGAAGCTTGTCGAAAATTCCCCTTTGCTTCCTCTCTTGATCTTGTCGAAATTCCCTCTTGCTCTCTCTATTGGTCTTGTCGAAATTCCCTCTTGCTCTCCCTATCCATATTATCGAAATCTCCTTGATATTTATAGGGCTAGGCCAAAGTCCTTCTTTGAGGAGGAGTTTGAGTTGGAATTAAATTATCTTTAAAGAATATAATTCTTTATTATAATTTTATTCCTATTAGAACTTCTCCTATCTTCTTGGAATTTAATTCTTCTTTAATCTCTGCATGGCAATCAAATTCCTTTGGGCTTGGGCCTTGCTCCATGTCATCTTGGGCTTGTAAAGTCATGAATTTCGACATCCATATTGCTTTTTGTCTTTGTCGACAAATGCCATGGCAACTGGCTCAGCGTCTCCTTCATGCATTGCCCTGGCAACTAGCTCGGCATAACCTTCATGCATTGCCCTGGCAACTAGCTCGGCATTGCTTTGGCAAGTGATCCTGCACATACACACACAAAAACACACCAAAACAGCATCTATTTCCACAAAAATCACCAAGTTATGTAATCAAGCTCAACGATTGAAGGAAACATGGATTAATGCATGAATGGCTAATTATGCAACTAATATGAGCCTAAGTCTAACAATAATATGAGTAAAAAGGGTAAGAAAAATAGTACTTTTGAACACTTATCACACCCCCAAACTCGAACTATTGCTTGTCCTCAAGCAATGCATACTCATAATTACCTGCCAAGACTTCAAATTTTCACAAACTTAGCTTTGAACTTGATTTCAATTCTCTGAACCGGGGCACAAAGTATGATTGGCTTTTTATTTTTCGGAAAACTGAGGAGTTACTCGGAATCAAACTATAATGATTGTGAGTGTGTGCGGAGTTGTGTGCAAGTTGATTTTTCGGATTCTATGCAAACAATAGGTTTTCAAATTACTTCATTGGGTTCTTTTTAACATGTTTTAACTAGAGCCAATTTCGGGCACCTCTAGTGTTTTATTTTTAGCTTTCTTAAGTTAATTTAATCGACTAGAGCCGGTTTCGGGCACCTCTAGTTAAAAATCTTTTAACGCCTCCTAGAGCCAATTTCGGGCACCTCTAGTGATCAATTTTTTTAGCATATGCTAGAGCCAATTTCGGGCACCTCTAGCATTCATCCAATTTTTATTCTAATCCCCCAATTAGTTAATTATCAACCTAAGTTTACTAGAATTCCTTAAATCAATCAAACCACAATAGTGTTTCATCAAATTTAACATCATAGTAAAATTCTAAGTTTTTCCATGGTTATCCTAGAATAAAAATTCTATCAATTAAGTGCATTGGCAAAGTCATCATCGAATATTCATCAAATCTAAGCAATTCTTGTTCTAATTAAAGGCATGGCAAGCAATTTATGTATCCTAAATGTAATGCTTAAGATTAATGTAACTAAACATGGTGATTACTAATAACAATCCCCCCCAAACTCGAGTGAGGCATTGTCCTCAATGCATGCATAAAAATAACAAAAAATAAAAATAAAAATGCATACGAGGACTTACTCCGAGAGTTCGTCATCGTAGATGATTAGTTTCCTTCTAGTTGGCGTCTTGATTTTCTTGCTTGAACGCGATGGTTGTTTTCTTGTTGCCGGTGGTGGAATCGATCCTCGTACGGGGTTGTCCTCATCATCCTCTTCATCAATGTCAATGGCTTTTCGTTTGGAGGATTCAATTGGTGTGGTCTTTATTGGTTCAATGGAGGACTCGTCCGAATCTGAAAAATCAGAAAATGATTCCGTAGGAGTTGATTCGGGCATAGGTGCTTTACCTTTGGCTTTTGCAGTGGTTGCCGGGGCATCGTCAGGGTTGGTTGTCGTGGCGTCTGCTTCCTTGGTTGCCGGGGCAAGAATCTCGGCGGGAAAGATTGGGAACGGCACACGATTGTCCAGGTACTTTTCTAGGATGACTTGGGTGATGGCATTGTTGTGCTCCTTCATGTACCGCATGAACATTAGTTGCCGATCTTCAATTTGCCTTAGGCGGCTTGCCAATGGGTGCAAAAGTACTTCAAAGTGTCCCGGGATTAATGGCCGAGTTGCCCTAGCGTTAGGTGCTTGGGCATTAGGGATTTCCGCGGCGGCAGGGGTTGCCGTGGCAATTGGAGGCCTTGAAGAATCTCCAGGTGCCTCTCCCATTAGCTTCCAGATTAGTGCTTGATTCCAACCAGACTTGGGTAGGGCCTTTTCATCGGTGGACTCACTCGGGACATGCATCTCCTTGCAAAGATTGGAAATTAAGCAAGGGAAGAAAAGATAACCCTTATCTTTTGAGCTGCATACAAAAATCTCATCGCAAATAATTTTTCCAATGTTAATGATGCGATTATGCAAAATAGAATGTATGAGCAAAAGACGTGGTATATCAACGGTAGTATTGTGTGTGGAGGGAATTAAAGAAGTTTTAACAAACTTATTCCATAGTTTTGCCTCGGGTTTTAGCCGAAGGCGATTTACCGTGCCCTTGTATTTACCGTCGTTCCAATAAGTTCCCGGTTGAGTGAGTTCTTGAAGCACCTTGTCGAGTTGCTTGGGATTGATTTGGTCAACGAAGGCTTGATGCTCGTCCTTCTCAATGTAAAGTCCGTAAAAGGTGTTGATGCTTTCGGGACTTATAAGTATGGCCCGGTTCCGGTTGATGGCAAAAGATTTGCCACTTTTGATGTGCAATCCTCTTGAAGATGAATGGTTGAAGGCCGAAATCTTGATGAGAGTTGGAGTATTCAAAGCCGTGTTCTTCATGAATCTTCCGGCTTTCAAACTTGGATTGAAATCTTTCTTGAACCGCCGGTGTAGCAAACTTCTTGTATCTTGGTTCTTTGGAGGAACTTGGATGAACTAAAAGTTTAATCTTGGATGCCATGTATGATCTTGGTTGTGAGTAAAAACAAAGAAAAGAAAAGAAAAGAAACTAAAAAGTTGCAAGATAGAAAGTAGGAATAGGTTAAGGGTGATGGGTTTTATAGAAAAGATAGGTGGTTGGGATTGGGGGAAATTGAAAAAAAGGGTTTAGGGTTTGGTAGGGATTTTTGACAAAAGGGGTTTTGGTTAGGATGAATTGGAGGCTTTATATAAGCCTTAGATTCAGCCCATTAGTTTCCTTGTTGAAGATGTTTTCCTACTTGGTTTAGAATTCCTTCTTTCTCTTGAACTTCCTTTCCTACAATTCAAAAACAAATCAAATAAGGATTAAAATTAAAGATAAACTAATAAAAAGAAAAAAAAAAGATGTGTAATAGGATTCTTAGACTTGAATAAAAAATCTATCCTAAAACTACTAATAATCGGCAAAATAATAAAATAAAATAATAAATCGAAAAAATGAAAAATAAATAAAATAATAAAATAATCGACAAAAAAATAAAAATAAATAAAAATAAAAATATCAAAAGGGAGAGCATGCTCATGCATCTCCTAAATTGACCACTTCCTTGTTACGTTCCACATGGGCACCATTGTAGTGCTTCAATCTTTGTCCATTAACTTTGAATTCATGGTTGTCAGAGATGGACTTGATTATCACGGCACCATGAGAGAATGGTTTGACGACTTCGAATGGTCCCGACCATCTTGATTTCAGCTTTCTCGGGAAAAGTTTTAGCCGAGAATTGAATAGGAGAACTAGTTGCCCTGGCGTGAACTGCAGTGGCAATAGTTTCTTGTCATGCCATCGCTTTGTTTTCTCCTTGTAGATTCGTGCATTGTTATAGGCTAGTGCATGAAATTCTTCTATCTCATTGAGATCCATCAAGCGCTTTTTGTCCGCACTTTCCCAATCCATATTCACGGTCTTGATTGCCCCAAGACGCCTTGTGCTCGATTTCCACCGGTAGATGACATGTTTTACCATAGACAAGCCGGAAGGGGACATACCTAATGGTGTTTTGAATGCGGTGCGATATGCCCAAAGTCGTCATCTAGTCTTAATGACCAATCCTTCCTTGAGGATTTACAACTTTCTCGAGTATTCCCTTCAACTCCCGGTTGGAAATTTCTGCTTGCCCGTTGGTTTGTGGGTGATATGCCGTGGCGATCTTGTGTGATATGCGAGCGTTGCAACATCTTGGCAATTAGTCTGTTGTCAAAATGCTTGCCCCGTCATCGATAATCGCTCTCGGCATCCCAAAACCGTAAATATGTTTTTTCTCAGGAATCGTTGCACGGTCTTGGAATCGTCGTTGGGAACGCAGCTGCCTCTACCCATTTAGACACATAGTCGACGGCGAGTAAGATGTAGAGGTTGCCGAATGAAGATGGGAAAGGTCCCATAAAATCGATCCCCATACATCGAACAGTTCCACCTCGATGATGTTCGAGTGGCATCTCATGTCGTCTAGAGATATTGCCCCTCCTCCGCAACGATCACATTGCTTGTAAAAGTCTTGGGCATCTTTGTACAATGTTGGCCAATACAAACCGTATTGCAAGACTTTGTCATGTGACGAGTTCCTCCAAAATGTCCTCCATAGGGTGAAGAATGGCATTGCGGAGTACATTCTGTTGCTCTTCTTCTTGAGGACACATCGGCGTATAACCTGATCTGCACATTGTTTAAACAAAAGAGGCTCGTCCCAAAAGTAATGCTTAGCATCATGGCGGAACCGCTTCTTCCCTTGGTGAGTAATGCCATAAGGAAAAATACCACAAACAAGGAAGTTAACTAAATCCGCATACCAGGGTATTGCCGAGGCATGTGCCGCCGTGGCGACTGCTCCCAAGATTTCCGAGGCGTGCGCGTCAAAGACTGCTGCAGCGTCGAGAGTTGCCGAGGCGTGTACATCCATGGTTACCGAGGCGTCATGGGTTGCTGAGGCGTCAAGGGTTGCCGAGGCGTTGAGGGTTGCCGAGGCGTTGAGGGTTGTCGAGGCAATTAGAATTTGTTCATCCGGGAATGCATCGCATATCTCTAGATCCGCGTCCTCCTCCCTATTACGTTCCAAACGTGATAAGTGATCGGCCACTTGATTTTTTGTTCCTTTCCTGTCCTTAATTTCAATATCAAATTCTTGTAAAAGTAATATCCAACGAATCAAACGAGGTTTAGCATCCTTTTTAGCAAATAAGTATTTGATTGCCGAATGGTCCGTATGAACAATTACCTTTGTACCAATTAAATAGGATCAGAACTTGTCAAATGCGAAAACTACAGCTAGTAACTCTTTCTCCGTTGTTGTGTAATTCACTTGAGCACCATTAAGAGTTTTACTAGCGTAATATATCACATGGAAGGTCTTACCTGTGTGTTGGCCTAGGACTGCTCCTACCGCGAAATCAATTGCATCACACATGAGCTCAAAAGGTAGCGTCCAATCCGGTGGAACGACAATGGGTGACGAGGCAAGCTTTTTCTTTAGGGTTTCGAATGCTTGAGTGCAAGAATCATCAAAATCGAAGACTTTATCCTGTTCAAGCAGATTACACAAAGGTTTAGTGATTTTAGAAAAAATATGAATGAACCTCCTGTAAAAACCTGCATGTCCGAGAAAACTTCAAATTCCTTTAACCGAATTTGGTGGGGGTAATCTCTCGATTACGTCCACCTTGGCTTTGTCTACTTCAATTCCCTTGGATGAAATCTTGTGGCCGAGCACTATTCCTTCATCTACCATAAAGTGGCATTTCTCCCAATTGAGGACTAAATCCGTTTCTTCGCATCTTGCCAATACCTTCTCTAAATTGCCGAGACAACCGTCGAAGTCATTACCAAAAACTGAAAAATCATCCATGAAGATCTCAAGGAAGTCTTCGACCATGTCTGAAAAGAGTGCCATCATGCATCTTTGGAAGGTTGCCGGGGCGTTACACAATCCGAACGGCATCTTTCGAAAGGCATAAGTACCGTATGGGCATGTGAAGGTTGTCTTTTCTTGATCTTCTGGTGCTATGGCAATCTGATTGTAACCTGAATAACCATCAAGAAAACAATAAAAGGGTTTACCTGCAAGACGGTCAAGCATTTGATCAATAAAGGGTAATGGGAAGTGATCTTTCCTAGTGGCTTTGTTTAGCTTTCGATAGTCCATACAAACCCTCCAACCGGTCACAGTCCTGGTTGGGATAAGTTCATTATTTTTATTGTTTACCACTGTTATACCTCCCTTTTTCGGTACACATTGTACCGGACTTACCCACGTACTATCGGAGATAGGGTATATAATGCCGGCGTCAAGCCACTTGATGATTTCTTTTATTACAACCCCTTTCATGGCATGATTCAGTCTCCTCTGGGCCTCAATTGAAGGTTTGTGATCATCTTCCAACAAGATCTTGTGCATACACACCGCCGGGCTAATTCCCTTCAAGTCGGCAATTATCCACCCTATTACCTTTTTATGTAGCTTCAACATGTTGATCAGCTTCTTTTCCTGCTCAGGCTATAACTTAGAGGAAATAATTACAGGTAATGTATTATCGATCCCTAAGTATACATATTTCAGTTGCTCTGGCAATTGTTTCAACTCAAGAATTGGTGGATTTTCGATAGAGGGTTTTTTGAGCTTACATTCCTTACCCGAGTAGTCGGTGGTTCAAAGTATGTACCTGGTCGATTGACTAGCCAATTTGCCTCTTCTGGTTGTTCCTCATCGACCGGTTCTTCATACTCCTCATGTTCCTCGTGTTCGGCAATGTAGTTGCCGAGGTAACTAAATTCCTCATCGAAGTTAAACTCGCCGTGGCATGAAGTAGTTGGCATTCTTCCGGATCATCGGCATGCCTTAGTGTTTGGAACACATTTAGTTTTACTCGCTGGTCATTCACCCTCATTGTGAGTTCTCCTTTTCAACGTCAATCAAGGTTCTCCTGCCGCTAGGAATGGTCTCCCGAGAATGATAGGTGCATGCTCATATGCTTCACAATCCAAAACAATAAAGTCAGTGGGAAAAATAAATTTATCAACTTTTACCAAGATGTCCTCGATTTTTCCCTCGGATGCACATAGGATCTGGTCGGCTAGCTGCAGCAAGATAATCATTGTAGGTCTTGCCTTCCCGATTCCTAGTTTTCGGAAAACCGATTTAGGCATCAAGTTTATGCTAGCCCCTAGGTCGCATAGTGCTTTCCCGACATAGTGATTTCCAAAGAACAGGTATTGTGAAACTTCCGGGATCTTTCAACTTGGGCGGCATACGATTGTGCAACATTGCCATGCATCCCTCTGTTGCGGCAACTGTTTCAAACTCTCCTAGCCTTGTTCTCTTGGACACAATGTCTTTAAGAAACTTGGCATAGTTTGGCGTTTGTTCAATTGCTTCCACCAATGGCAAGTTGATGTGGACTTGCTTTAGGATATCAAGAAACTTCTTGAATTGGTATTCTTGCTTTTGTCGCTTCAACCTTTGTGGGAATGGTGGTGGAGGTCGGATATCTTCGATCCTTTCATTGGTTTGAAATCTGATTGACGACATTGCCGGGACATCTAGAGTTGCCGATGCGTTATCAACCGGGGTTGCCGAGGCATGCTTATCACAAGAAGCCGAGGCGTCATCGGTTGTCGAGGCATGTTTATTGCCGGTTGCCGCAGCAATTCCTAGTTCAGCATCTGAGGCTTTGCCGCTAGGTTCGTCTTGATCTTTTTGTGGAGTTTTGTTTGACGAGCGGGTTTGAACCTCGCTAAGTTGTTGGCCACTTCTGGTGGTGATTGTCTTACATTGCTCATGGCCAGTTCCTCTTGCGACTTCAGTATCGCTAGGTAAACCTCCTTGTGGTCTAGTGTTTGATTTTGAGCAAACCGTCCGACTTGATTTTCCAATGATTTGATTGCCGCCTCTTGGTTTTGCAATCTCATCTCGGTCTGTTAATAAAAGCATCGATTCTTTTTATGAAATTACTATTCTCAGCCATATAAGATTCAGTTTTCATCATAAAAGCATTTAGAGAATTTTCCAAAGAACTAGATGTCGTCGGTTGTTGTTGCGGCATCCATTGCCGTGGCATATTCTCGCTAGAATCCCGATGCTTGTGCATTACGATTGTTCGGTTTAGAGCATTGTTGGGATTACTCCATGAAAAATTTGGGTGCTTCTTCCAAGCTGGATTGTATGTATTGGACATCATGTTGTTGCTCGATTGTAATTCCCCACATAGAATTTGGATTCGGATTCTCGCATACATTCGTAAGAATTATGGTTATCACCACATAACTCACAAAAAGAATCCATTACCTTGACTTCATGTGTGTTGTTTGGTTTTTGCATGTTCGGACCATCTTGGTTAAAGCGACCAATTGTGCGAAATTGAATCGATGATCCTAGTTCATGTATTGTGGCTTGGCGTCTAACTCCTCATCTTCTAGTAGATGGGAATTGATAGTCATTCTTGGCCAGCCTGTTTAAAATTTGCATTGCTTCCTCCGGTGACTTATCTAGGAGTATGCCGTTTGCCGAGGCGTCTAGCATCATCCTTGTTGGTGTATTCACGGCGTTGTAAAACATTGTTACTTGAGTCCACACCAGAACCGTGTAGAGGGCATTTGTGTAGAAGTTCTCTATATCGCTCCCAAGCCTCGTACATGGATTCATCATCCACCGCGAAAAGAAGTAATGTCGTTCTGAAGCTTATCAGTCAAATTTGTAGGATTAAATCTAGCAAGGAAATCTCGACAAAGATCAGTCCAAGATGCTATGGATCCGCAGAATGCTATTCAGCCATGCCTTCGCCCTATCCCTCGGTGAATAGGGAATAATCTTAATCGTAGGACATCGGGGTGACTCGTGTATCTTGAACGAGTTGCAAATCTCGAGGAAAGATTTGAGATGTTTCCGTGCATCTTGATTCTTTGAGCCGCCAAATTGACCAATTGTGTTGATCATATTAAACATTACCAGTTTCAACTCAAAGTGGTCGACTTCAATTTCAGTGCGATAACTCCGGGTTAAGTCCATCAAGATCTTCTTCAAGATAGTCTCGAATAGTTACATTTTCGTGCAAGAATCACTCCTCTCCTCTGCTCGAACATCTTGATTCATATTGTCGTCTTGATTTGCCATTGCTTCTCTTATCCTTCGTCTAAGTCTTTGTAAGGTTCGTTCGATTTCTGGATCAAAGGGATATTCTGGTGAAGTCGGTCTCGCCCTAGTCATATACCAATGCAAAACCAAAGTTTGTTAGCCCTTTGAATTGTAAACAAGAAAAATAAAATAAAAGGAAAGTGCAAGAAAGTAAAAACAAAGTCGCTATTGCCAATCCCCGGCAACGGCGCCAAAAACTTGTTGCGCGTAATAAGTGCTACGCAAATGTGCAAGTATACACGTCGCAAGTTATAGTATAAAAGATATTGTCTCCACAGGATTGGTGCTACTTCAAGAATCTAATCTCTTGCCTTTGTAAAAGTAAAAACACAAGTAAAGGATTATAGAAGTTTTAACTAATAACTAATCTAGAAAGCAATTAAGTAAATGAAAAGATGAATTCAATTGAGAGAGATAGGCTAGGTTATCGTGAGTTGAGGTGTGATAGCCGATTGGATTGTCTTGGTAGAAGAGTGCACGGGGCAACTCGGTTGTGCCGTGGCAACTTGCACGACGGGTTGCCTTGGCAACTAATTGATGGTTGTGCAGGCGACTAGTTGGGCAACTACTTGGGCGATCGGGCAGTAACTTCAAGGTTCGGCGGAGCGTTCTTCAATGGTTTCTTCTTATCCCTAAGTCGAAACTCTAGCTACTTGTGCATGCCTTGATAATACATCCCTGCTTGAATCAAGGGTGAACAACAACCAATCTTGCGCTCCTCTTAGCCGTTGAAATCCTTAACTTATTCCTAAGCGGATTAATCTTCACCATCATTGGATTGAATAAAGATCATATTCATCGTTTCTTGAATCTAACTCTCCCGATATTAGATAAATGGATGAAATCACGAGATCCTCTCCCAATTCACTCGCAAACAATAATAAGAACCAAGAATGAATAAACCTTGAAATAGAAAAGTGCAAACTCTTATTACCTAAACAAAAACCAATAGTTTCTCACAACCACAAAACACAATAACCATAGCCAAGTAAATTTAGTTCATGGCTAGGTTCCAAAGAAACACAAGATAAACAATCCCTAGCATGAACCCAATCGAACAAGGAAGAAAAGATGAAGCTTGTCGAAAATTCCTCTTTGCTTCCTCTCTTGATCTTGTCGAAATTCCCTCTTGCTCTCTCTATTGGTCTTGTCGAAATTCCCTCTTGCTCTCCCTATCCATATTGTCGAAATCTCCTTGATATTTATAGGGCTAGGCCAAAGTCCTTCTTTGAGGAGGAGTTTGAGTTGGAATTAAATTATCTTTAAAGAATATAATTCTTTATTATAATTTTATTCCTATTAGAACTTCTCCTATCTTCTTGGAATTTAATTATTCTTTAATCTCTGCATGGCAATCAAATTCCTTTGGGCTTGGGCCTTGCTCCATGTCATCTTGGGCTTGTAAAGTCATGAATTTCGACATCCATATTGCTTTTTGTCTTTGTCGACAAATGCCATGGCAACTGGCTCGGCGTCTCCTTCATGCATTGCCCTGGCAACTAGCTCGGCATTGCTTTGGCAAGTGATCCTGCACATACACACACAAAAACACACCAAAGCAGCATCTATTTCCACAAAAATCACCAAGTTATGTAATCAAGCTCAACGATTGAAGGAAACATGGATTAATGCATGAATGGCTAATTATGCAACTAATATGAGCCTAAGTCTAACAATAATATGAGTAAAAAGGGTAAGAAAAATAGTACTTTTGAACACTTATCACCACGGTTCTGAGGATTGAAGTCAGGTACAAAGCAAATTCTTGATAGTCGAAGTCTTAGCGGGTAATTGTTAGTTTTGCATTGCTTAAGGACAAGCAATAGTTCGAGTTTGGAGGTGTGATGAGTGTTCAAAAATATTATTTTTCTTGCCATTTTTACTCATATTATTGTTAGACTTAGGCTCATTTTAATTACATTTGTAGTCATTCATGCATATTTTCGAGTTTCCTCTATTATTAAGCTTGGTATTACATTTTGGTTGGTTTTCATAGAAAAGTTGCTGCTTTTGTGTGTTAATTTTGTGCAGGATAAGATTGCCTTGGCAAGCAGGAATTGCCGTGGCAATTAAGAAAGAAACTAAAAGTTCTTTCATGGTAATTAAGGCTGATTTCTGAAGGCCATGCTGAGCTGATTATCGAGGCATGTCGGGAGCAGTCAATCTCAATCAGGATAAGCACGAAATTCAAGGGATAAAGCCCCCAAAATCAGGACTTCCACGTAGAGTTTGAAGGGGATATGAAGTCAGATTTGTGAGGAGTTTGAGGATAAAAATAAAAGGGATTTAATATCTCTTTTCTCCAATTTAATTCCAACTTCAACTCATCCTCATCAACAACTAATCTAACCTAATAATCCCCTATAAATAGAAGACAAATCGCAGCCACCAGAGGAGAGGAGAATCGGACGAGAGAGAGAGAGATCGCAAGGCTTCATCTTCTTTATTTTTAGTTTATGCGATTCATGTTTGGGGATTATTCTTTGTATATCTTTTGAACCCAACCATGAATTGATGTAAATTGGCTTGGGTTATTTGGATTTTTGGTTTTGATAAACGATTGGATTTGTTTAGGTATTTGAGTTTGCAATTTTAATTCAAAGTTTGTTCATTCTTGGTTTTTAATTTTGCGAGTAAATTGGGAGAGGATCTCGTGAATTCATCCATTTATCTAATATCGGGAGAGTTAGATTCAAGAAATGATTGAGCATGGTTTTCATACAATCAATTGATGGTGAAGACTAATCCGACTTAGGGATAAGTTGCAGATTTCAAAGGCTAAAATGAGCGCAAAATCGGTTATTATCCACCATTGGTTCACGCATGGATGTATTATCAAGGCATGCACAATTAATAGTGTTTTGAGTTAGGGATAACTAGAAACCATTGAACAATGCTTCACCGAACTTTGAAGGTTGTCGCCCAATTGCCCAGGCAATCGCTCAATTCCCAATTGCCCAAGCAATCGAAGAATTGCCCAAGCAATTCGACTAGAGCCAATTGACAGAACGATTGAGCGACTCTAGCAATCAATTACCACGACGGTCCATTCAATCATCACACCACTACTCACAATAACCTGACCTACTCTCTTATTTGATTCATCTATCCTTTATTTAATTCTTTAGATTTAGTTATTTTATCTCAATTCATCATTACTATTTGTTTTTTAAAAAAATTGTAGTGACTTAAGCAAAGTGGCGAAAACCAATCCTTTTGGAGACGATAATCGATACTTATCATATCACTTTATTACTTTGCGACGTGTATACTTGCACCATTTGCGTAGCATTCAAAACACGCAACAATGTTCATTAATGACATATTGATCTATTATAAGAATTAAGTTGAACATCATGATCATCTTTGTATTGTACTTCAAACCCTCCGGGAGAAACAGCTCTATGCTAAGTTTAGCAAGTGTGAATTCTGGCTTACTGAAGTCTCATTCTTGGGACATATCATTTCTACAGTGGGTATCCAAGTGGACCCAAAAAAGATCTAATCCATTGTAGAGTGGAGACCACCGAAGAATATTGGTGAAGTTCGCAGCTTTCTTAGTCTTGCTGGCTATTATAAAAGATTCATTAAGGGATTATCCTTAATAGCGGCGCCATTGACACAACTTTTATGAAAAGATACCATTTTTGAATGGACAAAGAGACAATAACATAGCTTTGATCAGCTCAAGAAAGTTTTGACTGAAGCCCTAGTCCTAACCCAACCTGAATACGGCAAGGATTACACCGTATATATATATATATAGTGATGCTTCGCACCTCAGGTTAGAATGTGTGCTGATGCAAGAAGGCAAGGTTATTGCCTATGCTTCAAGACAGTTAAAGCGACATGAAATAAACTATCCCACTCGTAATCTTGAATTGGTTGTAGTTGTCTTCGCATTAAAAATTTGGAGGCATTATCTCTACGAGGAGAAATGATATCTCTTCACTGATCACAAGAGCCTCAAATATATATTAACTCAAAAGAGCTAAACCTTCAACAAAGGAGGTGGATGGAACTCCTTAAAGATTACAATCTTGTCATTGACTATCACTCGGGCAAGGCCAATATTGTAGCTGATACGCTTAGCCGTAAATCTTCACCTATCCTTCGAGTTATTAACGCTCATGTCAAGCTCAGAAAACATCAACCTTTAGTAGTTGAACTCTAGATTCAGTCTACTATTGTATCATGAATTAAGTTATTGCAAGACCAAGATCCTGAGTTATAAGCCATTATTTCTAAACTTTAAGGCAACCTTGATTTTGACTTCAAAATCAACTCTAAAGGACTCATATATTCTCGTGATCAAATTTATGTACTGAATGACTAGTTATTACAAGAAGACATTCTCAAGAAAGCTCACTGTAGCCCCTTTTCTATTCAATCGAGGTCAGTAAAAATGTACAAAGATCTCCCAAAACTCTATTGGAAGCATGGCATGAAGCAAACTATTACAGATTATGTATCTAAATGTCTCACATGCCAGTGAATCAAAGCTGAGCATCATGTCCCCATCGAATTATTGCAACTTATTGAATTACCTCAATAGAAGTGGGAAAGAATTACCATGGACTTTGTTAATGGGCTACCTTTAACACCAGCCAAGCATGATACCATTTGGATCATTGTTCACCGTTTTACCAAGTCAGCTCACTTCCTACCAGTTAGAATATAATACGGTCTTCCTAAGCTAGCTGACTTGCATATCAAGGAAGTTTCATACTCCATAGAGTACCCAAGTCTATCATCTTCGATCGAGATCCATGGTTTGCTTATTGATTCTGGATAACACTGTAAGGAGCTTTGGGCACCAGAGTTAATCTCAGCACTGCTTTCTACCCTCAATCTGACGGCTAGTTAGAAAGGGTAATTCAGATTTTAAAAGACACACTTCAGGCATGTATCATTGATTTCGAAGGAACATGGAAGAAAATACTTAGATATTGGCAAAGGAAGTTAAGAGACTTCGCAACAAGAACATTCATCTAGTCAAAGTACTTTAGATGAGTCACAAGGTTGAAGAGGTTATATGAGAACCAGGGGAAACTATGAAGGACCATTATCCTCATTTTTTCGGTCCAGGTAAAAATTCGAGGATGAATTTTTCTTAAGGGAGAGAGTTGTAACACCTTAAAAATTGGTCTAGTCAAAATTAGATTCTGGTGATCGAAAATCCAACATTGAAAAGTCAAATTATTGCATTGACCTTTGACCAAGTGGTCAATTGTCCAAGTATTGAACCCTAATTAAGCATTGTTATTAATTAAAGGCTATATTAAAATCATGAAAATATAATTTGGTGACTAAATTGTAAGAATTGAAACTATTGGGACAAAAGTGCAAAGGATGAAAAGTTGAAGGACCAATATTGCGATTAGCCCCTCAAAGGATTAGTCACTCCCTTACGTGGACTATTGGGTGAAATTACTTCACAAGAAGTAATGGTGGATTGATTATAGCAAGATACAAATAAGGAAAGAAAAACTTACCATAGCTTACCTTGTCTTCAGCTTTCATCATCTTCTTCATATTACAATTAAGCAAGCACCTCCCCTTCCTCTACCTAAGCAAGCACCTCCATTGGAGACTTAACCAAGCTTAAGTTTTCTTCAATTCTCCGATTCTATGTCATTCCTATCGATCTAGCAAGGTAAACCGTCTATTTATTATTGGTTTCCATGACTAATTCATAGTGAAATCCAAGTTACAAGATCATCTAAACCCTATTGATTACCCATGGATTCCAAGCTTAAAACCTTATTGTTTTCATAGGTAAAATTTGCTATGGAATTTATTATTGTTATTGGAAAATTGTTTCCATGTTTTTATATAGCTTATGATATTGAAGGTGAAGAATCACCTATTTCATCAAGGTCAAAGAAGTCAAAGGGCAAAGGAATCATTATCTGGGAGCCTTGAAAGCTTCGGGGGTATCAATGAGTGTAGTCAGAGTCTCGGGATTGGCTAGGTGTCTTCCTGATTTCATTATTATTGTTTATTGCATTGTTAACATTGTTTCAAGGTATTGTTGCATCGAAACCTCTTTAGAGGCAACATGGGTAAGTATTGATAAGTTCATTGCATTGAGTATTGTCCATTAAGCCATTGCCATTGTCATTGATGTCATCGAAATATTGGTACATGGATATATTGTTTATTGGACATTGATATTGAATTATTGACATTGATATTGTCATTGTCATTGAACATTGGTATTGTCATTGTTATAGTTATTGACATTGTTCCTGCCATTATCATAGAAACATTGGTTATTGAATCTTGGTATTAATATTGTTACCATTGAAATACACGCTGATCATTGATATTGACCATTGCATTGGCAAGATCATTGTATTGATAAAATTATTGTATTGACAATAACAATTGGAGCTAAGGCTCAACTCTCTATAAGAACCTTGCTATTGCAAAAACATGAAATACTTTAAGTTGCCTAAAAAATAGAATCCCTTGGACACTTTGGCATGGTACATGGTATATTGGGACTACGGTCCATGAGCTACGGCTCAAGGGTGACGACCCTAGGCGAGGAGGTTAGTTTTTTGGAGGGTATAGGGAAGAAAGAAGTATTAATCATTGTTATCACATTGACATAAGCCATTACTTTGTGCTTGTTTAAACACGAACCAATGCTACCTATGTCCAAATGTGATCCAAGGCGAACAATGTTAAAAAAGACAATTAAAATCATTAGCAAGACTATTGTATGAATAAGCTTGACTAATGTTAAAGCATGGTTGAGGTGCATTTACATTAATTTGTTAATATGGATTTTATGGACATTCATTATACTGAAACATTGTTATTGACATTACTGACATTCATAGTATTGTTCATTGCATTGTTATTAGCTACCTCACTAGGCTATATAAGCCTAATGCATCTCGCCTTCATGCACTTCAGGTTAAGAAGTTCAAGGATCGAGGATCAGGAAAAGAGTCACTTTTGGCAAGTCGTAACAAGTCAATATAATGTAAAGTTTGTCTTTGAACTCCTAGAATGATGGCATAGGGTCTAAATATGCATAAATGGCCCATTTTGATGTATAAATGATCACTATGTGCTTGTCTATGTTTGAGGTAAAAATGGACTTATAATGGTATTGGTTTTTGGTAGAATTGGCATATTTGGCACCTATATTGATAAACATAGTAAACAAATTCATTTTGTCATAAGATTTGACATACAACAAGTTAGACATATAAGAATGTTGTGGGTAAAATTTCATGGTCATTGGATATGGTTTGGATGACTAAAATGAATAAAAAACAGACAAAATTTGTCATTATAGACCCTGTCGTACCGATACGGGTAATGGTGTATCGGTACGAGCATGCATAATTTGACTAGGTTAACACAGGGTATCGATACGTACTTGGGCATATCGGTACGCATTTTCGACACTGGAATTTTTCTGTAGTAGTGTACTGGTACGGGTTGTGGCGTATCGGTACGATAATTGGTTACTAAAATTTATAAAATGAACGGGGTATCGGTACGGAAGGGGAATCGTATCAATCCCTAAGGATATTAAGCTTGGTACCGATACGACTTAGCCTGTACCGATACGGTAAAACGTTATTGGAATTTGAGTAGTGCATAAAGTATCGATAATGTAGGGCTTATATCGATACCAGTTTTAAATCCCAACAGTAATAACGGTCAGACGTACCGATACAACCATAAACGTAAACTAAATATATAATTTGGAAAAGGTTAAAACCCCAACTAAAAGATTTGAACAAAATATAGATACGAACAGATCTGATTGCATCGACAAACGAACCACAAGAAGGAATCAAACTACTGAAAAACCACCAACAATCGTAAATCAGAGCCGAGCGTCATGAGAAAACCATTCGCGGGTGTAAATTGTGTATCAAAATACAATCTGAGGGTCAAAAGTAGGAACGATCACGAGGATAACAAATTAGCGTCATCATAATCAGTCGCGACCTTGTCAAATTCAACCCTAAAAATATAAATAAAAAAAGTCGATCAAACGATAAAAAAAAAAAGAAAAAATACCATAAGATAGAGGAAAACGTGCCATAAAAGCAAAATTGTTATTATGAAAACTAAAAAAAATAAAAATAAAGATAAAATATAGTAAAAAAGAAAGAGTACGGCCGGTGAGCAACCAACACAAGGTTAGTGCCACCGCCTGCCAAACAAACAAAATATGAGTCACCGTCTTAGGAGAGAATATTATGGTTAAGAGAAAATACTATGATTGATATGATAATTATAAAAAGTATAAATTTAATTAATTTTTATTTTTTATTAAAATTATTTAATGGTGTCAATAGAAGTGCCTTAATTTATAAATAATAAAAGTTAAAGATATAATTTTATTAAATTAAAGGCTTGTAATATAAATAAAAATCGAAGCTAAATTTAATGATCTAAAATGTGAATTACCTCTAAAAATTTGCATGCATGCATGGTATATGCGTAAAATTAATCGTCAAGGGCAGTCCAACAATGATATCACGCTAACTAACAAAATATTATCCTAAAATATGTAAATCTCTAACAATAAGATTGGTAGTAGTATTATTTTTTTTGTTTTAGTAGTTAAGTTAACAATAAATTAATTTTATTCGATGACGTGTAGTCACTCACATGATTTAATTTTAATAAAATTTAAAATAATATATGTACTATTTATTTTGAAGAGTCATTATTTTTAAAGTAAAGTACATAAATGATTATTAAATTGGGTCGGGTTTTTTATGAAAAAGTCGAGTTTGAATCGGTTCAGGTTTTTACTATGTGTGAGGTCGGGCTGGGTTTGGGTTTAGGGTGAAAAAACTCAACTCGACCCGGGATTAATAGTGTAATTTTTTCCTAATTTTTTAGGGATATTTGTAATAATACTCCTTATTTATATTTTTTATAATTAGATCCTTAAAATTAATTTTTTATTTATAATTTAGTCCTTAAAATTATTATTTTTTATAATTAAGTCTCTTAAAATTATTTTTTTACAATTAGATCCCTAAAATTATTTTTTTAAAGAATGAGGTCGGGTCGATTTCGGTTTTAGAATAATTATTTTCGGGTCGAGTTCGGGTGGACCAAAAACCCGACCCGTGCCCATCCCTAGATTTGTCTCATAATCACATATATGGCTGGGATGACGGTGTCAATGGGCCTATAGTGGATTGGGGGTGATAGAAGGGCGATTGAAAAAGCCTTAAATCCGAGTGGAAAGTTGGGCATAACTAATGGACTGGATCGATGGCTCTCTTTGAGAAATAAAGCGGTCTTATGGACCCATATTGTTGATAAAACAAATGGAAAAATTATAAATTTAATCCCTGCATTATCTCATGTAGTTTTTGCTTGCTACATTACATTTTATGATCTTTAAGTGGCGTAACATCGGAGGTTTGTGTAGCTTATAAAGAACATAAATATAATATCTATGATAACAAGCTTTCAGGATAGATTTCTCAAAATGTTCGTATCGGCATATTTAAAAGTATCACATTAAGTTAACGAAGCGATCATCAACTCGATAATTTTTTTTGCATTGAATCATTCAAAAACTCATAAAAACACGATAAATTGAGTAGAGACATAATGCATCAAATTCTCAAAAATCTGATGATACAAATATGGAGCTCCACTTGATTAACCAAGTTATTAAACAAAACATATGAATAGAGTTTCCAAACCAAATTTCAATAAGAGTCCTATGAATACACATGTCTTGAAAATAAAATTAAAGCATTACGCTCTGCTTTGTTGTGTTGAAACTCCTCAAGGATGTCATCTTCCAGACTTTAAGTAAAAAACCCTATTAATAAGCATATAAAAAACAATTTCAAATGTTGAGTTTTAAGAAGTTCAATGGTACACATATATTTTATTATACTAGTTAAAAATAAATAAATTTAAACAAACAAACATAACATAAGCAGTAAACAGTCTCATAACAGCACGCCATTTTCAAGCAAAATATCAAGTAAAACACTTCAAGCATTTGATGCACAATCAATGTTTGTACGTCATCTTGCGTTCATGCCATAGTTATCAAGTTAGATGTATTTCCATCTACTCGTACCTCGAGTGTATTATAGTTCATTCGCGTCATATATCAGATATATGAATAGTCAGAGACGGACCTATAATTTCATGTAAGGGGTGCAAACTATCAAAAAACAATATTAAAAATATAAGGGTACAAAATTACAATAATTTATGGGGTGCAAAATTAGATTATCAATAAAAAATACAAAAAATATATAAAACATAAAGAAACTTAAAATTTTTAGGGAGTGCGGCTGCCCCAGCACCTCCTAGATCCGTCCATGCGAATAGTACCTGCTTCATTCATGCCCTATTAGGGATGGCAATGGGCCAGATCTGGACCCAGATCCAGATCCATTTTCACATCTTAGATCCAGACCCGTCTGAATTCGCGGGTCTAGAAAATTAAGACCCAGATCCAAACCCAACAGATCTCACGGATTCAGGTACAAAATGGGTCTATTAAAAAACGACCATTCGACCTATTTTTAAACGTAATAAAATTATCATTGACTAATTTCACATCACATCTCCAATGGAAGAAAGATTAATTTAAATACAACTAGTAACAGAATAAAAAACGATGAACTAAAGTCTAAAAAAAAAACTCCAACACAATTACACAAATGTCTTTTGAATAACACAAACATTAAAAAATGTTGATCATGAAACATTCCATTGTCGCAAGCTGCACTTCTACCTCCTTAGAGTGCTAGTCTCATCACTACTTAAATCATCAGCATCCTAAAACAAACAAGAAACAACCAACCAAAGAGAAAAATTCGTTTAATGAAAATAATATTTGTGAAATTTAAATATTAATATTAAGGTTATGCAGTATAATAACTTTCTTATTTACCATGTCAATGATATCCACCACTTCTGCATCATCACAATCTTCATTAATAGTGGAACAAGCATGTGTTACTTCAAAAGTGTCTGTCATAAATAAATAAAAATTATATTGGAGAATAATGTGAAAAATAAAATTAAAGCAAAGGAAGGGAAATAATATTTTAAAACTAAAGATGAGTTTTTCTATAAATGGGTAAACGGGTTTTTATATCCGGATCTCAGTGTCAGATCCGGACTCGGATTCGTACTTTAATCAGAGGATCCAGATCTGGCCCTGATTTGTCGGATCCAAACCCTATAAAACGAACATGGATTTACGGATTCGAGTTGGGTCCAAGATCTATTGCCATCCCTATGCCCTATTTATATATAATAATAGAGTGTTCGCAGCTCAAAAAATATCAAATGTTCCTAACAAAGATTGAGTGTAATATTTTTCTAAAAAAGTTAAACGCAATGACAAAATACATTCGCAGCACACCAACTATTTAAAATATAATCATCATACTTAATCACCACACAGACTACATAACCATGAATTGCTAATTGTAATGTCATCTAGTCATACAACACAACACAACACAACACAACATAACATGTCCACCTAAATCAATCAAAATATCATTGCCGCCAAGTCCAATCAAAATAGCATTGTACTAAGGACAGTTAACATGTCCACACCCAATCATTAAAATGATAAAACTATAGTTATCGAAATAAATGATTTGGAATTTATTTTTGTTTTGTTTACTGAGTTAGTGATTTGAATTAAAACATAGGATACTTAAATTATGTTAAATTAAAGACATTAACAGTGTTAGAGAGATAATTGGGTATTTTCATGTCATTGAAAAATAATTTTTTTAACATTTAATTTTGGGTAAACTACAACAGATGTCGCTTAATTATTAGTAAGGTTATATTTGCATCACCCAATTATTAAATATTACATTTGGGTCACTCAATTATGGGTAAGATTACATTTGGATCACCCTTCATATTTAAAAAATATCTCAATTATGGGTAAGGTTACATTTGGATCACCCTTCATATTTAAAAAATATCTTCTAGAAAATATTAATAAGTAGATAATTATTTATCATCTAGGAAAAATATCTCATGTACTAACAATGAAAACATTTTGTTTCCACAAGACCCTAGTTTGAGGGATTAAGAATTTAGTTTATGATTTAGGGGTTTAGAATTTAGGATTGTTGTTAGAATTTAGAGCTTAGAGGTTAGGGTTTAAATTTTAGGGTAATATATTAAAGGTTTAGGTTTTAATCTATAAAGCCTAAATTTTAATCATAAAGCCTAAATTCAAATCACAATCTCTAAATTATAAGGACATAAACATAACCTCCTAAACTATGAATCATAAATTAGATCTTCAACTCCTAAAATCAAAGTGCTTATAGGAAATAAAAAGTTTCTACCGTCAGTGCATTATATAATTACCCTTCTCATCTAAAACTTATACTAAAATAAGTTATCCCCTTATTTTTGTTAAAGATAAAATATTCAAATTATTACATTTAATACCAATGATTTATACCCAATATATAGGAGGTGGAAACAAAAAAATATAAGTATTTTAATTTTAGAGTTTAGAATTCAGGGGTTTAAGTTTAGGGGTTTACAATTAAGGGTTGTGCTTAAAATTTAGGGATTTAAAGGTTAGAGTTTATAGTATATGATAATATGATTAGGAATTTAGATTTTAACATATAAACCTTAAATTATAATCCCAAAAGACTAAATTTTAAACATAACACATCAATTTTAAACCACTAAATCTAAACCTCTAATATTTGAATTTTAAAATCTAACAATAAAACTTAAATTTAAGATATTGTGAAAATCTTTTATTTAACGCGTATATAAAATAATTACTCTAATATCAAATCGCTCAGATAAATATATTAAAAAATTACTTTTTCCCATGAAAGTTCACTTTAATATATAGAAATAATATAGACGAATTTTTAACGGTCAAATTTATTGGAAAATGAGGAACAAATAAAAGAGCAGAGTCTGAAGTAAAGAAAGGAATCAAGTCTGAAAGCAAACTGAAGAAAACTACAGAGTTCTGTCCTTCTACCCAACCATTGAAGGCCACGTCACTCACCTCAATTTAATCCCCATTTGTACAAATCCCATACCTGCTCCACCGGCCTACTTCCCACGTGTCAGCGGCGAGCCACCCCGTCGACGACGTTTAAAAGGCAGCCTCCCATTTTCCTCTTTATAAAGAGACTTTCTCTCTATTAGAAAGGGAAAAAAATATTTCATTTTCTTTAAATACTCGCCTTTGCCTTCAAGTTATCTTCTTTCCTTTGTCTTTTGCCTTATTTCTTCAAAACCCCTAACACAGAATTACATAAATATCCAATCTTTCATTCATTTGTCGTTTCTTGTATTGCAGATCTCAACTGGGTTTCCAAAGCCTTTCTCTCTTTCTTTTAGAGGTGAGTTTTTCTTCTTCTTTTTAATTTTTGTAGTCTTTGCTGATTAGTCAATGTTTGGATTTTCATTTTATATTTTTTATTCTTTTCAATTTATTGATCGGCTTTTGTTTCTGGGATTCTCATGATCTTTTATTGGGATTGGTTGTTTTGGGGTTTCGATATTTGCTTATTTTTTGTGTTTTTGTATTGTTCTTTTGTTACCCTTTTTGCATTCTTGATTGGTTGCTAAGAAATGGTAGGAAAATAAACGATAGAGAACTTTTCAAGAAATCTAATTGTGGAGAAAGTTTTTATTTTCTTGCGGAAAGTTTGTTACCCTTTTTTTCTTTAATTAGGTATGATAATAGAGGGTTTTGGGGTTCTTAAGATTCATTTTAAGACGTTTCCTACCTTTTCTTGGTAATCAAACAAGGTTTTGTTGATAAACTTTTCATGTTTTGGTTGATATTCTTTTCGGTGGAAATTTGCGTGGTTGTTGATTGCAGCTTGGGCTAGTGGGCTAGTGAAGGTGAAATTTTGGGAATTTTTTCTGGGTATAAAATTCGAGTACTTTGAGGGTTTTATTGTTTAAAACTACCGTGGTCTGGGTCTCATGAGACTTGTCAGGGGAATGCAGAGATCGTTTCCTGAGGAGACGAACGTGCTGGGCAGGAAGAATTCCTTCAGCCAAGGGATTGGCATTACCGCACCCAAGGCGAGAAAACGAGACAAAGCTATGAGTTGGGTTCTCTAAAGTGAGGGGGGTTTGGAAAAAGGAAGAATTAGGGTTAGTGCTTCTCATTGAGAATAATCATCTTCGAAAGCAATGACTCGCATTTTGGTTCAACGAGGTTCCACTAGCAGCTCTTCTTCGAATCCAAGTCGGTCCTCTTCCTTGCCCGGGCCATCTTCTCGGGCAGAGCCACAAGTTTCTCCCATTCAAGTTCCACCAGCTGCAAAAGACAATGACGTTAGCGAGGAAGTGCAGGAACAAATTGCTTCAGATGAACTTTTAGAGTGTCATAGGAGTAGTGAAAATAAGGCTACGGAAAGTGGTGATCCTTTGCCAGAAAACTTGCATAATGATTGGAACAAAACTTCAAGTGATGCACTTGCCGAGGGTGAGCAAATGAACGCTCTTGATGCCTCCGGTCCGTGTGATATAATGAATGAATTGGGTGGGTTGAGGATTCCAAAAAAAGTTGTGGCTGAAACTGAAGGTCCAAGTAATGATCCCTTACCATTTGGCAGTGGAAGTCCACATCCGCCTCCGCCTCCTCCTCCTGTTCCTCCACCCAAACCTTCAGCGGCTAATTCAAACTCAAGAAGAGTTGCTTTGGGAAGTTCAAATCCTGTTCGTGCTGGATCATCTAGAAGAGCTGTTGCCTGGCCCACTGTTTCAACAAGGACATCAACCACTGGGTCACATCCGTCTTCTCCTAGATCTCATGGCGAGAGCGAGGGTTATAATAGTGCCGATGAGCAGAATCCATGTTTTGTATCCTCCTACGATGATGCAGTAAGTTTTACTAAATAATCAAACCCTTATTATGTTTTGTATAGTAATTCACTAAAAATAGTCTTGTAAGGAAATTTTTGTATCACCGACACGGAAAATATGATATGACCATGTGCTATTGTGCCTTTTATTTATCTATTTGTATCCAAAGATTTTTATTTTGAATTCGTAACGTATGATGTTTTTTATGTTTGAATGGAATGTTTGTACATTTAATGTTCCCTTTGAAGAAATGAGACCTGAAGTTTATGCGTAGTTTTGTGGTTCAATTCCGACATCTGATTCACCTTTGAAACTGGTTTGTTGCATCTGATCCAGGAAAGAGAACGCCAATTTGAAATAGATATTAGACGAGCAAAAGGTTTAGAGGTCAAACGGATGCTAGAAGATGGTAACTGCCTCTTCCGTGCTGTTGCTGATCAAGTGTATGGCGACTCTGAAGCCTATGATTTGATTCGACAAATGTGCATTGATTACATGGTATGAATATCTGATACTCGAATCTTGATTTTGAATTATGCACCAAAAATACTTATGCATTGATTACATTTGGATGTGATTAATCATAAGCATGCACTGTTTTTGTTGTCACTTTTTATTGGTATTAAATGGTTTTCTATCACTATAACATTTTTTTGTTTTAAAGTATGGATAAGTTCTAGATTTCTTGATTATATTTTTAAGTGTATTATTTTGTAATCTTCACTCACATTAGTCTCGAGGTGATTTGGAATATTTTTATGATGATACTCATCTTTAAATTGTTCATCCAGGAGCGAGAGAGGGATCACTTTTCCCAGTTTATAACAGAAGGTTTTACATCTTACTGCAAGAGGAAAAAAAGAGATAAGGTATGCAGAAGCTCGTAATTGACTGTACTATTGGGGTTAGGTACATAGTTGAGTAAAATGTTTGAAAGCATCGTTTTTTTGTCTTGGATACAGGTCTATGGGAACAATGTGGAGATTCAAGCTATGTCGGAAATGTATAACAGACCTATTCATATATATTCCTACAGCATAGGTGATTGATTACTTGATTGATGATTTCAATGATTGATTTAATTTGTCTTGTGTTCTCTCATCTTCTTACCACCTACGGACAAAAATGTTATTTGATGCAGAACCTATCAACATATTTCATGGAAGCTACAATACAGACACACCTCCCATAAGGTTGAGCTACCATCATGGGAATCATTACAACTCTCTCGTTGACCCTCGCCGTTTGACAGTTGGTGCTGGGCTCGGATTTAGCTGTCTTCGAGGGGTGTGTCTAGATTTCTTTCTTCCCTTTTCCACTTTCTTGGTTGGTTGTTTCTCGGTTAGAACATGCTTATTGTTTTGGTCATGCTATGAAACTGAAATTGTACCCAAGGCTTCAATGGCATAATATTTTCCTACTTGAATGTGGACAATTGCTGAGTTTGTTTGTTTGGTTCGCAGGCAAATGTGGACAAGGATAAAGTCAAGGCGGCTATTAAATCTCAACAAGACCAGCAGATTGACAATGTGAGTAGTTTTTTATAGTTTGTAATTATTATCTCTCACATTGTGTTTAGGATGATACTGTTAGTAACAGAATCTCAAAACTGTATATTGACAGGCACTCCTGGCTGAGGGTCGATTTTACTCTGATCTTGAACTTACCGAGAAGGAAATGGAGCGGATGGTTATGGAAGCATCTCGAGCAGAATACCTTGCCAATGACAAGTTCAAGCCACAAGTGGGCTGCCGTAAAGAATCCTCCACTTCGACTGCAGAACCGTCGTCGTCTGGAGCTAGTGAGTATTCTAGAGATTTTGAATTACAATACCAGTGTTCTCTGATTGATATGAACATGAACATGAACATGCTTCGTGGGTTATTTGTGAACAGGGCCATTGGGCAGTGAAACGAAACCGGAGGGCTCGAGAGAGCAGCAGGTATTGCAGGATGGTGTTCTGAGCAGTGGCATGCAATTACTGCTGTCGATGGGATTCAGTTATTTGCAGGCAAGTGAAGCGTACAGCGTATTCGGGGACGACGTGGATTCGATGGTGTGCTATCTCATAGAAACTGGGAGTAGCAGCAGAAGCAAAGGCAAGGCAACAGATTTAATCATAGACTAGTAGCAGTCTGGGTGTGTGTAGAGAGTTCAAAATATCTCCCCCCCATGGCACTGGTAATTGTGTAGGCTTGGTGGAAATAGACAGAACAATTCTTATCTGCCGAGAGCCAACACATCGGACTGTTGGGTGTGTTTGAACTAGTAAATTCCAAGTTAATAAATGCATTGCTACCTTAGTATCTAAATCCCAGTGCTTTCTGTCGATGAAATTTGGCACAGATTCTTGGGCTTGTAAATATGAATTCGCATGATTTTTATATCTCGCCAATCTGAGTTCGTGATAGTTAGTTGGGAGTGCTTTTCCCAGATAGTCGAATATTTATTTATTTGGAACCCTAATCTCTTGCATTACATTTTTAAATATCAATATTAAAAAATCAACTCTAAATTTCTAATTAAATTTGGTGTCACGTATCATTTCAAACACCAACACTAGATATTCATAACCAAATTGTTTAAACATAAACATTTTATCACTTCATACATAACCATTTGGTAATTTAGGGTTCATATAAGAAATTGTTTACGGAATATTTCTCCTTTTTAAGTGTATTTATTTATACTATTAATATAAAGTGACTTATTTGTAATTTACCAATAATTAAAAGACGAGCGTCATTTACACAATAAAAAATCTATTTCAACTTTATAAATTAAATAGATTTATATATAGAGCAAGCACATTTGACCGTTTGACTAAACTATTCATCCTTATTTTTTTTTAGTCTTTAGATAGAATTAAGATTAAAATTAAGTTTTTTTTTTTAAATATATCGATTTGATTAAGCAACTTTATATAAATGGACATGGTTGATAGCTTCCTCCGGTCCCTATTAATTCCACCCATTTTTTCATTCCTACTTCAGCATCGCATCTCTTGTTCCAAGTTCAAACCTAACCCCAAAAAAAAAAATGTTGACATGTTAATATGTATGTTTAAATGATGAAATTGCGCGCCATCATCAAAACCCAATCCCCATCACCATCAAAATCACAACAAATGTCTTCACCATGCTAATATTTTTGCACCATTTATGCGGAACCCCTACTTATTATTCTCAGAAACATTGGTCAACTAAATATTGAAAACAGTATCGCATAGATCTGGCCAAAATTTCTTGCATTTTGTTTGTTTCCATTCTTGGAAAAATAAATTTACCATCTATTCTGGAGCAACATTTAAAAGCATCCCTCAATACTAAAACTAGTAAAATCATTAGTGAGTAACAACTTGAGAACCCCAGGGATTTCAGTTTATGCTATATCAGAAACCCATGCATACCGTGCATTTCTGTGTATAATGCTACTTCAGCAATCAAGCAGTTTTCACCTTTCGAGAAGGGGGGCGGCGAAATAAACTGATTAGATCATCAACACCCTGTAGAAAAGCATTGTGATTCAGATTAGCATTTGATTTTAAAATAAAAGTTTTCTTAATAGCGAAGAGTTTACCCTAGTTGTGATGACAAGAAAACAGAAGAGCACTATCAAATACGACCCCAGAACAAGGAGTAACAGCAAGTCAAATGTTACGCTAGCAACCTGTGACACCACATTTAAATCAGTCATTATCTGCAATAGTAAAGAACAGGTAGAGATGGAACTCAAGTTTACATCCCCATGCAGTCCCAACCAATCTGTCAATGGTCTAAGGTATTAATCTCCACCCAAAAATTAAAATAAAAAATAAATAAGAGTTGAATAAACCAATAGAGAGAGAAGCACAGCTAAGAAAAAAAAGAAATATTCACTGATTGTTAGCAACTATAGTAAATACCTGACATATGTTCAGCCTAGTGCTAGTAGAATCGTAGAAAGTAAATATCCCTTCAAGATTCTCATGTTGCACGTTCACTTCATCAGCATGATCAGCTAATTCCTGCCATTGATCAATACAAAGACGCAGTCAGAACTGAAAGCAATAGAAAGCAGAAGTCAATCCGGTGTTTTCACCATTTACCCTAAATCTCTCTTAAAAAACTTGCTCAGTTACGTTCAAAAAAAAAACTTGCTCAGTTATATTTGTCAAAAAAGATGCATGAAAGTTCATCAAACCGGTAGACAAGAGTAAAAGTTTGAAGTGATCAAGGTTGAAATACAAATACTTTTGCTTCTGATTAATGGTCCATATAAAGCAAGGGTATATATCATCAAATTCCCATTTGGAAAAGGCCATTACCAAAGACATTTGACAATCCCTGTTTTAGATTATCATATATTTGTTTTTCGTTCATTTTGTTTCTTTTAACCTAAATTCAACTCCAAGGAAGATCTATACAATTCTTAAAAGTACACATTAATCTTCTATAAAGAAACAAGAAAAAGGATTAGGACATAAACCTTTTTCAATGCCATGACAAAAGGGTCATTCTTTGAAAGAAATGGAGCTACTCGAGGTGTTTTTGATAAAAGATCCAGCCAAGATCGTATATATGCGGGATTGACAGCCAAACTACTTTCATCTGCAAAAATTTGGACATCTTTTCCTTGGTGACCATAGATATGCCTCTGCAGAAAGAGGGAAGACAATTTTAAACTAAAGGTACGCACCCATGCCAAGCAATGATAAAACCTTAATGTCTTTAGACACAAATGAACAACTATCTACATGCTCTTACTGTACATATGAAATAACAAAGGAACGACCACCAATAAACAGCTTCCTGATTAGTTGGTCAGGTTCTCTACAATTAACATATAATTACAACCAGTAAAAGAACAGTTCTTCATACTTTCCACACATGAGCATCCCCCAATTCAAATATCTTACAATAGCATATTTGGGCCTTCGTTCTAATGTCTAAAAGATTAATCTCAACAATAATCATTTTCCTACCGAGATAATTGTAATTAATTTGTTCTATGACTAAAATATACTCGCATGTCATTTGATCTTACCGCAAGACTTTCAGCAACTAACTTCACACCTCTAAATATTGCAGTTTCATTCACATATTGTCTGCAAAAAAAATAGTGCTTTCAGAAACTAGTCACAAAAACAAAGACAAACACACGGGGGCAATAAGATTAATAATGGCTTAGGTTTGAAAATATGACCTGCCATCAAACAGACCACCAGTGCTTTCGAAGAGTTCTGGTGCAACAGAAAGCCCAGAAAGAGTGGCAGCAGTGACTCTCAGCCTTGAGAACTGTTCATGCTCCCAAGCTACCTACAGCACCTCAATTGCTTTATTACCCATCATAAACAGCATAAAGGCAAGCACATAGAGCATTCTTATATCTATCCACAGAATGTTCTCATAAATATCTATTGCGTACCTTTATGTGTGTCATGTTGTGAAGTCTAATGTTAAACAGAAAAAAGAACATATTTAACAAATTAAATTCAAGTTAACCATTGTCCAGCAAAAACTGTTCTGTTCACAATAGATCACAGGATTTTAAAGGGCAAAGGGATTACTGTATAACCACAAAAAGAAATTCATTCATAGACATCAACTTAAATTTGCATAGGTTCCTCATAGATGAAATTGATAATAAAATAAGTTCATAAATTCAGAAAATGGGTACAAAGCAGGTTCAAAAACTGAAACATGCATATATCAACTTACTCGAGAATTGGAAATATTTATTTTCTTGTGCTTTAAGCCAACTTTGAGGTCCAACTCCTCAGCTACATTAGAGAAACCCTTCAAGAAACTTATGTATCAGAATATGAACCATGTAAAGAAACATAAATATCATTATGCCTTAAAAACCTATTATGCCGGATATTACTGGCTTACCTCAAAAATTTGCTTGATGTAAGCATTCTCTGGAGGCTTGGACACATGAATCCATAATTCATTATCCCAAGAACCAATACTATTTATGCAAATAGCATAGTCAATACTCTCACGTAGACGTTGATCAAAACTCCGAAGCCACTGCACCGCATATGATATATGATCACAATAACCAAAATTGATAGCTAAAGTAGCTAGCCAAAAAGATACAGAAGCCTTTGGAGAGGTAAACATGGAAGATTAATCACCTTTTGAGTCCCATTGTAGTTATATGGTCCGCCAGATGTCAGGCCAAAAAGTAAATTGTACCTTCCTCTTGTCTTAGGATTTGAGTAGAGAAGAGAGAATAGCCTTGCTATTTCAAGAAGAGCAGCAATGCCACTTCCATTGCTGTCACTTCCCACTGATAATGCCTACATGTATAAAAAATTACACACTTTCATTGGATCATGAAGCCGGTTGTTATGATAGTGCCAAACTGTTAGAACTTAGAATCACATGTTTCGATTGATTATGGAACACATTGAAGGGAATTCCAGACCTTAGACTTGTCTAGAAGGAATGTTAGACCTCTTAGGGTTTTTCTTTTCTTAAAATTCTGACTTGAATTTTATTGATGATAATAACCCTCTTTAAATAGAGGTAACATGCCTTATAGAAATAGAAGACCTACTAAGCAAGCAAATCCATTTAAGGAAGGCTTCTAAAATACTAACAAATAGGATCTGAATAATAATAAGCTGACTCCTAATAAAATGCTAATGAACTGATAAACTATTAATAATGAGATTTATCGCGAATAATAATACAGACTACAAAGATAACCCATAACACTATTTTTTCACTGAAATTTAATAAAATACTAACAGGAGCAGCCCCAAACGTATCATAAGATGCCACAATAGCAATAGTTGGAAGTTGATTTGCATCTCCATCAGCTTTTAATCCAGACAACCACCCCTGTTATCACAAAGCAGAATTATCAGAGTGAAAACATGTAGCAAACAGCATTAATAGCATATTCAAGATTACCCAGGTAATACTTGCAGCGAGCAAAAACTAGCACAAGAAAAATTAAGCATACCAATACCTGATGCCAAGTAAAGGCATAGTTCATGAAAACCTTGAACTTTGATGAAATTAAAGAGAACTAAAACCATGCAGAGTTTTTACCACCTACGGCCTTTAAAAAGCACGATTAGGCAAAACAGGTGTGTGCTTGAACAAATGTCTAGCCCAAATGGGTCTGAAGCTTGATCAAATACGTCTCACACAAATAGGCCTTAACAACACTAAAATTTACCTCAGCCTCAACAGTTTGAATGCAAGAAGGGTATTTTTTTCATAATGTAAAAACAAACCAATTACAACTCGTTTTCTTCACTTAGAGAAGTAAAACTTGACACAGACCTGCATATTAGTGATTGTGGGAGATGCAACTTTCTTAGGTTCTGCTGTTGGGATAACAAGCTTGTACCTGCAATTATTTCATAATAATATTGGAAATAAGTGAATTATAAAACAAGACTATTTTCTTACCAATATAAAAGATACCAATATAAAAAGAGAAATGAACCAAACAATGAAAAAAGGACAAACATACATTAGGGGTAGAGTTATTCTTTCTCATAATTATGCAAACATAGTAAAAAAAACAACAGACAGACTAAACCTGACAAAATGCAGTAAGATTAATAATGTAGGATCCTACCTAGTGAACAAAACAAGTGCATTTTTGCCCCTTTAGCTGGGAAAAAGATCATTATGATTTTTCTTTTTTAAAAAACAACAAATAAAAAGAGAAAAAAGGTACCATGTTCTCTCCCTTAGTGATGCACATAAGAGTTCAGACTAGATCTGTTTTCTGATACCAAACTAGCATCCCTATAGAACAATGGAATGGTGTCATGGCACCTCAGTCTTTTGCTGAAACAGTTTCAAAAGAAAGCTTATTACAAATGAAAACCAAACAAACATTTATTTCTTTTGCAAAACTCTTTCCCCTTCTCAGAGCAAAACCTGGCAGATCATAAGCATGTGTGTAATGAAAACCGCTCATGAGTAAACAAACTGAACAGATCACGGGACATGAGCTTTTAGGGAACAAGGGAACCCAAAAATGATAAAAGAAGCTGTCAACTGACCCGCCTGTAGTTGCAGTAGCAGGCTGACCCATCGCATCATTCTTCTTGATCTCAGTCAACACAGTATCAATGTCATCATTCTCAAAAGCAAAATAGACAGGATACTGCAGCACAAAAATCCAACGGTAAAGAATCCAACGCATAAAGAAGACATAAGAGAATCGAGGGGGAGAAGCAGCAAAATTTTCTCTCTGGCAATTCTTCTCCAATGAGTGACAAGAGCTCAAGATTAAATTTGGAATCACAAAAACACTGAGGATTTAAAGACTAAAAAACATATGAAAACTTAGAAATAGAGGTCAGGGGTCTTTCCTAGCTGATGACACAAGCATAACATGGATTGATGAAGGATACCAATGAGTATGAGATCTTTACTTTCTGAAGGAAAAAACCTTACTAAAAACGACGCATTAGCACAAATAATTTACAAAAAAAAAAACATGGAGTTGACAGAGATCAGATCTTGCTGAAAATTAGGTTGGCAAACAAGGAAACTTCAATCTCAATGCAGGAAGATATTAATAAGTTCCATGTACTTACAGGTATATTTGAATGTACAAGCAACTGTTCGAGCTCCGCCAATAATTTTTTCATTTTCTCTTTTTCATGAACTTGCTTATTCCCTCCATGTTTGAAGCTAAGTACTTCAGGAAGCAAAAACAGCAACCCTCCTAACGGCTTTTTCTGAGTAATATATTCTGCCAAGGAAGAAATAAACGAAATTAAACTAAAGGACTAAAAAATAGAGGGAAAATTAAACTGATTAAATGAAAACGAACCTCGAACGAAGGTGATATTCAATTCACGTAGAGGGATGATGAGAACGGTTCTGGAAATATCGGCGCCAGGAGGGAAACGCAAGGAGGCGGCGTGGTGGTTGAGGGCGGCGAATCGAGATCCGAAAGGGGAACCGGACATGTCGTATTGGATAAGACGGTAGACGTCGACGGCAGCGGCGGCGTCGCAGAGCTCGACGCAGGCTACTAAAATGAAGAGCAGAGCGACGACGGAGTACATCGATTCTAACAAGTCGCGGAGGCCGCCCGATTTCTTTGAAGTGGCCATCGGAGATTGGATCTAGGGTTTGGACAGAGTAAAAAAGAAAGAAAGAGAATTTGGGTTTATCTTATTATTTAATTTTTAGTGCTTAAACTGTAAAGTGATTGTTTAATGGAGTAGGGCTGATTCATTGTGTCGCTGTTTGTGAGCTTAGCAGTGAGATTATACGTAATAATTGCTTTCAGAATGATTAAAAACATAACTGATATTAAAAAAAACATTATGTGACTTTAAAAATAATATCAATTAACTTTAAAAAAATTGGATCTAGCAACAATCAGGTTTAATAACTGAAACACTAGAATTTTAAAGGGTAAAACTTTGATACACATGCTGTGTAAAATTAATTTTACACAAGTCTGTGTATGTACACTATAAAAACTTAAATCTTAAATTCTTAATCTTAACCCTAAAAAATTAAACCCTAAACCTTGAACCTTATACACTAAATTCTAAACACTAACCTTAAATTCTAAACCCTACAACCTAAACCCCTAAATCATAAACCCTAAACTAAAACTCTAACCCCTAAAACTAAAAGGCGCGTGTATACTAAAGTGTACACGGCATGTGTATCAAAGTTTTTTCCAATTTTAAATAAGGTCAGATAATCAAATTTTGACACTGTGAATGGAGTAAATTGTATTCGAAGGGTCATCACATAGTAGACATTTACAATACTCAATCTGAATTAGTCAACTAATAAATTAGATATAAATGATTAAAAAAATTATTAAATCTAAAAAAGTGATGCCAGTAAAAATAATATTTTATTTAAGTGGTTTAAATTTGATATTTTTGTCGGCAAAAAGTATATATGATTTTATGCAATATTAAAAAATAAAATAAATATTATTTTGAAATCTTGATAAAAATTAGGAATGTTCATAATATGATATTTGATTCTTTAGATATTAAAAAATATGGTATGTGTCTCGACCTGTAGAAACCGAGTACCTGTTTATCGGGCCATAGGATACTCAGTTTATATTTTCTTCAAATTTCTTAAAAAAATCTCTTGGAGAAAACATAAAATGTAAAATATTTAAACTATATAAGTAAATATTATAAAAAAATTTAAATGTTGTCAACAATTTTTAAGACATGTGATTAAAAATGTTCAATTGACATTTTTTTTCTCTTTTAAATTGTGGTTTAAAAGTTGCGATCATAAAAAAGTTCAGGGATTTGATGTAGTGAAAAACTATGATGACATAGAATTTACTAAACAAGATCTTAATCTAATATTTATATATTTACACACATATTAAAGGTGATATCATAGATAAAGTTACATCTAAATATAAATCTCTAAGCCCTAAATTAAAATTTTAAATCATAAAATGATGATGCTTATAAAAAAAATTCCACCGATAATATTTTAAATATATATATATATATCAGATATCAGATATAATTCACAAATCATATGAGATACACAATCCTAGACAAAATCAAAAATAGTACTTTTGTTTTTTACAATGAAATCAAAAATAGTACTTATATATGTATATAACGAGTAGTTTTACATAAGCATCATATATCATGTATTTGGATAGTCCCACACTACTAAGATCGAAAGTCTCATATATAAATATCTAGTGTGTCCGTTGTGTTTTCTCAAGAAATACTAAAGTCGCATGGGTAGGACTGTCGTGCGGTATAGTCACAATGCGACATTAATTGAAAATATTACAAAATACAAAACTTAAAATTGAAAATATTGTACTTTTTGATAACATTTTAGGTTAGTGTCTAGCGACAATATCGATACTTAGAGACAAGTTTTGTTACTTATAAAAACCTAAAATGTTACAAAAAAATGATAAGTATCGATACTCGAAACTAAATTTCGATACTTAACCACCAACTTAAAATTTTATCAAAAAGTAAAATATTTCCGATTTTAAATTCTATGTATTATAATATTTTTAGCTGGTGGCGCACCGTAACCGCACCGCGACCCTGCCTTACGTTAGACTCATCCGAGTCGCATATATAAATATAACCAATAAGATCACATATAGTAGTGCTTGCTAGTCGCTATCACAGTCAAGCAAGACAAACGAGGCAAGAACTGATATGAGCGACCAGGGGTTGTGGAAATAATTTCTCTTCAATGTTGCCTTCCATTTGTTCCACTTTCTCTGGCAATGCTTATTCACCCTGTGTTGATGGGCTAATGGCATGATTCGGCTGAAGAACGATTTGGAACGTTGGAAGCAGAAATCAAGGTGAGTTGGAAAGCAGCTGAGAGCCAACGCGACATCCTCCAAGGTGAGTTGGAAAGTAGTCTGGCTATGAACGAGATCCTGAAATCAAGTCTGCAGCAGGAAGGGGATGAATCTCAAGTCATTCAAATGGAAAACGCAACACTCAAAGAACAGATAGAAAGGCTCAAGACTTCTTTACGCACCAGCGAGATTCGTGCTGAAGCGTACAAGCAGGCCGGGTATGAAAGTTTCAAAGAAGTAACTGTCAAGCTGCAAAAGGCCGAGCATAAAATGCAGGAAAAAGAAAAAGACATGAAAATTATTATGACTCAAGCGCGATAGGTGGCCCAACAGGTAGCAGATTTAGCTGACGCGGCAGCGCCGATAAGCCAGAATATGGATCCAGCGTTGGACCACGAAGGAAAGCTGACGGGACTATTGAATGAGGTCAAGAAATTAGGAGCTAGAGCTCACCGCTATCTGTAAAACTCCTAATACATGATGTAATGAAACTTTTGGTCTGAATGAAAGATGTTCTATGGGGATAAATCACTTGTGGAATCAGTACTTCATTGCATTCATGCATTGCATTTGCATCACATCCTTTGCATTGTTTAATGATTTTATCATTGTATGGCACTTCATCATTTAATTTTTGGGGTTCAATGGCATAACTGGTTGAGAAAATGGAACAAACTAAGGAGTTGAAAGAAAGAATCGAGAAGGAGCTAAAGAAGAAGAAGAAAATATATGTTTTCAATACGAGGGAACTCTGCCTAGTCCCTGATTTGGTTATTCCTCCAAATTTCAAGATTCTCATATTTGTGCAGTATGATGAAACTAGCTGCTCGAAGATTCACTTGACCGTGTTTTGCAGAAAAATAGAGGGATACATGAAGAATGAAGAGTTGTTGATCCACTACTTCTACGATAGCCTGACGGGACCTGCAGTAGTGTGGTATAACCGTTTGAGCAGAAACCAAGTTCGGCCATAGGGTGACCTTGCTAATGCCTTCTTGAGTCAGTACAGATATGCTTTGGATTTAGCACCCCGTCGACAGTTTCTTCAGAACGAGAAAATGAGACCAAATGAAAGCTTCAGGGAATATGCACTAAGGTGGCGATGTTCAGCAACCCAAGTTCAGCCTCCTATAGCAGAAGAAGAGTTGACTCCCCTGTTCCATGCAACGCTTCCCTCTCCTTTCTTCGATATGATGTTGGAGAAATCAAGAAGCAGATTCAAGGATTTTATGACGATTGGAGAGAGGATAGAATACGCAATCCAAGAAGGAAAATTAGGGTTTAAGTCTAAGGACCGAACTGAATAGAGGGTAGATGAAGACAAAGAAGTAAATGAATGTCACCTCCAAGGTTCTCGTGGCCGTAAAAGAAGAAGACGGGCTGATACTTCGGGGTCATCAAGGAAAATTCCTCGGACGAGTACAAATTTGGAAGTGTTCGGAGTATCCATCTCAGACATATGGCCTCATTTGGTAGAAGGTCGCTATCTTGTTCCCATACTGATGAAGATTACACCTGATCCATATGCCCATAGCTTCGACTCAAGTAGCACATGTGAATTCCACATGGGGGCACCAGGGCATCCCACCAGAAAGTGTAGACCTTTACTGGAGGAAGATCAAGAAGCTGATCAATAATGGGACCTTGACACAAGAACTGATCCGGCAGTGGAGAACCAAGGATGGGGGCAAGTTTGCATAGTGCTAAGAAAGCTAGAGATGTCTTTGCATTAAAAGACTTTTTCTTGAAGTAATACAAGGAATAAACTTTACTACATGTGGCCCATATGTGGTAAAGATCTTTTGTGAAGGGGCATGCGTCATGTTTGTTGATTTCCATTCCAATGAAGAACTTATTTTGCTTAACATAGCACATAGATGTGTATCTTTTCTCGCCGTTGTAGGACACTGGATATCGATTGCAAGATGTGTCATTAGTTGGATGTTGTGATAACGATGGGGTATGATCCCCAACAGACTCTGGTCAGCAAAGCAAGACTATTACTCTTTCGACGATGATCAAAGACGAAAAAACTCTAAATGTTAGCCATATAAAGTTGTTTGAAAGTGAAACTCTAAGCGTAATCTTCTATGCACTAAAGAGTTAACGATCAAAACAGGATACATGTGTGTGGAATAAAAGAAAATAACAATATTAGGTGGATTAAATAAAAAGTACTCTTATGTTCGAAACTTGGTAATAGGCTTGTTCGGATAAGAGTGTGGAAATTTTGGGGCACTCCGCTGAAGCAATAAGGTTGCAATACACCATCCAAGTCAAGAAACCTTAGCTCCATGAGTGATGGTAATATTTTCAAATCGTGACTATGCCAGGTAACTTGGGGTAATGTTGTTTGCTCCATCGTTGTCCTCAAGACAAAGGACTGTGATGAGTTAAATTCCTTTAAAAAAGAAAAAAAAGAAAGAAAAAGAAAAAAGAATAAAGAATAAAGAAGAAAAAAAGAGAAAGAAAAAGAATAAAGGAAAATGAGAGAAAAATAAACAATAGCATAAGTCTAAAAACGCACACCCCACCTGAAACTTTATTCTTAGAATGATATTTCTGCGCTCGAGTGGTCAAACAAGTCTACCATTTTAGGGCAGAGCAAATAATGAGAATTGAGAAAGAGTGATATTCTGCAACAACGCGATAATCATGAGGATGGACCGAGTCATCTGGGAAGACTTCACAGCCTTGAATCGCCGCAACATTCAAAACCCTTATTGATTCAGGCTATGCTTGAAATGACCATTAAACAGTTAAATCTAAAACACTCTTTCACTTGATATCCAGAGTCCATATTCTGTTTTGATTTCAAGATCCTGTGTGTAAATCCAAACGACACTCTTCAGTGGAATGTCAATCGACAAGTTGACAATTTAAAGCAACAAAGATTTCCATGTATTGCTTCGGAGATAAGATCCAGAACACAAGGTCGCAGATATTATTGGGCACCTAACCAGAAAAATGACCCCCTCAATGTATTAGAGAAAGATGATGACAAGAATATATGTGTCAGACAGCTCAAGAGCAGGAAGCGGGTTTTAGCTATGATGCCTTGGTTGGTTCAAAGAAATAAAGAACAAATTGGGACGAGAATGAGGTCACAAAATACGGGGAAATGTAAGAGATAATCATTGATTCCTTGAAGAGTTAGAGCATAGGGATCAAGAGATGGTTCCCATCAAGAAGCAACAAGAAGATTGAATTTTAGAAATTAAGTTCAGAGCATGGAAGCATTTTGCTCGCCCCGATGATGAAGATGACAGATACTCCGAATGTTGGGTCAAAGAATTGGAAGATAGCCGAGCTCATGATTGAGTGGGGCAATGCAGAACATGAAGAATGGTAAGAACCCCTATACAAGACTGATATAAAGATTAGAATAAGTTTATTTGTGAAATAGGTAGAAACCCCAAAGAAGAAAGACAGTTGCTTATGCAAGAGAGCAAGAGCGGATATTCAATAAATGAAAATGAAGATCAAAACTGAGCATATTATAAAAATAAAAGAAATAAAGAAATCCAAAAAATAACTTTTCAGGGCATAGGATTTTAAAACATATTTAAAAAAATAAGGAGAAAAGAGAAAAAAGAGGATAAAGAGGGTAAAGAAGAGAGAGAACATAAGAAAAAAGAAAGAATAAAAGAGAGAGAAGAGAAAAAGAAAAAGAAGAAAAAAAAGAGAAAGCTTTACGTTGCATGCATCATATAGATAGAGGCATGTCAACTTTTACTTGTTTTAGACTGGTATTTGAAGAATTATCAAAGAGTTTCAAGAAGTAGATTTTATTAAAGAAAGAAAGATAGGCAGCCATAGTAGCGTGGGGCCAGATGACGGTAGCCAAAGTAGCGTAAAGCCAGACATTAAGTCATTCGAGCCATCAGTAAGTCCTTCGGGCATAATGATAAGTCCTTCGGGCTACCAGTAAGTCTTTCGAGCAAGGTGATAAGTCTTTCGGGCCATCAATAAGTCATTCAGGTATGATGCGGCACCCATAGTAGCGTGAGGCTAGATGACGGTAGCCAAGGTAGCGTGAAGCCAGATATTAAGTCTTTCAGGCCACCAGTAAGTTTTTCGAGCATGGTGATAAGTCTTTCGGGCCATCGATAAGTCCCTCGGGCATGATGCGGCAGCCATAGTAGCGTGAGGCCAGATGACGGTAGTCGTAGCAGCGTGAAGCCAGACATTAAGTCATTCGGGCCATCAGTAAGTCCTTTGGGCATGATGATAAGTCCTCCGGGCCACCAGTAAGTCTTTCGAGTATGGTAATAAGTCATTCGGGCCATCAATAAGACCTTCGGGCATGATGAGGTAGCCATAGTAGCGTGAGGCCAGATGACAGTAGACGTAATAGCGTGAAGCCATAAATTAAGTTATTCGGGCCATCAGTAAGTCCTTCGGGTGTGATGATAAGTCCTTCGGGCCACCGGTAAGTCTTTCGAGCATGGTGATAAGTCCTTCGGACATGATGCGACAGCCATAGTAGTGAGTCCAGAAAGATCGATAGCCATGTTAGAGTGAATCCTAGAAAATTCAAAGATAAAGGTTATATATATAGGAAAGGCCTTTATTTTCGAGCCCCTAGTGAAAGGTTCCATATAGGAAGAGCCTTAACTCCAGGATTTCAAGGAAGAACCTGTAGCTCCAAGATCAAAAGGTGAAGAAGTTCTATATAGGAAGAACTTACGAGCTTGAAGATTCAGCTGAGAAAAAGCGGAGAGTTCCAGAAGAACACGCGATTCTGAAGCCACGAGCAGGGAAGTCGGATAAAAATGAGTACTTTTGGTCTTTGCTTTGTTCTCGTTTCACAAGAACAAGCAAAGTGGGGCAACTGTAATCACTCATTTTTATCCGGTTTGTAAATATTGTGTTAGCATGTTAGTATAATAATATATATTATCATTGCATATATACTTATTATATGTTTATTATATATATGTGATATTAATGTGCGTAAAATATATGTGATGTGTGCATGTATATTATATGCGTGTGTACGTATTAGTAATTATCTTGGTATATGTATGTTATATTTATGTATGTATTTTATGGATACATTATTTGTATATGTACAATATATGTGGATACATACGTATGCTTGCATGTTATGTGTTAAAACGTATATGATATATATGTTAATTTGTACGAAACGTTTGCAGTTTGAGTGTAGTATATGTGCGTGTATGTGTGTATGTATATACGTATTATTATCATTATTAATATTATTGTTATTGGACTAAATTAAAATGGAATCCAAAATAAATAAATATATTGAAACCCAATTATAACAGTCCAGTCCATGCAGTTACAAAACCCAAAACTTAAATCTACAAGGCTCGTTTAGCCTAAAACCCTAACACATATCAGATTATCTAAACCCTAATTATTTTTATCACTTGCGCGGCTAAAGGAGGGCCATTGGATTGGATCCAAATCTAACGGCCAGATCAAACCATGACGTATCTCCAGCTGGTCGTGTGGAACCACACGCGGGTCGTTTGGCTCCACATGCGCGCGTGCATCACATACGCAAGATTCCTCGGCTATTGAGCTCCACGTGGCAATATCCTGTGCAGTCTCTTCTTTCCCCAGATCGAATCCTGGCCGCCCATCTTCAAACCACCCCAGTCGTTAGATCAGATCTGATCCAACGGCCAATGACGCTTTGACCAGATGATCACCACTACCGCGTCGCCGTACCACCAGCTCCAACCACCGTGCGGGGGCTTGCAAGAACAAGAAACAAGGGACTGTCAGTACCAAACTGAACTAAAAATATGTATTTTTATATGTCATTCCTACCAAAACAATCAGAACTCAGATATATATAAATCAACCCAAAATTGTAAGACTCAGTTTTCAGTTTTCCAAAAATACAAGAAAAAAATACAAAGAGTTTTCAAGGGTATTTTTCTTCGCTCTTTTATCTTTTATCATGCATGCATATTAACTAAAAATATATAAAAGGGGAAGAAGTTAAGAAGTTACCCTGGCCGTGGCCCCGTCCGGTGATAAGCCTCGGGGTTCTTTCGAACCGTGCAGGGTGAATCAGACGGTGGTGGTTCTTTGAAAAAAATTAGTGGTTTTTGTTTTCCTAGATCTAGGGTCGAAGCGATTTGTTTTCTTAAATCCAATGCGGCATGTGGTTGCTAGAGTGGAAGACGTTTCATTTTCAGGTTCAAGGAACGATGGCCGGTGGTAGCGGACGACGGCCGAAGTGGCCAGCCACCGCCTTTTTCTGGAAATATGAAAGCTTTTAGGTTTTGGTTTTCAAATTGCAAAGGATTTAGGGGGGGGTTTAATCGTTTAAAAAAGTGAGAAATGGGTTAATTGTTGGCTGAATGGTGTGATTTATAGGTTGATTTTATTTTAAAAATGGTGTAATAACTTCATAAATCCCCCGCGTTTTTGCTCTTTTCAAAATGAGTCTCCCCCTTGATTAAATTACAAACTCAGTCCCCCTTTATTTTTAAAGTTTCTCAATCTAGTCCCTAAATTAAATGGATTTCGAATTCAAATGGTAAAATTACTTGTTTAGCCACCCCACATTTTTGAAGTTTTCACTTTGAGCTTGTTGCATGGGTTAATTACACGATAGGTCCTTTCATGTTTGTTCTAGTTTTTAATTAAGTCCTCAAATAGGCCTTTTGATTATTTAATTTCGGTTTCCAGATTCTGTTTTTATTTCATTTTAATCCTTTTGATGCTTTAAATATTTATGCCTTTAGTTTTTTATTTTATTTAATTGTTTTGTAGCCTGTTCATGTTGCTTATTTTATTTACATTTTTTGCTTATATCATGTTTATTTTTGTTTTCTTTAGATGTTGTATCGTGTTTTTTTTATTTTAATTTGTTTGATCATATCATATATGTCCATTTTTACGTGTTATGCCTTGGTCTGTTTTTAACATATCATGCTTATATTAGTTTTTTTATGTTTGTTTTGTACATTATGTTCTGTGATAATTTGTGGCATATTTAGTCTTGTTAATATCATGTTTGTCATGCCCTTTTTGTGTCTTAAATTGCATATCGGTGTTATGCTTTTGTACGTTAATTTCAATGTCACGTTGTTATATCATATGTACAAATTTTGTTATGTGCTAAGTTAAGCTTTAGTTCTTTTTTACGTTATCATGTTATTTAGTTAGTTTGTTCACATTGTACATATGTGTTTTATTAAGTGGTTATGTTAGTTTAATTATTTAGTACGTATATATGTGTTCTAATATGTTTATTTTGGTTTTGTATTATATGTTAAAATGGGTAAATTTGTTACATGCTAGCGTCATGATGTTTATAGTACATATATATAATGTCTTGTTTTTTTAATTTGTGCATATAGATTGTGTCATATGTTAAGCATTAGTTTCCTTATGCTAGCATGTTAATTTGACTTGTTAGTTTAGCTTCATTTTCTATGTGCATTAGTTTTTATGTTATGTCTAAAGCATGTTATAGATAGTCAATTTGATCTTTGGAGCATATTTTTCTTTTTCTATGTTTATGTGCATATTTTGTTTTTATTATTGTGATACATTATGTTCATGCTTTTTGTTTAATTTTGTTTTCTCATTTTTATGTTTTTAAGTATTACGATGTGTATGTATGTTTTAAAATTATTTCTCTGAAATTGTATAACAGATATGTTTTGTCAATGCGGTGTCCTTTTATTCGAGCGTAAACGTGGCCAGTATCAAGCGCAGTGATGGTGGTCTATCGGTTTATTCTCAAATAACGGGACCCTTAAAATCTACTCGCACTTATAAGCAAATTTTAATTTGATCGTTACTTATAACCAATTTTGGGCGGTGTGGGGGTGTTAATCCTTCATCATCCGTAACCGACTCCCGAACCCAACAATTTTTTAAATCTCTAGTTTTATGGTGTCCGGCCTACCTAAGTGGCCGGTGGTGACTCCATTTTTTAAATAAAATACGGTTTGCAAAATTCCCACGGTAGACATTATTTTCAAAAATAAAATAAAATACTTTTTAGCGAACAATAAGAAAGGGGATATCGCTACAAATGGTAACCATTATGTACCAAGTCTAGAAGATGCTTGATGTCTTTGTTGGGAACAGGATAGCCAAACATTTCTAATGAAGAAAGAGCAGTGCGAGCGAAGTGATGAATATCTCCTCGCTCATTTGGCATGATCATGCGATACAGCTCGAAGACTAAAAAGAAATGGAGCTGGTTTTCGAGCAGTATCAGATCATTACGAATGTCGGTTTGGAAAGGTCTCACTTTAAAAATACCCTCCTCGGGATAAACTCTCCGGATTAGTTGCACAAGAAAGCATCCATCATACAACATAATTTTCACGAATTCATCAGAATCTGTAAGGTTAAGAGGGAGAGATTCTTCATGCGAACTCGTGGTTCCAAGTTTCTCATGGCACTTTTAAATTCTCCAAGGACGAGGCCGCTTTCATATATTAATTTCCGAAGGCTCCGTTTGATAGCGTCCATGGCCTTCAAGTGAGGCTTACCATAGTGATAGGGACCGATAGAAATCACATTTGGTTCGTAGGCCTTTTCGTTTAGTTCACGTAGTCGATGAGGCACTCTATACATACAGCAGGGATTTTCGATCAGCGGTTGAGTAAACTGAGCCGCAGGCACAAAATCCTGAAGCCATTAATTGAGCAAAAGCATGGGACAATTAACTTCTTAACCTAATAAGAATGACATAAGTAATAGCCATAGGTAAATAATATCAATGGACTATTGATAATAACAATGAACAATAACAGCAGGGCTGTTGAATTACCCATGGAGGAAAAGCATCCGCGGGCATAGAATTCAAAATCTGTGTCTCCTGTAGCCATTAGTTGCAAAAGAAAAAAAAGCTAAAGGGCTTATTTTGCCCCCAAGTTCGACCCTAATTAGTAATGTTGTCCCTCGCGCAAAAACACGTTCAATTAGGTCCTCCAGTTCGCAAATTGAAGCAAATTAGCCCATTGACTGACGGAACTGTTAAACAGGCCGTTACTCCGTTAACGCGTACCGTTCATCCAACACCTACATGCCTTATGCAAACAGATTATATGATGATCATGGATCAAGATCATACCCAAGCAACTCGATGTTCAAAGCTACGGAAGTCAAACATTTTGAATGTTGGGATGAGGTTATATATTATGTTGGGTATTTTTTTAATATCAAGAGTTATTTTAACTCAACCAATCAGATGATGTTATGTGTCATTATCTGGTTGGTTAAAATTTAATATAAAAATAAATATGAAAAATAAAATTAAAAAATAAATTTTTATTTTTTAAATTTATATGCCATGTCAGCAACAAGCCACATCAGCATTTTGACTTTTTAACGCTGACATGGCTTGCCATGTGGCGCAGACAGCTGACGCATTAACAGAGTAACGGCCAGTTTAACGGTTTCGTCAGTCAATGGGCTAATTTGCTTCAATGTGCGAACTAGAGGACCTAATTGAACGCGTATTCGCGCGAGGGGCAACATTGCTAATTGGGTCGAACTCGGGGGCAAAATAAGCCATTTAGCCAAAAAAATGAATGATAAATTACTTAGTTTAAAAAAAGCACAAATAACAAATAAAACAAAATCGGTAGGAATGCAGAGTGCTTCCCACATTTATTCCCGCTAAGAATTTTTATCCCCTTCTCGCAACTCACTACGAGTACAAAATTCAAAATCAATCTCTCCCCGAGACCTGAGACCCGCAAGATTAGAATTATTACCGTCCCACCACCTACGTGGGTCCTAAGACCCATCTAACACGCTATACTTGACTAGTGATCCACTTCAAATAATATATTTATAAGTAACAATTAAATAAATATAAAATAATTTTTATTAAAAGATATGAAATATTTGTCCTCCAGACTACCACCACATATGTAACATTTTAAAATAATAATAATAAGTCATCGCAACTCTTAAAATGAGTGAGAATTGAAAATTGTGACTATGTTAGTGTTATTTTTTTAAATAGTAGTAAATGTGATTTTAGTATTATTAAAAATAATTTTTAAAAAATATTTCTTAAATTTACTTATTATGTATATTGAAGGATGTGGATGAGACGAGGCGGGAGGAGATATAGTGGGTATACAATTATATCCACGCTTGTATCACAACCAGTCACGGTGTTATACCCATTTTTGTTCGGGCTTGACCCAATAGCCAAATTAAACCCAAAACTAAAATTCAAAAATTAAAAATCAGGTCCTTTTATTTTTATTATTTTATTATTACATACCCAATAAAACTCATCAAACTAACTCTATCCAAATACCCAAATCCAATACAACAAATATTCATTAACCCAATACCATATCCGGCCCACACTTAAACTAAACCCTAATCCTAAATTCTAGCAACAGCAGCCTCCATCACCTTCAATCGCCAACGTCGAGTCATCACCCGTCCCCGTCTTCACCGTCCACATCAACCGAAACCCCAAATAATACCAACTGAAATCCTAAAACAAAAATAAACTCTAAATAACCCTTAAACCCACTACCATATACCACTACCGCCCAAAATGTCATATCCAAGACAACCACCGCCCATACCCATTATTAGCTGCTGCCACCCATTACCGCCCTCTATAAACGTGCCTCATCACCATCTACGTGTCTAGCAAGGGGCACTCCCTCTATAAATTCGGCCACCTTCAGATCAAAAGGGAATTTTTAAACACGAAAATAGAGAGAAAAATAGAGGAATAGAGAAGACCGAAGCAAAAAAGAATAAAAAAGATTCAAAAAAGGTAAAAAAATATAAAAACCCTTCTGTTCTTATTAGATCCACTTATCTAAGAAGGGTTTAGGTGTTAAGAATTTAGATTTTATATTTTATAGTTTAAACATGAAAGGTTGTGTAAAAAAATTACAGTGTATCAAAATATAACCCTAAAAATAATTCGAGAATTTTAAACTACAAAAATAATTTAGCGTTAAAAATAAAATGTTTTATATAGAATGTGTTTGACAATATTTGTTAGTGTCAAAGGTGATGTTTCACATTATAAGCAATGTCAAATATTCAAAAGTTTGGTTTAAAATCATGGTTGGAAAGTAATTTAAGGAATTAAGTGGTATTGAAATTATCTTTATATTGTAAATCTAGACAGTATTAATATTCTTAAACTCAAAACGTGAAATATTACGTTTAAATTTTACATTGAACTTGGAAAATGAATCGTGTGCGATGATCGATAGTTTGTAAAGATACACTTTGATTTACTTTTTACTTATTTTGAACCATAGAGATTTTTTTTAAAAAGAAAAAAACCCTAGATTAAGTTAACCATAAACCACTACAAATAAAAAATCCGCAATCATCTTCGAGGCAAAGCTCTCCTTTGGTTCTGCTATCTTTCTTCCTAGCTACCATCCAGGGCCATGGGTACTCAACATTATTTTATATTTCTTCTACGTTTTTATATTTTATGATTCCACGATTTATTGTAGCTCTATCTAGCTAGTATTATACTCGAGATTCGAATCGTCGTATGTATTATAATTTATTTTGACGTAAACTTGTATTTTCAATTGAGTGGGTACAGGTATTTGAAGTTTGTTCCACAAGCATACTATTCTTCTAGTGGCAGTAGCTGTGATTGTGTTGATTGTCCTTCTTCTCGTAGCAGTACGGTTTTGGTGCCGTGGCAGTGGCGGCGGCAAAAAAAGAGAGTCATCGTCCTCATCCTCATACACAACCTCATCGTCATCCTTATTCTCATCCTCATAGTCAGAAGAATAAAATGATCGGGCAGTTGAAGGTTTTAAGCAACATAACTAAGTTCTGCAATAACAGGAAAGGGTCCATAATATTGTAGGCTACCCTCCTCACATTCATTACAACATTATGTCTTATGATTTTAATGGTTAATCAATAAATTATAGTATCTTTATAATATTTTATTTCATCTTTAGCTTCTATTATAATATATCAATATTGGTTGAATATTCAATTGTCTTTTTTTTTTTCATTTTGAAATTATAGTTGTATATTTTACAGGTAACTATAATTAATAAATGCAATGTTAACATGTAAATTGTTTTCATTAATTAAATTTATCAAAAAAATTAATATTAATATAAAATTAAAATTCTATGAAAACAAAATTATAAATTTCACATTTTTTTACAAAAAAAATCACTAATAGATGTTTTTTAAGGGGAAAACTGAAATTTATATGAAGAGGTAAACTACACTTGTAGTCATTGAACTTTTAGGATGCTTGCAATGTGGTTATTAAAATCGGAAAACTTTCATTAAAGTTACTATTTTTTGAATAATCAATGGTGATTACAAAGTAATATATGTTCATAGATATTGTTAACCCTTGTGCACACGCCTTATAGACAGAACGATTTTAACCCGAATCTTCTAGGCCGAATATCATTCACTTTTCTACTAAAAACTTTAATTAAATTCACCTCTGTAAGAAAAACTTTCATTTCTATCAATAGTAGCTGATGTGACAGAATTTAAAACTGGGTAAATTACAAATTAAAGCACTTTAACTTAATAATTTGAACCCCATACATTTATATACAATTTTTAATCATTGTAATACAACGGACTAAACGTCAATAGGTTGAAAAGTATTATATATGCTTTTAGTTCATAAATGTAAGATTATTTGATATATTATTGTGTATTTTATATTATTTTATTCAATTTATTTACTAAAAATAAAAGATTATATTGTTTGATAAACATAATTTAAGATTATTTAAAAACACATTTTACTACATTTTTCTTACTATGGACTTTCTTTTATTGTGTATAAAAAATAGAAACAATTTAAAAATTCATAAGCATTAGAATTGATCTCTTGTACACATGGTGTATGGCATGTGTCTGATGTTGAATTGGTGACCAAATTAGATGTTAGGTTCGTTTATTTTTCTACGACATGTGTCTGAAGAGTTGTATGGTTTGAATCTTGTTTAAGGTGTTTTGTAATTATACGGCTTCTATGATTGGTGGCCTTAAGATTAATTGTATAGTGATTGAATCTAATAAGTGTTCTCAGTAAAAAAACAGATGATGTGTTGGAAAAAACAGTGAGAAATAGGCAACTTGAGCCATAATTCGAAAGGGTAAAGGTGGAGATTAGAACGATGATTTTATTTGGTCGTATTCTACTCCATGAGACCTTTACAACAATATCTCATATGCTCAAAATGGTTGAGTGGTGAATGAGAAATTGATGCTCAAAATAAGGTGGTTGTGAATTGAGTAAGAAAAACGGAACTCCTTATCCCACACTGATGGGATAAATGGAATGGGAAGTGTTTATATACACTTACCCACTTTTGTGGTCATTGAATGACTTGAATGAAAATTGTGCCTCGCGCGTAAGGGGTGTGAATCTAATCCCATTCGGGTTGGGACACACTTGCACGATGTGGGCGACGCAAATGTTCGAATCAATTGGGCCTTTCGTGTACATGCGGATATTTTACTCTTTTTGAATATTCGGAATTTAAAAGGATATTATACGGTTTCCTTAAATACGATTATTAAAATGGTATTGATTATATATTCCAAATTAAAATAGGAAAGTATCAATGACCATTAAAATTCGAAATATTTTTATTCTCACGTTTTAACCTAATCATTCCCTATATAAAGGAGGCCTCTATTCAGTTTCAAAACATAACTTGAAAGTTTTATCCTCTTGAAAATTGCATAGCGTTTTCGGTGATAGTGAAAGGCAAGGGTTCTGTTCGTGATCTCTGCAACAGTGCTACTGTAGAAGATCATCTGTTGTTGTATCCTAGGAGATTGACGACCGACAACCGACGAACTCAAGCACAAAGGAGTAGTCGAAATCTGTCTTAAGGAAACTGCGTTCGTACAGGCCTCAACGAGTTTCTTACGGTTTATTTAATTTCTGTAAAATTCCATTCAAATCTGTTTATATTAATTTCGTGTTTATTTGGTTTTATTTAATCGTTTTGGATTAACCTATTTCCTACATGATGTCATCACTTTGTCTGCAAGGTGTTGTGCATTATCAAAGGATTAATAATATTTATGAATAGATACTACCTTGTAATCACTTTAAGACTATTCAAAAAAATTATTGAATAGTGATTTTACATTTTATTAATAGAAAATTATATTACTTAGTAAAAAAATTACTATAAATCGTATTTGATTTAAACAGTTTTATTTTTTTTGAAAACATCAAAGGTACTAAACGAAATTTCATGTGAATAATAAGAACTCAAGATATGAGAGATGGAAAACCCTAGTGGAGAACAAAACCCTAGTGGAGATGCAAACCCTAGCGTGGGTAACAAGGCTGCCGTGGCTGCTCTAGAATCGGTGATTCATGGAGGACGACCACCCGACATAGTGGCTATGGGTGATATCCAACCACCACTTGAAAGATCATGATCTCCGGTTTTTGAGGAGGTCCAACCTATGAGTAAGAAGGGTCGTAGCGCCGATGTACCCATGGAAGATGTTAGCTTCGGAGTGGATGAGAATGGAGATGAGAGAGAGGGATCAGACCTATCGGAACATGAGAAAACGGCTGGTGAGGAGGGTTGTCGCCAGGCTAATACTCATTTTTTTCGGGATACTCTCTTAAGAGTAACAGGCAAGGCAAAGGCACTGCAAGCCATTGAGGAGCTGGACGTCAAAGTTAGGCAATGAGATGTTCTCATTAGATGAAGGGAAGAATTACCGGAGATTAAGTTTTTTTTATAGGGTTCATGATGCGATCGATGCAAAGTTAGCAAAGTCGGTGATTATACGCTTGCTGGGGAAATCGATTGGATATCGAGCACTGTTGAATCGTATCATTTCCACGTGAAGCCCTATGGGGGAGATAAGCCTGATTAATCTAGACAATGAGTATTATTTGGTGCAATTTGTGAATGAGGAAGATTTTTACAAAGTATTGGAAGGTGGTCATTGGGTAATCTGTGGGAGCTATATGACTGTCCAACCATGGAATCGGTACTTCTCTACGTCGGAGGAACACCCTTCTTAGATCATGGACTGGGTGAGGCTACCATTGTTATTATACTAAAAGCTTATTCAGATACATAGTTGCAGCTATTGGGAAGGTGGTTCGAGTAGATTATAACACAACAGAAGGGAAGAGAGGAAGGTTTGCTAGGCTCGCTATTATTGTTGACCTTAAGAAGCCACTAGTTTCTGGAATTATGATTGATGGGCTACGACAGGATATCGAATACGAGGGCCTCCCATTCATATGTTTTGAATGGGGCAAGTATGGACATTCTAAAGATGCGTGCGGTGTTTAGGAGAATCCTGTTGGTGATAAGGAAAGGGTATCTGAGCAGCGGGATCCCACTGAATTATATAGGCTATGGATGCAGGTGGTAAATAGGAAAAGGCAGACCACGGGAGCTCGTGGAGTGATAGGGTCAGATAAAAAATAAAGGGAATGAATATTGTAGGCTCAAGATTTGTTGCACTCGTAGAGGAACAGGATCAGGAGGGTGATCCGAGGGTCTTGGGAACAATACCATTTTGGTGGAGACTAATAGTAGCAAATAGAGCTCGTCTGTTGGGCCAGAGGCTAGGGAGGAACGATAGGACCGGCCAAGAACAAGAGAGTGTCAGGATGTGGATAAGGAGCCAGAACTGAAATAGACAATAGCAGGTGGTAACAAAGAAGGACTACAGGGGGCCAAAGATACTCACAACGCGATGCAAAGCATTATGGCCGCTTGGGGAACGGTCTTGGCAGCTGAGATCGGCTTAGGAGTGGAAAAGCACACCATGGTACAAGTGATAGATGATGAAGCGAGTCTTGACCTACGGGTGAATAAAGGTTAAGTGTTGCCTACGTCGATCCGTGGCACATCCAACAAGGGGTCGACCAAAAAACTTTTAGGAGTACAAAGGGTGCAGAAAGCTAGATTAATTCAAAAGAAGAAGGATGAAAAAGGTGCAAATAAACCCGTTCTTGCTATACTACTCCCGTTCCTAATGTCAGATCTCGATTAGGCAGCAGCGACCAAGAGAACAAGGCAGGAGGGGGCACAATCGGTCCATTTGGCGAGTATTTCCCGAGTCTAGTGGCAGATAAACTCGGCCTTTGAGCAGCCGGGGGTGTCCGATATGCACGTGTAGTCCTGATGCTCTATTTTCTGTTGCTTATTTATGGTTAAGTCTATTTTTTTTGGAATGTACAAGGTGCCCTCTACCTTGATTTTAATCGTTCTTTTAAGTTATTGATTAAGAAACATAAACATGATATTGTCGTTGTCATAGAGTCGCGTATCAATGGTGAGGATGCGGATAATTTTATTCAACGATCAGGCTTTGATTACTCTTATAGGGTGGAAGCACAGGGTTTTTCAGGTAGTATATAGCTTTTATGCTACGACTCAGTTAGTTTGGATATTTTTACGGTGTCTAACCAATTCATTCATGGATATTACTCGGTGAGGAACGGTGGAACAAGTTTTTTTTATCACTTTTGTGTATGCTAGTCCAAATACAATGAAGAGAAGATCCTTATGGGATCAACTTCAAGCTGTTGATCTGGATCCAGGTTGGCCTTGGGTGGTGGGTGAAGACCTTAACGTTATTGGGGACAAAGCAGAACGCCTAGGGGGATCGCATCACCATAATAGGGTTTGTAGTCAGTTTCGAGAGTTTTTTTTACATCAAGCCTCATTGATATGGGGTACAATAGACCATGGTTTCTTCGAAACGAGGCTCTTTGTTTCAGTGATTGGATAAATACATTTGCAGCATGGCTTGATATGAGGCTTTCCTAGAATCTGAGGTGTTCTATCTTTTGAAGTTAGGCTCGGACCATAGGCCTATCATGCTTGTGACGGATGGTAATCATACGGATCATAGTGCAAGACCGTTCTGGTATATAGCTGCATGGAATGCCCATCTGAATTTCTCAAGCTTCCTTAATTCTGTATGGTCTAATGGAAATTTGGTGTAAGAGAATATAAAATAGTTTTAGTTTGAATATAAACAGTAGAGCATGGATATTTTTAGGCACATTGGGTGTCACAAAACTCAGTTGATTTGTCGTATTAAAAGAATTGAGCAAGCCATGAAATCTGCTTATAGCCTTTCCTTAGAAAGACTTGAGGATAAATTGAAACGAGAGTTGGATATAGTTTTAGCGCAAGAGAAGAGTCTTTGGCATCAGAAATCAAGAAGTAAATGGATTGTTAATGGGGATAGGAACACGCGATTCTTTCATACGGTTACAATGACGAGACGTAAGCAAATTATGATTCGTATATTGCGCCTTGATAATAGAGTATGGTGCGATAAGCTGAAGCGGATTAAGGCTCACACGACCCAATTCTTTTGCCAACTTTTCACAAGCAAAATCGGGCAGCCGCAGATCACGGATATCACGAGTATATTTTAGCAGTTTGACGCCAACGATTTTAGACCCTTATTGGCCGACGTCACGATGCAGGAAGTCCATAGAATTGTGTTTTTGATGGCACCCGTAAAGGCTCCTGGTAAGGATGATTTGCATGTTGCCTTTTATCAAAAAAATTGGGGTACTGTTGGATTATCGGTCTATGTTTTGTTAGAAATTTCTTCGAGACTAGGGTCTTAGAGGATTGGGTTAGCCACACACTTCTTGTCCTTATTTCAAAGGTTGAAACGCCTGAGCTAATCAGTCAGTTTAGGCCAATAAGCATGTGTAATGTTCTGTATAAAATTATTGCCAAGATTTTGGTGTGTCGCCTTAAGCCTTACTCGCTTGCGTGGGTGCATAATACGCAAGCAAGTTTTGTTCTGGGTTGCCACATTCAGGATAATATCATAATTGTACAGGAAGTGATGCATTCCATAGCCTTTGAGTCGGGCAGGAAAGCCTGGATGACTATTAAGGTAGATTTTGAGAAAGCCTATGACCGCCTTGAGTGGGATTACATTGAGGTTTAACAAAGGTTTCATTGCAGATTCTTTAGAATAAGGATTTAACAGAGGTTTTCCGACCATTACGAGGTATCTGACAGGGGGACCCTTTATCTTCATATCTTTTTGTTTTATGCATGTATAGGTTATCCCAGGCGATGAGCGCTAAGGTCAATGACAGGACATGGAAGCCAATTCGACTTGGGCACCAAGGTCCTGAGCTATCCCACATATTCTTTGCTGATGATATGGTTCTCTTTGCTGAGACATCTCTTGATCATGTCTTGGTTATTAAGGAGGTTATGGAGAGATTTTGTACGAAATTTGGACACAAGGTGAGTATCGGTAAAACTCAGATACGTTTTTCTAAAAATTGTGTAGCATTGACTCGCTCGATAATTGCCAATAATTTTGGGGTTGAGGAGGTAACGGATCTTGGGAGGTACCTTGGGGTACCCTTGTACACAGAAGAGTAACTCAGGTAACCTTTTCTTACCTTTTTGATAAGATACGATCGTGATTGCTGGGATGGGCAGCTCAGTTGCTTTCGCTTGCTGAGAGAATAACGTTGGCTAAAGTTGTTCTTTAGGAAATCCCAGTTTATGTGATAGAATCAAGTTGGATTCCTAAAGGTACTTATGAAACAATGGAGAAATTAATTTGCGCCTTTGTATGGGGTTCAGGCAATGGTAAATCGAGAATTAGGTTGGTGCCGTGGAAGTACGCTAAACAACCGATTGAAGTAGGAGGCTTGGGTTTTAAAGATTTACACCAGCAAAATAAGACTTTCCTTATAAAGTTGGGATTCCAATTGTTAACATCGTCGGATGTCCTTTGGGTGCAAGTGATAAAAGCAAAATATAGATGGGAGGAGGAGTTACCGTTGTCACTTTTACGCAGCAATAGCTCGAGACTTTGGAAAGGTCTATGCAGTGTATGTGACGATATTAAGGAGAGTGTACACAGGCATATTCGGGATGAAACTCAAACTGATTTTTGGTTCGACCATTAGCTAGGCAAAAAGAATAGATTAGTGTTTTCATGTATCTCAGACGAGATGCCAAAACTGACTCCGGTGGCAGACATGATCAACCCATCTGGAGAATGGGATTGGGTTTGTCTTCAGCATTTATTTTCGCAACCTGTACTAGACAGAATTGTTGTTGTACCGCCTCTTAGGGACTATCTAGGTGCAGATTTGATGGGGTGGAGATGGGACAAAAAGCATAGATTTTTCTACGAAATCTGCATATGAGTTCCTAATACACGATGAGGCCGAGATTTATGATGGTAAATGGAAGAAGGTATGATCTCTCTAGGTACCTCAAAGGATAAGGGTGTTTCTATGGATTGCGTTTTATGAGCGATATCTCATGAATGTCGAACGGGTTTGTAGGCATCTAGCGGTGTTCGATATATACGAGATTTGTCATATGGGGGTTGAAAATTTAGACCACGTATTGAGGTCATGCATAGTTGCTCGTGGACTGTGGACGAGATTGCTCAGACCAAGTTATAGTAGTGAATTCTTTGTGCTTCATTTCCAGGAGTGGCTGCAACAAAATCTGTTTCAATCGAGAATTTTAATACCGAGCGATGGTGACTGACCGATCCGGTTCTCGGTGTTTTGCTGGCTGTTGTGGAAGAACAGGTGCAACGTTGTGTTGAACGATGAGTATGTGCAGCGAAAGGACCTCTTGGTTTGAGGGTTAAGGCTAGTAGATGAATGTTTGAACGTTATTGTAAGGTCGGGCTCTGAATTGATGAACACAATCTCGGCAACCTCGACCCCAGCAAGGTGGCACGACCCCCTAGGGATTGGATAAAAAATAACGCGGATGCAACGGCTAATACGGACGATAGCAGGGCTGCGATTGGAGGGTGTCCGAGATAGTGAGAGTGATTGGAAATTTGGTTTTTCACGTTTTGTGGGTAGGTGTTCTGTCCTACTAGCCAAGCTATGGACAATACAGGATACATTATTGCATGCATGGAATAGGGGCCTGCGGCGAATCAAATTAGAGACTGACTGTCTCGAGGCGACTCGGGTGATAAACAAGGAATCGAGTGCACTTGCAGGAAGCACTCTTGTTTGTGCAATTCAGGAACTGCTCATGAGAGATTAGGTAGTGATAATTCGGCACATTAGTCGAGAGAGGAATAAGCTTGCCGATGGACTTGCTGCTATTAGTCGATCGGGCACCGTGGGAAGTGGATTGTTTCTAGTGCCACATGTGGCAATGGTGGGAAGGATACATGAAGAGCAGCAACTATGGCTGCTAGAGATGGAGGGAGGTCCCCAACGACCGGATCGGTTGCATGTAGATACTGGTGGATAAGTGTTGGGATTTGTATGGTTAGCTCATTGGTGTGGTTTAGTTCCAATTTGTTGTTTTGTTTTTCTTTAAGCCTCGGCTATGTTCAACCTAGTTTGTTTTGATTCTAGTATGTAAGTATACCTATGGGTACTCTTTTCCCCAGTTAAGTTTAGAGGAATTTTAACGAGGCCTATAGGGATACCTCTTTTCTTATCAAAATAATAATAAGAACTCAAGATATAGAATTCATGTGTGATATTGTGAATAAATAAAAAAAATTGAAAAAAAATTACAAAGGTTATTTTAACCTTAGAAAATGAAATGATTTACTTAAAAAGGAACCCTAGCAAAATGACTAGGAATAAAAGAAATTAAGATTTTGGCACCAATTATCCACTATTAAAACATCAAATGCGAGCACCAATTGCATAAGCAATGGTTTAGGTATCTTGTTGACTTTCAAGAGATCAAGAAGATTCAAATCTTATTGATGTTAGGATAATTATTTGATGAATCGTTAATGAAAAGTTGTGTTTTTATAAGCGAGTTTTTAAAATTTTTATTTATCCTTTTTAGGGTCATAGACTCTAAATTCTAAACCATAAAATATATTCTAAAACTTTAAAACCTAATCGCAAACACTAAAATTCTAACACTAAACCTTAATATCTAAACCCTTAAAAATGTACACTTTCATTTGCTCGGCAAACGTATGATTTTATTGATAAAAATCATACAACGCCACCACTATCATAAGCCTCATTAAAAACCTTTCTAGACCTAGTTGACAGAAAAGAGTACTTATAATAATGTTCCAAAGTAGAACATAACACCAAACAATTGAAAAATCACCATAAAGTAAACAAACACAACACTACATGTAAACCCAAACAATACTGTGCTGCCACAATGCATATCCTCCAGCAAAGTCACCATCACTCCATCATTTGAACCCATGAGGAACGCTCGACAGCACCTTTAGTGAGTGCATTCGTCAAATTATTCGTCTTGCGATAAATATTATAAAAACAAACATAAATCATCATCGAAGATACCTCATGATAGTATTCGGTATGTATGATTTGATGCCTTATAAAATTATATCGTTTTCTGATAAAATCATAAGGCCGGTCCAAGTACTTGGTCTTGTGATCATGGATATAGACACAAGTCATAAGCCATGTCTTGTCTACACAATCCCCAAGTCCTAAGCTCTCGAACACATTGACCCACACTCCATAATTGTTAGGCCGAGCAGAAAGCGGTGAAGGGTCGATACAACATGCCTTGATTCCATAGCGGGATACTTGCTTGACAAGGCGGAGGCCACCGAGACCGATGTCGACAAGGATGACATCAACGTAAGACCGATCCAATGGTTGAACTCTACCTTTAGGGGCTTGATTATGAAAAGATTTTTTAAATAAGGTCCAATTTCTATTCAAAAAGAAAAAGACCGATCTAAAGGGTTAAACCAAGACAGGTCGAAGTTAAAGTACTTGAGTCTCGGCACAGATTTTAGTTCGAAATTTGTAACAATTTTCTTCCAAATTGAAACTTTTACCAATGCCTAGACCTCGCTAGCATAATCCCTTCAAAGATTTAAGTTTGATTAATAATTGAGAGTAATTTCACATTGAAGAGTTTCATGTTGAAACCAAAGAGTCCATGCGTTTAATCATGCAATCAACACTCGGAAGTTATTAGAATTTAGCTCAATCACATTATGATACATTTGAGATTCAATTGAATAATTAAGTCGAACAAACTATGCACAACTTTAGGTTTAGTTTTTTTTAATAGTATAAAGGTGATTACAATATAATATTTGTTCATATATATTCTTAAATCTTAATCCTTTGACAATGCGTACACACCTTATAGACTGAGTGATTGAACTCGGATATCCTATTATGAACTTCATCTGTTTTTCATTGAAACCACTTATTAGGTTCTAGGTTTAGGTTTTGTAAAAGCAATTATTTTTTACAATACATATATATATATATGATTAAGTTCGAGACTCATATGATTACTAGTTGCAACGTTTGGACTTCCATCCGAAAAGTTTTTAATTATTTCCTTTTTAGAGCTTGGTTTAATAATGTACACTTAATTTTTTTTGAACAATTCCTACCCAGTAGTTCATCAAAATATTCAACTAATATATGGAAATAATTGAAGTGAATATTCGTTTGTATCTAATTTTACTTTAATTTAATTCTAAAGATACACTCTGTTTTATTTTATTTTTTACTTATTTTGAACCATGGAGATTATGCTACCATAAACTACAATAAAAAGAGAATCAGCAATTAGCAAATACCAGGGCTTCAAGGCAAAGCTCTCCTTTGATTCTGCTACCAACCAGGGCATGGGTACTCAACATTACTCTCTATTTCTTCTAATTTTTTATATTTTATGATTTCGTGATTAATTATAGCTCTAGCTACCTAGTTAGCTGCACTCACCTTATGCATGCAATTTTGTTGTTTAACAAAAATATATATTTAATTAATCAATTATGAATGTTGTGATTCTCATCTTGAAAACGAGCAGCTTTCAAATCCGTTATATTCCTTCAAACCTACAGAAAATTACTGAAATCACTTCAATGGATGTGTTAGGAAACCAAAGAAAAATCAAAACTTGAAGAAATAAAACAAATGGTTTGAATTGAGATTGGAATTGATGTATGCATTATAATTTGTTGTTGACGTAAACTTGTATTTTCAATTGAGTGGAAACAAACAGGTACTCAAAGTTGGATTAAAGAGCATAAATTTGTATTGGTACTGGTTATAGTTTTGCCGGTGGCGTTCGCCATTCTGCTTGCGGCACGGCTTCTTAGAAAAAGAAAAAGCCCAGGAACACCAGAAGCACCACCGCCAGAAGCCGAAGCAAAAACGAAAGCCATAGTCGAAGCTGAAGCAAAAGCAAAAGCCGATGCTGAAGCAAGAGCAAGAGCAAAAGCGAAGCCGAAACTGAAGCAAAAGCAAAAGCCGATGCCGAAGCAAAAGCAAAAGCCATAGTCGAAGCTGAAGCAAAAGCAAAAGCCGATGCCGAAGCTGAAGTGAGAGCAAAAGCAAAAGCTGATGCCGAAGTTGAAGTGAGAACAAAAGCGGAAGCGAAAGCCGAAGCCGAAGCACATGTTGTGTATTCAGAAAATCGAGAATTTTCTGAACTAACAGATATTGAAAGAGTGCTTTTTTGGATTGAACATGGCTATTGTCCCAATTAGGGACGGACGCATAACTTTATATTAGAGGGACAGACTGAAGAAACTGTAGGGGCAAAAATAAATTTTGAATAGAAAATTTTTAAAATTTTTCTAAATCATATACAAACTTCAAATTTTTCAGAGTTTCAGCCCCATCGGTCCATCCCTGGTGCCTATCCTTACATTCCATCCTTTTAGTAGCATAAAAGAGTGTTTCATTCTAAGTTTATTACTGCTATCATTATTGTAGTTATAAATAGTTTAGAATACAAGAAAAATTATAATCCATTGTTCCATGAAATTCCATTGTCTTTAATCTTTTACATTATATGCACTAAATGTGCTTAAAAAGTTATGCAAGGCATGTAGACAGTCAGTTTTAACACTTTTCCCCTCTTCCATGGCGGGAGAAAAGCAATCTAGTGCAGAAGTTTTAAGTCAGAGCATGATGTAATCTTATTCGAGTCCGAATGGACACATTGTCTGTAAGTTCTTGAATCTTGCAACAATGAAGAGGGGATCTATGAAGTGTCTAAAAAATCCAACCCAAGGCCGTTTGACTTGTTTGCTCAATGCCTGATAAATCCTTGAATGTTCCTAAATCTTATGCGTTATTCTTAAATCAATGCTAAAGTAAATGAAATTAGCTTGGTTAATTCTACAATAAAGCAAGATATGAATATTAAACGAAGCTTTACATTTCAAGTCACAGAATTTAAATCCTAAACTCTAAAATAAAGAATCCAAAATCTATCCTACTACTCCAATTGTCGACATTAAGATTTAAGCTCCTAAGAAAGCTTTAAAAATGTAGAATTTCATAAACTAGGACCTAAAAGAATTGTACTTCCCAAGCTATCGTCAGCCGTACAGAGGCAATCAGATACAATTTTTTTTTATAAGACACTGAGACCGCTCGTTAAGTTCACAGATTGGTCGGACATGCTTTGAAAATCATTAAAAAATATATGAAACTTTACATTACAAAGAAAAGGAAAAAATGAATACTACAGAATACAGTGCTGCATCTTAAAACTATTTTCTTTTTATCAGGAGATTAAAACAAAATTACAATTAAGTTTGGAGTTCTATACTATACAAAGGTGTTAATTAATTCTATGTTTTTGTGTAAGCAGTCTAAGTTTACAAAGTTAATTACAACAATGGGAATTCATACCTTCCTTGTTCATTGAAAAACACTGGTTGCTGATCTTCTCCCACTGTTAAATCATGAATACTTGACCTCTTCTTCTCCTTTTTGTTAACCGAGTTCAACCGGAGAAAGTACTTTTGTGCATGGCTTGCCACCTGAGTCGGCATCCTTGAAACCACGGCGTTCCTCGATATGCTCCTCCAATCCCCTTTCCCGTACTTTTGAAGTCCGATCAAAAACAGCCTATCCAAAAAAGAATTGTTTCTTTTTATATACAAGATTGATTTGGGTCAAATTATGTCATTGGTCCCTTTATTATATTCGAATTTAAAATTTGGTTAGACATGATTTATGTTATTGGTTAATTAAAATAATTAAAATCATTTACTATTATTGAAATCACTAAAAAAATCATTACGCTGACATGGTTTTTTAATGTTAAAAGGAGGGGTTTTAAGATGAAAAAAAAACACATCAGCATTTGAGCAAAGATTATTTGATCACGGTATTCGATGGTTAAATTGTATAAAATTAAAGTATATAGGTCAAATGTTAAATATGAGTATAGTAGAGGGACCAAAATCAAAATTTGACCTTTGATTGGGTAAATGACTCCAAATTCTAACCTGTGTTCTTCTTCGGTCCAGGGGACGCCTTTCCTTCTCTCGCTTTCTTTTTCCTTTCCTTTCGACCCAACCCAAGCTTGGCTCCCACCTGACTCGTTAACCCAACTCGCCGGTTCCAACTCACCTTCATAATTCGGCAACTCTACTCTTCCTGAGTCGATCTCCAAAACATCATGCTCCAGATCCTCGAAATGTTTCTTAACCTCCGCCGCGGTCTTCCCCGGGACATTGGCAGCGATCTTTTCCCACCGGTAGGGCGATTGGTCGCCGGAGAACATTACCAGAGCTTGCTCGAACAGCTTGTCTTGCTGCCAAGACCAGGCCGACGATGAATCATTGTTGGTTCGGATCATAACTAAACTGAAATTGAGCTGTGTGATTTGAATTTGATTTTGTGGTTGTTTGGATGAGGGCGAGGGGATATTTTATAAAGATCTGGATTTTGATTTTTAGTTTTGGATTACGTTAACTTTCGGCTATCTTTGACTTGAATCGGATGGGATGAGATCATGTTGAACACGTTTCGCCACTATTTTAATTTCGCATGTCGGTGGGAAAATCTTTTTTTTTTTTATTTCTTTGTTTACAGATTTTTAAATTGTTCCAATCGGCTCCTGTTTGTTTACTCAGAAAGCAATGGCGGAAAGTTGCATTAATTTACAAATTTGGAATTAGGTTTTTTAAGATTTAAGATAAATGAATTCAATACACTTTTTAAATTATACGAATTTTTTGTTTTGGAAATAGAGATTTAATTTAGTGTTAGGGTTTGATTTGTAATTTAGAATTTATAGTTTTTAATTAAAATTTTAAGTTTATGATTCTATGATTAAAATTTTTTATTTTAATTTATAAATAATAAATATTATGTTTATGTAATTTTTTACACGGTATATATATTAATAAATTACTATAATGTCTAAATATTATTTATAAAATTAAAACTTTTATTATTCATATATCAAGTATAAGACCATTTATTTAGTTGGTCTATTGAATGAGCTTGTTTTGAACGTCGTTAATTTCTGAGTAAATTTATGTAAATAAATCTTGAAACTTTCCTCTCAAACATAATTTTTTTTGAAGTTTATTTGATTCAATTATTTGAAGTATTTTCTTCAAATATAAATGGCAGAGATTTTGAAAAGAGAAGAAAATACAATATATTTCGATCCCACGTTGATCAGACAATAAAAACTGAAAATAAGATTAAGATAAAGTTGAATTTTTTATTTAAATTTTGTCGAGTTTGAAAAAAATCAACCTAAGAAGAAGAAAGAGCGGAGAAAGTAAAATATTTTAGTTTGTAACAAATAATGTCCGATGACGGTTGAATGATGATGGAGAAGGATGTCGACCGGGAAGAAGAATATTAAAAGTTTAGGTCTATTTCATAAATAAAATTTTGTGATAAAATTGAAAATTTTAAAGTTGAGCTGACCATAATAAAAACACTCCAAAAACTGGGTGGCTAAACATATAATTGACCCCTTTTATTTTAATATATACCAATACAAGTACATACTATATTTGAACAAAATTAGAGCGTGGACTATTCTGGACCGCTACCTTACCATGCAAACACTGCATTAAAGCTGTCATCTTGTTAAACTACTTAATCCAAAAAATAAGGATGTGGTTTTGGAGATTAATTATTTCTTATTAGTTCAACTTTGTTTTCTTCTAAAGTTAATTAATCGTAAGCCTTAGCCATACCTTTTGGACTCTTGTCTCTAAAGATTAAATATTAAATAAATCAATATTAATATGGATGAGATTCTAAATTCATTCTTATCCGAATCCGATTAAGCATGATGAGAGGAGACAAATCAACAGATTCCATCTCATTTTCATTTATTCCACCTCACACACAAATCGTTAATTTAACAATGATGTTTTAAAATTCTAATTCTTTAAGTTATATATATAAATAAAATATTTTTATTAATTAATCAAAATATTTAATATTTAGATTATGTCTTGATTAATTTAACAAATCGATTTAACGGTTTAACCCAAAAAATGATATAAAATTTCTTGGTTGATAAATAACTCAAAACTCAAGTTGCAGTTGGGAAGGGATAAGCTTTAACTTGTAATTAATATTAGTATTGTTCTATTTTGTGGCTGCTCCCGTGACCCATCGCTTTAACACTTGGTTTATTTTTTTTGGACCAAATTAACACTTGGTTTATTTTTTTTGGACCAAATTAACACTTGGTTTTATATATTAACAAATGCAAACTTTGCAACATTGCAGAATCTGCTTGCCTGGCAAACACATGCTTAAGATTCAGATATCGTAACAAAACAAATCATCGTTGCTTCTTAATAATGTATTGTTGTTTTTGTTAATAAAAAATTAATTAGGTGAATAAAAAATTAATTGTATTGACCTATCTGAATATTTGAAATTAAAGCTAAGAAGAAGGTGCATGTTGATAAAGTAAAAAAGGAAAGCTACCGTAGAGGTGGCAATCGGGTTGTTCGGTTTCATTTCAGGTCTGGTTATATTTGGTTTAAGTTTGGTTCAAGTTGGTTTGAGTCTAGTTCAGCTTTAGTTCAGGTCTATGGTAATTTCGGGTCGGGTCGGTTGACTTTCGGTTTGCTAATGTCAGTCGGTTGATTTCGGGTCGGGTCAATATCGGTTAATAGGAGATCGATCGGTTTTAGTCGGGTTTTTTAAGCCGAGTTAAGTTTTTCCACCCTACATATGACATTATATAGCATGTATATTTGGATTTTTTGTGAGTTGTGCGACAATTCACATATCATCTTTCTTTATTTATTTTAATATATTTTCTTTATTTCGGGTTACTTTCGGTTCAAAATCGGTTCGGGTCCATTCGGTTCGGTTGAAAATCGATTCAGGTTCATTTTCTGTTCAATTAAAATCCAAATCGATTTTGGTTCGGTTCGGTTTATTTCGGGTTTTGGATCTAAGTCTGGTCCTTTTGTTCCGGTCGATTTCAGGACTCGGGTCAAGTTTGCCAGGTCTAGCTATTGGTACTTGTGTTGCCAAATGGAATAGAAATCCATTGCCCCTATTTATGCCTCATATTAAAAAAATAGATTTAGTGTTAAAAGTTAAGGTTATGGTTTAGGGTTAAGGTTTAGAAAAATAGGGATATTGTGTATTTTTTTAAAGGCTCATGGTTTATAATTTAAGATTTCCAATCGTTAATCTTAGTACGGGGAGTAACGTGGATTCAAAACAATTTTTTTACTACCTGAGTGCAACCTATGGAATTGGAGGATATTCAAAGGGTGGCTACATTCAAACTTGGCCACCTTCCTGCCTGGTATTTGGGAGTTCCATTGGTCACAAGAAAGCTGTCAGAGAAAGATTGCCAACCATGGTGCGGAGTTTTCAATTGATGAGTGTTTTAGATTGAATATATTTTCTTGTTAATTCTCTCTTGCTGTCAATTATTATTGCTGATTTAGTTCTATTTTGCTCATTTTCGGTGCATAAATCTATTTTCCAGAACCAGCAACAAGAGGGGCGTGTTTTGCATGTTTTATTAATCCACCGTGGCTGGAGACATGGGCACGACGTGAGGCATGATGTACTGTCGACTTGGCAGATTCGAGCAGTTCAGTCAGTAGAGCCTTCTATAAGACGGTCCAGTCAGCAGTTTCTGAAAGGACGATGCACAAAGTTGTCTTGGATTTAGTTTGAATTTAAAATACTTTGAAACTATTTATCTTTTAGATATTATTATCTTTAGGATTTATCTTTTTATTTTGAATTTATTTGTTTTATCTTTAGGTTTTTAAAATACTATAAATACCCATTTGGGGTAAAGCTTAGGAGGTATCATCTTTTTCATTTTCTTTCTTTCATTTTATAAAAAATTCTCTCGGGTTTTATTTTCAATTTTTGTTTTTACTTTAAGTTTTTACTTGTTTTTCTAAAAATGCTAAGTATGATTTCTATCATGCTTAGCTAAACTTTTTATTAGCCGATGGCCTAGTGATAACTCAATTCCTTTTGTGAGAATTAAAAAGCACTTAATATCTTTGGATATCATTCTTAATTTTCTGAAAACTTGGATTGGCAATCGGCATTTCCTTTAAAAATCCCAACACTTTCATTTCAAAAAGAGCTCGTTGGTTTGAATATTGTTCTGATTTACCGCTGAGAGGAATAATCGGCTGGTAGGAAATTCGAATTCCTGTAAACACACTTAGTGGCGCTCCACTAAGAGAAATTGAGATAACATAATCTGAGTCGGGCTTTTCCAGCACTTAAACTTATATTGGTGCTAACGGTGATAGACGTAGTTAGTCCAGCAAGGATTGAATTCCAGAGATAGGTTTGGGAATATCGGTTTACTGGATAGAAAAGTAAGTTACAATGGTTGGGCCTTGTAGACTGTAATCGGCATGAATCCCGAAGTAAAATCTCTCTCAATGATCAAAACGAATTGAGGCAGAGCGAAGCTTGAGGCTATATTTTTACCATCGTTATTTTTAACTATTACCTTTTATTTTTCCGTCATTCCTTTAAATTACTTTTATTTAATTTTACCATTTTAATTCTTGAATTTTAATTCCCCTTTTTCTTTCTTTATTTTTCACTGGAACAAGATCAACACAATTCATTATTGGAAAATTCCTTAGTCCCTGCGGATCGACCATTCTTCTCTTTGCTACACTTTAATTTATTTCATTTGAGAATAAGGAATATTTATTTGACAATTTAAGACACTTGTCAAATTGGCATCGTTGCCGGGGACTTCGGCAAATTACTAATATTGTTTTATTTTGATCTATGACCAGGTAACTTCCCAGAAAACTAATAGATTACAAACCCAAGATCGAAGCTCTTGCCCGGAGACTGCACAGAGAGACCCTTAGGCGTAGAAGGATGAATCAAGACTTTCAGTCAAAACCAGATCTTGACTTTGAGAAACTTTCTTACACCGAGGCATTATTTACTCTTGACGATGAAAGGTTAGAACGAATAGCTGAACAAATGATTCGAAAATCAGCCGCAACGCCTGACGAACAGCAACTGATGTGCATCACCTTTTCAAATGGTGAAACACCATTTGAGTTAAAAACGAGACTGATTCACCTCTGACCGACTTTTCATGGGCTATCAAACGAGAATCTATACAAACATCTTACGAAATTTCACATGGGTTGCTTTAGCATGAAGCCACAGGGAGTATCCGAAGACCAAATCAAATTTAGAGCTTTCTCTTTCTCCTTAGCCGATTTGGCCAAAAATTGGTTATTTTACTTACCACCAGGTTCAATCAATACATGGGCTGACATGTCGCGATTGTTTCTTGACAGGTTCTTCCTTGCGACGAAAGTAAGAGAATTAAGGAGGAGCATCTTAGGAATTCAGCAGAAGGATAGAGAGTCGTTATACGACTCCTGGGAACGATTTAAAAAACTTTGCACTAGTTGTTTACAACATGGCCTAACCGAATAGACCATACTCTAATACTTCTACGAAGGACTGCTTCTAATAGAAATGAAGATGATTGACGCAGCTAGTGGAGGAGCTCTCGTAAATATGATGCCCACCTCGTCCAGAAACTTTATTTCGCTATGGCTGCCAACGCGTATCAGTTTCGACCAAGTGAACCCACTCGATGGGTTCACGAGATAAGTACACATTCTTTAGAGGATAGAATCAATAAGTTAACTAATGTGGTTCTATCTCTTATTGTAGGTAAAGCAGTTCCAGCTAGACTATACGAAATATGCACAATACCGGATCATCCTACGGATTGTTGTCTGGTGCTTCAAGAAGATGTCGCCGCTCAAGTAAATACCGTAAGAAATTTTCTAGGACCTCCCAGAGGTGATTTGATCCTAACGCCAATAATTACAATCTGGGGTGAGAGAAACATCCGAACTTCAACTATAGAGCCAATGTTAGACCAAATCAAGCCTACCAAACAAGACCACCTGCGTCACAACCATACCAGCCGCCAAAACCGTCAATGGAGTCTATTGTCAAAAGATTAGTACAATCGCAAGAGAAGTTTCAAAACCGAACCAAAACTCATTTACAAGAGCTAGATAAGCAGATGAGTCAACTAGTTCAAATCGTGGGACGACTTGAATTGCAAGGAAAGTTGCCATCGCAAACTGAGCCAAACTTATAGGAAACCGTTAGCGCCATCACCCTCTGCAGTGGTACTGTTGTCGTACCTGAGCTTTCAGAGAAAAAAGTCGCACGCTCCCAAAATAAAAAGAAAGTCGAGTCACAAAATCCTCCTACGCCATCTCCCTACGTCATTCTAACGCCCTTCCCGTCGAGATTAGTGAAGCGCAATAAGCAAGCCGAGGAACAAGAAATTCTTGACGTTTTCAGAAAGTAGAGATAAACATACCTCTTATTGGTGTAATTTAAAAAGTACCGAGATGTGCCAGATTCTTGAAGAATCTTTGCACAAACAAAAGAATATTTACCAGTAATGAGAAGGTAAACTTAGGTGAAAACGTCTCAGCTGTCATTCAACGTAAGATTCCACCTAAGTAAAAGAACCAAGGTATGTTCGTAATTTTTTGTAAAATCAGTAAGATAGGAATAAAGCGAGCTATGTGTGATCTTGGTGCTTCTATTAATGTTATGCCGCTTTCTATTTATAACTTACTTAGTACTGAGCCTTTGAAGAAAATAGGTGTGACAATTCAGCTCGCCGATAGATCTGTTGTTTATCATGTAAGAGTTCTTGAGAATGTATTCGTCAAGGTGAACGACTTAATTTTTCCCGCAAATTTTTATGTCATCGACATGGAAGATGATCGCACCAATGCCTCTTCCGAGATTTTACTTGGCCGACCTTTTTTTAGCACGACACATACCAAGATTGACGTAAGGAGTGAAATTCTTACCATAAAATTTGACAAGCGAAGTTGTTAAATTTGATGTCTACAAGGTGATAAAATATACATATATTGTGGCGAACATTAGTTTCGTCGATATTATTGAGCCTTTGGTAGATTATTTTGTAGAAACTAACTTATCCGATGATTTATGCAGGGAACTAGAAGATGAAGACAAAGCGGACATGAAGTTAGAAAATATTTCTTCTATTTATTCAGAATTACGCCTAACTCCATCTAAGACTAAAATTTTACCTTTCATTTTTCAGGCACCTGAGATTAAGTTGAAACAGCTACCGGAGCACCTCAAATACACATTTTTGGGAAACAATGCCACATTACCGGTTATAATCTCAAATAAGCTTTCAAAGGAGGAAGAAGAGAATTTAGTCACGATTTGCGAGCTTACAAGGAGGTAATCGGATGAACCATAGCTAACATCAAAGGGCTTAGTCTATTGATATGCATGCACAAGATAAAGATCGAAGAATGAGTAAAACTATCCCGAGAAGGCCAGAGGTGCCTAAATTCTCGGATGATAGAGGTGGTAAAGAAAGAGATTCAGAAACTCTTAGATGCTAACATGATTTACCTGATATCCGACAGTAGTTGTGCAAGTCCAGTCCATGTAGTTCCAAAGAAAACCAGAGTCATAGTTATTGAAAATTTTGAAGGTGAAATTGTCCCTACACGAATTCAAAATGGATGAAGAGTATGTATTAACTACAGGAAGTTGAACTCATTAACTGATAGTGCGATTGGCTGGTAAATCTTACTATTGTTGTCTTGATAGTTTTTCAGAGTTTTTTTTCAGATCCTAGTGGCGTTATAGGACAAAAAAACCCACTTTCACATGCCCTTTCGGTACCTTAGCCTATTGACGAATGCCTTTTGGTCTTTGTAACGCGCCTGCCACTTTTCAAAGATGTATGCTAAGTATATTCTCCGACTACATTATGGACGACTTCACGGTATACGGTAATTACTTTGGTGAGTGCCTCTTGAACTTAACCAATGTGTTGAAACGATGCCTCAAGTACAACCTAGTGCTTAATTATGAAAAATACCACTTAATGGTCGATAAAGGTTTAATTATTGGTCATATTATTTCTTCTAATGGGATATCGATCGATAATGCCAAAATTGATGTAATATGCTCACTCCCGTACCTCACAACTGTAAGAAAATTTCTTTTTTTCTTGGTCATGCAAGATTTTACCGTAGGTTTTTAAAGATTTCTCAAAAGTGGCAAAGCCGCTTTGCAACTTGTTACAAAAATACAGAGCCTTCGACTTCGACCAAGAATGCAAGGATTCATTCGATATCTTTAAGAAGAAGCTTGTTTTGGTACTGATCGTTCAATCTATTAATTGGGACTATCCTTTCGAATTAATATGTGATGCAAGGGATTGGAGTGTCGGAGCTGTTCTAGGATAAAGGATCGGCAAGGAGCCTCACGTCATAGCCTACGCGTCAAGAACATTAGATGCGGCTCAGCGAAATTATTCGACTAACTAAAAAGAACTCTTTGCTATTATTTTTTGCATTAGAAAAATTTCGTTCATACCTTCTTGGCACTAAAATAATTGTTTTCTCTGATCATGCAGCTTTGAAGTATTTAATGAGTAAAAAAGAAGCAAAGTTGCGCATAATCTGATGGATTTTACTCTTACAAGAGTTCAACCTAGAAATCAAGGACAAGAAAGGAAGCAAAAACCCAGTGGCCGATCATCTCAGCTGATTTCCCCTCTCCAATGACGACGCAGTGATTTATGAAGAGTTCCTTGAGAAAAGCTTGATGTTGGCGCAAAAGACTATCCCGTGCTGAAGTAAACCGAATAAAGCTCCAGTCTTGATTCTACATTTAGGATGATCTATATCTTTGGAAACATTGATCAGATCAAGTAATTCGGCAGTGTGTTGACGAAAGCGAGGTAAAATCTATACTCCATTTTTGCCATTCTTATTCTTGCGGAGGTCATTTTGGGCCAAAGCGAACTGCGCGTAAGATTCTTGAATGTGGATTTTTTATCCTAACATTTTTCGTGATACATATATGTTTTACAAATTTTATGAAAAATGTCAGCGAGCAGGTAATCTAAGTCGAAGAAACGAGATGCTTCTTAATATGGTTCATATATGCAAGATCTTTGATGTGTGGGGAATCGATTACATGGGACCATTCGTCTCTTGCTTTGGTAACTGTTACATTATACTTGTTGTCGATTACGCATCAAAATGGGTAGAAGCTAGAGCTACCCGAAATAATGATGCCAAAACTACTGTTGAATTTCTAAAGAATTTTATTCCTTCCAGGTTTAGCACGCTATGAGCAATAATAAGCGATTGAGGAAAGTATTTTTTCAATCGGATAATTGAAGCACTCGTAAAGAAATATAGAGTAATATATAATCACCACGGCTTATCATCCTCATACAAATGGTCAAGCGAAAATATCAAACCGAGAAATTAAAGCGATTCTTAAAAAATTAGTCAAGATGAATTTCAAGGATTGGAGTTTGAAGTTGATCAATGCCTTGTGGAAATATCAAACCGCATGCCATTTGCCGGTTGAGTTAGAACATAAAGCTTATTGGGTGGTTAAGGAATACAATATGGAGATGGATGCGATAGGCGAGACAAGGAAGCTCCACCTTCAAGAACTTGAAGAAATCTATAGAAACGCTTACGATAGAGCCCGTATATACCAAGATAAAATAAAAGAATTCCACGATCAGCGAATTTCCTTTAAATCTTTTTCTATTGGTAAGAAGGTTCTACTTTTTAACTCAAGGTTTAAAATTTTTGCAGGGAAACTTTGATCGAAGTGGCTATGACCTTTTACGGTAACTCAAGTATTTTCCCATGGCGCAGTCGAAGTTTAAAATAATCCGGGCACTTGTTTTAAAATGAATGGTCAACGGTTGAAGCCGTACTATGAGAACCATCAAGCATGTGAGATTGAATAGATCATTTTGGAGGAACCTGTAGTCATCGAGCTAAACGACGTTAAACAAAATGCTTTAATGGGAGGTAACCCATTTGTATTTTTGTTTGCTTTATTTAATTTTATTTCTTCATTTTTATTGCAAATTCATGACATCTTTATTTTTCTTGTAATTTTCAGGTACCCAGTTGTTTTTATTCAAAGGTAATTGGACTCAGATGTGACGTTTTTGATTGAATATGGCAAAAAATTGTTCCCTGGGCAGCATAGGATTCACGAACCGCGGCTGGGATGTTCTTTAAACTTCCGTGCGCATCGTTTTATTAAACAACGCACGTTAGCATCCCTCAAACTTTTTTTACCGCCCATCACATGATTGGTAGGCCTCATTTCTTCTTTTTATCCAACTAAAATTCACCCTTACCACCCCACTTGCCAATTAAAACCCCACCCACTTTGAATCCTATCCAGATCGATAACCCCTCACAACATCTTTATCCCCTTTTGCCAAAACAAAACCCATGCCAATAGCCGCAACTCGCACCCCCTAGCCCTGCTACGTCTCGCTATTGTCACAGACCAAACTTTTCGGATCGAGACATTAGCGCGAGCAACAAATAGAGAGGTTGTGCGTAATGCAACGGGCGTGCCAAATGTGGCCCAACACTCGGAGAATGGCGAGGACCATACCTTTGGGACCAAGGCGTTAGCGCAAGAATCAGCGAAAGAGGGTTTGCGCGGTGTAACGAGCTTGCCAAGATCATTAGACTTGGCCTAGCACTTGGAGGAAGGCGTGGACCAGACCTTTGGGACCGAGGCATTGGCGCAAGAATCAGCCAAAGAGGGTTTGCGCGGTGGAACGGGCTTGCCAAGACCATCACACTTGGCCCAGCACTTGGAGAATGCTAAAGAGCCTGCAAGCCCACAAGACTTAGCCAAATCCATGGAGGATTCAGGAGGGTAATTTGGTCAAAGCATTATCCATTTATTTGAATATAATGTGTAGATAATGTTTGTGATAATTAGAGATTTGAAATTGAAATTTGATCAGATAAGATAAGATAAGATCAATCTCGACCGTCGATGTAATTTAAACTGAGCCGTTGAATGTAGGGGAGTTCAACTATAAATAGAGGTTCCCTCCTCACTTGTAAATCATCTCATATTCAATTCACTTCACTTTGAGTAATACAAGAAGCATTTACTCTAAAACTCTTTGAGTGTTCTCTTTATTGTTTTTTGTTGTTCTTGAGTGTTCTTCGTTGTTCTAGCTGCCAATCTCTTTATGTTGTTCTTTGATTAGCTTTCGCTTAGAACGATCTTTCATTCGAGGGCTTCGAGGAGTGTTTGATCTTCCGAAGCGAGAATCCTGGTTGAGTTAAGTGTTTGTCGAGAGACCTTCACCTAAGACCGTGACAAGGTGCTTCAGGGTGACTTAGTCGACGTTTCAACCGAGAAAGCGACTAAGGTCCGGCACGATTCGTCTGGCAAAGGTCTAGCCCGCGACACAAGTGGTGTCTGTGACAAGATCCATCGAAACCTGGAGTGCTTGTCGAAGCCGTTGTTGAGCATGAGTACTCACAAGGCTGGTTGAAGGCTGACTTAGGCGTAGGAATCGACTGATTTGCGTCGAAGGCGTCTAAGGCCGCACGGATCAGCTAGAGTCAAAATCTAGCCCCGTGACAGTTGGTATCAGAGCTGAGCGGTGATAAGTTGGTATCAGAGCTGAGCGGTGATAGTTGGTATCAAAGACGGTTGCGGGTTCCGTGACAGTTGGCATCGGAGCGAAGTCTTGCTGATAGCTGATATCAGAAAGAGCCGTGAGAGTTGGTAACAGAGAGAGCCACGAGAGGTGAAATCAGAGAAGTGTCGTGATAAGTGCTATCCGAGCGAGTCGAGGAAGGGACTTGCGTTCGAGCCAGCTCGCAGTTGCAGTCAAGCGTGGTGGTGACTTGTGTTCAAGCCAACTTGCAGGTGCAGTCAAGTGTGGTGGATTCCAGCTTGTAGTTGCAGTCAAGTGTGGTGGGTTCCAGCTTGTAGTTGCAGATAAGCGTGGTGGTGGTTTGCGTTCGAGTTAGTCGAAGTGATCAGGGATCAGACTAGTTTGTGGCAAAGTGGTGATTGAGATGGCACCAAAGAAGAAGACACTGACAATGGACGATGTAAGAAAGACTCTGAACGAATTTGACGAGAGGAGCAACCGTCTTGAAAATAAGGTACACTCGTATCTTGAATTCATAACAGTCGTGGAGGTTTGGGTCGATAAACTCTTGGACTTCAAGAAGGAGGTCGAGGTGGTGTTTGAACAGCTAGAGTCAGTAAACCTTGAGAAGCTGGGTTCGTTGGATATTGAGATGTTAGAGTCTCTAGAAGGGATCCAGAAGGAGGTTCAATTAGCTCTTAATGACTTGGATGTGAAGATGTCTGAGCGTAGCGATTCCTTAGAGGCTGCAGTGGAAACTCTAAGAGATGAGGCCAAGAAGACCCGGAATGTTGTGGAGTCACGTCTTGAAAAGTTAGAGTCCAGGGAGGGCAAGTTCAATGACGAGACGTAACGCATCCTCAACGAGTTGGAGGTAGTTCGAGAGAGTTGTGCTTGTGAAGCCAAGATGGTGGATTTGCAAAAAGCGAATAATTCTTCCAATGAGGAAACCGCGAAGGAGATCCAAGAAGTTCTCAACTCGGTGTATGAGAAGTTGAACCAACAAGATGATTCCCTTCAAGATGCAGTGGAGGCAATGAAGGTGGAATTGGAGTCGTTGGGAAAGAGGGTTTGTAGACTTGAGAAATCCGAGGAGGAGGCCAAGCAGACCCAAGGTGTTTTCGAGTCCCGTCTTGACGAGGTAGAGTCCATAGATGACCGGTTCACGGATGAGACACGAGAAGTTCTCAACAAGTTGGTGACATTTCGGGGGAGTAATGCGAGTGAAGCTGAGATGGAAGCTTTGCGAAAAGAAGTGGATGAGCCCAAGAGGGAGCTGCTCAGTTGCAAGATGGCAATGAGCGAATGTGATGCGTTCAAGACCTTCTTAGAGGGATTTAGACCGGGGCCGAAGCTCGTAGTAGAGCAGGGAGATGCCCAGAGACTTTCAGAGGCTTTTGTTGTTGCTGAACCTCTGACCGAGCCCGCAGAATGCAAGCAGGCAAGTGTTGAGTCAACCAGGCCCAGTTCGGGAGACAAGGGGAATGGTGAGGCTAAGTCTGTGCCAGAGAAGAAGAGGAGCAAGAAGTTGAAGTGCTACTTCTGTGATGGTCCTCATTTGATAAGGGGATGTCCCGAGAAGATCCGCCTAGCTGCCATGGTGAAGACAGCAGACGAGTCAAAGGGAGAAGTAGCGAGACTTGGGGCGATTGCGTGTGTCAATACCGCCAAGCGAGGTGAGAGTCGTGGTTCGACTACGAGTGTCAAAGTAGTCAAGCCAGCGTTGAGACTTGGGGCGATTGTGAGTGTCAATGCCGCCAAGCAAAGGGAGAGTTGTGGTTCGACTACGAGTGCCAAAGTAGTCCAGCCGGCGATGAGACTTGGTGCGATAGCAAGTGAGGAAGCTGTCAAGCCGAGGCAATTGAGGTGCTACCGATGTAAGGGACCTCATAAGTTGCGGAGATGCCCGTTTCGAGCCAAGTGGTCCGAGGGACAGGACAAGGCCAAGAGTAAAGAGCCTGTGAAACTTGGTTCCGAGTTGTTTAGTTCTGCCAAGGTAAGCGGAGACCATGAGCAGAATGGGTTGAAGATGTCTGGGAAGGCTGGAAAAGAGCTTGCCGAGAATGTTCGAGTGGAGAACATTACTTTTAAGACCAGCACAGTGTCGAAGGGGGCTGAGCCGTCGAGGGACATAGCAACCGTTAAGATGCCACCTATGGGCAAGGTGGGAAAGAAGCAAAGGACTTCGAGGAAGAAGTGCCGACGCAAGATGAAGCAACTAGAGTGCTACCAGTGTAAGGGGCCTCACAAATTGCGAGATTGCCTGGATCGAGTCAAGCCATCCAAGGAGTTGGGTGAGCCCGAAGAGAGCGAGGCTGTATCGCTTGATCCGATAATGTCGAGTTCTGCCAAGGCCAAGAGGGACCGAAAGTAGAAAGGGGTAACCATGTCCGAGAAGGCTACCGAGAAGCTTGCCGATGATGTTCGGGGAAAGAGCATCGCTTTTGAGACCATTGTAGAGTCGAAGGGGGCCAAGCCGTTAGGGGACATAGTAACCGTGGAGACACCACCAATGGGTAAGGTGGGAAACGAGCGACGAACTTCAAGTAGGAAGTGTCGACGCAAGAGAAAGCACCGAACTTCAAGGAAGAAGGATCGATGCAAGAGAGCACCAAACTTCAAGTCAGAAGGGCGGATGCAACCAGAAGCAACAGATTTCAAGGAAGAAGTGCCGATGCAGAGTAACGCAACGGACTTTGTGGCGAAAGTGCCGATGCATGCAAAGAACTTCGATGAAGAAGGTTCAACGCAGAGGGGGTCGGACTTCAAGGAGAAGGAAAGGCTGACCCATTTTAGAGTAAATGTGACCGAGGAAAAGGTACATCTCAAACACATTCCTAGTGTTTTTGGTTTTGATTTGCCGTTGTTGATGAGCGTAGGTCAAGTACGACCTAGTCTTCAGTGCGGGGGAAAAGAAGATTGGAAGAGGCCTTTCAGAGTTCAAAGGGGCAAGCAAGAGTTGTCGACGAATCTGAGAGTTCAGTCTGTGTTCAATGTTGTGACTTCCAAGTCTTTGCCGCAGGACCAAGTGGGTCTGAGCCGAGGTAAATCAGAGTTTGTGGGAGAGTGCTCCTACAAGGGAGATGTATCAAGAGGCGTGTTAGCACGCGATGTTCAACGACAGTTTGAGGCGAGGCGAGCAGTTCATATGGGGGAATTGCACGAAGCCGAGGCATCGACGAGTAATCAAGTTGACCCTGCCCAGGATCGTTCGAGTGCAGCGACGAGGGCGTCGCTAATTCAAGTGGGGAGATTGTCACGGACCAAACTTTTCGGATCGAGACATTAGCGCGAGCAACAAATAGAGAGGTTGTGCGCAATGCAACGGGAGTGCCAAATGTGGCTCAGCACTCGGAGAATGACGAGGACCATACCTTTGGGACCAAGGCGTTAGCGCAAGAATCAGCGAAAGATAGTTTGCGCGGTGTAACGAGCTTGCCAAGATCATTAGACTTGGCCCAACACTTGGAGGAAGGCGTGGACCAGACCTTTGGGACCGAGGCATTGGCGCAAGAATCAGCCAAAGAGGGTTTGCGCGGTGGAACGGGCTTGCCAAGACCATCACACTTGGCCCGGCACTTGGAGAATGCTAAAGAGCCCGCAAGCCCACAAGACTTAGCCAAATCCATGAAGGATTCAGGAGGGTAATTTGGTCAAAGCATTATCCATTTATTTGAATATAATGTGTAGATAATGTTTGTGATAATTAGAGATTTGAAATTGAGATTTGATCAGATAAGATAAGATCAATCTCGACCGTCGATGTAATTTAAACTGAGCCGTTGGATGTAGGGGAGTTCAACTATAAATAGAGGCTCCCTCCTCACTTGTAAATCATCTCATATTCAATTCACTTCACTTTGAGTAATACAAGAATCATTTACTCTAAAACTCTTTGAGTGTTCTCTTTATTGTTCTTTGTTGTTCTTGAGTGTTCTTCGTTGTTCTAGCTGCCAATCTCTTTCCGTTGTTCTTTGATTAGCTTTCGCTTAGAACGATCTTTCGTTCGAGGGCTTCGAGGAGTGTTTGATCTTCCGAAGCGAGAATCCTGGTTGAGTTAGGTGTTTGTCGAGAGACCTTCACCTAAGACCGTGACAAGGTGCTTCAGGGTGACTTAGTCGACGTTTCAACCGAGAAAGCGACTAAGGTCCGGCACGATTCGTTTGGCAAAGGTCTAGCCCGCGACACAAGTGGTGTTTGTGACAAGATCCATCGAAACCTGGAGTGCTTGTCGAAGCCGTTGTTGAGCAGGAGTACTCACAAGGCTGGTTGAAGGCTGACTTAGGCGTAGGAATCGACTGATTTGCGTCGAAGGCGTCTAAGGCCGCACGGATCAGCTAGAGTCAAAATCTAGCCCCGTGACACTATTTATCACCCGACTGCGCCACCTCTTGCTGTTTACTCGTTCGTGTCGTCCTTGCCCTCAACTCGTATTACCCATAATGGCCCGAACACGAAACTAAAAAGCTCGTAACTCTAGCTGCCGGTAAACCTCAGTGGGTGGCGACAGTTTATCGCTCTGGCATTTGTCGAAGTGCCCAGAGATTCTGAGCCGACTGATCCACCACCTGCTCTCCGCCAAAGACGTGGCCGAGGTTGAACTCCACATTCCCCCATTCATGATGAGCCATCGACACCCCTTCATCACACGGGCACCATCTTCGCCACTCTACTACCGCCGGACCGAGCAACCCACGACCGCATTAATCACTACCCTCTTTTCAGTCGATGCCCACAGTCGACTCCTCTTTCTTCGACCCTATGCAATCTGCCGTGCTTCTCGCTCAATACACCCAGCTACCACAGATCAATACGTCGAGGTAAGTTCTGAACCTATTTTAGTTTTGCCCTTGCTAATGTACCATCCTACTTTTGGATACACGGAGGATTTTGCTACCGGATTTCAACCAATGGGGCAATCCACGGCACAACCCAAATCTGCATCCCCTTCACATCTAAATTCTGAATAGCCTATTTTGCCCACATTCGAGTCAAGTACAGGTAATTATTGGGTGCCTCCCGACAGCTCACCATCGCAAACCGAGAATCTCGAACGAAATTGCCGAGGTCGATATTATACTGTGCTAGTCGAAGAACACTTGCAAGGGTTTCTCCAATTCGAAAACAAAGAACTCGTCCGGTTCGAAGCAGTCCGCTATCTCTCTTTCTGCGTTTGTAAGTATATTCCAATTCAAACATTAGACATATTACATTTACGAGAATCGGTGGAGTCATACTTTTCTGTAATTGGGTGGTCTCTATACTCTAAAATTAAATGTGGAACATTTTATGAGTTAGTTTTTGAACTTTATGCCATGTTCCAATTTTTTCAGCAACGGTTAATTAGTGTGCAATCCCCGGATGTAGCGTCTTTTCGTTTGTGCGGACAATACTTTTGTATGTCTATTTCTGACTTTAATCTTGCCATGGGTTTCGTAACGAATGTCACGAAATTTGATTATTTAACTACTTATCTTGAGATGCCGCATGATTTCGACACAAACGTAGCAGCACTCACCGGTTCGGTGGACTTACAATTCAACCACGAACAACTAAGGCACTCCACATTCACAATCTGGCTATTCATTACATACACCGATTCTTGGCTTACAATTACTTAAGAAGAAACGATTCTTCTTCTTTCTTGAGCAAGTGTGAACTTTTCTTCCTTTGGTGTATGTTAACCGGTCAAAAGGTCAACTTAGGTTATTGGTTCGCCTGCGCCTTTGAGACCGTTATACGATTTAACCGTCCTCTTATTCTTGTCCCTTACATTACTCATCTTGCTTCTCGTCTTTTTGCATCCACTTTTGTTATCATTCACCTTACTTACGTCTTTTCTATGGATGCCTTAGATGAACATTACTTGGATTCGATGGGACTACTTGTCAGAACTCCTACTGCACCATACTTTGTACCTCTAAGCACCATGACCTCCAGGGGTGAGCGTGTCTACATCCAGAGAAATGCACCACGGCAGGCGCCCAATAATCTACGACAGGATGTGCAAACCCAGCTGAATGAGGTGCATGGACGCCTGAACACCATCGAAGCAAACGTTGCTGAAATCCTCTCTTATCTTCGCCCAAGTACTTCTCGCTTCGGTCGTAGCCGTGGTTGTAGTCATCACTAAACACGAGGAGTATTTCTATTCCTTCTCTTGAACATTAATTTTCGTATTGGGACAATACATCTTAAGTGAGGGGGTAGAGTATTGGTCAGATTTTTCCTTGCTTATTTTTGTGCTTTGATTCTAGTATGCTTGGTTTAACTTGTGAAAATTTTAATTGAAATCCTTCGCTTTGTTGAATATTTTGGGAATGTCATTCTTGATTAAGAACGCTCTTTTGTTTGAATCAGGATATACATGATAAAGGTTGGCATATTTAGAAATTTTCATGAAATCTTTTGTGATATTCTATGACTTTGTTGGTTGAGATGTGCTTAACTCAATGCATGTACACACTTCGGTAAGATTTGAGCCTTTGCGAACATATTCTTTACATTCTTGCTCATATTCTTTGATTGAGTGTGTCGAGCCTGATATTGATGTTATAGAACCTGTAATTGAATGCATGTCAAGATTACACAAGAACTTAATGCTTTAATATGATTAGGGCACTTAGGAGTACCCACTTTTTACCTTTAAAATTGCCTACCCTTTTATTTTCCCCTAGTTAGCCATTTTTGTGCCTTTTATCCTTTCTTTGTTTTCACCTCATTTTTTAACTCGAGCCTTTTATTTTGACCATCTTTTTCACCCTTGTCAGGACAAGAGAACGAGATTACCGTTGTATGATTCATTCCCACTTATACAAAAAGAAAGAAAAAATAGTTCCAATAGAAAAATAGCAGTTTAAAAATAAACTACAGATACAAAAAACAGTTTGAACGAAAAAGATGAAGAAAAAAATTGTTTGAAGTTGATTACGTTCCTTTGATTGCATTCCTTTGGTTTACTTTTGAGCTTATGTGAGATTGATCTAATTTATTATGTTTCTCTTGTCTTAATTATTAGCCGAATTTTTGCCTTTCTCCCCACCTTTACCTAAGCCTTGTCACAGCCCATTTAAGACCATTTATTATTGCATCTTGTTCTAATTAGTAGTGGAGATTTTATTTTCTTACAGGCTTATGGTAATGTCATGTTTGGTTCTGACTTTGAGCGTATTTGAACCCGAAACACTTTGAGTGAATCGAGTGAATCCTTGTAAGGTATTGAGTTTGGTTACGTTGAGATTGATGAATGAATGAATGAATATCATAGTCTTGCTTAACTTTATTCTACTTATTCTTTTCGTTTAATTGTAATTTTGATTTGGATGATTGTTGTGGACTTGACTTGCATGGATTTCTAGGATATGAGGTGAGATGAAGGAAAATAAGCGAAATTTTTAACTTGTTTCATTCTTGCATGCTTGAGGACAAGCATGAGACAAGTAAGGGGGGATTTGGTGAGTGTTTTAGATTGGATATATTTTCTTGTTAATTCTCCCTTGTTGTCAATTATTACTGCTGATGTGATTCTGTTTTACTCATTTTCAGTGTAGGAATCTATTTTCCAGAACCAGCAACAAGAGGGGCGTTTTCTGCATTTTTTTATTAATCCATCGTGGCTGGAGACATGGGCATGACGTTTTGTCAACTAGGCAGATTTGAGCAGTCCAGTCAGCAGTGCCTTCTAGAAGACGATCCAGTCAGCAATTTCTGGAAGGACGATGCACGAAGTTATCTTTGATTTAATTTGAATTTAAAATACTTTGAAACTATTTATCTTTTAGATGTTATTATCTTTAGGATTTCTCTTTTTATTTTGAATTCATTTATTTCATCTTTAGGGTTTTTAAAAGACTATAAATACCCCTTTGCGGTAAAGCTCAAGAGGTATCTTCTTTTTCATTTTCTTTCTTTCATTTTATAAAAAGTTCTCTCAGATTTTATTTTCAATTTTTGTTTTTACTTCAAGTCTTTACTTGTTTTTCTAAAAATGTTAAAGTATGATTTCTATCATGCTTAGCTAAACTTAGCCGATGGCCTAGTGATGACTCAATTCCTTCTGTGAGACTTGAAAAACACTTAATATCTTCGGATATCATTCTTAATTTTTTGAAAACTTAAATTGGCAATCGACATTTCCTTTAAAAATCTCAACACTTTCATTTCAAAAAGAGAGAAAAGTAAGTTACAAGGGTTGGGCCTTATAGATTGTAACCGACATGAATTCCAAAGTAAAATCTCTTTCAATAATTGAAACTAATTGAGGCAAAGCGAAGCTTGAGGCTATATTTCTACCATCGTTATTTTCAACTATTACCTTTCATTTTTCCGTCATTCCTTTAATTTACTTTTATTTAATTTTACCATTTTAATTCTTGAATTTTAATTTTTTTCTTTATTTTTCACTGGAACAGGACCAACGCAATTCAATATTGAAAAATTCCTTAGTCCCTGTAGATCGACCATTCTTCTCTTTACTACACTTTAATTTATTTCATTTGAAAATAAAAAATATTTATTTTACAATTTACGACGCTTGTCATCAATGCACATTCCGTGGCATGCCATCAAAAAAATCTCATTTTACATAAAATGAACTCTTTAGACGTTGCTTATTTGCTGCCGTGTTCCTTTAATTTATTTGTTCCCATCCTATGGGAGTTGTTCGAGATACTTAACAAACTCCCAAATATCATCTTCACCAGCCTCTGCTGGATTATAGCGGTCGCCTCCCGCATGTGAAGTACCCGAGGAGCTTGTTATCTCCATAATCACTGTGGCTCTAGTCTCAGATGTTGTTGCAACATTGTTGAGTGGTTCTACCGGACGTCTATCGAATGCTATTCGAGAGCTGCCCGTAACCACATAGACTCTACACAGACTGAATTCATCTGTCAATTACATTCAGAAACAGTAAACAACCAGATACATGGTTAAAAATGGACGCTTTTCTATGCCTGAAGAACTATGCAACTGTTTAATATATGTTCACCTTAGGTGCAGCAGCTGAAGATGGATCAATGGCTCTATATTCATTCGTCTTCCAGTTCGTTTTCCTCCCACAAGGGGCTTTCCCCTTATAAAATACCATTGTTTTCTTCGTTGCGATCACTTGATCATCCGACGAGTAGACGTATCCGGGAGACCCCGCTGCCTTCCAATATCCCGAAGCTGTAGTTCGGCTCGGTCTCCCTCCACGAGCTTCCTTCTCTTGAGTTGGTGTAAAGTAAAACCATTGCTCAGTGTCTCCTTTACAAAGCTCCCCTGCAAGCTCTGCAATCATAAACACCAAAGGTTACTTGCTGTAGAATTCTTGTTTAATTAAAGCAATTCGAAACTACATGGGTGAAGAATCAAGCGTATACGTACTAGGAAGGTCCCATGGCTCTACGTCGTAAACGTTGAGAACCGGGATAACAAGGTGCATATCTCGTCTCATGCCTTCTAATTGGTTACGTAGGTAGAAAGAAACTAACTCTTTTTCCGTCGGAAAGAATTGAAAACCGACCGCCACCGACATTTCCGATACGTACAACTCTATATGCGTTGTGTTTGGAATGAGGTATCCATTTAAATGGAGTTGGTTTAAATAGCTTCTTTGCCGAGTAGATTTGGAAAAAAAATGTTTTGATGGTGGAAACTTCCACATGGTTAGTATGACATGGTCAACTTGCCAATATATGTGATAATGGACCTTGTAAACATCATATTATACTTTTTGTAATTATAATTTTGTCCGATACATATTCGAATACGATACTCGTTTCAAATCTGAATAACATATGATCATATTTTTCGTATATGATCGGTTACATTATATACAACAATTGAGTAACCAGCTGAAGTAGCTAATGTATTTACCAAAATGGTGGAGGAATTGTTGTTGGCCATGGTGAGAGCACAAAAGGCAGCAACTGGTGCGAGTAAAAGTTCCGGTGAACAACTTCCATTTTCCGCGTCGTAAGGTTATACGAAACCAAGCAACCTCCATAGCCCAAATAGACAACATCAAGATCAAGCGGATGGAGAGCCAAAGGGAAGACATAGAATTTATCTTTGGGCACAAACATGTCATTTTCACTGCTCCAAGAATCAGAGAACTTGACCCTGTACTCCAAACACCATTGCTGAGCATCATAATCCGAGACCACCCACACGCAAACTTCGCGCGGTCCTAAACAAGTATCCGTAACCTCAAAGTATCGGAAACGGCCACGAGTCACTCCCAGGAGGCAGAGATGCTCGCTCTGTTTATTCTCAGGCAGGTTCATTAGATCGAGCTGGCCATCGGTTTCGTTTTCGGGATTGTATGTAATAATCTTGCTATGGCGAAACTCTAGCCAATGTAAACGTCCATTGTAATTCACAAGGGAATCCGTCTTTATATAATAGTCTGATAAAGGGCAGTCTACCATTGAACAATGCCATTCGCCGGTCTTCGAAGAGAGTTTCTAATTGCACAGAATATAACGAGTACGACCCGTCGTCGGCAGTCTGGAAACGAACCAATTTGTAGCAATCATCTTTGCAAATGAAACCAATGGCGTCTGATTTTATTGCCCTAGGTGGTTTAGGCAGAGCAATACATTGCTGAATAAGTGGGTTGCAGATATAGTAAATCTTCTGCCAGTAAAAGCTTTCGGAACATAACAACAAGCCATTACTCGATGCAAGGATCTTTATGGGACAATCATGTTTGGAAGAAGGCACAAAGTTTAACGAAAAACCGGGGCATGAGAAATCATGGGATTGTTTCAAGGCAATGCGGGTGCCGATCATGCTCGACGGAACGATTCGGACTTCATACAAGTACCGGAAAAGAAGGTTCCGCGGTTGCGATGGCGATAAGGAGGAGATGTTTATTCGTGTGATGTAAAGACGAGCAAAGAATGGGTCCGAAATGAGAGCCAGCCATCTCTTGGAGATGCATTTGAACATGAAAATGTGTTTAAGCGGCAGCCGTTGGAGGATCTCGGTTAAAAGCCAATCGGGAACATCGAAATCGTCGATTAAAACCTGCTTTTTTAATGTTTTCTTCCATTCCGTGCTTCAGCAGGTTGCATTTCTGGGAATGGAATTTGAGCTTTGAAATATGACCATTGCCAACAACTATATATTGAGGATTTGGTTCAAGAATAGAAGCAAAGAATGGTTCACGATTCTGACTAAGTTGGTGGTTGATGTTTGATGAAATGACTGCATGAGAATGATATCCCAATGAACTAAAATTTTAAAGGTCTTGGGAATCACACAACTTCCATTGAATTTAGATAGATAGGGCTCCATGAACAACGGGGTAAAAGGCTACAAATACACAATACCCTATATTCCGGCCGGAAAGCGGATGAACATGGAAGCTTCTTTTATTTATATATATTAAAAAGTGATGGTAAAAATTAATCACTAAATAATTCATCTAGGTGACATTTAACATGTTTATCGGGGCTGAGACTCACTAATTGACTGAGTGGTAAAGGAAATTCATGTTGTCTTCACTTTGTGTGGGTTAGAATCTCAATGTTTATCTTCGAAATATAATATTTCATTACTTAATAAAAAATATGTTTATCGGTGGTAGGTTAAAGAGAGTAGTGCTACGTTTGATAATGTATTTATCTTCGCAATTTAGCGCATAAATTAACATATTTTTTATAAAAAAAATTGATAGATAAGATATTATTATCATATACCTCGTTAAAAAATTCCCTAATCTTAAATGGAGGAAAAAGAATGCATATGATGATGGCTTACAGAAACAATAACGAGATGTACTCGACAAGAAACACAAGCAAAAAAAAGAAACCCTGAAAACCTTAAGTAACATCTAGTCCTAAGTCATAATGAAATGCATCCACTACCTCTACAGGCGGAGAGTTGAAAAGCCTTTCTTCCATCGGCGCCCCCTGAAGCATCATGGTCAGTCGATCCGCTGTTTCATTGGATGTGCGGCTAATGTGACATATCTGAATCTCCCAATCACGATCCATCATACTACGCATACTAGTAACCAAAGCACTACCATTAAGCACCATCGATTTACCCAGCAAAATATCCCAACCGTTTTATAATCCGACTCGATAATGACCTTTCGCAACCCCATACGCCAAGAATGAGTAATCGCATCCGAGACAGCCCATAGTTCAGCTACTAACACTGAACAAACTCCTATGCTAGGCGCAAAACCAAGAAGCCAATCTCTATTGAGATTTCGAAAAATACCACCAACCGAAGCCATATTTCGACTACCCCTAACTACACCATCCACATTAATCTTCACCCAACCCAAGGTCGGAGTACGCCATCTAACCGGATCTTGAACTGTCCCGACACCACTGTGAGGAACAGCAACAACAAAAACAATCTCATCCCAAAGCCTTACACAACTAAACAAAAGATCACCTCTCTCTAAATTCGTAGCATCAAAAATCTTCTTGCATCTATGCTTTCAAAGCACCCAACAAACAACCGCGAACATGATGGGCCAATCTTTCTCCATGATCGGGAATCCACCATGACCTTGTAAGTTACTTAGAAGTCATTGTTCAAAAGGTAAGTTGAAGAACGCAGCAAGTCGTGTCGGTTTAATAACCTTCGACCACAAATGCCGCGCCTCGCCACAACCCCGTAACACATGCTCCAGTGATTCCTCATTAGAATTGCAAATGGAACACATTTTAGACATGGTAAGATGGCGTCGAAATCTCTCCTCATTAGTCAATAAACGATTATGCATCATAAGCCAAAGAAAAGTGTATATACGTTGAGGTACCTTTAACCGCCAGTCAACTTTCATTTAGCATTGGGCGATTTTTGTGGCGCAGGCGATAAAGCTTGGTAAGCAGATTTTGTTGAAAAAGATTTGTCAACATTCCATCTTTAACCCGGAGAATCTCTACCAAATGCCGTACGGGAGTGAGTTGCTGTAATTTTCTGAACAATCTATTTAGGAACAGCTGCCGAAAGTTTTTCCCAATCCAGTGTCCTTGCGGTGCAAGCATTGCCGCAACAGGCAAGTGTTGGCATTGAAACTATTAGAAGAACCCCAAACAAAATGCCGAATCATTTTTTAACTCATCATAAATCCTTTTGGGTAGCCAAGTCGATTGCATCATATACGTCGAAATCGCTTGAAGAACCACTTTCGCTAGTTTTATCAGCCAGTAAGAGAAAGAGAGCTTGTAATCCATCCAGAAAGATGTTTCCCACTTTCTCCAGTAGAAATCCATATGTACCTTTAGTAACCTGATCGTGGAGAAGGGGTACACCCAAATATCTCCCAAGATTATCCTCTTCCTCATACCCCAGATCATGCACAATCACATGTCGAGTAGGAATAGGGCAATTTTTAGAGAAAAATAGACGAGTTTTAGACACACTCACCCTATGTCCATAGCAAGCACAAAACTGAGCCAACACATCTTTTATCACCCACAATTGGTCAACTGAGGCCTCAGCAAAAAGCATAAATCATCGGCGAAGAACAAGTGTGATATCCCAGGACTGTTTTGAGACAAGAACACCTGTTTCCAAATTTTATCATTCACCTTTCGAGATATCATCTGTGACAACCTCTCCATGCAAAGCACAAATAGGTAAGTTGATAAAGGGTCTCCTTGACAGATACCCCTTGTTGGCTTGAAGCTTTTTGTAATATCACTATTCCAGATAATTTGTATGGATACCGAACGGACACATGTCATAATCCAACAAATAAACTAAACCGAAAGTCCAATCTCATAAAGCATTTCCTCAATGAAGTCTCATTCAAGACGGTCATAAGCTTTTTTCAAGTTAATTTTAATGGCCATCCAAGATTTCTAACCATTCTTTTTCCTCATTGAGTGAATAACCTCTTTAGCTAATATAACATTATCGGTAATATGTATCCCTGGAACAAAACTCAATTGCGTCTGAGTAACTCATTCAGGAAGAAGAGGTTGAAGTCGATTTACCATAATCTTAGTGATAATTTGTACAGAACAGTGCACATGCTTATCAAACGAAACTAGCTTAATGTCTCAGGAACAGGCACTTTCGGTATGATGACAAGTAACATACGATTAGCCCACTCCTCCATAATCCTCTAATGGAAAAAATCTGAGACAAACTAAAACACAGAATTACTCACCACAGACCAATTTTTTTTGAAATAACCCGGCTTGAAAACTATCAAAACTTGGCAATTTCCAAGGATCCATGCTAAAAACAACACTCTGAACTTCCTTCAGAGTAACCTCCTGAGTAAGGGACCGAAGTCTCTCAACACTCATCCGATGAAAACCATTCATGAAATCTGCCGTGGAAGCATTTCGACCCTCAGAAGTTGTAGAACTCATATTGATTTTATAACAAATGGTTTTTAACTTATTGATTTTGATATAACAAATGGTTCTAACTATTAAATTCTTTTAAAATAAATTTTAAATAACACATATGAATTACTCACTACGGATTCGAACAAAATTATTTTTGTCTTAAACTTAACCAAACATTTGAAAGACTTTAAAAATACATTCGATGAATTTTTTCCAAGTTAAAAAGGCCGTAAATGTCTACGCATATATGATTTCAAAAGATCGAATGTAAACCACGTACCGATACGCAACAACGAGTACCGATACGCAAAGCTTTTATTCAAACATTGAATGTAAAATGAGTAGCGGTACGAAATACCCGTACCGAAACTCCTTAAGGCAAAAACAAAAATTTTCAAATGCGTATAGGTACATCTATATGCGTACCGGTACCATATTGCCTTAAGAATTTCCATTGAGCAATTCACGTACGGGTATGGCCTTAGAGTTTCGGTACCCTTTCTTAGTACTGATACTCGACTTCGAGTACCGGTGTGCCCTGCTTTCTAACGGCTATTTCTATATTGGGCAGGTACCGATACTCAGATACGCGTATCGATACCTGTGATTGGCATAAAGCATTAATTGTGAGAAATTTGCTCTCCAACGGCTATATTTAATTCTCCAACCACCCAAACGGTTAGAAATCATTGAATGGGTAATAAATACAAGACTCCAAAGCTACTACAACAGCGATTGAACATTCATTGAACAACATTCAAGCATTCAAGCAAAATCCAACCCTTTGAGCCCTTAGAGTCGAATCTTTGTACCCAACTTGTGTATTTCATTGTAATCTTTTATTTCAAGTTTGGGGTTGGGTGTTCTTGTAAATTGGGCAAATATTTACATTGTGAGGACTTTATCCATTTGCCATTTTCTTTCTTGTAAATTGGGCAAATATTTACATTGTGAGGACTTTATCCATTTGCCATTTTCTTTCTTGTAAAAGAGTGGGCTTTGATCAAGCTTTGGGTAGGAAGCTTTGATCAATTGTAACGGTAGCCTCCTTAGCCAAAAAAAAGAAAGAAAGAATTCAATAGTGAATTGGCTAAAATCCTTAGTGGGAGATAAAGTAGTGGATGTAGATCTTGTTAGAAGCTTGAACCACTATAAATCTTTGTGTCTTCAATTTTTTAATCTTCCAATTGTTTCCTTTCATTTTTTAAATCGTCAATTCACCCCCTCTTAGCCTTCGGTGTCGATTGATCATCACAACAGAAGTAAATAAGCATTGGAAAAATTAGACTGCATGATGCTTGAGAACCTTTTGGTCCTCACACCACGATGCATCGTCGATTCGAAGCGCTTTAATCGTATTATGTCGCCGTCTGACCATATTGGATGTATAGAAAATACCTAGTATTTCGGTATCCATTGGCAATCCAATTACTCTTCGATTTCTACCTCCATAAGCTCTCTTCCTGCGATAGAACAATATCCAACTCCTTAAGCTCAATCTCCAAGTCTAATAAAAAGGGTGAGTTAGAATGTTCTAAGGCCATTTCAATCCCTTTTATCCTTGCTAAAAGATGATTTTTTTTCGTCTGTCAATATGACCAAAGGTCTCATGATTCTATTTACGACTCTCATCCTGGAACTCGTGAAGATTATCAAATTTGGGCATATCATTCTTCCAAGACTGATCAAGTAATTATAGCGACTAAAAAAATTCGAAGTACCCCTCTTTTCTTGAAAAATTAATTTTTGAGGATTCCTTTTAAAAACTCGTATTTTTGAATAAAAACTAGAGTCGCAAACGGTAACTTGAGTTAGGTAGATAGGACACCAAAAAACAAACCAGGAATTTTTTAGATTCGGGAGTCAGTTATGTGTGGGGAATGGTTCGTACCCCACCACGCCTAAGCTTGGTACCAAATCAATTGTCATTTATTAATATCGGATTTTGCGAATTAAAGTGACATTTAAATTAAAATTTGGTTATACATGTGAGTTCATTTTAAAAGACTCTGGTATTCGATGAATAAACGAAAACCACCACCTACTTCTTAGGTACTAACCAAATTTATCCTCAAAAAAGGAAGCACCGCATTGACAGTTTATATCCCGGTATGCAACGTAATATGACATGAAAAACATAAAAAGACATGAAAATTAAATGAACATACATACGAAAATCAAACACGTATTAACATAACAAGATACCCAAATCGAATATTAAACCATGCTTACACATACGACACTACATATAAAACTAAACAAAAAAACACAGTTTTAAAAACAAACAAAAAGCCAAACAAAACATGCATAATGACAAATATGTAACAAATCAAACTAAATAATATACATATATAAACAAATAAGGGCTATAACGTAAGCTTTTATATATATATATATATATATATATATATTAGAATATAAAACTATAATATACTTAGATAAAAAAAATAGGAGCCATAATATATAGATCTATATATGAGTAGTAAAACAAAAACAATATAAATATATATATGTGCATAAAACGTGCAAAACATAATATACATATATATATATATATATGGTATAATACATAGCATAAATGCACGGTAACAGGGTTTAAAGGTAGAGAACTAAAAAATAGCAGGACTAAAACAACAGTTATACCAAAATATATATGAAAACAAAAAATGGTTAAAGAGCACGTCTCTTCATTTTATCTGTTTTTAAAAGAGTACAAACCCCATTTCTCTCCAACAAGCCCTAGCTGCCGTTGAGCTACGACCGCTGCCAAGTTTTTGTCCGGTGCATTTCTCGATGAAGCAAGGCCACCGCAAACTCCTCTCAGCGTCCTCTTTCTTTCCCTCAGAATAATTTTTCGACAAAGCTTCCCGATCTTCACGAAAATAGCCTTGAATCATTTGACTTTTTCTCGCTGGATCTCTTCTGTTCACCGCTAGATCATCATCGAATCAAGATATGGTGCTCCCCTCACCACCTGGGACATCTTCACCGTTAGGATTCGCCGTTAGAGCCTCCGGTTGCCAAAAATTACCAAGGTGATTTTCTATCAGACGGTCAGGGATTTGCTATTGGTTTACTGAGTTTTGTTTGATGGTGATGTTTAGGTAATAGACGTTTTGGGGAGTCGTAGGAGCTGCATTTTGATTGTGAAAATGGTGAAGGGAAGTGGAGGTGATTTTTTGGTCGGTTGAAGGCCAATGATTGTCTCGGGTTGGTGGTGATGAGTGAAATATTGGAGCTTGTAAGTGAATGATTGAAGCTTGTAATGGCTCGATGATGAAGGTGCTTTGATGGTGAAGAGAGATGAGGATTGGGTTAATTTTTGAAAATGGCAGTGATGGTGAAAAGATGAAGCTTTTTTTTGGGTGGAAATGGAGATGGTAAGTGTATATGGAGATTTGGTGTGTTCTTTATTGATTTGGTGATGAATTAAAACGGTGGCAGTGAAGTGAATGGCCGGTGGTTGTGCATAGGGGCATGAAGTTTAGCAGGGGTAGAAGCATGGGTATAGGACATGGTTAATGGTAAGGAGTGCGAGCTGCCGTATAACAATATGTTATTCAATGCACCGATCCTCTCTCTCTTTTCTTTTTCTTTTGTAATAATAATAATAATAATAATAATAATAATAATAATTAAATAATATTAATATTAAACAATAGTAATAATAAAATAATATAGTAATAATACTAGTAGTACCCGAACAAAAAATAGTGCTTACAGTAATTTACCAAAATCTGAGTGTTCATTCCAAGCAGCAATGAAGCGATAAGGCCTCTGACCATGGTTATTCCCCCTCAGGAGAATAGGTCTATGATCTGACCCAATCCTCTGGAGATAAAAGATCTTAGAAATTGAAAAAAAATTCATAACACCTCGGATTGCAAAGGCAGTGGTCTAACTGTTGTCGCAGTGAGCTCCATTCCCAGGTAAATTGCGGACCATTGAACCCCATGTCAATAAGGCTTGAATTAAAAATAAAGTCTCCAAACTTGGGGCAAATCCCTGACCGTCTGATAGAACTTCCTTGTCTTTCCTCCAAACTACATATTGCATTAAAATCCCCACCTAGCACCCAAGGCCAAGTACAAGACAGATCAAGTGCTTGCAACTGCTCTCAAATCACGCTTCGCTTTCTTCTATCAGGATTGGCATACACACATGTCAGAAAAAAAAAAAACTTTGCTTATTATCCCTATCAACACAATAGCCATGGATGAACTGGCTGGACATCGCAAGAATATCAATAGCCACCGACTCCCTCCATAAAATCCATAAGCCCCCCCAAAAATTGATCGCTTCAACCCGATAAGAATAAGCAAACCCAGAATGCCTAATAAAATCATCTATCGAGTTGCCACTCACCCGCAGTTCCAGAATAGCTATGATGTTTAGTTTCTGCGACTTCATCAACATCTTAAATTAACGATTAAAAACAAGGCACATAACGCCTTAAGAATTCCAAAAAGATAATTTAACCATAAATAAAGGATAAAAAATAAAAAAGAGAGGTTCAGCTTAGACTTGAGATGAGTTCTCCATCACACCTTCAAAGGTTGTATTTTCCGTCCATTGCACCGTCGAACCACTACCCTGGTTGGTATCATTTTTCAAGGTCGGCTCATTCTCATGACTTGGCATTGTCTTTGACAGTTCATTGTCTATGTTCTCCATCCAATCAGGTAAGATCGGTTTGAATTGCGCTTGTTCTTCTTTTTTCTTTGTTTTTAGCCCTTTCCACGTTAATCCCTTCCCAACTGTCAAATTACGATTTGTGGACTTGGAACTAAAATTGCGAATAGGCCCATACAGTCGCATGATTCTTCTTCTGAAGCGATGATGGTGCGAGAATCACTTGTTTCTTGGCCGCCACTCTCGGAGGCACAGTAAGTTTCTGAAAATCTTTTACTACCAAAAATTTATGAGCATTTTCATCCCGACTGTCACCCCTAGTAACCGGATGGCCTCTAATAGTTGATACCGGGGATTTTCTTTCATTTCTTTGCTTGCTTTGGTTTGCCGCAGTACTCGACTCAGCCTGGTGTTTAACAGTAGTGGGTTTCTTGGTGATAAAACTCGGACGACTTTGTGGTGCTACAACATTCTCAACTCACTCGTGACAAGGTTCCATGGTCCGAACATTACCTTGGGATTTCTCAGTCTTTATATAAGACTCCAAAACTTCAAAACGTGACCCTCCCGCACTTGTCAACTTATCTGCTGCAACAGGATATTGCATTGGTGCTTTCGTGCTAGTATCCCTTTTCTTGCGCCTATTAATCACCTGCATCCATGGTCCGCAAAGGTCCTCATGTGATGGCACACTTGTAGCATTTGCAACTTGCTGCTCCTTTCCTTTACCATACAGTTCTCTCAATTGCCTATATTTCTCGCATTCATAACAAATAGTTGGGAGTCCCTCATACTCAATTGTTTGTTTATGCCCATCAATCACTATACCAAGAACAAGAGGTTCATTTAGATTTACCATGATCGCCAACCGCGCGAATCTCCCTTTCTTTGCCTCCGTAGTATTATAATCTATTTGCACAACATGACTGATCCTCTCCGCAATAGAATGAAATAAACTTTTAGTATAGTATCTATAGGATAGCCCTGGCAGACGAATCTATACAAGAATTTTCTTTGGATAATCTGCTTTCGTAGAGAAGTTGCGCGACCACAGTTGAACTGTAAGATAGCTACAGTAAACCACCCATAGACCACCACTAAGCACCTTAACATAGTCCTCTTCCAAAGCAAATCGAACCAAGAAGTAGTCATTATCAAGGTCGACAAGGTGAAGACCTCCTGCCGGTAGGGGTGTTAAAAAATATCTGAATCGACCGATCCGATTCAAAAATTCAGATATTCGATTCGATTTTTATTTTCAGATCGGATATCTAATATGATTTTAAATTTTTTGGATCGGATACAAATCACAATATTTCAATTTTCGGATTATCCTATTTTAAATTTTCTGGATCAAGCGCCATGTACACAGCTTGAACACAGTCGGATTGAAGTTGCAGGCGTTCAAATCCTTAGACCATGCTAACCGGAGACATATAAACCCCATAGTACGAGGAATAAAAATCGTCTTCTCCTTTTCGGTGCTTTTATTTATGTCACACATTAAAAATTTAAGTTTATGATTTATGATTTATGATTTATGATTTAAGTTTAAGGTTAGAGTTAAGGGTTAAGGAATTAGGAGTAGGATGTATTTTTAGAGTTTATGGTTTAGGATTTAAAATTTAGGGTTAGTGCTTAGAATTTAATTTTTAGTGTAGGGGCATAGAAAGTGACAACGAAATGGGACAGAGTATTTTTATCCATGTACGATTATATATTTTTATAAAAGAAAATATTTTGATACACAAGCTTGTGTAGTTTATACAAGCCTTTTAATTTTAGGGTTTATAGTTTTAGTTTAGGGGTTTAATGTGTAGGGTATAGAATTTAAAGTTTATGATTAAAATTTAGAGTTTAGGTTTAAGGCTTAGGTTTTAAGGTGCTAGGGTTTGAGATTTAGGTTTTTAAATTTTATAAACGGGTTGTGTAAATTTTTTTACACGACTAGTGTATCAAAATATAATCCTTTTATAAATACTAATATTGTACACTTTAGATAGCATGAGATGTGAAGTATATTCTCAAATATTTATTATACGAAGCATTATTATTTATGTGGATGCATATACGAATATTTTTTCATCTGAATATGATTTTGGATTACAAAGTAGAAAATGTTTTTGTTGCTTAGTGGACCGAACCTTGATCTTTATAACAGAACAATTATATTTAAGCCCTTACAAAGGGTTGCTTTCATGCAAGAACCATATTCAGTAGCTGAATGAATTCATGCAAGATTGCAGAACAGTATCCATAGCAAAGTGCTACATGTTTCTCGTGTCAATCTTTTACTAGCCTTATTATCAGACTTGCAGGATTCCCTTTCAACAAACTCCGAATCAAACCCACAAAGACCAAAGAATATATCCAAATAGTACATCCCAAGCAGCTTCCTCCCTAACAAAGTAACTGGTTAGAACTTTTAACATACTTAAATTTTTGCAAATTGGAATATGATTTAAAATTTTGAATTTGAATCTTTTTTATTCAGATATTACTGTATTATCTAATTCAAATTTGGATTCAAATAATAGTAATAATACTCAGATAATTAACAGAAAATAAATAAATGTTGAATTCTAGATAAATTTATGGATTCAAATCATTTAAAAAGTACAAATATTCGACCCGCTGCCATTATTATATCCGGTAACTTACTTATTCATTGTTTTTTCTAGCCTTATTATCAGACTTGCATCAAATCACTTGAAGATGAGGAAAGAATATATAATAGAAATTGATCAGCTCAGCAGACTACAAACTACCTATCCTAACCATCAAATTCAGTTTCCGGGTTACTGCCGAAATGGCCATTGCTTGCAAGCCAAGGTCAGCAGGTGAGAAACTCCAGAGACCAACATCCGGGCCTTGCAATAATAGAAAACCAACAAGTAAACCTCCTTTTGACTGCGGCTCAGGTGGTTTTGGAATCAGAGCATCCTTTTGGAGCTGCACTACTTGTCTTTCTCTCTGAAATGTCTGTGTGTAATTTCAAACCCTAAACTGTCAACCAAAGGAAATGAGATGGAATCTCATGGGCAAATCCCCTTTTGTTCTTTTTCACTTTGAGGGTATGATTGATTTCTGTGACTGCCATTGCTTTTAACTTCATTGCCACAGTATATGATCTCACAGAAATCAATCTTACCACCCAAGTGGACCCTCGGTACAGTTATACCATTTACGATATGTCTCCAGCATTAAGTGGCCAAACTTAGATCACTAATGCCCAATGGTAGACAAAAGCATTTCTTTAGAAGCTACAGATGAAACAGGAAACACACCATCTTGCAATAAATCATATGATTCAAATTCTCTCTAATAACAAATTATAGATAAAGGTATAGAGTAGAGTAACAGTCTAGATGAAATAAGGATTCCGAGATTTGTCAGAAGGTCCAACTTCATAGGCTTATGGTCACATAAAAGTTAATACCCAATCACAGACTCAAGAAAAATAAACGAGTTATGAATACACCTTTAGCCCACTGAATACTGATTCTTGCTATCCAACAATGAAGTTCGAAAATGCTCTAATGCGCGACCAAAAATCATGTCACAATTATAGTTTTGGTACTTTCTAGCACCAGAAAGTACAGAACACAATATCCTATCTCCAAACGTTCATCATCATACAGTACAGATCCTTTTACACTTCCAACATATGAGCAATTAACCTTCCAACATCTTAAACCGAACAAGAGAAGATCAAAGCTATCAAGCCAAAAAAAAAAAAAAGCCAAACCCAAGCATTCTACAATAATACCTCACTGCATTTAAACCAAACCTAGACCACAAATTCCCAGCTCTCAACTATTCATCATCCCAACAATACAAACCACTTCACACTAGCAACACATGATCAAGAAACCTGCGAACATCTTAAATCCAACAAAAGAAATTCAAAGCTATCAAGCCACCACGGAAACCCTAAACCAAGCATTCTACAATAATACCTAGCTGCATTCAAGCGAACACTAGACTGCAAAATGCAAGGCACCAGAAAGTGCTATTATGCATAAAGCAGTTTAATTTGATACGTTATGAAACAATGTAGCAGACTGTAGACCTCCCTTGATAGCAATAAAACTAGTGAACTTCCTTTCTTTAGTTTAGCAGGGATTAAATTCATGATTTTGTTGCAGTATGCATAAAGCAATTTCCTTTCTAGTTTCTAAATTCTAGCAATGTAACAGCTCTAAATTCCTTTATTTTATGTTCTTAATATTTTTTTTTTATAATTTATCCACAAGATAGACTAAACCACATAACAAAGAGTTCAATTACATGACAAAGAATTTAAATTTTGATTACATTAATCGAATACTTATACTTCTTCATATCCAACAGGCAATAATCAAATCCCGAAATGAATATTTATAGGGGAAAAAACAAAAACACAATTTCCTTCTTCAATTAATCAAGGAACCCAGTTTGTCTCCAAACAGCATTCCTTACCTGCCTCAGGTCCCTTCCTTTTAGGGTTCTCCCCACGCCTTCAAGCACTGAACAAGCCAATACAGGGGACTGCGCTAAGCTCCTGGCCACAATATCATGAGGTGGCAACATTTCCCCTTCTTCCTCCAGCTCCATGTCGTAGTAGTCGTCAAAATCTTGCTTTTTCCTCGTCGGCTTTGCCAACACCGGCACGTTAACGGGCGCCGATTGATGAAACCTTCCTAAAGAAGAAGATGAAGACGAAACGACCGGGATTCGTTCCTGTGGCGGTTTAGGAATCGAAGGAATTGAACGAGCGGAGGAAGCTGCTGAAGTGACTGAGGAGGAAGACGATGCCGACGCGGAAATTGAGGGCTTTTGGTAGAAATGGGATTGGGGGCGTGAAGGGTCGCGGATGGCGGCAAGGATTCCAAAGTTCTCGGAGTGAGGGAAGGATTTATGGTTAAAGGGAGTGGAGGAAGGAGACGTTTTCTGGTGGTGGGAATTCGGGAGGCCGCCGGCGGAATTGGAGCCATTGGATTTGTCGGAGAAGTCACCGGATAAGAAAATATCATCTTCATTGAGCTCTTCCGCGACGGAGGAAGATTGGTAAGGGTTGTTGGAGAGCGGCGAGTGGGGATAAACGCCGAGGAATCGGTCGGATGATTGGGATTTGGAGTGGCGAAAGCGGGAAGATCCGTTGATTTCCATCGGTGGCCTGGGTCGGGTCCGTTGGTTTCTCGTAGATTCGTGGATGGCGGTTGCGTTTACATTTAAAATAGAGATTCTAAGAAAAATGTCGTGTGAAAGTGAAATGCAAGAGAGGAAAGACGTGGGAAAGGATATAAATATTATATTAGGCCTTCAAAAAAAAAAGCTTGTTCAGGAATTTTTGCCCAACTTCCATACAGTCGTACTCATTCATACACAACACATCGGCTTATATGAACGGTCGTCATGGCATCCCCATCACGAACACAGCTTTTTGACTGCTCGGTCCAATAAAATTTAATTCTTCAATGGATATAAATAACTTGGTATCACTAAAATAGATTCAAGTTTGAAATCTTACATAAAAAAAAATCACCGACGTTTAGGAAATTTACCCATCAAAAAATTACATATTATATATATCATATATGGTTATAAAAAATCATTTAAATTAAAATTGACTAATGCCACAACATTATAAAATATTTTCAATCATATTTGAATGAAAATCGAACAACTCAAGTCTATTCAAATTTCAAAAACTTTACTTGAATTTTTTTAAAGAAATATTGAATGATGAAATAATATTCGTCAAATCGATTAATTTAAAATTTTTTAAATCTAATAGATGAAATACTTATTCAACTAATATTAAATTATTTGCGTAACACAATATAACGATCGCATTATAACAATTTTAGAGGTTATCGTAATATCAAAAACCACAATTGTATTTAAAATCAAAATTATTTTGTTAGAAAAAAAAAATTCACGCGTCAACATGCGACAACCGCAACTCCTAAACTAGATGTTATGAAAGCCTCGATCTAGCCGTTTTCTGACATTAATGGCTTCCCAACGTACCCCATTCCCATGTATACTAACTGTTTTGGAACCTTAAATCAAGTAAATTGGCATTTCCCAAAAACTAGACGTTGAGGAAGAATGAATCTATAAATTTTTAGGAGGTAAATTTATAAAAATTAAAGATGATAAAAATAGATTTTTGATAAAAAAAATATATATAATTTTTTTTTTAAAAAAATAATTTTTTTAAATCGTATAGAAATTTTAAATTTTTAGGAGGACGACCGCCCTTTCCTGCCCCCTCGGTCCATCCCTGCTCCTACCTGATTTCTCAAATGATCATTAAAATCTTTTATACATGTACAAGGTAGATCCTACGTACTTGATAAACGGATCAATTAGCTTTAAGAATGATGTCGCCGGTTTACATCGGAATGTCCATAAAATCAGTGGCAGATCTAGATGTAGCATAGTGTTGACGGAAAACTTCAACATTAGTATCATTGGCCCCGCACTATAGCAGCTAAACAGCTCGGTCACATGAGTGATTATACACATGCATGGTCCTCGGAAAATGAAGGTCCGAAATAAATTTAGATGCTTTTTAGGGTAAAAACAAAAGATTAGTAATGAATTAGTAGTAAAATACATGAAAAAAATATTTTTTTTTACTTTGTAAATTTTGAGACCTTTATATTTATTTTTTATTCAAAAATTAATTTATCACGCATACAATAACTCAAATATATATATATATTTATTAAATAATATTTATTTTTAAATTAAGTGCCTGTTTTAATAAATTATATATAATCTCTTCAATTTTTGGACCGTCCATGCTCAATCGTTTCCAACTGTCTCGTCCACATTTTTTCCCGGTTGTATAACAAGCTTGGTGACGCGCGATCTATTCGAACAAGAATTAATGGCTTATGGGCCCCGGTCCGACTCAGCAATAAGCACAAAAGATGCTGACCCGACTGCTTTAAAGCATGTCCCATTGTGTCGAAAAATTACCACATTATTTATAGTCTTATTCAATAATATTTTTTTATTTTGAAGGTGAATCTTCACATATTTTCTACATATCATTAAATGAATGGATCTCATTAGATAAGACTATAGATAGCGTGGTGAGCCGGAACCATGTAATAATTTTTTCATTATGTCTCACTTGTTGAGTTCAGTTTTAACAAATATTAAAATTAATTAAATTAATCATTAAATTGTTTTTAAATGGAAATATTAGAACTGAAATTATTACACATTACAGTACCAGCAATAACTTCACACAGCAATGAAGGGTCGAAAAATGGTCAGTTATGGAAGGTAAAGGATTAAAGCATGTTAAAATTTAATATCTTTAGAGATTAAACTGAGTTTTATAAATGAAATAAACAAGTGTTGTAAGAGATTATTTTTCTGTTTAAAGTCGAATCCGATTTAATTTTAAAATAATTAAGACATTTAAAGCATAAAGGACATCAACATTTAATTTCAAATCAAATGTACATAAAAATTTATTAAAAATTAATTTTAAATTTATATTATTAAGATTTACAGCATCAGAGGGGAATGGGCTTTCCCTTTGTTAAGCCAGTCCAAAAATAGACCCAATTTAAAATCCTTGCTACCAATCCCATTTCTTACTTTTTCCACGGAAAATCTTCAACTCTTCACCGCTTCAGTTCAGCTGCTCGGTAAGCAATCTCTATCTTACCCATTTTCGTTTGTTCTTTTCTCTACTAGTTAATCATTTCCTTTTAATCCAAGTTTTGCGATGCAAATCCTTGTTGACTAATTGTTACTTAATCTTGTGAATGATGTAATGCTCGATTTGATCCTTGCCGGGCTTTACTTTACCGGATTTACAAAATGAAAGAAAAAAAGCGGAAATGAAATGGAAAAATAAACCTGGGTTTTAGTTTAAAATGATTAGAAATGGAGTTTTTGCTTTGGCTTTTTCATGTTTTTAGTCCTTTAGGTCTACAGAGCCTTAGGGTTTGATTAGTTTTAGGGCGTTGTTTGATAGCTTTTGTTTGAAGTTGATGTGATTTTTAAGTTTTTTGAATCGTGGTTATATGGTTTTAATTTTGACCATATTTTCCTTTATCTATGAGAAATTGGCTTTGTTTGATGGTGGAAATACGATGAGATTATTGGTTCTATTCCTTTTTGTTACATGACTGTCTATTTTATGCTTATTGCAGGAATTATATAGTCAACTACTATGGCAACCAGAACGGTTGGCAGATACATTTCTCGTAGGTTCTCGAGTGGGAGTGGGAAGGTACTCGGTGAGGAAGAAAAGGCTGCTGAAAATGTTTACATCCAGGTACTCAATCTTTTCAGCCTGTTTATCCTTTTCTAGCGTTTCATTCAACTTAGAATTATCAATAAGTTGAGAATGATCATGATATTCTCTAGAAGATAGGTACGGTGAGGTTCAAAGGTCTGGATATGGGATCATCCATTTTCGGCCAGACAGTGAGAAGGGATATCTAACGTCTTGACATCATAGCATGTTGGCCCAGTAAATGTAAAATGTGACAACGGTTATCTTCCTTGTTCTCGCATCAGGGTCGGATTACTTTGCATTTTAGAGGGCATGCATTGCTGCCTTGGGTACTGTAAATAATATCTTTGAAATCGTCTAGTTTTAGTTTTGGGGTTTATATGCATGTAATTCAAATGGAAGATATTACAGATTTCGTGGTAATCAATGATGTTCAAGACTTGTACATCATAATGGTGTTGGTTTATATATGTTATGCATCATAAAAGTTTTTGACCGAATGTTGCAACTTGCAAGTCAACCTATCAAGCCGTTCTGCATCTCTACTTTTTCCTTTCCGCTCTTTTTCCCTCTTCCTCTTGATTGGTTCTGCAAAATTTCCTAGACCATGTTATTTACTTTGTTTTTCTTTGTTATGATTTGCTATGTACTGAACTAGTTGTATTATTGCAGAAAACTGAGCGAGAGAAATTGGAGAAACTTGCTCGCAAGGTATGCTCATATCAATTGCTATGCTGATATATCTTGACCTAAAATCTGTGGGGGATCTGGATGAGATGCTTAAAATGGTTTTTAGTTATTTTCAATTTTTTAATACTTATTCAGCCTACATTTCTATTCCCACAAAGATACATGCGCAAACACTTTACACTTGCAACTTTGCATCCCCATACAGTGTCTCATACAGTCATGTAATTTATCATAGCAAACAGATGTGCTATAGCAATTCACTTGGTCATGATTTTGAGTCGAATGGTAAATATTGGGTTCTGTAACAGTTTAATGATTAGGGTTGGTTTTAAGTTGTGATAAACATGTGTAGACAGAAATTTCGAGTGGTTTGTGTAAGAATAGTGTTCAAGCATTCAAAGAATTGTTTAAATGTTTTAGGGACCCAAGCCAGAGGAGAAACCCGATGCAGGTTCAGGGGGTGCTGCAACTGATGCTAATCCTAGTGGCACTACCTCAACATCAGGAGCATCTGCTGTGAAAGCATCGAGCGATAAGTTTCGGAACTATGGAGTTCTAGCCGGTGTTGCAACCCTTGGTGCTGCTGTTGGATGGTATCTCAATTCTAATGATAAGAAGCAAGAAGTCCGGGACTGAGGTTAATGTGATCGGATTCTGGCATGAATGGTTTATACCCCAATGCCCTGTCGTTTGCAGAGTAACTGAAAAATAAAGCAAACTTTGTAAAGCAGTTTACAATGTGTTTACGATAGCATCTGTGTTTGGATCAGTAGTTGTTAAAGCTCAATGCCAGACATGGTTTTCTAAATGTCTTTTGAATGAATCTGAAATGTTAACCGACTAATGTTTGCGTCTTACGTAAGTGTGCCTTAATATTTTTTAGTTACTTTTTTAAAATTTTGATCATAATTATTTAAAAAGTTATTTTTTTTATAAAAAATATATGTTTAAAAATTACTTTGAAGGTTTTTAATTTTTTTGGTAATTTTATCATTAATAAAATTTAAATAATAAAAAAGCAAAGTTAAACTTTTGAGGAAAAAACTGTGACTAAAATTTAAGGATCGTTTTGATTTTTTTTTTGAAAGGATCCAACCAAAAATTGGAGTATAATTTAGGCGCCAATTTGTTATTAAGCCTCGAGAATCAAAGCGGGACCCAATGCAAGGACAAGACGGTTCAACTTTTGAATAGAAATCCTCGTCTTTTTTTGGGGTCCCCTATGTACTGCTTAGCTCTCCATTCTACTTTAGTTATTAGTCAGCGGCTGTGTGTTTGTGTTTGAGAATTTAATCATAATTACAAAAAGTAAAGAATTGGAGAAGGGAAGCAGGCAAGTAGTTGTTTCAGCTTTGCAATTCGCTTGCACCGACGACGTCCCCCACCAACCTCGCCACCGCCGAAAGGTTTCTTATCATATTTGGTGGATTTTGTGCTACTTTCTTTATTTTCCAAATATTCTAGATTAAACCCATATCTTGGATTTGCTTTTCTACTCTTTTTAATCTCATCTGTTTAAAGTTGTTTCCTTGGTTTTCAGGTGTACTGGTTTTGTGTTTTGTTTCTGCTTTTCTTATTTTTAATCTAAATTTGATTGAGTTTTAGAACTATGGTGTGTATAATAAGACTATTTAACTGGTGGGGAAGCACCGATTAGAAGAGAGGAAGTGATATAGAGTCTGGTCATGGTTATTCACTGTTTTTAAGTTTAATTTGCTCCATTCAACAGTCCAAGTTTGATCTTTGTTTGGGTTTTAAGCTAAAGTTATTACCTTTTTGGTGTTTTTCTATTCATAGTCACTCTTATGCTTCATTTCCAGCTGACACGTCTGAATTTACTTATGCGTAAAAGGATATACACAGCACTGGTGGAAAAACTCTAGTTTTCTGTTTAGCTCTTGATATACCTTCAACACACTTGTGATATTTGGGATTCACAGTCTATAATTCTTATTTTAGTCTTAAATAACGATAACCATCATGATTCTTAATGTTACATTTTTCCTAGTTGGTGTCCCGTCTTTTCTTCGGATACATGTCCGTTTTGAGTTATTGTTGTGTTTTATCCTTTTCGTTTTGGAGTTTTGTAAACAATCTAAGGAAACCATTTGCAGGTTTTGATGCTTATTTTGTTAACCAAATTGAAAAAAAACGAGGTTCTTGGTCTTGCTGTATTTGATGTGTATTTAGAGATTCTTGAATGCCCCAATTATTTGCATACTCTAATCCCATGAAAGATAGTCTCTGTTAAGTGCAAGAGTTATGGGTCATGTCCTTGAGCAATTCACGGGAAAACCTACTTCAATTGATGAAGCTTTACCCTTGTTGTGATTCCCTTCTCTTGGAAGAACCTTTGATTAATAATATATGGAACTCATCAAAGGGAGCTCCTAACCTTGAAACTCGTCGAAGGGAGCTCCTCATCTTAGACTTGTTAGGAAGAGAGTCTTAAACATCTGTAATTGAAATGATTTATGTCTTATTTTATTATAGCGAATCGTCCTCTTAAATAGAGGTTACATTGAAATTTATACTTGTAGCATAAGAAACTGAAACTAAGGATTTTTAGTTGCAATAAAAATAGTTGCTAAAATAAATTCTTCTAAATTATGAATACTACGAAAAAAGGTTGTTTGACTTCTTTTCCATCTTTGGAGCCTTTGACTTCTTGTGGCTGACATGTCCCATAGCAATGGCGGATCTACATGTATTCCAGGGTGGGCACTGGCCTTTTAAAAATTTACATATTTGACTTTGATTTTTTTAATTTTTATGAATTAGTCTTTAAATTTTTATAATATTCATTACTTGTGCCTACCTTGAAATTTTGAGATTTTATTTGTGCCTACCCTCAAATATATTTTTGGATCCGCCACTGTCCCATACCTCTTGCCCGCATAGGCATCCCTGACAGTCTACTTCCACTTCCTAACACATTGTGTATGTGCATGTCCTCAGCAGCTTTTGAAGCATCTGTATGAGATACTTGTGCATATTAATTGATATCCCTCTCACACATTGATGTCAATAAGTTCTTAGGAATTTTTTTTATTTCCTTGGGGTCTCAAAACCCTTTATTATTATTCAATCATAGCAATATTTCTAATGGTCGGTCATACAATTATTTGAACTGCATTGATCCGACTTTCTTCTTTATATAAGTAATTACTTGTACTTTGGTTGTTTTCTGTCTCCTTTTATATTGAATTGGTGTTTGCAGTGCAAATTTGAGGTTAGTGGAGATGTTAAATAAGATAGTACATTTAAGATAGTTTAGATGTGAGGGGCCAAGTCCCCCGAGTGTTAAATGAGAGAAGTCAATTAATAGAAGATGCCATGTTGGACAGGGAGCTTGGTAATGCAATATGATTCACGTAATTGTCCGCATGTTGTGGGACATCGCTCATTTGATTGTGGTTGTCATATTTTTTTCTATCTTACTCTACTTTCACTCTAATGTATTATTTTTTGTGGCACTTCGCCATGCGTTTTGGTAACCTTCTCTCTTGGCAGTTATGCTAGTTATTTATAAAATGATTTTTCTCTACACAGGCTGATTAGGGCGGCTCATGCTAAGGGAGCAAATATCATTCTTATTCAGGTATGTGCTGTTCAATTTTATAAAATTTGGAAGTCATAATGTGTTCAGCCTTTTCTAATAAATGATTTCTGTTTTTCTTTTGGTGTATCTTTCATCACTGCTGAAGTTGTTTACCACTGACACGCTGTTTATCTTGCCAATGCCGAACAATATGCATACAAATTGAATGATAACCATCAAATGCATGCCATAACTAAAAAATGAGAAGTGGTTGGAAAAGAATGTGATTCAGAGGAAAAAAATGCAAAAACATAAATTGGAATTTGGAACCATAAAATGGGTTGTGATGTTAAACTAAACTTAACATAGACACATTTTCACATAACTTCTTTTATCAAAGAACATAATAAACTAGATTAGAATATTTGCCCTCAGAAACTGATTCAGACACGAATTTTTGAACTTATGCTAGGAAATAGCTTATGTTAAGATGCTGCTGCTACTTCTAGTCTTCTTAACGGACCGAAAATAGCTCCTTAATGCTGTCAAATCCTGGCTTTCCATAAATGAAAGTTTGAAGGAAAAAGGCTCTAGTTTTATTTTGTTGCCTTCTAATTTCTCTCATTTTCTCCAATACATCTACAATTCTGTAATTGGTGGTAAAATAGAAAATAAGCTATCCGAATGATTTCTTTTTTTTTCCTACTAAGTAATTCCTTTGGATTTGATTTGGTTTAGCTGCTATTCTTGCATCTTTATGTGTCTTCAGGAACTGTTTGAGGGTTACTACTTCTGCCAAGCACAAAGGCAAGATTTCTTTAAGCGTGCTAAGCCTTATAAGGATCACCCCACCATTAAAAGGTAAAACCATTGCCTTTTACTTCTAAATTTAAGTTGATTGGTTGTATTGATACCTTGTTTTCTCTTATAAGAGCAACCAAACTTGCTTTGACTTGCAGGTTCTAATATTTACTCAATTGGACTTGTTTTTGTCTACCACACACTTTCAGGATGCAGGAACTTGCAAAAGAGTTGAGTGTGGTGATACCAATTAGTTTCTTTGAAGAGGCAAACAATGCCCATTTCAATTCTATAGCTATCATTGATGCTGATGGTGTAAGTTGTAGACGTTTGTAAATTAGAGTTTTATTTCTTTTATAATTGTTATTAGTTAGAGGTAGTTTAGATTAACTCTAATTCCTTTATCTGATTAGATAGAGATAAGAACTCTCATAGTTTATCTGTAATTTAAACCCTTGTAGCAAGTCTTCTATAAAAAGACTCGTCTTGTATTCTTTTTAAGTGAGTAAAAAAATTAACAGAGAACATTTTTTCCTCTGTATCAAATACCCTATTCTACATGGTATCAGATTAGGTTTGTCGATCCTACACACAAACCCTAGCCAAAGATGGATAAAACATCTAAAGTTAGTTTTGAGGCTGCTGAAACCTCTACCCCACAAATCAGTATCGTAGATGCTCCACCAGCAACCATCACCTGCCATAGACTAAATGGCAACAATCACCTTCCTTGGTCAGAGTCTGTCAGGACCAGCAGTAGCCTCTTCAGTAAACAAAAGGTGGTAGAGATTTAAAAGTTTTTTGGTCCACTGACTACAACTGGTGAATCCAAGGTTGCATTGACAGCGCATGATGATAGTCTTTCATTTGCTACTATAGCTAATACAAATAGGTTTACTACTTGGATTGTGGATTCAGGAGCATCTAATCATATGACTGGAGATCTAAGTCTCTTTCAGAATTTCAAAAATAGCTCTTCACAAGCAAATGTCAAGACAGCAGATGGCACTTTATCCTCTATTGAAGGGAGTGGTTCCATTAAATTAACTGACAATATTTGCTTAGATTCAGTTCTCTATCTACCAAAATTAGCCTGCAATTTGCTCTCTGTTAGTAAACTATCTCATGACTTGTGATGTACAATCAAGTTTGATTTGGACTTGTGTGAATTTTAGGCTTTTGGCTCAGGAAAGGTGATTGGCAGTGCTAGGTTGTATGGTGGCCTCTACATCCTTGAAGGACTGCTACCTCCTCAAAAACAAGCCCTCTCAAGTTATTCCCTTCAGGCTACTATTATTCCAAAACACATTTCTCCTTTATCTGATAATATTATGTTATGGCATTTTAGGTTAGGACATCCGAGTTTTTTCTATCTTGAAAAGTTGTTACCACAATTCTTTATCAATAAAAGTCCAAAGTTATTCCATTGTGATATTTGCCAACTTGCCAAGCATACTAAAAGCAATTATCCATCATCCCACTACAAACCTTCTCAACCTTTCTCCCTTATTCATAGTGACATTTGGGGCCCTTCCGAGTAAAAAACTTAAATGGGTATAGGTGGTTTATTTCTTTTATTGATGACCATTCTCGAACAACTGGACCTTCTTAATGAAAGAAAAATCCAAGCGAAACAATCTTCAAAAGGTTTCACAATATGGTCAAAACTCGGTTTAGAAGTACCATTAAGATTCTCAAGACTGATAATGGCAAAGTGAATATTTCACTAGAACCCTAGGTACTTATTTCCAACAACAGGTATTGTCCACCTTAGCTCTTATGTTGACACTCCTCAATAAAATGGGGTATTTGAAGAAAAAAAATAGGCATCTATTAGAGGTTGCTAGGTCATTATTATTTGCTGCCAATGTTCCTAAATATTTTTGGGGTGAAGGTTGTTTTCGCCACTTACTTGATTAATAGGATGCCTAGTAAACCCTTGAAGTTTAGAGTACCTAGAGATGTCTTTCTTGAAAACTTTCCAGATTTTAAACCTCTATCCTTGTCACTTCCTTTACGGGTATTTGGGTGTACTGCCTTTGTTCACAATACAAATCAGTCTAGATCAAAATTAGATCCTCGAGCTATAAAGTGTATTTTCCTAGGTTATTCCTCCACCGAGAAGGGCTACCAATGTTACTCTCCTGTTACTAAAAAATTTTACACTTCTTTTGATGGTACATTCTTTGAAAATGAGCCATATTTCACCAATTCTGAAATTAAGGGGGAGAGTTTTGACCAATTTCAGATTTTTAACAACTTCCAGCCCTTAAATCTGCCATCAATCTTGGTACCTTCGACCTCACCTTTGCCTCATTCCCTTCCTTCCAGTCCTACATCTCCTTTTAACAGTTTACCCTCTCTTGAATCTGCTCCTACTTTACCTACTGCACCTTGCTATCCACCATGCCAAAATTCACCAAAAACACCTCAAATAAACCAAACTCCTCAGCTTGAGAAAAGGGAGCTCAGCGTTTACAAAAGGAAACAGAAAATCCTTCCAAAGGCCATTACACAACCTGGATGCTGCCAAGAATTGGACCTTAGTCCTACTGCCTCAGAAAATTTGAATGGTAAGGGATCCTCTCAAAATGAAGTTTCAGTTCCTCTACCTCTTATTGATACTGATGTCTTACCTATTGCTCAAAGAAAGGGGGTGAGGAAGTGCACTAGTCATCCTATACAAAGATTTGTTGCCTATAGCAATCTTATGCCTTCCTTTAAGACATTCACTGCAAATGTCGACAGAATTAAAATACCAGCAACAATAGAGGAGGCTCTTTTGGATCCAGATTGGAGGAAAGCAATAAATGAAGAAGTCAAAGCACTCGAAAGTAATGGGACTTGGGTTCTAACTGATCTACCACAAGGGAAGAAACTTGTAGGATGCAAGTGGGTGTTCACTGTCAAGTATAATTCAGATGGCAGTGTGGAAAGATTCAAGGCAAGGCTGGTGGCCAAGGGATTCACACAATCCTATGGGATTGACTACCAAGAAACATTTGCTCCGGTTGCAAAATTGAACACTGTGAGAGTCTTGCTATCCCTGGCGGTAAATGAGGACTGAACACTACACCAATTGGACATCAAGAATGCTTTTTTGAATGGAAACTTAGAGGAAAATGTTTACATGAAAATTCCCCCTGGAATAGAAGCTGGTCAAGGAAAACAAAAGGTGTGCAAGCCTGATAAAATCCCTATATGGCCTTAAACAATCTCCAAGGGCCTGGTTTGAGAGATTCACTAAGGTAATTATCAAAAATGGCTATAAGCAGTGTCAAACAGATCACACTCTATTTGTAGAAGTGTCATCAGGTAAAAAGAAAGCCATTTTAATTGTTTATGTAGATGATATAATAATTACTGGGGATGACCTTGACGAGATCAGCAGGTTAAAAGGATTTCTGGCTAAGGAATTCGAAACCAAAGACCTAGGAAGCTTGAGATATTTCCTAGGGATGGAGGTTGCAAGGTCAAAAAATGGTATTGTTATAAATCAAAGGAAATATATCCTTGATTTACTCTCTGAAACAGGAATGCTGGGCTGTAAACCAGTCGAAACCCCAATGGAAATAGGCCTGAAATTTGGAGAGGAGATGGGCAGTCCAGTGAACAAAGAACAGTACCAAAGGTTGGTGGGAAAATTGATTTACTTGTCCCTCACACGACCTGATATAGCATTCTCAGTAAGTATAGTCAGCCAACACTTAAATGACCCAAGAGAAAAGCACCTTGATGTTGTAAACCGAATCCTTAGATACTTAAAGATGAACCCTGGACATGGACTGATTTTCAGGAAAAACGAAGATAGACAAGTGAGAGTTTATACTGATTCAAGTTGGGCTAGAGAATTGACAGAGAGGAGGTCAACCAGTGGCTACTGCTCATTTGTTTGGGGTAACCTAGTAACTTGGAGGAGCAAGAAACAATCTGTGGTATCTAGAAGCAGTGTTGAAGCAAAATATAGAGCCCTTGCTCTCGGAATTTGTGAAGGTATGTGGTTGCAAAGACTTTTGACCGAGTTGGAACTAAGTCAAAGTAAACAATTTGAGCTTCTAAGTGATAGTAAATCGGCAATAAGCATTGCTAAAAATCCTGTCCAACATGATAGAACCAAACATGTTGAAATTGACAGGCACTTCATTTCAGAAAAGGTAAACAATGAAGTGGTGAAGTTAAACTATGTTCCTACTAAAGACCAGCTAGTTGATATTCTCACCAAGGCACTACCAAGAGTCACCTTTGATGAATTCACATGCAAGCTGGGACTCTACAACGTATACTCACCAGCTTGAGGGGTAGTGTAAGCTGTAGACGTTTGTAAATTAGAGTTTTATTTCTTCTATAATTGTTATTAGTTAGAGGTAGTTTAGATTAACTCTAATTCCTTTATCTGATTAGATAGAGATAAGGACTCTCATAGTTTATCTGTAATTTAAACCCTTGTAGCAAGTCTTCTATAAAAAGACTCGTCTTGTATTCTTTTTAAGTGAGTAAAAAAATTAACAGAGAACATTTTTTCCTCTGTATCAAATACCCTATTCTACAGATGGGACCGATCTTGGACTCTATAGGAAATCTCATATCCCTGATGGACCAGGTCTCTGCAGAAGTTAATGCTTCGTAGCTTCAATATGATATAATTCATTTTGGTTTTGGTTTTTAAAATTGAGTTTCCTCTCTATCTTTCAGGATACCAGGAAAAGTTCTACTTTAATCCGGGTGATACAGGCTTTAAGGTAGGTACCTGGTAAAACCTCAGTTCAACCGATGCTAACATTTATATTTTTATGTCGATTATCTTTATTACTTAACATATGGATGCCATTGATAACAGGTTTTCCAGACTAAATTCACAAAGATTGGAATTGGTTAGAGCTTCTTTTCACTTTAATTTTACACGATTCCACTCTTTATATTGTGAAGCTTGCAAGTTCATTACAAAATGTTTCATCTGTTACTTGAATGAACCGATGTATGGTGTATCATATATTGTTGCCATTACATTCACTGTTATGGGGCTAGAATGTTTTGGCAACATAAATTAATTGCCGAAATGTGTCTGTTTATTTCATCAATTTCCCTGCAAAACAAAGAAGTGGAAGACGACATAAAGTTTTTGCTATTTTGCATGTCAGCAATATGTTGGGATCAGTGGTTTCCAGAGGCCGCCCGTGCTATGGCTTTGCAAGGTGCTGAGATATTGTTTTACCCTACTGCTATCGGTTCGGAACCACAAGATGCAGGACTTGATTCTTGTGAGCATTGGCAGCGAGTGATGCAAGGGCATGCTGGTGCAAATCTGGTAAGTTGGAAGACTGGTGAGCTCAAAATGCCTTTTCAACGTTGTACTTGTCTTTTGTTGCTTTTACGGAATTGTGCGATGTGATCTTTGAAATCCAATTTCCCTTTACATGCTAAATTGGTTTTTACTCTTTTGTTTCCTGTGATCAGATTGATTTTGTTAGCTAGAGACATTGTGTATCTGGTGCTCATAGCAGAGGCTTAATCATCCCGATTATTCTTCTATTTTGAAATTTGGAGAGGAACTGCTAGAATGCAAGTGGTTAATGAATATAGTGTTTATATAGGTACCTCTGGTAGCTTCTAACCGCATCGGAAAGGAAATCATTGAGACGGAGCATGGGAAGAGTGAGATTACGTTCTATGGCAATTCCTTCATAGCAGGTATGAATTTGATGATTCTTCTCTCTTCCAGTAATTAGCCATATTCATCAATGTTTACCGGTCCGGAATAAGTCTAAATATCAATACTTCAATTCCAGGACCGACTGGGGAAATCATTGCAGCTAGTAATGACAAAGATGAAGCTGTTATCATTGCACAGTTCGATCTAGACAAAATCAAAGCCAAAAGAAGTAGCTGGGGCGTGTTTCGTGATCGCCGTCCTGATTTATACAAGGTGCTTCTGACATTTGATGGCAGCAAACCTTCACCATGAATCAGAGGTCCCCCCAGGAGATTTTTTATATATATTTTACTATTTCAGTTCTATTTTAGTTCTCATATATTTAGGACAGCTAGAGTAATAGTTTCTTGAGGGTTAAGTTAATAAAATTTTACTTGCAAGAAAAGTAACTTTGCTTACAGCCAGATATCTTTGAATTAATAAAGAAAAACTAGTGGTTTATTTTACATTTTAATGGATCTAATGATAATGAATCCAACATGGCCTTTAGGGTTTCATGCAATCCCTGTATTTAATATTTTATTTCTCTTTTTTGAATTTCGATGAAAAAACAGGATTTAATCGAACAATTCAATAGTTATTTTAAATTTTATCTTTCATGTCTGTTTTATTGTTTGTATGGTGTTTGTAATTACAAAGCAAACAGTAAATTCTTAGAAGTTTTTATAATTAACTCGCAATTCCTTTTGAGGACTAAAATGCACCGGGAGATGTTTCTCATTCTTTTTATCACATGAATGCAAATCAACCTTTCAACTTTTCTTTTTCTTGCCTTTTCTCTTTACCTTCATCAGTAATTTCATCTTCCATTGATTTGTCATTCGGCTGCATAAACTGCAGCTTCAACCGCCCATCTTCCCTACATGCATGCAAAAACTCTTGCGTAGGGGTCCTCACCTGTTTCAGCACAAACCTCCCATCTTGCCTGTAAGATTTGAACGAAACCATTGGCTTCCCACTCTTGCCTATGCATGAAATCGGCGGTGGAAAGTCCCCAAGGCTGTTGGATCTTCTCGACTTAACGACCTTCAATTCACCATGCACATTCCATCTCTTTTCATTTGCTATGCGGGTAGCTTTATCTATCTTCTCTTTGCTTCTTTGCCACTCTTGTTCCATCTCATTTTTAGTGTCATTGTCCCCGACATCACCACAACTCTTGAAAATGAGCCCTTCGGTGCACACATGCAGGCTCTCCGAGTTCAATGAAAAACTCTTCCTATGTGCCACCTTTGGGCTGCTTGAACTACCAATGTTGTTTTCATCTTCCCTGGAAGAGTGCTTCAATTTTGCAGAAGAAAAGGGTGAAACAGGGAAGGAAGGCAATGGTAACTCGGAGTTCTCCTTGAAATGAAGCTCACCGAAGATTTCGGTTACAGAAGATTGTTTGATCGGTTGAATTTGAGCAGCAGGCTGGATTGGTTTCCAGGAAGGGAGGCTCCCAAGCAGTGTTGGGGGTTCTGGTACAGAGTGTTCAAAGATGTGCTTAAGGCCTCCACCGGCAGCCATGAGCTGGCTCTCCACTTTTCTCTTTCAATTGATTATTACTCATTGAGAGAGAAGAGAGGGGGAAAGGAAGCAAGCAAGAAAGAAGGAAATATGAGGAGATTATAAGTCAAGCTCTTTGAGAGCTGTGTAAAAAGAGTTGAAAAAATCAATGGTTACCTCTTCTAGTGGAGTATAATATGGATAGGTGGTTTGAATTCTATGACTCAATTTAGTGGTCATTATTAAATGCTATTTTATTATACAAAATAGAACATAATCTAAGAAAGTAAAACGGAAAATAGATACCGGAATTAGTCGAATTTCGGAGGTAATTGCCATGTCGAAGTAGAAATGTTAGGGTCATAAGGTTAAGCAAACCAGTCATCACACTGGAAAGATACAAGAACAAATTCACACACAAAAATAATCTTCACAACTTGGAAAATAAACAAACATTCACAGCAATCATATGTCAAATTATCAGTTTGGGTTCAACTGTTGTTGAGTACCCTTCAACGCCATGCTTCGATACGTTCTGTCCTTGAATCTATACGGCTCAAATTGGTTATCCCTTTGGTCTTGTCAATAGTGTTTGTCATCTGAAGAATCGATTCAAGACCAATGATTTTGTTGGACTCCTTGAGACATGAATTGCTTGATTGGCCAATATTGTTGGTCTTTCCAGCAATCACCTGAGTTGCAGGCTTCAGGTTGTTGGATACGGTGGTAGCTGTTTCGGTAATGAAAGTTTCAGTCTCAGCTGGAGTCTCATTGGGATGATCTACACCGGTGATTAGCTTATTAACGGTGGATACCGGACTGTGATCTTCAGCATTTGGGTTCTCGTTGTTTTGACTATAATTCCTGAAACTTTCGTTTAAAGGTTCTTCAGCGAGAAAGGCCAGCTCTTTCTCTTCATTATCATTTTCAGTATCTTGAATGCAGGAGAGCGAAGGGGTTTGATCTCCATTCTCATCGAAAGGCTCCAGACGGAATTCAGGAGTTGGCTCCACCACCGAATCCTCTCTTTCTCTCAGGGTCCTTAAAACGAGTGTCTTGAGGAAGTTCATCACTTGGACTGCATACATCAATGCGGTCAAAGGATCTGCCATCTGCAACCAGAATAAACCATAATTGGAAATCATTCGGCACAATATGCTATCGACATTGCGAGAAACGGAAGGCTTTGCTCAAGAAGTACTTGTTACGGATAACCAATGTCGATGTGAACAGAAGGAGAGCGTTGAATCTTGCAGTGAAATAAACATGTAAATATCGAAGAAAACTCACCTGAGTCATGTTTGGAGCAAAAACCATAGCAATATTACGTGCATTCATCTTGTTTAGATGTTCTTGCTGAACAACATCAGCCATGAGATTTATGGCCCAATCTAGTAGAGCAGATTCTGTTGGGGGTAGAAGTCTAGCAAGCTCAGCACACTGTTCTTCGGTCTGGCATTGCATCACCTGCTCCGAAGATAAAGAATCCAGAACTCCAGTGGGAAGTTCTCTGAACCAAGCCTAACAATAACCCAACATCAAATTAGTATATTCGGGTTCGATAATAAAAAGAAGATATAAAAGCAATTTCGCTGCAGACATAGGCGGATAAAATTTACATTTGAGATATTTCTAGAAAATTATTTGCAGTAAGTTAATCTTTTCATTCAACTCCATATTCACATACATTTTCAGATGTAAGTGAAGGAAAATCACCATACCTTGATTAGTCCCGCCAAACAATGTATGTCAACCCCTTCCGGAACCACTCCACCATTTAATTGTTCTCTGACATATTCTTCCTGACTGTTTTCAGCATTGATTCTGAAGATCCCTTCTGCCTGCATGTGGTGAAGTCAATAGTAACAACTCGGGGCATAAAACTTGAAAACCTTTAAGAAATCCATATAAAGTAAACAAAACTAGAAACGTGCGAGTAAGTTTCGGTCATATACATAAGAGAATGTTAAAGACTTCTATGTTCTACACTTTATGGAGCTACAGCATATTGAAGAGGAAGAGGATTGAGAAAAGAAAGAAAACCTGCAAGCCTCCTCGAGCATACAAACGCCTTTGCATTAGCAAGAGTATTGTTGGCACACTGTTACCTCTGGAGTCATAGGATAACTGCATCGATTCTGTGGAAACTCCAAAGACAGTTGCACTGCCAAAAAACGAAACAACAAACTATGACATGCTGATTGAGGGAGATTGAGTTAGGATGTTAGCATTTTGCTATCTGTACATGCAATGAAATATTATACAAGATTACGGGTTACATTAAAAAATAGAACTTCTCAGAGGTGATGCTGACACTAAAGGAAAATAAGAAGATTACTTAGTGCAATTGCAGAATTGCCAATTTAACATTTCAACATTTGCCATGTATGTATATGGGTGTGCGTAGCAAATCCAGCCTATCCTCTTAATTTGTTAGCATTCTCGAAGCGATAAACAAACCATTCGTATCATTAGCACTCAACAGTAGATATGGAAGAAGTAGAATGAGAACCGGTCTCAAACATTCATTGACAATTAAGTCTGCGGCAATCTAAAACAGTTAACTATAATAGCTCATCAAGATGGAAGTTCTAACAAAGTATACCCCACATGTTTATCTCCCTGTTCCAACCACCAACTCCACATGGTAAGAAGACAATGAAAAACTGTCTCCTCTAATCCTTTTTCCTATGTCATACGATCAAATTCTAAATTTGCACTGCACGCCGAGGTCTTTTCCCTCAAAGATAGTTGCCTCAATGCAATTCCCCTCACCCATTGACCATTGATTTACTAAAAGTTTGGCTATTTCCTACTATCTCAATTACTAGATAGATGCAATTCAGCCTTGATGAAACTTGAGGGAAAACACCAAAGAGAAAAACACGAGAAATCGTCCAGGACTCTTCGAAATGACTAGCAAAAGTAGTAGAGAGAACATCTTGTTCCTCCATGGAAAGTTGGAAAACTAGTAGAGAGAACATTTTGTTCCTCCATGGCTTACCTAGTCACTTGACTTTAATGCCAGATAATGAAGACTTATTACACCACCAAAAGTAGAAAACCACAAACCTGGCACTACTAATTGTTAATGCTACAGGAACAATAAGAGTTCAAAACAGAAGCTTCTGATTAGTTAACTTTAAAGAAGAAACTCAAAAAAAATCATTCAATTACTCGAAAATTCTCCTCAAAGACATTCGAAGTCAATCCATACCATGCATGTCTACCTAACACCGGAGAAAACTTTAAGATTCTCAATCATATATAACTGAAATACACACACACAAACCATCAAAATATTTGAATTCCCTTTGTTCATCTATAGTGCCAACATTTTCCTCATAGGAAGAATTTGGTCAGACAGAGCAGGCTAATTAAAGAAAAAAGTAGCACAGAATATTAGTTCAACCTCTTTTATAATTGTGTTTCCTTCCAAAAACATACAATTAGCTATGGCATTTTAAAGAGACAAGCCAAAACAACTTCCCACGGAAACATGAAATGCAAAGAATTGGTTTCCCCTCTTTTTTTCTGAGAAAACATAGATGGGATTCAACTATTTAACAAGGAAAATCTAATTTTATAAGAATTAAGTTGCCTAAACCATCATATGTATATACATATATATCACACACACAGGCACAGCAGCTAGTCATATTAGCCAAATCCATCGATTGAAATTAACAATCAATTACCAAACAATACTATCATCAGAAAATAATCATAAAACCCCATAATGCACCAACAGTTCAAACTTGAAAGCGAATAGACCCCAAACTCAGGCGAAAAGAAAACCAAAACTCGAAGTAAAAATTCAATAATTTTTCTTTTAAAAATGCCACAAAAAAATTGAACTTTTTGCATAAGAAAAAAAAAAACCCAAAAGGCTAAACCTTGCACTAGGAGCTCTCCTGGGAACTTCAGGCTCAAACTCGACAGGCAAACCCAAGAAGCCATTGAACCTATCGAAGGTAACATGTGCAACGTGTCGGACATTGGTTGGTGAACCGATCTCCATAGCACAAAGCTCCCTTCTATCAATGTTCTTACAAGCAACCAAAGATTTCCTAAAAAGGGTAACAAACAAAGCCAACAAAGACAACTGATCCGTGTCCTGTTTCTGTGTTTCCTTCACTTCTCCCTCCTCCTCATCTTCTCCTTCTGATTCACAGCTTGTTTCATTAACAAAGTCATCTCTTTCATGAGTGCAGGTTAAGGAAGATGAAGGAGAGGAAGTTTTAGTGCTTTGAGGTGAAGGAAAATGAAGGACCTCAGTCATGGCTGGCAATGACAGCAACGTTCCCTGGAATATTAAAAACAAAAACAAAACAAAAAAACCCAAAAAAAGAAACTTTATTTTATTTCTAAAGAAACCCCAAAAAGAAGAGATGTGTCTATTGGAAGAATCAGATTTGAGAAAGGGAGAGGAGAAGGTGGAGTTGGATTGAAGGAAAAGGGAGGTTCCTCAAAGAATGTGGGACGTGAGAAACATTAACTTAATTTTTTTTTTTTTGGGGAACAAAACATTAACTGAATTCACAAATAAAATATAGAAAGTGATGCTTTTTCCTTCTTTTTGCTGTGGTATTAATTTTTTGTTGTTGGAGAGTTGAAGAAATTAAGAGAGGAGTAATTAATGGGATTATAAATCATGGCAACTAAAAGTAGAAAGAGAGTAAAAGAAGAAAATTTGACTTTTTTTGCTAAAAAGAAATGCTAATGGTGGCTATCTGGGTTATTATCATTACAGGGACGGATAGATTAGCCTTATATGGAGATGACATTTCTGCTGATTTCTTGGCTTTTTTATATGGATCATTTCCTTTGATATTTTATGGTTGGTGGGATTAAACAAAATTAAAAATTTATCAAGTTAGTCCAAGTGTTAAACAGTTTGGTATCGTTTAAGCAGGTTTCGAATTTAAGGTCTTGTGTATGTAGAAAATATTCGCCGAAAAACTCACTCACCAAATACAGTTGCAACATAAGTCGGTCCAGATTAATTAGGTTCAAAATTAACCTACATTACAAGGGGAAACTAAACAGTGAAATTGTATACAAGTGTATGATTGATTAAAAGAATATAAATAAAAGTGATTGCTTTACCTATTATGTAAACAATAATTTTTAGCCTTACGCATGGGGATTTATGGGTATCAACTAATAATAATAATGATCAGAGTAACTTACATCATTGGTAACCAAATTATATTTTCTACAAATTTGGTCACTAACATTACGTAAAGCTTCTAAAAATTTTAACAGCTAATGATCAAAAAAAAAAAAGACGGTGGTTAAATTTGTAAGAAAATAGTCCAATGATCAAAATAAAAAAGAATGAAACCCTAAATAATAATAATAATTATTATTATTATTATTATTTAATAATAAATGAACAAAGGAAAAGGAATAAATGAAGTCTTATAAATAGCAAGATATATCTCACATATATAGTCTCTGTCTTTCATATGTTTAGAAAAGAAATTTGGTGTGAGTTGAAGTGTCTTTTTCAAACAATGCTTATTAGTTATTAGAATACGTTGATGGTGCTGAATTTACAAATTAGTAAAATGGTCCATTTTTTTCATTTTCTTTACTTCATGGGTTACTTGTAACTTCAATTTTACAGCTCAATCTTAACCACGAATAGTGTAGCTTGTACAAAGGTTAATCTTAAAATTATATAAAAAATTGAATTATTACAAATTTCTAAAATGTTGAGACGTGTCATTATATATGTAAAGGATTTAAACAATAGGGGCCATAAAATAAATTTTTAGAATTTTAGGGGCCTTCTAATTACATAAGACTAATGATATACTTTAAAGGTTTAAAGTATACTCTAAATCCTTACTTTTTTTTACATTTGGAATTTAGTCATCTTACTTTTTATTGTCGAAAATAAAGTCTCCCTACTTTTCAAATTTAAAATTTAAGTCTAATTAAAACTCTTCTATTAAATTTGTTGGCGTAACATTTTGAAATAAAAAAAATTATAACTTGGAAGCCATGTAACTAGGAAATGGTGTTGTAATGGACTTAAATTTAACAGTAAATTTTTAACATCACTAACGGTTGGACTTGAATTCTTGAATTCGTAAAATAGAAAGACTAAAATTTTGAAATTAAAAGTAAAACAACTAAATTACGAATGTACAAAGAGATTAGGAACTTAAAACATATTTAAACCTACTTTGAACTATCAATTTGAAGTACTCAAGATTCTTGATCTAAAGGTGTAGAATTCTTTGAATAACGATACAAATGAGATTCACTAATTGATCTAGCAATCATGAATATTCATCTACTTTATTCTTATGTAAATTCGAATTTCGACATTTTTTTAAAAATATTTTTTAATACTAAAATAAATATAATTATTTAAATGGCATAAATCGAATATGTTTAAGCATTTAATTTGTGTTATTGTATTTTATCGGTTATATGACTCATATTGGATCTAGTCGGGGGTTTGAGAAACGAGGTCAATTTGCAGTTCACCAATATAGGTTTTCAATGTTCATTATGTCAAATAAATAATAATAAATGCAATTTTGAAGTTCTAAACTCTTAATCCTAGGGTGTAGATCAATTTGGATTTAAGATTTTTTTTGAGATAAGGATTTGAAATTTTTGAATCTCTGTCATGAAATTTTAATCAACCACCTGTCGTTTTGCATATTTTAGATTGAGCCAAAATAATATGAATTAACTATTGAAAAAAACAATATGAATCAAGTGATTCCAATTTAGTTAGTATTAAATTGATAAAACTCAACAAGTGGTCCCAGTAAAAAAACGTATATATATTATAAAAAGTTAAAGAATATGTATGAGTAGATATTACTTATAATTATTTTAAATTTTTTTAATCAAAATTTTAAGTGGATCTTTTCTTCAATCACTCAATAAGTATATGTAAAAAAATTATATTTAAGTGCTTTGAAAAACTAATGCAAATGTCACATTGAATAAATATTAATTTTTCAAAGGGCTTAAACACAATCTTTTCACACACCTTCATTGAGTGATTGAAAAGATCTACACATGCATCTGTTGTTGCCATCTTGCTGAGTTTGCTATTGTAAAATGGGTCTCTTTGATGTATTGTGTATAATGTGTTTTTTTATATAAAAAGTATGAACAGATATATATTGTTGGGTCTTTCTAAGTTCTAAGCGGTCTATTTGAGTTTACAATTTAGGGATAATAACAAGGACGAACCTAGGGGTATTGGGGGCAGTCACACCCCCTAAAAATGTCAAGTTCTTATATATTTTTATATATTTTTATATTTTATTGATAATTTAATTATGCACCCTTAAACTCTTGTAATTTTGCACCCTCTACATATTTAATATAGCTTCCCGATAGTTTGCACTCCCTTACATGAAATCTTGGGTCCGTCCCTGGATAATAAAGTTGTGTTTGTTTAGCAAGAAAATCCAACACTCCTCACATTGCATTATTTTTTAATAGTCTTAAAATAATTATAATGTATTATATATTCATATTTTTTTTACCTTTTAATAAAACAACCACATCTTATAAATAAAATTATTTTAACTCGAGTTTCATAAAATGAACATTAACCAATTTTTCACTAAACACATTAGTTGAGTTCAATATTACATTATTTTTAAAAAAATCTAACCTTAAATGGTTACTAGAAAAGACTATTTAAAAGTTAAAGGTATTTTTGACAAAAAAAAACGCAGTTACATGTATTGATAAAAGCATTTTTCTCAAAGTTTAAATCTATAAAAGTTTCTATAACTTTTCAACTATATACATTTATTGTAACTAATTTTACGGTATTTTAAGATCAAATTTAATATTTAGAGAAGCTATTGGTTCTGTTTGACAATTATCAGATAGTTGATAGTGAATTATATTAGTTGATAGTGGATTACATTAGTTGATAGTTGATAGCGGATTGTATAAAAGTGTTTGGTAAAATTAACTGATAACTAATAGCTGTTTGATTATTTAAACAAGCAAAATGACATATAAGGGCATGCTTATATTTGATACTTGTTTGAATAGTTTATTAGTTATCAATATTTTGTAGATTAATTAGATTATGAAAAATAATTTATTTAAAATATACTATTCATATTTGAATGATCTATATATCAATTTATTATTTATATAATTATTTTTAATACAATTTAATTAATTATTAATTTTAATACAAATATAAATATGTGAGAATAAAAAAATAAAAAAATATTAGTTTACAAATGTCATAATGTAAATATGCAATGGTGGGAATTAAAATAAAAAAGGTTAAATATATTTGTAGATTTTTTATAATTGTTAAGGGTAAAATGGTCTTTATAACTCTTATGTCAAAACCTCTAATTTTAAAAAGCTCATATTAGCATCTTTTTGAAATTAGAGGTTTCACCATTAATCCGCCGTTCCAATCCGCTATTCACCAAACATCTAAATTAGTGAATTTGATGGTCAAACCTCTAATATTAGCTCAAACCTCTAATTTTAGCTTCAAACCGCTATTTACCAAACACGGCCAATTAAAATGAAAAAAATGATACATAGATTGTATAACTTTAGTTTTTAATGGTTCAAGGTTTAGTTTAAGGTTTAAAGTTTAAAGTTTAGGGATTTTGGTTCTAGGGTTTAAAATTTATGGTTAGTGTTTTAGATTTTAGGGGTTTAGGTTTTATAATTTAAGATTTAGTTTTTTGTAATTTATGATTAGGAATTTAATAATTGAATTTTACAGTACATATATGCAGCCTTATGTACATGATGTGTGTAACATCCTTAACGTATACTCGTAGTTCAAATACACATTAAAGATGTTACAGAGTAAACTTGGCTTAATTTTTTTTATACTAAAGCAGCTTGTAGTTTAACTCTTTCTCGGTTTTGATTTGATAACTTTATCAACCTTAAGCAGCTAGTTTCGACCCCAAATTATTTTATAAAATTTATAATATATTAATGAAATGAAAATATTATTTAGGGTGAAAACTAAGTATCATGCCTAGACCCTTTCTTGTTTTTTTTTAATTTCCATGCGATTAGGGTTAAACAACATTCTAATCATATCGAAGATTTTGCTACTATTATAAATTCATACTTCTAAACTTATTCATTCATAAAAGCATATAATTACGTTATAAACTTATACTTTAAACAATTTCACTTTAAAACACTTACATCCACACTAATCTATCAAATTACGATAAAGATGTACTTACTGAACTTACTGTAGTAACTTGATTTTTCTCAAGTTTTTGCTCCTCCTCGTTAGACAATTCCAGATAACCTACGTGTGACATAAGACACACGCTAAGTACGAACTTAGTGAGGCAGTTAAACTTATTTATTTTAAACATGGAGTGATGCAGTACAATATGTAATATAAAAGTGCATCATATTTTCTCTATAACATGGCAAGTATGTCATGATGTTATCATATCATGTATCGTCTCTATCATGAAGCATTTCTATCATGTATTATTTCTATCATGGAAACCATATACCATATGTCATATGAATCATGTATCATCATTTTCATGTAAATCATGTAACATATTGTCATATGAATCATGTATCCAAATTGCATAACATGTTCTCTATCATGGACATATTTTCATTATGCAATCATCTGCATAACATATAATCTATCATGATCATGTTTTTATCATGTAATCATCTTCATAACACATGTTCTTTCATGGTTATGCTTTTATTATGCAATCATCTGCATATTCATAACTTTTCAATTTATCTTATTACGATACCGAAGTATTTATTTCAATGCGACATGATCAGTGCATGATACGAGGCAAGTTCGTTAGAACTCTATAGCCTCTAATTCGATATCGTAGTATCTAAAATTGAGTACGTACTCGATGACGCTCTTAGCTCCTCATAAAGGACGCTCTTTGATCCTTATATTCGCACATCTTTAGTGCTATCGACACCCAAGGTGTCTATTTGTTTCATTTTAATCTTAATCACTATTCATGTAAACATAATGCATCGTCATTTATACAAACAGTAGTTCATACCTTATACTCCGTCGAGCTTGCCATGTTGAGTCATGCATCATATCATTTTTATTATGCAAATGTCATTCTTAAATTTGGGTCGACTTATCACGAGTCTTCCCCTTTTTAACATAAAATGCATATGGAAATGCACTCACCTGGGCCATGTAAGAGTTTGCCTCATTAAGTCTTACTCGATCCTTCCCCTCATGACACCTCGAATCCTCTTTGATTCGTATTCGACTTCATTAATCACATAAATATAAATATCATTTGTTAGATTCATTTCTAACGATATTTTAATCAAAGTATATAATCACTCAACATAAAAATTTCTATACATTTCCTTCCGTCCTTATATTGTCCAAAAACTCATTATGGTCATTAATAACCTTTTTGAATTTCAAACAATTCTTCCAAGCTTGCTAACTAACATTTGATACAAAATGTCTCGATTTTCCAACATTATCTCTTCATTTTGGACTAATATCCTTTTAGTCCTTAAACTTTATAAAAGTGACAATTTAGTCACTACATCACTTTTGTACATTAATTCATGTACAATTTAACTTTTCTACTCATTTCCAACATTTCTAAAATTTTCCCTTAACCTTCAACTTTGTCCAACTTAGTCCTTCAAAATTCTTTTATTTCGAAATAGGTCCCTAAATTTTCCTTTCTTGTCATTTTAATCCTTTAACTTTCATAACATGCTTGAAACATCAATTCTATGAATTTTCCATAATTTCAAGACCAATTCCTAATTTTTCCTAAATTAACGAATTGGTCCTTCAACTTCCAAAATTTACATTTTGGTCCTTTCTCACCAATTCAAGCCAATTTGATCTCATTATCAAAAATCACTCTTCAATCCCTCTTCAAAACAAAAATTTCCACAAGTATCCCTTTATTTCTTCAAATTTTTGAATAAGTCCTCAAACTTTCCAAAATGTTCAATTTGGTCCTAAATTGTCAATTCAAGCTTGAAATAACAATTTCTATTCATTTCCATCATCAAATAAATTTTGAAAATTTAGTCCCTAATATTCCATAAAATTTCAAATTGTTCCCTAATAGGAATTAAATCTTCAAACATCAAAATTAAGTTTCTAACATCAACATAAAGCTTCAAACAACTTAAATCATTCAATATCATCACCAATTCTCAAACCCTTAACAAATTCCTAAATTTCAAGATTAGGGTTTATAACTTCCAACATGAAATTAACTTGATTTCAAGCTTGTTTTCTTCAAAACTAAGCTTAATTCATCATCTACTACATCAATTCTAACAAAATTTCATGAACCCTAATCTCTCTCTTTTCAAACCCTAAATTAAAATTCATAATTCCATGCAATTTTACTATCAAAATATAGAGAATAAAGAGTATATCACTTTACCTCAAACAACTTTGCTTGAATTCTTGATCAAAAGTCTTGAAAATGGCTAGGAAAAAATTTTGGTATTTTTTCTCCTATTTCCTCCTTGTTCGAACAACCTCCTTGGGATAAAGATGATTTTTATTCATCTTTTAATCTATTTAATCCACTTGTAAAGTTAAATGAATGTTAAATTCATTTAACTAGTGAATTTACTAATTTGCCCTTTTATTATAATGGCCAAGATTCAATCTCATCAAAATTAATGGCCATGATTTAATCCATGTGTAAATCCTCTTCCAAAATTGCACTCAATGTTCCAAAATATTTCAAAAATGTCATCTATAGTAAATGTCAAATTTGCCCTCCAACTAGTATTTATTTACAAACAAGTCTTAAAATTTGCCATCCCATTAAAATTGAATCAAATTGGTTCCCATCTAACCGGACTTGTCCCAAAATATCTTATATTTTTATTTATGGCATTTATTCGATCCAAATATTCGAATTTCACTCAATAAGATTTCCAAATTTTCTTCCTTTGAACTTTAAAACTTTATAGCCACTAACATAAGTCTCGTACGAAAAATTCGGGTAACACGAAAGTGTCTCTCTTGGTGGTGAACTATTCATTTACCGGGTTAAAATACATAACTTTTAAAAAAAATACAATTTGGTCCCTGAACTTTTCCAAAGTTTATACTTTGGCCACAAAACTTTCAAAATTTCCAATTTGGTCACTAAACTTCAATTCCCATTTCAATTTTCCTCAGATTTTTACCAAACTTTGAAAGTACCTAATTTAGCTTACTTATTCCTTAAATATTATTTTATAACTTTTCCTTGACTTATAGAACAACCTTTGAAATTTCGATTCGATCAAATCTCCGATATTCGTAAAATACTTCTACTGCGATTTTACCTTTTCCGAACTAGCGGATTTATTCCACAAATTCTATATTTCCATATTCGGGAAATAAACTCTATTATCTCATAAAAACTTCCTTTCCCAGGACTTAGACTGAATTTTCCTAACTCAGTCTACTATTCCGATAATTATCGAAAATCCTCACAGAGTAACATTTCTCTTAAAAATCCTTTATCGATAATCCATAAGAATATTTTCTACTCTTATTGAGTCCAAAATATTGATTTGAAACACTTTTCTGGGACCTTCCCGGAGGTCACCTATCTTAGTATTTCCCTAGCATGAACATGTTTAACAATTTTATTCGATCCAAATTCAGTACCTCTTACTGCATCTTAATTCTTAAAATCGATATCAATGTACTTATTTCGATCCGATTCACTCTTATACTGAATAAATTACTTATTTGGGAAATTTACACTTTAGTCTCCAAACTTTTTCAAGTTCACACTTCCACCCCTAAACTTTAAAAAATTACATTTTAGTCACTAGTCCCAAAATTGGGATATTACAATTTGATCAAAATTTACCCTTATAAAATTACTGTATTATACTTAAAAACTTAAAGGTAAATAAACAAAAAAAAACATAGCTACTATTTATATTAACGGAAATTCTCAAATTTGAGATCTTTTGATGTAAAATCAAAAAATATTCACAACGTTTAATTGGACAGTCACTTTGGTTTCTATTCTTTTTTGAAATATTCTAACCCACAAACGTTTCATTTTGATGAAAATGACTTTTTCCGTGGATAAAAATGATTAGTCAAATAACGATAAACAAATTGAAATGACTTGACAAAATGATACGTTAGCATACAAATCATTTTGTCAAGTCAACGCATTTGTCTATATGAAACTACTATATATGTGTGCACTATTATATAGGTTTTCACGTCATTTCAAGTAATTTACCATTAGTTTACTAATAGTTTTCAATGGTCATTTTGACCTAAAACGAAATATTAAAGATTAAAGTATTTCAAAAATATATATATGGACTAAAATAACTACACATCAAATGTTAAGAACATTTTTTAACATCATACCAAATTTTTTTAGTATATATTTATTCTCGCCACTTTACGTCAGTAAAATTGTCATATTCTACTTAGAGAAAAACTTCAATACACAGTCTGTGTAAACTAAAGTTTACACGGACCTTTTAGTTTTAGGGGTTTAGTTTATGGTTTAGACTTTAGGGGTTTGGGTTGTAGGGTTTAGAATTTAAGGTTGATGTTTAGAATTTAGGGTCTAGGGTTTAGTTTTTTAAGGTTTAAGTTTAATTTTGATTTATAGTAGAAATAGGTTGGCTTTTGTAAAATTTATTTTACACAGCCTGTGTATCAAATTTAAACCCTTGTACTTAAAATGTTAAATGTGAAAGGCTTTCCAAATGGCAATTTATTTGACTGTTGTAATACTTTTGTATTTTGTTTTACGTTTTATTGATAATATTAAGTTGTTGATGTTCATATTTGATATTAGTGCCATGGATGGACTGCCTGCAGGCTACCATATGGTTTTGTATGAAATTATATGAGCTACCTGCAGGCTATCATAAGATTTTGTATAAAATTATTTTAAGAGTTCGTGCTGAAGTCGATGAATGACTTGCGTAAGGTGAAATCATATCAATATTATTAGCCGTTCAACCAATTAATGATCACATGTTTTATGTGGTTTAATTTTATGTATTTGGTCCAAATAAAAGTTATGGGTTCATGTACCCTTACTGTTAGATTTGAAAGTTATTTGAAAGTTATGAGTCCACATGATAATATATAAGTTCGAATTCTAGAAAATACATTTATTAGGAATGTTTTACCTTCAAAGCTCCCAATTCGATCAACATTAAGCTTAAGTTCAAGTTCAATGAAGTCCTAGTAATGAATTTAACAGCAAAACCACTATATAATTTCTACATCAACCTCAAGAATTATCTAAAAATGGTGTTGAAAATTAGAAAACTTGTGAATCAATCAAGCCAAGGACAAAAAAATGGCCTTTTAACTTTTAAGCCCTCGCCACATCCACTACTGTACACATAGCCATATAAGATGGGGTCTCTCAGCTTGAAATCACCATGGATTTCATCACGCTAAATTTTAACCGTCTGATGAATATCAATGTCGATAAAAATAGCATTATGTCCATATGATATAGTTTCTATATGCATTCTGCTGACTGACTTTCTAGCTGTTCTTCAGCTATTGTTTGTTTCATCTTCCATTCTGTTTTCCTTCACCATAGACGCAAAAAAACATGAGCTTTACAAAGAGAAAATGTGACACTCCTTCTTCCTCGCGGGTAAGTTATGCTTATATTGCTCTCCTTAAATGAAAGTTGGTATCTTTCTTTTCATTGATTCATGTACACTGTTTTGTTTCATGTAAAAATCTGAGCTTTACAAATGGAAAAAGTTGGATTCTTTATTCCTTTTTTCTTACAGGTAAAGGATGGTCACATTGTTCTTTAAAGTTGTCTCTTTGATTTGACTTAGAATGTTATTGTTCCCAACGTGTTTCTTTTGGTTATCTTTTTGATTTAAGTTTCATTGATTCATACTCTGCATTTCGTTTGGGTTTCTGCCATTTTGAGAGTTACAGGATTTATATCGTTTGACCTGTTTGTAAGAATGCTCTAGAGAAGTGTTGCTGTTTGTTTCTGAGTTTAGGTATTTTTGGAATGGATTTGTGTTTTAGGAACTGGGTAATTTAGGGGAGCTAAACAATGACATTCCTTTTGATGTTCTGTCTCGGTTGCCGACGAAGTACATGCCACGATTGAAGTGTGTTTGTAAAGGGTGGAACCGCCTTATCTCGGACCCCATTTTTATGAAAGTTCAATCCCAGAAGAAAGAACCAATATCAGGCTTCATCTTCCAACAAAGGTATAGATGGTGCTGCGAGGACATCACTACTGTAACCTACATTCCTGTTAGAAAGCAAGATGCTGAAGCTGAACTCTTTCGGACAGTGTTTGACTTCCTTCCTGAACATGTTGTGGTGCTGTCTTCCTGCAATGGTTTGGTCTGCTGTCGCAGTTGCTTCCCTAGGATAGACCCTTGCTTCTACATCTGCAACCCCTTGAACCATGAATGGATGAGGCTAAAATGGGATGAACCTAATAGAGAAGACAGCTTTGCTTTGGCATTTGATCCATGTAAAGATATCCTAGGCACATCAACGAACTTCAAACTTGTTAAAGTAAAGCAGGTCGAAACTGAAGCCGATGATGTCTCATGCTTCTCGATTGACATATACACTTCGGATACAGGGGGCTGGAAGAAATCAGTGGGAATATGCAAGTGCAACAGTAACTTGTACAAGAACAGTGGGGTGTATGTGGAAGGGGTTTTTCACTGGCTGACTGATGGTGATGAAATTCTTACCTTCCATGTGGAGAATGACCTTACATGGTTAGTATCTGTTCCACTTCCAACCGATGAGTTCAGCAGCATCCCTGAAGCATGTATCGGATATTCGGATGGCAAGCTGCATTATATATTGATTTCTCAATACGGACTTCAAGTGTGGTGTCTTGAGGATTACTTCGAATCCCTGTGGTCCTTGAAGATCTCAAAAACACTCGAGGAAATGGAAGGACAACATACGCAATTCCTCTACAATTTGCGCGCGAGAGTAACACAAAGGTTGTCGGTTGAGATGGAACCATGGGTTGATCTTTTAGCCTTCAAAGATGGCTATTTACTAACGAGAGTATCTATGAAGATCATGTTATACAATGTCGAGACAAACACAATGCAACTAGTTTGCTCCGTTTCCAAGTTGGGTACTGATTCCGTCTTTTGCACAGTCGTTCCTTATTCATTCAGCTTGGTTCCCTTGAATCAGGCTTAACGCTTCCTTTTTTCTCTTTTCGTTGCAAGTAAATACAATCAAGAGCATAGGAATTAAAGATAGATTACATTTTAGAATCGACTCTGTTGGAACTTCATCATTGTCCCTTGTTTGTTCCTTTTATTTTTTGCTGAAATGTTTGACACATGAACTATCTATTAGATTTGCTAATGTATATAACTTGAATTTCCATACTTGCTTTTGTTATTCTTTTCATGTTTAATATGGATGTTGCTATAGGTTCGAGCATACTAAAGAAAAATTAGAAAATGTAAAAATGCACTATTGAACTTTATTATCACAACTTAAAAATTTGTGTTTATATGCTCCATTGGAATGTAAAGATAAAGGTAAAAATTGATTTATATATATATATATGTATATATACTTTGGTAAATTCCATTAGTATTGTACACTGATTTCTAGCCATTATAGCTTTGTTAAAATCCTGTTTTTAGATGTTTTAGGCTTAAATAAATGTTATTATCAAGTTCATAAATAAAACCCCAGAACCAATGGTAGCAAACAAATGTATCGCCTAGATGTTTTCAAACCTAGGGGGCCACTATTTTATTCCACCTTTGCCTATTTTCATTCTCATTTCTCAACCTTAGAAGAAAACTTTTGTTCCAAGTTATTAACTTCATTCGTCCAAACGTCAAATTTACTTCATGGAAAGGTAATCCATGGAAAATTCATCAAAGGGTTACTTCCAAATTCCCTTTATCTCCAAAACCAGATACTAAACATGTTCATGAAGTGTGGAGATCTCATCGGTGGTCACAAGTTGTTCGATGAAATGCCTTAATGAAACGTTGTTTCATGGTCTGCCATGTGTCAAGGCTGTCTCTTATTGTATTACGATCCTGCCTTGACAAGCATGTTCGGGACCGAGCAAAGGCGGACCGAGCGATGATATGAGCAATCCCTGAAGAGTTACCAAGTCAAGTATGTAAGTTATGATGCTTTGGGAAGACGATGAGGACCCTGTTCAGAAAGTGTCCTCGTTTGGGACGAAGCAACGTCTACTCGCGTCATACTTGGTAAGTTTATTTAGCTCTTTAGGGGGAAGTGGTCTGGTGTTGGGTCTCCACCATCCTCCTCGCCAAGCGCTAGCAGCCGAGCTGCCTTGGTGTAAGTGACCTTCTCATAGGCCCACGTGGGGCCTAGGTGTGCGGGCATTGGAGCCAAGCGGATGGCACAATGTCTCTCTAGGAGGACCTCCTAGGGACGGTTTGGAGCTAGAGGGCCCCATATCGCGCTCGTCGCGAGAGTCGGGGGTTGGCAGCTAGCATTCGCTAGGCCCTGGAGGATACGATATTCGACGCGTATGTTGTCTGATGGATCATAAGACGACGCTTCTGAGTTAAGTCCCTGGATAAAGGGCTTGTTGAAGGCTGACGTGTCTAGGTTGAGTCCCTTCTTAAGTGCCGCACAGCGTGCTGACCCGGGCCTAGACGGCATAGCCGTGTCAGTTGGTATCAGAGAAAGGCTTACGAGCCGGGTAGATACATATTTAAACTTTGTACGACGTTAGATGGTTGGACTCCACATCAAGCGCCCTCATAAAAGGAGTGGGTTGGGTGAGTCAACAATGTTAAACAAATTGAGGGTTGGTTAGTGCACAGAGGTGCCTGACTATTGTTTCGGGCATGGAGGTGCTTGCTTATTTCTCCGCGCAGTGGCGCTCATTCCTTTTAGCACAGTGATGCTCGGTTATGAATTTGTGGCACAGAGGTGCATGTGAGTTTTATAGTGGAGCCAGCGCACAGAGGTGCCTGTCGGTAACCACTATAGCGATCAAAGCATACGCAGTGCTCGATCTTTATATTGCATAGAGGTGCTAGCGAGTTGAACCTAGTGGGATCAGTACACAGAAGGTGGCTGACGTTAACCACTATGGTTGTTTCAGTGCAAGAGGCACTTATTTCTTATTGCACAGAGGTGCTAACGAGTTGAACCTGGTGGGATCAGTACACAAGAGGTGAATGACGTTAACCACTATGGTTGTTTCAGTGCAAGAGGCACTTATTTCTCTTTGCACAAGAGGTGCCAACGAGTGAACCTAGGGGAATTAGTAAACAAGAGGTGAACTAACGCTAACCACTATGGTTGTTTCAGTGCGGAGAAACTTATTATTTATCGCACAGAGGTGTAAACGAGTTCAAACATAGTGTCACCGGTTCACGGAGGTGACTGACGTTACGCACTATGGTTGTTTTTGTGCAAAGGACTTAATATGTCTTGAAGTCTTAGCTAGGTCGTCATAGTGAAATCAGTACACAAGAGGTGTCTGACGTTAATCACTATGGTTACCTCAGTATTGAAAAGCTGACTACTTGTAAATCGATGATGCATGCCTGGAAATCATATTGCAAACAGTGTACAGAGGTGCCTGTCGTTAACCAAAATGATTATCCTAGCATGATGTCGCTCGGAAAGTAACCCACTATGGTGCTCATTTACGTTCAGCCAGAGGCGCTTATTGTGTTAAAAAGAAGAATGTTGTTGGTTTTGTGGCACAATAGTGCCTAACTTGATCAATGGAAAGTTAGTCTTTGCAGGTTACAATGGTGCCTTTAATTAGCGAATGAATTCTTTTTGTTCAGTCGACGAGGATGTCGACAAGATGGTGTAGAGAGAAGCGAGACAAGTTGTACGTTACGTTGGACAACATTAAAGCGAGTTGGCTTGTGGAAAAACATGCATTAAATTGTTGGGAAACAATATGCATGAATTATCGAGCAAGGTTGTTCGAGTAGGCGTTGGTGTACGTTCACCCGATAAATGGTGAATACGGAAGGCAATGTGTGCCAACCAGGTATCGTTCGAGACTTGTGTGAATATGTTATTATTGATGTATTCGCTTGTATGTCTTGTAGCACATGTAATACAAAGAAAGGCAAAGAGGCAAAGTACATTTTTTGTATCACGATGGCTATAGACCATTTTACAACGTCAAGCAACTAAGTGCAATACGAGCATACACTTAGGCGCTTGAATGGATAAGGTGATGGCGATATTGTGACACATTCTTTGCTTTGAAGGTCTCACTATACGGGGGACACAGTTGGCGAATGGGCTTAGTGCAAAAGAGCAATCCATTGTGGGGCGAGTTATAGTTCTCTTGCATATGGGCATGTACGCTATTTTTGTTTTGTAGGTCGATGGCTAGATCGTGTGACTCAAAGACACTACAAGGCACACGTTAGTTGAGTCAGTGATTCGCTACTTGTGTTTCGCTCGAGCCACAATCAGAGTAAAAGTGTGGGAGCATGAATCTAGCACTTGACATTAAAGGAGCAAAACTGGGTCATAATGAGTTCATGATCGATGTAGATGGTCACGCATGTGCAATGTGGTCATAAGGGAATCAACAGAACCCATGATCGAGGCTTGAGTTATTTGCTTGAATGTTCAGACGATGGGACTAGAGAAGCGTATTAAGTCAAGCACAGATCAAAGAGAAACTGCCTTCGATGTCCATATCGACTCATCAAGTGATGAAGAACGAGTGTCAGTATCGATGAGGACATCGATAAGAGGAAGTGTGGGAGAATGTCAAGGTTGTCTCTTATTGTATTACGATCCTGCCTTGACAAGCCTGTTCGGGACCGAGCGATGATATGAGCAATCCCTGAAGAGCTACCAAGTCAAGGATGTAAGTCAGGATGCTTTGGGAAGGCGATGAAGGCCCTGTTCAGAAAGTGTCCTCGTTTGGGACGAAGCAATGTCTACTTGCGTCATACTTGGTAAGTTTATTTAGCTCTTTAGGGGGAAGTGGTCTGGTGTTGGGTCTCCACCATCCTCCTCGCCAAGCGCTAGCAGCCGAGCTGCCTTGGTGTAAGTGACCTTCTCCTAGGCCCACGTGGGGCCTAGGTGTGCGGGTATTGGAGCCAAGCGGATGACACAATGTTTCTCTAGGAGGACCTCCTAGGGACGGTTTGGGGCCAGAGGGCCCCATATCGCGCTCGTCGCGAGAGTCAGGGGTTGGCAGCTAGCATTCGCTAGGCCCTGCGAGATACGATATTCGACGCGCATGTTGCCTGATGGATCATGAGACGACGCTTCCAAGTTAAGTCCCTGGATAAAGGGCTTGTTGAAGGCTGACTTGTCTGGGTTGAGTCCCTTTTCAAGTGCCGCACGACGTGCTGACCCGGGCTTAGACGGCATGGCCGTGACACCATGCTTTCGGGCTTTACACAACATTGGTTTTTAACCAAGCTCTATCTTTGTTTGTTTACATGCTATGGAATGGAACTTTAAGGCCTGATGAGTTCTCAGTTGTTAGTGCTCTTCAAGCTTGTTCTTTGCACGAGACTTTAGATTTAGCTTACCAAGTTTATGCTATGGTTCTACGTTTGGGTTTTGAATCAAATGTGTTTTTATTCAATGTTTTTTTGACAGCTTTGATGAGACATGGGAAAAAAGAGTAAACTCTGTAGGTGTTTGAGCAAAGCAATGGTTTTTATTCAATGGTTTCTTGAAGCTGTTGGAGAAATGAGGATGATGGGCGTAATACCAAATAAGTTTACTCTTGCTACTGCTTTCAATGCTTGTGCTAATTTGGTTTTCTTGGAAGAGGGGAAGAAAGCTCATGGGTTGAGGATAAAACTCGGGTTTGAGATCGATGTTTGTGCGGATAATGCATTGATTGACATGTATGCAAAATGTGGTTCTATGGATGGTGCTTGGGGTGTTTTTAAGGTAATGGACGACGATGACAATGGGGTGTGCACAAAATAGTCAAGCTAGAGAAGCTCTTAAAATTTTTGATGAGATGATTGCGAACGGTATAAGACCGAATTATATAACCTTTGTTTCTGTGCTGTATGCATGTAGCCAAGGAATGTTATCTGATGATGCATGGGAATATTTCTCTTCCATGACCTCTGACCGTGGAAGATCATTATGTATATATGGTACATTTTTTTGGCCGTAAAAAAGCTCCAGAGTTAATCTTGTCAATGCCATTTCAGCCTGGTGCATCGGTTTGACAATCTTGTCCTCGCCGCCTTAAAGCAAATTAGATTTAGATTCATACATAGGTCATGCTGTGGCCCGAACTAAGTCCGATCTAAACTTGAACAATAATAAAATATTAGACTCGTTTGATCCGACTTTAATTTAAATTACCCTTAAAAGGTGTAATAATTTATTGAATTTTAAAAAAATCAATTAAATTCTTAAATTTGTTTGCACCAAAATTAAGTTATTGAACCAATAAATTAAATCAGTTAAGTCATTCGCCGAACATTAACGTTGAATTTAACTTTTTTGATCAATTAGTGCGTGCGTCATGTCATAGTATAATATCTAAAAATATATATAATTTATCATGTAGCAGTAATATCTAAACAAAAAATCTATCAGATCAAAATTGGTCAAATTACTTAATTAATTCAATTTATTAGTTTAAAAGCTTAATTGAGTAAAAAAAAATTAAGAATTTCTTGCATCCTTAAGTATTTAAATTAAAAAAACAATATGTTATTTTAAATTTAATTATAAAAAATATTAATATAGAATATATATTTTATACATTGGTAAAAGAAGAAACAATTTGAACATGAAAATTGATATTAAAAAAAGCATAACCCAACCCGTATGAATAATTGCTCCAGGGCTCCCTCTGCTTTCAAGCCTTCAGCTAAATTAAAAGCCCAAATTACTTCAGGAAACAGGCCCATATTCGGCCCAACCTGCCTGTTCCGACAAAATCTTGCCCAATAGCTTCGACGGCTTTCACTTGCGAAGATTTGAATTGAAGTGTTTGGAACCTACTACTCAAACGCCTCTGTATAAACCCTTGCTTTTCCTTTTCATCTTTCTTCGTCTGCTTTCCTTTGTTCGGCCCTTCAAGGTACCTTCTTCTCTTTCTCTTGTTGTCTGATTTGTGTTGCTTATTTTGATTCACACTTTTTTCTGTAATCATTTTACTATTTTTTTTCTCTTTGATTACTTTTCCATGTTGAATAAAGGTTTATCTTGAGTTGTTTTCTTGCTTTTGTTTTTAAAGGAGGAGCCTTTTAATTAAACCCAGACACGAAATAACAATAATTAAGAGTTTGTGAGATCTCTAGCTAGAGAAATTTTCTGGGTTTGGGCTTATAGAGCCTTATATATATATATTGTTGTTGTTTCTCATCTGGGTTTTAATGTTGAAGCATGGTGATAGTTTAGGTTATTTAGTTTTGTTCTTTGTGCCCATTTTTGTATCCAAATCTTAGTAGAATTCAATTGGGTTTTATTTCACATTTCATATATTTCGTTTTGAATTGATATTGCTTTTCATGTGTCAGATTTAGGGATTTAAGCAATGGATGATAACTTGTATGATGAATTTGGGAACTATATCGGACCTGAGATCGATTCCGACAGGGAGAGTGATGGCGAGGAAGAAGAAGATGAAGATCTCCTTGACAGGCATGCCCAGGAGGAAAGAGAAGAATCTGATGGTGAGGCTCAACCTGGAGCTTCCAATGGATGGATTATGGCTGCTGATGATGTTGATATGGACAATCAGATTGTCCTTGCTGAGGACAAGAAGTATTACCCCACTGCTGAAGAGGTTTACGGTGAGGATGTGGAGACCTTGGTTATGGATGAAGATGAACAACCTCTTGAACAACCTATTATTAAGCCTGTTAAGAATATCAAGTTTGAGGTTGGAGTTAAGGATTCTTCGACATATGTATCGACTCAGTTTCTTATTGGTTTGATGTCGAACCCGGGTTTGGTTCGGAATGTTGCCCTTGTTGGACATTTGCAGCATGGCAAGACAGTGTTTATGGACATGTTAGTTGAGCAAACCCACCATATGAAAACATTTGATGAAAATAGTGAGAAGCACATGAGATACACTGATACAAGAATTGATGAGCAAGAGAGAAGGATATCTATCAAGGCGATTCCTATGTCACTTGTTCTTGAGGATAGTAACACGAAATCCTATCTTTGTAACATCATGGACACTCCTGGTCATGTGAATTTTTCTGACGAAATGACCGCTGCTCTTAGGCTCGCTGATGGTGCTGTGTTGATTGTTGATGCTGCTGAAGGAGTGATGGTAAGTGTATCTTGCATGCATATTATAGTATTTTAAATGCATTAATGATCCATTATTTTGTTCTCCTGCTTATGATTATGCTTGAGACCCACCTAAAATATTCCTAGAAATAGGAATTGTTTTTATGAATCTTTGGAGGTAAAAATACACTTAAAATGCAACTAAAGAAAATGAGTACTCTGAGATTTATTGCAATTAAATTATACTATGCTTGATCAAATCTTTTCAAATCCACTGCCTTAACAATTGTTGAACTTGGGTTACAACACAATGTAGTTGTTTTCTGTAGAATGTATGAATAATGAACTATGAAAATGAACAATGCATTGCGTTCTAAGCAATACCTTTGCTTTCCTATTTTGAATAGGTAAACACTGAGAGGGCTATACGCCATGCAATACAGGAGTGCATACCTATTGTAGTTGTTATAAACAAGGTAAACACTTTTCACCTTATGATTTAGCTCTAAGTTTTCTGATGAAAATGATGTTTCACATCCTGCTCCTGTGGTCCTGCTCAAATGATTTTTTTTACTATTTTTAGGTTGACCGGCTGATAACAGAACTTAAGTTGCCCCCCAAGGACGCTTACCATAAATTAAGGCATACCCTGGAAGTAATCAATAACCACATATCTGCTGCTTCTACAACTGCTGGTAATGTTCCGGTTATTGATCCTGCTGCTGGAAATGTTTGTTTTGCTAGTGGAAGTGCAGGATGGTCCTTCACTTTGCAGTCATTTGCGAAATTATATGTCAAACTCCATGGAATTCCTTTTGACGCTGAGAAGTTTGCATCTCGTCTTTGGGGTGATATTTATTATCATCCTGATACAAGGACTTTTAAAAGGAAACCTCCTCCTGGTGGAGGAGAACGATCATTTGTCGAATTTGTGCTGGAACCCCTTTATAAGATATATAGCCAGGTGATTGGTGAACATAAGAAGAGTGTAGAGTCAACTCTTGCAGAGTTAGGTGTCACTCTTAGCAATGCTGCTTACAAGTTAAATGTTAGGCCTTTGCTAAGACTGGCTTGCAGCACAGTTTTTGGTTCTGCTTCAGGTTTCACTGATATGCTGGTTCAGCACATACCATCTCCCAAGGATGTTGCAGCTAAGAAGGTTGATCACATATACACTGGACCTAAACAGTCGATGATTTACAAGGCAATGGTAGATTGTGATCCTTCTGGCCCCCTTATGGTTAATGTGACCAAATTATACCCCAAGTCCGATTGTAGTGTTTTTGATGCTTTTGGTAGAGTTTACGGTGGTAGAATTCAAACAGGACAAACTTTGAGAGTGCTGGGAGAAGGTTATTCACCAGATGACGAGGAGGACATGACAATCAAAGAAGTAACCAAATTATGGATTTATCAAGCTCGATATAGAGTACCCGTAAGCAGTGCTCCTCCTGGTTCTTGGGTTCTCATTGAAGGTGTTGATGCTTCAATTATGAAAACTGCCACCCTTTGTAATGTGGATCTTGATGAAGATGTATACATATTCCGACCTTTACAGTTTAATACACTTCCTGTTGTAAAAACAGCAACTGAGCCTTTGAATCCCAGTGAGTTGCCCAAAATGGTGGAGGGGCTTCGGAAGATCAGCAAAAGCTATCCTCTGGCTATTACCAAAGTTGAGGAATCTGGTGAGCACACTATATTAGGTACTGGAGAGTTGTACTTGGACTCAATCCTGAAAGACCTTAGGGAGCTGTATTCTGAGGTGGAAGTTAAGGTATCTAGTTTCTCACTCTCCTTGTAATATTTTCATTATTTCTTTCTGAAATTTCTTTCTCTATTATGTGCTGTGCTTAAATTAATATGTGCGCTTTCACTTCTTATGCTTCTCGTAATAGGTGGCAGATCCTGTTGTTTCATTCTGTGAAACAGTGGTGGAGTCTTCCTCCATGAAATGCTTTGCGGAAACACCCAACAAGAAGAATAAGATAACCATGGTAAGCCAGCCATCTAAACTCCTGTTATCCAGATGCTTTTAGGAATAAATACCAGTGGTACTTGCTTTCAGGCTGTATGATCAAAATGCTTTTCCATGATTTTAAGATTGCAGAGCCATTGGAGAGAGGGCTTGCAGAGGACATTGAGAACGGTGTTGTAAGTGTTGACTGGAGTCGGAAGCAACTTGGCGACTTCTTCAAGACAAAATATGACTGGGATTTGCTTGCTGCACGTTCCATCTGGGCATTTGGCCCTGATAAGCAGGTAACAGAAGTGCAATTCTGTTGTTTCTAACTTAGTACCCGATTTGGCGATTCTATCTTGTTCCGACTTGTTTAAAGAGCAGAAAAATGGAATTCAAGTCCTAATATTCAGTATCTCTGGCTGTTATGAATCTTGTTTTGTAGGGACCTAATATTTTATTAGATGATACGCTCCCTACTGAGGTTGACAAGGCATTGTTGGGTTCTGTCAGGGATTCTATTGTCCAAGGGTAAAAATATATCTTCCCTTCAAAATCTTTGAAGTAGTTAATCACCTAAACCTACTGCCCGTGACTAAATATTTAATTTTTGCTGGCAGGTTTCAGTGGGGTGCCAGAGAAGGACCTCTCTGTGATGAACCAATAAGAAATGTAAAGTTCAAAATAGTGGACGCGAGGATTGCATCTGAATCATTGCATCGAGGATCTGGACAGATCATCCCCACAGCTCGACGTGTGGCCTATTCAGCTTTCCTTATGGCAACCCCACGGCTTATAGAACCTGTATATTATGTGGAGGTACGTTACTTCGATTATATTCCCACCAACAGTCTTCCACCGATGGGTTTATCTGCACTAAATATGCAAGAAAAAGCGAACAAGATAATATTGCTACTCAAGGTTGACTGGATGCAGTGGCTTGTTCTTCTAATGAAAAAAAGGGAATAATAACAGTAATGTAATAGCCTTGGCATATGAAACCTAAAATATTCTTGGTCTTTACGGTTCCCATTTCTCTTGAGCCCATGGCGTCCTCTTCATGCTAGAATGAGGGTGAGCTATGTGGAGGTTTCAGTTCTACCTTGAAGCAAAGTCACTTTTGGCCTATAGAGGGGGATGTTAAAGAAAATTTCTTCTTTTTGGTATCAATTTTAATTTGCAACTTGCTCTGATCACTCTCCTGCTTAAAGTATGTGACTAAATTCGTAAATCTTGTTTCAGATACAAACACCAATCGACTGTGTCTCTGCTATCTACACAGTATTGTCTCGTAGACGTGGTCATGTTACAGCCGATGTGCCTCAGCCAGGAACCCCTGCTTATATTGTGAAGGCAAGGAAAAGCTAAAGTTGAATTCCTTTTACAAATATTTGCCTAACTGGTAGATTTATTGATTGATTGATGTCGTATGAATTGCATAACTTTGCTTGCCTAATTTCGTTGACCAGAAGCTAATTGTTCACGTAATTGTTCTGCAATTAATTGTTCACGTAATTGGCTAATAGCTACTAATCACCCCCATCGATATGCTTACAATTTCCATCTGATTCTTTTTCCCATTTAGGCATTTTTACCCGTGATAGAATCATTTGGTTTCGAGACAGATCTAAGGTACCACACACAAGGGCAAGCCTTTTGTCTCTCGGTATTCGACCACTGGGCCATAGTTCCGGGAGATCCCTTAGACAAGAGCATTGTTTTGCGGCCTCTCGAACCGGCACCAGTACAGCACCTTGCTCGGGAGTTCATGGTGAAGACAAGGCGGAGAAAGGTATTGCTAGTTGCTACTTCTATCCACACACACGAGCACACACATCATTTCTAAAAATCGAAAAAATAGCCTTAAAAAGAAAAGGGCAAACACAAATAGTTGAGTGAATTTTGTGTTAAAACTTCCCAGGGAATGAGTGAAGATGTGAGCATCAACAAGTTCTTTGATGAGGCTATGGTGGTGGAGCTGGCTCAGCAGGCAGCTGATCTTCATCAGCAGATGATATAATAGAAGGAATGTATTGGATCACGACACGAAATACCATTATTGATTGCAAACTTCCCGGAAGGCCCAGGACAAGATGGATATACTTTGTAGGAGAGATTAATGCTAACATGGCAGTGGCATCCCTGTATCTTCCTTGTACTACACCTTTGACAAGATAACTATGTTTTGCTCTAGTTTTTGTTTTTTATTTAGGTGTAGGGGTAAGAGTTGTGTCCAGACATCAAATTCACAATTGGTGTCGATTGAAGATTTGAACCACTTGTGATTCAATCGGCATAAGATAACAATGTTGATGTTTACATTGTTCATTCTATCAATCAAGTAGAACATTGATTAAAATTTCAAGTGAATCACCTCCCCAGTATGTGTGGAGAGAGAGATTTTGAGATTATAATTTGTTAGATATTATTTCTATAGGAGACGATGTGTCAAGATATGGAATTTCAAGACGAAAGGGGCCCAACTTCGACTATGGCAACCCTCAAATGTTATTGAAATTCTAAACTGATAAGAGAGACAGCAATGAACATTACACACAATAACAGACAACATATTCGACAGTCGGAGAGTATTTACTCTCCTTGGCAACAACTTTAGATAAAGAGTTCTCGACAGCTGCTTGAGAAACTACCTCATTTTCTGACCACAAAATACTTAGTAAAGATATTGTTCCTTGTGAGTCTGAATCTCACAATCCGAGGTAGGGTACGAAACACAAGTCAGCAAGTAACCCTCTTCCATTTGTTTATCGTCGAGGAAGGAACTGTCGGATTGATCGACGGAACCCGAAACCATCTTTCCAGAACAGGAGGAGCACGCTCCTGCCTTGCAGGAATAAGGCAGGTCTAGCCCAGCCTCCTCAGCTGCATCCAAAATGTATTTATCATTAGGGGCTTCAATCTGGCTCACCTCACCATTTGGTCCTGCGAGCTTAATCTTGTACACGGCCATGGACGTTCGGTGATTGGAGTAACATTTCAAGCCAAACGATTTTGAGAACCAATCCAAAAGATCTCGGGGCCTTGACAACAGCACTTGTGAATCGGTTGGGGATTGCAGCTTTAACAATACAAGGAGATGTGAGGCTCAGAGTTGCCATCTTAACTCCTACATCAAAGCAAGAAATGCCAATGTTAAATGAATAGCAAAACTGGTGTTTCATATAAGCAGTTGCAGTACCCTGCTACCAAATGGCAAATCTGTAAAGGAAGAAACTAAAACCAGACAAAGCTAAACACATAACAATAGGGTAATTATTCCATACACATACGGTACAAATAAAAGGTTTTCAACAAGTGCCTTAATTTTAGGATTTAGGGTTAGATTTTAGAGGTTAAAGGTTTAATGGTTTTAATGGTTTAGAATTGATGGGTTGGGGTTAGGATTTAAGGTTCAAGGTTAGAATTTAGGGTTTATAATTTAAAACTTAAATCCCTAGTTATATTATCGTAACCCCTAAACACTAACCTCTAAACCTTAAACACTAAATTATATCCGCAACCCCTATATTCTAAACACTTAAACCCTAAATTCTAACTCTAAACCTTAAAACTAAGCACTTGTGTATTGAATATAAATCCTTCATGCAAAATGATTGAATGAATCACATCACATTTGCCCACAATGCATCCATCTCAGCAAACAAGCTTAGTGTTTTATCAACCCCGCCGACAGACAAGTACACCGTTTCATAGAAAGCATTAACACAGAGAAAGGGTTAGTAGCTGAGCTTAGAATCAAGAGAAAGGCAAAAATTATAATACCCACAATCTACTTTGTAAATATGATCAAACAAACAAATCAACCCAAGAACAAAAGCTACTTCCTTTAGGTTTCAAGATTCGAACTTTTTCCAAATCAAGAGCTGAAAATTTCAATTTTGCGCGTAAAAGGAAAAGCAAAAAATCATGGCTCTATCATACATATATTATTCCTAAAACAAAAACCCAAATTCAAGACGGCCATGTTAAAGATGAAAGAAAGGAGACGACATACCCACTTAGTGCTTGAGTTTTGAGTAGCGGAGAAAACGACAGCTCAGTTCTAAGTCTATGAATCGTAGCAACCTACAGGTAGGTAGCTACTAGGCAGAGGAAGTGATAACGATGGGTCAACAACACTGCACATTTCAGCAAATGTTTTATAAGGTAATACTGCATCGACCTTTTCCAGTGTTTTTAACAGAATATTAGGCTGTGTTTGTTTAATGTATTTGACTTTCCGGAGTTTATTTTCCCCTTTTTATGGTATTTGGTGGGGTGGGGTGGGGTGGGGTGGGGGGGTATGAGCTCAATCAATGTAGTTTTATTTACGGTCAAAGAAAAAATAAAATTTATTTTACCGACTTTAACTCCGTAGTACATTTTACGAGTCTTTTCTCTTTGATGATTTTGACACCAAAAAATGAACTTTTTCTCTTCAACGCAAAATCGAACTTTTTCTCTTTGGCATACTTCCATCGTCAAGCCGATGCCGGTACCGGTATTTCTCTTTTGACGGTAACGATAATTCAAATGAGTTTATATTTTTTGTTCATCCTAACAGTATATGTTTCAGTTTTTTTCTTTTTCCTTTTTCTTGCCCTAACAATCAATTAGATTCAAATCTCTTGCTTTGAATTTGCTTATTTCTTTAGATATTAAAGATTTTACATTTTCTTAGGGATATAATCAATTGCTAAGTTTGTTTATTTTTTCTGGCCACTTATGATAATGACATAAACTTCTTGTTGTGCTGGTTTTATTTATTTTGTTTCAATCTGTTGTGATGGTTGGTTGCAGCAAGCGTATTTTGAGTGTGCATATGAATGCTTTGATAGAACAAGGAAACAAGAAGAGGTAATCAATTGTGTAGAACATTGCAGTGTCCCTGTTGTTAATGCTCAACAGCATTTTGAGAACGATATGGCCAAGTTTCAAGTAAGTTTCATATGTTTTCTAATCTTTGTTGCAAGGAAGCTACTTAGGCTTTGGTGTTCTCTTCATTGAACAGCTTTAACTTTTCTATGGTTAAAATTTTCTTCAATTTTCACTTCACTTTCTTACTTCAGCTCTACCATTTCTCTTCCTTAATCTTTCCTAACAAATTTAGGGAAATTTCCTTTCCATGATCGTATTAAGATCGAGGCTGCTCTTTGTCTATGTTTTTATGCTTTTTCTGGAGTTCTGTTTTAGAATGGTGGTTTCCTAAAAGTTAGCAAATCGAACCCATTGTCTCTCGCGCTTGTTCTTTCACTTCATGCATTTTCTGAAAAAGTTAATTAATCTATAGAGTGGATGTGATCGAATGGCAATACATTGTCCCTCTCCTCTAATCATCCTATAGGCTGCCCATTATTCTTAATAATGTTCGACAAATGTTCACATCGAGCATCATTGGACTGATGTCCCACCCCTTTTGTGAAGTTAAGATAGAAATCTATGATAAGCTGATGCATTTCATGCTCATTAGAAAATGCTCAAATAGTTATTAGTGGAAAGTGATTCATAGTTTATACCTGATTGAATGTGATTAATGATTCCAATGTAGCTGGAACTTAATGTCTACCTTAACATCATAGATTTGGAGGTTGCAACATGAAACAAGATGGTATGATAAAAGGGCAACAGAATGGGAATATCCGACATAGAAGTGGGAAATGTGTTATTTAAACAAAAGTTCAATTTCATCACTGTTTCCTTGTTGCTTTGCTAATCACTTTGTTGGTATGATGGTATCTTCGAATGTTTAATTGGGACATTATGTTAATCATCCGATAAAATTATTTGACCATAGAGCCAGTGGTTTTGCCCGATGTTAGAGAAATCTCGGTGTATGATTCTTCAGCTTTTATTATGGAGAAAACAACATTAATTTTTCTCTATGTAGCAGTCTAAGGATTCTCAATGTTTAGATTCTGGTGTTCTATTGACCTTTCATTCGGATATTACACCATAATAATACATTGATGTATAATTGTTGTAATTACGTTGAGAAGGATTCTCAAAGTTGAAGATAGTAGCTTGAAGTATAATGGCATTGAGATTTATTTTACTGCCATTTAACAAATATGATGTAAAATTAATCATTTGCTACATTTTCTTTTTGTTGTTTCAGGTGAGGGATGGTCCTAGGTATAAATGTGTTGTTAAGTAAGAGGATCGAGATGGTTTGAAAGAAAAGACATAAAAACACTAAAGCTAGTATTGATGTATTCCATTGATAATCTTTTGTAATTGTAGTTGCAAGTTTTGTTGTACTTGTAACCAATGACTAATTGTGAAAATATAGCTCTTGGTTACAAGTGTCATTAAGGTATATACATTATAATGTAAATTGAATGTTGTTTGCTTTAGTATAATATTCGATCAAGTTCTTTACATATTTGCACATGGTAGTAGTTATTATTTTTGAAATGCATGAAAAAAGTTAAGAATTAAATCTCAAAAGGTGATTTTTAGTTGTTTGGTAAAATATATTTAAACCCTTTACAAAATATAATTTTATAACAATAAAATTAACTCTTAATAAAAAAAATGAATATATAAAAATGAATACAATAACTGAAAACAACTTTCATAAACTGTTTTTTAAAAAAAATTATCAAACAGTGAAAAATGAATTACACAATATCATCCAAACACCAGAAAATACTTTTCGTAGTCTGTTTTCTAAAACATGTAATTTATTTTCCAGAGCTCATTTTCCGAAAACAATTTTCAGTGAAACAAACGGACCCTTAATTATACAGAGTGCACATGGGCAGATAATTTTATTTTTAAAAAAAGTTTATGTCAAATTATTTGTAATTTTTTTTATTTAAATTTCAAATGGTTTTTTAAATTACGCTTAAAACAATATTTGGTACCCTTAAAATAATTAATTAAATAGTTTTTTATTTTAATTGTATTAAATTTATTAAGTTAATGTTTTAGGTAAATGAATTTAGAATTAAATTGAATAAATGTGTGAAATTATCTAAAATATTAAATAAATTTTGTCATAAAAACACGGTATGATAAAGCTAAAACATAGCAAGTTAAAAAACAACAAAAACAGTAGAAATAATATAAGCACAACATGAACTTATTGTTCTTTTATAAATAGATTGACGATAAAAAATATAAATGATGTAATATGATTTTAAAATAATACAAATATGATTTAAAAATTAAATATAAAATATTATAAAAATAACATGAAACCGGCATAACTATATAATAATGGTCTAACATTTTTAAATAATGATTCTATTTGGTATGTCGTCGTATAATAATTAACATAAATTTAACAGCTAAAGACTTTGTCAATAATTTTTAGAACAATTGGTTAAAAGTTCTTAGTTGGCATTTTTTTCTCCCCTTAGGTTGTGAGTTTTAGACTTATTAGGAGCAAATTTTTCCATTCCCTCCCTTAAGTAAAAATTGTTCAAAAATAATCAAAAACTTAATTGGTACTAAAATAAAACATTAATAATCTATTTGACAAAATATTTTATATAATGATTGGAATAAAATCATTTTATAATATAGTGACTAAATTATTTACTCTCAAGTAAAATTAGCGAGACATGATTGAAGAAAGGAAACTACTTTGAAGCCTTTCAATTTTAGGGTTTAGAGATTTAGATTAAAGTTTAGGATTTAGGAATTTAATGTGCAGGGTGTAAAATTTAAGGTTTATAGTTATAATTTAGGATTTAGGGTTTAATGTTTAGATTTTAAGGTGTTAGGGCTAAGAATTTATAGCTTAAATATGAAGGGTTGTGAATTTATTTTATACAGCTTGTGTATCAAAATATAACTTTTTTTGAATGATCTAAAGATGATTATAAGATAATAACTGTTTATACATATTCTTAACCCTTTAAGAAGACAAAAAGATTTGAACTCTTAAAAAAATACCAACATGCAAAAACTTGTACAAGATAATTATTGACAAGAATTTTACAAATATAAAAACAACTTTATAGACAAACAAAAAATCATACACTAAATTTCAGTTGAAAAAAAATCATATTTACATAAAATATTTTGTTTATACTTGGGTTAATTCTAAGCTAGGCTGGGAAAATAAAATTTCTTTATTTAAGCTCAACTGGCCCTGAAGCAGGTCTACTTGTAAATCTTCCAAACCCCGGTTCCCAGGCAAATATTACTGCTACACCGTATACAACTATCATTCATCCCCCAAAGCAAAATTGCTTAAAATAAAAAGAAAATCATTAAATCTTTTTCATTTTCATTTTCGATCAACAAAACACTTCAATCAAAGAATACCATGGTGAATTTTCCAGAATAGTTGTTCAGTGGTACAGGTTTAAAGCAAATTCATTAAAACTCCACTTCTTAGTATTAAAAGATGTGCCTGAAGCGCTATACGACGTGAGGCATTGCGAGACGTTAGGGAAAATGCATCTGAGGGTCGAGGCGGGGCGATGTACAAGAAGCCGCGCTTCTGAGCTCTTTCGCCTGAGGCGTGAGGCGTTTTCTTTAAAAAATACGTGTTTTATACTTTTATTAGAATATACCCTTTAAACCTAGCCAGCCTCCTCCAAATTGTTTCTCCCTAAATTTACGATAAACACACAAAACCTAATTGCTCTGCCTCTCCCCAAATTTCAGCCACCCTACAACCCTAGCCACCGTTGCATGCAAGTGCAGTGAGCAGCCACAGTTTATCTTCTCCTTTTTTTTGCTTGTACTGTTATTTGATTGTTACTATTTTTACATTAAGCGCAGTGAGCAGCCCAATCACCGCTTAATTTTCTTTTTTGTTTATTTGAATGGGTTGTTTTCTTTTAATGAGTATATTAGATTTTATGTAACCAAACTGGATTACAGACATACAATGTTACAAGATTTTCGTTATAAATTCGTGAATAATGATCTATTTTTACATGTTTAGGCGTTTGATTTATCTTTGATATATGAAAATATGTTTGTATTTTGTTTTACTAACCAATTTACAATTTTTGAAATAGTATTAATTATCAAATGACTTCCCCCTAAATTTTCTCTGATCCTTTAAAGCCCAAACTTAGTATTTGTTTGATATCTATATTGGATAAACATCGTTAAATTTACAATTTTCAATTCTTATAGGGATAATTAAATTGTTTAACAATTTAGCATGTCCAAATGTCAATGTGATAAATAATAAATTCTCGTACATTATTATTATCTTTTGACATCTACAATATAATTATCATGTTTTTAAATATAAAATATGCTATCTGATTAATTTATAAATTTTTAGGATAAAAAGAGCACATGTGAACGCCTTCGCCTCGACTCTAGAGACCTTTTGCGGAGCGTCTCGCGCCTTTTAAAACCAAGCTCCACCAATGCAGTACTTCTTTTTAGTCCAGATGAGACATTAATAAGTGAAAAGCAACATTATGTTCACATGCAAAACAAAAACTTGCAATGTCTCAAACTCATAACTCTTAAGGTTCCACAAAAAAATAACAGGAAATTTGAGCATTATGATTAAAATTGATAGAGCAGAATATTAATCCCCCACATACATAACTCTTTAACAGAATGGTAAATGTTAAAAGATCCTGTTTGATGGGCCCATTGTACTCTTCAAGTAGAGGCACCTCACCTGCAATTAGCACATATTCATTCATATCATGTAATGAACTTGAAATAACATCAAAATCCTGTACATATAAACTATTAAGGAAGATAAACATTGTGTGGAACGAGTAATCAAGCAGCCTAGGGAACTCACATTCTGCCAGTTTTTCTTCAACAATGAAACTAGGAAATTGACACTCATTTGCACGTTTTGGAAGATCTGTTTCTCCTCCATTGCTATGTTCCCAACCGCAACACCCATGCAAAGCACCTTCTTCAGCTGGAACTTAACCATCGCCTTGGTCTCGTTCACTTTGGACTCTAGTGATTCCTGGTGGGTAACAAGTGTCGGGAATTTTCCTGCATTTGTCACCAAAACAAGCAGTGTAAGATCACGATTCAAAAACCACAACTGACAAAATGAAAAATTAAATAAATCATAAAATGACCAAGGGAGTACAACTAAAAGATTGTTGATAACAGATGCAATGGTAATGCTCATAAAGAATACTTGCCTGCTTTGTTGAGACCGGGACCCAAGAGACGAGGGATCTGCTTGATGACAGATTCAGAAGCCAAAAAAGCATGATACTTCTTTGCAAGTTTCTTCACCAACTTCTTGTTCTTGTTAAGCTTCTTAAGTGCTTCCACATCCATATAATCCAAACCTATCTTTTCTGCCTGCAGTAAAAATTAAACCATTTAAGCAACATTTCTCAATGCATAAATCACCACTCAAATATTAGCTGTTTATACTTCGCACAACTCCTATAGCTGAGTCCAAAAGTAACATGCCCTTCCATGAAAGTTAAGCAAACAAAGCTTATATAAGAATTGTGAAAAATCACCTCTTCAACATGTTGAGCATCTCCAAGCATGCAGATCTTCATCTTAGGGCGAGGAATGTGTGGCAGCTTCACGGAACCACTGAAACGCTTATCTTTTTGGGGATCATAATTTTTCAACCCAATCTGGAGCTCAATGGTCTCTGTAAACTTACGTTGCTTCTCCTTGGACTGAGCTACTATGGTTGAAATAGCTTCTCTAAGGGCATCACTCTGAAGCTTACTGTAAATGAGAAACCAAAAATCTTTTAAGAAATAAAACCCTAAACTAGTAGATAAGAATCAACCACATTCTCCACAAATTAGCATAGTGAATGATTAATAATCCAAGGGAAAAAACAGCTCGTAATCATAAAACGAAGACCAAAAAACTATGCATAGTTCATATTTCATAGATGAAAGTACCAAACCCTATAAAACATATATCTACTAAAGGATCCTAATTCTTCTAATTCAAGTGCAGAAACTCAAAAACAATATTAAAATCATCAGAAACACATCAATAAATAAAAAGGAATTTATAAGGAAAACACGTATAAAGCTGTGCAATACAAATTCAGCATTGTTCAGAAGAGAAATCAAGCCGACGAAAATGAACAAAATAATAACAGGGAATTAAAATTACCTCATCTCTGAAAAATATGTTCTTTCCACGTACAACACAACAAAATTTACCTGTATAGCAAAGTTATCAATTCATAAAAAATTTGGAAAAAAATTGACGAATCAGAATTAGATGTGAGAAGAAATGAGGGCTGGAATACACAGTAGTTACCAGATGAGAGAAAACCCTAGCCGCGAATTGAATTTAGTGGCTGAAGATAAATTATATCTGGTGGTCAATGATAAACCCTAGCTATTGTAATAAACTGAAACTGGGCCAACTGGCGGTCTAGACCGCGTTCATTCGGTACAGCCCAAAATCGTAAAAATGTATTCTATTTTAATTTCTTAATTTTTTAATATATTGCATGAAAAATAATTCGGTCCTCGAACTTCTTAAAAGAAAATCATTTTCTTCTTTAATAAAAATTAACTGTTATCTATCTGTCACGTTATAATTTACATGTGGACTATCACGTCAACGTTGTTAACGACCACATCAATATATTAACGATCAACATTAGTCAAATGGTTAAATTGATACAATTCGCGAATTTTATATTCAAATTGATGTGTTGTCGCAGATGAGCTAAATTGATTATTTGGTAGGAATTTAAGGAAGAGAATACCCCGTAAGTCTAAAAAACCTCTTAAATTTTAATGTCATTCGATTTTATTTTTTTAACAGTTAGATCCATGTTGTACACGTAGTAACTTCACATTTGTTTAAATTTTGATCTTTATGTTTTAAATATTCTAATGGCATTTTTGATAATTGAACTTAAAAAAAAATCTTAACCCTTAAAAAATTCCACCTATTTTGGCCCTCGATATTTTAATTCATTAGAAAGTTTGTTTAACGCAGCGAAAAAAAAAAAACAGACATGTTAAGCTGGCATTTTTATGTTTATTTTTTATCATTTTTATATTAAAATAATCTTTATAGATTTCTCACTTTTAATAATTTATATATTTACTTACATTTTTTTTAATATTTTACCATTTTAAAATCTTTTACCATTAGGCTAATGAAAGAACTTGATCTATAATGTTGATATTTTAAGTATTCAATTAAAATATTTTGAAAATTTGAAGACAGATTTAAAATTTAGGCCATAGTTTAGGGATCTCTAGTGGAATTGAACCTTATACCTTGACAGAAGAAAAAGGGTAGAAAGTACCCACGCTAGCGTGAAATGGAGCAGCAGCCTGGTTTGCTTAAAGCGAGGTGAAAGCTTCTGGTCTGATTTGATTTTACAAGAAAATTTCAAAACTTTAAAAAAAGAAAGAAAGAAAGAAAGAAAGAAAAAAGAACAAACCAAGGAGAAAAACATTGAATCCAACTTTTCCGCAAAGCTTTATTCCTTTTCACTCACTTAAAATCATCAGCCGCTGCCATTTGGAGAACCCCAATCTTTGTAAGCTCTTTATTTCTCTGGGTTGGTTTATTCTGTACAATTTAACATATTTGTTGTCTGCCCTGATGCTAAAGTTGCAATTTTGTTGTTTCTTTTTCTTTTATTTGGATTTATACGTGTATGAATTTTTAGATTATTCTGTTTCAAATCACATTTTGTAATCTTTTCCGAGTCATTGAAGTGATTTTAGCTTGTAAAAAAGTAAAAACCACTATTTTCAAAGTACCCAGGTACATGATCTTGACCTTGATCCTTCATTTAAAGGTCAACCTTTGTTTAGTTGGAATCTTGCTTATATTATGATCTTCAAATTCCCTTTGAAACCCAACAAGTTGTTTCCTTTTTTTATGCTTGGCATTTCTATTTGGACGTAGTGTATGTTTGAAGATCTAACTAAAAAAACGTGTTTTTGAATAGCTTTTGTGCTTGTTTTATTGCACAGACCCTTTTTCAGTGCTGGAAAACAAGATTTTGGCGACGATATCAACTCAACTCCACTTTGTTTTTGAGTTATGAAGAATATGTGTTGTTTCCTTATATCTAGCTGAGCATCTTTGGAAACCCATTTTGTCAATTTAAGGCTTTTGATCTTTTATTCGCGATGGAGCATCTACCTGTTGAAGTCATTGGAAACATTTTGTCTCGGCTTGAAGATGTCCGGGATGTGGTAGTAGCCTCTGCGACATGTTGGAAATGGCGCGAAGCTTACCAGAAACACCTTCACACCTTAGCATTTAATTCTAATGATTTCCCTGCTTATCGTGATATTACAACTAGTCAATTAGAGATCTTGATTACTCGAACAATATTCCAAACTACAGGATTGCAAGGCCTATCGATTTTAATGGATGATGTTGACGAGTTCAATGCTGCAACTGTTATTGCTTGGCTCATGTATAGCAGGGAAACCTTGCGCCGGTTATTTTATAATGTCCGGACTAGCCCAAATGTTAACATTCTTGAAATCTGTGGGAGGCAGAAGCTGGAAATATTGGCAGTATCCCACAGTTCGATAACTGGGGTCGAACCTAACTTTCAGAGATTCCCTTGTTTGAAGTCCCTCTCTCTGAGTTATATTAGTATATCAGCTTTGGATTTGAGACTTTTGCTCACTGCATGTCCTAAGCTTGAATGCTTGGAGCTTGTCGATCCAGAGATAGCAATTTCAGAGGCACAAATGACACTTGAATTGAGCAGCCCGACATTAAAGAGTATTTATGTTGAAGCAATCAGTTTGGATAAATTTATGTTGGAGGCTGATAGCATCGAGCGTTTACACTTGAGGGATTGTTCCCTTGAGGATTTTGAACTGATTGGAAAAGGCACCTTGAAATATTTCAAGTTTGATGATGTTATTGTGGTACATCTCGACATCGGTGAGACTGTTGATAATCTTGAGGTTGTTGATGTTAGTAGTTATGCAATCTTCTGGACAAAATTCTACCAGATGATTTCAAGATCCTCAAAATTGAGGAAGCTTCGACTTTGGGATGTGACCTTTGATGATGAATTTGAGGTTATCGATTTGGAAACAATTGCTGTTTGTTTTCCACAATTGAACTGTCTTTCATTGAGATACGAGTTGAGAAATGGTGTCATGCATTATGGTCCCCAAGGATCTTCTAATTTGGAGAATGTGACGGTGCTGGAGCTTGGATGGACTGTAATCAATGACTTGTTCTCGCATTGGGTTGAGGAGCTGCTAAAACGATGCCCAAATCTTAGAAAAATGATCATTTTTGGGGTTGTTTCAGAAGCCGAGTCACATGAGGAATACCAGATATTAGCCAATTTCACCTCGTCTATGGTTCAGCTTATGAGGAAATATATACATGTAGAGGTGCAGTTTGAGTATGAGTAAAATTCTCTTGACCGCATTTCTAAATTCAAGCTCAGTATCAGTTGTAGCAGATATGCAGTTAGAATTTACAGAATGTAAATCCCAAACATCTTTCCTTTTTGTTCGTTATGATACATTGATGGTATTTCTTCAGTTTGATAGGAAAACACATGCAATCAAAAGAAAACTGCTGTTTCTTCACTCAATTGTTGTTTTGCTCCTTTGCAATTATTGACCATTTCGTTTTATTCCAAAGTTGAAGATTCTCTCTCTGCGATATACGCCTGTTGTGACATGAACTGTCCTTTATGTATTATTGCCTTAACAGTTTCTGTGAAGCTGAAGTTTCAAAGAGCTTTATCCAGAACTAACATATGGTTCCTTATGACTAATTCTCTTAACGAGAAAAGGTGAATTTTCCTTTTGAACTATCTGATTGTTTACTTATATGCTGCTGTGCCTCGATTCATGTCAAGGCATACTGCAGGGTGCACCGGCAACTAACAGAGGTCGTAAAAGTACTAAGAGTTGTGATTTTTCGTATTTCCTTTTTTCATTTTCCTTTTGCACTGCAATTCTCAGTTACCTTAGAAACTAAAATAGTCAATCTCGTGTGCTACTTTCATTCTAGCCGAACCTGTGTTTTTGTTGATGTGCTCCCTTGGCAATTTGATATATTGTAAGCATAGCTTTCCTCTCACACCCCAGTATTTCTCTGGCATCCTTCTTTCTTTATTTTGTTTAGGCATTGGTTTTCGATTTATTCGAGGGGATTATGTTTTGTATCAGACATTTGCTTAGGAAAGAGTCTGCATTTGCATTGGTCATAATGAAGATGCCATAGAATGAAGAGTATGTTTTGACTATCTTTTGCTTCTTGTATATTTTGAGAAGCAACAGAATTGTGAAACGGATTTGCAGAGCGATTAACAGAATTGCAGATTTGAGCCATCTTTCCCCTACTCTTCGAAAGTGGAACGGGAACGTATCCCCTCTGTCTCAGTAGTCTGTATGTTTATGGCATAAATAATGCAAGCATGCAAGATATTATTATATTCACTTTCAATCTTATTTCTATTATACTTCAATGAAGGAGCTTGTTAGCATTAGGCAACTGAGTTTCCTTAGAGCATCCTACTCGAAGAATTGTTTATCGGTACATTTTTATTTCGGCTGAAGAAATGAATTCGTGCTATAAATCTGCATAAGTTTTCTCTTTACTTGTTCGATGAACACTAACATGCTTTGTTCTTTATCCATTCAATGTTCCCTATTTATTTGGACTAGGATGCTCTAAGGAAACTCAGTTGAATTTGACAGCAGCAACACCACGTAAGTAGTCACACCTGCAGGCTTGAATGCGTATTAAAAGAAAGAAAGTGCACTACAATGGAAAGAAGCTCCCCGAGTCCCATCGGTTCCACTTCCTCTCTGTTCTTTATAGAAGTTGCAGATGCCGAAATCCGAATTTAGAACTTGCATGAACCAACTGGAATAAGCTCCTGATTCGTGGCCGACTTTATTTGACGTATATGGTAGGTATATGTCTAGTAATAGTAATATTCCCAAGTTGAAAATGCAGTTCAACAATTGCACAAGGAACCATCTTGTTAGATTATTATTTATTAATTATAACCAGATTTGATGAGATCTTTGCCTGGAAGTCTTTAGTTATATATATATATATATATATATATATATATATATATATATCCGCTTTGCCTTGTAAGAATCATGAACATTTCTTTTATGTCAATTCGATGAAAACACTTTCTTCTTCACATGGAATTCAGGGTAATCTTGGATGCATGGATTGCTCCAAACATAAATATAATAATAATTGGAAATTTCTTTGTAAGCTTAATTATTATTTTTGAATAATTAGTAATTAAAGTTAACAAAAATAAATTTATATGAAAATTGAAATATATGCAAAATTATAAATAAAACACCAAGTTGGACCGTTGACACTTGTATAGCTTGGCTTGGAAAATTATTCAACCAATTCTTAACTACCAAGATTGGGGTTGGATAACCAAAGCTACATTTCACCGTCTAATAAATTTCTATTTTCGGCCATTAAAACGAGTTATGATTGAGGAAAAGTCGAAGGAAAAAAAATTACAAATGGATTTGAACTTTGAAGCAAAACAAAAAGAACCATGCCATCTCATAATGAGATATTTATTATGGTAAAATATTTCGTGCGTTGGTAGTGATTTTTTTTTTCCACAAATAGGCTCAAAACAAAAGTTTAGAGGATTAGTTTGCGGTTTAGATTTTAGGTTTTAGAGTTTAGATAATAATATTTAGATTTTAGGATTTTAAATTTAATTACATTTTTAATTGCATGTTTTTAACTGTTTTTCTTTAAACTCCATGATTAATGACACAAATTATACACAATCTCTAATGAGCGAATCACTTTGTTGGCACAATGTATGTTTGGGGTTGATGGGGTCCAATGCCAATGATTGATTTACATGATAATATTCCCATGTGGCTGTGATGAAAGGTATGTATCCCATGGCAGCTTCCTAATAACTCATACATTTGCCAAGCAACTCAAGTAATGTTTCCAATCAAGAATCTGAGGCAACTGGGGGGTTTAGTTCTGTTTAAAGCTATTAGCCTATTAGTATCTTATGCAAATTAACTAAGCAATACAATATTATTCACTTCCCATGCTTAAATCACAAGCAATCATGACTTAATATTATTATTATTATATAGGTAAACAAAATCTACCAATGCTAATAATTAAGGGTAGGATTTGATCTGGACCAATCATCTTTTTTTCCCTACAGACAGGAATCTAAAAGGAAAGGGAAAAAAATACAGTTTTAGTTCTGTTCAAAATGTTCCTTATGAAAAAACATGTAAGGTTTATTGGGAACAAAATCATATATATTCTTAAAAACACCTCATTATACTAACTCAACTAATCCATGAACTCTTTCTTTTAGACTAACAATTGGTACCATTCAAAATAGCAGATGAACCGAACTCAATACGTGATTCTAGTGAAAAAGCGGATTATATTCATTCCCGAAGACTCGGGTTCAATTGCTTTAAACTTGTTCATGTTTGTATTATTTTCTCGTATTTTTGTTACCTAAAAACTCTCTCCATCGTGCATTAATAAAATAGTAATGAACTCAATAATGCTGGTCATAGATATCTAAAACACTTTGTATTTAACAACCTTTCTCTAAAAACACAAATATTTAAATCTGTAGCTTTCTTTATCTTTTATCATTTTATTTTAAATTCGTTTCTTTTTGGGTTAGACAGTCTGCAATTTAAGGGTAGGTTTGAGGATGTACATGTCTAGATACAGAGTTTGGGACACTGCCAACAAAGAAACCTCACCTAATAATGCGGGGCATTAAGCCCTTAAACAGGGCTTTTTTTTCAAGTCTTCAAATGATCGTGTAATTATAGTTTGAGAGGCTTCCCCGAAGAAAAATAAAACAGATTTCTAATTAAGGGAAAAGAATCTAAAAATGGAGAAAATTTGGTAAATATTGCTGCTTAGAAAAAAAATTGAAAAAATAAGGTATGTTGGAAAAATTTTAGGAACCTATGGCATTTTTTATTATGCCAAGGGAGAACGCCTCCTGCAGGAGGCGTTTTTAGTCCAAAAATATTTAAAAATAAAGAACGCCTCAAGTGGTACTGTAAAATATATTATAAATTTATAAATATCTCTTAACATACCTTATATTTTAAAAATTTATTCCTAAACACCCTATATATCTAACATATCCTTAAAAATGTAGCAGGGGTTAGGTGATGAAAGGGAAATGGATGTTGACCCATCAACAAAAGGGCATAATCCCAAATAAATCCATCTCAAAGATCAAAGGATTTATAAATACACAAGTGGGGTTTTTGCCTTGTTCACCATTATTTTAATGTTGTAGTTGGAATGGTATGAGCTAGAAGATTAAAGAAAATTAAGGTCATTATTTGTCAAAAGTAAACTCATATAATCTCACACCCCTTTCCTTTTTAGACGGCTTAATGTTCTTTTTGAACGTTGAATTATATTTATTTTTTAATAGTCTTGAAGTGATTACAACATAATGTTTGTTTATATTTTTTCTTAATTATTTGATAAGACACATACTTTGTGGACTAAGCTGATTGAATCCGAGTCTCTAAGATTAACATTATCTGCTTTTTCATTGAGACACTTATAGGGTTCAACTATACTCGTTTTCTTACTTTGATAATTAAATATTTCGATATATTACTACCACCGAAGGTTGGTCAAAGTGGTAAGCAACTTAGTATCGCTTAAGCAAACCTTGTGTATGCAAAAAATCTTCCAGCACGCGGGCCAATCCAGATTATTCAGCCCTAAAGAATTGGGGAGACAACCAAAAAAATAAAATACTTCGATACATTTTTATTAAATTGAAAAAATGATAGTTTAAGGATGAAAATAAATTATAAAAAAATTGAGATATATAAAATTCAAGAAAACCATCCACTTTTCTTTTCTTTCTTTTACCTTCCCCTCCTTTTTTTTTCATACTTTTTTCCCCTTTCTTTTCATCTATCTCTTTCCTTTTTATGAAGAAAGAAAACTTTGTGTTATCTAATATTCAATGTTAAATTAAGTGCTATCCATTTATTATATAATTTTTAATAAAAACGTCCCATTCTAAAAATAAAAAGCATATATTATATCATTAATATTATTGTCAAAACCATATATGTATTTGTTTATATTTTATTAGTATAGTACTTTGCAGAGGGTGAAGAGGTCCATAGAAAAGAACAAATGAGAAAGAACAGGCGGTTAAAGAGAGAGTGGAGTTGGAGTCAGTGATTCTAGTGGGTTCCCTCTAAACAATATTTTTGTTTGAAACTTGACAAACCCCACACACCCAGAAAGACAGAAACTCAAAGGAGAGGGTCAGGGTCAGGGTCAGGGTCAGGGTCAGGGTCAGGGTCAGCGGTTGTGTAGTACCATGGTAAAAGGAAAATTCCAAAATCTGATACAATCTCCTACACTCTTACAAGACAACATGGTGCTGTAATAAAAGCAAAAGTCTCTCTCCCCCTTGGAAAAAAAAGAAAGAAGATCAAACTGGAATTTAAGGATCAAAAGTTGCAACTTTTCATTTTATCTTCCTTGTGCCCTTTCCTTCTTCAAAGAAAAACAACTCATGACCAAGCTGAGGTAAAACTAAACCAAATCCAATACCAACTTTGGGTGTTTTTCTCTTTTTGTTTTGCTTTTAAATCCACCGGATTTTGAGTTTGTTTCATTTTTCTGCAACATGTTTCTGGTTTGAAGAATGGCCTGAACTCTAAAGAACAAGTCTTGCACGGCGAGCCATAATATCCCTTATGCAGTTCTTCATGGAATGAATGTCCCCACAAGTTTCATGTATGTTGGCCTCTTCTGTTTCAAAATCGATCCTTTTTTCTCTAATTTTTGCTGTTATTTATCACCAAATTCCATTTTCTCAGACATCAAGAAGGTTCCTCCTTTGATTTCGGAGAGCTAGAAGAAGCAATAGTTCTGAAAGGAGTCAAGATTCGAAACGATGATGAAACTAAAGAACGTATGCTCCTTTCCTATATCATTAACATATATACGATTTCAGTTTAATTTCGTCATCATATTCGACATATGTCAGCAAAACTGCAATCGGGCAATTTTTTCTGGGCAAAACAAGTAAAGGTGATAGCTGGGGTTTCCATTTCCAACACTGTAATGATTCAAAGGCAAGACACTTGAATGGCGTGAGGATACAAACATGGAAACAATGACCTGTTTAGCATCATGATTTATGTTACTGACTCTGTAATAAAACAGCAAAACAATATATATATATACACACACAATCGTTGAAAAAATCTTGGTGGTCTTTATCTTGGGTGATCTTCTCAGTTCTGAGATTGTATCTTTTGCTTTCTGTGTGCAGCTTTATTCACAACAGGCATACCAGCAGCTACCCTGGACATGTTCCCTTCTTGGCCAATGAGATTTCAGCAAACCCCAAGAGTAGTTTCTTCTTTTTAACCCCATTGTTTGACCAATGACCATGTCTTTACATAAAAACGTGATTCACAGTGGACCAGTTTTTTTTGTTTTTTTAATATGTTTCTTATACTCAAAAGAGTTGACTTTAAATATATATATATATATATATATATATATATATATATATATATGTATATGTTTTAGAAGGTGGTTTAAAAGCTGGTTGTTTATCCAGGGAAGTTCAAAATCAGGAGGGGAAGGCACTGATTCAGGTTCAGCAGTGAATAGAATCTCCAGCAAAACTGAGAATCAGCTTGAACCGGAGTCTCCAATCAGTACTAAAAAGACAACACCTTTGGATCAACAACAAGACATGGCGAGTGATATCTCAAGAACTGGAACATCAATTGCTAAACTACCCCAAGAAAAGGTCTTTCCTTTCAAGTTAGAACTTAAAACTCACTTTTTTCTTCTTCTTTTTACTCTATTTCCTGTCAATATCCCAACTACTGAGGAAAAAGTTGGTATCTTTTTGTTATTATTACTGTTTGGATCATTCTTTCTCTCTCTATGGGCCTATCTTTATTCAAAGGGGTACACAGATCCCAGCAAACCCTCAGAAAATCAAAGGATTCCGAGTTTCTGTCTGTTCCTGAACGATTTTCTGACATGAAAAAAATAGAGAGAGAATCTGTACTACCAATGTTTTTTCACTATAAAACCATGACCCCACTTTAAATCGTTCTCTATAACTCACAGATGAGCTTCATGTTTTTTTTTTATAAAGTAGAAATCAGTTTTGGAATCAGAGAAAAAAAAAGAGAAACCCAGAAACCCAGTTTCCAAACCTAAGTTGTAATGGCGGAATTTGATGATTTTTGCTACCCTTATCATGTTCATGATTGCATGTTACAAGAGCAAGAGTCACATCGCCATCAGCAATCATCTTCTCTTCCCAGAAATTTTGTGAGATCACTCTAAATCTTTGTTTTCTTTGAAAATAATTAAAAAAAAGCTTTCTGACTTAGCTGCTTAAGCTAGATAGTTTAACTGTTAGGAAAATAACCGAAAGTTTGTGTTTTTTAATATGTTATAAACTCATTTCTAATCTTTTTTCTAGCCTACCAAACATCCAAATGCTCTCATTTTCCTTACCAACTTCTTGTCTGTGTTTGATAAGAATCTTTTAAACCACCAAACCACTGCATTTTTTTTCTTTTATCATTTTTTCATCATTTATTATAATAAAATATTGTTTTCTCTAATTATGTTGCAGAGAAGGGGTTCAACTTCTGAGAAACAGCTTGATGCTAAGGTACAAAAGAAAAGGAAAACAAATCTTTTTTTTTTTTGAAATTATTTTCGTTAAATCTGTTTAAAATTGTTTTTTTAGACACTCAGACGTTTAGCACAGAACAGAGAAGCTGCAAGGAAAAGCCGTCTTAGAAAAAAGGTTGTGTTCAGTACCAGACATGGAAACATTACATTTGCATGGATGGAGTTTGGTTGGTAACTGGTTTACTTGTCTTAAAACAGGCTTATGTTCAGCAACTAGAATCAAGTAGAATAAAGCTAACTCAACTTGAGCAAGATCTTCATAGAGCACGATCTCAGGTTTTCTTTTTCTTTCCCTTTACAGGAAAATGATTTTACCAGAAAAAAAAAACAATTTCTTTTGTTTATTATTTATTGTTTTACTTTTGAATATTGTGTAATAGGGACTTTTCTTGGGAGGTTGTGCTGCTGCTGTTGGAAACATCAGCTCTGGTAAGTTCAATTTTTCACTAAATATATTTAAATTTTTAAAAAAGATTAGGCATTGATTAATATTTTACACAATTTTAATCTTGCCTATTGTAAGGTTTGTTTGTCCTTTTTTCTAACATTAGAGAGAACAGGTAAAGTAAGTCTATATGAATTATTCAGCCATTTCTAGGCAAAACTATATATAAACTAAACTTTTCCACTTTCTGAAACTGCGATTTTATGTGTTTATATGTGTGTTGTTTCGTTACCATTATTGTCTTCTTGTTTCATTTTAGGGGCTGCAATATTCGACATGGAATATTCGAGATGGTTAGAAGATGATCAGAGGTACATGTCGGAGCTTAGAACTGGACTAAATGCACACCTTTCCGACAGCAACCTTCGGATAATCGTAGACAGTTACATCTCACATTACGATGAAATTTTCCGGTTGAAGGTCGCTGCGGTGAAAGCCGATGTTTTCCACCTTTTAACTGGCATGTGGGCAACTCCGGCGGAACGCTGCTTCCTTTGGATGGGAGGTTTCAGGCCTTCCGAGCTCATCAAGGTTAGAAGTTCCTTAAAACTTTTTTTTTCTTCTAACACGTTATTCGAACTTATTTAAAAAATATCAGACAACATGGAAATGTGCCCTAAACTAAGATGATGTCGTTTTCTTACGAGTTTTACTCAAGGGGCGGGTCTAGAAATATTTTAGATGATGAAATGTTAAAAAACGGACTGAAATTATTACTATTTTTTGCAGTCATTTCATCTTTATACCGGTTCTGATTTTGTTATAATCATTGATCAGATGTTAATATCACAATTAGATCCATTGACTGAACAGCAAGCGATGGGGATTTACAGCCTCCAGCATTCTTCCCAACAGGCGGAAGAGGCACTCACCCAAGGCCTCGAACAGCTCCATCAGTCGCTGATCGACACCGTTGCTGGTGGTCCGGTCATCGACGGAATGCAACAAATGGCTGTTGCCTTAGGCAAGCTTGCCAATCTTGAAGGCTTCGTTCGCCAGGTATGATCAGATTTATCGGAATTCGATGAATTCGATTTATTTTATTATCCTTAATACAAAATGGTACTTAGAAAATGATGGGTTGAATTTGTTGATCAAATAGAAATAATTTAAAAGAGGCAAGTTTTTATATTGCTTTATCTGCAAGAAGTCCATTGTTGAAAGGTATGGGATTGATTGGATTTCTTTACCTATAAAAGTTCCTATCAAAAAGGTGATTTGATAGTGATATTTTTGAAATAAAAACCCTAAATTCAATAATCAATGAAGAATCTTGATTGGTTATTTTATAATAAAAACAAAAATATAAAAATCTTCACTTTGTTTAATGAATGATTGGACCCAATCCTAAGATAAACTTCAAAGCTTTTGAAATGTTTAAGGTCCCATATGCATATCATTTTGTATTTGTGATGTAGGCTGACAATTTAAGACAACAAACCCTTCACCAATTGTCTCGGATATTGACGGTCCGACAAGCGGCGCAGTGTTTTCTGATGATCGGAGAGTACTACGGACGTTTACGAGCGCTCAGTTCTCTCTGGGCGTCTCATCCTCGAGAGTAAGATCTCTTAATATCTATGGAAGTTAATACTTAATATGCAAGCTGGAAACCCTAGTGGGAAAGGGTTTTGATTTGAGCAAGTTGGTTCATTCAATCACCTATAAAAAATAAGAAACCCTAATGGAAAATTAACCATAATTTTCTAATTAGTCATAATCTTCCTTTTGAACAAAATTTGATTGGGAACTTGTTGTTGTCCTTTTCCAAAGTCCAAAACCTTAATCATATTCTCAAAGTTATTCTCTTTTGTTAGTTTATTTATATTATTTCTGTTGTAATTGTTGATTAGTCTCTAATTAATGATAAGATTTTGTATGATGCAGGATCATGATGGGTGATGATCACTCGTGCCAAACAACAACAGACTTGCAAATGGTCCAACCCTCACAGAATCATTTCTCAAACTTTTGGTAAAAGAATTCCCAGAATGTTCAAAATCCTGTGTTTTCCACGAGGATGCTGCCATGCAAAATATTATAATATATATTGGGTTTTATTAAGCTACTTAAGTTAGAGGATATCTTAGGGATTTCTTTTGCTTTTTTTTCTCCTCTTTAGTTTTTATTATTCTTATTAAGTTTATCCTCGTAAATTGAAAAAAAAATCAATTTTAATGTGCACCAGGGAGCTTGTTTTCGACTTTCTTTGAAAGAAATTAGAGGATCATCAAAGTTACCCTCGTACCCTGAGCATAAACCATAAAAGAGATATGATGAGGTGAAACCGTCAAATCTGGTAAGTATGAAAAACAGCTTGTTAGACTATATGAAGCAGGACATCGTGCTACTTGGGGGAGTCATGCAGAAAGCGCAGGAGATATTTTGGGAGTACTTCAAGGTGGACATAGAAAGCAAGATAACCCTTGCCTCACTGGCTCTAAGCGTCTTTCGTATGAAATACTACGATGAAGAAAATTGGCCTATCCACATCCCAAGCAAAAATGACCTTTATAAGGCATGCCTATTACGGTGGTCACACCGATGTCTACAAGCCATATGGCGAGAACCTATACTACTACGATGTGAACTCTCTCTATCCCTTTATAATGAGAAATTTCCCAATGCCTGGTGGTGTTCCGACCTGGCATGGTAATCTAGAGGGTATTGACTTAGATAGCATGTTTGGCTTTATTGAGGCATATGTGGAGTGCCCTACGACTATCAAAAAGCCCTTTCTACCCTATCGAGACAAGAATAACACACTCATCTTCCCTACCGGGGTATTTGTTGGTGTGTATTATAGCGAGGAGTTAAAGTATGCACGAGACCTTGGCTATACTGTGCACCCAATCTCGGGCTACCTCTTTGAGAGGAAGGAATGCCCAAGCCCATTCATTTCATTTGTTAGCTCACTCTTTCAGAAAAGGTTAGAGGCCAGGGAATCAAGTAATGAGGCACTTGCCTATATAGACAAGATCCTTATGAATTCGCTATACGGTAGATTTGGCATTAACCCGATAAGCACGACGACCGAGATCTGCGATGAAGATCAATACAAACATTTGATCAGGCATAGTGAGTTGATATTAGGGGAAATGCTTAGCGAGAACATCTACATCGTTTCCTACCATAGCAATACCGGGGCTGCCGAAGATTATTGGAATCCCCCCGAAGAACTCGGCAGTCCAACTAGCAGCTGCGATAACAGCCTCTGCTAGGATCTATATGTATCCTCATATCTCAAGAGAAGACTGCTACTAGACACAGACTCTGTTGTGCTTGGTAAGCCACTTAAAACAGAAGAGATTTCCTCTAACGCCTTAGGAAAGTTTAAATTAGAGGACAGACTCCAAAAAGGATACTTTTTAGCGCCAAAAGCCTATTTCTACTCAACAATAGATGGACAAGATGTTCTCAAGTACAAGGGTCCTGCGAAAAACATGGTCTCCCCTCAATGGTTTGAGAAACAGTATGCTGATCCATCTCGTACAGAACTCGTAACGGTCGATGCTAACTTCCGCATTGATTGGCGCACTCTTAACATTTTCAAGAAAAAGACATTGGTAAGACTTGGCATTTCGATGGAGAACAAGAGGAAGCCAGTATATCACGGGGATGCATGGGTAGATACTGATCCAATTGAGATTGAAGACTTGTCTTGTCTAGATCACCGTGCACAACAAATAGTAAAAAAAAAGACTAATAAATGATAAAAAAATAAAAAATGAGAAAAGAATAAATGATATTATAATAAAAAAAAAGAACGCAATCAAAAGAAGAGTCTCAAGAATGAAGACAGAACCCCCCTATTAGATAAAGAAGAAGAAGAACCAACAAAGGCGCTATTTAGTAGCCCTACATTAGACGTGAAAGCACCAGACAACGAGAAAAAACCTAAGGACGAGAAGACTCCAGAAAACGAGAAAAGCAAATACGACAAAAAACCTCCAGACAACGAGAAAAGCAAATACGACGAGAAAACCCCTGACGAGTAGAAACCTACTTGAAAGACATGGTCCGAGTAGAATGAGAAATGTGGGAATAGTTTTCTTTGATAGTGATACCGCCTCAGATGTACTCTTTTTGCGGATGATGAATCCTTTTTTTGAGGAACTGAGTCGAAAAAGGGGCCATTGTGAACGACATTCAGGAGAACTACATTAGGGTCTGATACCATAACCATTTCCATCATTACCATAACCAACCTTGCTGCTGTATGTAGTTTTGGATCTGGCTAGGTTATGTAGGCGCTCGTCTTTTCTCTGGGATTGCAATTGGAAATGGCGGGTTCGACTTTATGGCCAAAAAATCAAATAATTAATGAATTTGACAATCAAAAAGTTAATGAAATTCGACAGAAGGAAAGTTAGAGAACATTTTGACTCGAAAGACGACCTCTTTGCTTTGCCCCAGCGAAAGAGACTGAAAAAGATCCGTATCCGATTCCTCGAGTCTTGCTGCGCCGTAGATAGGAGTTGACTTGAAAGTATAAAGCAGCTTACTTAGTAGTCGGCTAAGAAAAGTATGCCCCACCCGTCAACAGGATGGAAGTTCAAAGCATCGAAGATGAGTACATGGAAGCACCAATGAAGAAAGTCCAGAGTGCGGGTATAACCTTCTCGACAGAAGACATCTTCTCTTCCTGGAGAGGAAGAAGCATACATAAGTGGCCTCTTTATCTCACCGGTCACATCGGCGAAAGAAAGAAAGAAAGAAGGCTACCACGGGTAGAGATCAACCCTGGGGCCGCCATCAACGTTGCCACTCCTGGCCTCTTGCTTGGAATGATTTCCTACGAGCCAGCTAAGTCAGACTAAGGTGAGTATTCCGGGGCAAAGAGCCATCGGCAAGATTCGTCTCAAGTGCCAAAGATGGGATCTGAAGACTGAGGTCACTTCTTACGTGATTGACACCTCCCCTGCTTGGATCCACAGCGTGCTACCTTCCACCCTTCATCAATGCTTCAAATACGTTGATGAGAAGGTAGACAAGGCGAAAGTCAAAGCTTGGACATTAGGCAATCGGTCCTTTATTTTATTCTTGAATGGAAACTACACACTCATACCCACCTATGAAAGGTGGGATTCTATCTCCCACCAGACTGCCTATCCAGATTACCATACTCACTAAGAGACTTGATTGCTTCCTATCCATTTCTTGCTTGTTCTTTTTCTACATTTGCTTCCTCCGCACTCAATGAACAATCAGATGCGGGATTACCTGTTGATTGCGGTGTGCTTGTCTTGGTTGATTTCGCATATCTCTTTCTTGTTCTTGGGCAAGCTGCTCTTGCTCAAGTGGAATCAGTTGCAGTTGGCATAAAATAAGTAGAAGATCCTGTCTTCTTTTATTAAGGAATTTCTAGAGAGGAATCCCCTGGCCTTAGCTCATCTAGCCGTAGCTCATTGGGCGGATTGTTTTTTCATAGCCAAAGTCTTTTTGAAAGAGAAGAGGGACGTATTTTACAGCAAGGAAGTGGAATCAATCCCGTTTGCTACAGGATTCTTTCGATCTGGTAAAGCCCTTTTTACTTTATAGTCAAATC